>OX465187.1:19293434-20716868 GCA_949987655.1 Polymixis flavicincta | reverse complement strand
AACTCGAGCGATACGTCATAGTATGCGTTTATCGACCCCCTTCTGGAGATTTCATTCGTTTCGAATTGGTAATGGAGGATTTACTCAACAAGTTAAAATCAAGTAATAAAAGTATAATTTTGTGTGGAGATTTTAATATTAATATTTTAGATGTTACTCCATTAAGTATTAGACTACTTAATCTATTTAGGTCTTTTAATTTAATTAACTTGTTTTCTGAACGTACTAGGATCACGGCATCTTCGTCAACATGCCTTGATAATATTTTTAGTGATTGCGATGCCAAAAATAAATTAGTTTTAACTGACTTAACGTCCGACCACTGTGGTTTATTAGCTAGCTTCCCTTTATTCTTACACAAAAAGCCGCATAAAATAGAATGCAGGCCTTATACAGCTAGTCGTTGCAACAAATTTAAAAATAAAATATCTCGTAGGATTACACCATCTTTATTAGAACATGAGCATCCTAATGAAATCTATGGAGCCCTTTTTGATATAGTGCATAAAGAATACCAGTCTACTTTCAAAACCAAAACCATTGACATTAATGGCACCTCCGTCGCCGTCGGCTTCAACCAATGGGCCACACCAGGTATTTATAAAAGTAGAGCGACACTATACGAGCTGTATGGTTTGAAAAAATACAGGTTTGATACTCCTTTCCTGGAGTATGTCAGAAATTATTCAAAATTATTTAAAAAGATCTGTGCTTTTGCTAAATCTAAATTTTTAAGCGATACTATAAAAAAATCTAATAATAAAATAAAAACCACATGGAAAATTATTAACAATGAAACGGGTAAATCGGTTAAACAGGAAAAACAAATAGAGATTATGGTCAACAACACATTACTTAATGAAGCTGCTGACATAGCTGAGGCTTTTTTTTAATGAGTTTTTTGCCAACATACCTTTAACTACGACTCACACCTTAAATTCGTCCCCGTCTAAAGCTGAAAACCTTTTGCATAGTAGTGTGCCCAAATGTAGTAGCTTATTAAGTTTCGAACATGTAACGCCTCGTGATGTAGTAAATATTTTTAATACACTTAAATCAAAAAACACTGGGGATTACTGGGGCATCTCTATTAAACTTTTAAGTAATATAATCGACATCGTAGCCCCCTATCTTGCTGTTACTTTTAATAAATGTGTTGACTCGGGAACTTTTCCTGACCTCATGAAGATTAGTAAAGTCATACCATTATTTAAATCGGGTAGTAAAAATAACGTGGGCAATTTTAGGCCTATTTCTGTATTACCGGCATTTAGTAAAATATTTGAAAAATTAATACTCAAGCAGTTGCTAAGACATTTTAATTTAAATAGCCTCCTTCATAAGGAACAATATGGCTTTACAAAGGGTCGTTCGACTACAGATGCGGGTGTTGCTTTGTTGAAACACATATTAAACGCATGGGAGAACTCGCAAAATGCTATTGGAGTTTTCTGTGATCTCTCCAAAGCCTTTGATTGCGTGCACCATGAAACGCTTTTGCGTAAAAAAAATCTTATTTACATAGTAGGTTCCAATGTGTAGAAAGTAATGGTGTAAAATCTTCCGGGCTACCAGTTCAGCTAGGTGTGCCTCAAGGCTCAATACTCGGCCCATTCTTGTTTTTAGTATATATCAATGACTTACCATTCTATTTAAAGGGTATTTGTGATGTTGTTCTGTTTGCAGATGACACTTCTCTTATTTTTAAAGTAGACAGGAATAGACAAGATTTTGACGACGTAAACAGTGCACTCTCAATGCTTACGGATTGGTTTACGGCATTAATAACCTAGTACTTAATGCCAAGAAGACAAAGTGTGTAAAATTCGCCTTACCGAATGTTAGAAATCTTGGTCCAAACATCGTGTTAGATAAAGAGGTGCTTGAAACCGTAGACTCGACAGTTTTTTTGGGCATAACAGTAGATGCTAAACTTCAGTGGGGCTCACACATATCAAGCCTAGCGGGAAGGCTCAGTTCGGCCGCCTATGCCGTTAGAAAAGTAAGACAGTACACTGACGTTGAAACAGCTCGGTTAGTTTATTTCAGTTATTTTCATAGCGTTATGTCCTACGGCATTCTGTTGTGGGGCAAAGCCGCTGATATTCAAAATATTTTAGTTCTTCAAAAGCGAGCTGTTCGAGCAATTTACCAACTAGGTGCTAGAGTGTCCCTAAGAGATTTTTTTAAAGATATCGGTATTCTCACGGTGGCATCGCAATTCATATTCGCTAACATCTTATATATTAGGCAAAATATACACTTATACACTAAAAACAGTGATATTCATAATATTAATACTAGAAATAAGGATAAAATAAGTGCTCCCTTTCACCGGCTTCATAAGGTTCATAACTCATTTGTTGGGCTTGGTATAACCTTTTATAAAAAGCTTCCCTCTTCTTTGTTAGATTTACATTTTAGTGCGTTTAAAGCCAAAGTAAAATCCAACCTTTGTTCTAAGGCATACTATTCTATGAACGACTACTTAAACGATAAGAATAGTTGGTCGCTGTGATTAACTCAAGACAATGTTTGTGTTCTTTCACCAGAATTAGCTTACCTACTGACAGGTTGTATGAATTACATTCATATACTTAATTGTTTATTTTATTAGACTCTTTAAATCATTTTATTTTTTACTATTGTATTGTACAGTATCAAGTTCTTCTAACTGAACAGGCAGCTGTGCTGCTGGGGAGTTTGTTGTGCCACTTCTTCTTCCCAGCTAAAGCACTAGGAAGTGTCGAAGGGTGGGCGTTTTGGGGGTACTGTCTTATGTTTTATTTTTTATTTTTTTGACGTTCGAAAAGTGCTGACTCTCAGCCTAGTTTGAATAAATGACTTTTGATTTTGATTTTTGATTTTGAATGGTTTTAACATTTTTGGATAGTCTCGTTTTGGATATTATTAAAGTCTAATTCTTTCTTAATCCGGCCCTGTAGGCAACTTGACTAAGCGCTATTGAATTTCATGCGCTGGCACACTAAACTTAAAGTTGATATAATTGTTAAGCAGCCATAAGTTGCAGACACTTATTGAATGTCCATTTATGAAAAACACCTGATTTGCTATCACGTGGCTATATTGATCTTTCTTAGCCAGGAAACTGAGGTTATATTAATCTATTAATGTTACTTACAAGCTTATTGCTTGCAGTGGGACCTTAACCTAACGTCTAATGGTTTCCGCCCTCCCCCCCTGGTCACGTTCCTAGCACTTCGGGCATGTCTTATTTAATTAAAGAAAAATATAAATTAGAATAAATTTTAATGGCAACATTCTGGAAGGAGCGTCACGTGGGAAAATTTTGGCCGGCGCTTTCGTTTTTATTGTAAATGTTATTTTTATCGTTATTATTTTTAATTTGGTTAGTACGCGCTGGTTGAATTATAAATAAACGTCGGTACCAATTTTTATTATGCTTTTGGTTTAATTGTGTCCATTGAGTCTTTTTGTAATGTTGGTTTTTCTTTAATGGTTAACATGCGGAAAGTACTCATATTTTTTACCAACTGCAGAGAAACCGAAAAGCAGGATAGTGTTTTAATGTAAGTAATGTGTACGTCGTCGAATCCGACTCGGCTGGGCAGCGTTCGGGAGGCTTCGCAATATCTTCTCGTCCCAAATACCACAGTGTCTCAAGACGAAAGTCTTTGACTAGTGTGTGTTGCCAGTGATGACCTATGGTACAAAGACCTGGTCGCTCACAATGGGCCTTATCAGACGGCTTAAAGTCACTCAAAGGGCAATGGAGAGGGCTATGCTCGGAGTTTCCCTACACGATCGAATCAGAAATGAAGAGATCCGCAGGAGAAGCAAGGCAACCGACATAGCCCGAAGAATTGCCAAACTTAAGCGACAGTGGGCAGGGCCATTGCTCGCAGAACAGATGGCCGATGGGGCCGAAAGGTTCTGGAGTGGCGACCGCGTACCGGAAGACGTAGAGTGGGAAGGCCTCCCACAAGGTGGACTGATGACCTTGTGAAGGCCGCGGGTATCCGCTGGATGTGGGAAGCCCAAGACCGGTCGAAGTGGAGGAGCCTGGGGGAGGCCTATGTCCAGCAGTGGACGTCTTTCGAATGTGTGCAAAATTGTTTTATCTACCTTGTATTTCTCAGTAGCAGCGCAGGGTCTGCATTTTAGCCCGGTTGGATATTAATAGATTCACCGCTATTACAATAACTGGCGAACTGGGTCTCCGCTGCTTAACCCTGAACTTTAAAGAGACTGACCTCCGAGTTCCTATCGACCTATCTTCTCAGAGTAAAGTAAATTTGTTTGTTTGTTACCTTTTCACGCCTAAACCACTGAACCGATCATGAGGTGTACAGAAACGGGCATAGGGTCCCTTCATCCCGAAAAAAATACTGTTTTCGAAGAAAACAACAGTAACATAATTTTGGTAATAGATGGCGCCACGCGTCTTTCGAATTATGATTGGATTATATTATTTACAAGCTGAGTACAACCCGAATTAATTGTAAAATTCAAAACGCGGGTTAAGCCGTTGGTCCCGGCTGTTATTCGTGGTTCTTTGAAAGTCGTTACGGGTCGTCTGAAGCCCGAAAGCCTGACAACCAGACTTACCAAGGGGTATCGTATTACCCAGTAACTGGGTTGTGGAGGTCAGATAGGCAGTCGCTCCATGTGAAGTACTGGTATTCAGCTGCATCCGGTTAGACTGGAAGCCGACCCCAACATAGTTGGGAAAAGGCTAGGCAGATGATGACTTACAATAACATTTATCATTTATCCCTTCAAAGATCGGTGTGATGTTAATAGGTTGGTTTTATAGAGGCCGACTTATAAGGAAACGTCTCTTCGAAACATCGGAGGCTTAGCTGAGCTATAATAGAATACACCATGATGATGATGATGATGATGATGATGGAAATCCCTTTTCCGCACGTAGACTCCAATTTGGTCCGTTGTGCGTGGGGATTCTGGCTAACAGAGCCAGCCCTAGCTCTGCCCAAAAGCACAGAAGCTTCCTGGGAGCTTCACAGGCTTCGCGGAGCGACCTCACTGTTCCGAGGATTTCTTCACGTTGAGAAGCCACGGCCTCCCATTCCAGGATGACGTGGGCGGCTGATTCCTCGGCGTCAAGACAGCCCCTGCAAAAAGCGGCGAGCAAAGTTTGTGGCGCCTATGCTAAAATAGAATTCATCGTACTAATATGTAATTTAATACGCATTTGACTTTCCCTATTTATTAACCTGACATTTATGTAGTGTAAACACAAGAGTGTAAATAATTACATGGGCACTGTAAACAAATGGCTAGGCCGCCTACATTTCTAAAGGTCTTTCAAGAATTTTTTACATCTCTCGATATTATTACGACACGACTCGACTTTGTACCTACCAATAGGTAGTCGTAGAATTTCTGTATTGTGAGATCCGAGAAAACAGATCTAGGTAATTCACTTAAAGCACTAATTTGAACGACACTTGAGCAAACTCTACCGAAGCAATTCCATTTTCGGCACTTAGGTGAAGATGCCATTCGTGGAACGTTTTCAAAACTGTCCAGAGTGCACCAGTCCTTGCTTTTAACGTAGGTATCTCCATGGTTCCGTGTATCTCTGCTCCAGGTTTTTCCCGTGACTGAGAATGTGATAACGAGTTTTTGGATGTCCCTAGATAGTTTCTATGACCTGACGGTTGACGCAAGAAGTACAGTCGACTAAACATCAGGGATAAAAAATGTATAAGCTCTTAGTCTGTTGAAAGTCGTTAGGTCAGCTTTAGGTTACCACCGATTTGCGGTCGACTGTACATTTAATCACCACTTTATAGTGATATTATAGTATTTTTAAGCTCATATATTAATATCGTATCACTACAAAATCGTCAACGCCAAAAAGCCCTATCAAAGTCAACGTTGGTGAGGTGAAACCTCAGTTTTCCTTACAATTTGCACGCCACGATAAGCACGGCACACACCACAGCGATTTAGCGGTACTGGGGAGGAAATAACGCAAGTTTGTAGGCAGCCTAATTGAATTGGAAGCGGATTAAGGCACCGTTCACAGCCTCGAGCGATGCTACTTACGAAGCGATTTGCGTCAAGCAAGCAAGCAAAATTTCACCATTCAAACGTAGGTGAAGCGAGCTTGAAGTGAGCTGTCAATCCCTACCATCAGCGGGATTGACATCTCATTTCACAAAAGTTGTTTCTGATCTCCGTTCCGGCTTAAAAGTCGCTTCGCACGAATCGTCACTTTTAAATAATATACGCTCGGTGGTTCTAGTGTGAGTTTCATTAAACAAATGCGTGCGTGGATCAAACGCATCGAGCGCGTTCGGCGCTCCGATTGGTCCGTCACCAAACCAGGGCCAATCGGAGCGCCAAACGCGCTCGAAGCGTTTGATCGAGATGTTTAAATGAAAAGTCCTCTGATAATAAAACGAAGGCAGATTGACCGCGTGGAACACCAAGAGTGAAGCCAAAACACCAAATACTGATTCAAAACTCGAGTTAGTACGCCACGAAGTTTAGTATTTGGTTTTCTGGCCTCACTCTTGGTTTTCCGCGGGGTCTATCTGCCTTTATTTTATAAGCTGAGAAAATACGCATGTCGCTTGAGCGTGTAGCTCATGGCCTCGGGGTAATAATATTGTAGAGTTATTTTTGTATGTAAGCGGAGGTAGGTAACTAAGCTGATTAATCCCGGTAGATATTACAAATATTAATTATAAGTTTTGGTTTCATAATTGATTTATTGAAATACTAGTTTCTGCCTGCGACTTCGTCCTCGTAAAATTTCTTACTACCCCGATCCACCACGTCGCATCGCATCGCCTGGACGCGCTATTACGCCGTGTTCTATGTAAGCGATTCCATGCGAACGCGATCGCGAATGGAACAAATAGTTGATACCTACTTGCTGCCGCACCGCACCCACGTGTGGTTGGTCACGCAGGAGTCACCGCTATAGAGCATCAATTCTTTATTCCATTCGCACCTCTTCACTTCGCGATCGCGTTCGCGTCGAATCGCGAACATAGGACACCGCGTTCCTTCGTTTTTGATTAGCGTGCTTTTTTTGTTTTTTGGCATTCTAGCTCGGCTCCTAAGGGTCGGGTAATATAAATAAATATATATTTAGATGATGTACAGAGGCCAGCACATCAAGCTACCCCAATCTGTTAAATTTCTTTGATAGTTTTTCAACTTTATTACAAAGGAATAAGGCTTATGTTCAATTGGGAAAATTTGACAGTTTGGGATAGCTTGACCTGCTGGCGACTGTACGTTACGTAGATTATACGTAAGCTAAATTCAAATTCTTTTGTCTCGGGTGAAAAGTCAGTTCTTATAAGCATTATAACATAAAGGATCACTGTAACATATCCACATATTTTAGGTAAGTAGTGTACAATATACAGATAACGTAATTGCAAGTAAGTATTCGTTTTATAGTAGTTTCTAAATATTTACGAAAGCTGTAAATAATTCGCAGCACCCTTTTGTGCGGCAATTATTTGGGTAGACATTGAATGTACACTTTAGTACTGTAACAATCTTTGGCCTCCTGGGTCCTAATCCTTATTATATATAATTATTATTTATTTATTTAGCCATTTATGCACACACATATAAACAGACAAGAATAAAGGAACAGAAAAATACGTACAAAGGTAATGCTTATTTCTACAGAAATCTCTTCCAGCACACCTGCGATAGGAGAGAAGATAACAGAGATGTAGACAACGCGTGTAATAATAATAGAAGGGAAAACATAATAGCACAAATTATAATCTAATTTATAAATACACATATCATATAAGAATATACATACATACAAACATACATACATACTACTAAAATAAATATCAACAAAATATATATATTAGGTCTTTACCTATGAAATTGCCGTTCTGCAGTACTGGCCATTTCAAATCAAAATAATTTTTGTTTGGCTAAGAATTCTAATTTCAAATTAATTTTATTTTAAAAACATGGTTTTTTTTTTCTAAAAGTAGTCATTTCTTTATTGATTAGTTTTACATTTTCATCGCATTTCAATCTTTTTCGTCATCATGGATACGTTAAAAATTCGAGTAATTATGGAATATGAGTACCGTCGTGGCAGCAACGCGGCACAAGTGGCACGCAACATCAACGACGTTTACGGAGCTAACACTACAAACCAACGCACCACCTGTTATTGGTTTGCTCGCTTCCGTTCTGGAAATTTCGACCTGAAAAATGAACCTCGCGGTCATCCGAAGACTTTGGTCGACAATGACGAATTAAAGGCGATTGTGGAAGCTGATGATACACAATCTACGGCTGAATTAGCAGCAGCTTTCGACGTTAGCGTCAAAACAATATTGGTCCATTTGCGTCAAATTGGCAAGGTAAAAAAGCTTGACAAATGGGTGCCCCACGAACTCAATGATCGCCAGCGCGAAGTACGCGTCGAGACGTGCCTTGCACTGCTCAACAGACACACAAATGAAGGAATTTTGAACCGCATTGTTACCTGCGATGAAAAATGGATTCTGTTTGATAACCGTAAGCGCTCAGCAAGTTGGTTGGATCCTGGTTCAGCACCTAAACAATGCCCTAAACGAAAACTTACCCCTAGAAAAGTGATGGTCACTGTTTGGTGGTCTAGCGCCGGTGTGATTCATCACAGCTTCTTACCAAACGGGGTGAGCATTACTGCAGATGTGTACTGTGAAGAACTGAACACAATGATGGAGAAGCTGGCGCATCTCCAACCAGCATTGGTCAATCGCTCGTCTCCGCTGCTCCTGCACGACAACGCGCGACCTCATACTGCACAGCAGACGGTCTCCAAGTTGCAAGAACTGGGGTTGGAAGCTCTCCGTCATCCGCCCTACTCACCAGACCTTGCGCCTACAGACTACTACTTTTTCCAGAATTTGGATAACTTCTTGGCGGGAAAAAAATTTAATACCCGAGAGGCAGTACAAAATGCCTTTGAAGAATTTGTTGCCTCCCGTCCAGCTGATTTCTTTAAGAAGGGCATCAATAAACTGCCACTGCGATGGCAAAGATGCATTGATTGCATGGGTGATTACTTCGATTAATACAAATAAAAAATTCATGAAAAAAATTCGTTTAAATTTTTTCATACAAAACGGCAATTTCATAGGTAAAGACCTATTATTTATAACTAGCTGTGCCCGCGACTTCGTTCGCGTGCATGTCGGAAAACAATAATGTGTCGCTTTGACGGTGTAGGTACCACTCCTCCGATCTTCCGATCTATCCTGGTAGGAATCTACCACAGCTTTCGAATGCAGTCCAGAGCCTAGAGACAAAACACATTACTCTTGGCGTTCACGCTAAACGGTACGCCAAAATGTATGGGAATGACATTACCTGCGGAAAGGACACGGTAATGTCATTCCCATATATTCTGGCGTAGAGTTTAGCGTGAACGTTATAATAAATGTGCACCTGCCGTAGGTACAGTAAAAGCTCTTTATTCGCGAGGTATACGTTCCGTAAAATACCTACCGCGAATACAGAAACCGTGACTATGGAATGGTAATTTATATGGGATTATAGGGGATACGTTCCTAAGTGACAAAAAAAACCAATTTAATTGAAGTTTTTGACCATATTGATTAAATGTATGAGCGTGATATGGATGCAAGCGACTCTCCAAGGCGTAAACGATCAAGCATTTCTATGCGTTAAACAGATTTTTTCGCGTCGAAAATCGTTTTTAAGTAAAAAAAAAAAATCAACATTTTGCAATAAATGGAAAGATGAAACAATAGGTAAAACACGCAAAGCGGCTCGTACCAAAGGATGGAATGTCTATTAAGTCGCAGCATTTATAAATGTGGGGGAGGCCTATGTCCAGCAGTGGACGTCTTTCAGCTGAAATGATGATGATGATGATATATAAATATACTTTATGGTGATGAGGTTGGTTTAATTATGTTTGTTTACATTCTCAAAAAACTTAAAAAAAAAAATACCAACCGAACTTTAATTTCGGAAGGCGGTGACAAATAATTAAAATACACATCCAACGTCACCGACTTCCGAAATTAAAGTTATTTTGCACTTTGTAGTGTTTTTTGGAAGTCGGTTGTTATTTTTTTGAAAAAAGTTTTTATTTTTCACTTTTTTGTTACCTACCATACACCAATTCGAAATTTCATCATCCTTTGGGTCAAAACAATGCATACTTATTTATGTGATAGCAACATTCGCGGTTGATTTGCTGTAATTTTTTGAAGAGTTCCGTTGTCTGTTTCCGAAACGCATCATCAGATCTATATGCAGGGCCCAATCTAAGGGGGGGCAAGCCGGGCAAATGCTCAGAGCGGCAAAATGAGCGGCGGCAAAATGTATACTTACAAACATACCTACTCTCATGAATTTTTGTATACTTGTTCAGAAGCCGTAGTAGACTAACGTATGTGAATATTATATAGTTAAAAGAATATCACATAATTATGGTCATACCATCTTTGATGGTGTTAGTGCAAAGGGCGGCGAATGTTATTTTTGCCCGGAGCGGCTAAATAGCTAGATCGGGCCCTGTCTATATGAAATTTCAATGGGACCATTTCGGAGTAAACCCCTTTCGAAAAAAAAAAAGAATTTTGCAAATCCGTCTATATACGACGGAGTTATGCCGAATTGATAACCTCCTTCTTTTTGAAGTCGGTTAAAAACACCGACCGCGGCGAAGGCGGCTATTGTAGATGTCAAAGGCCGAACCAATACAGCGGCGATATCATTTGACAATGTACTTTAGGCGTAGTTGTAATAAGGTCTATTTCACTTTTTTATAGTCCATCTGACGACGCGTTTACAAAGGATATTGGGTTGGATACCTATTGGAATCCTTTTTGTTATTTGTTAATATGTATGTACCGATGTACCGATTAGACCCGCAAATAAATAAATCTTTAGCCGCGGATATAGGAATTGGGTCGCATTTTTTTAATCCGCGAGTAGTGAAAACGCGAATGAAGGAAGCACGAATAAGGAGCTTTTACTGTACTTACTCAATAAATCGACTGCGCGTCTGGTTGAGTGTGCTGAAGCATTATTCCACGCGGGGGCGGGCGCCTATCTCGGCCCGTACAGGCGCGTGTCTTTTAGCTTTGTTTATCAAACGTTGACCACTGAATAAAACCACAGCAGTGGGAATGCTCTGCATGGACTGCGATAGGCCTCGACAGGTAGCAGTGCAGTAACACCTGACGCCACCTGTCAGTTAACGGCCCGTGGGACCATGGCGTTATCACGATGAAGAAAGATCACGCTGTAAAGGTGGATACTGACCGGCGTCACGGGTCAAAATGCACCTAATATGTTACCAAGCAAGTATTCGTGCATTCAGTAGTACCTACGGCAAAACATGCGAGCGAGCAACACTGATTTTAGCACACGGCGTAAAGACATGCTCGCTGCGAATGTTACCATTACCTACGCCCCGTAACGTCGGTCATTATCCACATTAAAAGCGCTGTTGAAAAAAAAACCAAACCAGGCAAAAAAAACTATTTAATTGTATAGCACGGGTTTTCTATGAACATAGTAAGTACGATGTTGTTGCTACGTAGTGACATACCGCGCGCGCCCCCACCTCTCTCCCCGCTGCTGACGCAGGCAGCAGGAAGAGAGAGAGCCCGATCCCGAGGATAATGGACGTAACAGAGCGATCCTCCGCGACTCTCAGTAGCGATGCCTTTTTATTGTAAATTGTAATCAAAAATGTTTCAGTGTTTCTTTTGTTCAGCCATACATTTATTTGTAGACCAATAAATAATTATATTTAAAGAAGCGACTTTAAAATTGTCAATATTTTACTATTGTGATTTCTATTGTTCCTGTGTAGGTAATGTATCCTTTGTTGGAGATGCCAAATGGATAAATAAATACATTTTTAAACTTGTTTTAACTAAGAAAATGCTTCTCTGTAAGCGATGTTGCTCGGAATAGCATCGACATAACTACAGTTGCCCGTGTGAAAACCTATCTATTTACTCAAATCCACCAGTAGTTATGGTCGCAATTTTGGATTTTTTTTTTCCTGACTTTCACCATCCGACCTCCTCGAAAACTAACATCACGAAAATTAGCACATAAGTATTTACAACTCTTTACTCCCAAAACTCCCATTATTTGAATCGAGTAATGCTGTAAACACGCATTTAAATTTAACATTATCAAATTTCGCGCAAAATCAAGTTGTTGTCTTTGCATGTTTGCTATTCAAACCTAGATGGCGTTACTGACGCTAGAGATTAAGAATTTGGAGATGTTCCTCTAGCCGCTCTAATTTTGCTACATTATGCTAGATGGCGCTACTAAGACTTTTATCACAATTAAAAATGAGATTTCTTCCCCTCTATTTGTATTAATTTGATTGATAAAACTAATAAATATTTATCTAACATTGCATTCTAGGTATATGACTCAGAACACCACGTCAGTTAATATTATCACAACTTTTTATTTGAAATTCTTTTAGCTTTTTTGATTCGTGGGAATCAACCACCAACGGAAAGCGATTTTAGTAATCAGTATCATTACTTTTTGAAATAACACAGACACAGTAAGTAACTTAAATGAGAATGACGTGTTAATATTAAGTATTCGTTAGTACCGTTTCACGCCAATAGATGTCGCTAAGTGTTTCAACATTTTACGTAAATAAATTCTTCTTGAACACTTTAAATTATTTAGATAGGTTGACCGAAGCGATTGCGATGAAACAAAGACTAATATAAACTCTGAGTTATAAACAATATTTGAGTATGAAAGATAACCATATTAGTTTCGTTCTTTTGACGTGATACTTGATCTATTCAACATAGAAACTGGAAAACCGAGCTACAGACAAAAAATTTGATAAGGGTTAAAATGTCATCTGTTGATTATCCCTTACCACCCCAAGCAATTATTTTCGAAATATTTTAAATGTACAGAAAAAGTTCCTTTACAGATTTATTATATGTATTATTTGAGTATGAAAGATAACCATATTAGTTTCGTTCTTTTGACGTGATACTTGATCTATTCAACATAGAAACTGGAAAACCGAGCTACAGACAAAAAATTTGATAAGGGTTAAAATGTCATCTGTTGATTATCCCTTACCACCCCAAGCAATTATTTTCGAAATATTTTAAATGTACAGAAAAAGTTCCTTTACAGATTTATTATATGTATAGATGTAATTTAAATAATAAATACAAAGTGGAGAGATAGTGTTCTTTCACTCTTTTTTTGAATACTGCTACAGTTTGGCAGTTCCTAACGTCAGGCGGAAGTGAATTCCACAACCGAACCGCGTGCACAGTGAAGGAGTAGGAGTAGAAGTCGGTTGAGTGGGGAGGGGACTTGAGGAGATTTCTAAGATGCGACCTGCAAGGTGCATCAAAAGGACGGGCGTAGGAGAAGCGTTCCCGCAGATAGGATGGGGTCTTAGGGTTGTGAAGAATGTTGAATAGCAAACACAATATCCGAGAGTTTCTGCGAAGTCGAATGGGGAGCCACTTGAGGATCTTGCGAAAGTTAGAAACATGGTCGTATTTTAAGGTTAAAAATAAAACGAATGCAGATATTTTGCAAACGCTCAAGTTTATTTAAAAGCTCGTCGGTGGCATCCAAATAACAGGCATCAGCGTAGTCAATGATGGGCTGTATGAGAGTTTGGGCAAGGGTGATCTTGGTGTTCAAGGGCAGGAAGCTCTGGAGGCATTTTAACGAATGGAAAGTATAGTGTACTTTGCGACTGACTTGAGCAACATGTGCAGTCCACGATACGAGTAAGTAAGAGTCCATGGTCACACCCAGATTTTTAACGGTTTTTGCGTATTCTATCTGAACTCCATTCAATAACAATAGCTGCACGGGTCGATCGGCCAGGTTAAGCTACGCTTGCCGCGGTTGGTCCGTGGATGGGTGACCATCTTTACATACCAAGACCACTCCGTGCCTCGGAAAGCACGTTAAGCCGTTGGTCCCGGCTGTCATTTGTGGATCTTTGACAGTCGTTACGGGTCGTCAGAAGCCCGAAAGTCTGACAACCAGTCTTACGAAGGGGTATCGTATTACCCAGTAACTGGGTTGTGGAGGTCAGATAGGCAGTCGCTCCATATAAAATACTGGTATTCAGCTGCATCCGGTTAGACTGGAAGCCGACCCCAAAAATAGTTGGGAAAAGGCTAGGCAGATGATGATATCTGAACTCCATTCAAACAGAGTGGAGACAACGACGCAACATCGAGCCTATTCCGCATATACCTGCCACCGATAATTATGGCCTGGGACTTCTTAGGGTTGATCAGCAGTCCAAAAGACTGCGACCACTCGCTAATCAAATCCAGGTCTCTGTTCATAGCAGATACGGCAGCATCCGCATAATTATGTTAGGTCGGGGAAAAAGTTTTTAAGAGGGGCTTATGGCTAAATAACAATAGCAGCACGGGTCGGTCGGCCAGGTTAAGCTACGCTTGCCGCGGTTGGTCCGTGGATGGGTGACCATCTTTACATACCAAGACCCCTCCGTGCCTCGGAAAGCACGTTAAGCCGTTGGTCCCGGCTGTCATTTGTGGATCTTTGACAGTCGTTACGGGTCGTCAGAAGCCCTAAACTCTGACAACCAGTCTTACCAAAGGGTATCAATCAATCAATCAATCAAAATATTTTTATTTCATATAAACCTGCATGGGCACTTATGAAACGTCAGAAGCTAGGTGCACGGTTCCAAAATGTTGTTTCCTATGGAGAAGAGCCGGCAAGAAACTCCACGGTTACTCTTTTAAAAATGATTGGCTTTAACAATGTTTTCAGATATAAAATGTATGGGAGGACAGTGCAGGCCTGTAAATAAGTACCAGGTACTTAGACGAATCCAGAATAGAAAATCGTCTACAAATCTACAGTCTGTAAGGCCTACAACGTTCTCCCATTCACAATATGTAAAATAATCTACATAAATAAAATGAACCTAATTAAACATAGTGACATGATCACTAAAAAATTGTTGATATTAAAATTGATGTATAATGTCAAATAATGACGAGAATATGTCAGCATTGTAAAAATAAAAAGAATAAAAAGAACATTGAGAGCAGTTAATAGACTTTCACATAGATATGCTGTTAATGAGGTACCAGGGAAGCCACATGTGCAGAAGGAATTAATGCCAAACTTCCCTGTCTTCAACGTAGTCTTTTATCTTATAATATGCTTTTTTGATAAGGATACGTTTGATGTGCGTTTTAAACTTTCCATCGCTAAGTTCTGTAACTGACTTTGGCAACTTGTTATAGAAGCGGATACTGTTTATTAGAAATGACTTGCTAGTTTTAGTCAATCTAAATTTTGGAATCACAATTTCATCTTTACTACGTGTATTCAGATTATGGAAATCGCAACGTTTTTTGAAAAGGCCTAAGTTTTTGCGAACGTACAAGATATTTTCTAGGATATAAAGAGACGGCAGAGTTAGAATATCAATTTCGCTAAATTTGTTTCTAAGAGACTCGCGAGGCTCCATTTTATAGATTGCGCGGATTGCCCTCTTTTGTAAAATGAAAATTGAATCTACGTCAGCTGCCGATCCCCACAACAGAACGCCATAAGACATAATACTGTGAAAATAAGCAAAGTAAACCAACCTAGCTGTGGCTACATCCGTCAACTGCCTTATCTTTCTTACTGCGTAAACAGCTGAGCTTAATCTACTTGAAAGAGCTCTAATGTGAGCACCCCATTGCAATTTTGAATCTAAAGTAATTCCCAAAAATACAGTTTCCGAGATAGCATCTAGTTTCTTCCCATCAAGTTTTAAGTTTAGACCTACTTGGGGTACATTTGGTAACGAGAACTTAAGACATTTAGTTTTGTTCGCATTGAGTAAAAGATTATTAGCGGCAAACCATTTCGAAAGAACAGCTAGACTATCATTGACATGTAAGACATCTGTATCTTTTCTATTTATTCTAAAAATAAGAGAAGTGTCATCAGCGAATAAAATTATATCCGAGAAGTTATCCATCAGGTAAGGAAGGTCATTAATATAAACTAGAAATAAAAAAGGGCCAAGAATTGAACCTTGAGGCACGCCCATCTTAACTAGAGACCCCGAGGACGTCGCCCCATTAACGTTTACTTTTTGCTGCCTGTTTGATAAGTAGGAAAGTACAAGATCAGCAGCCTGTCCACGAATTCCATAGTGGTGTAATTTACAGATAAGTGTATTGTGGTCAACGCAGTCAAACGCTTTTGAGAGGTCACAGAAAATGCCAATCGCGTCCTGGGAATTCTCCCAGGATTCCAAAATGTGACTGATGAGTTTTACTCCTGCGTCAGTCGTCGACCGACCTTTCGTGAAACCAAACTGTCGACTATGTAAAATGATATTTTCGAGAACCTTAACGGAAATCCCCCATAAGTCTTCAGTGTTTTTTATGTTAAGACTTTTATATGCTGTTTTAATTGTGGCAATAGAAATGGGTTTGAATTCAAAACTTGGAATGTCCTTGCTGAAGTTTTCTTTAAGAAGAGATTCAGCTAATACAGATGATGAGGGGAGAGATTTCGTAACTTCTATTGGGATGTTGGTAAAGAAATTTTCTAGAGTCTCAGCAACTTGTATCGTATTACCCAGTAACTGGGTTGTGGAGGTCAGATAGGCAGTCGCTCCATGTAAAATACTGGTATTCAGCTGCATCCGGTTAGACTGGAAGCCGACCCCAACATAGTTGGGAAAAGGCTAGGCAGATAATGATGGGGAAAAAGATTTTTCGCTGAATTGAAATGATTGGAGATGTACAGTCGCCAGCAGGTCAAGCTATCCCAAACTGTCAAATTTTCCTAATTGAACATGAACCTTATTCCTTTGTTATAAAGTTGAAAAACTATCAAAGAAATTTGACAGATTGAGGTAGCTTGATGTGTAAGCGCGTGGGTTTCACAACTTACACGAGTAGTTTGTTTCGTTGTTAAAAGGAAAACAGCCAATTGAAACTTTAACGTTTAATCTATTAACCTTCAATGCAATTATTATTACGGTTTCTTATTTAGTTTTAAGTTGTTAGGTATCGAGAGTAGTTTATAGTTTAGGACGCGCGGTAGGGAGCGCTTGGACGCGTGTGTCTTCGTTGGCGGTCGCGGAGCAAGAGAGCGAGAGCGGGCGGATGCGCTAGTGATGTGACGCGCGGCGCAGGCGAATTTCTGGTCGCGTAGTGTTGGCGCGAACATACTCCGGGGCCGGTGAAGTCCAGCAGGGAAGTGTGGACGAGGAGACGTTGAGGACGAGAGCTTACGCCGTCTTCGAAGCTGGTGAAGTTGCGCCCTTGGCGCTGATGCAGAACTACAGGTGCAGCGAAGTGTGCCCATGATGCAAGAAGTGAGTGGCAGTGCGGCGCTCTATGCAGCAGTGCGGTGATGTGGACGCCGAGTGGGCGGTGTAATGATGGCGTGCACGTGAAGCTGTATTGAGATGTTTTCCTTTTTATTGAATACTGTCTCTATTTTCTTTAAGTGTTGTCTTCATTGATTGCTTAGAAATGTGTGATGAACATCTGAATCAGTCTAGTAAGGGGCAGAGGCGAGTGAGGGACCGCTTGATAGTGCCTCCGGTAGTCGAGATATCGGCGACGCGAGATATGCCGTCCTCTCCAGGATACAGTTTGGCAATGCGCCCCAGGCGCCAGCATAGCGGCGGCGTATTATCCTCCTGAATGAGGACTAGATCACCAGTGGTCAACTTAGCCTTGTTCTCACGCCATTTTGTTCTCGTTTGGAGCTCAGAGATGTACTCCCGTTGCCACCGTGTCCAAAATTGCTGTCGCATTTTTTCGATGGCCTCATATCTTGTGCGGCAGCGTGCGTTGTCATCGATGATTGGCGACGGCGGTGCGGTCAGCGGCCGGCCGATCAGGAAGTGTCCTGGGGAGAGAGGAAGGAAATCTGTAGGACAAGAAGAAAGTGGGGACAGGGGTCGACTATTCATTATAGCCTCAACCTGCGCAAATAACGTGGCCAACTCTTCGAAGGTCAGATTAGTGTTGCCCATTACACGTTTGATTATGTGCTTAGCCGATTTAATGCCGGCCTCCGACAGACCAGAAAAGTGAGGAGCGTAAGGTGGATGGAAATTGAAGTTGATTTGCATGTTTGCTGCAAGATCGCTGATTCCTTTCGCGTTTGATTTTAGAAATTGACCTACTTCCTTGGAAGCTGCCACGAAATTACGCCCGTTGTCTGAAAATATCTCTAAGGGTTTTCCTCTACGTGAAATGAAGCGTTTTAAACATGAAATAAATGCGTCTTTAGAGAGGTCGCTAACGGCCTCCAAGTGCACACACTTGAATCTAAAACAGATGAAGAGACACAAATAGCATTTGGATACGCGAGCCCCACGACCTTTCTTATTTAGTATGTGAAAGGGCCCTGCGAAATCCATACCGATAGACTGGAAGGGAGGAGCGGGAGTGACTCGCTCGGGAGGTAGATTACCCATCATAGGTGTAAGAGTTTGCCCTTTGTGGCGGCGGCACACGACGCAAGAGCGCACGGTGCTGCGGGAGAGCTGCCTGCCGTTGATCGGCCAGAAAGACTCTCGGACAGAGTACAGCAGTTGCTGTGGACCTGCGTGCAATAGGCGTTTGTGTTCCTGGCGAAAGATTAAAATGGTCAAATGATGTTTGGAGTCTAAAATTATAGGATGTTTTTTATCGTTGCTATAGCTGGAACGATCAAGCCTACCGCCTACTCTCAAAACACCTTCCTCATCGAGAAATGGGCTAAGAGCTGATATTTTACCCTTAAGTATAGATTCACCTTTTATTAGTTTAGTGTATTCTTCAGGGAATGATTGTTTTTGAGCCTCTTTGGCTAATAATGTTAATGAATGGTTCATCTCTTGAACTGATAGAGGACCTCGTCTAATATTTTTATCTTTCAGAAATTGAATGTACCTTAGTACAAATGCAAATATTCTCTTGATTCTGTTGAGAGCAGAGAAATCTTCAAATCGTATGACTGCTGACTTGCTTGCAGTTGTCACGAGTAGGACCTTCATCTCAGGTAAGTTGGTTTTACTTGGTTTGTCTTGTAATGGCCAATGATCTTTATCCATGCTGAGGAAGGGCGGGCCTGACCACCAGTCTTGTAGATTGCGCAGCTTCTCTGCAGGGACGCCGCGGGAGATGTAGTCAGCCGAGTTGGCAGCGGTGGGCACGTGACGCCATGAAGAAAGGTTTGTATTTTCGCAGATTTCTACGACCTTGTTAGCTACAAAACTTTTCAGCTTGCTGGGAGTGCTGTTGAGCCATGCGAGTACGACACTGGAGTCACACCAGTGTATGCACGTGGAGATAGGGTACCGCAGGGAGTCTAAAACAGTCTTCGTGAGATTGGCGGCTAGTAGCGCTCCAAGTAGCTCCAACTTTGGTATGGTAAGAGGCGGTTTAGTAGGTGCCACTCTGGATTTGGCGCAGAGTAAATGGACTGCTACTTTACCTTCGTTATCAGTTGATCGTAGGTATATGCATGCGCCATAAGCATGCATGGAAGCATCACAGAAGGAGTGTAATTGAATTTCTTGTGGATTTTCACATAGAACTCTTCTTGGTACTGCCATTTCATTAAGAGACGGAAGGCTAGAACTCATTTTCTGCCATTCCTTTCGTAGATCATCTGGGACTGGCTCATCCCAGTCCAAGCCTCGCAGCCACAGCTGTTGCATTAGCATCTTGGGCTGGACAGTAGATGGTGAAAGCAATCCGAGAGGATCAAAAATGCTGAAAGACGATGATAGTATTGCTCTTTTCGTAATCTTTTCTGTAGATTCGGGGCTTGGAGCTTCAATGGTGAATTGAAGAGAGTCGGATCGCGGGCTCCAGCCCAAGCCGAGGGCACTGGATGCGTCACTCAAGCTTAACTTGCTCTGCAGGTCGACGGTGGAGATGGGAAAGATGTCAGGTGCATTTGACCTGAATTTTCGAAGATTGAAGCAGCCGGATTTCAACATAGCGGTGACTGCATTCAATATGTGTAGTAGCTCTTCTTTAGTGTCAGCTCCAGTTAGTAGATCGTCGCAATAAAAATCCTTCTGAATTATTTCCTTGACCTTATCTTCGTCGCAGTCTTCTCCAAGTTGCCACAAGCATTTAGTGCTCAAGTAGCTTGCGCTGGCGAAGCCATAGGTCACGGTGTTGAGCCTAAGCGTTCTTATTGGTAGGTTATCTTCTTCACGCCAAAGAATAAGCTGTAAGTCTCTGTCTTCTTCGTGGACATTGACTTGACGAAAGAATTTATCGATATCTCCAGCTAATACATACTTATATAGGCGAAATCGCAGCAGAATCGAAAACAAGGAGTCTTGTACCTTGGGGCCAATCATTTGGATGTCGTTTATGGAAACACCAGTAGATGTCGCGGCGGAGCCGTCGAACACGACGCGCAGCTTGGTGGATTCGCTCTGCTCGCGCAGCACAGCGTGGTGGCACAGGTAGTGGCGCCGGTGCGGCGACGGCGGCTGCTGCTCCAGCAACGTACAGTGGCCCAGTGACAGGTATTCTGCTATAAATTCACAATAGGCTTGCTTGAGAATCGGATTTTTGCGGAACTTTCGCTCTAAAGAAAAAAATCTTTGTCTTGCTCTATTATAGGAGTCACCGAGAACATCAGTAGACTCTTTAAGTGGAAGCTTCACAGAGAAATGTCCATTTTCTTGGTGGGTAGTGTGTGTCTGAAAGTGCTGCTCACACATCTTCTCACTATCACTCAGGAGAGGTCTTTTTGGTAGCTCTTCTAGCTCCCAAAATCGGGCAAGTTGTTGATCAAGATTATTGTTTAAATGATCGTCATTTCTTGATAAATTGCACTGAATATTTCTAGTTACAGAGTTGGACGGTATAGATATAGCGCCTGAAATAAGCCAGCCCAACTGGGAACTTCTCAAAAATGGCAAATTTGCTCCAAGTGATTGCTGCTCTGTTCCTATAATTTGCCAGAATAAATCTGCACCAATCAGCATGTCTATTGGGCCTGAAGTGTTGAAGGAAGGATCGGCGAGTGGAGTTTTCGGCGGAATCTTGAAGTAGCTTAAATCAATGGTTGAACTTGGAATATTTGCTGTAAGCTCAGGTAGAACCGGGCATGCTCCCCACCGAGTGTCTTCACGTTGTCGTCGTGGTGGGGCTTGCGTGTCTCAATGATCTTGGAGCTTTGCCGGTTGAGTCACTCATGCCGGAAAGGTCCAAGTGAGAGACCAGACTAAGAGAGACACGATGCAGAGTCCATAACATCGGGATTCTGCGACGGCCCAACCGTTTGAGTATTTGATCATCAAACGTAACTGAGAAGGAATATCAGTGACTTTGGAGTCAGGGTCGAGTTCTGGATGTTGAGTGGTCACCTGAGGTGACAGCGATGCTATATGTGTGCTAGCCTGGCATGGCTGGCAGACTATGGAGAGGTGAGGGGAGATAACCCCTGTAAAAAATCAGCTACTTGGGGACCCCACCCCATAAAAAAGGCAAAGCTGAGTTCAGCAATCATTATGAAAGCGCATCAACCAAAACAACTACCCCAGGAGGGTACCTGCTGCGCCGCAGCAGGAGAATCCCTCACCGAGCAGAGCTCGGTCAGTCCCAATTCGTATTCTGGGGGGGACACTGATCGCTTAAAATTCGATCCGAATTTTTATCCGTCATTTAAGGGCGCATTGAGCCAGTGTGGCTCACTTACAGGTGATGAGGAGTCGCTGGGTTGTATTCCTAGCACATCTGCGGCAGGAGAATCTAAAGAGCAGACCTTCGCCGACTTGCCCTCTGGCTTTCGGAAAGAGTATGGCTCACAAGATCAGTCCAGCACAGAGATGTCAAAGAATACTCCTGCGAAGAAAGCACAGAAATTGCCGAAGAGGGTATCAACACGTGCACAATTTGTGCGCCCGCCTACTCCGCCTGCAGTCGAGGTGGTGAGTGACTCCTGCGAGTCTTCATGCTCGCAAATGTCATATGCCTCTGAAACTTCGACTAGATCGTCTCGGTCCCGCACGCGTAAGCGAACGAAGACGTCAGAAATTTGCGAGCCGATCATGACCAGGGAGAAGCCTGCTAAGCCGTTAAGTATTAACAAGCCACTAACTGACAGAAGAGAGGATGGTGGAGACTCTGAGATAGCCAGTCCTCCAGCAAAGCAAGCGAAGACTCGAGCAACTGCAAAACAGACCCTGCCAAAACCAGAGATGTTAGCTAAGACGATGCAAGCCCAACCAACGGCGGAACTAAACACCTGCATCAAAGATAGTCTTAGGGCAATAGAGGAGGTTGCAAACGAATCACGCAACCTCAAAGGGAGCTTTGTTCACAGCCTCAAGTTGGCTGCAGTTACAGTGCAAGCTGCGGTGGCTGAGTTAGCCACGAGATCGGCCGTTGAAGTCAACGTTGAACGGCTTGAGAACGAAAACGCTGACTTGAAGGCTCAGCTTATCGGTCTCTCAGCACAGGTCGAGAAACTGGCAGCGCAGGTCACCCTGCTTAATCGACAGGGCCAACTTACGACGAGCCCCATAGTAGCAGCCTCTTCGATGGGACCTAGTCAGGCCGCTGTAGTGGCCAGGCCTTTTGGATCTGAAGAATCGGAGGCCCAGCTACGGCGTTCTATAGCCTTAGAAATCGGAAGTATGGTAGACGCTAAACTAGCCGCTATGGAGATGAGGTTGCCCCCAGAGAAGCCGTTGCGTCCGCCACTCGCCGCCGACGGGAAGAGACCTTCACAAACGGTTGCTGGGAAGCAGCCTATCCAAGAGCCGTGCTTGGACCCTAATCCAGCCAAGAAAACGGGGAAAGGAAAAAGTAAAGGGAAAGGCAAAGGCAAAGTTGTCGATCCGGTGGTGGAGTTGCCCCCTGTGTCTGCAACCTCCGCGCAGGCTTCGCAGGCTACGCAAGCTTCGCAGGCTACACAAGCTTCGAAAGGTCTGAGGGATGCAACAATGGGTGACACAGAGGCCTGGTCTACAGTGGTGGGTAGAAAGGCTAAGAAAGCAAAGCCTGCCACGTTGGCGTCGTTGACTTCTGCAAAGGGAAAAAAACAGCCCGTTAAACTGCCAAGGGTCCCCGCCACAGAGGCTATTGCAGTCTCGGTAAGAGAGGGATCATCTGCCAATATCGGTGAAGTTATGTACGCAGTAAGGCAACGAATTCGTTTAGCCGATGTTGGTATTGACACTGTAGGCCAGAAAAGGGCAGTTGATGGTGGTGTGGTGATCACCGTCGCTGGCGCCGACTCTTCTGTCAAGGCGGACGGTCTCGCCAACCGAATGCGAGAGGTCCTCGCCGAATTTGACGTAAAGATTTCACGTCCAACCAAAAGAGCCGAGGCGAGAATCATGGATCTCGATGATGCCGTCACACCTGGGGAAGTGGCAGCTGCTATTGCCGAAGTGGGTGGTTGTTCCCCCGAAGATGTAAATGTGGGTGAAATTCGTCGTCCGCCTGCATCTTTGGGGCACGTTTGGGTCCGTGGCCCCCTGGTGGCGATAAAGAAGCTGGCATCCGACAAACGCATGCGTATAGGTTGGACGATAGTAAGGGTCCAGATTTTGGAGGCACGTCGTATGATGTGCTTCCGTTGCCTTGAGTCCGGGCACGTTCGTAGCCGTTGCACTAGTTTAGTTGATCGGAGCACCCAGTGCTATGCTTGTGGGGGAGATCACAAAGCGAGAGAGTGCACGTCACAAACCATGCGCTGTCCGCTGTGTGCAGATCATGGTCTTCCAGCGGATCATCGGCTGGGGGGTAAAAAATGCATTCCGCGTAAGAAACAGGCCTCGACTGGCCTAACCACAACGCAAAGTTCGGTGCAGGCACCACTGGGTGCAAGCCCTGCGGAGGAAATGGAAACCTCGCCTTCCCAGCATTAAAGGTACTCCAGTGCAATCTGAACCACTGCCGCAATGCGCAGAACCTTTTTCTGCAGACCATTGCGGAGTGGTCGATTGCCTTGGCTGTGGTAGCGGAGCCCTATGGCCTTCGGGATCATCCTCGCTGGTTCAGGGATAACGCGGACTCTGTTGCTGTTTACTGGGCTGGTGGAAGCGGTGAGCCTCAGTGCTCCCTACTAGATAGGGGCCAAGGATTTGTTGCAGTGGAATGGGGAACTCTGGCCGTAGTCGGCTGCTACGTGTCTCCCAACATTTCCCTCACTGAATTCGAGAGATATCTGGACGGGATTGCGAACTGTATTCAGTACAAATGCTCACCCCGTCCGGTGCTCGTATTGGGTGATTTTAATGCTCACTCTAAAGCTTGGGGGAACACCCAGGATAGACCGAGGGGACACGCAGTACAAGACTGGGCGGCGTCGCTTGACCTCCGACTTCTGAATCAGGGGTCCGTTTCCACATGCGTTCGGTGGCAGGGAGAGTCCATTGTCGATCTGTCTTGGGCCACTCCTTCGGTTGCCCGTAAGGTGTCGGAGTGGAGAGTGGCTGAGGAGATAGTTACACTCTCGGACCATCGCCACATTATTTTTAATGTGACACTCAACCCTTTGGATGGCCGGAGCCGTCCAAATTCTAACACACCAGCGCGGCGCTGGGCACTAAAGAGACTCAATAGAGACATGCTCGTCGCAGCTGCTAACGTTGCGGCATGGCCGGAAGATATTGGTTCTCAGGGAAACTCGCCCGATCCAGAAGAAGAGGCGGTATGGTTCCGGGATAGGATGGCGTTGATTTGCGATGCTTCCATGCCCCGGGTCAGGTGTTCCCAGCGTTCTGGTGCGGTTTACTGGTGGTCGGAAGATATCGCGCAGTTGCGTGTTTTGTGTCTTAGATCCCGACGCCAGTTTCAACGCACCAGACGAAGACGACAGCCGAGAGCTACGGAGGAGGAAATAGCCAGATGCTATAGAATGTACCGGGAGACTACAATGGATCTCCAACATGCCATCTCGGATTCTAGGTCAAGGTCCTGGAGAGAGCTTCTCGAGGGGCTGGACAGAGATCCATGGGGAAGACCTTATAAGTTAATCATGGCCAAATTACGTCCATGGGTCCCCCCTATCACAGAAACTATGGAACCAGGTCTACTGGAGAGAGTTGTAAACACGCTCTTTCCAGTAGTTAGGGGCAGTCCTTCGCCACTCTTGTCTTCGCCAGACTGGTCGGACGAGTTGATGGTGACTGAAAGTGAACTAGACCGAGCCGTGAGACGTATGGGGGCTCGTAACACCGCACCAGGCCCAGATGGTATCCCTGGTCGGGCTTGGGTCTTGGCTTTGGCTGCTCTGGGAGACCGCCTAAGACGGTTATTCAACAGCTGCCTGCGTGTGGGCGTGTTTCCCTCTGGCTGGAAGGAAGCGGGATTGGTCTTGTTGAGGAAGGAAGGCAGAGACTCAGAGTCTCCCTCTGCATACCGCCCCATTTGCCTGCTCGACGAGGTTTCCAAATTATTCGAAAGAATAGTTGCCGAAAGGCTCGTCGAGCATCTATCGTGTGTTGGTCCCGACCTTGCCGATTCGCAGTATGGCTTCCGGCAGCAGCGTTCTACTGTGGATGCAATTTTACGCGTCCGCTCTCTGTCGGAACAGGTGATTTCTCGGGGTGGGGTGGTGCTGGCGGTAAGTTTAGATATCGTCAACGCCTTTAACTCTCTACCTTGGGATGCGATTAGGGCGGCCCTAGTACATCACAGAGTGCCTGCTTACCTACAGTGCATCATCGGGGCCTACCTCCGCAACCGGCACATTCGCTATGTGGGTCGAGACGGTAGCATGCAACGCAGAGAGGTCACGTGTGGGGTTCCGCAGGGGTCAGTTTTAGGTCCTTTCCTGTGGAACCTTGCATACGATGTGGTCCTGCGTGTTGACCTCCCCGCTGGCGTAAATATCGTTTGCTATGCAGATGACACCATGGTGTTGGCCGGCGGGGACACCTTCGAAGAGACCATCCAGCTTGCTGAGCTCGGAGTGGCAAAAGTTGTGGCGTCGATCCGCAGGCTAGGTTTAGAGATCGCGCCTCATAAAACTGAGGCGATTTGGTTCCACAAACTACCGAGGAGCAGAGAGCCACCCAGCACATTGGTCAGAGTAGGAAATGCGCAAGTCCATGTGGGTCGATACATTAAGTATCTCGGCCTAACCCTGGACGGTCGGTGGGGCTTTGAAGAGCACTTTGATCGCCTGGTTCCCCGAGTCGGGAAAGCAGTGGGTGCTTTGCACAGACTATTGCCCAATCTTGGTGGTCCTCGAGAAGAAGTTCGCCGCCTCTATGCGGGTGTAGTGCGATCGATGGTCCTTTATGGGGCACCTGTTTGGTCAAACAGGCTGTCAGGCGTCCGGCGCTGCAGGACTAAAATCAACAGCCTGCAACGAAAAATGGCTATCCGTATCGCACGAGGATACCGAACTGTATCCTTTGAGGCGGCAACTCTCCTTGCACGCTTTCCGCCACTGGACATCTTGGCGGATATGGACGCGAGGGTGTATAACCGAATTCGTGCCATCCGCCAAAGTGGCAATGGCGTGCCAGGTATCGTTGTTGTTCGGCTGAGGCGGGAGGAACGGCGACACGCGCTCGAGCGGTGGCATGAGCGGCTGCAACAGCCGCAATATTCATGCAAGCGTGTTGTCGAAGCCGTCCTGCCGCACTTTGAAGCCTGGCTGAAAAGAGAAGAGCGCATCTCTTATAGGCTCACTCAGGTGCTGACCGGGCACGGTTGCTTTGGTGAGTACCTGAATAGGATTGGGCGAGAGGCCACGGCAAATTGCCACCACTGCGGAGGCGACTTGGATTCTGCACAGCACACGCTGGAGGAGTGCTCGGCGTGGGCTTCTGAAAGACAGGTCCTGGTCGCCAAGATCGGACGAGATTTGTCTCTACCAGCTGTAGTTGGATCTATGCTGGCGGAGCCAGATAACTGGAGGGAAATGGCCTCCTTCTGTGAGACTGTGATGGTCCAGAAGGAGGCAGCCGAGCGGGATCGCGAAAGAGCTGATCCCGCTCGGAGAAGAAGGCGTCGGGCAGGCAACCGCCTCGACGCCTATAACGCCGAAATCCCGCCTGCTTAATTAAAGGCAGGGGGTAATATGGGGTCGCGGGCGCCCAGAGTGGGGACTCTGACCGTCCACTGAGTGGCCTTAGGGAAGAGAGCGCACAGTGGTTATGTGCTGCCTTGCACAGAGCAAGATTTGGAGGAGACCCCTTTACAGTCTCCCCAGAGTTGTGCCCTAACAGGCGTTGCACAGAGGGGGTTCCGGTTTGGTCTTCTGAGAGGTAACGGCACCCCTTCCACGTGTAGACGATGACCACCGGGGTGGTTTTAGTGAGGTAAAAATCCCACACTCCCCGGTCTTTTCCCCAAAGACCGGGTGCCTTTTGAAGGTTTCCCCCCGAAAACAAAAAAAAAAAAAAAAAAAAAAAAAAAAGAACCGGGCATGCTAGTGTGGTATGGTAGTCTGTATGGCGAGAATGTATGCGGACAACGCTTCTTTCTGCGATTAATCCACAGTGTGTATTACCCATACCAGTTATCCTCGTAGTATTAGTCGGTATGACAGGCAAGCCCAACTTCTCTTGCAACTTCCTAGTTATAAAGGTGGCCGCACTGCCGGAATCAAGAAGGCAACGTACTTTCTGGCATTTGTTGCTACTTGGATTTGCCACATCAATAATAGCTGTAGATAGTAATACGTGATTGTTTTGTTGTACCTGAGATGAGAAGTTAACCGGAACTTCAATGGTTGATTCAGGAACGTCCGTGGCTTCAGCAATGGCAGGTTGCACAGAGACGCTGGTTACAGGCTGTGAATTTATGTGAAGCAATGAATTGTGCTTTCTGTTACATCTTCGACATGGGCCTTGAGGACAATCCTTGGCAACATGTCCTTTTTTAAGGCAATTAGGACATAACTTCAAGCGGTAAATTTCATCTTTCCGTTGTTCTGGCGTTTTTGCTAAAAATGTAGGACATTTGTAAATGCTGTGATTTGCACTGCAATAGTTGCAGACCCAAGTTGATTCTCCGTTAGGTTTGTTGTTGTTTGTATTGGCTTCTGTACATGCTAAGGAATTGCAGGCTCGCTCCTGCTTATTGCTAGAGTTGTGTTTCTTACAACTGGTAGTATTCTCTACAATGTTAGCTCGATTTTGTAAGAACTTTATTAATTCACTTAATTTTGGCATAGTGTCATCATCAGGGTTCCTATATTCGTCCCATGCTCGTTTGGTAGTGAAATCAAGTTTGTGGTACATAATTTGTACTATCAATGGATCCCATTCGTCTGTGGACTGACCTAAACTTGACAGGGCTCTGAGATTTTTGTTGACACTATAAACCAATGCTCTAAGAGAACTTTCAGAATCACGGTGAGTGGGTTGTAGTTCAAATAAAGTTGAATCTATGTGTTGAGTGATCAGGTGTCTCGTGTTATTGTACCTCTGACACAGCAGGTCCCAAGCAACCATGTAGTTTTTGTCTGAGACCGCTAAGTTAGTTAAAATGTTGGCTGCTTCGCCGGCTAAGTAAGAAGTGAGATAATGGAATTTGTAAATAGGAAGTAATTGTGAGTTTTCATGAATTAGTGATTTAAAAGTATCTCGAAAGTCTAACCATTTAGAGTAAGTACCATCAAACTTTGCTATTTCTATTTTAGGTAATTTAAAATTCACACTGTTAGAATGCTCGCTTTGAAAATGATGATGGGATGGAAGTTGTTGAGATTCACTAGGACATTGCTGCAGAATTGTTTCTGTCTCAGCAATCAATTCTATAAACTTAGAGTCCGTAGCATCCCTCTCATCAATTTCAACAGATATAGTTTCTACGGAAAGCTCATCAATTTGATCTTGCAGCACAACAAAGTTTTTAAATAAATCTCCGATCATCTGTAGTTTTAATTTAAGCTCATTTACTTGTGATTCTTTGTATTCGTACATGGGTACTGTCTTGATTTGGTTTAAGTAATTTTCATATTTAGTTAGCCTACCACGGATACTGGCACGTTTAGCTTTTAAGGTTTTGATATCCATGGCGATAAATTAATCAATTAACTACCTTGATAAAGACAGCACTGAATCACTAGTACAAAATGAATGGAAAGATCTTACGTTCCTCGTCGTCTGGCTATCGGTAGTTACCGGCACTCCTTCGGTGTCAGCGAAACGAAGCGACCACGCGCGGGCGCGGAGCTCGGGACGGGGCCTGGGGCACGTGGCACGCGTGCGGCGGAGGCGCCGTAGCAAAGCGCTCGATGAATACCCGAAGTGATGACGGGCTCTGGCCACAAGGATGGGCACGGGCACCTCTTGCGCTGGAATAGTCGGCCCAAGGCGGGGTATATAACGTGCAACACAAGCGAAGGATAGTGCAATTATAGAACGGGAGGGGTGTAAACAATCCACGCACAAAGCACAAAATAACTCATCAGTAAATCCCAAGAACCAAGTAAAATAGATAGGTAGCTATGTTGCACACGAGCACAAATGCTGGCTAGCACTTCCAACACGTGCGGGGATAGCGTGGGCAACACGATATTCACAAAATGGCGCACAAGTAAAATTTTCCAGTCACTGTTGTAGTTGCACAATTTAGTGCGGGGTATAGAAGATAGCCTACAACGAAAAAGAATAGGTGACTGGAATAAATTGAATCGCAAATTATAGCATAGAATTGTTAATAGGTAGGTACCTTATGTACCTATAGGTATTTTCCTAGCCACTTGTAGCTACCTATGCAATCGCACTATTGCACAGGGCTACAAAAATCAAGGGTATAGGTGACAGGAATAGACTTTAAATAGATACGCACAATGCACATGCATGAAAAAGGCTTTTTCTATTACTGATGTAGTTTTTCCGCAATTACGCAGGCTAGACTACAACAAAAGGGGTATAGGTAATAGGAAAATGGAAGAAAGGAAACTTAGCTGGGTTTTCACGGGCCGGCCACGCCCAAGCAGGCCGAACTCGCAAAGTAGGTAGATCTTGAACTCGTTTCTTCGAACTGATTCTCGACACGCACGCTGGTCGAGGCTCGTTGCTCGCAGACACGCCGAATGCAGACTGGTTGCGGGTGCACGAAGCTCAGGGAAGCACGAAGCGGTAGGTAGGTTTCGGATTCCGACGATTGCAGTTACTTTTAGACGGTCGCCATTATGTAAGCGCGTGGGTTTCACAACTTACACGAGTAGTTTGTTTCGTTGTTAAAAGGAAAACAGCCAATTGAAACTTTAACGTTTAATCTATTAACCTTCAATGCAATTATTATTACGGTTTCTTATTTAGTTTTAAGTTGTTAGGTATCGAGAGTAGTTTATAGTTTAGGACGCGCGGTAGGGAGCGCTTGGACGCGTGTGTCTTCGTTGGCGGTCGCGGAGCAAGAGAGCGAGAGCGGTAGCGATGGGCGTTGAATGAACGAACTAGTTAATTCGACCGTCGACGTACAGTGAACGAGTCGACGGTTCACCGTTAATCGATGGACTAGTCGAATCCGTAGACGCTAGACGCCGAAACACGGAACGCGATAAGTTGTGAACGAGTCGACGAATGCGACGGTTCACCTTTAATCAATGGACTAGTCGAATCCGTAGACGCCTCTGACGGCGTAACTGAAACGTAGACGAGAACGTAATCGATTCATTCGTCCGTGCGCCCTTGGAAATAAAATAATCGTGCAAACAAATTTGAACTTTAAATCTAAAGTGAGGGAGTTGTTAATTGTACGGTTCGAATATTTATTATTTTATTATTGTCATGGGAAGGAAAGTATGCAGATATAGTAGTTTCGCGTGTGCGAAGAGGAAGGCGATGGACTGGTCGGGCGATGCGAGACCAGCCGGTTTGTATTTGTTTAAACAAACTGTGTGTGTTTTCATGTTGTTTTGATTTTTGAATTTGTAAATATTTAACAAAATAATAATTAATGTACATAAAATCAATTGAACTAAGCCAGAATAGTGCATCATCATCATCATCATCACCATCATCATCATCAGCCTATAATGTTCCCACTGCTGGGACACAGGTATAGTGAATACGACTTTATAATTAACTCTATTCAGTATTCAGCCAGTCCTAAGCACCCGATATATTACTCTCCTCTTATGGTCCTAAGCCTGGAAAAGTATGAAGGGAAGTTCAAATGAATAGGTACAGTCCGCGAGAGATGAGACGTCTACCGCCTGCGTTCACGCCGCCCGTCCGCGTCGGCGTCGTCGACTGCCGTAGACGACGTCGCAAAGTTTATTAAGTTAACGCGTAAACTAGTCGACGAATTCGACTAGTTGATCGACTAGTCGATAAACGAAAATGGACGGTCTAGTTGCGTCGACGCCAAATACGTCGACGACCCATCTCTAGAGAGCGGGCGGATGCGCTAGTGATGTGACGCGCGGCGCAGGCGAATTTCTGGTCGCGTAGTGTTGGCGCGAACAGATGTGCTTGCCTCTGTACTTCAGAAAGGTCAGTACGTAGTTCTGGCGATCGGCGTACCAGTATCATATGACTAGATGTATAAAGAAGATGAAGACGATAATTTGGCAGGTGGTTTCTGTAGTGTATGCCTACCCCCATACGAAGAAATCCAAAGTTTATGTTTGTGTACCTTTATATAATGCATTGCAAGGTTAAGTAATCAGTATCCTTTATGATCAATCATTATAGTTCCTAGTTCTTCTTGATAAAAGTTACATTTTTATCCCAAGAGATCTCAAAACTAGCGCAATATCTCTCTCCTGTTATGACATCGTAACTAGTCAAAAATCATCAATTTTACACCCAAATTCCAATACAAACACGACATTTACATCCAAAAAAACGGCGAACCTTTCCAACAACCTTTAGACGATTCAATAGACACTATAACCATTTTATTTTCATTAATACAGGGGTGATCCCTTCGACTTGTACTTACGTACGTGAGAACAGAGAAACATTCGGGTCCCGTAGAGATATTGTAACAAGGGTCTAACGGACCCAAAGACTCTCAAATGTACTTCTTAAACGATTTTAATACGGTCGGTTAGCTTGGCCAACTTGTTGGTTAGATATGTTGGGTGATGGAATATCTCGTTTGGATGTAAATGTATATGGTTTTTGTATTAAAATTCCAAGCCGTATTCAAGAAATAAGCCTTAATAAATTAGGTAAATATTTTTTGTCTATCTATCTATTGAGCCCTTAATGTCCTTTGCTGGGCAAAAGTTTCCCTTTATCACTGCCATTGCTAGCCAGTCCTTTCGGTAGGAGTCAAATTTGTCCCTCCATTTGCGTCTTCGACTGCCGCGATGTCGTTTAGCATACAATCAGTGATGCTTTTAGCCTACATCTCATCTGAAATGCAACAAATAATTTATAAAACGTAAAGTATGCAAAGCCTTTTATAATGTAAAAGACTGACATTATCATCATTATTATTGCAGCTGAAAGACGTCCACTGCTGGACATAGACCTCCCCCAGCTCCACCATTTCCATGGGCATGAGCTTGCGGACGGCGGGTAATGGGTGGCTCGCTGTCCGGTAAAGACCAAGCCCAAGTCGACGGCGCGTTGTATTCCACGCGCGCCTCAAAGAGATTTCAGCACAAACCGAAGGGGCCACGGTGGCGGTCTGCCCTGCTTGGGCGGAGCACCGCCGTGTCCTCGTGGAGGCGATCGGCGGCGGTGATCTCTCGCGTCCGGCCCTGGTCCAGGCCATGGTACGGAGCGAGAGGGCATGGGGAGCCGTAACCTCCTTCAGCGAAGCAGTGATGCTCGCGAAGAGGGAGGCGGTGCACGTGAGGGAGAGGCAGCATATGCGCCCTCGCGACCCCAGCCGCCGCAGGATACGGAGACGCCCTGGGCGTCGGGAATCCCAGGCCGATTTCCGGCCACCGTAGGCATGGGCTTGCGGACGGCGAGTAATGGGTAGCTCGCTGTCCGGTAAGGACCAAGCCCAAGTCGACGGCGCGTTGTGTTCCACGCGCGCCTCAAAGAGATGTCAGCACAAAAAATGATGGGACCCGCAAGGGCCGATGCCTGCCAGGGGTGCGGGTTTGTTCGAAAGAGATACCACAGCCCCTGGCATACGGGCTACTGAGGGAACACGGGTGGGTTTTAGTCAGTAAAAGTCTGACACGCCCTCCTGCTCAACCCAGAGCGGGAGAAGTTATTTGATGATTTCCAACCCAAAAAAAAAGCTCCACCATTTCGACCGGTTCTGTGCTTCTCCCATCCAGCGGATTCCTGCGGTCTTTACAAGGTCATCGGCACCGGAAGGCGCAAAGTTGGAAAGCTTCCGACAAGGTGGACCAATTACCTTGTGAATAGACTATATTGAGGATAATGAGCTCTCAATGTTCTTTTTATTCTTTTTATTTTTACAATGCTGACATATTCTCGTCATTATTTGACATTAAACATCAATTTTAATACCAACTATTTTTTAGTGATTGTCATGTTAATCATGTCACTATGTTTAATTAGGTTCATTTTATTTATGTAGATTATTTTACATATTGTGAATGGGAGAACGTTGTAGGCCTTACAGACTGTAGATTTGTAGACGATTTTCTATTCTGGATTCGTCTAAGTAGTCAGTAGTAGTCAGTAGGATCCAAAAGCGGAGTACCAATCTCAAAAAGTAATAGATTGACAGTACGGTTTAACTTACGACCTTCTTATATTAAGTAATTTCTATACTGTAGACACACACACTCTCATACGTCTACAAATGATTGTATTCCATAAATTCAACCGTTAAAGTAAATGACGTGATAGCTTAGTGGTTCCTGAACTTGGATTAGCGCCATCGTGCGCAACGAGTCTCGGGTTCGAATCCCACGCGCGATGTGCTAGCCTTTTATTGTTTTAAAAATCGCTTTTGACTATAGTTTCTTGTTCTATTCGTCTTGTTCACTAAACTCGTAAAACTTTATCATTATACCCACAGAAACCTAAATAAATTTAAATGATAGTTAACTTACGATTACGACTCATTCGACGTGACATATAGAACGGTGTTGGTTGTTATTGTGTGCTAGTGACGTGTGTTTAATCTATTAGCGGTCTTCTAGTTCATTTTAAAATGTAAGCAAATTGAATAATAGAAATAAAAGCGAATATTATTGCGCTGCATAAAAGCGGACTTAAATATCACAAATAACTGATGAAACCGGCTTGAGTGTGAGTATTATGATTTAATTATTTTATTAAGCACTTATTTAAAGTATAACTGCTGATCCTTGTAGTAATTTTTAAACGTTTTATAAATGTCATAACGTCTAAATAGAAGAAAAATATAAAATTTCAAAGTAAATTTATTTCCTAGATTAAATATTTATGTGAAATTTATATTTCAAATAATTTTGTTTCTAAATAGTAATACATATTAGTATGTATTTTGTTTAGTAGCCTAACAGTACCCCTTTTTTGTTTTAGTGAAATACTGTGAGTCAGTGGATGAAAAGATATGAGGAAGGGGGTAGCCTTGCCCGTCGAAAGCAAAGTGGAAGACCCCAGCTTATAAAAGAAAGCGACAGCAAAAGTGGTTTCAAAAAGACAAGACATTTTGCCAAATTATTCATAGTGCGCTGTGCACTCGACGCAGAAGGTTTGCATCATGGAAAACCAGCTCAAAAAACATAAACATTAACATTAAGATATAAATTAGAAATATTTATTATTATTGACTTTTATTGATTTTAGTAATATTCACATAATATTGTGTCATATCCGTAATATGGATTATTTCGAGGTTTAGTTTCAATCTTCTTTTCGTAATGAAAATGATTACTTAAGCTATAACTTCGATAAGTCCTATTAAATACAATTTGTTAACTTTGAGGTTTGAGAGAACTAACTCACTCGCAGTAGATTTATTCCAATAGTAGTACTACTGAGTCATTTAATTGTATTGTGACACCTTGTCTGCATTTGTTATTTTTACGTGGGTAGATTTGCGTAGAAAAATGTGATTTCTTTAGAGTACCGCACATTGTAGTAATTACAGCACAATATTATTATATTACGAAGATACAATAGCCAGATTATCATGGTTCACCAATTAGCTACTTTACTTCAATAATTGTTCTTTATGAGAAAATAAACTGTTAACAAGAAGTTATTAGTAGTTATTTTTATACCTACTTCATAAAATTATAACGAATAAACATTTTGTAATCACATAATCTTCTTAATCCTTTGTTTAAATAATAATTTAAGTAATTTAAAAAAAACATTCTCGTAAGTATAACGAATAATAAAAGAACTGATGAAATTGTTGAAAAGAAAAATAAAAGTCTCTTCGGGAGATTTGAACCCAGACTTTGGTGTTTCTTAATCAATGACAATACGCTGCGAGCTACCGAGACTTGATAGTAGAACGTGAATTTTAGCGATCGTATGAACCGACCAAGGTCATACGTAGTTACTACGTAACACAGTACAGACAGAGACAGAGTACTCTGTGCGACGGTATGTTTTTTGTATCTTTCGACGACAGTGGTGTGTGAGTACCTACTGTGGTGTGCGGTCTGGTTACATCACTTATACACACAGCTGTAGGTACGGCCTGGACCGCGAGTCATAGCAATATAACCCTTAGCATGAGAATGGACTCTTGACCGCGACCGTACCTGGTACTTATTTACAGGCCTGCACTGTCCTCCCATACATTTTATATCTGAAAACATTGTTAAAGCCAATCATTTTTAAAAGAGTAACCGTGGAGTTTCTTGCCGGCTCTTCTCCATAGGAAACAACATTTTGGAACCGTGCACCTAGCTTCTGACGTTTCATAAGTGCCCATGCAGGTTTATATGAAATAAAAATATTTTGATTTTTGATTTTGATTTTAGAGATTGAACGGCTCCTTTTTTGATGATTAAATGTTGACTTTTGCCCAAATGTCCTTTCGATGGTATTGTTACAAAAAACATATTTAGGAAAATAAATATTGGCATTTATCGGCACCTGTGTGTCAGCCGAACATTGGGCAAGAGTCGTGGTAGTTCGGCCACCTGCAATGGGCATGCCAGTATAACAGACACTTTACGATCAACGGATGCCAACTCAAGTGGCGGAGTATTACGTACTTGTAATTCTATTTCTGTGGGTAGATCAATTTTATTTTTGGATTGGTTACATTTTGAGGTAACGATAGAAAAATATATTTTTTATTCGATTATTCTACTTTACGCTGGTTCTTTTTTTATTTGGAGAGGTTATGTTTTAGGGGCGTGCTTGTATAAGGATCTGTGTTTTGAGCACTATTAAAATGTGGTGATGTTTGCTTTTCCTATCTGAGAAGAAGGCATTTAATAGTTCACAGTCAAGCACATAAAGGATTCACGTTGAGTTCGTGCGCCATGCACACTATTTGCATTACATTACACGATACGTAACATTACAATACACACGTTTATATCCAGCTTTAGATGTTTTGGTTCAGGGCAATTTTGTATTGGACATATATTTTATACTAAAACCAGACATTTACTGAATATCAAGCCAGAATGTAAAACAAAGTCCAGAATCCCATTAAAAACAAACATCTGTCATCAAATCAAAAACATATTAAAAACAAAAAACATGAAAAGAAAGACAAAAAGACTCAGTCAAACGTGTTCGCGTTACAAACATTAAACTCGACAATATGTTTAACAAGATCATTCTTTTTTAACCCTTCTCAGTAGCATTGTATTACATAATTAACCCTGTCGTGGTTTCAACCCTAAACAGAAGGCCGAATGATAAATTGTACCCTGCCCCCTCCCTCCATAAAAAGAGGCAAAAAAAGACAGTTTGGCGGTTGATGTCGTAAATAATTTCGCTTCTTTGTCTTTCGAGGCCTTTAATTGAGTTTTTGTTTGGAGATAGTAAGCCTATGAAAGTCTTGGGGTAAGTGGGGTAACACCTACCTTTGTAAGGATTTTGGGTCAGTGTGCCAGTTTTTCGGAATGTGGGTAGAAAGGTATTGTTTATCGGAAGATTAGAAGGGAGAAAACGTCGTAATGTAATAATAATATGTAAATCTTTTATTTACAGACTACATAGGCCCACAATGTGTTGGTATCCAAATTATCATATTAGTATAAAATTGGAACACAAAAAAAAAATTGTGATGATATATCGACCATAGATAGTTTCATCAAGCACCATGAATACATGAAGGTGGTAGGCCCATCCAGCCTTTTAGCAAACACCCTCAAGATACTGTTGCTGCTTTGTCGCACTCTGTGAGTCATCGACGCCACCTTACGCATTATTGCGAAATAGTCATCAGTGTGCGCATCGGCGAACACACCTGACGCACTACAATAGGGTGGAAGCCTCAACATCACCCTAAAGGTATTAGTATATTGTACTCGCGGGGCATTGTTTGCTTTTTAGGTATGATTAGCCCAAAGGCGGCTGGTGTAAAATGTTTGGCAGTAGAGCCTTGAATAGTGCAATTTTTACTGGTATTGAGCAAACAGCAAACTTTTGAGCCATCATATTTCCCCTCACAGCCAATGCCCTGCGCTCCCTTTCCATATCTGAGTCGTCTTTCAGGTTTTCGGTAACAATGTGGCCCAGATATTTAAACTGGGTACGTATGTAAAAGTGAACCGCACAGCGTTACCAGGGTTACATTTGATGGACTTTTATTTCTACCTCTAAACATCAACAGCTCACTTTTTTTAGGGTTGTACTTGAGCCCATACTGCTCTGAATTACCCTCACAAATAGAAAAAAACTTTCTCATTCCACAGATAGATGGGCTCGGCAACACCATGTTGTTTGCGTAGCTCAAGTTATTTAAACTAACTCCATCTACGTGGCATCCGACATGTGTGTTGCTGAGCTCAACCAGTAATTTATTAACATAAATGTTAAAAAGTCTTGGGGAGGTAAGACCTCCCTGTCTAACACCACCTCTAGTTTGTAGGGGTCTGACAGCTCATTTGACCATTTTACAAAGTTTCTCTGCTTATCATACCACATAGATAACGTGGACACCAACGAAGCAGGAACGCCAGCCTCTCGAAGCTTTCGCCATATGGTATTATAGGAAACCAGGTCGAATGTTTTTGACAGGTCCAGGAAACCTAACACCAATTACTTATCAGAGACTGAAAACTGGGATTTAAAAAACCTGAGCGTCTTCGAGGCTTAACTACTTCAAGGTTTTCACGAAAGTTTATGTAACTCACAAGCTGTTGGTTCGTAGGCTAGTTGATAACCTCGAATATCATAAACCATTGAGATAGAGGAGTAGATTTGTTTTAATGCATATAGCAAGACAAGAAAGACTTCGGTTTTAAGACAACATTTCTAAAAAAAGAGAACGTTACAGTTCACTTAACATATTGAGAAAAGGAAGATTAGAATTAAAAGTAAGTGCGATTCTCTGTGTTCGCGTGTGTTTTCACAAAAATTAAGTTAGGAGTGGACTTGGGGAGACCTTTGCCCAGCTGTGGGACAGTATAGTTAAAAAGTTCTAGTTTGAATAAATTACTTTTGATTTTGATTAATTTATAATACGTAGTGATTAGCGCAATTAAGTTTGAGTTCTAATTTTACTCCCTCATATTTTTTTAAATAGTTTCTAACATTTTCAGTTTCTAAAATAAAATTAGTGCGTTCCATTCCACTGCATTACACTGAAATAAGATTTTTTGTGGCTATAATTGCGTAATAAATTGTTTGCGTGCCACCCTGAAACCTAGGCAGACTGAGAATGTTCGTGACTACAACTGTGTTAGTTTAAAATATAATTTTACTGTTGCAATTTGAAAAATTTACGGGCTTGTTTTGAAATTATGACTAGAATTATTGTAAGTTTTCTTAAGAATGTTATTACGTTTGTTATTGCTGAATAATTGGAGATTCACATACATACACACATACTCATACCCAAATGTCCTTTCTTTGGTATTGTTCGTCAAATCGTTGAGCTCCTCAAGTTCTGAGTTGAGCCGTATGATTACTGATACATGCGTGCACTGAATGGACAGGTCCACTCAATCTGTGTGGTTCTTTCCTCAAAAGACCATTTCAGATACCAATCCACATGGTCTTCACATGATCTGACCAAGATTATGTCGGGACTTTAAAAGAGACTGTGACCTCTGCGTTTGTTTCGGCCTTTCTTCTCAGAGTAGTCAGATAGGAAACGCCGACCTCATCTAGTTTAAAAAATATGATTGACGTGTAAAAGTGTTTGTACAAACCTACTTACAGAAATAAAATCATTTATCATTTACTCAGCCTATTACGTTCCCACACACACAGGCCTCCTCTCCGTGAGAGGGAGCTAAGGGGGGGGGGGGAGATTTATTTATTTGGAATGAAAAACCTCGTATGTGTACAAGAAGTAACTTTTCATTCAGGAGGAAGAAAAATATGCCAAATGTGCTGACGAATGCCAGTGTTTGCGAGGTTCTCGTTTAGTTTCATAGATGCCGTTATGAGTATCAAATGAACATGTTAGTGAGATCAGGATGTACATTGTGCGGTTTACTTCCTAGAAATGCAATAAAATAAATTTGGACAAAAATGCATTTCCGAGGTTTTCACTCTAAGGTGACGACATGGAGACGTTAATACGACAAAATATTAAACTGCGTATATCTAACGGCTTTCGCAGTCTACATACAAACATTCAATCAAATATTTCCAATAGGTCGGTCACTCAAATAGCTAGTGAAAGTCTTGCAAAACCCAGAGTCAGCCCATCACTAGTATTTAGTTTATTTAAAAAAAAAAAAACTCTTTTTAAACCCACTTCTAAAAAGGAGGAGGTTCTTAATTCGTCGGAATCTTTTAATTTTTTATGTACGTTTCCCGAAGACCTTGTAACCGCAGGAGTCCGCTGGACGCGGGAATCACAGAACCGGTCTAAGTGGCGGAGCTTGGGGGAGGCCTATGTCCAGCAGTGGACGTCTTTTGGCTAAAATGATGATGTTCCCCGATTACTCGAAGGCGCCTGAACCGATTTGGAAAATTTCTTTTTTTGTTTGAAAGGTTATACTTTCTGGTGGTCCCATGGTCATCGGGTCAGGATCTGATGATGGAATCCTGGAGAAATCGAGGAAACTCTTCATATTTTATAGGCACACTTGTCTGCATGGCAAGTAGTGGTATACGAATTGGTGTAGGGTACTTATGTACCGTAACACACAACATAAAATCCTCCCAGAACTTTCATCCCCTATTTAACCCCCTTAGGGGTTGAATTTCAAAAAACCTTCTTTACTCAAACTAAGTAGAAACTAAGCCTTATTTACTTACCTTATTAAATTTAAGTAGGAACTGCAAAAGTTATCGTTATTTAGTCTCTAGAAACCGAGTATTAACCTCATCAAGCCACAAAGCTAAGCGAGCGTTCTGTTTAAACTTCTCCTTGAAATGCACGGAGCTAATACTGGTTATAAATTAATTTCTCATGTTATAACTGAGTCTAGTGAGATTAATATTGTATCAGGAAAACCTTTTACATTGTTATGCTGCGTTTGAACGTTTGAAGCGAGCACCGCAGGAGAGTTACTCGCCTTAATTAAGTTGTGGTTTGTCAAATTTAAGTGCAGTTTGGACGTAGGAAGTAAATTTGTGATGTTTATATAGGGCAATACCTACTGTTACAATTTAATGAAAAGTTTGTCTAGTCGAAGGGGCTTCACTTTCAAACACACACACTGTAACCAGAGGGGCAAGAACATTCACTGTCTGATCTCGGTCTCAATCTGTCAAAAATACCTCGAATTTACCTACATTTTTGTCAAATTTTTGATTCCGAGATTCGATTGTCTCCGAAACGAGGTTGCGAAAGATTTTGAACGTTTTAATAACGAGATTGACCCTCTGATCACGGCCACCGTAGGCATGGGCTTGCATTTTCAATTACAATTGAAAATCTTTCAAAGAAATTTGACAGATTGGGGTAGCTTGATGTGATGGCTTCTGTACTATACGAGCCCTAAGGTTCCCTGTACCGGAATCTAATAATAAAACACGTTTGTTGTGTTTTGCGGATTACTATTTCAAGAATCGTTCTACTAGCAATCTTATTTGTATCTTCTTCCGTCGGCTTGTTAGCCTGATCTCACGCCTACTGTTTTTTTTGCTATTCTCCTTATAAATCAGCTTGATAGTTCGAATGTGATGATAGAATCAAATCAAAATCAAAAGACATTTATTCAAATTAGGCTGAGAATCAGCACTTTTTGAACGTCAAAATACATAAGACAGTCCCCCAAAAAACGCCCACCCTTCACCACTTCCTAGTGCTTTAGCTGGGAAGAAGTGGCGCAACAAACTCCCCAGCAGCACAGCTGCCTATTTAGTGGGATGGACTTGATTCTATACATACATAGGCAAAGTAATAAACAATAAGAGACACAGAACATTAATAAAATACAATTAGTAATATGTCAGCTAGCCATGCCACAATATACTAACAGTTATTTTTAAATATTTACAGCCAGGCTGTATATCGTAAGGTCGTCTTTACAGGAAAACTTTACAGTATTCACATCATCATCACCAGTTGGTGTTAAAACCATCATCAACCTAGCGTTTTCCCAACTACGTTGGGGTCAGCTTCCAGTCCAACCGTATGCCGTTGAATACCAGTATTTTACATGGAGTGACTAGGCAGTCACTGGGTCACCCAGTTATTGGGGTTTGGAGGTCAGATAGGCATCTGACCTCCACAACCCAATGACTGGGTAATACGATACCCCTTGGTAAGACCGGTTGTAAGATTTTCAGGCTTCTGACGACCCGTAAGTAACGACTACCAAAGATCCACGAATGACATCTGGGACCAACGGCTTAACGTGCTTTCCGAGGCACGCAGGGGTCTTGGTATGTAAAGATGGTCTCCCATCTACGGACCAACTGCGGCAAGCGTAGCTTAACCTGATCGATTGACCCGTCTGGCTCTTGCTACTTGGTGTTAATATACCTACCAATTTGAATTCACTAATTATACTAGCTCCAGTGACTATCCTGCTAAACGAGGCACGACTCCTGCATGGGTAATCATTCTCACTTAGCCCCACTCCAGCTCCCATCAGGGATTCAAAAGAAATAAGAAAAAAAATTAAATGTACTTTATTTCACACATTATTTTAAAAGCGTAATGCTGTGCTCAAAGCACACTTAGCTTCCTAGTTGAGTACTTTGTTCTATATAATGTAAACTGGAATGAACGGCTTTCAGTTAGAGGAGCGCTGGAGTCGGGATACAAAAAAAAATGATGGGTTTAAAACGGTAACATATCATAACATTACGCCTTGTTTCCCCAAAAGGTTGTTCAGAGGTACACCTCTGAACAACCTTTTGGGGAAACAAGGCGTAATGTTATGATATGTTACCGTTTTAAACCCATCATTTTTTTTTTTTGGTATTGACTGATTTTGGTATTGACCCGTCGCTACTGATAGGTACACCTATCAGTAGCGACGGGTCAATACCAAAATCTATCATAATCAAAAGTCATTTATTCAAACTAGGCTGAGAGTCAGCACTTTCTGAACGTCAAAATTACATAAGACAGTCCCCCAAAACGCCCACCCTTCACCACTTCCTAGTGCTTTAGCTGGGAAGAAGAAGTGGCGCAACAAACTCCCCAGCAGCATAGCTGTATAAAATTAAATTATTTGCCATATGTCAGCTAGCACACGTCAATCTACTAGCAAAACTTAGTAACTAAACTTAAGCAGATATAAATAATAAAAACAAAACAATAAACGTAAACAGAACTCAATACCCACATAAAACCCTCCAGGCATAAAGGGTGAGCCCGCTTACATATGCAATGCTGCAATATGTTCATTTAGATTTAACTTTAAGTAATAAATGTTAATCTAGGACCTTCGAATTAAAATATATAAACAGTTAATTTACTAATAACAATGACAAAACCATGTTCAGTAAGACGACCAGTCACCACAAGCAGCACCCGTTCATGAGCATCAAGAGCAGCAAGACGATTCCCATCCGCTTACCTTTAAGAAACCGCGCCTCCCACTGATCCATTATTTCAAAGTTCAACTAATTTTTGGTTTCTAAGAAGTATTACTAAAGAAAAACAAACATTCCGCAGAATATCCTCAGATTCCAGCTCAGTATCAGTGAAAGTGGGACTGTATCTTCTGAAGAAACTTTAAGATTGCATCACGCGGTGAAAGATTTTTTGGAAAAACTCACCCTGGCCATAATTCCACCCGGCGCCACTGTTACCTATTATACACACGGCTACACATCAAGTTATATATTTCCAGTATAAGCTGATCTCGCATTGTATAGGATTTCCTTACAGTGCGAGGTCAGCGTAAACTGGTAATTGTAGCTTGATGTGTAACCGTGTGTACACCCACATTTCGCCAGTTATTTTTAAGTCCCATGTAATAGGGGGCGAGCCTATTGCCATCAAACGGGCACAAATCAAGACTTCGGGCTGCTACTGAAAAAATCCAAATAACCAAAAACCCACTAATACTTACTTTGCCCGATCTGGAGCTCTTGGCCTCTAAACCGGTGACTTTAACTTTCTTTGCTTATGTGACCAAAATAGTTCAAAGCTCCCGAGACGCTGAAGACCGCAACAAGTGGAGGCGCATCGCGAGGGCTACGTTATTCAGAGAAAATGCATCATCGTCAACCACGGCCATTCTGTCAAGAATGCACGACTGAGGAGGAGGACCAACATAGTGTGATGGTCGCAATTTCATTTACTGGCCAGCCATTAAATAAATTAACCCTTGTGACGAATTTCTAACTGCAGAATAATAATTTCAAAACTGCTAAATGGCACACATTATGTAAACACTCAGCATAATCGGAGGAAGAGAGCCGTAACCACGCGGCCCCCGTGCGGGTTGGTAGATGTCACATGTCTTAGAATTTTTGGTTCTAATAGTCAAAGACTTTGTTTGTACTTTCAAAGAAAATCCTAGCCCTTTTCCTACTATATTGGGGTCGGCTTCCCGTCTAACCACATGCAGCTGACTACCTGTACTTTACTTGGAGCGATTGTTAATCTGACCTCCACAACCCAGTTACTGGGTAATAAGTTTTACTTTCAAAGAGTTGTACTTAAATGCAACTGCAAGTTTGTGATTCCGAAAATAAGTAGCAGCAAGAAGCTCTTTAACCCGACACCTCGCAGAATACGTAACGAAGATGGCTTTAATTACATCCTGAGATTGCGCTGCACCGTACTTTGAAAGTACTTGGAGGCAAAATTGTATGTAAGGTGAGTGGTCTTACTTTTTATTTCACCTGAGGTGTGCACCACCATCACCATCTTCTATTAGTGCTGTTGGGAGTTTGTTTTGAACTTGAAAATTATAGGCGATTGAACGAAAGGATTGAATATGAACTTATTTTTTTTTCAATGCATGCGAATTATATTAACTCACCTAGCTATAAACAAAATGAAGTACAGAACTCAGTTATTTATTTTTATTTAAATAGAATTGTTGAATATTTTTAAAGTAAATATTCTGTCTGATATGTATGTGTTGCATGGAAATAAAAAAGTTTTTTTTTTTTTTTGTAGGCGATTACTGGCAAAAGATTCTTTTTACTCAGGCTAGAATACCACAAAGTTGATATGGCCGTCGTCGCTCAGAAAAGGCACCATCACCTTGGCACGGAGACGTTTGGGCGCCGGCTGTCTAGCTAAGCGACAAGCTATAAACAGGTGTCGCTTTCTGCTATTTTTCTGTAGCTTTATAGATGAATTGAAAAAGTCAAATTGAAACTTGGCCAGATTTGAACCCAAAACCTCGCATGAGGTGAGGCTTTTTAACCACTGGGTCAGGGCGCGGGTTATCGCAACAACATGGCCGCCACGCCAACAATGTTTATTTTTAAATGGCCGTGGACACATAAGGGGGCGAGGGTAAAACAAAAGAGCGCTTAGGTTCGGCGAGTTGCTTCTAAGTCGCGGTTTTCAAAGCCATACCAGGTGTAGTGGCGAGTTTGGGGGAGAAAAACTAGTCCACCTAACCTCACAAAGACACTCTTAGGGCCCTCGCTCACGGCGACTTTTTGTAGCGATGCAGTAGCTATGCTGACGCGCGTTCGCATCGATACAGTCGCGAAGCGGTCGCTAGCTGTGTGCCCTCGCCCACGGGCCCAGATTCAGTCGCGATGCAAACGCGATACTGTCGCACTTCTGTCGCGATGCAAACGCGATTAAGAAACGCGCGACGGCATCGCTACAAAAAGTCGCCGTGGGCGAGGGCCCTTATACAAATTGTGTGTGTCTTTAAAATGTGTTTGAAGGACCATTTTGTTTATCATAATCAGTCTTTAATATTGCCACAGCCACACACACAAGCTTCCACTCTCTGAGAGAGAGAGTTGGCCATCCACCACGCTGGCATAATGTGGACTGGTAGATGTCACATGTCTCCGAATTTTTTGGTTCAAGGACATACCAGGTTCCTCACGATGTTTTCTTTCACCGTTTTGACAGCAGTGGTGATGAAATTAAATACACAAAGAATAGTGCCTGCCTGGGTTCGAACTCACATAAGTCGGAGTCGATACTAATGGGCCACCAATGCTCCACTGCTTATTGGTTCAATTTTTTTTTAATGATTGGCAAGTTTTCTACAAGTTTTGGATACTACAAGTCAACTTGTTTTAAGTGTAAACGATACAAACTAGTAGACACAACACGAAGAATACAGGTTTAATAATTTGGTATAAACGCGGGATAAGGCATATTTTATTGCTAGAGTGCTACGGCTCAAAATGCAAACTCCAAAGCCAAGTATCCATCAATGAAAAAAACAAGTTTCAAATACATGTTTGACGCAAGTTGCACAACATGAAGTATTTTGACTTTTTGCACGTTAGTCGCTTCCGCTAACGCTTAGACCCATTCCTTAGCTCGCTACCTCTTATCACTTCGCTAACTGTATTGCAGGTCACAACCTAACACTCACAACTATTTGCTGACGACGTAATGGGAACTGCGGTCAGTTGAGCCTACCAGAAAACCTCGATAATATCGCTGAAACCCTTGACTTAGTCATCCATTGACGTTTAAGTTAAGCAAGTTGAAAGTACAAGAACAAGAAAACGCGCAATGGAAGAAGTTGTAAGTAAATTTGTGATGAGAACTGAAATGGTTGGTGTGTCTAGTTCAGGGTCGTTATAATTTCAAAAGTAAGGTAGGAATAGTCTCGGTATCATGCTAGTTATAAGGGTAGTGTAAGCGTTAACCTCTAACCTAATGTCAGCAGTTTGTTAAATTCGAGTTCTTTATTTAAAGTGAAGTACTTTGACAGTTTGAGTAATTTTGTTTTGGGAAAATAAAAATAAAACAAATGACGGTTGAATTTTGCAGCCAGTGCCTTTTAAAAGGGTTGGTGGGACTTGGTTTGTCTCGAAAACTCATATAATTTTCTGTAATTTTCCGGGTTTGTTTTTTAATAGGATAACCTTTGCCAGATGTGGTGATTACGGACACACGTAGAAAATATGTGTCAAACATAGGGTTCAGAGGAAGCCAAGAGTGTTTCAGAAAAATGTTCTTTTCTTTGATTTGTAGTCCTCTAGGATCACTAAAATGTGAAATTACTTTCATTGGAAAGTTACTCGTTAAATTACTTGAATCGTAAACAGCTTTCGATACTCCGAGAGTTTCCGATATGAGCTTTGAACTAAGAAACCCAAACTATAATGTTCGTATAAAAACAGTAAGTTAGATACTTAACATTTTCCAACCAGTCTTCGATTGAAAATTAATGTTCTTAGAACAAATATTTTCTAATACTAAATAATTCTATAACAATCTAAAAAACTTCGCAACGCTACACTCAATAAATATTTCCCTTGTAGAATTACTGAAATATATTTATTATTACATCCAACTTTGTACAGACAAAAGTTGGGCCGTCCTAAAAAAAATACTCCACCCGAAAACCGTCTTTAAAATTTTCTTGTACAGGGATCATTCTTGGTCGTAAACGTAACGGTATCGTGTCAGCTAGTCCCCCATATTTCCTGTTTTTTAAATGATTATGTAAAGCTATGAATTTATGCCAGTCTCTAGACGTCAGAACAATTTTCTTTTTCAAGTGTTCGTTGCGAGAGTTTCAAGGATTCGGGTTCCGTGGCTCGGAAACTGGGATAAGTACGTTAAGGTTTATTTATGTAGGTGGCTTTTTAAGTGCGTCGAGGAAATGTTGGACTACTTTTAATTACGACTGCGTGACGTGTGTAGCAGTATAACTCAGTGTGTAACTATTCCTCTGGAGGGGTATGAGCAACTTTTCTTTTAGAGAAGTCTTTATAATAACTAACCTTTAAATTATAACTCGAGCTGAATTGGCTTATCGCGGTCCTGTAGGTGGAAATAAATGACAACAAACTCACATACACAAACAGTTTTTTCAAATATTTTATTAATAACATCAACTTAAATGGTGAATCTAGTCGACACTTTTTCCATAAAAACTACGGGAGTATATTACTCCACTGTTCGACAATGTAAATCAAAAATGAAACATGGTATGGTTTTGTCTAATTAATGATATTGTCTGTGTGGAAACAATACTAAAATAAAAAGCCATTAAAAAAAAGGTATGAGCCAACAAAAATTGGTTTTTCTTGCTAATCGAACCTAACTTTGGGCGTGTTTACGTTATAAAAGAAGCAGTGAGTTCGAGATAGCGACTAGATTCCCCTTAACTGTGAGATCACAGTTAAGGGGATAGATCCTGGCTACATGGGCGAAGACAATAATTTATTTTGACAATATCTATGCAACGTGGAGCAGTGGTGGCCCAGTGGTGATGGCCGTGGCTTTCGAGTTGTAGGTCGTAGGTTCAAACCTAGACAGGCGCTTATCTTTATGTAAATTATTTCATCACGACTGCTCTCAAAACGGTGAAGGAAAATATCGTGAGGAAACCGCGGCACGTCTTAGAACCAAAAAATCGAAGACATGTGACATCTACCAAACCGCATTGAGCCCGCGTGGTGGATTATGGCCCACTCATTCTCTCACAGCGAGGACGCCTGTGTCCCAGCAGTGGGAACTTTATAGGCTGATTATTATTTACCACCTACGCAACATAAAATGCTTCTCTTATCTTATTTTTTCTTGGCCACTGAACCCGGGTATTTAAAATTCCTCTCGCTTTGGAAACATTTGAAATAATAATTAATGTCCTCATATTTTTGCCTGTTTTCTTAGCAAATAATCAATGGCTGTCTGAAGCTTATCATGGCATAAAGAGGGATATTTTTAATGAGGGCGGTGAAGGAAATTAAAGTATTAGACTTGTTATGGTTTAGGTACAAGAATAAAAACATTAGTGTGAAGAAGTCCTTGGAAGTGTTTAAAATTTGTAAATATATTTTCTTTTCTTGTTAAGTGGCAGTCTTACCCGACAATAGTTGGAAACTGGATAGGAATAGTTTATTCTATTCCGAGGAAGGCGTTGCTCAGATCTGAGCCTTTTATGTTAATTTTTTGCTTTTATTAACTTCACCTGTATGTTTGTAAGCATGTTTGTTTGTAACCAACTCCTTTCTCTGGGTCAAGCGGGAGGGCGTGTCAGACTTTTACTGACTAAAACCCACCCGTGTTGCCTGTGTGCCAGGGGCCACGGTATGGCTTTCGAACAACCCACACCCCTGGCAGGCATCGGCCCTTGCGGGCCCCATCAGTTTGTGCTGACATCTTTTTGAGGCGCGCGTGGAACACAACGCGCCGTCGATCAGGGCTTGGTCCTTACCGGATAGCGAGCTACCTATTACTCGCCGTCCGCAAGCCCACGCCTACAGTGGTCGGGAATCAGCCTGGGATTCTCGACGCCCAGGTCATCTCCTGCGGTGACTAGGGCCGTGAGGGAGCCGTCTCTCTCTTCACGAGCATCACTGCTTTGCAGAAAGAAGCGACTGCGGTCGAGCAGGAGGGTGTGTCAGACTTTTACTGACTAAAACCCACCCGTGTATCGCCGACTGTATCTTTTTCGAATAACTCGCACCCCTGGCAGGCATCGGCCCTTGCGGACCCCACCAGTTGTTGCTGACATGTCTGACGGCGCGCGTGGAACACAGCGCGCCATCGACCCGGTTTTTTTTTTGTTTAACGGGTAAAATGCCTACTGCGCTACCACGGGGAGATAGCGCAGTTATGTGGGACTGTAACCCACTAAAACTCCACAGTGACCTCCAGTTAGTGGAATGCGTTAATGCAGGGAGATGTATAAAATAGTTTTAACCATATTTCTTAACTCTTGGCAAGATCAACAAAAAAATCCCTCAAATAAGAAAAATAATGAAAGAAAGAAAGTATCTAAATCACAAGGAACTGATGTTGTGCAAGTTTTAATGATTTTTGTTCAGAAAAATTAAAAACTCCGTAATACTGATGAAGAATGGTCACGCCGGGAAAAAGTTATAATTTACGGATCAAATTAGTGGTGAAATTAATGTTAGGGATACTTTAATATTGCTTTGCATTTGTTTCTCAATGAAAAATACCACTGAAAATGCTTTCCTTAAATTAAGAATAATTTCCTAAGAAATTAAAAAGATGGACGTTAGCTTCGCGATTTATTATTAGTTACTTAGCTCCCAAATTACAATGTAATTTATATAATATTTGACACATATTATTCTTGTCATTATTTGAAATTATACACCTACAATATTCTAATTTCAACTCTTTATTAGTGGCTATTAGTGGTTGGTGGCTATGTCGGTTGGAGAACCAAGGCAACCGACATAGCCCGAAGAATTGCCAAACTTAAGGTGCAGTGGGCAGGGCACATTGCTTGCAGAACAGATGGCCGATGGGGCCGAAAGGTTCTGAAGTGGCGACCGCTTACCAGAAGACGTAGAGTGGGAAGGCCTCCCACAAGGTGGACCGATGACCTTGTGAAGGCCGCGGGTATCCGCTGGATGTGGGAAGCATAAGACCGGTCGAAATGGAGCCTGGGGGAGGCCTATGTCCAGCAGTGGACGTCTTTCGGCTGAAATGATGATGATGATTAGTGGTTGTCATGGAAATCTAAAAAGGTTCTTGTTTTTTTTATATTTTAATATTGATAATATGAGAAAGTTGTAGGCCTTGCAGACTGTAGATTTAGAAATCACGAAAAAAAAAATCAGCTTTACGAACATAAATGTAAGGAACAGCAGATTTTTTTTTCGCGATTTCTGGTTTGGTCCCATAGTAAAAGTTGTTCATAATGATGAGTACAATGACCTTTTTAAAGGTTGTTGGTGTTTTTCCAATAACCCTGTTTATCTGATGCCATTCTATAGAGCGCACTTAATTACGTTAGTTACTACTCCTCTGTGGTCTGCGTCTACACTTTTATACTCGTACACCCATACCTACATCACTCAGACAAAGACAAGTCCGGGAACGGCTATCCACCATGCCTGTTCTTTGTTTTACCCGCCTCTCATTAAACTTACAATTCATTTTCCCAGCTAGGCCGCCATTTTGAACTTATACGCATACATTTTTGCCCCTTCACGCGTTGCTTGTAAATGTCTCCCTTATGGTCCTTGAAACGGCAGTCTCACTAATTGGTCCTATTCATTAGTTGCGAGACGATGCCTTTGCAACTATGACATCTGAAACTGAAGCGGTTAAGTGCTAAGCGCTGGATTTTTTTGCGCTTTTTTTGCTGGAGTTTTCTGATTGGGTGCTTGTGTCGTGTTGCTAAAGAGATTAAGGTGGATGCGATAAGGGAGCTTGCGAAATTAAAATATAATTCGGATCATCTTTTTTACGTTCGTAGTAGGGTCAATCGGGAATCAAATTTTGTTCAACATAAGTGCTGACACAGACGTGCAAAATGCAAAAACGGAAAGAAACCCCGAGCTACCCTGGTACTTCCATCTTAAGGTGGATCTAGTCGACATTTATTCCATACAAATTGCGGGAGTGTATTACTCCACTGTTCAACAATGTTCATCAAAAGTTATACATGGTATGGTTATGTCTCATTATTAATATTACAGAAACAGAATACAAAAATAAGGAGCCATTAAAAGTTGGGAGCCAACAAAAAATCGTTTTTCTTGCTTATTTAACCTCGCTTTGGTCGTGTTTTAGTAATAAAAGAAGTGTAAAACATCCAAAACTACCGACAAAGCTCAAATGTCGAAAATTTCAATAAACTTTATTGGTAATTGATTTATGCAGTAGCTTTTTCATAAAACCCGATCTTCCGAAGGACTTTTCAAAAATACAGGCCTGTTTTACTATAAATGATCCTGTATCTGACACAATAACGTTATGCGTGTAGAGTATCGTCTAACTGCTTATCACTGATACTACCTCTGTCAGACGCGATGCCTGGTGAGACAGCGTGCTTTTTAGCTAGGCCCATCAGCGAGTTCGAGCCCGCGACTAGATTCCCCTTAAGATCACTTTTCGCTGATCGATGACGATGATGATGATAATTTTCTTTTTGATGATGTTTGTATATGGTCATCAGACAGAAGAGTCTATCTCCAAGACTTTTTAATAAGGTATTGTGGTATTAACAATCATGGTGGGTGCACTTAGAAGTCATGCACGACATGCTTCGGAACGGTTATCTGTCTTGTGTTTTTCTTTTATATGATTGTTTGAAGGCCAAGGCGAAAGGTTTTGGTACCAGTTGTCATTGACGTGCGATCTACCTTACTTCATCATCAGCTGCCTAGCCTATCCCAACTATGTTAGGGTCGGCTTCCAGCCTAGCCAAATGCTGCAGAATACCAGTACCTATTTTACATGGAGCGACTAGGCAGTCGCTAGGTCAGATAGGCATCTGACCTTGTTATTTTGTGTCTATTTTGTATCGACAATATCTCATTACAAGATAGTAGCGCCATATACCAAAGAGTATGCAAAACTGTATGTCTGTAAAATTATTAAATTGACTTAAAAAACTTATAGAATAACTAATATCTGGCCTAGTTAAGACTGAAAGGTACATCAAACTACCAATTAGTTGTTGATAGGGTACATGACTATTTACACCTACTTGACCTTTATTTATATTTAGTTTGACCTCCATTGGAGTATCAACAGTCTTACAATCACTTAAATGAAATTTGCTCAAAAGTTGATCAATATAGGTTTCCTGACTCAAAGTTACATATCCTTCATCTTTATTGAAGGTTACATTCATTCCAAGACATAGTTTAACTTCACCTAGGTCCTTAATGCTAAACTTATTAGATAAAATCTGTTTCAAGTTCTTAGTTTCAAGTTTATCATTGGAAAATATAAAGAAATCATCGACATAGACTGTTACAATGGTCTTACATTTGTTAATATCCTTTATATACATACATGGCTCTATCTTTGACCTTTTGTAACCATTACTGATCAAACAATTATCAACCTTTTTATTCCAAGCTCTAGAGGCCTGCTTAAGTCCATAAATGGCCTTTTTAAGTTTCAATACTTTACAAACTGAACTACTACTATTATAAAAATCTGGCATTTTCATATAAATGGTTTCCTCTAAATCACCATTCAAGAACGCAGTCTTTACATCTAAATGGTTAACATCTAAACCTAACTTTACAGACAATGCAAATAATAATCTAAGAGTTGTGTGTCTCACTACAGGCGAAAATGTTTCTGTGTAGTCTATACCATGTTTTTGGGTGAACCCCTTTGCGACTAGACGAGCACGGTAACGCACATTGTTTTCACTATCGTACTTTTTTCGCAAAACCCACTTGCACTGCACTATAGTACCATCAATTGGTACATCTACCAGTTCCCATGCACTATTTTTCTCGAACGACTGTAACTCATCCTGCACTGCCGCTAACCACTGTACTTTCTCAGGACCTTCCAAGGCTTCTTGCAACGATATCTCACCCGTGAACATGTTGTCATCTTCCATGCAAGCACTTGCAAATCCATATCTGTCTGGCTTCTGCCTACGCCGAGGACCACTTGTTATGTTGACATTGTTGAGTATATTGGAGTCTTCACTGTCTGTTGTACCAGACTCAGAGCTATCTAATGTATCATTTTCACAAGGCACATACAGTTCACTGCTGTCATCTGTGTTCAAGCTCTCTGATTGTTCAAGTGAATCTTCCTGAGGTGTCAAATCTTCTTCCCCCACTGGAACCATATTCACCTCATCTGAACAATTTTCCTGTACCTCCACAACATTCTCTGTCTCTATTTTCTCCAATACTTTAACATCTCGACTGGTAGTGATGACATTAGACTTCGGGTTGTAAATCCTGTACCCTTTGACTTCATTGGAATAGCCGACAAGGATACATTTTTCAGACTTTCTGTCCCACTTTAATCTCTTTTGTTTCGGCACATGTACCATGATTGTACTACCGAAAACACGTAAATGACTTACATCAGGCTTTCTGCCCGTCCATATCTCGAAAGGAGTTTTATAATTTAATGATGTGGTCACTGTCCTGTTCTGTAAGTACACTGCAGTGTGTGCCGCCTCTGCCCAAAACCTTTTCTCGAGACCTGCATCGAACAGTAGACACTTGGCTTTCTCAACAATAGTCCGGTTGTATCGTTCTGAGAGACCATTCTGTTCAGGTGTATATGGGTTCGTTTTGTGATGTACTATCCCATGCGACATCAAAAAATCGTCAAACTTGCTGTTGCAGAATTCTGTCCCATTGTCACTTCTCAAGATCTTTATGCTGCGATTAAGTTGATTCTCAACCTCCGCTCTATACTGTTGAAAGCATTTCAATGCCTCATCTTTCGTTTTCAAAAAATATATATATGTCATACGACTAAAATCATCTATAAACAGCATAAAGTATCTGGAGCCACCTATAGATCGGTTTTCCATCGGTCCACAGAGATCGGTATGCACAATATGTAGCAACTCAGTACTTCTGCTACCTTCTTTGGGAAAAGGTAAGCGGCTCTGCTTGCCCTCACAGCATGCGACACATGATGACTTTGATACATCAGTCTTATTATCAAGTATGAATCCCTGTACAGCATCTTGCATTTTGTTCAAATACTGGCTGTTGACATGACCTAGACGCCGATGCCAAACTTCACTGGACACCATCACTGCAGCTGATGAAAAATATTCAGGCATGTTTAGTTTGTACACCCCATTCAACAGACTCGCTGTAGCTACCAGTACTCCTGCTTGGTTGAAAATCAGACAACCATCATTGTTAAATGAAACTTTGTTTCCTTTTGAAATTAGTTGACTAACAGATATCAGATTTGTAGTCAACTTCGGCACGCATAATACACCTTCTACTGTAATATCGTATTCACAGGCGCGCGTCTTTGTCGTAATCTGCACATCTCCAGTACATAATACAGGTACTTTATCTTTGTTTGCCACGACAATTTCCTTGATCATAAGATCCCGCGACACATTTGACAACCATTCTTCGTTCGCGGTAAGATGAACACTCGCCCCGGAGTCAATATACCAATCGCTTTTGCAAAATTCACCATTTAGGAACACGGCGCTAAACGCATTACTGCTTGTACGTTCATTTTTATTTTTGTTCGAAAATGTACACTGGTTGCGGTAATGCCCTGTTTGTTTACATTTGTAGCATGTTATGACTTTTGGTTTTGACTTTGACATCTGGGCGTTGTCTTTGGTGGCATTGTTACTAACATTCCGGTTCTTCTTGAAACTCGCAAACGCGCCATTGGAATTGGAAGCACTATTGTCGCCGCTGTTTCCGCTTTCTTCCATGTCCAACAACTTGGTTTTAATGGCGTCTGCTGTCAATGGTATGCCGCAATGCTCAATCGCCATTATCATAGGGGAATATTTTTCTGTTAATCCCGCTAACAAAAGCGATGCGACCCACTCATCATTAATATTAAAACCTGTACCACTCAATTTTTGGCTTGTTTCGATGATTTGTGTCACGTACGAAGTCATTGAAACGCTATTTTCGAGTCGTATGGAAATCAAACTCCTCAGTAAACTGATTCTCCTCGTAAATCCTGAGTCGTCAAATAGGTTCTTCAATTTCTTCCACAGCTCATGGGTCGTTTGTACACTTTTTATGTGCACATACAGCGACGAATCTATTGTCAGAATCAGCTTGGCTCTGGTTTTCGCGTCACCTGCTGCTCCTATTTCTGCTGGTACTGTCTCCGACTTGATACAATCAGACATTCCTTCCAGAACTAGGAAATTCTCAGCCGCGAAAGCCCACTCGCTGTAGTTCTCACGCCCTTTCAATTTAGGCACACTGACAAGGTAGTTCGTCGTCATTTTCACAGTCACAGCGTTAATCACAGTTTATCTCAATCTGCAAAATCTATTTCCACTAGGAATGTCCAAGAAAAATGCGAGAAAAAACTATAAAATCTGGGCCCATAACCTCTAATAAATTAAACGCATGAGTGACAGACAAGAACTAACTTTATTTTTTATGTAGATACTGATTGGGGCTCTGACTCTGTAGATAGGAGATCATATACTGGAATGTGTTTTTTGTTATCTGATGGTGTAATTTCATGGGAATGCAGAAAACAGAAATGTGTAGCCCTCTCTAGCACTGAATCAGAGTATATTGGTCTATCTGAGGCATGTAGAGAAGCAATATATCTAAAGGGATTGCAATATGAAATAACCAATAAGATGTACACAATCAGCCTATTCAATGATAACCAGGGCGCACAGAAGCTGTGTGCAAACCCAGTCTTTCACAGACGTACAAAGCATATTGATATCAAATATCATTTTTGTCGTGATGTAGTAAAAGATAAAATTGTTAAAGTACTGTATTTGCCAACAGCTGATATGCCGGCTGACATTTTAACTAAAAGTTTATGTTCAGCAAAACATTATAAATTTATGTTGCTTCTTGGCATAGTTTGCATAGAATAATTTTTTGTTAAATTGTTTAGTGAATATTGCGATAAGTGGGGGTGTTATTTTGTGTCTATTTTGTATCGACAATATCTCATTACAAGATAGTAGCGCCATATACCAAAGAGTATGCAAAACTGTATGTCTGTAAAAAATAAAGTTAGTTCTTGTCTGTCACTCATGCGTTTAATTTATTAGAGACCTCCAATCAACTCAGCCTATCGCAGTTCATTGCTGGACATAGGCCTCTCCCAGGCTGTGCCACAACACTATCCTCCGCCTTCCGCATCCAGTCTGTCCCTGCCACCTTTTTAAGGTCGTCGGTCCATCTAGCTGAGGGGCGTCCCACACTACGATTGCCGATACGCGATCTCCACTCCAGGACTCCTCCGCTTCACCGTCCTAAGGTCCTTCGACAAACATGGCCAGCCCACTGCCACTTCAGCTTGCTCACTCTACAAGCTATGTCGGTGGCTTCGGTTTTTTTTCGGATGCTTTAATTCCTGATTTTATCCTTCAAAGAAACCCCGAGCATAGCCCGCGCCATAGCGCGCTGAGCGACCTTAAATTTGTGGATCAGCCCGACTGTCAATGTCCACGTTTCGGCACCCTATCTCCACTGGGCGACAATTACCTAATTACAATTGAATTGTATAATATTTAAAGATTAAATAATAGAACTCAATCACGCACATGCAAAGCTGTGACACGCCAGTTTTTTTAAAGAAACTGGCGACAAAACAAAGTGACTGGAAAACAAAATATCTGTAATGCCACCGCTGCACACAGCCTCTGAAAGCGCCATCTTATACAACGAACCCAGTTTGCCATAGACGTGTGAATGAAAGTTTTTATGAAGTCACCCGTCTCTCAAATGATGACGTATCATCAGTTATTACGAAAACCTGCTGCAAAGCGATGCCAGTTAGCAGATCTTCAAAGAAGGCACATTTCAAAGCTCTTTTATTGTTCAATTTCTACTTGAATACGACGTCGTAAGTTTTAACGTTGGTCTTTTGAATTTGTGTTGTGAATTTCGGCGTGGGAAGTGTATGTAACCGTCGGAAATTAAATAGAAATTACCAGACTATTATCTAAGAATAGTCGTGATAGCAGAATGTTGTATTAAGACCTGTGGGGTGATTGCTTAACACATTAACAGCCTCTCATTTAGACAGTTCAACAAAATTCATTGCGTTATTTACATTGTTGACCAGACAAATTTTTCGAACTTATAAAGTAATGGATTAGGAACAGCCTTTTTTTGGGTGGGAAATCATCAAATAACTTCTCCCGCTCTGGGTGGAGCAGAAGGGCGTGTCAGAATTTTACTGACTAAAACCCACTCGTGTTCCCTCAGTAGCCTGTGTGCCAGGGCCACGGTATCTCTTTCGACCAACCCGCACCCCTGGCAGAATATGTTGGGGGTTGGTTTTCAGTCTAATCGGATGCACCTAAATAATAGTATCTATCTATATAAATAAAGAGAGAAGTCCTGACTGTCTGACTGACTGACTCATCAACGCTCAGCCGAAACTCTGGGACCTAGAAAGCTGAAATTTTGCACAGAGGTTCCCTCTATAATGTACACAAGGAATAAGGAAGGATTTTTCGAAATTCAACCCATAAGGGAGTTAAATAAGGGATGAAAGTTCCGCGCGGGCGAAGCCGCTGGCAAAAGCTAGTTTTACATAAAGTAACTGCCTATCCGCAGGGTAATTTTCGTATATAAAAACGTTCAAAATGTTTGCGCAGTCTCATCTTGGCGCCAATCAAATGTCAAAAACTGGTGAAACATTTATGAAAATTGAGACTAAGATCAGACTGTGAACGTTCTTAAAATTACGAGAACTGTCCCGCTGGTCTTCAACCCTCTTACTGGGTAACACCATACTCCTTGGTAAGACTTTCTGTCAGATTTTCGGGGTTTTGACTACCCCGTAACGATTGTCAAAGATATTATATACTGACAGCAGGGAGCAACGGCAATGAACATGAAAGTGATTTTTTTTTGTTTTATTGCTACGCACGGTTTGTGCATTTAGCCAGTGTCAAGTAATTTTTATTTTCGATCAAGTAAATGGCCCGTTATCAGGCACGAATTACAAAACAGTCATAGTCGTCTTTAGTCAGTCAAGTCAAAGTTAATATAAAGCGGTAGTAACTTTACAACCACCTGTTAGAAGTTTTTGGGGGGAACACGAAAAGTCCACGTTAGTCACTTATTTTCACCTTCACTATACTTGTGCACTCACACGTAACTAAATTGAATAATTCACTACAAAAATGATGCAATTTAATTCGCTATTTCACATAATTTCATGAAAATGAAAGTGTATGCGACATGTTCCGACGCGATCCCGCCAAGAACCTCTAACATGAAAGTGGTTTAAAAAGTGTTTGGGCGTTCCTGAAGGGGTCGTCAACATAAGGGTCAAGGTTCCGAGTTATTTTTATTGGTTACGTTAGTGTCGTCTTGGACACGATTTTAAGACTGCTGCTTAGGTGTGGTGCAAGTTAATATTGTTAGGCTTTTTTTAACCTAGCCTATTGATGATGGCTAATGACTTTATGAATCATTCATGTATCATCCAGAATTTTTATATCTTCAGCCCGTGACTTTGCCTGCGTGAGATTTCTTGCTCCCCCGACCCATCCCTCGTAGTATCACATCGCCACCTGACTTTTTTCTTTCTCAAGAATTGCCCTGTCAAAGGAAGTTTCAGAGATTAGTGCGTACAAACAAGAAAAAGTACAAAAAAACTCTTCTGGTTTATATTGTGAGTTTATAATGGAGGGGTAATCTTTGGAACTACTGATCTTATACCGAAAATTCTTTCACTTATGGAAAGCTACAATATTGTCGAGTGTTTTTTCTGCTAATATTATAAATGCAAAAGTTACTTTGTCTGTCTGTTACGCTTTCACGCCTTAACCTTAGCCTGGGCGGCGAGTAATGGGTAGCTCGCCGTCCGGTAAAGACCAAGCCCAGGTCGATGGCGCGTTGTGTGCCACGCGCGCCTCAAAGAGATGTCAGCACCAACTGGTGGGGTTCGCAAGGGCCGATGCCTGCCAGGGGTGCGGTTTGTTCGAAAGAGATACCGTGGCCCCTGGCACACAGGCTACTGAGGGATCACGGGTGGGTTTTAGTCAGTAAAAGTCTGATACGCCCTGCTGCTCCACCCAGAGCGGGAGAAGTTATTTGATGATTTCGCAACCAAAAAAAAAAAAAATTAGCTTGGGATATGGAGAAGGACATAGGCAACTTCTTTACGCGATAACCAACATCCACGCGGGTGGAGCCGCGGGTGAAAGCTAGTAGGCTATATTTGAGTTTTTTCAAAGCAACTTTACGCTAACAAAAGTCAGTACGGTCTAGACAAAATATAGAAAAATGTTAAGACATTCTGGGACGACTTTGCTAGCCAAATGATAGTCTGCTAGAAAAATCATACTATCATTTAGCCTACTTTTTTCATTTACAATGCTGTTTGTTGCGACAGGTCTGCGCAAAGCTGCAATTGCTTTTTCTATAAAATGCACCCACACATGTAGACCCCTGCATTGTTACACAAAATCCTAATAATATAATTTTTGGACTGTAAAAGACTTAGAGTCTGTTTCGACATTTCTTCTCACGGATCAGTTAGCTAGGAAACCGATGCTATTTCGGGTTGAGGCTGACGTTAAGAACTCTGCTAGTGGACCGGCGGAAACTGCAGTGAGCTGTGCAAAGGTAACTTATCGGCTGAGAGTGGTGAGCAGGAATATGCGTCCAGGTCTGGGGTAGGATACTCGTTGAAGCCGTGGGTGCTGACTCACCGCTTGAAAGCTGGAGACTGCGCTAATGTCCATGTTTGGGGTCACCAGTATAGAGGTATTAGGAACAGGGTGTAAAATTCATTCATTCTCCAAAGAAAAGGGAGAATCCTGCGACGAGATGGATGTCGTATCTGGTGGCCCATTGCTCGTATGTTAGTTACGTACACGGTAAACTCTGCTTTCGCGATGCAGGATATAGCGTGACATTAGTGTCACGCGTAGCTCGCATGTCGAGAGTGTCTTAAAAGATCTACCTACTTACATTTAACATTTCATTTAAGTCTCAAGGTTCACCTGTTTTTGAAGTAGTTATTCTAACTTTTTAATGACCGTGCCTCTGAGTGCAAACTAAATCGCTGTTTGAGTACCTGCAGGAGTCTTTACGAGCAAATAAAAATATTATTGATAGTCCTGCTTGCCGGTCTGGGTATGTAAAAATTAGGTCGACCTTTGGTTCGGATACGACAATTCGCACCTTATAATTAAAGAGACCAATTTTTTTTGCGGCTAATTTCGCATTCATCATCATCATCATTTCAGCCGAAAGACGTCCACTGCTGGACATAGGCCTCCCCCAAAGGGGGGTTTTGCCATAATCGCCACGCTTGGCAGGCGGGTTGGCGATCGCAGTATGGTGGTAAAATGTATAGACAACGCTGCTGCCCATTCTCTAGTAAGTACCTTAGTCGCCTTCTACGACACCCATGGAAGAAATGGGATGGTGCTATTCTTTTACGCCCGGACACCACACGGGACTTTCGCATTAGGTCTCTTTAATTCTAAAGGTGCGAATTATTATGAGTTTCTTTTATGGGTTCCGTACACAAAGTATACACACGGGACCCTATTACTAAGTCTCCGTCTGTCTGTTAGTGGGCAATGGACATCTCATGAACCGCAATAAGTCGACGATTGAAATTTTCACAGCGTGTTTGTGTTGTGGTACAGAACCCTTCGTTTGCGCATCGTACTTGTAGTTGGCTGGTTTTTATTTCTAGCGAAATTATATGATGGCAATCGAAACTTACTGTCATGGCTTGCACCACACTCGCGAATGTTCCCAAAAGGCTAGTCGTGCAAGATCTGTGACGATCTCCGTTATAGCTCCATAAAATACCTCATGCTATCCCCATTTTAATGGGAGCCTTCCACTCCTGGGAACTGTATTGTTTTTAATCTTCCAAGATGGAGGAAAAAATCTTAGGGATATTAATATAGACTACCTATTGTGACATTTAGTGCCTTACATATTTACTCATATACAGGGTACATTTTTAACCAGTGCGCAAACATTAACCATGAATTCAGCATATCATTCAAGACGTGTAAGTTTTTCGTCGAATCTACAAAAAAAAAAAAACTGCTGTTTCATAGAAAAGTGCAATACCAACGCGGTCAAAATGTATGGAACAGCTGATTTTTTCGAACCGACGAAAAAACGGAGGAGGTTACTCAATTCGACGCGTATATTTTTTTTTTTTTTTTTTTTTTTATGTATGACCACGCATAACTTTTTCCAGAGTAGTCCGATTTTGATAATTCTTTTTTTATTGGAAAGGGTATACCTCGAAGTTGGTCCCATATAAATTTCGAAGAAAAATTCCAACCCTAAGGGTAAGAAACCCCTGTTTTCTTACCCTTAGGGTTGGAATTTAATGATTGATTGTTTACTCACAGATTTTAATACTGAGTCGTGTATTAAATCAAAAATTAAGCATGTAGTAATTAGTAGATTATAGCCACAAAAAATTATAAAATAAAAACTTTTTAATAAAAAAATTGAACCGCCGAAAAACCGAAAAATAAAAAATAATAAACTAGCTTTTTCCAACCCCAATAAATAAGTTCGGAAGTCGGTGACTTTGGATATGTATTTGATTATATGTCACCGCCTTCCGAACTTAGTTATTGGGGTTGGACAAAGCTAGTTCATTATTTTTTATTTTTCGGTTTTTCGGCGGTTCAATTTTTTTATTAAAAAGTTTTTTTTGTATAACCGACGAAAAATTTCTACGTTAGGGAGTCTACTGGAAGTTTGTTACTCAATCACGCCAAAACAACTGAACAGGTATGGATGAACACAGATAGTTTATAACAAGGAGTAATACGTAGGATACGTACCCCACTGGATAATTTCCGACATCCACGCGGGCGAAGCCGCTGGCCAAAACTAGGGTCATAATAAATAATCCTGAAATAAAATAAAAAAATTATAATACAGATGGTTGATAGCGTAACACGCTGACATTCCTATTAGCATTTAATTTTGACAGTAAGACAACATTTTCGACCATATGCAGCAGTGGATTAGCAATATCCTTTAACAATATGCTAATATCGTACCACACTATTAATAATAGTAACAACCTGCACCCTAATTGCGTACCACACTATTAATAATAGTAACAACCTGCACCCTAATTGTGTACCACACTATATAATCACAGTAACAAACTGCACCCTAATTGCGTACCACACCATTGATAATAGTAACAACATGCACCCTAATTGTGTACCACACTATTGATAATATTAACAATATGCACCCTAATTGCATTTCACACTATTAATAATAGTAACAACCTGCACCCTAATTGCGTACCACACTATTAATAATAGAACAACCTGCACCTTAATTGTGTACCACACTATTAATCAGACTGTGAATCATGTTAATATTATTAATATTGTGGTACGCAATTAGGGTGCATATTATTAATAGTGTGGTACGAAATTAGGGTGCAGGTTGTTATTATTGTTAATAGTGTGGTACCAAATTAGGGTGCACGTTGTTACTATTACCAATAGTGTGGCACGCAATTAGGGTGCAGGTTGTTACTATTATTAATAGTGTGGTACGCAATTAGGGTGCAGTTTGTTACTATTGTTATAAGGCCATGTTAGCATGAACGTAAAAATAACGTGGCGGGTGTTCATCGCTCACTGAATTTTCAACTCTCGATTCCAGCACGTCGAAAAAACACACGGTTAGAGTTTCAATTCTCGACGTTAAGCAGTGCTTTGAAAAAAATTCGCGACATAGGAGTTGCTTCTAGAAAATTGTATAACTTGAAAACAAAATCTATCTAATAAAGAAGACAAATAGGGGTACGTAGATCTACTTGATAGCTCTAAAGACATACTTGAAGTTCTAAACTGCTGACCAACAACTTACAAACTTATATGAGATAAAAACGTTTACTTAGCTTTAAAAGTACGTTTTTATAGTAGTACGAAACTTTTAAGAACAAGTGTCACTGTTTTTATATCTAAAACTTTTGATTTTTATCGAAGATTAGAGATAAATCTAGGACTAGTAGTGAAGATAAAATCGAGTAAGTTACTCGTGAGGGGTCTATCGAAAAGTGATTATGTACCTACCTACTTATTCTGCAATGTTATCTAACTGGTTCATTTTTATTTGGTAGGCGGTTAAACTTTTTTTATACTAGGCAGATTGAAGTGAAGTTAGCAGAAGAGCAGTGAGGTAAGCTGAAGTCCGTGGCCCACTTGGAATCTCTGAACTGCTATCAAACCCAAGTGTGGAGACGCAACTACAACCTCGCCACTTCGCTAGCTCAACGGAATGGGAGCAGGGTGTGTATGTGGAGTTGTGGCGCAAACTATGCCCCATCTCTTATCCTGCCCTCTGTTCCCCAATAAATGCAGCCATATTCACCTCAGCGCTGCCAGCGACAATGCCGTGGAAGAGGCAAAGTTTTGGGCCAGCAAAATTGTACTAAATTTTATAATGTCGTGCTATCGAGACGACGAAGACGAAGACCAGCCTAAATACCAAATGTTTCGCTTATTTGACTGGAACTCGTAAATCATGCCATAATTTACAAAATAAATACCTCATGTTCTTAAAATGCTTTAGCCCCTCTAAAGCATTTTAAGAACATGAGGTATTTATTGTGGCTTGTGGCTAAATAAAAATAGCAGCACGGGTCGATCGACCAGGTTAAGCTACGCTTGCCGCGGTTGGTCCGTGGATGGGTGACTCCGTGCCTCGGAAAGCACGTTAAGCCGTTGGTCCCGGCTGTCGTTAGTGGATCTTTGACAATCGTTACGGGTCGTCAGAAGCCCGAAAGTCTGACAACCAGTCTTACCAAGGGGTATCTATCGTATTACCCAGTAACTGGGTTGTGGAGGTCAGATAGGCAGTCGCTCTATGTAAAATACTGGTATTCAGCTACATCCGGTTAGATTGGAAGCCGACCCCAACATAGTTGGGAAAAGGCTAGGCAGATAATGTTCTTAATATGCTTTATCTACCAAAATATTCATACTTAATAAGTCCATTTAAGTTATAATAATATTACATTACAAATTTTATTGCTAGAGGAAAAAGGTAAAAGTAATAATAGATGATCTATTCCTGATATTACAGGTAAGACTTATTAATAACAAATAGTTCTTCACAAAATTGTATAATTAATTCTGGGCTTTGATCTTTGTCGACCTTTCATCCATTTAATAGTAAAACTAACAGAATTCGCAGAAAATGGGCTTTACAAACAGATAGATTTAATTTTGAACTTGCTGAACCATTTAAATGTCTACAAATTTCAAACGTTGGCAGGTATCTTATCTAAATACCTGAATCGAATTCTGTTTTTAATTAATAAACTGTAGATTTTAGGAAATAAATATTAGATTTTCGCGCCCCGTTTTGGAGTTTCATTGCTATAGAACGTGTTTCAACTCTGGCGTCTATAGTTCTAATGTGAGTAAAGCAAAAAATTAAAAATAAAATGGTCTAAAAACGCTTCTGAAAATACTGATCTATTCCTACATAGAATACTTTTTCTATAAGTTCCAATTTTTTAACGAAGAGGCTACTCACAAAAGTAAAAAGTATACACATCATCACAGCAACAAATACAAGTAATTACGATTTGATGAAGAATAAAAAGCGGAGAACTAAATCCTACTTTTATTATAAATGTGAATGTGTGTATGTTTATAACTGAAGCATGCAAAAATGGCTATAAGTACCTACTGTAATTAACACACATCATCATCATCATCACCATTTCAGCCGAAAGACGTCCACTGCTGGACAAAGGCCTCCCCCAGACTCCTCCACTTCGACGTCTTGTGCTTCCCACATCCAACGGATACCCGTAGCCTTCACAAGGTCATCGGTCCACCTTGTGGGAGGCCTTCCCACTCTACGTCTTCCGGTACACGGTCGCCACTCCAGAACCTTTCGGCCCCATCGGCCATCTGTTCTGCGAGCAATGAGCCCTGCCCACTGCCACATACTTTTTATTCCGGTAATAAGTTCCAGTGGGATAATTTCTGACCTCCAGGCGGGCGAAGCCGCGGGCAAAAGTCTACAATGAGTTAAAGGTCATTCATTACCTTTTCTTTCGCGTTCAGTTTTATTGGTGAACATCACCCTTAACGTGTAAAGGCGAAGTTCACCAATGAGACCTAAACGCGATCAGCACATCTAAACCGCGTTCAAGAGCAGTCAGTGTCAAAATTCCACAACAATGATGCCAATGGCAGTTCTTGAACGCGGTTCAATCGCCTTATAAGCCTATCTAAATAATAATCACTGAATATTGTTTTTATTTGCACAGAAATTAAGGTAGACTTAAAAGCCATGTTTCGACAGAAAGGTAGATCCGGTTTTGAAAGACATGTTTCAGCAAATTCATCAAAGCCTATTTATGACAACTCTGTTCCCTTGTCAACAAGTCTTAAACTGGTCAACTGAGGGTAATAATGGATTATAGAGACACGTTAATATCCATGGACGCTTTTGTTCAGGATTTTTAACAGAGCACAATGAAGGTAAGAATTCTGATTTTAGAGGTAACTTTTCTACAGCAGATTTTTTTTACTTACCTTATAATATAACTGAAAATGGTAGTATTTTCATAGAAACACCAATTTCTTCGGAATTCGTTGACGTCATTATCTTTCATCGATATTGGGCTACGAATGAAGTAGTGCTTCAGTCGTTTACCATTTCAGTGACCTTTCTGTAACTAAGCTATAAATGGTATAATTATTACTAAAATATATTCCATACATTTTATTTTAATTGGATACTTTAAAGTTGATGAGAGTACTTTCAAACACAAATTTAATATCCTCAAGTTTATTTGCTATAAATAAATAAACATTAAGCAGACACTGAACCTCAACTTCCTAATGAACGCTGCAATTAATGGTCGAAAGGGAAACCATCTTTATTTACAGGATGAAAAGGTATCTATGTCTGTCTGCTTCTGAATGCAAGCAAATTCACTCCACGTTAACAAAATATACATAAATCAAGTCAGCCGCCATTTTGTGTTTTTAAGCGCCATTTAGTTAATAAGATCGCTTTTACTCTAAAATATTACAAAACAGTGAACAATTTTAATCATAATAAATTAAAATGCATAAGTCGACGCCAACTATTCATAAATCTCGAAGCTTGTTATGAAGTCACAAAGAACTCACTCTGCTGTTCATTTTGCTTTAAAAAGCTGTAAACTTTGAGAAATTTCAATACCTAGTGAATGAAGTTACACTGTTTTGAATTGGTTTTTACCTTTTCGCCGCTGCAGGCTTTATAGGGGTCAACATTCGTCTTTGACGTCATTCACCGAGCGTTGGAAAATTGGCAATTTATTAAACAACTTTCCCTAATAACATAGACGGTTAGTTTTTACGGTAAGTAGGTATATTATTTACGGATTAAAAGTCAATAGTAAAACGTTTTACAGATAGAAAGAATACTCTTTACGTACACCATAAGAATTACGGTTACGAATGTACACATTTTAATTAGGGTGACACAATGAGCGGTCTTCTCGGCATTTAAGCGATCTGTTACAGATAACCTTCGGAAGGATTGAAGGAAGGAGAGACAATACTATAGGTTGTCAGTTGTATACCCTTAGAATATACAAAAAATAAATACATACCTATTATATATGAGTACTTATTTACATAGATATGCTTATGTACCTATATATCGGAAGATTATGAGTACGGGATGTCAAAAGACAACAAAACGCCAGTGTGGAGTTTTCCGATTACCTCAAATATCTTATTACTCAACCCAAAATGACTTGAGCACGCCACGATTGCGGTGGTAAGTCCCCTCTTTGAGGAGTGGCTTGAGAGGCGACACGGCGTCCTCATCTTCCGTCTGACGCAGGTCCTCACCGGACACGGCTGTTTCGGGAGGTTCCTGTTTCGGATAAGGTGGGAAGAAACTCCCGGGTGTTTCCATTGCGAAGATCGCCCTGAGGACACGGTGGAGCATACGGTGGAGGCCTGCCCAGCTTGGCCGGAGCACCGCCGTGCCCTCGTGGAGGCGATCGGCGGCGGCGATCTCTCGCGTCTGGCCCTGGTCCAGTATATGGCGTACCATATCCTCACTGTCAGTGCTCCGTAGAGCGAGAGTGCATGGGTAGCCGTCACCTCCTTCTGCGAAGCAGTGATGCTCGCGAAAAGGGAGGCGGCGCATGTGAGGGAGAGGCAGTATATGCGCCCTCACGGCCTTAGTCACCGCAGGAGGCGCCCTGGGCGTCGGGAATCCCAGGCTGATTCCCGGCCACCGTAGGCGTGGGCTTGCGGACTGCGAGTAATGGGTAGCTTGCTGTCCGGTAAGGACCAAGCCCAAGTCGACGGCGCGTTGTGTTCCACGCGCGCTTCAAAGAGATGTCAGCACAAACCGAAAGGGCCCGAGAGGGCCGATGCCTGTCATGGGTGCGGGTTTGTTCGAAAGAGATACCGCCGCCCCTGGCACACAGGCTACAGGGAACACGGGTGGGTTTTAGTCAGTAAAAGTGTGACACGCCCTCCTGCTCCACCCAGAGCAGGAGAAGTTACGAGTATTTGATGATTTCCCACACAAAAAGAAACCGAAAATGACTGGTTGGGTCTCTAAAACAGTTACTTAAATCATCATCTGCCTTGCCTTTTCCCAACTGTGTCAGGGTCGCCTTACAGTCTAAATGGGTGCAGCAGAATACCAGTATTTTAGATGGAGCGATTGCATCTGCCATTCACAATCCAGTTATTGGGATTCACGATAAGCCCCCGTGGTTAGACTTGTTGTCCGAGTTTCGGGTTTCTGACCACCAGACACGACCGTCAAACGTCTACAAATGTCAGTCGGGACAAATTGTTTAACGTGCTTTCCAAGGCACAGAGGGGTCTTGGTACGTAATAGATGGTCATCCAACAATGTCTGACCCCAGCAAGCGTAGCTTACCCTGCGATTAACACATGCTACTGTTGTTATTTAGACACGTGTGTGTACCATAAAGAAAATTAAACCGGCTATTGAAAACTAAGCCTTGTTTACACCTAAGTCGTGGGTGTAGGTTACGCTCGGTCACGCCACCTCAGTACTCTGAGGGATCAGCTTTAAACCCCAGATGATTCCTAGATTATAAAGGTTTATACCTACATGGAATTAGTTGAATATGTCTGTGGCTTTTACTTCGGTGATTATTAGCTCAGTTGGTTAGAAGTTTAGTTAAATCTCAGGTTTAATTTTGTTTAAGTTAAAAATCGTAAGTAAGGTTAAAGCTGCAGAAATTTTGAAACACATGTGATTTTAGGAAAACATTTTTTACTAATACGGTCTGTCAGTATCGTTTTTACCGTCCTCGAAAACCATGGAAAGGGTATCGTATCCACGATGAAAACTTTGAACATTGTCGCAGCCGCCATTTTGGATTTTTCATATGGACCTCACTATCGGCACCCATGAAAACAATATCTCTCTCTCTCGCTTTCTAATACAAAGTGGCAGGGACATCGATGCACAACCTGTTATCCTGGATTCAGGTCTTGATTATGGTACACACGGCTACACATCCAGCTATACATTCCCAGTATAAGCTGATCTCGCATTGTATAGGATTTCCGTACAGTGCGAGATCAGCGAAAACACGAAATATGATGAAACAATACTTATGCGGTCAAAATGTATGGAACAGCCATTTTTTTAAGCAACTTACGACAGATTTCAACCTTGAGGGGTCCAAAATCATGTAATGAATCCTTGGTACCACCTTGGACCACCATGGCTGCTACCATGTATAATAGAAAGAGAGGGAGACAGAAATCCGCAAGAAGGGGGCATAACGCTTTTTCTACCAGTTTTTTCCTACCACAAGCTGCAATAAAGCACATTGTTCCAATAAAGTTCAAAATAAAGACATTTTCGTCGTATTTATTGACCCCTGATGGCTAATCTTTTGTTCATTACAGTATAGACAAGGAGCGATTAAGGGCATCTTCATTAAATAAATACGTTTATCTAAGGATTACGTATTGTTCTTTGAACTTGTCTTCACATTAAATGGTATATATAGTAAAGATTTTGGCAAACGGGGATTACAGAAAGCCTATTCACAATATATGGTCTATATAGTAGAGATTTTGGCAAACGGGGATTACAGAAAGTCTATTCCAAACACGATTGTTTAAAACAAAAATATCGTGAAATTATTTTAATTTTCTGACGAATTTTATGTCTTGTTTTTCAATTTGTTAAGTGTTGCCATGTTGCCCATGGTCAAAATCATGCTTTATAAATCAAACTGCATGACGGTATTCAATTCGGTTTCCTTTCGGCACCAGATTTAGGCAAATCTATACATATTGTGACGTCGTGTGATGCCGGACGTAAAAGAATAGCACCATCCCATTTATTCCCATGGATGTCGTAGAAGGCAACTAAGAGACTTACTAGACAATGGGCAGCAGCGTTCTCTATGCATTTGACCACCATTCTGCGATCGCCAACCCGCCTGCCAAGCGTGGCGATTATGGCAAAACCCCCATTTGGGGGAGGCCTATGTCCAGCAGTGGACGACTTTCGGCTGAAATGATGATGATGATTATACATATTGGAAAATTAAAATTGCTTCTCATGTCCGTCCGTGTTGATCTTCTAAACCACGCGACGGATTTTGATGCGGTATTCACCATCGTTATATCGCGAAGTTACGTAAAGTCGTAAAGCCATGCGAAGCAACGGGGTAATTGCGTAGTACAATAACAGTAAGAACGGCTTAAATTTTGACATTTTAACAATATTCATTGCATTATTTACATTGTTGAGCCGACAAATTTCTCGAACTTATGAAACAATGGACTAGCAATAAATAAACTTCAAAATGATTAAAATTGTTATTCAAACTGCTGGTGTGTCACAAGTCTTCTCTAAAATATGTCATCTTGACTTTTGAATTCGAGATGTCGGAAAAACAACCGTGCCGTGAGCTTAAGAGCGTTTATTCTAAAAATGAGCAATGTCGCAAAGAGCTGTCAAATATTTCACTGTTTTGATTAATTTGGTAATAATTACTGTGTGGAAATATGAAATACGGCTAACTAGTGACCTAAAATATTTATTATGGAATGCAATAATTACCTAATATCTTAACACCGAATATTGTAATATCTTAACACCGATTTTTTTTTTTTAAAGAACTTGGAGACTTTTCAAATGCCCCTTTTACACCTTAAACAGTTACAACATCAAATACAGTGTTATAATTGCAAACCATTATTCATATTTTAGGTCACTAGTTAGCGATATTTCAAATTTTCATACAGTACAAAATAAATATTAACAAATTAATAAAAACAGGTAAATATTTGTCAGCAATTTGCGACGTTGCCAATTTTCGGAATGAACGCTATTAAACCTCTCGACAAAAGATGTTTCAAGTGTTATTAAAAACAACACTAAAACTGCAAAACCGATGAAAAACTTTAAGAGAACAGCAAAATTAAACAAGTCCTCTTATAAAGCAGCAAGTACATGACAGCTAAGTGATTGCCTCAAGAAGTATTCTACTTAAGTGCATCCTTTTAATAAGTAAAGGAAGCTCCAAGAAGAAAATTAATTAATATTACGGAGAAGCAAAGCCGCGGTAACAAAGGCAATTATCCGGAGATCCGGAGATCCGGGTCTCACATGATCCGAGAACTAACGAGAGTCCGTAACGAGATTATGAAAACGGACTGCGTTTCGTATCGATCCCGGATTTATGCACGTTTTAAAGTTTTGAAAGGATTAAATCCGGGTTTACCTTTGAAGCCTTATGCCTGTTAACTAAAGTTCTGGTAACAAATAACACATCACATCAGTTCTGAGTGAAACTACCTAAACATGTAATAGTCCACTTATATTTCTTCAGTTATTTTTAAGTCTCATGTAATAGGAGGAGCCTATTGCCATCACTGGGCACAAACTCGGAGCTGATACTGAGAAATTCCAGATTAATAAACCCAATAACACTTTGCTCGACCTGGGAATTCAACTCAGATCCTCAGGGTCAGTAGTAGCGCTTGCAACCACTGAAGAAGGAGGCAGTCAATATTAATATAATACACTTTTTAAAAGAAACTTGCTAAGTTTTCTCTTCTAAGTTTAACCTCATGATTATGCATTCTTACGGTCTTATTCATTGGTTTGAGAGGCGGCATGGCGTCCTCACCTTCCGCCTGACGCAGGTCCTCACCGGACACGGTTGTTTCGGGAGGTTCCTGTTTCGGATAGGGCGGGAGGAAACGCCCGGGTGTTTCCACTGCGAAGATCGCCCTGAGGACACGGTGGAGCACACGGTGGCGGTCTGCCCTGCTTGGGCGGAGCACCGCCGTGTCCTCGTGGAGGCGATCGGCGGCGGCGATCTCTCGCGTCCGGCCCTGGTCCAGGCCATGGTACGGAGCGAGAGGGCATGGGGAGCCGTCACCTCCTTCAGCGAAGCAGTGATGCTCGCGAAGAGGGAGGCGGCGCACGTGAGGGAGAGGCAGCATATGCGCCCTCGCGACCCCAGCCGCCGCAGGATACGGAGACGCCCTGGGCGTCGGGAATCCCAGGCCGATTTCCGGCCACCGTAGGCATGGGCTTGCGGACGGCGAGTAATGGGTAGCTCGCTGTCCGGTAAGGACCAAGCCCAAGTCGACGGCGCGTTGTGTTCCACGCGCGCCTCAAAGAGATGTCAGCACAAATAGTGATGGGACCCGCAAGGGTCGATGCCTGCCAGGGGTGCGGGTTTGTTCGAAAGAGACACCACAGCCCCTGGCTTAAGGGCTACTGAAGGAACACGGGTGGGTTTTAGTCAGTAAAAGTCTGACACGCCCTCCTGCTCCACCCAGAGCGGGAGAAGTTATTTGATGATTTCCCACCCAAAAAAAAAAAAAAAAAACGGTCTTATTCATAAAACTAGCTTTCGCCCGCGGCTTCGCCTCCATGGAAGTCGGAAATTATCCCGCGGGAAAGTACCGGCGGGATAAAAAGTGTCCTTGGTTATAATCTATATGTGTGCAAATTTTACGCCTGTAGGGGTAGATTTTCGAAAAACCCTGTTACACGTTATTCTTTATTTTTCGTTTTAGATATAAATACTGAGTTTCGAGTTAATCAGACAGCGCGTTAAAATTCTTCCATACAAACTTTGACACCCCCAGTCCCCCTATAGAGGGTAGTTTAGAAAAACAATAAAAAACCAACTTTATAATTTACTTAGATAAGTATTTGTGTCAAGTTTCAAGTTTATTAACTCAAGGAATAAGATTTTTCATACAAACAAAATCCCCCCTTTTCACCCCCTTAAAGGTCGAATTTCCAAAAACCCCTTCTTAATGCTCCCCTACATTATAAAAGGAAGCCGTGTGCAAAATTTCACGTTCCAGGTCTTAGTAGTTTCGGCTGTACGTTGATTGATCAGTCAGTCAGTTTCTCCTTTTATATACTCCTATATATAAAGATAAAAAGATAACAACGATCTAAACAGTTGCTAAAGTCTAGTTTTCAATACGAAACTAGACTTTAGCAACTGTTTAGATGTTCGATAACTTTTTATGAATAAGACCGTTAGTCTTTATAAAGATAGTCAAAAACCTACCTAAAAACGCAGCCATTATGCACGATACCAATCGCATTAAAAGTAGGCATGAATAGTTGAATACTCTACAGACATGTCGTGACGTGTTCATTCTGTGTCAGCAGCTGTCAAAGTTTACGTTCGCTCGACAACTAATTTGGAAGTCAGCGAAGAAATTCGTTTGGAAAATGTTTTTGAGAAACGGTGCAAGTTTTAAAAGTTGCCCGAAGGAAATTGGCTTCTGTGTTCGCAGGTTGGTTTGTAACTGATTATACACTTGTTTTATGTTTTAGACGGCAAAAAGTTGGATACAAATAAGAGACAAATGGAAGATGAATGGGTTAGGTAAAATAATGTCGCTAAGCGTGTATTGGAGCGAGTTTCTTTGAAGACTCCGAAATGAAATCATTCGGATAAGAACAGAAGTTACTGACAAGGTACTGAAATGGCAGAAAGACCAAATTACCGTTGGAGAAGACGAAGCGTATGCTTCCAAGCTAGGTGAACCGATCACCATTAAAATTGCAGTTGGAATAAACTGGATAGGAAAGGCGTAGGATCGGGGTTGTAACGCAATTTGGAAGAGGCCTAAATGTCCAGCTATAGACTGTAATAGGCTAAGTTGATAATGAGATCATGTTGAAAGGGCTTCTGGTAGATTTCTGTGTATCTCCAATCCATCTGCTCAGGATAGTGAAAACATCAATATTCCTAAAGTTTTCATCTGGAACGCCAGATTCAGTAGAGGGTAATTGATCGAATGTGATATAGCCTGATCGATACCGCTGTACCGCTCCTTAGGTATATGGGCACGGCGAGACGGGGAAGCAGAGCAGGCCACTGATTCGCCAGTGCAAGCCGCTCATTCGTCACCACTCACAGCGTCCCGTCCCCCGCCTCGCCGCGCATACCCAAGGCGCGGTACAGCGGTATCAGTCTGGCTATACCTTCGCTACTTGTCAATATCAAAGTATTTAAACCGATAAAAAAAAGCGGCGCTTCTAAAGCCTTTAAGTATTATTTAAATAAGGTTAATTTTTGAGACAGGCTAGTAATGGAAGTTACCTTAACCGCTGTAGCTAGAGGAGTGGATTGTAAGGCACCATGGCGTCCACATCTTTTGAATACAGGTCCTCACCGGACACGGCTGTTTCGGGAGGTTCCTTTTTCGCATAAGGCGGGCCAGAAACTCCCGGGTGTTTCCACTGCGTAGATCACCCTGAGGACACGGTGGAGCATACGGTGGAGCATACCGTGGAGATCGCCAGGCTTGGGCGGAGCACCGCCGTGTCCTCGTGGAGGCGATCGGCGGCGGTAATCTCTCGTGTCCGGTCTTGGTCCAGGCCATGGTACGGAGCGAGAGTGCATCGGTAGCCGTCACCTCCTTCTGCGAAACAGTGATGCTCGAGAAGAGGGAGGCAGTGCATCGCGTGAGGGTCAGGCAGTATATGTGTCCTCACGGCCCTAGCCGCCACAGAAGACGCCCTGGGCGTCGGAAATCCCAGGCTGATTCCTGGCCACCGTAGGCGCGGGCTTGCGGATGGCGAGTAATTAGTAGCTCGCTGTCCGGTAAGGACCAAGCCCGGGTCGACGGCGCGTTGTTTTCTACGCGCGCCTCAAAGAGATGTCATCACCAACTGGTGGGGTTCACACGGGCCGATGCCTGCCATGGGTTCGGGTTGTTCAAAAGAGATACCGTGGCCCCTGGTACACAGGCTTCTGAAGAAACACAACCCGTGTTCCTTAGTTATTAAAAGCCTGAAATGAAGAACGGGAGAAGTTATTTGATGATTTTCCACCCAAAAAATACTATTGTAGCTACAGGAAAACGGCATTCGGAGACTGTTCTTAGCTTTTTGAGATATTCATTTCCTTCGTAATGATTTTTTGCGACAATCTTGAACTATCTTTTCTAAACTCAAACCTCAGTTGGTCCAATAGAGTTTTTGATCCAAATAAGAAATAGGATCAACTGGCTTCAAACTAGTTTTTTGGTAAAAACTGATTATTTTCCTGATGATGACTGTATTGTTTTTTCTAAATCTGTGAATGCAGATCAAAATGTCTAAAAAGTCTAGAACTGTCTACTATGACAGTTTTGCCCCATCTCAAAAAATTTCCGATTATATATTCTTTTAATATTTATTTGGTAGGCAGTAGAAAAATCAATCTATTTAGGTACCTTAATCACGATAGCCGTGTTGCAATGTGTTCATTCAGTTACGTCAATGACTGTCAAACTTCGAGCGTAGAGCTTACTCCAAACTAATTTAAAGTAAGGTGGAGGAATACAAACGAGTTAAGTGTTTTAAGTGAAATTCTTGCAAGTATTAGTGAAATATCGATGCTGCTAATTTTGTTTCTCACTTAAAGCGGTTTTACCTGCCGTAGTAATTTGCAGAATTAGCGTAGTGAGTAACTGACGTGTCGGGCAAGTGAAACAGATAGTTAACAATTGATTTGTAGTTGGTAAAAAATCACCTGATGACAATTATGCAATTTCACCTTCTGTATAATAAAAAAATACAAAAATATTGTCCTGCTATTAAAGTTCTTAATAGATAACGAAAATATTTTTTTTTAAGATTTAAATAGTTTTATTCTACAGATCTGCTTGAAAGAGGACTTTTGGCCGAAAGGTGTCGTATACCGTCGTTTCCGAGGACGGTTACGCGACACCTCGCAGCGATACACGACGCCGACCACTTTACGTGTTTAGTCATAATAAGTTTCTTAATTAGTTTATTAATATTTTTAAGATTATTTTGTGTATTTTAGCTATAGGCCTTAGTTGCCTGATAACAAAATGATTATTATTTTCAAGCAAATAAGGCTGTTAATAATACTCATTATAATTATTATAAAATTCGTGTTAAAATGACAAAAACTTTTTTTTCAAAATAAACATTGCTATTCAACGTGGCAATGCTGCCAGTCTGCTGGACACGTTTCCGGACGACAGGGCTGCGGATGAGTACTTGGACGCCTATGTGACCAAACAATAATAGAATTATTTGTATATTTAGTTAGATCGTCATTTAATTTAATCATCATCAGCATCATCATCATTTCAGCCAAAAGACGTCCACTGATGCTTCAACTTAAGCTTCCCCCAAACTCAACCACTTCGACAGGTTCTGTCCTTCCCGCATCCAGCGGATTCCTGCGGTCTTTAATTTAACACGCAATGTAGTGTGCCTATGGATGTATAGAATCAAGTCTATCCGACTAAACAGACAGCTGTGTTGCTGGGGCGTTTATTGCGATACTTTTTCTTCCCAGCTAAAGCACTAAGAAGTGGTGAAGGGTGGCGTTTTGGGTGACTATCTTATGTATTTTGACGTTCGAAAAGTGCTGATTCTCAGCTTAAATTTAATAAATTACATTTGATTTTGTTTTTTATTTTTATATTTAGTATTTATTTATATAATACTTTAAGCACACACATGTGCAGAGGCGGACTTAATGCCATAGACATTTTCTACCAGTCGACCTATGGGTGATGCTTAGGAATTTGTTTAATTCAAACAATTCGTTGCTTAGGAGTGGAACTTTGAAAGACTCTAGCTGACACTGAGTAAACGATACAAGTCCTTAATGTTTTTCTTATCCATCGGTATCGTAAGTTTACCATTCAGTTGACTAGAGATGATGCTCAGCTCAGCGATAACTGTTCTGGTGTCAACAAATGACTTTTAATGCGGTAGTAAGTTGCGCTGTTATGGTTGGAAGTAAATAGAAAAAAAAAACAGACAACATCCTAACACCGTCTTGCATTTTTATCATCATAATCCGAAGGATTTTGAAAGATATCCAATCCATTGCTTCATTCGACGACGTAAATTACGCAATGACTGTAGTTGAACTGTCAAAATGTTTGATGTTTGATTGTTTCATTCGACAACTTTCAAGTCGAACAAAAAATGCTCATTCCATACTCTTTGAGTACCTCTGCCCTCATCTCACAGCCGTCAACGAAACCCTGAATGAAGCCTGCTGAAACCTAATGAGACGGAAGGGTCCTTTCAAATGATCATTTGAGCGTCGCTCAACGATACACGGGCTACGACGGCCATCATTGAAGCGTTCAAAGCCAGCTGTGATTTAAAAGATGGCGGCTTTATTAGATAGAATAGGAGTTTTTTTTTTTTGTAAAGATTTGAATGTGTCAATACTGTAGTCAGGTGTCAGGAAATATTTATTTTGAACTGAAGGTTTTTAAATATGTAGCGGTTCATGTGAAATAAAATATTTTGTTTTATTTTAATTACGAACAGAAAAACACTTGAATAATAATGTGTAGGTCTTTATATTGGTAACGCTGATTTAAAAAAAATCAAATGTTACTTTTGATGTGCGTTTGAATAGACATTCTTTTACAATATTAAATTATTTTAAAAAATCGCATAAAATTCAAAACATCCCAACTGCCTAATGCGTATTACTGGAGATTTCGGTTGACCCACAAATTAATTTCGCCTGCAAAAAATTGTATATTATTTAAAAATGTCGATTCGCCCGTTTTAGGCGAGTAATTTTGTGCGAATCGATTAATAAGCTGGAACCTTTAAAAAACTTTAAAACACAAATATAAATACTTAATTTAAACAACATAAAAGGCGCTTGCATTCGCAGCTAAACAACATCCATTGTAATGAAGTATTCAACTCGTAAGCAGTGGCTGTGGAATAAAATATTAAGCACCACTTGACCCGATTCCTTGCTTTTGTACTGAACTGCTGAACTACGGCAACCCGAAATTAAGTTGAACTTGTTCCATTTATTTGTTTTATGTTTTGTTGTTTTAACTATTGACCGTATTTTTTAATTTTTTCGGTACTCTTCTATGTTAGATGGTGTGGTTTTTGCATTTTGTCATTCAAGTAGACCATTGTGCGTGGCCAAAGTTTTTAGGTCCTCATTTCTCGCATTATGTTACCTAGTAGGTACCTAGGTTATTGGAGTCAGATAGGAAGTCTTCCTATATACAATAATGAATCCGGTTAGACTGGAAACCCAACATAGTTGGGAAGAGACTAGCAAAAAAAGGCAATAGGCTAGGCTTTTCCCAACTATGTCGGGGTTGGCAGTGTGAGATTCTCATTTCGCGCTAACCTATATTAACATATGCAGGTACACAAGATTTGAAGACTCCCAGCGTGTTATCAAGACACAAAGATTCCAGAAGTTTTGGATATAGTTAGGGATCAAGTGGAAAATCGGTTCGGTCATGTTATAAAATCGTTATAATCTACAGCTCAACTTCACGCACTGCTGGGCAAAACCTGGATAAGCCAGCCTTATCCACATTTTGCCCGCGACATGTCGTCCGCCCATCTTACTGAACGATCGACATCTCATTTTCAAGTCCTTGGACGCCACTCTATCACAGCCTTACTCCACCGGTCATTACTGCGCCTTGCCGAGTGTCATCCCTAACTCCATTTGAGTTTCATAATGCGCTTTACAATATCGAATACCTTCGTACACCTTCGTATCTCGTTTGGAACTCCGTCTATCAACCTGATGGAGCGCTCCATGGCTCTCTGTGCAACTCTAATCCTGTATACAGTCTCCTGCGTGAGCGTCCACATCTCACCAGCGTACGTCAAGGCGGGTAGAACACACTGGTTATTGATGTGGTAACATTGTGGAATTTTGGCAAATCACAGAATATCATCCAGTTTTCTAAATGCGGCCAAGCTGTATAGGGGTGCAGGTTGTTCGAATGAGATACCGTAGCCCCTGGCACATAGGCAACTGAGGGAACACGGGTTGGTTTTAGTCAGTAAAAGTCTGACACGCCCTCCTGCTCCACCCAGAGCGGGAGAAGTTATTTGATGATTATCCACCCAAAAAAAAAAACCCAAGTTATATTCTTCTCGATGACTTTGTTTGTTGATGCTCTTTGCCAGAAGAAACAATATGTCCAAGATACACATACTGGTCAACCATCTCCAACATTTTATTTCAAACTATAACAGAAGGTTTTGAATTGGTGAAAATTGCCATTATCTTCGTCTTGGCTATATTCATCGTAAGACTACTTTGAGAGATGCATCATGAAGGTATTAAAACATTTTCTGGAGATCATCAAAATCAGTAAAGCCAAATACAAATCTTAAGTGAGTCGGGTAGTCAATATTGATGTTAATACCGCAATACTCCAAGTCGAAACGATGTTTTCTAGGACTGCTGTGAAAAAATCGGTGTGATGGTGTTGGCCTGTCTCATTCTCCGCTTGCTTAGATCAAATATTCGTAATAAGATTTCAATAAGTTTCCATAATTACCTACACGGGGAAATGCAACATACATAAAAGGCAATCGATCGCAATTTTGATAGTTCAGCCAAGTTCATTGGCTCGTTCACGTTGTTGAGCAGACAAACTTTTCAAACCTATGAAGCAATTGACTAGGAATTTCTTTCAAAACCCTCGGATTGTAATTGAAAATGTAATGCAATTCTAATACAATAGGTACCTGTCATTAACCACAATTTCGAATTTTCAGAAGGTATCTACATCACTAGTTCTTCTTGAAATTATCTTACTTCAATCGCAGTCACGTTTTAATTCTTCCCCGAAATTTTGTCGGTAAATAAAGATGGCAGCAATTAATTATTCCAAAACGTAAGCAAATGTGGGAAAGGGGTATGTGTATGCACAGCATTAGCATTTTGCGTTGTGCCAACGTTTGTGTCGGTAAATATAATGCGAGTACATACATCGGATATGTAGTAAATGAGTGAACTTTTAGACTAGAGTAATTGTTTGTGACACAACCTAAAGTTTTTAATAATAATGGATATTGTGCAGTCTCCCTTGAATAAAACAAAGGAGTTTCATTTTTTTTTTGTGATCTGTTGTAAATTTATTTTTAAATCAGAACTTTATTGTCAGCATATCGAAACCTACAATTTTTTTCTTAAAACCCCTAAAAAAGCAGAAGTAAAGTCTTATTTAAGTGAAATACTTTTTAATTAACAATTATTCGTCAGATTTCTCATCATAATGAAATCTATATATAAGCCTTTTAAAACTTAAATGGGCCAGGAATTGAACCCTGGGAAACCATACTCTGCAGCCTTTATAAAAAATAACTTTTTAACAATGTGTCAACTTTTATCCGTTTTTTAAACTTAGATTAAACACAGAGACAAATGGTAGCCGCACAAATCGTAGTTCCATAATTTTAAAATATAAATAACTCATCATCTGCCTAGCCTTTTCCCAACTATGTTTTTTTTTTTTTTTTTTTTTTTGGGTGGGAAATCATCAAATGACTTCTCCTGCTGAGTAGAGCAGGAGGGCGTGTCAGACTTTTACTGACTAAAACCCACCCGTGTTCCCTCAGTAGCCCGTATGCCAGGGGCCGTGGTATCTCTTTCGAACAAACCCGCACCCCTGGCAGGCATCGGCCCTTGCGGACCCCACCTGTGGTTGCTGACATCTTTGACGGCGCGCGTGTGGAACACAACGCGCCGTCCCGTCTACCACTTTTCGGCCGCAGAGGATAGGGAGAGCGGCCAACGCTATACCGACACTCCTCTTCCCCTGCGGCCCCACCGCGTCCGCCATCAAACGGTGGCGGCCCCGTCCAGGCCACGGAAGGGAAGAGCGCTGCTCAGAAGCACCGGCACTCCTCCTCTACCGCAGCCCATAACCCTCAGCCGCGATGCCTCCCATTCGACATCGCGGCCCACCTCAGTTGCGGTGCACCTCACCGCAACCTACTTTTTGGCCGCTACGTCAATGGCTTGAAGGCAAAAGCCCTGACGAGCGGCCCCACCGTTGGGTTCCTCTTGGCTTCACCGTGGATGGGAGACCACGGTTACTAAGCCCCCCCGCAACGACAATGCGGGAACCCACTCGGGGGGGTCCCAACTATGTTGGGGTCGGCTTCCAGTCTAACCGGATGCAGCTGAATACCAGTATTTTACATGGAGCTACTGCCTATCTGACCTCCACAACCCAGTTACTGGGTAATACGATACCCCTTAGTAAGACTGGTTGTCAGACTTTCGGGCTTCTGACGACCCGTAACGACTGTCAAAGATCCACAAATGACAGCCGGGACCAACGACTTAACGTGCTTTCCGAGGCACGGAAGGGTCTTAGTATGTAAAGACGGTCACCCATCCACGGACCAACCGCGGCTTGTGTAGCTTAACCTGATCGATCGACCCGTGCAGCTATTGTTACTTAGCTAAAAGCCCCTTTAAAAAAAATATTAATAACTATCATGAACATAGTCAAAGCAAGAACTAAGAAGGATTACTGAAAACGAGTATTTTTGAAAGTAGCATACTCGTATGTTGAATAGAGAGTGTTATTTTGCAACTAAACTGAATTTATTTCATGTTTGTACTTGTTGCACATTATTTATTACCTAGATGCATAATAAAACTGCGGAATATTTTCAATCTGGCTAAGCTCAGATGAGATACTCGTACGTTTGACGCGCATTTGGCCAACACACGTTTAGAATTTCCCAAAATTTGAGCTTTAAAAATCATTGTTTGGGTTTTTTTGTCAAATATTGATGAAAATGACAGATTCATTCGTCATAATATGGAGGAATCTCTCTTCTAGGAAACAGGACTCTTAACGTCCACGATATAATATTTCAAATGCTCATCAATTCAAACAATCGCATGCAGGCATTAGCATTTTCACAATAATAATTTCCTTATTATAGGTCAATGTAGAAAATAAACCCAAAACTGAACGTGGAATAACAGATGAGAATGAGATGAAGCTGCGGGAAATTACGAAGAACTGACGACTCAAATAACAATCGGAATGTGAATAGTATAAACCATAGCATAATCCTATAATGTCCCCACTGCTGGGATATAGGCCTTCTCTGTTTAGGAGGGAGTGGGCCACACCATACGGGCCCAGTGTCGGTTGGGGTGTTAAATGCCTTTGATCTTTCGGTCCTGGAAAATGACAATTTCATAACGATGTTTTCCTTCACTGCTTCAAAAGCAGTAGTGATGAACTCATTTCCACAAAGCAAAGTGTTTTTCTGACTTCAAGTTTCCACTGGACTAACATTACACTCTAGATTCTCGAAGAATGTGAATATCTTAACTTGATTAATATAAAAGACTCAGTATGATGCCTTGTGGCATGCCTGTACAGCTTACAATCAATAAAATAAATTTGCAGAATCAAAAATAAAATATATAAATAACAAACACAAGGTAATGGTGTGAATGTGTAAGATATTCTGACGATTTTTGAACAGTTTAATGGGCATTCAATAGTCTTTATACATAAAAGCAGTGCTTTTAAGAATCAATAATTGTATATCGTTCTCTGTTTTCTAAGATGGCAGTTATTGCTGTTTACTGCCGTGGCTACACAAAACTTGAGTTGAGCTACTTGCGATGTTTTCTTGTTGCTATGTGTCCCGGTAAAGCCATAGCTGTAGCTGTAGGTCGTGCGTTCGAACCCAGCCAGGCGCATTACTTTTTGTAAATAATTTCATCACCACTGCTCTCAAACGGTGAAGGAAAACATCGTGAGGAAACCGGCATGTCCTAGAACCAAAAATTCGAAGACATGTGACATCTACCAACCCGCACTAGGTCTGCCTGGTGGATTACGGCCCACTCCCTCTCACTGAGAGGAGGCCTGTGTCCCAGCAGTGGGAACGTTATAGGCTGAGTATGTATGTACATATGTAGGTATGTATGTATGTAAAGCCATAGCCCGAAGTGCACTTGCTTGAGTATATTCTTTCGTAATGAAAAGGTGGAATTCAAATTGTCATTTATTGAATTGTTGCCCATTATGAATACTGAAACTTTCTGTGTGGTGCCGGACGTAAAAGAATAGCACCATCCCATTTCTTACCGTGGGTGTTGTAGAAGGCGACTAAAGGACTTAATGTAGAATGGGCAGCAGCGTTCTCTACACATTTTACCAGCATACTGTGATCGCCTACCCGCCTGCCAAGCGTGGTGATTATGGCAAATTACTCCCTTTTGAGGGAGGCCTATGTCCAGCAGTGGACGTCTTCGGCTGATATGATGATGATGATGAATAAAACATCGAAATATTTTCAATTTATTTGCATATAGCACATAACATTACACCTATTTAACGACGGTTTGGTAGAGGTGCACCTACAGTGTAGGTACTCTCATTTCTCCAGTTACGAGTATGTTTTAGTTCCCCATAACAAGGGCGAGCCTATTAGCTGTCAACCGGTCACAAATCCAAACTCCAAATCAATCAATGGGTCTTTTAATGGTTAAAGAAATGTATAACTCAACACAAAAAAGCCTGTATTTATTGACTATTTCATTTTAAACTGATGGAAAAAAGGTTTTAGCTGACAAGGTTAATGCTTGGCGTGCATTTACAATTTATCAAAAAACAACGCGTTGTTTAAATAATGTGTTATCTAAAGTAGCCTATAAGAAAAGTCTGTACACATCTTTCCCACAAATTATATCTTTGCTCATAGCGATTATTTGCGACTCCAGTGCCCATGCAACAATTGTTGCGTCTGTTGCGTTCTCATCCCTTTTAATTTTGTTCTTCATTTTGATGTTCTCCGATGCTTACGCATACTTTTGCGTTTTGGAACGTCATTTTTGATTATTATACTTATCCAATCGATGTATGGGCTAGTTGGTGTAACACCGGCAGGATCATAGAAAGCTGGGTGTGGTTTCAAGTAACAGAATAATGTAAGTTGTCTCGAGCCAATAGAGTTGATGCCAACTACACCTGATCGGTGGAGCAACGGCCCCCCGGAGTCTCCCGGACATAAACCAGATTGCCTGCCACATGGTCTTGCGAGACACATTCCTCCCTTCAAATATGTTCCATGGCCCTTCTGACACTGAACGACTACAGCATCTAAAAATTGTAAAGGCTTCCCAAACTTAGTAGTATGATCAGCAACTTCAATAACTATCGATTTGTCAAATCCGTACCTGACTGTACTATTAGTTATGCCGTAACCAGTCAAAGTGACTTCTTGACCAATGATAGTTAGGTAATCCAAACCACTCACGCGCGCGTACTCCTTCAATTTGATTGGTTCATGTTTAATTAAAGCTATGTCATTAGAAAGGTCATACCTTCTGAGTTTGTAATTAGGGTGTGTGACAGTATATACCACTTTGCAAATGTTTATTGTTTCCCGTGAACCATACATTATAACAGGTCTTACTATAATGTGTTGTACATATATACCGAGAGTTTTTTCATCTCTAAAACAGTGGGCAGCTGTCAACGACCAAGTAGGAGTTAAAACAGCACCCGTGCACGAGTGTAATAACTGGAGCTTAAGTGTAATACCAGGTTTAATCGACATAATTTGATATTGCAGTCTTACGATATATGGGTATTTCTCTTCGTCAGCATCTTCTCCGCCTATCACTCTTCTTACTTTTAAAGGTCTGATAAGTTTCAATTCAAGTAATCGAATATATAAAAAAAATGTATAAAACAGCACAATACAACGCATGGTGAGCAAATTATTTTAAATGAAATTGTTTTATTGCATCAGAAGTTATTTTATGATTTGAAATTTCTGCTGGATTGAAATGTCGAAATCACTGATAAAAAAAAATGTAGAACGAATTGCTGTAAATATTACTCGTAGTATTGGCCAGGGACATCAATGCATAACACGGTACCGTGGATTCAGAATTAATGAATCATAAGTTGTATAAAAATATTATTTGTCAGTATATTTTGACCGCGTAGGTGCACTTTTCTATGAAACAGCACTTTTTCTTTGATAAACTACGAAAAATTTCTACTTTTTGGTCTAGAATCATGTTATGCTGAATTCATGGTTCCATTGTGCGTGTCGATGATTTTGAACAGGTATATCGCACATTCAACCGCATGTCAGTTGTAACTTTTGTCGCCTTACATATAGGTACCTTATGGAAATGCAAAATGTTCCCTGCAAAGAAGACCAAAACAGGAAAGCAGACATAAATTCAGATAACTTTGTTAAACGATACGCTTTGTTATTACTTTTGACTTAACATTCGACAAAAAAAAAAAAAAACTCAAAGGAAAAGTAGTCGCTAATTTTTGTCCCAAATAAAGTCATAATTAGTTTGACAAAATAACATTCTTGACAGGGGAAATTTCATTTCGTAAGTCTAGAGAATGTAACCACAAAGCGAAATAAATGAATAATAATTAGCGAGGACTCAATAGATCATTCTAAATTCGCCTTTATTATGACTCAAACAATGCGGCTTTTAATTTCAATGATAAATTACAGTTTTCCGTAAATAGCTCGATGTATAGGCAAGGCTGCAGTAAACTTACTCCGTCGCGTCCGTGACTATGACCCACCGCCGGCGATTAACGAGAAGCGAGTAGAGCTAGCAACTAAAAAATTATAGTAAAAAAAAAAAAAAAAAAACACGCTTTTATTGCTGACCGAACTAAAAAGTAGAAAATAATTTTTAATTACAAAGAGTTTATGTAACAGTAGTAGGATGTCAATAATTCAATTCAGAGTAAAAAGCGTGGGGTGCATTTTCCTATATTTTCATGACTCTCCTCTCATAGATGGTTGCCAATAGAATAGTTGTAATAATTAAAATATCAAGCACCCACTCTCTAACAAACGAGTACTCGCTGGGTGTGAACAGTCAGCAATCAACTATTAATGTGTGTAGGTCTTTTACTTACACGAGACCGACTCTTTTACTTTATACGTTTCTTGAGCAAGAAAATCGTTGAGCTAGTCGCTGGTTAGTCGCTTACTCGTCGGCAAGGGGACACGTGCGAACATCAAAATCACGGTGGAATTTACTTGTCATTCATGGATTTTCTTATGTCTAGGGCGCCCTGCATAATTGACTACTTATCGACTGAGAGAGATATATAGAAAACTCTTTATCATGCATACCCTAAAAAATGACAGATTTAAATGTAGTTATTTTGCCGAACAATAACCGAACGTAGTTAAATAATTTCAGTTTTTTTTCGAATGTGCGTTTTCTTGTCCTCAATCACGCCTGATGTAAAGCGATGGATGAGATCTTTGATGGAACGACTGTACCTAGAAATACCTGGAATATCAGATAGTTTTTAGGGTTCCCTACCTCAAAAGCAAAAACGATATATAATGTAGACAAGGAAAAACGAAGTATTTTTCGAAATTCTTCCCCTATGGGAGTTAAATAGGGGTTGAAAGTTTCGCGCGGGCGAACCCCCTGGCAAAAGCTAGTTTTTAATCATTTAAACTTACTATCCCTTTTCTCATGAACACGTAGAGGTATTAAATTGAAATTAATATCAAATACTCAGGTCTATAATACCTTTAAGCTAGTACTTCAGGTTTGTACGGAATCCTCGGTGCGCGAGTCCGACTCGCACTTGGCTGGTTTTTTATAGTTTTTGCGGTCACATTTGGGTTGACTTCTGTGTCGAGTCTTTATCCCAAGAATAATATGTACATCTGTTAGGAACCTCACTAAGGACTAAAACTCAAAGGTAAGGGACTGTAATTTAAAATGGATATAATCCAGATAGGTAAAATAATACTCGATGTTGGTAAGCGTATGGAGTGCGCGCGTGCCGTCGTCGTTGGAGACCGGTAGCGAAGTGGCTTGACGGCCTGCGTCCAGTGTTGCCAACTCCTATAAATTCGAGTCGCTAGACTTAATGTCAAAAGTCGCCAGAAAGTCGCTAAAACTGATTTTATCAGCAGGATTAGCACGAGAACCGTAGAGAATCGTTTTATCGACGGAAGAGTAGACAAAAATAACGTTAACGTGTAGACAGGTGACAGTGTTGTACCCAGAAATTTAGAAAACCGATTTCTATTCTACGGTAGAGTAGAAATAGAAAGCGTCATGCAGCCTGCTGGAGCGGACTCAGGACTTTGTTCTGGGAGGGGCTTATGAGGCTAGTGGCGGTATTTAATTTTAATTTAAATACATAAAAAAACACGAATGTTTATTTAAACTAGATGATTTCCGAACGCTCTCAATTTTTCTATCTAGAGTTTGGGGTAGCTTGATGTGCTGGCGTCTGTACTCCAAAAGTCGTCAGATAAGTCGCTAAAACATTTTTGTCGCCAAATCTTATTTTGTGTCGCTAATACATAAACGAAAGTCGCCATTTCTAGCGACAAAGTCACCACATTGGCAACACTGCCTGCGTCCCGCACGCCGCTCCTCTCGCCGCCCGCCCGCCGCCTTTCGCTGTCCCACGACAGCAGCCGAAGATTTCCGAGTGGTTGGAGACGCCCGAACAACATCAAATTAAAAGGCGAGGTCTTTGCCCAGCGCTGAGGCAGTGTCGATATACTAAAAAGAGAGTCCAATTAAGTTTTTTTTCTAGTACTGTTTCGCAGTTGGTTTCCGCAACTTACGTACAAGCGCATATTGAATTTTCTTTGGGTCAATCAGCGGTAGGTAGGACAATATAGGTTCACATAATTTAAAAAAAAAAACGAATATTAAAAGTAGAACAAACTAATTTCACGACTTGCGTTTCCTATGTTAGACGTTGTATATTAAAAAAAAATACATGTAATGTTTAGTATCAGCAATAAAAGCCCAATAATAATTCGTGTGGTCTGTTTTATATCCCAAATTATAAACCTAACCTTCTGTTCTAATCTCCACTATCGTCTCTGTTCCCAACAGCCTAGGGAGGAGTGGAGGGGAGGACAGAATAATGACGTCAGCCAAAAAGTAATTTTCGCGGTGACTTGCTCGCCATCACTTGTTCCGAGTCATGTTGAAATGCAAGTAATTAACTATTTTGTAACGCGTGACCTTTGATAGGTCGTTGGGTACTTCCTACTTTGTTTTTGTTGATTAGAGGATGTTTTGTTCGGTTTTGGTGGTATGTAAGGAAGCCTTTGAAATTTAAGAGTCTTCCATATAGAGTTGAGGAATACTACCCACTAAGTTAAATGTTTTCCTAGTCCCAACCTAGTTAGTCTTTTAACTTCCAGGTATTTGTGTTTCGTGGGTGTCGTAAAAGGCTACTAAGGGACTTACTAGAGAATGGGCAGCAGCGTTCTCTATGCATTTTACCACCATACTTCTATCCATTTGGGGGAGGCCTCTGACCAGCAGTGGATGTCTTTTGGCTGAAATGATGATGATGATGATGAAGATAATTTGTGTTTTCTAGTCAATTCTCAAGCACCAAAATCGTCTGGTAGATTTGAAAAATTTGCTGTTGCTTACATTTATGTTTGTATAACTAATTCATCAAAATGTAGGGAACAGGTGATTAATTTTTTCGTGATTTCAGGTTTGGTCCCATTGTAAAAGTTGTTCATAATGTTTCCAATAACCCTGTATAAAATAAATATGTGTCTATTCTGAACCAGAACATCCACTTTCCAATTTGCACATACGTGGGACACTCACAAAGTTTTACGAAAGTAAAAATAAATGTTCTATAGGTAAATATGCTTTATTAAATCTTTTCAAAGTACTCTCCACTAGCCTCCATACAAAGTTTCATGCGTCTCAACCAGTTTTCGAAACACTTTTTTCAGTCCGCAACAGACACCTCGTTCACAGCCTGCCTAAACGCTGAAATCGCATCTTCTGGCGACGAAAATTGTATCCCTTTGAGCTGATATTTTATTTTAGGGAATAAAAAAAGTCACACGGTGCTAGGTTAGGGCTGTAAGGAGGTTACCCAGGAGTTTGACCGGCGCGCTGTCCAGGAAGTCCCTAGTTTTGAGCGCGGTGTGGGAAGGCGCGTTATCGTGGTGGAGCAGTAGCCTGCGGAGCCCGGTGTTTGGTTGCTTGTTGCTCACAACAGAGAAATCTTCTCCCAAGCATTTGGAAGTATACCATTCAACGTTGATGCTTCTTTGGTTCCGTAAATGAATTGACACAAAGTAGCCAGTCAAATTGAAAAAGCTCGCGATCAAGATCCTCCCCCCGCTTCTACGAGTAGATTGCGTCACTTTGGTACTGTGTTAATTCGTTTTAAAACACCCAAACTGTCGACTAGCGCTTGGTTTCTGGATCGTATTGATAAATCCAAGACTCATAATAATTTATAATGATGTCGTAAACTCACCGAGACACGCCTGTTTCAAATTTGTTTGTCATTATCATGGCACCATTCCACCCGGGCCTGCACCTGAGCATCGGTGAGGTTGTGCGGCACCCAGCGTGAAACTATCCTCCTCTCGCGAAGATGCACCTGTAGAATTTCGTGAAGGCCCCTACAGACGACCTGAAGTATGTGCTGAATCTCTTAATACGTAACTCGCCTATTGTGATAGATTAATTTTTCATTGCTGGTACGTTTTCTTCCATAACAGCCGTAAAAGGGCGACCACTTCTTTCTTCATCCCCAAATGTTTATCGACCGCACTTGAATTCGTTATATCAATGATACACGGTTGCCTCAAAAGGGCCTTCACCCATGAATGCCATTTGAAGTCTATCGTACGATTCCTCCGGTTTCAGGCGGCACTTGAAATCGCCAAAAATCATAGCTCGAAAAAGTTCCCGGCGCATATCCATTTTTCTAAGAGACACGATAATTTAAATTAGCTCGCAAACAATGTGGAGGGAAATTTAGAAATTGGAACTTACCTATTTTTACTTACAAATTTTCAAAATAGATTGTTATTGGCCAGCCTCTCATACATAAAACCTTTTTTTCGCAATACATTCTGAGTGGCCTGGTACGCTTCTTTCGCCATTTTTCTTTCCAAATAATGCTTATAGGGCCAGTTTCTTGCCAACACCGAATGAAAAGTAAAAAAAAAAGCTACTGCTCAGTCAAACTGACAATCCCTCTGATCTTAATAAAGAACTGTGTTAAATAAAGCCAAAAACATTTTCAAAGAACTGTGATAAAAATAAACAAAGCAAAAAAGATTTTGAAAGATCAAAGGGCCCACCCAGGTTTCCGATTTATCTGCCGATCAGTAGTTTTTGTTACAAAGGTAAATAAAACCCACACAAAACCAATCGCTACGTAAAGCCCACGCTATGGTCCAAATCTGGACTCAGCATTAAGGGTCCAATCACACTTACCATAGCCACAACAAGTCTCAGCTGCAAAGTGATGGGCAAGCGGTAGTTACGAGTAAATCGTGTCGCGACATCTTCTTGTAGTTACAAAATCAGTCTATGATTTTCCCACTGCTGAGACACAGGTTTCTTTTCAACGAAAGATAATGGACTGTAGTTTACCACGCCGGCCCAGTGCGGGTTCTTAGATCTCACATGTCTTCGAATGTTTGGTTCTAGAACATGTCGGCTCCCTTAAGATGTTTTCCGTCGCCGTTTGAAGTAAAGCGCAGCTGTCACTGCAAGAAGGCCAGAAGGCCAATTCTCGTAATTAAAAACGTTCGCAGTGTCATCTCAGCGACAATCGAATTTCAAAAATGTGTCAGAAATGTATGGAAACTCGAGGAATTTTTGACAGATTGACACTGAGATCAGACTGTGAACGTTCTTAAAATTAGCAGAATTGCCCCTCTGTTTTCTAGCAGCGGGGACATTATAGGCTGATTACGATGATTTGGTAGAAAGTGCCAGTCTGCGTTTGAACTTACGACCATAAACCTCGTCTTTCTTTCTCACTGACTAATCCCTTGGCAATTCAATGGCGGCTGTCTGTTATTAGTTAATTTGAAATCAATGCTTTGAGTTGGAGTTTTTTAATAAGTTGTGGTCATTACCACTGCCATCAATGCTCCTTCTTGCAGTTGTGTTGTGATAACTGCCATATTTCGATATTTCGATCTGGTTGCGTTGTCGCTTACTTACGATGTGGTAGCATGGTGGCTAGTGTTTGCTGACATACCTACAGATTAACCACGGCTTCCGTAGAGAAAGTTGTCGACGCAACGTTGTTCTTTCGATGTGTTGTGGCTCCGACGTGGTCTTGATGTGGTCGATATCGCCCACACGGTTGAATTTGACTGCCAAATGACTGTAGTGACAGTGTGTATAAACTATCAATTTTCACACAAACTATCGCCCAAGGGTTGACGTTGTGGTGTGGTTGTGGTAAATGTGATCGCGCCCTAAAGGTCCGTAATTGGACCGTGGCGACCCTGTATTTCACGCGAAATTAAAGTCAGTAAATATTACCTAAAAATTGTATAAAACACCGTATTGTTTACAATACAAGATAGAAACAATTTTGTTCTAATTAAACCCTTAAATCGTTGCCGAGAAATATTAACATTGGACTCGTGGGCTACTAATCAAGATAATTACTGACGTGTTGAGCTCTGAGTACCGGTGTACGGAATAAAATCGTGCTTTCGGGGCGGGTCATAGTGGAGAGAGACGCGATAGAGATCTGGCATTAAAAAATAGTAAGATGTAAAATCTGTTTTGAAGAAAAATTTCGTCATTATAATAAATCGCCATCCGAGAGCTTTGCTACATTGGCCATTCCTTGCTGCTTTCATACAGCCGACCGTCCATTCCATTGCAGACAGACATCTTGGTGAGCGATGAGGATGATTTCCTTTTCTCCTTCTTTGTATATTTTTTTTGTAACACCATTATTCAGGATTATAAGATTTAAAGGTGTTTTAAACCTAAGTGCAGAAACAGACCAGTCATTTCATATATCATCATCTGCCTAGCGTTTTACCAACTATATTGGGATCGGGTTCTATTCTAACCGGATGCAGCGTAATACCTGTATTTTACATGGATTCACCGCCTATCTGACCTCCACAACCCAGTTATGGGTAATACGATACCTCTTGGTAAGACTGGTCACACTTTCGGGCTTCTGATGACCTGTTACGCCTGTCGAAAATCCCCGAATAACAGCCGAGACCAACGCGGCAACGGTTTAACAGCCGGGACTAACGCGGTAATGGTTTAACGTGCTTTCTGAGGCACGGCGGGGTCTTGGTATGTGAAGATGGTTACTCTTACACGGACCAACCAAGCCAAACCTGATCGATTGAACTGTGCAGCTGTTATAAGTAAGCCATCAGCCCCCAACCCATTTTATAACGGGGAACCGACCTAAATACAAATATTAACATAGGTAATTAGGAAAAACGAAAATTTTAACAGCCTAGATTAATTTAGCTGTTTTTATTTATTAATCTGCTCAAAACTATATTTTTATCATACAAGAATTCTCATTTCTTCCTTACAAATAGCCGTATAGCCAAAAATTATATCTTCAATCACCCCACCAAGTCCGGTACCGAACACCAAAAATAAAAGGACCCTTAATTTGAGCTGGCATCCCTTTTAGCGCTCTCAGTAAACAGCCCTTTGTAAAGGTGGGTAGATTAAAATTATCAACGTGTTTACCGCCCGCTCCTGTGGTTTTATTTGCTTATTCATTACAAAAATAATTTAGATCATCTAATTTTCTTATGTCCACTTTATTCTAATGTTGGGAGAGTCTATTATCGCTTGGCGTAATTGCCTGTTTGGGAAACAGTTTCTTTTGAAAAGGACTATTGTTTTAAGTCCTTTTATTCGGTTCAGTGGTGTTTGGTGATCGCGTTTTATTTTATAGGTAGGTTTTATGGCGTTAATTTTGTAGGAAACTACCTTTTACTTTTAACCGACTTCAAAAAGAAGGAGTTTATCATTCGACATGTTTCAATATTTTTTTATGTATGTTCGGGCATATCTCCGTCTTATATAGACGGATTTGCAAAATTATTTTTTGTTCGAAAGTGATTTATTCTGAAAAGATCCCATTTCATATAGATCTGATCATGCGTTTCGGAGACAGGCAACGAAACTCTTCAAAAAATACAGCAAATCAACCGCGATTGCTGCTATCGCATAAATATGCACTTTTTTTGACCCCAAGGACGATGAAATTTCAAATTGGTGTGGGGAAGGTACTATAACTAAAAGTGAAAAATAAAAGTTTTTCCAACAAAAAGAAACAACCGACTTCCGGAAAAACACTACAAAGTGAAAAATAACTTTAATTTCAGAAGGTGGTGACAAAATGCATATCCAAAGTCACCGACTTCCGAAATTAAAGTTATTTTTCACTTTGCAGTGTTTTTCCCGAAAGCAGTTTTTTTGTAGTAGTACAACTGTTTTATACAGGATTCGTTTTTAACCAGCGCAAACCTGCAAAACCTTCGTCGGTTTTACGAAAAAAATTCAGCTGTTCCATACAATTTTCCCGCATAGGTATTGCACTTTTCTACGATACAGCAGATTTTTTTTTGTATAAACGACAAAAAATATACTGAATTCATGGTTACAGTGCGCACTGGTTAAAACCTTATCCTGTTTAAAGGTTAATAAAATATGAGTGAAAAACGCCCTGGAGGGACATTATTCTAGCGACCTGGTGCTCACAACCAGTGTGTAATGAGCAGAAGAAGAGCCTACCCCCATAAAAAAAAATCATGAGTTTTGTACGAATGTATTTAATATCCCCTCGACTGTTAGGTATACTCATTGAGTCTGTAAACAACACAAAAGTAATTGTCTTAAGGGGAATCTAGTGGCGGGTTCGAACTAACTGGTGGGCTAAAAAGCATGCTGTCTCACCAGGCAACGCTAGTCTACCTGCACAACATTATTGAGTGAGATGCAGGATCAGTTATAGTAAAAAGGGCGTGTGAAAAATTAAGAAAAGTCCTTCGGAAGATCGGGTTTTATGAAAAAAACACTTTATAAATCAATGACCAATATCATCATTTATTTAAGCTTTGTCGACTTCATCATCATTTCAACCGAAAGACGTCCACTGCTGGGCACAGGTGTTGACTTGGTTTTGGAGATTTTACACTTCAGTTAGCATGAAAAATTAGTCTTTGTTGACTCATAAGTTTTTAATGGCTTTTATTTTAGTATTCTGTTTCCGTACAGGCAATATTAATAATGACAAAAACCATACCATGTCTAATTTTTATGTACATTGTCAAACAGTGGAGTAATACACTCCCGAAGTTTGTATGGAAAAAATATGCACAAGATTCACCTTCATTAATTGACACTTCAAGGTATAACTAACTACTGCCCGCGGTTTCGCCCGCATGTACATTATCTCATGGGAAAGTGCTACTAGGACAAAAGGAGCGTACATCCTTCTCCACGAGCACGAGGCCATTTATTTACTAGTCCTAATTTTATCTATGAATAATAACCTTTTAAGTCTCAAAAATATCAAGGAGAAATACCTAGGTCTCAGGCATATATTCACAAATATAAATATTTCTTTAAACATTATCGTATTAAATAATAAGAAAATATACGATACAATAACATTCTATATCGTACAAAAACAATATTTTAGAATAGTCTGGAAAATTTTCTATTGCTTTCGTGAAATTGGACATTCTGAGGATTTATGTAAGTTGTTATAAGCCCCTAAACCCATATTACGTGTTGTATTAGTTTGCCTAGTGCCTCCGTTGATATCTAGGACAGTTTCTAGACAAAATGGGATATAATATGTGGTGGCTTTGGTCTAATTTAATGTTTCTAACTTTTTGCTTCTGAGAACGAAGATAAAACCATTTTTGCAGATTCAAAATCAAGATATTTAATTTCACGTAAACCTGCACGGGGACTTATGAAACGTCAGAAACTAGGTGCACGGATCCAATTTGTCGCTTCCTATGGAGAAGTGCCGGCAAGAAACTCCACGGTTACTCTTTTAAAATAATTGGCTTTGACAATGATTTTAAAAGAGTAACCGTTCAAATGAGACTTTACTGCATAGCATCATCTGCATAGCTATTCACAACTACACGGCATGCTACCGTAACGAATCTAACATCAATCAATGTAATCAAAAGAATCTTTTTATAGCTTTTCACATATCCAAAACCCGATTTTGTTTCAAAGAAATAGACAATCGCCATTCTTTCGGCAGCAATTTGCTGTTATAGGCACGGGAAATAAGTAATTGAATATTTGTCTTTCTCAATTCGACAACATGTCGTACAGTTGTGAATAGCTACGCTATAGGGGTTGAAAACAGTCTCAAAACTACAAAGGGAAAAGTAATTAGCCATAGAAGCATAACCATAAAGACAGCAAGGAAAATAAATCCATGACAAAAACCATAGCATCCGTACATTTTTCGCATAACCACAATATTTTAGACTAAAAATTCAACATGCGTGCACCCTTTCGCTTAGGAAACGCGTATATCTGGCCCCTAACAAAATGAGAAACCCACGTCACTTTAATTCTAAAACGACCAGGGAGGTTGACCTTCCCTGCCTCCCCTGACCCAAGTATATAGCAAAGTCGTTTTTCTGTCTGTTTATTCGCTTAGCTCTTTAAAAGTACTTCGTGAATTTTGATGTGGTTTTCGCTATAATTTTAGCATTCTAAATAATATTAATAATAATCCATCATCACTGACAGGACTATTGTTGCCAATAAGCCTGATATAGTGGTGGTGGATCGACTAGAGCGGCGTGCAATGATCGTTGATATAACGGTCCCGCATGACGGGAACCTCGTGAAAGCCGAGAAAGATAAACAAATCAAGTATCTTGACTTGGCTCACGAGGTTGTCGACATGTGGGATGTGGACTCAGCGATCATTGTACCGATAGTTGTTACAGCCAATGGCATTATAGCCAAGAGCCTCAATCAACATCTGAGGAGGCTCTCGTTGGGCAGCTGGGTCAAGGGCTTGATCCAGAAAGCGGTACTCCTGGACACGGCTCGCATTGTTAGGAGGTTCCTCTCTCTGGAGCCCTGACCGCCGGTAGCTTGGACCTTGTTCCCGATGCCGGTGGGTTACTATTTTTTATATTTTTAAATGTTTTTATATTTTTATACTAATATTTAAAAATGTAATTTATATGTGTTTATGTTAAAATAAAGGAATTAATAATAATATTAATTATTGATTCTGTTATTTAGGTACACACGACTACCCATCAAGCTATACATTTCCAGTTTACGCTGATCTCGCAATGTACGGAAATCCTAGACAATGCGAGATCAGCTTATACTGGAAATGTATAGCTTGATGTGTAGCCGTGTGTAGGATCAGAAATCTCGATGTTTTGAGTCAGAGTTAGAGTCATTGCTTCAGACAGGCTTTTAATTAGTTCAACTTACGTTTTCATTTTTATTCTCTATGCTATTGTATAGAATCAAGTTCTCTTGTTTTTTTTATTTTACACTAAATATTGATTTTGAACTACATTGAAAATCTGGGCACGCCACGATTGCGGCGGTAAGTCGCGAAGAGAGAGGCGGCGCACGTGAGGGAGAGGCAGTCTATACGCCCTCGCGACCCTAGCCGCCCGCAGGATACGGAGACGCCCTGGGCGTCGGGAATCCCAGGCCGATCTCCGGCCACCGTAGGCATGAGCTTGCGGACGGCGAGTAATGGGTAGCTCGCTGTCGGTAAGGACCAAGCCCAAGTCGACGGCGCGTTGTGTTCCACGCGCACCTCAAAGAGATGTTAGCACAAAATGATGGGGCCCGCAAGGTCCGATGCCTGCTAGGGGTGCGGGTTTGTTCGAAAGAGATACTACAGCCCCTGGCATACGGGCTACTGAGGGAACACGGGTGGGTTTTAGTCAGTAAAAGTCTGACACGCCCTCCTGCTCCACCCAGAGCGGGAGAAGTTATTTGATGATTTCCCAACAAAAAATAAAACACATTGAAAATGACTTGTTTGACTTGATTGTTTTGTTTATTGTGCAATTTTACCATGTATTAAATAAAATCTAATTTTATTTGTGACATGTTATTTCATTTCAATTCAGTGACTTTATTTTAATTTTTTACTCTCTTAATAACATTTTTATTCTTTTCCGTGGCAGAATTGTGAAATTTAATTTAATTTTAATTTAATTTATGATATGAGTTTTGCCTGAAATAAATTGAATTTTAATTTAATTTAACTAAGCAGATAGTGCTGCTGGGAAGTTTGTTGCGCCACTTATTCTTCTCACCTAAAGCACGAGGATGTGGTAAAGAGCGGTCGTTTTCAGGGACTGACATCCTTACTTAGTATTATAAATGCAAAAGTAACTCTATCTGTCTTTGTGTCTGTCTGTCGCGCTTTCACGCAAAAACTATTGAATCGATTTAAATGAGTTTTGGTGCCCAGATAGTCCAAAGCCTGAAAAATGACATAGGCTACTTTTTAATGCGAAATACGGGTTGTAAGGGGTTGAAAGCGGGGGATGAAAAGTTGTATGGAAGTTTCGTCATTTTTAGAGCTAGAATCTTGAAACTTATTTTTTGGGCTTTTGATTCGATATAAATAAATATGACATTCAAAGTTTGTAAAAGTTTCACCCTCAAGGGTGTAAATTAACAATAGGGAATATGAGATGAAAGTTTGAATATCGAAATATGTAAGGTTTGTGAATGTTTTATAAATTTGCGACAAGTGACAAAATATTAGAGCTATTCTGATGTAACATTTGCGGAGTCATTGCAAAATGTGAAACTGAAGTTAACGCGAGTAAGAAACTTGCCAAGCATCGCGCCGTACACAATGAGCGCGGTGAAGTCACGCGTGGGCGAGGGAAGGAGGGGTGGTACGGCGCGGGGTAGGTTGGGAAATATGCCTAAGTGTGCTTACCCGAACGGGCAGACACGTGAGGGCATACAGACCACTGTGCAACACGCATGCGGATACTGATTTTTTCCGCTGCAAATTCATTATTATTCACTGCAAATTGATTACAATTCGATTTGCTTACATGATTTTTTGTTTATTTAATTAATGTTCTTCGTGAAATAGGTACAAATCAACCCAAAGACACTATTCCACGCGGATGAAGTCGCGGGCACAGCTAGTAAGTAATATTGACGTTCAAAAAGTGCTGATTGTCAGCCTCGATTGAATAAATGACTTTTGATTTTGATTTTAGTAGATCACACCCGTGCGAAGCAGGGGTGGGTCGCTAGTTTTAATATAATTGAGTTCAGAGGACGATGGTTGGAAGGGCAGGGGCCAAACAAGGCTGGTCGCTGTCAGGTAATATCATGACATTGTAATAATGTCTCTGTGTGTGTGGCTGTTTGTTGCTGTTAGCAGAAGGGTCTGTAATGGCGTATGGTAATATATTATATGAGGTCTGTAACCCTAGTAAGAACGTTCGTAAGATTAGACACTGCTTTTGAGCGCATCGAGATTTTCAAGGTCGGATGTTTTTGAAAGAAATTAATAGTGAAACAGTCCTTTGAATGTAAGCATATAAGTTGTAAAACACGACTATGTCGTTCTTTTGATATCATAACTCACCCTTATGGACTCTCTAGGTACCATTATCGATACAGTACTAGATAGAGTACCTCAACATCAACATCAGTCTACGCAAATCGTGCTCGTAAAAACGTCTCTGCAATTGGAGAGGCCTATGTCCAGCAGTGCAATGTGCCCTACCCACTGCCACTTAAGATTGGCAAGTCTTCAGGCTATGTCAGTTACTTTGGTTCTCCTGCAGAATCAAATCAATCAATCAATCCGCAATAATCCGCTGAATACAGGAAGCACAGAACCGGTCGAAGTGGCGGAGTTTGGGGGAGGCCTATGTCCAGCAGTGGACGTCTTTCGGCTAAAATGAACATAGGCCAACAATTGCACGCCATTCAGCTCGATTTTCGGCAACTCTCATCCAGTTGCTACCAGTCACCCGGCGAAGGTCCTCGCTCCACCTAGCCTGAGGACTTCCTACTTTACGTTTGCCGATTCACGGTCTCCACTCAAGAACACGTCTACCCCAACGGTCATCGGTTCTACGGCTAATGTGGCCGGCCCATTGCCACTTCAGCTGGCTAATTCTGTGGCTATGTCCACAATTTTGGTTGTCTGCCGGATCACCTTATTCCGGATTCTGTCCCTCAGAGATACTCCGAGCATAGCTCGTTCCATAGCTCGGTGAGCGACCTTAATATAGCCTTAATATACCTGCACACTAATAATAATTGATTTATTCATCTGCATAGGAATGTACTAGGGGGGTTAATTTACCAGTCGTGATCAACTATCTCTTTAACGATTAAATTCTAATATTTATTAAGAAAAACAACTTCGTTATTGGTTTATTCTTCTTAGGTGTTTTCGTTTTTTTTTTGGGCAGCCTAGAGTCTGAATTCGTGATTGGTTAGTGGAAATAGGCTCGCATTCTGGTACATGAGACTTAATTAAACTTACAAAGGCGAAATGTGGGTGAACTGTAGGTACACCTCTACCCAACCCTTCGGGGAAACAAAGCGTGATGTTATGTTAGGTACTTCCTTTATTAAAAAAATAGGTTTTGTCAGCGGCTTCGCCCGCGCGGAACTTTCATCCCCTATTTAACTCCCTTAGGGGTTGAATTTCGAAAAATCCTTCCTTATTCCTTGTCTACATTATAAAGGGAACCTCTGTGCAAAATTTCAACTTTCTAGGTTCAAGGCTTTGGCCTGGGCGTTGATGAGTCAGTCAGTCAGGACTTTTCGTTTTATTTATACAGATAGATAGATATACTAGATTGGCTGCATCACATTGACATGTACCTATGTATTGAAAAAGTCACAATGCTACTTGCCGGGATTTGAACCCGTTGTGGGTTCAAATTTTCTACCTCGACCAACCTTTGGCATTGGCCAATAAACAATTCCATCAAAAATTCCACGTTTAGTATAAGTTATAAATATACATAAACCCGCATCGGGTCGGAGAGAAAGCTGACCACACTCTCCGTCTAAGCCTAAAGTTCACACATAACATAATATTGATAGTCACGGAATTCATCCGTAGGGGAAAACCGATACACGGTTCACTCCAACAAAGATATCTTTCATAAAAGATTAGCCGACAAAAGAATTACGTATCAGCGCCTCCGTGACTTGAAGATATCTTTTGTTAAGCTGATATCTTTTCTATCTTTGTGTTCTAAAATCCATACTTACTACATCACGAAACGAAAGTTACTCTACCTGTCTGTTGGTACCTTACCACACCTTATCCGAATGGCAGAACGGATTTCAATGATAATATGATACTTTTATTTATTATTTATTAACACCAATAAGTACAACATCTTACAGTTACCCAAGACGATGTTGTTCCTGAACGTGCTCAGCCACAAGCTGGACAGCCCCCTTCTGGGGCGCTGGGTTCAAGCACAAGTGCGTGTGCCCGGGGCCCCAGAGGGTGGCAAATACTTAAATTAAATTGTGATTTTAAATACTAACATAGTTTTAAGTCTTTCTACTAACAATATGTATAGGCCAAATATGCCTGAATTTAAAAGTTTTTTTTATACTCTATATTACAACTATTTATATCCCTAAAATACACTTTATCATAAAATAGTAAGTTCCCTTGGCATCAATTCTGACCTTCACGTGAGCGAAGCTGCAGGTAAAAGCTCGTGTAGATAATGAGGGTATACGTTTTACTACAGTATATATATAGGTGCTTCATCTTCATCATCATTTCAGCCGAAAGACAAGTCTCCCCCAAAAGGGGGGTTTTGCCATAATCGCCACGCTTGGCAGGCGAGTTGGCGATCGCAGTATGGTAGTAAAATGCATATACTCGTAGAACGCTGCTGCCCATTCTCTAGTAAGTCCCTTAGTCGCCTTTTATGACACCCACGGGTAGAAATGGGATGGTGCTATTCTTTTACGTCCGGCACCACACGGAACCGGGTGAATATAGGTGCTTACGTACCTACAATATTTGTTACCGACAAGAAAAGAGTACTAAAGCTAATAAATCGACGCTCAAGAACAATCAAGTTGAGTTTTAGTTAAAATGTGAACGACATTTTAATTATTAGGTCTGCTTTTGACAACATAGTTCAATTAATCAACTGCCAGTAACGCTTTAAAATAATAATGGCTGTTAATTAAGACAAACCTATTATTATGCTTTGCGTTAAAAACTTGAACAATTTGGAGGTTTTTTAACCGACTTCAAAAAGGAGGAGGTGCTCAATTCATCGGAACCATTAAAAAAAAAAAAAAAAACAACCGACTTGAATAAAATACATATCCAAAGTCACCGACTTCCGAAATTAAAGTTATTTTTCACTTTGTAGTGTTTTTCCGGAAGACGGTGGTTTTTTTTTTAGGAAAAGTTTTTATTTTCAATAGAAATCAACGGACTATAGTTTGTCCATAGCTACATCACTAGCAGTGAGAAGAGCATGGTGACCTAGTGGTATTAGCCTCGACTTATGAGTTCTAGGTTGTGAGTTCCAATCCAGGCAAACATTTTACTTTGTTTATTTAATTCCATCACCATTGCTCTCGATACGGTAAAGGAAAACATCGCGTGGAAACTGGCAAGTCCTAGAACCAAAAATTTGTGGACATATGACTTCCATCAATACGCGCTAGGCCCGCGTAGTGGACTATGGTTCACTCCCTCTCACAGAAGACGCCTGCGTCCCAGCAGTGGGGACATTATAAGCTGATTTTGATTATATGACATCAACATTTTCGTCATCATCATCAGCCTATAATGTTCCCACTGCTGGGACACAGGCCTCCTCTCGGTGAGAGGGATTGGGCCGTAATCCACCACGCGGGCCCAGTGCGGGTTGGTGTATGTCACATGTCTTCGAATTTTTGGTTCTAGGACATGCCGGTTTCCTCACGATGTTTTCCTTCACCGTTTTGAGAGCAGTGGTGATGAAATAATTTACACAAAGTAAATCGCCTATCTGGGTTCAAACTCACGACCTAAAACTCGTAAGTCGCGGCTGTTACCACTTGGCCACCACTGCTCTCCATATTATCATCATTTCAGTTAAAAGACGTCCACTGCTGGACATAGGTCTCCCTCAAGCTCCGCCACTTCGACCGGTTCTATGCAATCCGCATCCAGCGGACTCCTGCGGCCCTCACAAGGTCATTGGTCCACCTTGTAGGAGGCCTTCCAACTTTACGTCTTCGGGTACGCGGTCACCACTCCAGAGCCTTCCGGCCCCATCGGCCATCTGTTCTGCGAGTAATCTGCCCTGCCCACTGCCACTTAAGTTTGGCAATTCTTCGGGCTATGTCGGTTACCTTAGTTCTCCTACAGATCTCTTCATTGACATCACTATGAATATGAAATCACTAACTTGCAAAATAACAATCAATATTTCAATCTCTTTTATTCCATTTTACGCTCTCCCAAACTCGAGAATCTTCCCCCAAAGCCATTTCACACATGCTTACAACATATGAACATCCAGCACTTTTAGCAAAGTCTTTGATATTATAATTTTCAAACAGCGAGCGCTCCCTAGTTCCCAAAGCAAGTAACTCGGAAACGTACGTAAGATCTCGAAAAGCTAAATTCGGAATGTGAATACGAGGAATGGCGAGTTAAAATAATAATTTGTTAAGTAAAGTTGGTCGGTTTTTAGAAAAGTTCTCATTTTCTTGACTAGCGAGGCCTCTAAAGTTTTTCCTTTCGTCCCCTAGTGGTGTTGGTATTTTTGGGTGTGTACTTGTCTAATTATTAACTTAGTTTGTCTTTCAAAGTTGTTCGGAAATGATGGACTATTTTGTAACTTTTTATCTTCAATACTTATGAGGAGTTGAGGACGTAGGAAAGAATGAAGCAGTGGAAGTGGAGTCGGAAATTTATTTTCGATACTTTAGGTAATTTTCCCAGGTATTGAGAGTATCTGACACTTTTTTATGTCTTAGCAATCTGTCTTACAACAATTAGCCATTCAGTCGAGGTGTCACGTTCTATGTTTTAGTTGAAGGAATTCTTGAGAGTCCCTAATGGTGTGATCAAATCTCACTGTAAGCGTAGGGACACTATGCCGTTTTAATCGGGAATATGCGACACTTCCTGTGCCTATTAGTTTTGATGCCAGGTCGTTGACGTGAATTGATATTCTCGTCTGGTAGCGATCACTATGTCTAGCAATGTCTTGTTCGATAGTGTTAATCTTTTAGATCTTGGTGTATGTATTTCTTGCTCAGGTAATAAGGTATATGTCTAGCATGTCTCCAAATATCTTACTCTGAAATCTTTTAATGTTGCTAGTTGCTAATCATACCGCATAGCTGGATTCTGTGTCTCCAGAATGGTTTGAGGATGGTTTTGTAAATTGCTATTGGGGACTTTTAAAATGAATTGATTTTCCTCATCCCATTTCTCTTTTGTCATTGCTTTACCAATCACCATATCAATGGAAATTATCCGTACTATAATCTCAACTGCCTCTTTGATCTAATAGTCGCAAGTTCTACGACCGAGTATGATATCCGGGGTTCAATTCCCGCGTCGGGCAAAGTGTTATTTGGTTTTTCCGTCTGGAATTTCGCGGTAGCTCCACGGAGTATGGATTAGTGCCCGGGATGTAGTAATAGAATGTAGATTCAGGGGATGCCGAAGGAATCCGCTGGATGCGAGAAGCACCGAATGGGTCGAAGTGGCTATGCTTTGGGGAGATGACGACAATAGACTGATCTCCTATTATATAGCTCATAAATATAACTGACGAAATGTAGAGGTAATGTGGATGGTCTTCTGCTTGACCCTTTAGGAAATCAGGCTTGATATTATGTTGCAATCTCAAACTGCTAAATTCTGTCCATCAAGTACAGTCACGAGCAATAATATGTAAACACTTACCAACTTTTAAAAGTAATTTTCTACACTTTTACTTATTGTTATCTTATTTTATTATGAAAATAATATTTTGGAACCCACACTGTAATGAAATATCTAAGTTATCTCAAGGCTGCAATCGCTATTTTAAAAGAAAATCGCTTTTGAATTTGGCGCTGTGTATACATGTTATTGCTCGTGACTGTACCTATTTAATAAGTGACTATTTAAGAAGTGAGGTTAACTTTTCAAAAATGGGTATTACACCCATTTTTGAAAAGTGTCTTAATGAGATTCTAGAGTGCTAAAAAAACACAATATATAGTTTTATTTAATCGATCAGTGCCAAAAAAATGCATTAAAATTTTACATTTTCAAATTTCGCACGTAATTTGACGAAAACGCTGGACGCAGTGGACGACATATTGCTCTGTGGGTATGACGTCAGTTTGCTATTAAAACGAATGCGCTGATATTTTATAAAATAATTGTTTGTATAAAAAAAAAATCTGTAATTTTTCTGCTTATAGTTGTTTTGCTGTTCTTGAATTCAAAATATTATTAAAATAATAATTACTTTGGTTACGAAAATAATAAAAGTCTAAAGTTGCTCAGTTGACATGCCGTAGGACGTAATAACATGGCGGCTACTATTTAATGGCGTTCAAAAACAGATTTAAAAAACTGACATTTTTAAATTTATTTTGTCATTTCATGAACTAACATTTTCCGACTGCATTTTGCCTAAGCTATCTCAATAATATATTTTTAGATTTTTTCCCATATAGAGTAAAATGCCCTATTCTAGCATAAATGACAGTCTTCTAAAACACGAATGACCCCATAACATCTGCATGTGACAGAATTCCAATTCACTGCAATCCTCTAGGCAGGGTTACCTAAATTTTTCAATGCCAGAATCCAATCGGCTCTCATACGCCTAATGCAGTTTCAGCCATAAATCCTCTAGATCCTCGTTTCAATGCCAGGGAAGATTCGTCTTAGATCTTATGGAGGTAACGGTTAGAATTGCATATCAAGGAAGTGGGGATAGGGTTATAAATATGTTTGTGTCAGTGATTTAAAGAAGATTTTGATTTGTGATTAATATTGGCAGACATATTGGATTTTTTTATGCCAAGATTACGATTTAGGTAAATCGTCAGAAGCTTAAAAGCATGCTTTTTCTAAATACAAAGTTGTGGTAACAAAACCTGTAAAGAAGTATTTGAATTTGTTACTGACTTGGTAAAAACAATAGCGTATTTTAGAAGTTAATGTTAGACATAAACGGTTATGGAAGAAATATAAGAAAACCAGGGTTTAATAGTCTGCAAACACGTAGTGGGCAAACGTCTTGATCAATGTTACGAGTATGACTTCTCTGCATGAAAGCCTTCGAAGCAATTACATTTATTACGAGTATGATAAACCTAAGTGGCAGTGAGGAGGGCACATTACTCACAGAACAGATGGCCAATGGGTCCGAAAGGAGGTTTCAGATTGGCGACTGCATACCGGAAGACATAGAATTGAAAGGCCTCCAAAAACTGAACCGATGACCTTGTGGGAGCTGAAGGAACCCGCTGGATGTGATGAGCACAGAACCAGTCAAAGTGACGATGCTTGGGGAGGCTAAAATGATGACGGTGAATATTATTACTTATATTCGCAAGAATAATAGACAATTAAGTAATTTTAGTGGGTTTCAGTCTGTACCCAAACAAATTATAATTATCTTTCATTTACTCTAATACTGCACAGAATCCACAAAAAATTTGCACAACTTAAAATCTTTGCACTTACCCCAATTGCTCTACATTTTTGCCCCATTTTACCAAGTCCCCATAAATTGGGGAGCCCCCATCAATAAGTCCTGTAACACACTTCAATCGTAAGACATTACCGTGAAATATTTAGAGTTCGACACTAATCGTGTATAGGAACGCAACACACGGACGAGAGATATTGCTTGCTCGGTTTTTCTTATCCAAAATCAGTTTTACCCTTCCCCCTTAATGGACTTTGGCGGAGTTATGTAGGTGTACTATAGTTTGTGGGGTAAAGGGTAATTGAGGAATTACTTACTTGGGGGTACATAAAAATGGTTTTTGTTTCCTCGTTTCTTGTAAACGTCAATTTTTTTTTTGTAAATGGATCCTTTTTATTTTAATTTTTATTTTACTGCTACTGTTTCTTTTTAATCCGTTGTGGGTTCAAACCTGGGCAAAAACAATGTGACTTTTTAATGCATATACACTTCTAAGTTTATCTTGAACGCTGACATCGGTGAAGGCCGCCCATTGTATATTTTGTAGTGTACCTTGTTTCTTTTTTGTAATGATTTTTTTGTGGTGTACAATAAAGTATATATAAATAAATATAAATAAGGAAAACATAATGAGGAAACCGGGACTTAATTCAATTTTATTTCACACTAGCAACGCTCCGTGGTTTCACCCGCGTAGTTCCGGTTCCCGTAGGAATACGGGGATAAAATATAGTCTATGTCACTCGGGGATAGTGTAGCTTCCCAACAGTGAAATAATTTTTCGGATCTGTTCAGTAGTATAGGGTTATGAGGAACAGGGTGTAAAGTTCGCTCATACCTATGTTGGTAAAGGAGGATCTTCCAACCACACGGGTATTGTGTCTGGTGGGCAACTGGCCGACAGTTGATGTCGGGATTTTTTACCTATCTGGGTGTCGTGGTGAACTCTGATTGCGCGATGTAGAATTTCTTAGATAGTTCGCCCGTGGCATTGTAGACGGCGCCACTTCTCTTTTTGCGTTTCTTGGATTTTGTTGCGAAGCATTTTTTATTTGTAGTGCAGCTACATTAGTTTCGGAGCCTATTCAATGCAAACAAACAAACAATCAAGTCTTTCCTGTTTATAATATTAGTAAAGATCAACTTACATGAGCACTTACGAAACGTTAGAAGCTAGGTGTTTGGTTAATATAGATCTGAAATCACCAACTCGTCTTCAGCGTGGGAAGCGAAGAGGTCTATGTGAAGAGGAAGAGGCCTTTGACCTACAGTGGGGCGATAGTAAAATTTAGATAAACAAATATGTTAAGAGAGAAGGCAAGTACTATGGAAGAAATCAATATCTATTAATAGTTTGAAAACAAAATCCCGTGAACACGATGACCAGATTTCTATTGATGAGATTTCTATAGCTGCCGAGCGCTGCAAGCAAAAATAGTCCTTAAAGTGTATAGATATGGATGTCCCTGATAGTACATTAAATTAATTTTAATAAAGTCATAATGTCGTTTCATACACTCACAACACACCTATTAGTATTTAATGTTGACCTAGAAAACATGATGAGAGGTTTTTTGGAGAAACTTATTTTGTACTAAATAAATAAGGAATAACACAGTTACACGTTTTCCTTTCCTTCTCGTAAACGAAATGTTTCATTATCCCTAATTGACATCTCAGAGATATACTGAGAAGCAAATAAGTAAAATGATTATGTACTTCCATTTTCCGCTAACAAGATTTTCAAGATTCCTTAAGATTTAAAGTTAAAGTAACATAACTTAACTAACTCACATTGCCAGATGTTTTGAAATGAAGTCACGACTGCTAACATAACTCCACACAACTGTACCCGTATGTATATTGTACAGTCATCTAGAAAATACTAACTTGCAGTGCACTGGATGTATAGCGCTCTCATGTCTGCAGTTTCACATCCACGATACATATTATTGCTCGTCTATTGTGGTGAGAGGTCTGTGATAAGCGAAGCGGGTATTAACCTTTTTTAACCGACTTCAAAAAGAAGGACGTTATCGATTCGATTTGTTTATATTTTTTTGGTCACCATTTAACTTTTATCGTAGTATTAACATAACTTCACCATCATCATCATTTCAGCCGAAAGACGTCCACTGCTGGACATAGGCCTCCCCCAAAAGGGGGGTGTTTGCCATAATCGCCACGCTTGGCAGGCGGGTTGGCGATCGCAGTATGGTGGTAAAATGCAAAGAGAACGCTGCTGCCCATTCTCTAGTAAGTACCTTAGTCGCCTCCTACGACACCCACTGGAAGAAATGGGATGGTGCTATTCTTTTACGCCCGGACACCACACGGGACGGGATGTTAACATAACATACATAACAGAACGCCTGTTAATTCCGAAGGGTTAAAGGTATACCTACATAGTACACTCCCATTTCATCAGTTATTTCTAGGTCCATGTAGAGGGCAACCTTTAGGTAAATATCTAACTACTGTGGAAGAGATGAAGCTGATCCAAATAGGAATCTTTGTAGCTGATATCAGAATGTCATGATTTATGTTTGCTTGTTGTGTAAAACTTTGAATATATCTATTGTTATGGATTTTCGTATATATTTTCGTCACGATTTCACCTTAAAATGACCCCTGCTGGCGTAGTTTCTCACGTCAAGTTAGGCTGAACAGTTTACGGAATAAATTCTTAAAATAAAAAAAAATGCCTGTTATAAATGTGTGACAGCATAATCATCATCTAAATATGAAATAAAAAGATAACATACAAAATTAAATTAGCTCTTCTCGAGCTATGAGCACACTAGCAGACGTACACACGATATTTTTTTAAGGAACGGATGCTTTCGGCCTCATCATTCATCATCATTATCATTTCAGCCGAAAGACTTCCCCTGCTGGACATAGGCCTCCCCCAGGCTCCTCCGCTTCGACCGGTGTTGTGCTTCCCACATCCAGCGGATACCCGCGCCCTTCACAAGGTCATCAGTCCACCTTGTGGGAGGCCTTCCCTCTCTACGTCTTCCGGTCCGCGGTCGTCACTCCAGAACCTTTCGGCCCCATCGGCCATCTGTTCTACGAGCAATGTGCCCTGCCCACTGCCACTTAAGTTTGGCAATTCTTCGGGCTATGTCGGTTGCCTTGGTTCGCCTGCCGATCTCTTCATTTCTGATTCGATCGCGTAGGGAAACTCCGAGCATAGCCCTCTCCATTGCCCTTTGGGTGACTTTAAGCCTTCTGATAAGGCCCATTGTCTGAGCGACCACGTCTCTGTACCATAGGTCATCATGGTCATTTCGGCCTCAAATCACATTGTGCATTTGTTGTTTATTGGTTGATTATTCTCCAACCCACACTAGATCCGCGTGGTGAATTACAGTCTACTCCCACTCACAGAGAGAAAACCTGTGTCCCAGTATAGAGAACATTAGAGGCTGATAACTACAATGTGCAAGATAAAATAAAGTTTAATCTATTTTGCACTTTATTTTATACCCTCTGCTCTTTTGACTTCAAAGAACAAACAGAGATCGTCCATTCTTTTTTAAAACAAAGAGCTCTCTCCAAGATAAACAGTTGCAAATAATCCTTATTGCACCATGTCCTCTTCACTTGCTGCAAATGGCTTGTCCGTTGTACAGAACTATGTATTATAGACGATATTAAATTGTTCATACTGTAGTTGAATGGCTAAAGTAGGATCATTTTATTTAGATACGGTCTTTTGTGCTGCTTGTACTCTTGGAATTTATTATACAGTTATTATTTTTACGTAGTTTTTGTATTTATGTGCCTATATGTATGTAGTTCAAAGTGTATAAGTGTGTCCCACATACCGCAGTATCTCAAGACTAAACTCTTTGACCACTGCGTGTTCCTCGTGATGACCTATGGCGAGGAAAAGTGGTCGCTCACAATGGGTCTCATAAGGATGCTGAAAGTCACCTAAAGGGCAATGAAGAGCGCTATGTTTGGAGTTTCACTATGCGTACGAAACAGAAATGAAAAAATCCGTCCGAAAACCGAGGCAACAGTCATAGGCCTCCCCCACATGGCCGCAGGATTTCGCTGGACGCGAGAAGCTCAGAACCAATTGAAATGGCGGTGCTTGGGGGAGGCCTAGGTCCAGCAGTGGACGTCTTTCGGCTGAAATGATTATGAAGATATAGTTAGTTATGTAACTAAGATTCATAAAAGCTTAGAATAATCAGTCTATACTGTTCCCACTGCTGGGACACGGGCTTTATCGTCTTTGAGTGGGAGTGGGCCGTAAACCACCACGCGGGCCCAGTGCTTCGTCTGCCAGGGTGCGAACCCACGGTCTACAACTCACAACATACTAATAAACAACACAAAAAAAAAACACAAATCATGCGTGAAATCTAAACAAAGGTATAAACCACTTTTGTGGACGATAGTACACACAACACACACTAACATAAGTTATGAAGTTCAAAGGATTTCTCTTAGTTTGTTTTTGAAATATTCTTCTTTATAGAGTACCATATAATACCGCTCTTTGAATGGATTTCTTCGCGAAAATCCCATTATCTCTGATTGAATTTGTTTTTATTATGAAAAATGTTGGAAAAGAAAATTCTAAAGGCAGGTACAAGTATATAGAAAGGCTGGCTTGTATGTACGTTTAATGGATTATTTAGTATTTAACAACTAAAAAGTTAGCTCAAATGTTGAAATCCTACTCTAGTCCTCATCATCTGCCTAGCCTTTTCCCAACTATGTTGGGGTCGGCTTCCAGTCTAACCGGATGCAGCTGAATACCAGTATTTTACATGGAGCGACTGCCTATCTGACCTCCAGAACCCAGTTACTGGGTAATACGATACCTCTTGGTAAGACTGGTTGTCAGACTTTCGGGCTTCTGACGACCCGTAACGATTGTCAAATATCCACAAATGACAGCCGGGACCAACGGCTTAACGTGCTTTCCGAGGCACGGAGGGGTCTTGGTATGTTAAGATGGTCACCCATCCACGGACCAACCGCGGCAAGGGTAGCTTAACCTGGTCGATCGACCCGTGCAGCTATTGTTACTAAGCCACAAGCCCCTCTAGTCCTACTTCTTCATTATCATCATCAATCAGCCGAAAGACGTCCTCTGCCTGCCCCAAGCTCCGTCACTTCGAACGGTTCGGAGTTTTCAGCATCCAGCGGATTCCTGCGGCCTTCACAAGGTCTTACTCACTACTAATATTATAAATGTGAAAATTTGGATGTCTGTTACTCAATCACGCAAAAACGGCTCAACAGATTTGGATGAAATTTGGAACACAGATAGTTTATAAATAATATAATCCGTAACATAGGAAACTTGCTATCTCGGTAGTACTCGTACGTTCCCGTGGGATTAGGTACTTCCGACGTTCATGCAGACGAAACTGGCAACCTGTACCGCCGTAATTACTTTCATATGCATTTAGTAAAAAAGCTGTTATTTTGACACATCAAACAGACACTTTAATTTATAATAGGTCTTTACCTATGAAATTGCCGTTTTGTATGAAAAAATTTAAACGATTTTTTTTCATGAATTTTTTATTTGTATTAATCGAAGTAATCACCCATGCAATCAATGCATCTTTGCCATCGCAGTGGCAGTTTATTGATGCCCTTCTTAAAGAAATCAGCTGGACGGGAGGCAACAAATTCTTCAAAGGCATTTTGTACTGCCTCTCGGGTATTAAATTTTTTTCCCGCCAAGAAGTTATCCAAATTCTGGAAAAAGTAGTAGTCTGTAGGCGCAAGGTCTGGTGAGTAGGGCGGATGACGGAGAGCTTCCAACCCCAGTTCTTGCAACTTGGAGACCGTCTGCTGTGCAGTATGAGGTCGCGCGTTGTCGTGCAGGAGCAGCGGAGACGAGCGATTGACCAATGCTGGTTGGAGATGCGCCAGCTTCTCCATCATTGTGTTCAGTTCTTCACAGTACACATCTGCAGTAATGCTCACCCCGTTTGGTAAGAAGCTGTGATGAATCACACCGGCGCTAGACCACCAAACAGTGACCATCACTTTTCTAGGGGTAAGTTTTCGTTTAGGGCATTGTTTAGGTGCTGAACCAGGATCCAACCAACTTGCTGAGCGCTTACGGTTATCAAACAGAATCCAGTTTTCATCGCAGGTAACAATGCGGTTCAAAATTCCTTCATTTGTGTGTCTGTTGAGCAGTGCAAGGCACGTCTCGACGCGTACTTCGCGCTGGCGATCATTGAGTTCGTGGGGCACCCATTTGTCAAGCTTTTTTACCTTGCCAATTTGACGCAAATGGACCAATATTGTTTTGACGCTAACGTCGAAAGCTGCTGCTAATTCAGCCGTAGATTGTGTATCATTAGCTTCCACAATCGCCTTTAATTCGTTATTGTCGACCAAAGTCTTCGGACGACCGCGAGGATCATTTTTCAGGTCGAAATTTCCAGAACGGAAGCGAGCAAACCAATAACAGGTGGTGCGTTGGTTTGTACTGTTAGCTCCGTAAACGTCGTTGATGTTGCGTGCCGCTTGTGCCGCGTTGCTGCCACGACGGTACTCATATTCCATAATTACTCGAATTTTTAACGTATCCATGATGACGAAAAAGATTGAAATGCGATGAAAATGTAACACTAATCAATAAAGAAATGACTACTTTTAGAAAAAAAAAATCCATGTTTTTAAAATAAAATTAATTTGAAATTAGAATTCTTAGCCAAACAAAAATTATTTTGATTTGAAATGGCCAGTACTGCAGAACGGCAATTTCATAGGTAAAGACCTAATATGTGTATACTGTATGTATCATCATCATCATCATTCATCATCATTGCAGCCGAAAGACGTCCATTGCTGGACATAGGCCCTAAGTTCCGTCACTTAGACCGGTTCTGTGCTTCTCGCATGTATGTATGTACATAATGTATTTCATCATCTGCCTAGCCTTTTCCCAACTATGTTGGGGTCGGCTTCCAGTCTAACCGGATGCAGCTGAATACCAGTATTTTACATGGAGCGACTGCCTATCTGACCTCCACAACCCAGTTACTGGGTAATACGATACCCCTTGGTAAGACGGTTGTCAGACTTTCGGGCTTCTGACGACCCGTAACGACTGTCAAAGATCCACAAATTACAGCCGGGACCAACGGCTTGACGTGCTTTCCGAGGCACGGAGGGGTCTTGGTATGTAAAGATGGTCACCCATCCACGGACCAACCGCGGCAAGCGTAGCTTAACCTGGTCGATCGACCCGTGCAGCTATTGTTATTTAGACATAATGTATTTATAGACAATAAAAAATATCTTAAAGATATTTTCATACTTCCAGATACGACAAATTCCATTCACACTGTTCATAAAACGAACAAAAAAAAAATCCAGTAGTTTAACAAATACTTCATCTACGTAGTTATCCTAGCTCGGAGGCTAGGCTTTGAGTCCCAAACCAATCTAGATTAGCTTTAGGCTAGACTCGAGGGTACGCTGCAGGTATAACACCTGGAATTGCTTGTGTGCCACCGTCTGAATATTAAGTTTGTTGTAAGATGAAGCGATGATGTGTTCGGAATTAGTAGTGTCGTAAGAATGTGTGGTTTTGTGAATATACCTAAGTCGCGGGTTTCTAAACCTGGCTAGTGAATATGTGGCTTTATACAAGAATGTAGAACCGACAATAAAATACAAAAAAACCGCATGCTTATATTGCCAATTTTTCAGGCTTCATCCAAAAATCCTAACTAATATTCTAATAATCCTTACTAATATCTGTAGTCGTCATTTATTTTCTTTGCTTATATAGTTAATATGAATGTATATAAGTATGTATTATACAGCATATATATGAATATATCTTTGTAGTTATCTATTATATAATACATTGTATCTATAATTTGTTGCACCAATAACAACCCCATTTTATGTCCACGCAATCACTGTCCATTCAAGGTTGCCTGGAAGAGATCGCAGAAAGCGTAAGGCCGCCCATTGTCTTTGTTTTTAGTGTTTAATGTTTTATTTTGTCATGATTTTTCTGGTGTACAAAACAAACAAATAAATAAATATTATAAATGCTAAAGTAAGTTCGTTTGTTACCTTTTCACGCCTAAAACAGTAAACTGATCAACCTGAAATTTTGCGTGTACGTTTTCAGGTGTACAGAAATGGATATCCCCGAAAAAAGCGTATATAAATATAAATAAATATTATAAATGCTAAAGTAAGCTCGTTTGTTACCTTTTCACGCCTAAAACAGTAAACTGATCAACCTGAAATTTTGCGTATACATTTTCAGGTGTACAGAAATGGATATCCCCGAAAAAAGTACTGTTTCCGAGGAAAACAACAATAACGTTCTTACGATAATAGATGGCGCCACGCGTCTTTCGAATCATTATTGAATTATATTATTACAAGCAGAGTACAACCCTAATTGATTGTCAAATTTTAACGCGAGTGCTAGTAAAAAGCTAGTGTACAAATATGTCCAATTGTTCAGTCAAAGATTGGCAAAATCCAAAGTCGACCCATTGGTGGTTTTGGGTAGACGTTGGATTATACCAATTTTTTTAGTTTTTTAGAATTAATCTTGAAAACTTGGCAGGAGCAAGATAATTTCACAAGTAGGTATTTTATATAAAAGTATAGGGTAAACTGGTCCAGTTGAAAACCAGTATCAGGCACTAGTGGTGTGACGTTTTTTGCTGAGCACACACTTTAATGATGGTTTTACTTTTGATTTGATTTTTATAATATATTTTTTTATCCTCCGTTTAATATGTGCCTTTTACTGTGTGCTAAATTAATGTATTTTCTTTCTTCTATATGTGACTAGGGCGTCACAGGTTACTGAAATTGAGTGAATTAAAACAAAATCAGAAGGGAAATTCCCGTACTTAGAAAGGTTAAGAAGGCGCAATCTCATCCCGGCGACAATCAATTTTAACAAGAATGTAGGGAAATAAGAGGTATTTTGACAAATTGAGACTGACATTAGAAAGTGAACGTACTTAAAATTACCAGAATTTCCCTTCTGATGAAGTGGTACTCAAATTAAAAGCGCTACGGACAAGTAAACACGGTGACGTTTGTCCTACTTCCTACAATAAATGTTTTTTTTTGGTTCGGAAATCATCAAATAACTGCGCCCGCTCTGGGTGGAGCAGGAGGGCGTGTCAGACTTTTACTGACTAAAACCCACCCGTGTTCGCTCAGTAGCCTGTATGCCAGGGGCTGCGGTATCTCTTTCGAACAAACCCGCACCCCTGGCAGACAATAAATGGGTAAGTTTGTATATTTGGATGTTAAGGAGTTTGGATCTTTGTTACTCAATCACGCAAAAATGGCTGAGCGGATTTGAATCAAATTTAGCACACAGATAGTTTATGACCTGGATTAACACATATTAGAAAAAAAATACCCGTATAATACGTTCCCGTGGGTAAATTTCCGATCTCTCTCTCTTTCCAAATTTCAAATTCCAGTACAAAGTCAAGGTAACACTTAATAGAGACTGGTGTGTGTTGTAGATAAAACCTGTGTTTACAGGTCAGGCTTGCCTTCCAGCCAATAATATTATTATAATACTCGTACACCAACATTTTACGGAATTAACCTCTTCAAGAACTCACAGACAGAAACGAAAGATGACTTGAATTTTTAATTGTGTGTAAAATATGTAACAGTATAGGTCGGTTTAGACCAAACGAGAAAGCGTTCTTTGTCAACTTTACTCAACTAATTTAAGCTCACAAAAGGACAATAAGATATATTTTAGGAAATCAAAATAGGACTTTTTTGGGTAAGATTAAATGCATTATCTTCCTAAATGCCGCAAGCCGAGCTAAAGTATTCCATAAATGACTGCAAAATTTTCAAGATAATAATTGCTTCTCATAACGTAATCAGTTTATGCCGTCATAATCCACGGTGTGGGTTGGTAGATGTCACATGTCTTCGAATGTTTGGTTCTAGGACATGCCTGGTTCTTCACGACGTTTTTTTCAATGTCTCGAGAGCAGTGGTAATAAAATAATTTACACAAAGTAAAGCGCCTGTCGTACCGTGTGGTGCCGGACGTAAAAGAATAGCACCATCCCATTTCTTCCGGTCGTAGAAGGCGACTAAGGGACTTACTAGAGAATGGGCAGCAGCGTTCTCTATGCATTTTACCACCATACTGCGATCACCAACCCGCCTGCCAAGCGTGGCGATTATGGCGAAACCCCCTTTTGGGGGAGGCTTATGTCCAGCAGTGGACGTCTTTTGGCTGAAATGATGATGATGATGAAAGCGCCTGTCTGGGTTTCAACCTACAAATCCTAAATTTAGTGCTCATGATACAGATTAAATGTTAAAACCAGAAATATCACGCAGACGAAGTTTAATAAACTTCTTCTTCCTCCTGGCTATTATCCCAATTTATTTGGGGTCAGCCCTCCTAGTACTTCTGCGCCACACCGCACGGTTGTGGGTTGTCTCTGTCGTTGTGTTGCTCGCTGTCAAGTCCTTCGCTAATGTTAGTAGCCAGGTCATTGGTGGTCGTCCTCGGCCTCTTTTTCCCTCATGCATGTTCATGACTCTTTTTGTCATGTGTTCATCATCCCGCCTCATCACATGTCCGTACCAGCGCAAGCGGCTTTAGCAGAGCTTTTCCTGTATCTTTACGAAGTTTAATAAACAAAAGACTAAAATGTTTCTTTGTTCGTGTCTTCCGATTTTCACCAAATATTTTTTCCATGAATCATATGCTGCATATGGTGCTGGTTGTTCGAAAGAGATACCGTGGCCCCTGGCACACAGGCAACTGAAGGAACACGGGTGGGTTTTAGCCAGTAAAAGTCTGACACGCCCTCCTGCTTCACCCAGAGCGGGAGAAGTCATATGGTGATTTCCCACACTCGGAATAAAAATGTCCTATTGGATTCAAAGCCTAGCTGTAGGTACTCCTTACTCCCTTCAAATTAAGATGACGTTTGATGTCTCACAGGAAATTAGTTTTGCATACCGGAGTACAGAGGAAGGGGAGTTTATGTAATAAATCACATGACTACTCGCGTTTTGATAGTTGGGTAAGCAGAGCAGGCAGAAGTAATAAACTAGTGTTGCCTACGAATTCACCCGCGTCGAGTTTGGGAATCATCCCACGGGAACGTAATGTATCCAGGTTATAACTATCTGTGTGCCAATTTTCTCTAAAACCGTTTAGCCGTTTCCAAACATCTAAATATACTAACTTTCATAAAGCGGTCTGTTTGTGTGTCTGTTTCAAAAAGTAGGATGGTAGATATGACCAAGCTTAGGACATAGGTATATTATCCCGGTAGGAGGCTCCTGTGGTGTCTTTTCCGACGCCCACGCAAGCGTAGCCGCGGGAAAAAGCTGGTACTTTATTTTGACGAAATGTGATCGTACACCTCTGCGCGTCCTTTCGGGCAACACAGGCGCAATGCTACATACTCAGCCGATAAACGTTCCCACTGCTGGGTTACAGGCCTCCTCTCCATGAGAGGGAGTGGGCCGTAATCTACCACACGGGCCCAGTGCGGGTTGGTAGATGTCACATGTCTTCGAATTTTTGGTTCTAAGACATGCCGGTTTCCTCACGATGTTTTCCTTCACCGTTTGAGAGCAGTGGTGATGAAATTATTTACACAAAGTAATGCGCCTGGCTGGGTTCAAACGCACGACCTACAACTCGTAAGTCGCGGGCGTTACCAATAGGCCACCACTGCTGTCGCAGTAAATTAGGTCTGTGGTAAATTCGGTTTTCGGAATATGACGATTTGAAGTATTTCGACATTTTAAGCGTACCTACGATTTAGACGTTCGTCAGTTCAGAACTTTATCTCTTGATTTTTCTGGTATTGTTTTCGTATTTAAGTCGTATCAGTAAGGTTGATTTTTTCAGTGAAAGTGTTACCATTGATGTGTAAATTACTGTACCTACCTAATAATCTAAATGTTAGTTTGGTTACAACATCAACTCAATCAAGCGTAACGCATTGTTTGATGGTGGTATTTAGATTAATTTGCTTTGTTAGGGCTGTTGCTAAATAGTTTGTGAATTCTGCATTGAGTTAAAGCAGAAGTAAAATACATTTAGGAAAGAAACTTTTGCTGATTTAGAAAAGTATCAGTATTATTCTTCTGCCATATTCCGGTTTAATTGTGGTCGGCACAAAATGTATTTTTCTTCCATACTTCTAGTTTAGTTATTATCTCGGAGTAGGCTCCTTTCTAACCATTATGATTAGAAAAGTAAGTATCAATCAAACTAAATCAAAATATTTTCTTTTATTTAAACCTGCATGGGCACTTATGAAAAGTCAGAAGCTAGGTTCACGGTTCCAAATTGTCGCTATGAAGAGCCGGCAAGAAACTCCACGGTTACTCTTTTAAAAATAATTGGCTTTAACAATGTTTTCAAATTACAGAGATAAAATGCATGGGAGGACAGTGCAGGCCTGTCAATAAGTATCAGGTACTTAGTGGAATGATAATACAGAATAGAAGATCGTCTACAAATCTACAGTCTGTAAGGCTTACAACGTTCTCTCATTCACAATGTGTAAAATAATCAACATAAATAAAATGAACCTATTTAAACAAAGTGACATGATTTCCATGACAATTACTAAAAATAGTCGATACTAAAATTGATATATACTGTCAAAAAATGACGAGAATATGTCAGACATTGTAAACAATAAAAAGAACATTGTAATTTGGGAGCAGTTAATAGACTTAGTAGTAGTATGCTGTACTTATTGTGTGTATTCAGAGCGGTATTTGCGCATGGTATTTTATAATTTATTTGCTCAAATATTGTTATTTTGAGGCAGGAAGAGAAAAATGTAACATAACGGTGGTACCCCACATCACAATCTTAATTTAATAAAAACTTAGGTTAAACAACGTGTAACGGAAAGGGTACATAATACCAAGGCCTCGGCTTCTTTGGATGATATCAAACTATATTGGAAGAGATTTTTAATACTATCTCTACATGTTCGGAAGTTATGAGAATTTTTAGTACATTGAAACTAGTAACCGAACTTTACAAATTGAAATAAACACATCACTTGGAAGAAATTTATCGTGTCATTGGCAAGTAACGTAGACAGTTATTGACCTACGTAGTGCGGCGACACGTTTGTTATGATTTGAATTTAAGAAACATATGAAACCGAAAATTTTGTATCAATTCTTACAGTATTTTATTTTGAGCTGAAACTATGTATAGTGATTCTATTCCAGCTGTTATCTTTAGTGCTTAAGGATAGCAATAGGATTTCTGTTACACCCTGTATATATAAAAATGAATTCGTATTTCCCTTGGTCACGACATCACACGTGAACAGCTGGACCAAATTTGCTAATCCTTTTTTTGTTGTGTTTTTATTGTCAGGAGAACGTTCTTATGAAAGAAAAAATTAGAAAGTTGCGCGTAACATACATACATCATCATCATCATCTGCCTAGCCTTTTCCCAACTATATTGGGGTCGGCTCCTCTAACCGGATGCAGCTAAATACCAGTATTTTACGTGGAGCAACTGCCTATCTGACCACCACCACCCAGTTACTGGGTAATACGATACCCCTATGCGCGTAACATACATATGTATATATAATGCTCATTCAATATTCATAGTTAAGATAGGACAACGTCTGTCGGGTCAGCTCGTTAGAAATAATTTTAAGATAATAATCACGTATCACTTATCTTTAGGCCTATTCTTCTCAGATCTATTCCAATAAACTTAGCAAGTAATTATATCTATCCAATCGTCGGAAATAGTCAGAAGGATATGAAGTCACCTCATCTAATTTCGGGGGAGCAACGAGTCTATTAGGAATCGCATCAGCAATATAATTATTTGCTGAAGCAGCTACATAGATCCTTGTGGAGTAACTGGCTGCATTTAACGCAAAAATATTTCACCTAATCAGGTTATGAAAATATGTTTTTTCATTTTATTTTAAAAGAAATAAAAATAAATAGCGTTGCAATCTTTTTCATTTTCAAAGCTTATCAGAAATTAAGGATTAATGAAAAGTTTTGTTCAATTGAAATGGGCTGTGTCACGTTATTTATTTACTATCATTTTTAAATTTTGTTTTAATGTATACTTTAATTTTAATCGTTGGGCACCTCGATTCCCAGTTTTCGAAAGAGGTGAAGGACGTAATCATGTCTCCTCCCGCCAACAACCGCTACGAGAAGCTAAAGACTGAATTGGTGCGAAGACTATCAGCCTCCCAAGAGCGGAAGGTGAAACAGCTGCTGATGCATGAAGAGCTGGGAGACAGAAAGCCGTCGCAGTTTCTTCGCCACCTTCAGGGCTCGGCAGGACCAACCGTGCCCGAGGACTTTGTGCGCACCATCTGGTGTAGCCGACTCCCCACCAGCATCCAACCCCTCCTGGCATCGCAGCCCCACAGCACTCTAGACGCACTAGCCGATCTGGCTGACCGCGTCCAGGACATTGTCGCTCCGGCGAGCCACGTCGCAGCAACTTCGGCAACAGGACCCTCTACTAGTGAGATGGCAGCTGAGATTGCCGAGCTGAAGCGTGCGATGAAGGACTTGTCGCTGCAGCTGCGTGACAGACGTTCGCGGAACCGCTCCCACAGCCGTGGTCGAGGCGCGCGACGGCACTCACGCAATCGCTCATCAAGCCGTTCGGATTCCAGCTACCGGCAGCATCCTGTGTGCTGGTACCACGCGATGCATGGCGAGAAGGCGAAGCACTGCAACAAGCCCTGCGACTACCAGCAGGGAAACGCCGCGGGCAGTCGGTAATGGCGACAGACGATTGCCCTCGCACGACTGGTCGCCTGTTCGTCACGGACCGGAGCAGCAAGACGCAGTTCCTGGTCGACACAGGTAGCGACCTCTGCGTCTATCCCCGCCATCTTCTTAGTGACCGTCGCGTGTGTACAAACTATCAACTTGTGGCCGCTAATGGGACGCCCATAAAGACATTTGGCTTTGTTAGTTTGAATTTAAACTTAGGACTCCGTAGAGACTTTAAGTGGCGTTTTGTGGTGGCCGAGGTAACCAAACCAATCATCGGCGTAGATTTTTTAAGCTTTTACTCACTAGTTGTTGACTGTCGTAATCAACGATTAGTCGATAGTAACACTAACGTGTTCTCCGTAGCCTCAAATCACTCAGACACATCTTTATTCTCCGTAAAAATTTCTACTGGTGATTCGCGGTACCACAAACTTTTAGACAAGTTTCCCGATATCACCCGACCCGCCGGTATACTACGCACCACTCTACACAACACCGTACACCACATCCGCACGACCCCAGGCCCCCCAGTCTCATCTCCATTTCGGCGCCTAGCGCCAGATAAATTAAAGATAGCTCAACAGGAGTTCCAGCTGATGCTGGCCAATGGAACTGCCAGAGCGTCAGAGAGTCCATGGTCATCACCACTGCACCTCGCTCCTAAAAAAGACAACGGTTGGCGACCCTGCGGTGATTACCGGATGCTTAATGCCCGGACCATCCCTGACAGGTATCCGATTAGGCACATCCATGACTTCTCACACAACATCTCTGGATGCAAAATCTTTAGCACCATAGACCTTGTCAAAGCCTACAATCAAATACCCGTCAGTCCGGACGACATCCCAAAGACGGCAATCACCACACCGTTTGGGCTGTACGAATTTCCGTACATGACGTTCGGTCTGCGCAACGCAGGCCAAACTTTCCAACGTTTTGTGGACGAGATGACCAGAGGATTGGATTTTTGCTACAGCTACTTGGACGACTTTCTTATTTTTTCAAGGACACAGGCTGAGCACGAGGAGCATCTCCGCACTATCTTTGGCAGGATGAGGGACTTTGGCATGCTGGTCAATACGTCCAAATGTGTTTTCGGTAAACCGGAGGTAACTTTCCTAGGTTACCACATCTCCGAAAAGGGTACCACACCGCTCGACTTCAAGGTCGAGGCCATCAACAACTTTCCGCCGCCCAAAGATGTTCGCCAACTGCGCCGATTCCTAGGTATGATTAATTTTTATAGGCGTTTCATACCCCACGCAGCGCAAAAACAGGCGCCGCTTCACAACCTCTTGATTGGCAACGTAAAGGGCTCGCAGCCCATATTTCTTACGGAGAATACTTTGCAAGCATTTGAGGACTGCAAGGTAAGCTTAGCTAACGCTGCTCTATTGGCTCACCCCGACTGCAGCGCCAAACTTGCATTGGTTACTGATGCATCGGATACCGCAATCGGCGCGGTGTTACAGCAGCTTAGCGATGATGGCTGGCAGCCATTAGCCTTCTTTTCCAGGAAACTCAGCCCTCCGCAAACAAAATATTCTCCATATGACAGGGAACTGCTGGCCATTTATGAGGCCATCAAATACTTCCGCTACATGGTCGAAGCCAGACACTTCGTCGTATATACGGACCACAAGCCGATCAGCTTCGCATTCCACGAGAGGAAGAAAAACTGCTCGCCTAGGCAATTCCGGTACCTAGACTTCATTGCCCAGTTCACCACCGATATAAGGCATATTTCCGGCAAGAACAATGTCGTAGCCGACCCCTTATCTCGCGTGGAAGCACTTCAAATACCGGTCAGTTTCGACACTCTCGCGGAATCGCAAACTACGGATCCCGAACTATCCAAGCTTCTCCAGGAAGGATCTTCGTTGGTTTTGGAGAAGGTGCAGGTCCCGGGGGAGTGTACACATGTGTACTGTGACGTCAGTACATCGACTCCCAGACCATTCGTACCTGTAATGCTACGAAAGCAAGTCTTTGACAGCCTGCATTCCCTCAGCCACCCTGGTGTCACAGCGTCATCCAAATTAATCGCAGAGCGCTTCGTCTGGCCAGGCGTTAGGAAGGACTGCAGAGAGTGGGCTCGAGCTTGTCTTGAATGCCAGCGGGCCAAAGTAAGCCGACACGTTTTTGCGCCATTAGGGGCGTATCACCTCCCACGTGCAAGGTTCACCACTGTCCACATCGACCTTGTGGGCCCGCTTCCAATTTCGCAAGGCTACAGATACTGTCTGACGGCAGTCGACCGTTTTACCAGGTGGCCAGAGGTCATTCCTATTGTCGACATAACGGCCGAGACAGTAGCTAAAGCACTGCTATCCGGATGGATTGCCCGGTTTGGCTGTCCCGCGGAGATAGTCACGGACAGGGGTCGGCAGTTCGAGTCGGCTCTGTTCGAACAATTGTCCAAATTGGCTGGTTTTCAGCATAAGCGGACAACAGCATACCATCCGGCATGTAATGGCATGGTGGAGCGATTTCACCGGCAACTCAAGGCGTCCATTACGTGCCATGCAAATGACAAATGGACGGAGTCCTTGCCGTGGGTATTGCTTGGTATACGGAGCGCAGTCAAAAAGGATGTCCAAGCGTCTTCAGCCGAACTTGTATACGGCGAACCGCTAAGGCTCCCAGGTGAATTTTTCGCTCCGAGTAACAAAGGGACGACCGACGTCACAGACTTCGCAGCGCGTATTCGCAAGTTCGCACAAAACCTGCAACCAACTCCAGCATCCCGTCACGCTAAAACCAGCATTTTCGTATTTAAGGATCTGCAGACCACTGATCACGTGTTTCTTCGTGAAGACGCATTACGTGGCTCGCTACAACCAGCGTACACAGGTCCTCACAAAGTTCTGCAAAGGGGAGACAAAGTCTTCAGAATACTGTTTAAGGGCAGAGAGGTCACGGTTTCAATTGACCGTCTTAAACCAGCTTACATTTTAGCACACCAAGCTGACCCAGGAGAAGGCACACCGCCCAGCAGTAGCAAAGAGTATATCAGTCGCTCTGGTCGTCATGTCAGGTTTCCAGAATTGTATCGCCCTTGACGGTCTCTGGAGGAGGGTGGTGTGGGATACAGACCTACACCGTCCGACCTCACAGTCAAGACTTTTGAATATATTCGTTCTGTGTCACTTTGACTGGAGAGATAAAAAAGTGTTATCGTGTGGTGGCTTATTTGTATCCTCTGTCTTTTACTCCTTCTGTATTACTAGTATTGTTTGATCGTGTCGTGTACGTATAATATAATTGTAAGTAGTACAATACCCTACACACACACAATCTACCCCAAAACTCTAAGAACTGAAGTGTACTTTATTTTACGCGATATCTACTTATATCTTGACTAGCAAAGCGTCTGATGGATCATAGGCAAAAATGAAAAAATTCTAGAAAACTTACATCATCTATTTAATCCCTTTAGAGGTTTGAATTTTCAAGAGAAATCCCTTAAAAGGAACGCTCGTGCAAAATATAATGCTTCTAAATCTAGCGGTTTAGGCTGCGCATTTTCTGTTAGTGAATGAACGAAAGAGTGAATTTAATATTTTATTACCTAGTTCAGATATTTATATTAATTACGATTTTTAACCGACTTCAAAAAGAAGGAGGTTATCAATTCGACATGTTTATATATATATTTTTTTATGTATGTTCGGGAATAACTCCGTCATATGTAGACGGATTTGCAAAATTCTTCTTTTTTATTCGAAAGGAGTTTATTCTGAAATGGTCCCATTCAAATTTCATATAGATCTGATGATGCGTTTCGGAGACAGACAACGAAACTCTTCAAAAAATTACAGCAAATCAACCGCGAATGCTGCTATCGCATAAATATGAATTGTTTTGACCCCAAGGATGATGAGGATGAGGATGAAATTTCGAATCAGTGTGGGGTAGGTAACTAAAAAGTGAAAAATAAAATCTTTTTTTCAAAAAAATAACAACCGACTTCCGAATTAAAGTAATTTTGCACTTTGTAATGGTTATCGGAAGTCGGTTGTTATTTTTTTGAAAAAACGTTTTTATATTAACTAAATAGATTCGATTTTAGGTATATTCTTGAAAACTACATAATTCACTAGCAACATTTACTTAAAAGCATTAGAATTACAACTTGTAATCCATCTACGTTCACGAACCACAATCATCTATAACAATAAACTCTACGTAAAAATACGAGATTCGATTTGCTCCAAACCCTAGGGCATAGAGGTGTGACGAAACTTAATTACAACAAAACACTTTCTATACTTGTTCCTAATTAAAAAGTAATTGGTCTCTAGGGGCACCCCTAGTCGCGACCTCAGACGAAATGAAACGAGCCTTAATTAAAGGTTCAACGTGTACCGTAGACATGTGTCGAGGTACCCTCTTCATTGTTGGTGACAACCTACAAGTAAGTAGTGGTAAAAATGCTTCTAAATACAGGATAAGTTTTTAACCAGTGCGCAAACTGTAACCATGAATTCAGCATATCTAAAATTTTCGTCGGGTCTACAAAAAGAAGTCAGCTGTTCCACACATTTTGACCGGCGCGAATTACACTTTTCTATTCACAGCTGATTTTTTTTTTGTATAACCGACGAGAAATTTATACGCTAATCTAGAATGATATGCTGAATTTATGGTTACAGTTGGCGCACTGGTTAAAAAATTATCCTGTGTTAAACGTATTAGGGGTAGTCACTTCCTCTTTTATAGTTAGGTTTTTTACGTAAAACATAATAAGATACTGTATCTGGCTTAAGAAAATTTCATGCACTTCTGGTAGCATCTGTTAATAGGTCCGTTGAACTCACTTACAATCCCAATATTAAAATGTTCGGACGTTATGAGAGACCATGACCTCTAAATATTATAATCAGCCTATACCGTTCCCACTGCTGGTACACAGGTCTCCTCTTCGTGGGAGGGAGTGGGCCGTAATCCACCACGCGGACACTTAACTGCCTTAGATGTGCCTAAATTAAATTGATTTTATTTTTGAGATATCTTCTCGTACATATTGGTGGATTTGAATACTATTTAGATATTTTTTTACGAAAAAGATTATTTTCAAACTTGTAGAAATAGTTAAATATCACCCAAAGCCATTTAGCCGTTTTTAATCATCCAACCAGTCTATTATGAAGTAATATATATTATTATACCCAGAACCACCAACCCACCGGGTTAACACAATAGGTCAGATAAACAATCGCTCCGTGTAAAATAATGGTACTCAGCTGCCTCCGGAGGGACTTGAAGCCGACCCCAAAATAGTTGGGCAAAAAGCTACGCCGATGATTGAATACAGAGATCATCTGTAAATTCCTGAAATTCAGGTAAAGAATGTAATATCGTAAACGGAATTCCGATTCCAACTTGCATGTGTTTGTTTTTATGGAAGGAACAACACGCAATATCTGACAGATCTACGTTATTGTATCACTTTTATAAGCAAATATTTGCCAAGGAACTTCGTATACACTATTTATGTTTCAGGTTATTTTTAACGTATTTTGTTTATTTTGTCATGTGTGTATCTTTCCGTTCGAGCTTCTAACTAGTTGGGCTTACCGTACTTATAAACTCATTAAAATCCATAATTGTAGATATCATTTAGCAACGCAAATATCTTAGCATTTTACTTTATTGGGGTAGAAATCGGGGTAGAACAATGTGTTTTTATTTATTTGGGAATATTGGTATACTTTATGGTTGTTCAAATCGATATTTATAAAAAAAAAAAAACGTGCTGTAACTACAAAGTTTGAATTTGTGTATTCGTAGCATAAATTCTAATGACTGCTACGAAGTGTCTACGAAGCGCTACGCCGTAGCAAGTCCGCCTACGGCGTAGTTGCAAACTAGCTTAATTTCTTTGTGTGCTACCTGTGATCTGAGGGGCAATTCTCTTAATTTTAAGAACATTCACGTCTGATCTCAGTCTCAATCTGTCAAAAAAGCCCCGATTTTCCATATATTTTTAACAACTTTTTCACATTTGATTGTCGCTGAGATGATACTGCGACTAGATTGTGAATGTTTTAATTACGAGAATTGGCCTTCTGGTCTGTAGTCAAAAGTGATATTTGTCCGTACGATTAATTGCAAAATTATCACAATTGATACTTGCAATATTTTGAACTGAAATGCCGGCCCCAACCCTAATGGTCTCACCAAACTCATCCAAAAAAGGAAACTAATGTGTTTTCACACATCTATTACTTCAGGATATTATCTTATAACTCATTCTACCATCTGTTGGCATCCAAACCCAACATCTTCAAATCTCGACACTATCCTTCATACAATTCTGACGTCACTATACGTTTCAAGTAAGTTTACACCGTAGAATTTATTGCGTTTCGCGCACTACCGTTCTTTTGTCCGTGAATTTATTGACGTCATAAAACGGACCGAGGCTCATAAGCTGTTCCGAAGTTTGTTCCCAACTCCAGTCGACTATCTCGCATTGTCGCGTATCTAATAATTGCGTGGAATGGTCATGTTACTGGGTTAGAATTGCCCTGAGTTAGATAGCCCTGTAAGGTCATTATAGGGACAATTTAAACGTAGGTGTGTGGGTAGTTTTGGATTTGACAGGTTTATGAGTAGGAGGAAGATGTTGTGGTTGATCTTTCCAGGAAATGTATGTTTAGCAGTTGCTTTAGTTGACTGAGTATGAGGAATAACAATTTTAAAATATTTTAACAATTCATCTATATAAATAAAAGGAAAAGTCCTGACTGACTGACTGACTCATCAACGCCCAGCCTAAACTCTTGGACCTAGAAAGCTGAAGTTTTACACAGAGGTTCCCTTTATAATGTAGACTGAACTAGAATGATAAGGGATGAAAGTTCCGCGGGGGCGAAGTCACTGGCAAAAGCTAGTTCTTAATAAATGTGTGTAGGTTAACCCATCTTGTTAGTAACCCAATATCACTGCCTTTTATTTTATTTTATAATTTTAAAATATTTTATAACCAGGCAAGACCAGGCCATAACAGACAAGTGGTTTTCGTATAATGCTAGCAAAAAGATACACCGGCAAATTTTTAGAGATTATTTCGTTTTTAGGGTTCCGTACCTCTAAAGGAAAAAACGGAACCCTTATAAGATCACTTTGTTGTCCGTCCGTCTGTCAAGACCGTTTTTCTCAGGAACGCGTGGAGGTATCAAACTGAAATTTCTATATGATACTTAGTTCTACTGTCCCTGGAAGCTGTAGAAAAATCAACCTTCTAAGTCAACGCAATCAAAAGATACAGCCATTTAGGCCGCAGATTTCCGCAAATTTTCGAAACTCGCACGGGAATCAAAACCTACAGGGTACTTCCCGTGAACTTAGAATCTTGAAATTTTGTACGAAGTCACGTCTTATAGTACAGATATAGGAAAAATTACGAAAACCGTAAATTTTTAGTTTCGTCATATAAAAAAAAATATTTTTGACAATTTTGAACTTTTACTTATATACCCACAGGTTTGTACGGAACCCTCGGTGCGCGAGTCCAACTCGCACTTGACCGGTTTTTTATATAAATCATAATTGTATCCTCAGTAACTAGATTGTGGAGATATAAGAAGTCAAATTTTCGTAATTAAAAACGTTCAAAATCTAATCGCACCTCGGCGACAGTCAAATGTCAATAACTTGTCAAAAATGTAGGGAAACTCGAGGTATTTTTGACAGATTGCGACGGGGTCAGACTGTGAATTTTCTTAAAATTAAGGAAATTGGCAATTACAGATGTTGTCGCTTTATGTGTAAACCAACTGACCCGTGACCACTTACTCGTAGTTGGGCGGTAAACATCTTTATCAATAGATTACGACACGGTCGCGGTTCCATATCTACGTCGTATTATCTCTTTAACCATTCGTCCAAATTATATGCAGTAAAAGGGAAAGTCTTTTTTTTTAATACTTTTTGATAAGAATTCAAAATTGTTGATATTATATTAAGATCAATAAACATGACCTAACGATTTAATTTTTTTTTAAATATAAAATCAACTTTTTGACTTCAATATAAAAGTTAGACATTTCTGTAGGAATTATTGAGTTCTACAACTTTTCTCAAGAACTCAATCATATGTCTCTCATCGTTAAGGCAGCGTTCGTTAGAAACGTTTTCGTCCGACCGTTTTTTCTCCGACTTACTCGTACTTTGCAAATCCGATTACCACGAAAAAGTCTTTTAATTTTTCCATAGCCTGTGACACTCACAAATAACGTGACTATTAGTAAAATAATTTTCAAAATCGATTCAGTAAAAGTAAAAAGTAAAAATCGTTTATTTCAACATTAAAATTACAGTACTGAGATATCGTTGGTCCCAAACTACGCACAGCCTGTATCTTCGGCACCATTTTACATTTAAAACATTTCGGGTTACTTTTAGATAAAAGTTGAAATTGGTAACAGTTAAATTAGTGGATAGCCTATTCGAGACTGCAGTGGGTCCAGAGATTACCCCCTACAACCTCACAAACACAATTCACAAACTTTACCTCTTTATAATATTAGTATAGATACTTGTACTCAGTTAGTAGTTGGGAAAAAGCCAGGCAGATTATGATGGAAGTCTGAAAATCAACTAAAATACTTCATATAATTAACGTCGAGAGATTTTCATACCGGAACCAACAGGGGAAACTCTATCTCATTTCAGTATTTGTTTAATTTCGTCCTTCCTTACCCTTTTAAACCTTTAAATTTCTTTTTATATATATTTGTTTTCTCTTCCCCAAGTTTTTTACACACCTGAACCGACTATAGTCACCCTATTATGTCACACCTTCATATTTTGTCACCTTATTATTACTTTTATTTAAATTTTCTGAATTTTTGCTGTGTTATTTTTTTTAATAAGGTGTCCACTAATTAGTTTCAATTAGTTTTTGCCTCCGTTTTGTTTAATTTAATTTTGTATGCTCTTATTTATGTTGTGGTTATCCTTTTTAGGGTTGGCAGAATTTTAGGGTCGGCGACATGTTTTGTAAATAAATTTTAGTAATTAACATAGACCGAATGTAAACATGAGGTTTAATTATGCTAGAAAATGTGGGTGTTAGCAATCTTTATCTGGGAACTTTATTATTGAATTACTGTTATTTCAGAGCTAAAGTTTATTTTTTGTTGGTTTTCTTTTTAGAAATTGTGAGATAATTGCGTGACACACTGAGAGACTGACTTCAACAACATTCATTGCGTTGTTGGGTAAACATTTTTTTTCGAACATAAGAAGCAATGGAATAGGAAAATACTGCAAAATGATTCAGATTCTGATTGATAGTGTGTGTCGTAATTAAGGTGGTGGTTGGAACCTGTTAGGGCCCTGGGTTTTGGGTGTTGGTTTCAATCTTTGTGCTGTTCAGCTTTCTGTAACAGGGGGCAAGTCTCCTCCCAGATTTAATCAGCAAAATTGGATTTTAAATCGTGTTCTAAATGGATAAATAGAAGCGCTTTTGGGTTTACATTTAATAGAAGTGTGAATTAATTGTCAAATAAATAATATTAATGGATGCCAGGCGCGACACCCATCATTTTCACTCGCTCCACATTGCAGAGCCGGCGATGCGATTGTTACGATCGCATTTCCCTGTTTTGTGAGTACATTATTTTTACTATTGTTAAGAGAAACTATTATATAGAATGGTCATTACAGCTTTGTTTGTTGCAAAAGGTTTTATTAAGTAATACCCTTTTTATTGTTTGGAGATAAGTCTTTTAATATATTGTTTGTATTTATTTCTGATTAACCGACTTCAAAAAAAGGAGGAGGTCATATGTGCCACCGAAAGTATTTTTTTAAAATGTATGTTCCCTGATTTCTCCCTCATTTGTGGACCGATTCTCAAAATTCTTTTTTTATTTGAAAGAGTACACTCCTAAGGTGGTCCCATTGGCACCAAATCAGGATCTGGTGATGGAATCCCCGGGAAATCGAGGGAAACCCTCAAAATTTGTAAGTTATAACAATGTTTTTCATGTTTTCTAAAGCTATTCAGACATTTGCGTATGGTCATCATCATCTCATGATGCTGAGCTGATGAAGGAAGGTACAACTCTTTAACGGTTACGAGTTAGGTGGAGGTTCGGGCATAACTCCGTCCTATGTAGACCGATTAGCATTTTTTTAGGGTTCCTTACCTCTAAAGGAAAAAACGGAACCCTTATAAGATCACTTTGTTGTCCGTCCGTCCGTCCGTCCGTCTGTCAAGACCGTTTTTCTCAGGAACGCGTGGAGGTATCAAACTGAAATTTCTATATGATACTTAGTTCTACTGTCCCTGGAAGCTGTAGAAAAATCAACCTTCTAAGTCAACGCAATCAAAAGATACAGCCATTTAGGCCGCAAAATTCCGCAAATTTTCGAAACTCGCACGGGGTACTAACCTACAGGGTACTTCCCGTGAACTTAGAATCTTGAAATTTTGTACGAAGTCACGTCTTATAGTACAGATATAGGAAAAATTACGAAAACCGAAAAATTTTAGTTTCGTCATATAAAAAAAAATATTTTTGACAATTTTGAACTTTTACTTATATACCCACAGGTTTGTACGGAACCCTCGGTGCGCGAGTCCAACTCGCACTTGACCGGTTTTGATACCTCCACGCGTTCCTGAGAAAAACGGTCTTGACAGACGGACGGACGGACGGACGGACGGACGGACAACAAAGTGATCTTATAAGGGTTCCGTTTTTTCCTTTAGAGGTACGGAACCCTAAAAAGACAGCAAATTAACCGCGATTGCTGCTATCGCATAAATATGCATTGTTTTGACCCCAAGGATGATGAAATTTCGAATTGGTGTGGGGTAGGTACCATAACTAAAAAGTGAAAAATAAAAACTTTTCTCAAAAAAAAAAAAAAACTGACTTCCAAAAAAAAAAAAAAACTCAAGAAAGTGAAAAATAACTTTAATTTTGGAAGTCGGTGACTTTTGATAGTATTTTATTAATTTCTGGTCACCGCCACCCAAAGTTTTTTTTTATTACAGCTTTTCTTGGAAAAGTGTCACGCAAAAAAAATGATTTAATATTGCCTCTTTTAAACTTCAAAGAAGAGGAACTAAAAAACGTAACTCCTTTTTTAGTTTTTAGCATTAATATAACCACCTATAATGTTGTTACCGTCAGAGGGAGTGGGCCAAGACCACCACGCGTGCCCTGTGCGGATTGGCAGATGTCACATGTCTTGGGATTTTAAATTCTAGCTTATAGACATGCTTGTTTGCTCACGATGTTTTCCATCATCGTTTGAGAGCACGTGATGAAATATTATACACAAAGTTAAGTGCTTGTTTGGGTTCGAAGTAACGACCTACAACTCGTAAGTCGCGACCGATATCACTGGACCACCACTGCTCTCTCTTTCTCTTTTGAGTACTTAGTAATCAATATAAATAAAAAGAAATGTCCTGACTGACTGACTGACTCATCAACGCCCAGCCCAAACCCTTAGACCTAGAAAGCTGAAATTTTGCACAGAGGTCCCCTTTATAATATAGACAAGGAATAAGGCAGATTTTTTTGAAATTCAGCTAAAGGAGTAAATATGAAAGTTCCGCGCGGGCAAAGCCGCTGGCAAAAGCTAGTTCTTTAATATAACGGTCGTCATGAAAATCTGTATTTCGACACCAGTTAGCACGTAACTGCTCACCGCTTTCTCTGAAACCAAGGCTTTTTTTCGTCATCAGCTAACTTTAATGTTTGACTTATTTTTCATTGATAAGTCACAGATAACCAAATAGCTTTTTAAATTATGCCATTGTTATATGTTTATCCAAAAAATAAAAGGTTTAAAAATATGTATTGTCTCTTTAGCAGGGCGGTAGAGGGCGAGGTGTGGGTGCGGGCTCGGGTGCAGGTGCAGGTGGTGGTACAGGCACGAGTGTAGGAGGTGGGCTCCGAGCACATCTGCCACCGCGGCTGAAGGGGCTGGTTGCCATTGAGTTACAAGTTATTTACTGGTTAATAACTTATACACATTTTCACAGATACGCTTTACATATACCTAACATATTATAATTACGTACGACACAGTTTGCTTTACTACCGGCTATTTGGTAAAATTAGGTCACGATTCAGCAAGTTATTATTTATTAATTTTAGTAAATTATCGACACGTCTGTTCAAAACGAAAATGCAAAAAAGGCCATGAACTAAGCATGACGCTATTGAGGTAATCTATAATTCTTAAGTGTTATCTTTTGGTTTTAAAGTAACAGAATTTTGTTGTTCCGTGTGGTGCCGGACGTTAAGAATACCACTACCTCATCTCTTCCCGTGGGTGTCGTAGAAGGCGACTATGGGACTTATCAAAAAATGGGCAGCAGCGTTCTCTATGCATTTTACCACCATACTGCGATCGCCAAACCACCTGCCAAGCATGGCAATTATATCAAACCCCCTCCTTGGAGGAGGCCCATGTCAAGCAGTTGACGTTTTTCGGCTGAAATTATGAAATTTTGTTAATACATTTTATACTCTTCTTCTAGTACTTTAAAATAACTACGCTGTCACAGAGACCGACACAAAAATCGACTTTAATTCATAATACTGCTTCTATAATGCCTTTAAACGAGCAATTATAATCTGAATCTCGGAAACAGCTCCAACGATTTTCATGAAATTTAGTATGCAGGGGTTTTCGGTGGCGATAAATCGATCTAGCTTGGTTTCATTTTTAGAAAACGTATATCAAAAAAAAAAAGCTCGGTCGTCCCGTATGTGTCGCCGGGCGTAACTAAGGGACTTACTAGAGAATGGGCAACAGCGTTCTCTATGCATTTTACCTCCATACTGCGATCGCTAACCCGCCTGCCAAGCGTGGCGATTATGGCAAAACCCCCCCCTTGGGGGAGGCCTATGTCCAGCAGTGGACGTCTTTCGGCTGAAATGATGATGATCCCGATATTAGATGTATAAATTAATTTCCCTCGACAAACTCAAACACAAATGTACTCGACAAAACGATCTCATATGTACTAACATAAAACAATTTTGAGTACAGCCACCGTTATAAATTACGGTTCAAAAGTGAGGTACGTATATAGTGTCCTACAACTTAGTCATTAACAATATAGTACTAACGTCTCCTACCCTCGTCAACCAAACTAATTAACGGCCGTCCCGGTGACGATACGGCGGTACGGCCCCGCTACGGTCACGGTACGGCACCGCAAATTATTAGAGGACCGGTTGGTATTGAAAGTAAATACGGGTGCTTTTTGGTTTGCAGGTGGTAGTCTCGTGGGGAGTTTTGTGGAACATTTTGAATAGAATTCGAGTTTGAGGAATAGGAATTAGAAGCCGATTGATGAACAGCATTTTACTAAATACATTACATACGGTATTTATAACAATTCTTTTTTACTGTCTGTTTGTTACAGCCATTCTCGAAAACGGAAATACCGATTATGACGGGACTTGCACTGGCAGATAGCTGATGATATAAGGAGTAACTAAGGCTTGTTTTTATTTTAGAAAAATAATTAGAACACTAAACAAAAAACGCTATATTGACGTTACAAAGAGACACATGAGCTTGCCTATGCGTGCGGCGTGCTGGCTGCACGCCTCACGAGCCAGTGGCGCCAGCACTTGTGAGAGGTGCCCGTGCATGTCAGCCTATAATGCTGTCACTGCTGGGTAAAAAGCCGGAGAATGCCAGACGGTGCCGTCAAAACCGCAAGTTGGTAACTTTTTCATAATATTGGTCTACAAACTCTTTTCCTTAAAAACAGATATTTGTGTGCTGTGAAAATTTAAATGGTGCCAGGCGAATGTGCGCCAACGAGGAACACCCCTTAGAAGTAACGGTATCCCTGCGGAGTATTAAGTCTGTGCTGGGAATCCGGGGAGGATTCCTAGCACAGACTTAATACTCCGCACATGTTAGCGGTTACTTGACCATGGCCCGTTTCACCTTCCCGGTTATGCCAGAGGCAGAGGCTGGCCACCCTTGTCCATAAACGTTAAAGACGCCATCCTCCATCATCACAATGAAAGTGGTATAGCGATCATTATAACGACAAAGTAAAAAATCTTAGCTAATAGAAATATGCAGAAAAAAAAAAGCCTTGCAAGAGAGTCAAAGATTTTGTGTGGTGGAATCAATTCGATACAAAGAAAGGTATTTATGCCCGTAAATAAAAAACTTTCTTTTTGAAGTATGATAATACGTTTATAGTTATACTTAATTGCGTTTTTACCATATATCCTTGAAAGGTCAGTTTTGGTGTTAGAGCTTAAATTCCATTGTTACATTTGCTCGGGGCAGGTTGTGATATTCACACTATTGTGACTGCACATTTTTTTAGTTCTTGGGTTTTTTTTCTTAAAGTGAGACATCACGTTAAATACGTGATGTCTCTCTTTGTGTTTTATAAGGCATAATGTATGTTTTGTCGATTCTTACTAAGTTTTTGTTTAATCAAAATAATTTTCGTCTAGGTTGGATTGTTATGCATCATAGAAAATAAAATTTAGGTGGGTAACTACCAAATTTTAATTTTAATGAGGCATTCTACTAAAAAATTAAATAAAATGTTGGTTAAAGCTACACGTTACTATGTTTTTGTTTTAATAAGGCAAACAACAGGTTTATAGACATTGTAAACGTAGCAATTTATTTTTATTCTTATTAAAATAATAAACTGGCATTGTTTTTAAAAGTTTTATATTACGTTTGATTTACATGATCAGCAGAAGCGTTTCCGACTACTAAACCAACGAGGCAGTCACAGTGATTGATATCATCATAAATAGTAATTACTCTGATTTAATAACTTTACATAGGCTGACATCTTGGATGAGCTTACCGATAAAAGCGATTCTTTTACCAACTTCAAAAAAGGGGGTTATGAATTTGACATGTTTTTTTTTTAAATGTATGTATGTTTGGACATAACTCCATCATAAGACGGATTAACATTTTTTTTGAGGGTTTTATTCAGAAATGGTCCCATTTACATTTCAAATAGATCAGAGGGGCAATTCTACTAATTTTAAGAACGTTCACAGTCTGATCTCAGTGTCAATCTGTCAAAAATTCCTATACATTTTTGTCAAATTTTTGAAATTCGATTGTCGCCGAGATGACACTGCGAACGTTTTTAATTAGTAGAATTGGCCTTCTGATGATGCGTTTCGGAGACAGACAACGGAACTTTTCAAAAAATTACAGCAATTCAACCGCGTTGCTGCTATCGCATAAATATGCATTGTTTTCAACCCAAAGATTATGAAATATCAAATTGGTGTAGGGTAGGTACTATAGCAAAAAGTTAAAAAAAAAAGACAACCGACTTCCGGAAAAACACCGGAAATCGTAAATCGTATGTTCTTTTTTGGAAAAAGTTTTAGTTAAAAGCATCTGAAGACCATACAAATATTCAATCCAAACGGAAATCGAAACCCGCAACGCAAAACCCAATCACCCACTACGCCAACCAAACCATCATTAGGACTGATCTGCTAATACCTCAAACTTACCTACATGTTGTTATCTAGGTCAGCTAAACCACATTTACTTGGGCGTCCCAAATAACCGTTCGCAAGGATGACCCTAATGACGCCTTGGATTACGCGATTGGCGTGGCCAATGTGGCCATCAGCACAATACAATAACGTTGCTAAGGATAATACAATAGACATTAGGAGAAGGATCTATCTATAATGGCTCTTAACATCGAGGTCTATTTGAAGATTAAGTCAATACTTAGGTGTTGGAAGTTTCATGAAGTCTGTAAGAGGGAAGCGCTAGGGTTGCCCCCGAAATTTTCAGGGCAGGCTCTATGTTGAACAAAATTTTAATCGCGACCGTTACACGTATTTATAAAATTACTAGCTGACCCGACAGACGTTGTCCTGTCTTAGCTATGAATAATGAATTCGCATTTTATATATTTATACTATACGTTACTACACGTTTGACATAGCGCCATCTATTGAATACTTACTCAATCCAGTCAACAGATGTCGCCATTTGATAAAATCGTTTGGAGCTAACTGATAGAGTTGTGACTGTCAAATAGTAGACAGATAATTTGCAATAAAATAATATTGCGATCATAAATTGAGATGTAAGCTATCCTATCTTTCAAGTTGGACCAAACTGCACACGGTGTACAAATTTGATTAAAATCGGTTAAGTAGTTTAGGAGTCCATCGCGGACAAACAACGTGGCACGTAATTTATATATTATAAGAAGATAATAATTAATAATGCGCGCATCGACTGGATAAGTCTACTCAATCTGTGTAGACGTGTTTTCCTCAAGACGGGTTTTCACATGAACTGACCAAGATTGTATCCGAACTTTAAAAGATACTGTGACTTTTGAGTGTGTTTCGGGCTTTCTTCTCAGTCTAGTCAGAATCCAGATAGGAATAGCCGATGTCATCTAGGGATGAAAATATGATTGACGTGTAAAATTGTTTATATAAATTTACCTACAGAAATAAAACCATTTATCATTAATTATCCCTTTGAATGGCTTTTTCTTGAAATGGTCTTTCAATGGGATTAAATTAATTATAATTGTTGTATGTTGACACACAACCTGACAATGACCTGGAATTGCAAAAAACGTAAGAACATTTGCATTTCACGGGTTTTTTTTTGAGTGGGAAAGCCTTTAAAGTCGTCTGTCAAATTGAAATAGAATGGTGTTATGTGTTGAACAAAAAAAAAAAAAAAAAACCCGAGTATTCTGCTCATAATTCAAAATCAAAATATTTTTTCAATCAATATGAGTACAGTGTTGATGTAGTCCCCCGTATTACAAAACAAGGTTTTTCTTAAGGAATGGTTCAAACCGTCGAGCCCTGTTTTTGAAATAAGAATCTAACTAAAATCTAAAAGCAGTTCCTTTTACAAAACTGACAACTTAGTCCAGTGTTAAATTGTAATTTTTGTATTACGAACTATAACCAAATAGAAGAAAAGTTTGTAATGCTAAAACTAACTTGGAATTTTAGGATAGAACTAAAGTTAGATCGCGTTTTGTAATAAGACGGAGTACGTGTTTTTTTTACTCAGTAGGTATCATAATTCGAGTTCATTTATATTTTTTAGGGCTTCGTAAAAATAGGACTGACTCGTTGGTCTAGTACTCACAGCCGCTACGGTTGAGCGTGAGGTTCTGGGTTCGATTCACAGATTGGGAAAGTGTTACTGGGTGTTACCATCTGAAATTTTTTATAACTAGCAGCGCTCCGCGGTTTCGCCCACGTAGTTCCCGTTCCCGTGGGAATACGGGGAATTTCGGAGCATATTCAATGCAAACAAACAAACAATCAAATCTTTCCTCTTTATAATATTAGTATAGAATTACAGATGCCCGATGGGGCCGAAAGGTTCTGGACTGGCAACCGCGTACCGGAAGACGTAGAGTGGGAGGGCCTCCCACAAGGTGGACCGATGACCTTGTGAACTCTGGTTGGAGTAGAGGAGCCTGGGGAAGGCCTATGTCCAGTAGTGGACGTTTTACGGCTGAAATGATGATGATGATTATGATTTGAAATCTGTCAGCGATTGATGTCATCATCATCATATCAGCCGAAAGACGTCCACTGCTGGACATAAGCCTCGAACAAAGGGGGGGATTTGCCATAATCGCCACACTTGGCAGGCGGGTTGGCAATCGCAGCATGGTGGTCAAATGCATAGAGAACGCTGCTGCCCATTCTCTAGTAAGTCCCTAAGTCGCCTTCTACGACACCCACAGGAAGAAATGGGATGGTGCTATTCTTTAACGTCCGGCACCATACGGAATGGATGACCCGATTGATGTATTTCATGGGAATTAAACAAGACTGGCATTCATAAATCTGGGTGTTCTATAGTTCCACTTCTATCTAACTCTTCGTGAATATAGGCTTCGTGATGTTATGTTGTTTAGCCAAATGGCAAAAATGCAACCCTTTTATGTTTCGTCATGTCCGTCTGTCTGACCATCAAGGAAAAAATATCATATGGAGTAGTTAGAAACACAAATTAGTACAAGTTAAAACCTAGATCCGTTTATTCATGCTAGAGGTACAGTCGCCGTCAGATATATTGTAGCAGACAAGGTGACCAAATACTTCTGAACAATTTAAAATTTCAATAAGTTCCAAACACTACAAGTTACCATTAATATCTGAACAATCATTAGTTCATTAATATCTGAGCAGATGCTTGTCAATAATTATACACAAACAACTAACCAAAAATATCTGAACGCTTACAAAGTCAAGTGTATCTACGCAGACAAACACTGAGCTTACCTAATTCGTTACTGCGTGATATAAAGGACGAACCCAAAACGACTATCGACTTGACTATCTGTGGTTAGTCCAGTCATTTGGTAGTTTTACCTGGAAAGCTTCTAAACTGGTGATTTTATTGACGTCGACGTGCTCTCTTCGAATAAAAATTACTGTTCTAGGTACATACAAATACGATGGAAAGGGAATAAAAATTGTATAGAAAATCATTTGTTTAAGATACAACTGATATTTTATGATAATGTCAAACTACTGATAGGAGATCTTGGTTTTGTAATGAAATCAAAAATTATTGTATATTTTTTTTTATTTGTGACAACATAAGTAGATAAAATGTTAGTATTTTGTGTGTATAGAATTTATTGACAAGCATCTGTTCAGATATTAATGAACTAATGAATGTTCAGATATTAATGGTAACTTCTAGTGTATGGAACTTATTGACATTTGAAATTGTTCAGAAGTATTTGGTCACCTTGTCTGCTACAATATATCTGACGGCGACTGTACAGCCACAAAGGTGACGATAAAATTACAAGAAGATATCATCAGCTGTAAAATTAAGCCACCAAAATAACAATAAAGATCTTAACCTAGATATAACACACTAAAAATAGTGTAGATAAACTCATAAAGCTTATAAGGGACACAGAAGGTACATAAACTACCTGCTGAATTTCTCAAAGGTCCCTAACGTTGTAAATCATAACTACGACAAAATTGCGTTCTGGGCTTACCTACGTTGTGATTCTCCTAACGTAAAAGTTTGCGTTGTAGACGCTTTATCGTGTAGCTGTGTTGTCAACTCAAACTGTTGTTTGAGAGCAATTTGTTTAGGGACTTGGTGTGAATGTTGAATAGATGAAAAATATTAACGTTTATTATATTTTCGGGTGGACTTTTTGACGGTTCTTGGTCAAAGTTAGAGGTCATGAAACTGTCTATTGAAATTGTCTATGACTTGGCGAAAAGGGATTGTAGAAATAGAAATGGCGCAGAATTAAAACAGGCAGATTCAATTTTTTAGGTTATAACAATGCTCGTTCTAGCTTGGTCCTAGGTGAAAAGCCCTAACTGTGTACTCAATATAAAATATTAGCAGTTTCGCCCCGTAGAGGTCGGAAATAATCCTACGGGAACGTTCTCTCTGGATAAAAACTATCCTATATGATAATTCAGTTTATAAACTATCTGTGTGTCAAATGTCATCGAAATCTGTTCAGTCGTTTTTGCGTGAAAGAATAACAAACATCCAATCATCTATAGATACAAACTCTCACATTTATAATTTTAAATAATATTGTAGGATTTTAAGATAACACACTACATTACATTACACACGACAGAAGTTTGGCAGTAATTCCTTCTGCACATGTGGCTGCCCTATTACCTCGTTGACGGCATAACTATGTAAATGTCTATTGATTAGTCTCAAATTATGTTTGTCTTATTTTTACTTTGACATAACCTTCTCATTATTTGACATTTAATTAACTTTTGCCAGCGGCTTCGCCCGCGCGGAACTTTCATCCCCTATTTAACTCCCTTAGGGGTTGAATTTCGAAAAATCCTTCCATATTCCTTGTCTACGTTATAAAGGGAGCCTCTGTGCAAAATTTCAGCTTTCTAGGTCCAAGGGTTAGGGCTGGGCGTTGATGAGTCAGTCAGTTAGTCAGTCAGGACACTCAGGACTTTTCTTTTTATTTCAATAATTAATTAATGTAATTTCAACTCTCTACTAGTGGTTGTACAATGGCAGTCATGTAATTTGGCTTACGTACGTTTTTTTTATATTCTATTTAAGTAAGTAGATTCTTTTATATGTATTTTTGACGAACGACACCTTGTAGAGTGTACATTAGTGGACTATTGTCTGTTTTTTAAACTACCTATCCTATTAACACTGTAATTTGAAAACATTGTAAAAGAAAATTATTAAAAAAAAAGTTACCATTGTGTTTCGAAGGAAACGGCTAATTGGAATCGTGCACCTAGCTTCCGATGTTTCATACAGTGCCTATTGTAGCTTTAAGTGAAATAAAATATTTTGATTTTGTTTTAATAATCTTTCTACAAAAGAGGGGCTTATGGCTAAGTAATATTAGCCGCACAAGGTCGACTGATCAGGTTAAGCTACGCTTGTCGCGGTTAGTCCGTGGATGGGTGACCATCTTTACACACCAAGACCACTCCGTGCCTCGGAAAGCACGTTAGTCCGTTGATCCTGGCTGTCATTTGTGGATCTTTCACAGTCGTTACGGGTCTTCAAAAGCCCGGAAGTCAGACAACCAGTCTTATCAAGGAGTCTAGTAACTCCAGTAACTGGGCTATGGAGGTCAGATAGCAGTCGCTCCATGTAAAATACTGATATTGAGCTGCATCCGGTTAGACTGGAAGCCGACCCCAACGTAATTGGGAAATGGCTAGGTAAATGAAAACTAAGTTACCCGTTAGGCTGGTAAAACCTTCGTTTTTTTTAAACTCCTCAACTTATTAGTAAGTGTACTCGTCACAAGTGTGACTTTATATTCTTTGTAAGGTTAGAAATTTATCTATACGGAATACAGCCTGAAATTGTGGCTCGCAAAATACAAACAAGATTTATTTCTTTGAATCGGGTCAAATTTAATACAATTCTGTGTCACACGATTCCATTCTAGACTGTCAGATTTGAAAAAAGGATTCCTCTTTAAGGTTACAATTCAAAGAACCGAACCCAAATAGAAAATAAATGCCTATACATCATTAAGATGAAAAAATAAAATATTTTGTATAATACATACCAAGTAGAATGCTCAAATCATCAGCCTTTGAGAAATCTCTAGGGCTCCCGTTTGAGAACCTTTCTTTTCAAATTTCGTACCTATAAATAATTTATAAATCCCGAAAATGTAGGTTATAGGACAAAATTTCTAGTATAAAAATTCGCCGTATCATATTTGGATTTTATTTTGTAGACGATTATAATTCGGACGGAGAAAATATAATTCGAATTTCAGCCTAAAAGCAGTATGAAAAAAAAAAAAAAAATGTTCTGCTTTATAACCGACTAGCTTTTGCCAGCGGCTTCGCCCGCGCGGAACTTTCATTCCCTATTTAACTCTCTTAGGGGATGAATTTCGGAAAATCCTTCCTTATTCCTTGTCTACATTATAAAGGGAACCTCTGTGCAAAATTTCAGCTTTCTAGGTCCAAGGGTTTGGGCTGGGCGTTGATGAGTCAGTCAGTCAGTCAGGACTTCTCTTTTTATTTATATAGATTTCAAAAAGGAGGTTCACAATTCCTCAGTATAATTGGTTTTGTATATATGGAACGCGATGTCTCCGACAATTGTGGATCGATTTCGATTTATTTTCTTTTAATGGATATGGTTTTTTTTTGAGTGTGAAATCGTGTCAGACTTTTACTGACTAAAACCCACCCGTGTTGCTTCACTTGCCTGTGTGCCATGGGCCACGGCATTTCTTTCGAACAACCCGCACCCCTGGCAGGCTTCGGCCCTTGCGGATCCCACCAGTTGGTGCTGACATCTCTTCGAAGCATGGATAGGGTATGCCTTAGAGTTTGAGCCATATCAGTCTTATTAGCTTGGCTTTGGTAGTTTTTATGTTAGCTTCTATAATAGGTATTTAATCCACTTTATTTATTTAAACTTCTTGCACACAAAAAAGGTACAAAGGCGGACTTAATGCCACTTTGTGTATCTTGATGATTTTCTAACACATCCTGTCAGTGTTGTTTACATGGCACGTAACTAGTGGTGTATGAATTGTGGTGTGAGATAGGTAAGGTACCTACCATCATCATCATCTTCGCGTTTCCTCGTATGCATTCTTTTGGAGCCCGGGGTCCGCTTTCCTAGCTTCCATTTCGAACGGTCTTTCGCGTCCCTTATGGTGAGACCATTAAGCATGTGTTAGATTATTTATTTTTTTATTGTAATATTGTGTGGTGATAATGTCATCTGTCACATAAACAAAGCGTTGAACAAATGTAGAAGTACCTAATTTGACTACATTTTTACAAAAATAACTATCTTAGCTTTTGAAAATAACTTGGATGTTGTTACTATAAATTATTACGTAGTATTTAATTATATTTGTATTTATTTAAGGTTTTCTAATGTTATTTAATATAATACGCTGATTCAAATGACTGGCAACATACTCACAGTTCACATTGATAGATACTTTTATTTGTCTTAATTTACGAATCAGTTTTTTAAAATGTTTTAAAACGGTTTCACTACTTATCCTTTGTTTAATAATATCTGTGTTAGAAGTTATTAAGCCAAAATGTGTGACGATCTGTAACTTGTTCAAAATGGCGGGAAATGTTTAACGTAAAATGACATTGGTAGGATATAAAAAGGATGTTAATAACGTTATCGAGACAGTTGCTCAGTAGATATTCAGCTGGTTAGTCCTATTGCCGTTGTTGTGTGTAATAAATCAACCAGATGCCATGTAAGTTAAATAATTTGTTATTATACCATAATAGTTGCTTATTAAATACCATGTTGTTGTAATAATGCCGAGTTATCTTGGACAAAGCTTCAAGAGTTGTAATTAAATGTAATAGCAATGTAAGAGATACCTATGTTGGTGGAATATATATGTACTGTTTCCATGGAGTTTCTTGTCCTTCTTCTCCATGAAAGACCTAGCTTTGGAACGGACAACTAGCTTTCTGATTTAATAATGACAAGCCTAATTTAAATAAATATCTAGTCTTGTCTTTCTGTGCTTAACTTCATGAAATCCTTTCCCTACATATTCACCACCACATTCATACTTCTGTCCAAAATGGGGACCCATCAAAAGTTTGGAAATTTCTCAGATCATTGGGGGTCGGTAAAACCCGACAAGAGACAATCCCAAAAGATATCGACATTGATGCAATGAATCATCATTTTACTGCTTCGTCCAATTTTGATAGGACTATAAAACTGAATACACTTAATTATCTCTCTTCTCTTCCGACTCCCAGTTTTTCTCCATTTGTTTTTGGTCAATTCTCCGCATGTGATGTTAAGAAGAGCATACTATCGATTACCTCCAATGCGGTAGGAAGTGACTGTATCAGCCGTAATATGTTGGTCCCTGTGCTGGATGTTATCCTTCCCGTCCTTTGTCACATTCTCAATTTTTCTGCGTCTAGTGGTGTCTTTCCATGCTCATGGAAAGATGCTCAAATAATTCCGTTACCTAAAAAGTCAAATCCCAAATCTTTTTCAGAATATCGTCCAATTTCCGTTTTACCATTCCTATCCAAAGTCCTTGAACGGTTGATTCACAATCAAATTAGCAGTTTCCTTACTAAAAATAATCTCCTCAACCCCTTCCAGTCTGGCTTCCGTCCTGGTCATAGCACCACCACAGCGCTTCTGAACATTACGGATGATATCAGGTCAGCGATGGAAAGTGGTAATCTTACAGTTTTAGCTTTACTTGATTTCAGTAATGCTTTTAATACTGTTGATTTTGATGTGTTGCTTGCGATTCTATGCTCTCTTAATATATCTCCATTGGTAGTTGACTGGTTTCGCAGTTATCTGTTTGGTCGCCGGCAACGTATTTGCCTTGGAGAGACCTTGTCTTCCTGGAGTAATACTTCTGCCGGTGTGCCTCAGGGTGGTGTTTTATCTCCTTTACTTTTCGCAGTTTTTATAAACTCCATCTCCGACAAACTAATTTCTTCCTACCATCTTTATGCAGATGATTTACAAATTTACTCGCGAGCTCCTCTGGGAAATCTTTCCGAGGCTATCTTAACGATTAATCGTGATCTGGCCCGTATATGCGACTGGAGCAAGAGATATGGGCTTATGGTTAACCCTATAAAGACGCAAGTTGTGGTGGTGGGCAGTTCAAGGACGGTCTCAAGGATTGACTGGACGACTCTTCCCCAAGTTTCTTTTGACAACTCAGTTGTTCCTTTCAGTGAGAAAGTTAAAAATTTGGGGATATTTTTTGATAAAAACTTCGCTTGGACTGCCCAGCTACAGGAAGTTAGCCGCAAGCTATTTGCATCCGCCGCGTCATTAAAGAGATTGCGCAATTTTCTTCCGATTGCCACCAAAATTGCGCTTGCACAATCACTTCTTCTACCCATCCTTGACTATGCTGATGCCAGCTATCTTGATCTTACCCAAGACCAACTCGACAAACTTGAGCGCCTTCAAAATTTTTGTATAAGGTTTATATTTGGCTTGCGCAAATATGACCATGTTTCCGAATTTCGAGTGAAGCTCAAGTGGTTACCAATTCGCCTTTGCCGGAATGCTCACATTCTTTCCATTTTGTATAATGTGCTTTTCTCCCCTTCCACCCCTCTCTATCTCAAAAATCGTTTTCAGTTTCTTTGTGACTCCCACACTAGATTCTTAAGGTCATCAGATAACTTGAAGCTTAAAATGCCTATGCATTCCACAACTTTCCTCGACCATTCCTTCACTGTCCAGGCCGCTCGTTTATGGAATGCATTGCCTATCGAAATCAAACGTGCTCAGTCTATAAATGTGTTTAAAAAACTCGTCAAGGATCATTACCTGTCGTTGTAATATAGTTCTCATACTTTACTGTAATTTTCGATGTAAAGTCTTCATTTATTTTCGTTCCTTATATATTTAGTATGTATGTATCTATTATATAGGATAGGATATGTTTATATCTATTTTAGTATATTGTATATTTATTAGTTGCGCCAACAACATCTCCATTTTAGATCCAGACCAATCGCTGTCCATGCCAAGGTTGCCTGGAAGAGATCGCGGAAAGCGATAAGGCCGCCCATTGTATATTTTGTAGTGTACCTTGTTTTTTTGTAATGTATTTTTTGTGGTGTACAATAAAGTATATATAAATAAATAAATAAATATTCATAAGAACATTCATACACAGTAAATAAGCAGTAATCATTCTGACATTCAAACTTTAATATTTGTTTTTACATATACACAACTATAAATAAATATACATACATATAACCACATCATTTTTCTGACACATGCATGTCATCCGCTACGACGTCAAACCAGCGCTTTTTGGGTCTTCCCTTTCTGCCTGGGCCGGACGGAGGTGGCTACAGGAGATAAGTTTGTTTTTTGGAGACAGGTACCTGACTTGTTAAACTAAAAATCTTTATCAAAAAAAAAAAAAAAACACAATCGACTTCACAAACAAACAACACTACTATGTGGAAAATAACTTTAATTTCGGAAGTCGGTGACAAAATCTAAAATCTGATCGTCGTGGCAGTCACCCCCTTTCTATCCATATTCACACATTCTATCCATCGTTGCTTTGGTCTTCCCCTACTCATAAATAATAATAAATTCATTTATTTCAGGTAAATAACACCCATTGCCAGACATAAATTTAAAAAAATATACAGATAAAAAAACTTAATAAATACATCAAATGCAACTAACTAAACCATATAAAAATAAAATAAGTAATGTCAAATAAATAAAATCAATTAAAATTAAATTAAATTAAAATCAAAGCAACATAAACCAAATTAAATCAAATCATAATTATATTCAGTCAAAGTAACAACGTAATTAAAAAAATAAAATTAATATATTCTCTCCGTTGCTGTACCAATGTACAGCAACATGTCTGCTGGAACAATGTCGGACGAAGGGCCAGTCCAGCCTTCCTGCAATCATCGCCAGTACCGTGTTGATAAAGCCATCGACATTCATATTAAACTTACCTAACGCCATTTTTCTCATTCCTCCGTATCACATGCCCATACCATGACAATCGACTCCCCACCACCACCTCCACTTTGCAGTTAGATGCCAGTGCCACTTTCAGAGTTCCTCACATGTACTCATTTCTTATTCTATTCATTCGTGTATCACCATAAATCCTTCTTAGCATTTTCATAGTGTTACAGTCACTAATGGCATAGACAAGTAATAGATGTTACGGGTGCACACACACGGATTACAATGTTTTTACTATTTATGTACATATTTATTTTATTTTTCAGTTACTAGATACATTTTTTCTTATTTAAATCTATTTCCTTTTTGTTTCTTTAACTGTCCGTGACATCACAGCGGGCCCTATCAGAATACCAGCGCTGCGACACTTTTAAATGTCGCAACATCATGCTGAGATAGTGGCCTTTTGGCTTCGTACAGGACTTTGTTTATTATTTTACTTTTTTATTGTGTAAATCTTATGTTAATTTTAATAGTAGTGTATCATAGTAGTGTTTCAGTTTTTCTTTTTATGTGTTTTATAATAATTTTTCTTTCTTTCTTTTCTCATCTCAGCCACATAGAATTGCTACCCATTCCATACCATAGAATTCTTACCCATACGAAGCTTGAAGCTCTCTTAATACACCTGGATAAACATACCTTCTCAAAATCAGAGAAAAACTTATTCCCATCAATAAAACATAAATCCTTCGTGCGGTTAATGTAAATGGGTTATTTCTTCCGTTACCATTCTTCACCATTTTAAAGCCAACTTGCAGCGTTTGCTCTTTTTAAAAGTAACCGAGGCAAAAAAATATTCTTGGGCTATTGTCGGGTAGCTTAACAAAGACTTAAACACAAAAGTGGGTAAGTTGTAAAGGAGCTTAACCGTAGACTGAATACCTCCACTTCATGTTTCTATTGTATATCTTAGCGAGGGCAGTTTCACTACAACTTGTATATTTTTTATGAAACGGTGATGTTTTTCTTTTCGTTTTGTGAAGAATAAAAGGTGCAAGTGTGTCAGTGATTTAAGAGCTTGGTATTATAGTTTGTGGTGACTTGGAGGTTAAGTGATCTACCTTTCAAAACCGATGTTGTGAGTTCCATCCTATGAGTACCGTTGTGACTTTTGTACCCGTTCTAAGGGCTGAAAATGCGTTATGCGGGCGCCCGCGACGGTCAACTGTCGCGGGTCTATGTGCGTGGACACGCGAGGTGGGATCGTAATGATGCCAGTCGCGGGGACATTTTATTTACGACTAGCTGCTGCCCGCGGCTTCGCGGGATCCGCGTCGATGTCGGAAATTAGGTATCCCACGGGAACGTGCTACCGTGACTTAAAGTAGCCTACCCCGCGACGGACGCCCGCGCTTGGGACCGCGACGGGGCACATTTGTATGAAACCGTGCGGGCGTCCCCTTAACGCAGTTTCAGGCCTAAAAGATTAGAGTGGTTCAAGGATATTTTGGCGTCTTATTAACATTGTCAGGGGCGTTTTTGTCACAAATTGTTTTAACAAAACAAGATGGCGACGTTAGTTCTAATTTGAGCCGGGCGCCTCTATAACCTTCCTGCGTTGTATTCAAAATCGAAATATTTTATTTCACATAAACCTGCATGGGCACTGAAACGTCAGAATTTTGGTGCACGGTTCTAATTTTTCGCTTCCTATGGAGAAGACCCGGCAAGAGACTCCACGGTTACTCTTTTAAAAATAATTCTTTTACAATATTTTCAAATTACAGTGATAATAAGTATGGGAGACATTCAAATGACATACCAATAATCTACCTAGCCTTTTCCCCAAATATGTGGTGGTCAGCTTCCAATCTAACCAGACGCACCAGTATTTTACATGAAGCGACTGCCTATCTCACCTCCACAACCCAGTTACTGGGTAACACGATACTTACACCTTACTAAGACTGCTTGTCAGACTGTCAGGCTTCTGACGACCCGTAATGACTGTCTGACTGTAGATCCAAGAATGATAGCCGGGACCAATGGGTTCACATGCTGTCCGAGGCACGGAGGGTTGTTAGTATGTAAAGATGGTCCCCGTCGATGGACCAACGGCGGGAGGCTAGCTAACTTTGCGAGTTTGTATGTTGGGTATAATCTTCGTGAATTTTGTCCACAAATTCTTTCACCTATTAGAAGCTACAGATCAAAGGATACATCTTATGTAAAAAAAACCGGTCAAGTGCGAGTTGGACTCGCGCACCGAGGGTTCCGTACAAACCTGTGGGTATATAAGTAAAAGTTCAAAATTGTCAAAAATATTTTTTTTTATATGACGAAACTAAAAATTTTCGGTTTTCGTAATTTTTCCTATATCTGTACTATAAGACGTGACTTCGTACAAAATTTCAAGATTCTAAGTTCACGGGAAGTACCCTGTAGGTTTTGATTCCCGTGCGAGTTTCGAAAATTTGCGGAATTTTGCGGCCTAAATGGCTGTATCTTTTGATTGCGTTGACTTAGAAGGTTGATTTTTCTACAGCTTCTAGGGACAGTAGAACTAAGTATCATATAGAAATTTCAGTTTGATACCTCCACGCGTTCCTGAGAAAAACGGTCTTGACAGACGGACGGACGGACGGACGGACGGACGGACGGACGGACGGACGGACAACAAAGTGATCTTATAAGGGTTCCGTTTTTTCCTTTAGAGGTACGGAACCCTAAAAAACAAAATGAATACAACGCTACAGTCCGTTTACAGTTATTTTACCTCTGACAGCCCAAAAGAATCCTTATTTTAACTTAAGTAAAGATCACTGTGATATTGACAGACTTGTTACTGGCAGCAACCCAAAAGCAACCTAAAAATAACGAAAACAAAGACCACTTTTATTTTGACAGTGACGCAAAATCTGCAGAGGTAAATTAAGTATAAAGGACTTGTCCAATGACAAATGTCATGTCAAGTGATTTAACTTGCTACTGTCATTTCCAGAAAACAAGCACAATTAATTAAAATACGTTTAATTATTAAATCTTGATTGGCTTTTCGGAAACCGGTTGTCATTGTCGTATTCATAATTACCTAGTTTCGTAGTTAAATTAATGACACTGACCGTGTGGTGCCGGACGTAAAAGAATAGCACCATCCCATTTCTTCCCGTGGGTGTCGTAGAAGGCGAGTCAGGGATTTACTAGAGAATGGGCAGCAGCGTTATCTATGCATTTTACCACCATACTGCGATCGCCAACCCACCTGCCAAGCGTGGCGATTATGGTAAGTCCCTCCTTTTTGGGGAGGCCTATGGCCAGCAATGGACGTCTTTCAGGGCCTCAAGTCTGCTATTATAGTAGTGTCAGAATGGTCTAGCATTGATTTCATTATTGTTGATTTTGACAAGTTTGGTAATCTACTAATATAATGGCGTCATAATGACTTTCCAATGGTCAGCCACTGACACTCCATTGAAAGAAATGGCATTCATTCCTAATCTCGTACATAATGACAAATGAATGACTGACTTGGGCGGTAATCTGCTAAAATTTTGACAGTTCCTAAAATAATATGTAAAAAAATAATGTGTAAAAATATATACATATAAATGAAATCTAGCATGAATAAATGTTAAAATTTAGTAGTATTTTATCGAAAATCATTTCTACTAACGGGTTTTATAAACGGGTTTTATAATAATGGCAATACGACACAATTCTATTGCGAGACCATTGACCGACCACTGATCGACCAATATGAATTTAGCAGATTACGAACTTTTAGTAAAATGACAACGGGATCGTGTTGGAATGACGAATTTATAAAAATAGCAGACTTGAGCCCCAGCTGAAATGATGATGATGAATGACACTGACCGACGGTGAAGTAAAATCGTTCCATACCACATGACAAAATGGCGGGAAAAACACGTTTCACAGTTTTTATTTATTTAAAGGAGGTAGATATAGAAACTTCCTATAATTTTAAACTTATTTTTTTTTTGTTGTTGCCGCTATGCAATAAAAATACACACTCTGTGAAAACATCAACTGCCTACCGAAATAAATTGAATTATTGATACGACCATGAAGAAGTAGAAGAGAAACACACAAAAGCACAATTAAGAAGTAACGAATTACTTAAATCTAAGGTGCAACATTATAAAAAAAATACGGTGCTGTTACGTGTGATGCCGGACGTAAAAGAATAGCACCATCCCATTTCTTCCCGTGGGTGTCGTGGAAGGCGACTAAGGGGATTACTAGAAAATGGGCAGCAGCGTTCTCTATGTATTTGACCATCATGCTGCGAACGCCAACCCGCCTGCTAAGCGTGGCGATTATGGCAAATCCCTCCCTTTTGGGGGACGCTTATGCCCAGCCGTGGACGTTTTTCGCCTGATATGATGGAGGTACAAAAAAACATTATAGACCTGCGATTATGAATGTTCATTCCTTTCAAAACATGATGATGAGACACTAAACATTTTAGATACAAAACGTTTTCAAACAGGATTACACTAACATTCCTATACCATTATTAATAATATAATAATAGTTAAGTTTAAACGCCTAATCCATCAAGGTATCTTCCACGAAACGTTTGAAGTTTCCCCTTGTCAAGATCAAATGGAAACAATAGAGGAACATGGCTGGCTGTGACGTCTAATAAGGATGTGGTGAGATGAGTGGTGTTGTGAGTCAAGACATTTAACAAAGGTACACCTACTAAGGGCGTTTCCGTTACGTTACCATATACCTATTACTTAAGAAATTAAAAGAGAATGCAATTAAAACCATCCAATAATCTCCTAAGAGATAAAACCTCTAAATGGTTGCAAGTCCCGAAAAAATAATAAAGAAAAATAAAAAGAAAAATGTTAACTAAAAAAAATTGTGCGACTCGGAAATTGTTTTAGAAGAAAAACGACGATTTTTTACCTTTTTGGTCTACCCAAGATGTGTCTCCGGTGATGGAATATAAATGCTATCTCTCGATTCTTCAGAGCACATGTGGACAACAACAAGTTTATACAAATAGTCCCTAAAAACACAAATAATTAAGTTCTACTTCCCACTAATTTTATAAATATTTTGGAAATTTGTTACGCAATCTCGCGAAAAGGTCTGAACGGATTTAGATGTTTGACAAATAGGTAAATAATAGCTTGGATTAATAAACAAATAGGATACGTTCATTCTGAGAGTAGGTACGTTCCCGAGAGATAAATTCCGACATCTACGAGAACGAAATAGAAAAAAAAAAACGCGAGAAAAACCTAGTTATAAATAAAAATGGCAATATTATTTGACACAACTGTTAGATGATATTTCAGATTCATACATATAAACACTACATTACAGATGTTATTCACCAATACATCTGCGGCAACGGAATAAATGATAAACAGAGGCCCCAGTGCAAACGCATTGAGTACTCGTACCTACAACTATAAACACCGCATATTCAGCCGATAAAGTTCCGGCTGCTGGGACACAGTCCTCCTCTCTTCAAGATGGAGTGAGCTAGTATCTGCCACGCGGGCCCATTGCGAGTTGGTAGATGTTATATGTCTTTGAATTTCCTTCACCGACAGCAATAATCATGAAAAATAATACACAAAGTGAATTTCCTGCAGGGGTTCGAAATCACGATCTGCAACTAAGAATTAATGAATTGATATTTAACTAACTTGATATTTTATCATGTTGTAAAACCGTGCGACGCGGGCAGCTTATAGTTGGATATACGTCTCCGGATTGGTCAGATGTTGGGCCTTATACCAATATTGCTGTCCTGATGATGGTGAATGGTGAGTTGGACTGCTTTTTCGGTACATTATTAATAAATATTTACATGATTAAATATGACAGTGTACGTCGTAATCTAAGGTTCAATTCGACCCACTATCAAGCTGGCGGAGGTTCGAGCGTTCGAGTCCAATCGGCGTCCTTCCGATGTATTTATATTCTAAATCTATCATTCCATTCTTACTATTTCACGTCCATTCTATCTCCACGTTTGCCAACCTGCCAATATACTGACATTCGTTGACGGATTGTTTTCGTTGCCAACCTTATGATATATTGTGCGGCTCCGTCACTGTTTTTATACATCAGCGAGTGACATTTATGTTGATGTTCAGATGTTTTTTGTGTTACATATTGGATTGGTATTGGATGAAGGAGTGGTAAAAAATACATGTGTAATTTATATAAGATGAAATGTAACATAGCGAAATGAAATGTTTATTAATGTAAGTAGATTTTTTAAGACACTTTGTGGCTAAGTAACAATAGCTGCGCGGGTCGATCGATCAGGTTAAGCTACGCTTGCCGCGGTTTGTCCGTGGATGGGTGACCATCTTTACATACCAAGACCCCTCCGTGCCTCGGAAAGCACGTTAAACCGTTGGTCCCGGCTGTCATTTGTGGATCTTTGACAGTCGTTACGGGTCGTCAGAAGCCCGAAAGTCTGACAACCAGTCTTACCAAGGGGTATCGTATTACCCAGTAACTGGGTTGTGGAGGTCAGATAGGCAGTCGCTCCATGTAAAATACTGGTATTCAGCTGCATCCGGTTAGACTGGAAGCTGACCCCAACATAGTTGGGAAAAGGCTAGGCAGATGATACACGTAAATATATTTTTGGTCAGTATTTTAAAACTAGATGTCACCGGCATTTCCTAGCTGATTGATTCCTGAGAAGAAATGCGGAGACAAATTCAGAGGTCATCGTCTATTTTAAAGTCCAATCAATAAATTATTAGAATTTTATGTAAGTGTAGCAAAGCAGGGCTATCTCTGGAAGGACCGAAGAAAGAGCCATTGCCGCTTTGAGCTGACCTGCTCAACATAACATTTAATAGTATTCCCCCGAAGGGGGATAGCCTTAGCACAACTTTATTTGTTATTTATTTTTTATTTCAGTAATGGTTAAGTCCTATGAAATGAGGTTTTTTTTTGGGGGCGGGAAATCATTAAATAATTTCTCCCGCTATGGGTGGAGCTGGAGAGCATGTTCCCTCAATTGCCTGTGTGCCAGGGACCACGGTCTCTCTTTCAAACAACCCGCACCCCTGGCAGGCATCGGCCCTGGCGGACCCCATCAGTTGATGCTGACATCTCTTTGTGGAACACAATTCGCCGTCGAGCCGGGCTTGGTCTTTACCGGACAGCGAGCTACTCATTAATCGCCATCCGCAAGCCTGCGCTTACAGTGGCCCTGAATCAGCCTGGGATTCCCGACGCCCAGGGCATCTCCTGCGGTGACTAGGGCCGTGAGGACGCATATGCTTCCTCTCCCTCACGTGCACCGCCTCCCTCTTCGCGAGCATCACTGCTTCGCAGAAGGAGGCGACGGCTACCCATGCACTCTCGCTCCGAACCATGACCTGGACCAGGGCAGGACGCGAGAGATCGCCGCCACAAGGACACGGCGGTGCTCCGCCCAAGCTGGGCAGAGCTCCACCGTATGCTCCATCGTATACTCAGGGCGAACAATGTAGTGAAAACACCCGAGCGTTTCTTTCCGCCTTATCCAAAACAGGAACCTCCCGAAATAACAGTGTCCGTTGAGGACTTGCGACAGGCGGAAGGTGAGGATGCCGTGCCGCCTCTCAATCCAATACAAAGGGGTAATCCTATTGCCATTACTTGGACACAAATCCAGACAAGTACTATTGAAAAATGCTTGGTTGAAAACCCGAAAAACAGTCTGCCCGCCCCTGGTATCATATCCAAAATCTCATCATCTATCGCGCTTGCAACTGAAGATGCTACTAAAAATGCATATTAAAGACAAGAAGAAAGTACAATGTTGCTAAACTGTTATCGTGCTAGCGTGTGGTTGTCTAGCATACCAAGTTAATTCCACTCACTTCTTTCTAAGTGCCACAAGCTGTCTGTTAGCTAGAAAGCGCCGGAGTCAGCTTGCATAAGTGCTGTAAACAACTCAAGTATTCACGAATAAATATTTTAGGTCGAGTCACGAGTATTTAAATAAATAGTTAGATGCTTCAAGGATTGAGATAGTTTATATTATTTACTTGCATTTTCACTTGAAAATATACAGTGAATTTGGGCTGTTTGCTTTTAAGAACGTCTTTGTTAGTTTAGGGGAAAAGATTCTTTGTGATAGTGTTGCATGTAGCATGTTTACATGTAGCAGATGACACAGTGATCGAAAGAATCAGATGAACGAAAGAAAGAAAATATCTGAACTATGTTTGTGATTTAGTTTCCAAACAAGTAAACAAATATGAGTTTTTGGAAAAACCATTAGATAACAAAATGTAGGTGTAATATATAGCTGCACCTCTGCCTAGCCCTTCGGGAAATTTAGGCGTAATGTTATGTTATCTTTAAAGCTTACAAATATAACTCATTTTTTATTTGATTTTAAGACTTGGTCAATTGTAATAGACATTTTGAAATCAACTTAACTTACATGAATGAAGTGTGTTATCCATTAAATGAAAATTTCATCAATTGGTAGCAACATTTTGAATAGAATTTAGTATTGCCGTGTAATTTATGTCGTAGATAATTAGAAAAATGCGAAAAAACTGTGTGTGTGAGTGGTAAAGTTCAGTAATTATGAAAAATCGCTAAACGTCATTCAGCTGTTTTACATAACGGAGCTGTTTCATAAATCACCGAGCTGTTAACACAGCGGATTTAAAAATCAACCAGCGACATGTATACTTGAAGCAGAGGCATAGTGCTGGTTTCCGCCGACAGCCGGCGTAGACACAATAAAGAAAATATAGTATAATTTTATAACACAATGTTCCTATATTATAATTACTTATACGAAGAGTGCTCAGCGGTTGCTGACTTTGTAAATAATTAAGTGGCGGTGTCATTTCCTCTTACCGTGACTTGTTGCCGCCAAATACTCTGACTGCTTTTATCATTTTAATGTTTTGTTTCGTTTGCAAGTCTTGCTTGTTTTCGGTGAAATATGGCATTTGTTTTAGCCGATTTTATTCATTCAATCTTACGCATCATAACATATGTATGATACATGCGTCATCTCTATGAGAGGGAGTGGGCAGTAATTCTCCTCACGTGGAGGATTACTGCCCACTCCCTCTGAGCGTTTGTAGATGTCATTATGTCTTCTAGGACATGCCGGTTTCCTCACGATGTTTTTCCTTCACCGTTTTGAGAGCAAGGGTGCTGAAATAATTTACAGTAAGTAATGCGCCTGTCAAGGTTAGAACCTTTGACTTCAACTCTTTAAGTCGTGGCTTTAGCCACTGGACCCTGCTCCGCTGTTTAATCTAAACAACCTCCAATTAAAAAAATCAACGGACTAACTGACGATTTGATTTATGCAATTGCTACACCTATTAAACAATTTTGATAAAAAAAAAAATCGTATTTAATTATTTAATTTAATTTTAATCTAATTTAATTTAATTTTAATTTAACTTAATTTTAATTTAACTTAATTTTAATTTAATTTAATTTTAATTTTAACTTAATCATGCTCGTACTGTTCATCGTATTATTTTAATTAATATTGATTTAATTTCATTTTAATTTTATTATTTACAATGCTCGCACTGTTCATCGTATTATTAGTGGTGATTAAATTGATTATGTGCAAAATAATTTAGATTAACGCAAGCTACACGCGCACTTTTATATATTAAAAGGTTCTTAGAATAAAAAAGGAATAGGTATTTGAACAGTTACACGTGTAGATTCTACCCCATTACGAAAGTCTTATGATTTTAAGAGTAAAAACACGACTACGTTATTATACAGAAGAAACTGCCTACTTTTACACGAGGCAGACACAGAATATAACAATAACATCTTACGTCTTTTCTTCCAAGACTTGTAAGGTAAAACGGAATTCTTTTTTGTGGGTTCTGTAAACAAGGGGTAAAAACGCAGACACACTTCTATGAAATTCTATACTTCATGCGGTAAAAACAGCCCTTAGTAATACAAAACCCTTACCATCTTATTTGTAGTTATGAGACATTAACGTCAACGTCAAAACCAATGTTTATGATTACATATCTTCAAGTAACGTTTCCAGACTCGTTAACGTAGACGTAGCGTTGGAAGGCGTCCCAAAAGATAGACCGATGACCTGGTGAAGACCGCAGGAATCCACTGGATGCGAGAAGCACAGAACCGGTCAAAGTGGCGGTGCTTGGGGGAACCCTATGTCCAGCAGTGGACGTCTTTCGGCTGAAACGATGATGGTGAAGTAACGTTTGAAGAAAACACTCTTATCTTGATAATGATAATGTACTTTTACATCGCAAAACTGAACTCTTTCACAATTCAACAACCGTTATTTCTAAGAGTTGCCAAAACCGAAAAATATATTCAATTGCCTGAGTGGTCATTTTAAAGTTTGTTCCAGTTTTAGTTATGTATTTTGACAGTGTTACCACAGTGGATATTGTAATTCTGATTTATAAATATTTTATTCATATTTCTATTTTTATTCATATTTATATTTTTTTTTAATATTTTATATATATATTAATTTTTATTGTATTAATTAAAAAAAAAAAACAATTAAATCAGGATTCACGTTTATTATTATGGGGGTTTATCCGCGAGTCTGACTCACACTTGGCCCGTTTTTCTCAGCAAACAAGGATGTAATTCCACGCATCTCAAACAGACATTGGAAACAATTCCCCAGGATTAATTCCAATGTGTTTCTTCCAAAGTTCGTTTGTAAAATTAAATTTTAGAGCGTCCCGTGTAACTGTCTTGGCTGGAGTTTGTCTCAAAGGGCGGATACCCTTATTACAAACTTTGTTATTTGTTTTTCTGTTTGTTAATATGCAAACTTCGGGCTCCACATTCGTGAATTGGGGACGCGGAAAATATTTTTGATGGATAATTAACGGAGTCTTGAGTTGGCTGGTTTAAAGGTTTTAAATACATAAACTCACGACTTTTTCCAATGTGAGTAGGCAAAAACTACAAAATACCACCTGCTGCAATTCTTACAAACGAATATAAGGTTCCTTTTTTTAACGTTGCTCCACACAGGGAATTTCTCCTGTATTGTGGGTGCGTTTAAAAACATTTAAACTCACATACACAAACAGCCAGACCTGAAACAAACGTAAGTCATACAAATATGTGTTTAAAACGGGAATCGAACGCGCGACACGCAGCGCAGCAGTCAATCGCTTAACCATTGAGCCATCCTTTGAGGTTTTAGTGAGTTAGAAATGTGGTTCAACTTCCTACACCAAGTTTTATGCAAAAAAAAAAAAAATCTTTATAGAACTCTTAATTTCTTGTTCTCATACATTTTGGTGCAAGTTATATTGAATTTATTTATAAGAACATCCCATGCCATAATAGAAACATTAACTGGTCAGTAGGGCACTGGCCGGACGCATTTAAAGGTCAACGCACACAAATTAGCACTACAAAGGGTCTTGCATAATCTACTGAGACACAGGCCTTTTCTCGATGAGAAGAAGTGGGCAGTGCAGTTGGTAGATGTCACATGTTTTCGGTTATTTCTTTCTAGGACATGCTGGTTTCCTCACGATGCTTTCCTTCATTGTTTTGAGAGCAGGCCATTACCACTGAGCTCTTTATACCAGTACAAGGGGTCAGCATCGCTTCAATTTGAGCTGTTCCGGATTCAACGATTCTTTCTATGAAACTTCATGCTGCATTAAATGATAAATGATTTTATTTCTGTAAGTAGGTTTGTACAAACACTTTATCATTTATTTATTTTTTAAACTAGATCATTTCGCCGTTTCCCATCTGACTATTCTGAGAAAAAAGGCCGAAACAAACTCAGAGGTCATACAAGGGGTCAGCATCGCTTCAATTTGAGATGTTCAGGATTCAACGATTCTTTCTATGAAACTTCATGCTGCATTAAATGACAAATGATTTTATGTCTGTAAGTAGGTTTGTACAAACACTTTATCATATATTTTTTTTAAACTAGATGTGGTCGCCATTTCCTATCTGACTACTCTGAGAAAAAAAACCGAAACAAACTCAGAGGTCACAGTCTCTTTTAAACTTCAGACATAATCTTAGTCAGATCATGTGAAGATTGAGGACACGGTGGAGCACACGGTGGCGGTCTGCCCGGCTTGGGCGGAGCACCGCCGTGTCCTCGTGGAGGCGATCGGCGGCGGCGATCTCTCGCGTCCGGCCCTGGTCCAGGCCATGGTACGGAGCGAGAGGGCATGGGTAGCCGTCACCTCCTTCAGCGAAGCAGTAATGCTCGCGAAGAGGGAGGCGGCGCACGTGAGGGAGAGGCAGCATATGCGCCCTCGCGACCCTAGCCGCTGCAGGATACGCAGACGCCCTGGGCGTCGGGAATCCCAGGCCGATTTCCGGCCACCGTAAGATAAGTCTTTATTTGCTTTAAACATGGTATAAAGGTGTTACAGTCTGGTTTTTATATAATGTCCACATGTTTAGCTATACACAAATTGTATCAATTGCATGCAAAATAATATATTAACCGACTTCAAAAAGAAGGAGGTTATCAATTCGACATGTTTATATATATATTTTTTTTTTTTATGTATGTTCGGGCATAACTCCGTCGTATATAGACGGATTTGCAAAATAATGTTTTTGTTCGAAAGGGGTTTGTTCCGAAATGGTCCCATATAAATTTCATATAGATCTGATGATGCGTTTTGGAGACAGCAACTCTTCAAAACTTTACAGCAAATCAACCGCGAATGCGGCTATCGCATAAATATGCATTGTTTTGACCCTGAGGATGATGAAATTTCGAATTGGTGTGGCGTAGGTAACTAAAAAGTGAAAAATAAAAACTTTTTTCAAAAAAACATCAACCGTAGGCATGGGCTTGCGGACGGCGAGTAATGGGTAGCTCGCTGTCCGGTAAGGACCAAGCCCAAGTCGACGGCGCGTTGTGTTCCACGCGCGCCTCAAAGAGATGTCAGCACAAAAAATGATGGGGCCCGCAAGGGTCGATGCCTGCCAGGGGTCGGGTTTGTTTGAAAGAGATACCACAGCCCCTGGAATATGGGCTACTGAAGGAACACGGGTGGGTTTTAGTCAGTAAAAGTCTGACACGCCCTCCTGCTCCACCCAGAGCGGGAGAAGTTATTTGATGATTTCACCCAAAAAAAAGAAAACATGTGAAGACCATGTGGATTGGTGTCTGAAATGGTATTTTGAGGAAAGCACCACACAGATTGAGTGGACCCGTCCAATCAGTACAAGCATTTGTCACTAATTGTGCAGCTCAACTCAGAACTCAAAATTCACTATGAGGTCTAATTTAGGAACTATATAATGTGTCCGTTACACTTTATAGTTTTATGATACCTACATACTCAGGTTGCTAAAGCAATAACGAGGTCGACTCATCATCATCCAGGGGTGCGGGTTGTTCGAAAGAGATACCGTGGCCCCTGGCACACAGGCACACACAAATCATGTTATTGTTACAAAAATTGTTACATAACATTCTAACACTCGGATTCTGGATAGAAAATTATCTACGAAATTAAACATTTTGATAGTTTAGTCAACAAATCATAGAAATTCAGACAGGGTTGACATTTTTTTTGCAATTTTTTTGGGTTAAGTTTGGTTTCAAAAACTGAGCGTTAGTAACTTCAACCGTCGAGGTTTTTTAAATCTATTCATGTTTTCAATTTAAGTACAGACAGTGACTCAACTTTCACAGTATAGCCTCAGCTCCAGAATGTTCCACCCAATATAAGTTTAATATTCAAGCTCTGCCAAAGCCCTAATCTTCCTAGCTCCTTCAAATAATCGCGCACCATCTACCAATAAGATAAACACAACGCCGGAACACAGCACAGCGCTCAGCTCCTAATATTGCATCCGCTAGCATCGAATTTGAATATTTAATGCTATCTACCAATATTCTCGAATCGATCTATACATATTTATGAGACATTTCTGTGACGTATACTAGATTGAAATTGCCTTCCACATTTACGTATATTTAAATAGGAATGATGAAGCCTTTGGGAACGGGGTTTATTGTAGTCTTCTTGAGTAATGGCAGGATATTGCAATAAGGGTACACTAGTCGCGGGCTCGAACTCACTGGTGGGCCTGGCTAAAAAGCACGCTATCTCACCAGACCTCAAGTCCGACAGAGGTAGTATCAGTGATGTGCAGTTAGACGCAGTCATAGTAAAACAGGCGCGTAAAAAATTTAGTAAAGTCCTTCGGAAGATCGGGTTTTCTGAAAAAAACCACTGCATAAATCAATGACCACTTAAGTTTTTTAAACTTTTAGATAGTTGAACTTTGTCGATACTGACTTGGTTTTCGAGATTTTACACTCCTTTTATTACTTAAACACGCCCAAAGTTAGGTTAAATTAGCAAGAAAAACGAAATGTTTGTTGGCTCATAACATTATAATGGCTTTTTATTTTACTATTCTGTTTCCTTACAGACAATATTAATAATGAGAAACCATACCATGTTAAATTTTTGATGTGTACATAGTCAAACAGTGGAGTAAAACTGTCCCGAAGTTTGTATGGACAAAATGTGGACAAGTGTCACCTTAAGAATAGTTTATGCCGCATGTCACGTGTCGTTGTGAGAAGATTAGACAATCGTTAACTTGTGGCTATTTAATAATAGGTGACGCTTGTTGAGGTCGGTCCTTGGGTGGATGACCATCCGTTACGTACCGTGACTCCTCCGTTCTTCGGAAAGCAAGTCAAACAGTTGGGCCCAGCGGTCAATCGTAGATAGTTGGCAGTCGATTCGGGTAATCAGAAGCCCAAAAACCCTGACCACCTGTCCTGCTAACGGGTGTTACCCAGTAACTGGGTTTGGAGGTCACTCCATGCAAAATACTAATATTCAGTTGCATCCAGTTAGACTGGGAGCTAGGCCCAACATATTTAAGAAAATCTAGGCAGAAGATGGGCTAGGACGATCAATTATAAAAGAATATCGAGCCACTCCATCCGGTACCGTGTGGTGCCGGACGTAAAGAATAGCACCATCCCATTTCTTCCAGTGGGTGTCGTAGGAGGTGACTAAGGATCTTACCAGAGAATGGGCAGCAGCGTTCTCTGTGCATTTTACCACCATACTGCGATCGCCAACCCGCCTGCTAAGCGTGGCGATTATGGCAAACCCCGCCACATTGGGGGAGGCCTATGTCCAACAGTGGACGGCTTTCGGCTGAAATGATGATGATGATGATCGAGCCACTTCTGTTTGGGAATAGTTCAGTTAATTGCTTGCGCCCCAACGATGAAGGCTTGTGACCTCTGCTGTTGTATAGTTCACCTACTCAAAAACATTTCATGAAGTCTTCTGCAAACAAATGCGACGCGACTCACCCAGATTACCTAATTTCAACTTCATTGAAGTTGTTCAACAAGTGTTGGGCGCGTCGCGCCTGTTTGAAGAAGCCCTAACGTGGTCCACAGCACAATTTGATTTTACCGAAATTAGGCAATCAAACTAACCTCTTATCTTCCTTTTTCTTCCAAAGCTATACTCAGTTTACAGTAAAAAATGTAACAAAACTAAACGAAATGTATATTTTTTCTCAGTTCAGTCTCATAACTCGAGTTGCAGAAAAGCGCAAGGAACTTTAATGTTAGATTAGAAGAAAATGTGTCCGCGTTTTTACTCTAGCGACACCTAAATGAAGGCCTGGTAGATTTTCAACCTTCGCCGCTGGGCGGAGCGTTGAAAATCCAACTGCGTGGTTTTATTTAGGCACTATTTTCTGCTAGCGATTCCGTGCGCGTGGAAGCAAACTGTACGATAAAACATGTCCTATAGCACTCGGTAATAGTCTGGCTTTCTATCAGTTATTTTTGAAATCGGATTAGTAGTTTCTGAGATGAACTCCTACATTCAAATTAACAAACTTTACCTCTAGAAAATCTTATTGTAGATTAAAAAAAAATCCCAAACAGTAGCCCATAGCATACCCATGTTATTCCTGGTACTGTCAGCTATCTGCCAGTGAACGTCCTGTCAATAACTGTCCAGCTGTTTCGGATATTAGCTACAACAAAAAGGCAGACAGACAAACGACAACGAGTAGTACGTATGTACATATATGTGTATTTATAGATGTATAAATGTAAGAGTATATAGATTAGTTTTAAGTGTCGCCTAGGGTTAATGAAAACGGGCATTAGGTGCGGAAATACAGAGCTCTTTTTGTAGATAAAAGTAGGGATATAGCCTATAAATATACCGGTTCGCAGGTTTATAGTTCTCTTGGAAGATTCCGTCCTATTGTAAATCATAACTGGGACAAAATTGCGCTAAGATTTGCTGTAGTAAAACTCCGTGAACGTAATATCTTGGTCTTATCTCTTATTTTTGTTGTGCTTTCGTTTTGTTTATTATTTTAAAGTTCAGATAAGTTGGAGATTAAAGTTGACGTGTATTTATTGTCTGAATAGTTTTCTTGTAATCTTTACAAATAATAAATTAACTTTTGCCCACGTCTGCGCCCGCTTGGATGTCGGTTATCGCGTAAAAAAGTAGCCTATATCCTTTTCCATTTCCCAGGCTATATCTCTGCCAAATTTAATGACGATCGGTTTAGCGGTTTGGGCGTGAAAGCGTAACACAGACAGACAGAGTTCCTTTCGCATTTATATTATATAGTAGGAAAGTAGGGATAGCAACGATGTCAAAACTGTACATTGAAGCCGCTGGTCTCGGATGTCATTCGCGGATATCTTTGAGAGTCGTTACGGGTCGTCAGAAGCCTGAAGTTCTGTCAACCGGTCTTGCCACAGGGTATCGTATTACCCAGTAACTGGGTTGTGGAGGTCAGATAGGTAGTCGCTTCATCTATACTAATAATAAAGAGGAAAGATTTGATTGCTTGTTTGAATGTTTGTTGGTTTGTTTGCATTGAATAGGCTCCGAAACGACTGAACCGATTTGAAAAATTCTTTCACTGTTGGGAAGCTACACTATCCCCGGGTGACATAGGCTATATTTTATCCCCTTATTTCCACGGGAACGGGAACTACGCGGGTGAAACCGCGGGGCGCTGCTAGTGTAAAATACTTGTATTCAGCTGCATCCGGTTAAACTGAAAGCCGACACCAACAGAATTGGAAAAAGGCTGAGCAGATGACAACTCAAGTTTCAGAGTTCAACGGTCTCCATAAATAATGCCAAACAAAGTCCTAATGCTGAACAAATCCCCAAACACACATACACAGAAACACAAAAACAAAGCTAATTCAAACGCCCCAAAACATCAAAAGACGAGAGAACCATTGTATCCAATATTTAGTCACGAAACAGATACTCGTACGAACATTACGGGAATTTCCTTTACATATTTTAATCCGGGATCTATACAATATCCCGGGATTTTAACTCCCGTCCTCATTGTTCCAGTATTTAATATTACATTGAACAATTGAGAATTCCCGGTATTTCCCAGCCGTGAGACGCGTTCTTGCAAATGGTATATTGTTGGCAAAAAGGTGTGTACTGTGAAAACGGTTATTGTATTGTGAGTCTGTAACTTTATGCTTTCAGGTGGATTAGGATTTTTGTGTGTTTTCGTTTGGAATGAGCGTTTTCTTTTGATGTTTTAAGAGATAAAGTAATTGCATTTTGGGCACTTCTTCTTGGCGTATCGATGGCAAAAAAAAAAAAACATCTTTCGCCCAAAATTCGGCTACGCGAACTCCGCTCGCTGACGCAGTCATAAGATCGTCAAATGCACAAGTAACAGGGCATGCGGCGCAGGATGGAAGGTGAACCATTGTCTGTGTTGGGTACGACTAGGTCATATGATATTTTTAGTGATGGTATTTAATCATATACATAACCAGCCTATAATTTTCCGACTACTGTGACATCTTTTAGGTAAGAGAGAAAGAAATAAAGAAAGAAAAAGTATTATAAATGATAAATGATAAATGATTTATTTCTGTAAGTAGGTTTGTACAAACACTTTTACACGTCAATCATCGGCGTTTCCTATCTGACTACTCTGAGAAGAAAGGCCGAAACAAACTCAGAGGTCGCAGTCTCTTTTAAAGTCCAGACATAATCTTGGTCAGATCATGTGAAGACCATGTGGATTGGTGTCTGAAATGGTTTTTTGAGGAAAGAACCACACAGGTTGAGTGGACCTGTCCATTCAGTGCACGCATGTATCAGTAATCATACGGCTCAACTCAGAACTTGAGGAGCTCAACGATTTGACGAACAATACCAAAGAAAAGACATATGGGTAGGCCGCATAAAGTACTCAAACTGCCAGATTAACTTTAAAAATGAACTGAGAAAGAGATGAAACACAAAAACAAAAATACCACATTGGACTCGTACAGGAATACTGTATATTGTTGCACAACCGTGTTTACTGTAATAAACACATAAAAAACACTACTACGCTACAAGACTTAATAAAATTAAAATAACATTAAAACAACAAAAAATAAGTAGAAAAAAATCTAAAGGCCACTATCTCAGCATGATATTGCGACATTTAAAAGTGTCGCAGCGCTGGTATTCTGATAGTGCCCGCTGTGATGTCACGGGCAGAAAAGAAACAAAAAAGTAAATAAATTATAATAAGATAATAATTATGTGTTTATTAACAAAAAATAAAATAATTTTGTCAAAATATTGTAATCCGCGTGTCTGCACCCCACGTAACATCTATTACTTGTCTATGCCTTTAGTGACTTTGACACTATGGCATCGCTGTGACAAGTAATGAGAGAGTGAGCCATTAACCACTATGCGGGCCCAGTACGGGTTGGTAGATGTCACATGTCTTTGAATTTTTAGTTCTAGAACATGCCGCCGGGTTCTTCGCGATGTTTTCCTTCACTAGCTTATTAATCACGAAATATCAAAAACTACTAGACCTACCAAGGTGAAATTTGGCACAAAGGAGTAGAACTAGAGGATTTTAGGAAACTCTCCCCCGTAAAGGGGTGAAATAGGGGGCGGAAGTTTGTAGGAAAATGTTTATTCCTTTGACGCGGGCGGAGCCGCGGGCAGCAGCTAGTATATAATAATAATAAAAGTTTATTAGATACAATTCAGATACTTGTATTACATACAATTCAGATACAACTTAACAAAAGAGACGAAGATAGCAACGCGACAGATAGAATACTGTTGCGCGGCTTTCAACACGCAACACAAAATACATGGAAGAGATTTTTGTTTCACGCTTTAACATCTTTAAAGAATTTGGGTATTATTACCTATTAAAAAGAGGTAGTTTGTTTATTTGACTTTGATGGTCCTAGTACCTACAGCATTTGTGACGTCTAGTTAATGCTAATTATTCATAATCCAGCAGGCTTTGTTAAAGTATTAAATTATGTTTACGTTTTTAGTTTTCATTTCTGCTTGTATTTTTGTTGGTAAGTATATTAGCCTCTGCTAACTAACATTTGGAAAATAATATAATGTAATGTTTTGTTTTACGTAATGTTAAATTATATTGCATACTATATTTTTATAGAATCAAGGATTTTTAACTGAATAGACAGCTGTCCTGCTGGGGAGTTGGTTACGCCACTTCCTCTTCCCAACTAAAGTGCTAGGAAACGGTGAAGTGTGGGGGTAGGCTTTTTGGGGGACTGTTGTAATTTTGACGTTTGAAAAGTGCTGATTCTCTAATGACTTTTTAATTTGATCTAATTTACTAGACCTCCAACATTTGAAAAATAATACACATGAATATAACACGATATAGAATCCGGGCCACAAATAGGTAATGGTTTTTATATTTGACTATTCTTTTGTCAGAAACCTTCCCGGCGCACACTCCACTACACACCAGATTATCATTACAAACGGTCTAGCCATTTTCAAGGTTTTGCGAGACTAACGAGTTTGTCGTCAACTCTGAATAAATTGCAATAAATATACTAGTCTCCTCTTACGACCTAAAGATTCGCACTTCCATGAACATTCCATTTATCACCGCATCCAAGAATCTAACATACGATGTTACAAACTTGCTAACTCCATTGGAAATCCTCAAATAAACCATTTATAGTACTACTATCTGCCAAAAAACATGCTTGAAACTCCCACGACAGAAGGAGAGGCGAACGTTTGTAAAAATGTAAATTTTATTGCCTAAAAGCAACCGGCGCTGGTATAAATATTTGAAGTTAAGCCGAGTGCACACTGGGCATGCGCTATTCGGATTTTACATGGATTTCTGTTACACCGTATTGGAAATTTTGTGATGGCGTTCACTCTATGTTCTTCTGAAGGATTGCTTGAGATGTACTTACAGTAGGTAAATACATTTCCAGCCTATAACGTTCAAACTGCTGGAACATAGGTCTCATCGCCTTGAAAGGGAGTGGGCTGTAATACACCACGCGGGCCCAGTGCTGGTTGGTAGATTTCACATGTCTTCGAATTTTTGGTTCTAGGACATGCCGGTTTCCTCACGATGTTTTCCTACACCGTTTTGCTAGCAGTGGTGATGAAATTATTTACACAAAGTAATGCGCCTGGCTGGGTTCGGACGCACGACCTACAACTCGTAAGTCGCGGCCGTTACCACTAGGCCACCACTGCTCTCAGGTAAATCACATTTTGCCAATTATATTTAAGTCCTATGTAATAGGGGGCAAGCCTATTGCCATCAAACGGGCACAAATCCAGACTTGAGACTACTGAGAAATTCAAGATAGAAAAACTCAATAACATTGCTTAACCTGGGAATCGAACCCAGGCTCCGCAGTAACGCCTGTGACCACTACACTAACGACTCGACCAACTTTTTTCTCTAAACTGTCGTGCTCATAAAAGATCTCTTCGCATTTCGCTTTTTATAAAGATTCCTCACAGCTTAGGGATGAAAATTAAAAAGAGTGATTCAGCAAAAATTGGGCCTGCTCTGTGTTCCTGTAGCATAGTTGACAAAGGCAACTAAGCGTTTCCGTCAAGAGAATAGTCATTACACATTATGTTATATCGATGACTGACGAATAACTACAAAAACAAACTCATTCTACAAACAAACAATTGATGAAATTATTGCAAAATATCCATCTGTTTTTAAAGTGTTAAGTTATATGAATAACTAGGTTTTGCCAGCGGCTTCGCACGCGTGTAAGTTTCATCCCCTATTTAATCCCCTTAGGGGTCGAATTTCAAAAACTCCTTCCTTATTCCCTGTCTACGTTATAAAGGAAGCATCTGTGGAAAATTTCAACTTTCTAGGTCCAAGGGTTTGGGCTGGGCGTTGATGAGTTAGTCAGTCAGTCAGGACTTTTATTTTTATTTTATGAATAATAAATGCCAAAATATTTTATATAATTTAATCATCACTCTTCTTTCTTCGTCCAGTCTATCTCTCTATGGAATGCGCTCCCCCAAGAAATCAGGATGGCAACCAACCGTTTGTCCTTCAAAATTAAGGTTCGCGAGTACATTCGCAAAAAGTTGGCAGTATCATTACAACGGTAATGTTTTCTCATTGTTTTACTCATTTGTTTTTAGTTAATTAGTTTATTTATGTATATTTATTTGTGCTTATATTTATATATAGTTAGGTATATATATTATATTTATAGTTTAAATAGTTTTATGCACTTAATTTCTTCTCATTTATTGCACCTACCACTGTTTGTCTCTGCATCACCCAAAGGTCGACTGGTAGAAAATGCCTATGACATTAAGTCCGCCTCTGTACATGTGTGTGCATAAAGAATAAATAAATAAATAAATAATAATATTTTCTGTAAGTAGATTTGTAGAAACACTTTTAAACGTTAAACATATTAAAAAAATAAATGAAAACGTCGGCGTTTCCGATCTGACTACTATGAGAAGAAAGGCCAAAACAAACTCAGAGGTCACCGTCTCTCAAGGCATAATATTGGTCAGATCATGTGAAAACGATGTAGTTTGATTGTCTGAAATGGTCTTTCGAGGTTAGTACCACGCAAGTTTGAGAGGACCTGTCCACTCAATGCACGCGTTTTTCAGTAATCGTGCAGCTCAACTCAAAACATGAGGAGCTCAACGATTCGACGAACATATTATTAGTTCAATATTTAGCAATTTTATATTATTATAATTCTTTATTGGGTACAATTTCCTTTCGACGGTATTATAAACTTTATTTTTTGAGTAAAATAATTGAGAGTCAGTTTTGGGATAGCGCACAAACAATGCCTCTTTCCATCCTTTTCAATTTAATTACTTCCTCAACACAAAACCTGAAACATTAACAACATAAAATTAATTGCACTGATGAGGTACACGTACCTGCCAATCCATACAACTGAAAATTCCCCTGGGTATTAAGTACAAAGCTGACACTAACTTTTGTGATTGGACCATCGTTCGCCCTCCTGGGAGCAGTCGGGACAAGCTGTAGTTTCAATATACCTGCATGTTTGTGTCTTACAGACATGTTAGGTTTGTTGGTTTAATGTAAAAAGGGTTTTTGTAGTGTATTTTTAGATAAGTGACGAACGTTTTGCTCGACCCTTTTTTGGTCGTGTTGGTCTGTAATTTCAAAGGCATAGACAAGTATGAAAATCGAAACTTACTGATCTAGACGGATTTGAAGGACTCAATCGTAGTGGTCCGGGTCCTTCGACAAACATGGCCAGCCCACTGCCACTGCAACCTCCTTACTCTGCAAGTTATGTCGGTTACTCCAGTTCTGATGAAGTAGGAGTGACAGATAACAAATTACAGAAAGAGAAGAAAGTTAAATTAAGACATGATTCGAATGGAAATAAATAAAATAGAAGATTTTTACCAACTATTTTCACTCCCCACCATGATCGTTGCTGGTACGCACCTATTTTTGCAGTGTCAAGTCATGCCGACACGAACAATATTGTAATACGCCCACTCAGATTATAAAACAAAGGCAGATATACCGCGCGGAACACCAAGAGTGAAGCCAAAAAACCAAATACTAAAGCGTCGCATTGTACTTATATAATATAATAATTTTGTTTTTTTTTTCTGCGCTATCTATCTGCCTTTTTTTTTTTTTTTTGGTTGGGAAATCATCAAATAACTTCTCCCGCTCTGGGTGGAGCAGGAGGGCGTGTCAGACTTTTACTGACTAAAACCCACCCGTGTTCCTTCATTAGCCCGTATGCCAGGGGCTGTGGTATCTCTTTCAAATGAACCCGCACCCCTGACAGGCATCGGCCCTTGCAGGCCCCATCATTTTTGTGCTGACATCTCTTTGAGGCGCGCGTGGAACACAACGCGCCGTCGACTTGGGCTTGGTCCTTACCGGACAGCGAGCTACCCATTACTCGCCGTCCGCAAGCTCATGCCTACGGTGGCCGGAAATCGGCCTGGGATTCCCGACGCCCAGGGCGTCTCCGTATCCTGCGGCGGCTAGGGTCGCGAGGGCACATATGCTGCATCTCCCTCACGTGCGCCGCCTCCCTCTTCGCGAGCATTACTGCTTCGCTGAAGGAGGTGACTGCTCCCCATGCCCTCTCGCTCCGTACCATGGCCTGGACCAGGGCCGGACGCGAGGGATCGCCGCCGCCGATCGCCTCCACGAGGACACGGCGGTGCTCCGCCCAAGCAGGGCAGACCACCACCGTGTGCTCCACCGTGTCCTCAGGGCGATCTTCGCAGTGGAATCTATCTGCCTTTGTTTTATAATCTAAACCAAAAAAAAAACCAAATACTTTAGTATTTGTCGCATTGTATGTTACATAAAATGCGACGCTTTAGTATTTGGTTTTTTGGCCTCACTCTTGGTGTTCCGCGCGGTCTATCTGCCTTTGTTTTATAATATGAGCACGCCCAACATTCGCTACAGTGTAACTCCATCCGAAATCCGGTCCACATGCACTTACATCACTGTCCAGGAAACGTGCCTCCTTATGCATCGTTAATCTTGTTTATTATACTATTTATTATAACCGAACACCAGACTACACTGGGAGACCCAGGGGAGCCAGGAGAGCAAGGGAGGCAGGGGAATTTTTAAAATTACCAACGTTATCAACAGTGATTTAGATGTGAAACTTCTACCTGTTACGTTTATGAAGATTTAGAGAGATAGATGAAATAACATCAGGTTTTCTTTTATGGAGAAAAGTGGTGTGGCGTTTCTGGTGAAATTTAGCTGTGTTTTTTGCAATGAATGCAAGCATTTAAAAGCAGGATGGTGCTACTTTATACTAAGCATAACATGTCATTTTTTTTGTCATTTTTTTTAAATCATTAGTGATCATTAGCTTAGCTTGTTCTTTAATTAATTGGCATTGAACTGTGTCCGAATATTTTAGATGTAACGAAGCTACTGCCAATTAAATTTTCGCAACTAATTCACTTATTGATGCCATCACAGTATTTTGACTATGATTTTGGTTTATACTGTCCTTCCTCATGTTTAGATCAAGGTATCAAACATGTATTCTACTGTTAATAGTAGGTTGGATTTGCCTCAAATGATTTCTGCATTTGATTTGCAATTTATGAAGTTTAAAAGTATCTCATTTGACAATAATCGAAAAGTACTGGTTTTTTCTAACGGAATGGCGGGAAAACAAGATGTTTGGAGTCTCGGCTTTTTTGGAGGGTAGTTCTCGTCGAGCCTCGAAACCAAATACTTGTCTACGAAAACCCTTAAATATTTTATATTAAGTTATTAAATTTAATTACTTTGATAAAATTGCTATTGCTATTTTTATCAAGTTTATGTGTGTATTAAAATTACCAAACACAATAATATTCATACTGAAAAGGTGTTTTCTTAATTCTGGTGGTATACAAAACTGGTCAAAGATGTAAGCAAAATAGTGAAAAAACATGTATAATCCTACATGTTTTTTACAGGTCTTATAAAATACTTTTTGATCATCAAGTATCGCAACTTGTATTTCTCTATCGGTGAACACGAAGTTATTTAAAAAACATAATTTTATGATGAACATGAAATCTCCATCTGTGTTCTTAGGATGAATGACAAACATTTACAACCCACTTTATATCCCTACCCACAACCGAGTAATTTCTGTCATGTCCAACAAAATAAAGGTCTGCCAGTATTTCCCATCGGAAGTAGTAAGGCGACACGTAGAAATGGCCAACATTACTACACTGAATGGCGGGAAACTGGTTTCTTAACGCCATCTTGTTTTCTTTGATTAATTTTGTTAGTTGTCCCGGGAGGTTCTGATACATGCCTTGCGTTTGTTCTTCTATTGTTTGCATGATTTTTGTTTGGTCCTGGTTTATATGTCGTGGTAGATTTTTGGTGGGTTTTGCAGTGACATCACTGCTGTTTGGTGAAACGGTGATTTAAATTAAATGGATTGGTCGAGAACTGGAAAAACCAAGCCAAAAAAAAGAAGCCTTTGTCCAACAGTTTGATGGAAAATTGGAAAATGCTGTCAGTGATGAATTCAAATGACAATCACAGAAATATTATCTGTGATTGTCATTTACCAAGTGTTTAGATTGACACGTTGGTAGGTGTGCGAGGTATGCACGCATGCCATCTTGTCAATGTAACTTTTGCAGTTGTTTGATTCTTATATTATAATTCTAGACTAAACTAAGTTTAATAAAAAAAATCGGTTGTCTGTAAAGTCGGTTTACTGACGATAGTTGAACGTGACAACGTCATAAGATAATACTATTGTTTATTATTGTATTATTTTATTGCAGCTGTCCACGCAGACGCATCGCTTACTCAAGTAGGAGAGAGACTGATGTCGAACGCTGCTGAACGCGGAGGCTGATTGTGTCTCTTTGTCGCTCGTTCCGCGCTCTCGCTTGCACTTCAAGCCTTAAATGGAACGCCTCAGAGCGAGGTAACGCCGCATGAGTCATGTTTTTTCGTGCGTGCAGCCGGCTCCATCGAATTATAAGACGTTGTCACGTCAAAAATAAACAAATATTTACCACTTTTCCCGACTTGAGGATCAAACCACACCTCGCATATAAAAACATATATAATTCAACTATTCATACACATCAACTTCTTTCACACACCAACCTACACCGACTAGAATTACTGCCTAGCCCATAACGCAAGAAACTAACTCTGCAAGTTTAATTATGAGCGATGAGCTAGCGTAGACACCGCATGTATTATAATTACTCTGAACTTGCGAGGTTTCGGTTCACAGTTCTGCAAGAGCTTGCAGTTGTGTTTTATTAAATGTTTTTGTCCTAGGTAACTTTGTTGTTCGTGATTTTTTGGAACAAAGTTTCTTAACGTGGATTGTGATAGGATTTCATGTAAAGAAAACGCGTTATGCTACCTCCATGCGACTTTCTCCCTCTCTGTATCTTTCTGTCGTAAATATGGCTCTACAGACTTATAAATCATTAGGATCAGCTATGCAACTAATGTTGTGGCTAATTCTAACGATTATAATTGTCCAATCAATTTCTTCTTCAATACTTCTTTAAGTAAGAATTAACCTCAAATATCAGAATTAAATGAAAGTGATATTCAATAGAGTAATATGACTGTATGTTATATATATATGTTGGGTTTCGATTCATATTTTAATCAACACACAACCATCATCATTTCAGCCGAAAGATGTCCACTGTTGAACATTAGCCTCCCCCAAAAGGGGGTTTTGCCGTAATCGCCACGCTTGACAGGGGGGTTGGCGATCGCAGTATGGTGGTAAAATGTATAGAGAACGCTACTGCCCATTCTCTAGTAAGTCCCACACCCACGGGAAGAAATGGGATGGTGCTATTCTTTAACGTCCGGCACCACACGGAACACAACCTAATGCTCACTTGCAAAGTGTAAAAATAGAAATAAATTCAAATTTCACTGGTAACTCTGAAACTTTTGCCTGAAGGATACGGAATTCGCATTTCATCGATCGTAAGAACTACTTTTTTGGTAATTTTACACAAATATACTAGGTTTGGTCAATAAAAACTTATTTTAGGAAACACAAGTCTCCCACAGCTTGGTTCATAGACTCTCCACACTTTTCCAAAAAATTCGTAATCACTCAAATTGTTCCTAAGTATAACAAGGCAGTGAGCAGTGGTGGCCCAGTGGTAACGGCCGCGACTTACGAGTTGTAGGTCGTGTGTTCGAACCCAGGCAGGCACATTCTTTGTGTAAATAATTTCATCACCACTGCTCTCAAAACGGTGAAGGAAAACATCGTGAGGAAACCGGCATGTCCTAGAACCAAAAATTCGAAGACACGTGACATCTACCAACCCGCACTGGGCCCGCGTGGTAGATTACGGCCCACTCCCTCTCATGGAGAGGAGGCCTGTGTCCCAGCAGTGGGAACGTTTATAGACTGAGTATGTATGTATGTATATAACAAGGCACTTTACAGGAAAACTAAATCTCTTGAGTTTTCCCGGTCACACTTTATTTCCTCTTTAGAAAGAAAAGGGCAAGTCTGTTTGTTTTATTCCTATTCGTATGCCAGTGGATTCACCCGCGTAGTGTTCGAAAATTATCCCACGGGAAAAAACTACCGGGACAAACAGTATCCTATGCGTTATTCCAGGTTACAAACTATCTGTTTGAAAAATTTCATTCAAATCTGTATAGCTGTTTTCACGTGATTGAGTAACAAACATCTAATAAAAAGACGAAGTTTCGCATTAATAATATTACTAGCTATTACCAGCGTCTTCGCCCGCGTAGAGGTCGGAAATTATCCCACGGAAACGTCAATCACGAAATCCCAGGCTTATTCCCGGCCACCGTAGTCGTGGGCTTGCGGACGGCGAGTAATGGGTAGCTCGCTGTCCGGTAAGGCCCAGGTCGACGGCGCGTTGTGTTCCACGCGCGCCTCAAAGAGATGACAGCACAACCTGACAAGGTTCGCAAGGGCCGATGCCTGCTAGGGGTGCGGGTTGTTCGAAAGAGGTAACGACCACTTGCTCCACCCATAGCGGGAGAAGTTATTTGATGATTTCCCACACAAAAAAAGACAACACTACACACAAAAGTACAACACAGCATGAATTGAAATAAAAAGTAGGTGTAGATATCAAGCCACTACTATAATAGAGTAACATTTCTCTTCCAGCCCCAATAATAACACCAAGTACCAATTATAATCCATATAACTTTTCCTATTAATAATGAAGAAAAAAAAAGGCAGTAGGTACATTAATCATACGTCACAACCCGTAACCGCCGGCGGTTCACAATAAACTTATATTTTGCACGTTATTAACCCTCGAATGAAAACATCGCCCGATACTTGATTTAGTGTTATTAAGCTGTCATTCGCCGGCTTCAGGCCCCAGAGATCGAGCCGAACAATGCCTTGCTATTAACGGGTTAACACAGTGTAATATGTATGTGTTGTATAGTGCAGTAAAGTTTTAAAGAGGTTTTTGTTGTTGTGATCGTAGTTTTTTTTTTCTGATGGTCATATTGGTAATGTTTCATGGAAAATGGAAAAATTATGAATACAGCATTTGTTACACATGACATACAGGTTCAAAAAGAACGCATTACAGCTTTATTAAAAAGTTTTGACATATGGAAAACTTTTAAAATATCTTTGCCAATTGCCAATCTCTGTCAATTTTGCCTCTAATTAGTATAAAGTTGCTGTTTTCGTCCGTTTGTTTCTCCGCTTACTTCTTCTAAACTACGCAACAGATTTTGGTTTGGTTTTCATTATCAGTTAGAAAGTTTAGGTTTGTAAGTTTAATGCATGCGCATAGTAGAGAAAAACCGAGAATATCAAAGATTTGTAATGATCTCGTAAAAACATATTTTGGGCGCTTACACTGCCAATTAACGCTGGGTAAACGCAGGGAATTATATCTTAAAAAGGTCTACAGAAGACCTACTATGTTATAATTATGTCTATTGTTATAATTATGTCTATCTCATTGAGGATAACCGACAGTAGCCATTTTTATCTTTTACATATTAGGTACAAAAATATGTGGGTTATTTACAAAGCTATTCAAAACATTACCTTTTTAATTTGGATTTTGAATATCGCGCCTTCTTACCGCGCGGACGTATCTTGCTTAGCTTATTATGATACTATTAATTAATTATAAATATATTTGTTAGAAATAATTGCGTCGTCAGTGATATAAGTGTGTCACGAGTGAGCATTACGAGGTTACTTGCGTTGTGTAAGAATGAGCTAAAGTATTTTTAAAGATATATAGTGTTTCTGTGTTAGATATGTCTAACACTGGATCTAGCCCGTTTGGCCGTAGCCAGCTAGTGACGCGAAGTCCTCCGCCGACACCAACTCAAGATTTCCAGCCTGTAGACCCAAAGCCACAACCTCCCTTGGAACATGAGCTACCAGCCGAAGTTATTTCTACGCCGGAGGTACAGAAATGGATGGGGTCCATAGAAAAAATCCTAAATGAAGTATGCAGTTTAGTTGCTGAGGGAAAAATGAACGCAGACCAAAAGGTACGTGTAGCCAATCTTTGCCGTAGTGTCTCACATGGCGCATCTCAGATGGCTGTCTTATATCAAGCCTTAAAGCAAAAAACGATTCAAGCCCACAGTTCCGTTCAGCACTTACAGCAACAACAGAACATCGCGAACTCTCTCCTACAGTTCAAAGAGGTAGTTGAAGGCATTTCAAAGCCGACAGTACCCGCTTCGTACGCTAATATGGTCAAAAAAGGCTCGGATAATTTTGTGCGCCCAGCAAATTTAAGCTCAGTTGCCATATATCCCAGCGACAAAACCAAATCTAGTGACGATACCAAGTCTCTCGTACAGAAAATTATTTCGCCCGGGGAACTTAAACTACATGTCCGTGGCCTTAAGAAAGTAAAAAATGGAGGTGTTCTTATCAGTACCGACTCCAAAGAGGACATTCAAAAGCTCAGAAGCTTAGAAAAACTCGTCTCTTCGGGCCTTAAGATTGAAGAACCATCAAAGCGGCGCCCAAGAATCACTGTTATTGGAGTCCCGGTAGCCCTGACTGATAAGGAGGTTTTGGATTGCATCTACGAGCAAAACCTCTCAGATAAGTTGACCAATACAACTCGTGAGTCGTTTGAAGAACAAATAAAATTGAGCCATAAATCCGGGAAAAAAGACCTCCCTAATTGCAATTTTATTCTAGAAGTGCCAGCTAGCATCAGGAAGATCCTAGTCAATCAAGGACGAATATTCATCAATTGGACGTCATGCCCAGTTCGAGATTTCACGATCGTTACTCGGTGTTTCAACTGCCAGCAGTTTGGACACGCGGCCAAGTTCTGCCGTGACACTAACCCGACGTGTAATCACTGCGGAGAGACTGGCCACACTTTTAAGGAATGCTGCACAAAGTCCAGTCCACCAAACTGTGCGACGTGCAAACGTTTTAATAGGAAAAGTGATCATAAAACTGGTGATGTAAATTGTCCTGCACGGAAATATGCCGAGGACAGCTATATCCATTCCATAGATTATGAAGGCGCCTAAGAGCGCTACCTATTAACTTATCCTTTAAGCACACTAGTAGTAGTTTTTGTTTGTTTATATTTATTAGGTGTTTATTTATCATGACTGATCAATTACTTAAGGACCTAGATCAATTTTCTGTGTCTGAAGTTATAAATTGTAATATTGATGAGTGTAAGCACCACTTTCCCTTGGGAGAGAAACCGCTGACCTTTCTCACACAAAATATTCGCAGCATAAATCGAAATATAAATGGTTTTGAAATATTGCTACAGAACCTGGGTATAAGTTGTGACATTATCGTCCTAACAGAATGTTGGTTGTCAAACCAAACCACTGTTTTACCATCTTTAGACGGATATGTTTCGCATAAAACCAACAGAAACATCAACCAGAATGATGGTTTAGTTGTATTTGTCAACAATAATTTAGGTACAACTGTAGAAGAACCTTTGCTACAAAATTGTAATTGCTTACTCATTAAAATTAATACAGATACGGTAGTTATGGCTATATACAGACCACCTTCTCAAAATGTCGCAAATTTCTTAGATTCACTAAACGTACAGTTACAAAGTCTTACAACTTTTAAACACATAATTCTAATGGGGGACATTAATATCAACATTGCTTCCGGGAAAATGGACATTCATGCACATAACTATGTTAATATCTGCTCATTCCACGGACTCTTGCCAGCTCATTACCACCCCACGCATCAAAGTGGTTCATGCTTAGATCATTTCATTATAAAAACAAATAAACCAGCCAAAACATTTGTTACTAACTCTTCGCTCACTGATCACCAAGCAGTTTTACTAATATTACAAGTTTCTTTACCAAGAACAAATTGTTTACGCAGCTATACCAATGTCAACATGACACACCTCGAAAAAGACATACGTAATATTAATTTTGACCCAGTTTATAATTCCACCGATGCAAACATTGCTATTAATTATTTTATAAATTCACTTCACTCTGCAATAATAAAGCATACAGTCGCCAAAATAACGCCAAGGAAGTACAAGTGCATTAAACCTTGGATTACACCCGGACTTGTTCGATGTATTAGGCATAGAGACAAACTTCACATAAAGTTCAAACTTGAGCCTGAAAATGAAATTCTTTCCATTACTTATAAAAGATATAGAAACTTCTGCAACAACCTTCTGAAAAAAATAAAAAATGAATATGACAGAAAAGAACTGCAGAAAGCAGGCAAAAATAGTAAACTTATTTGGAAATTTATAAAAACAAATACATTTAGATCAAAACAACTTGAACCTCCACTTGACTTATTGACTATAGAGAACAACCCAATAGAATCAACAAATATAGTTAATTACTATTTTTCTAACGTAGGCAAAACCTTAGCAGAAAAGACCATACAATCTAGAGGTTCTTTCTCTCAAAACCAACCTAAATCTTTCCCCAGACTCAAATCTTTTGTCTTACTAGATACGGATGTCGATGAAGTATTAACAATTATTTCTGGATTAAAGGACGTTTGCGCGGTTGGGTGGGACGACATATCAAACAACATACTTAAACATTTCAAATACCTCCTTGCTCCGCCGCTAACTCATATTTTTCAGTTATGCTTAACTAATGGTGTATTCCCTAAGTCGCTTAAAAAAGCAGTGGTTACTCCTGTATATAAATCTGGTGACAAAAAATGTGTTAACAACTACAGACCCATTTCAGTTTTAACAGGGCTCTCCAAGATCTTAGAGAAAATCATTAATATTAGATTAATGAAATATCTAGAGGATAACAAATTGCTTTCGGATAGACAATTTGGCTTTAGGCCCAATAAATCAACTAATCAAGCAGTACATCAAATGACGGATTATATAACAACTAATTTGGATCAGGGCATGCACTCCATTGGGATCTTCCTAGACCTCGCCAAGGCCTTTGACACAATTTCCTGTCCTTTATTATTGGGCAAGCTTGAAAGACTCGGAATAAGAGGAACAACGCTTACACTGCTTTCTGATTATTTAAGAGACCGCGAACATTGTGTAAAAATTGGTCAGTACGTCAGTTCTGAGCTTCGAAATAGTAATTACGGAATACCACAAGGTAGTATATTGGGTCCTACTTTATTCCTAGTATATATTAATGACCTGTGCAGCTTAACACTCCATAATGGTGTCATAATGTCTTATGCAGATGACACAGCTCTATTGTTTTCAGACAAGTCTCGAGAGGAGGTGTATAAACAAGCCCAGAACGGTTTTAATATAGTGTCTAATTGGCTACATGAAAATCTCCTAACACTAAATGCAGAAAAAACTAAACACATTTTATTCACTATGAGAAATACTAACCTGCCAACTACTAACATAAACATTTATGCGCATAAGTGCGGCAAGTACGCTGACAATGCATGTAATTGTCCTACTTTAGCAAAAGCCGATCATATGAAATATCTTGGAGTGACGCTTGACACAAATCTGAACTTCCGTAAACACATTGATTTATTATGCACTCGAATGCGTAAATTAATATACATTTTTAAGAATTTACGATATATAACGGACTACAAATTAATTAAACAGGTCTATTTAGCTTTGTGTCAATCCATTCTTACATATTGCATAACTTCATGGGGAGGGGCTGCAAAAACAATCCTACTACCATTAGAACGTGCGCAGAGAGCTATCCTTAAGGTAGCCACCTTTCGCCCATTTAGATTTCCCACATACGAGCTTTATACGGCATGTAAGGTTTTAACTGTGCGTCAACTATTTATATTAAAGATAGTATTACACCAGCATAGCAATCTCCCTTATACCCCCATACCTATACATAAGAGAAGAAAAGACCTAGTTTGCATAAAGCCTCAAACTAGACATACTTTTATAAATAAATTTTATGGTTTTTTAGGTCCGTTCTTATATAATAAAATCAATAAGTCTCTAAGTATATATAGTGTAAATTGTAAAAAATGTAGTGAAATGTTAAGTGAATACTTAGCGACATTAAATTACTCAGACACTGAAAAATTGCTAGAAATCATGCAATAAGTTTATTAATGTTAAGGCAATTTTTATTTAATAATATAATTATTATGTATCAATGCTAGCTCTATGTACATTAATTTAATAGTCCAATAAAACACTCAGCGTTGTTACGTGAAGGCCTGAAACACAGGTTTGAATAAACCTACATCAGGCAGGTCGCTATTGTTTTTCATTAGGCCTTTATCCAATATATTATATAAGTTATACCTACACTAGATTTATTTTAGGCATAGTTTAATATTTGCTTAATAATTTTAATATGTAACTCTGTACTGATGTCACTTCTATGTAATTTATATGTGAACTTATGAATAAATAAATTATTATTATTATTATTATTAATCCTCCGCCAAAGAAATACGTTAGGCATATTGTTCAAATTGCCCTTTACAGCATTTCATTTAACATCTTACAAGCTATCACAGATTTACAAATATTAATCGCTTGTAGCAAAACGGGCGGTCGGCTGGCATGCCCCGTTACCGTCTACGCTGCGGAGAGATATTCTATAGTTATACGACTTCCATCATAGACACCATACTCCCGTGGAAAGCCGGGGCAGATCGCTTGAAAAGCCGGGGCAGGTCGCTAGTTTAAAATAAAGTAGATAGGATGTAGGTTATGCGCTGCTCCAGCAAGCAATTTATAAACATAAGCTCCAATGTATTTCCGACAGTTTCACCTGCTAAGACTTAGGTGGAGGTGGATTAAGTTGTTCTTCCACACAGAAGCACACTGGAAATTCCTTTCGTCCCTATTCTCAAATTATTATTCCTTCATTGGATAGAATACAAGTTAAGACATCAGAAAGCCAGACCCACATCATCTGCCTAGCCTTTTTCCAATTATGTTGGGGTCAGCTTCCAATCTAACCGAATGAAGCTGAATACTAGTATTTTACATGGAGTCACTGTTTTTCTGACCTCCACAACCCAGTAACTGTGTATCCCTTGATAAGACTGGTGGTCAGACTTTCGGGCTTCTGACGTCCCGTAACGACTATCAAAGATCCGCGAATGACAGCCGGACCAATTGCTTAACGTCCTTTCCGAGGCACGGAGGGTTTTGGTATGTAAAAATGGTCACATATCCACGGACCAACTGTGGAAAGCGTAGCTTAACCTGATCTATCGACCCGTGTGGCTTTTATTTCTTAGCCACAAGCCTCGTGACAAAACCATCTATGCGTAAAACAGCAGTAATCCAAATTATTTCCATATCAAAATACGTGACTAACCAACCCACATTCAAACATGGCTGCCCATCCCTCTAGAGACGTACGTAACAAACCCTAATTGGCGGTCACAGTAAAAACAAACGGCATACCGTTACAACCGAAAAACGGTACAAACGGTAAAATTATATTAATTCGCGGCACAGCCGGGAGCGGAACCACAAACTCCGATATTTAATTCATACCGTCGTAATTTATTTAGCAATGACAGCGAACGGACAATGTTGCCAGTATAAAATATTGATTTAGTTCGCTTTTTTGTTTGTTTAAAGTGAAATGATGATGAATGAGTTTTTGCAGTTTCGGTTTTGTGTTTTTTTATTACTGGGGTGAAAAAGTTTAAATTCGTTGCAGAGCTTCATTATACAGGATACGTTTTTAACCAGTGCGCAAACTTCAACCATGAATTCAGCATATCATTCTAGACCCCACAGCGAATAAATTTTTCGTCGATTAGGCAAAACAAAATCAGTTGTTCCATACATTTTGACCGCGTAGGTATTGCAGTTTTCTATGAAACAGCTGATTTTTTTTTGTATAACTCACGAAAAATTTCTACGCTAGGGGGTCTAGAATGATATGCTGAATTCATGGTTACAGTTTGCGCACTGGTTAAAAACTTATCCTGTATTGTGTAATAATGCACCCAGGGTACCTTCTACGTAACACATGATATATATTTCCTGCATAGCAGTAAGTATTGGTGTAATTTCAGCAAACGTATGTAAACTTGCAATTATCATATTGATGGCCTTGGCCTTGTTTATCATACTCCCTAATCAAGTTCGACATCTGTTAGGTAAGTACATGTGGTCAACGTTGTCTTCAAATCCCACCGCATAAAACCAGCATTGTGAAAACCATCCATTAGGGATGGTTTTCACACTTACCTTATCATTTTCGTAATTTTCTTCCTCTTGAACATGGGTTCCTAAACAGGGCGGCGTCACCCACTTGGTAGGCATACCGTGATAGAAGTGGGGCCGCGGCGGTATCAAACATAAGTCGACTATGTCCATAGTACCTTTAATAAAATGTCTTGAAGAAGTAATCTGTCTGTAAACAGTTAATCAAGTGACTTGACTTTATCATTGTTTTCATTCACTGCATCGAATACTTGTACTTTTACTCTAAAAGGCGTAATGATTTTAATTGAAAGTTAAGGGGGCGCGTATGGTAAAAGGTTGGGAATCACTGCTATTAAACATATAATGCTTTTAATTGTCTTACCCTAGTAAGGGATTGTCAACTTTTTTACCCGCAAGTCCTAACACAAAACTAAAAAAATATATGCAGACGCTTAGATTTTGCATTGATAAGAAATACTAACATGGAATATCAGTGGTTGCAAATATTTTACATTTCCTAACACCTTACCCCACACCGTGCAGGATTCTAAGCTAATCCCAAAGTCGGATTTGAAAGTCCTACGAAGCTTAAATGTTGTTAGAGGAACGAAAGATCTTATTCCTTACAATTTCGGCTTTTACAGATATTGCTAGTGATCATAACTCTTGTGTTAATGGGAACGTAGCTGCACTTACCCTTTGATAAAATTAAACATGATAGTTTGTGATCATCACACATACGACAATAATTAATAAAATAAATATATAATGTATATTTATCTTCCTAGCCTTTTCCCAACTATGTTGGGGTTGCCTTTCAGTTTACCCAGATGTAGCGGTATTTTACAGTATTTAACATGGACCGAATGCCTATCTGACCTCCACAACCCATTTACTGGGTATTACGACACCCCTTAGTAAAGTTAGATTTGTTCACTGGACTGGCAACCGTTGCTTAACCTGATTCATCGACCTATGCGCCTGTTATTTATTAACCAAAAGCACACACTTGTCAGAAAATATCTTCCCCAATTTAGAGCAAAGATCTCAAACCGAGAAGTTTTTTCATGGTTTTTGAGAGTGTTTAAGCCGATAGTGAGGTCAAAAAGAAAACAGAAGAAAACGTCAGCGAAAATTTTCAAATATTTTCTTTTTCATTTCCGCAGCAACCATTTTGAACTTCGTTCCTGTCGGACGGGAGTTTTTTCAAGCAGTGGTGGGCTGTTGGTAGGCCGCAAATATCCTGATCACTTAACGCTCGGCAGTCACTCTTTACATAACTTTCATAATTTATTTTGAATACCAATTTTCACCCCCAATATTTTAACGCAGCACATATTGCCTACAAAACACGTTTAAATTTTAAACAGTTCTGAAACACTGCACTGGGAAATACGATAATTATTTCATGTAGTTCAATTACCAATACGATTGGCTGGCTCGTTAGTGGCTAACGTACGTTTTAAAATAAATAATTCATTAATTAAGGGGTAAATATCTGCCGGTGTTCATTTTCATTTTCAGCCTATTCCAGAATGTAGTACTTTATTCTGGAATATAATGTTTCTATAAAAGAATGCGACTCGGTTGGGCAGCGTTCGGGAAGCTACGCAATATCTTCACGTCCCACATCCCGCAATGTCTCAAGACAAAAGTCTTTGAGCAGTGCGTGTTGTCAGTGATGACATATGGTACTCGTAGGTACTGAAACGTGGTTGCTCACTATGGGCCTTATCAGAAGGCTAAAAGTCAATGGAGTGGGCAATGCTCGGAGGTTCCTTACGTGATCGAATCAGGAATGAAGAGATCCGAAGGAGAACCAAGGCAACCGACATAGCCCGAAGAATTGCCAAACTTAAGTTTCAGTGGCCAATGGAGCCGATGGGGCCGAAAGGTTCTGGAGTGGCGACAACATACCGGAAGACGTAGCGTTGGAAGGCCTCCCACAGGATGGACCGATGACCTTGTGAAGGCCGCAGGAATCAGCTTGATGCAAGAAGCGCAGAACCAGTCGAAGTGGAGGAGCTTGGGGGATGCTTATGTCCAGCAGTGGACGTCTTTCGGCTGAAATGATGATGATAAAATAATTAGGAATAGGGTAGTAAAGTTCACTCATCCTCTATAGTAAAGAGAGGATCCTTCTATTGGACAGGTGTTATGTCTGGTGAGCAACTGCCCGACATTTGATTTCGAGTATTTTATTCTTTTTAGTACCGCGAAACCCGAAACACGTGTCTAGTATTCTTATTCAAAGAATCTATGTAAAAATTCAAAGCTGTATCATGAAAAATCACAACGTTATAGGCTTGTTATGTTACCTAGTGGTCTACACAAACATGGTCACCATAGGTCCCATGTGCCACCCGTGCGTCCAGTGTCGTATTGTGCTCATTGATGATATTAGGCAGCAGGTACCTAACCGTATGGCAATCGTTTTGTAATTAACTGGTGAAAAAAAAAGTTGGGAAAAAATATAACATGGTGTAAAAACTATTGGAATCGATTCAGTTCCTTATTCTGAACAAACTACATACAAGCAAAAGCAATACTACACAAAACATCGAACACCAGTACATGCTTGCTTTTTAGGTCTCTTCCGGGCCTTTGGCCTTGTATCTTACGAGGTTATGTGGGGAAAGCTGTATGAGAGAAACGTGCCAGCAGAGCTGTTGCGTATCTTCCAGTATTGGTATTATAACCAGACGAACTGTGTAAGATGGGCTGACGGGCTGTCGGTGTCGTAGTGGCTGGAGTGCGGGGTGAGACAAGGAGGAATAACGTCACCAAAATTGTTTAAGCTTTATAATGAAAGACCTAATCACTGAGCTCAGCAGCGAGAAAATCGGATGTCGCATTGATGACGTCAATGCCAATAACATCAGCTATGCTGATGATATGGTGCTGCTGAGTCCTACGTTTTTTTTGTTTTTGTGTGAATCATCAAACGACTTCTCCCGCTGAGTAAAGCAGGAGGGCGTGTCAGACCCCCACTGACCAAAACCCACCCGTGTTCCGTCAGTTGCCCGTGTGCCAGGGGCGGCGGTAACTCTTTCGAATAACCCACTCCCCTGGCAGGCATCGGCCCTTGCGGACTCCACTAGTGGTTGCTGACATCTCTGACGGCGCACGTGGAAAACAACGCGCCGTCCCGTCTACCACTTTTCGGCCGCAGGGGATAGGGAGAGCGGCCAACGCTATACCGGCACTCCTCTTCTCCTGTGGCCCCACCGCGTCCGCCATCAAACGGTGGCGGCCCCGTCCAGGTCACGGAAGGGAAGAGCGCTGCTCAGGAGCACCGGCACTCCTCCTCTGCCGCAGCCCGTAACCCTCAGACGCGATACCTCGCAAACGACATCGCGGCCCACCTCAGTTGCGGTGCACCTCACCGCAACCTACTTTTTGGCCGCTACGTCATTGGCTTGAAGGCAAAAGCCCTGACGAGTGGCCCCACCTTTGGGTTCCTCTTGGCTTCACCGTGGCTGGAAGTCCACGGTTACTGAGCCCCCCGCAACGACAATGCGGGGACCCACTCGGGGGTGTGAGTCCTACGGTTAGGGCAGTTAGAGAGCTGCTTACTTGTTGTGAGGGGTATGCTCGAGAGTATGGCCTAGTTTATAATGCCTGGCTTAATGCTGGTCCTGCTCCACAGCCACCTGGGCTTACTAGTCAACATTTTAATATTTGGAAGAGTTGCTTCCTCTTTTTTTATGTTTTCTGACATTACGAACATTTCTGTTCCTATTATTATTATTTTTCTGACATTGCGAACATTTCTGTTCCTATTGTTATTAATTTTCTGACATTACGAATTTGTTTTTGATTTTACTGAACCAAGTATTATTTATTAAAATTTCAATAGATATTAAATATTTTTCTTTCTTTTTGGAAGTCAAATTTTATGAATTTCTCAAATACATTGAAACTGTAGTTTTGTATAATTTAGAAGCGTAAATGTGAGTACCATGCATCCTTATAATATATTGTTTTGATGTACGTCGACTTGAAAAAACGTGGTAGTTGAGAGTATGTCATGCTCACTTAAATGTCTCACTGATGGTGGCGCGTGTGTTGGATCATTCGGTTCCCTAGAAAATGGTTGAGCTGAATGGTGCTGATCCACGCGTCATGTTCGTGAACGGGCGCCGCCGGTTGAGACTGGTCATCTCCTAACTGCCATGGCTTATTTTGAATCTTATTTTTTTTTTTTTTACATTGTTCTCACATATAGAAGCACCAAGAATAATGTTCCCAAAATTTTGTAATACCCATGATTTAAAATGTTTCTTGCCCGTTCTTCTCCATAGAGATCTACGTTTTGGAATGGGCACCTAGCTTCAACTTCGATTTTTTTTTTGACAATCCAAAAGTGCCTGTAAAAGGTTTAATTGAAATAAATGCTTTGAGTTTGAGTTTGAATGTTAAGAAAAGCGAATTCTTGGTCTTTAAGGCTGATGGTGGTAAATGTCCTGAGTATGTGCCCCCGATTAAACTAATTGGGAATAACATATTGCAAGTGTACCAGTTCAAGTACGTGGGGCATTATGTAACCGACTACCTTAATGACCAAGTGGATATTGAGAGGGAACATAGGGCGCTGGCAGACCGCTGTAACATGATAGCTCGTAGATTTGCACGCTGTAGCAGGGCAGTCAAAATCACGCTTTTTTAAGCTGACAGGAGCCTTTTACACTTAGGTAGGTGTCTCTCTGTTCCAATTACCTACTGATAATTTTCATAGCTACTTATATTAAAAAAAAAAAATACGTAATGCGAAGCTGCTTTGTAGATCATTATTATTTCGCGTATGTACCTCAATTACGTATACGATTGGCGAGGTCATTAGCGGCTACCGTTCGTAAATAATTCATTAATAACCGTATGACCCGATCGCTTTACTCAAGGATTGCAATATTTTAGTAATATGTTTGTGAGTAAGTATAATTCATTATATTGTGTTACATTATATTAAGTATATAGAAAAAATAACCAGTGCGCAGACTGTAATTGATTTTTTTTTCGTAGGTTACCTTTTTACCACGTACCGACCACACGGCGACATATCAAGCTATACATTTTGCAATGTAAGCTGGTCTCGCATTGTATCCGATTCCTGTACGAACCTACGAAAAAGTCCTTAGCTACAGTCTGCGCACTGGTTTTTTTACACTATTTTATTAAACGTCGAAAAATGAAATGAAATGAATGTTTAGGGGTCTAGAATAATAAATGCTGAATGTAATGGTTATAGTTTGCACACTAAATAAAATTTAATCGTGTACGCCAAAACGCCTCTCGCCCTCATTCATCTTCTTAACATTACCAAACCACCTAAGCGACGCTTTAGTATTTGGTTTTTTGGCTTCACTCTTGGTGTTCCGCGCGGTCTATCTGCCTTTGTTTTATAATCAGAGGGGCAATTCTGCTAATTTTAAGAACGTTCACAGTTTGATCTCAGTCGCAATCTGTCAAAAATACCTCGAGTTTCCATACATTTTTGACAAGTTTTTGACATTTGCTTGTCGCCGACATGACACTGCGACTAGATTGTGTTACGAGAATTGGCCTTCTGAGAGCCTATCATTCAAAGTCAATACTTTACAATGAAAGCATTTCCACTACTTTCATGCGTCTTTTGCCACACCCAACATTCACTTACATACATATGCGTATGCACTAGCACTCCGTTGTGAACAGCCAGCCGAGCCATTTTGAATTTAGATCTATTAGGCAAATAAGTATATTATTTTCTTTTATAGTCTCACATTTTATCACTGAATTCTTTCGTAAGCCAACAGACGGAAGTGTTACAAGACTTATCTATATGAGGGTAGATTTATATGTTATGTGATCGTGAACTATGCATAGATGGGTCTTGTTATAGTCGAGTTACGTTTGTGTCATTTTGGCAAAAGTCACTGTCAGTTATCAAATCATTTTGACATTAATTGTCAGTTTAACGAGTTGACTATAACAACCGACATGCATGTGGCAGTCTTGAATGAGCCACCGGAGTGACAAGTTGTAAGGTTAGTGAAATAATGTAAAATGAACTGAACTATGTTGAATTGTTGGTATTAAATATTGTTACTGCGTTGATTTATTTGTTGTTTAAATTCTATGATTCCCTTCTGAGATAAGTTTTACAGAAGTCACAAATATTTTTTTAAAGAAACCGTCATTTTATCTCCAACATCAAAATAATGACAGTGGAAAACTTCTTCAGGAAGCCACGTTCGTAGAAAATGTTCACAATAAAATCTAACGCGTGTTATGGCGGCAAACGGCTGCAAAGGTAGGTAAGCGCACCTGCCATCTTGAATATGAACAGTAGGCATGAGAAAGATACGCGTCAATCGAACATTTGGTAATAACATCAGTGACATTTTTATTTAATAAAGGATTTGATGTTTTGGGTGTTCAGTGTCATCACAATTTAGGTGACAATATTTGAAAAATCATCTTTATTGCATACTAGCAGTGCTCCGCGGTTTCACCGGCGTAGTTCCCGTTCCCGTAAGAATACGGGATAAAATATAGCCTATGTCACCCGGGGATAGTGTAGCTTCCCAACAGTGAAAGAATTTTTCAAATCTGTTCAGTAGTTTCGGAGCCTATTCAATGCAAACAAACAATCAAATCTTTATAGTATTAGTAATATTATAAGTAGGATTAATTGCATAGAACTTAAACATAATAAATACATTTTGGGCTCACTGTACCCAAACTTCCGCTTACTTCGCTGGAAGTGTTATTTTCTGTGTTATGCTTGACCTTAACTTGATAATTTCTATATATCAGCGTTCCTTCCTTCCGTTAAAAGCATTTTAATAGAATTAATTATTATTAGCAGCAAGTGTGCAATTCCTCATAAATTAAATTGAATATTAAGTAGCTCTCAGGACACACGTCGTCAATCAGAGATGTTAAATTACAATTACATTACAAAATTTTAATTACATTACTTAAAGGCCACGAAATTCCTCGTGCATGTAGAATTTCAGGTATGTCAAGTGACATTAAATCTATAAATAATATGTGTGCCTATCTTTTTTACGAAAATTATTCGAACGGAGGAGTATGAAATTTGGCACAATTAAAGTTTGTATCGAGGAGTGCAGAAATCTATGGTTGAATTTCGGTCACAGGGTTACCACTAGTTATAATGAATGACATACATTTAATCATCTTCAAATAGCTTCTCCCGCTCTGGGTGGAACAGGAGGGCGTGTCAGAATTTTTACTGACTAAAACTCACCCGTGTTCCCTCGGTTGCCTGTGTGCCAGGAACAACGAAAAACCTGCACCTCTGCCAGGCATCGGCCCTTGCGGAACCCATCAGTTTGTGCTGACATCTCTTTGAGGCGCGCGTGAAACACAACGCGCCGTCGATCCGAGCTTGTCCTAACCGGACAGCGAGCTACCCATTACTCGCCATCGCAAGCTCGCGCCTACGGAGACCGGGAATCAGCCTGGGATTCCCGACGCCAAGGGCGTCTCCTGCGGCGACTAGGACCGTGAATTCGCATATGCTGCCTCTCTCTCACGTGCGACACCTCGCTCTTCGCGAGCATTACTGCTTCGTAGAAGGAGGTGACGGCTACCCATGCACTATCACTCTGTACCATGGCCTGGACCAGGGCCGGACGCGACAGGTCGCCGCCGCCGATCGCCTCCACGAGGCCACAGAGGTGCTCTGCCCAAGCCGGGCAGACCTCCACCGCATGCTCTACCCTGTCCTCAGGGCGATCTACGCAGTTTAATGTTCAGGGTTTGACTTCACTATTCCATCCACAACAATTATTTAAAAAAACGTTTTTTGTATACGTAATGACAGGTCTTCAGTCCCTGCAGTCGCATTTGCGTTGGCTATTTAGAGGAGTCCAGCCCATCCCCAAGACGATCAATAGCCAAACGTTAGCTATGTTCATTGAAAAATAAAACATTATTTTTAAACCTATCGATGTGGGGTATCTGAAATATTTTTAAAATATCAATTTCATAACAGACACTCCAGAAGGAAGACTTAGACATATTAACCGAACAAAATAGAACCCTCAACATGCTATTGAATTACATAGACGAAACGACGACGTTATTCTCTAACACTTTAAGGCGAAACTCGTAAAATATAAAACCCACATGTATTTTATCTGTGAAAATAGAGCAGTGTGTGCTTAGAATGTGGAATGCAGGAAGCGAAGTTATATTTTATGCAACAAAGAGAATACTTGACTGTGGGGAAAGGCGACTCCCGTGTTGTTAAAGATTTTTGTGAGCTGTGTCGAGTATTCTCACACTTTTAGTAATATGGGACTCGTTCAAAAGTAAAATAGTTTCTTTACTGGAAATGTGCCTGAATTAATGACGAATAAATAAATTACCCTTCCCAATATGCTCCTAGAATGTTACTTTTTTGCAAAATTATCTAATAAGCGTTTCCCTGATAGATTTGCTACTCGAGAAAAATTACGAACTTTCTTACAAACTTTTTCCCTATTTAACCCTATATAAATTGTTCACGTGTTCAGTGATCGCGTTATACCTATAAAGACTCTTTTAAATAGTTTTATGCTTCAAAACCCAGCGATTCAGGCTGTGCGTATTCTGTCAGTGATTTTAAAATTTTCATTAAATAGACACGCCGTGCCCGCTGGATTTCCCGATGACAAAAATGACGAACTTTCATCCCCTATTTTACCCCTTAAGAGATCATGCATCCATGATTTATAATCCTTCCTTAGTAAACCTTCTAAGAAACACTTGTGCATAATTTCATGCTCTTAGATCCGCGATTTAACCTGTGAATTGTCTGACAAAGAACTAAAGATATTTTTAAGTAGACGTATTTTTTAGACAGCTCGCGTTTTGTGGTTCCCGAAAAGTGTATGTATTTTTTGTGTCATTTATTGCTAATGCCATTTTACAGGGTTGGTAGTCTAAAGTGTGGCGGACGTCCTATGAAAACATCTATTATTGTAACATTTTTGCATGAACACGTCAAAATATTTTTGACTTTCTGCGTGTTAGATGTAAGTCCTACAAAAACAAAAGTTACATCTATGAAGGGTGTCTGGTAATTATAGATAAACTTAGAAAAGTCAATTCGCAACTATTCGAATAAGACGAAAATAACAGTGACACTCTGGAAGTGCCGGGAGAAGTGAAAACTTGAACAACTCCGAGTGTATTTTTTGAAAAGTCAGGATTTTTTTTTTTGAATCTTCAGATTAAATAACGTTCAACGTTGTTCATTCGTACTTAAACCTATCTTTTGAGACTTAAATTATTGAAATACCTCTACTAAAAAATTGGTGTCGGTAACGGTGTCACGAGTTCAATTGTTTTTTTCCATTTCAAAAAATGCCCAAAGCGGCTAAAGAAGTTATCATTTCAAAGCACTTAAGGCTTCTCCAAACAGGCGTGGTGCGACATTTGTACAACAATTTCAATTAACTTTTCATAGTAATTTTTCCAGGTGAGTCGCGTCGCGGATGTTGCCAGAGCCTTTAAAAATGTTTTCTAAGTATTACTGCAAATTAAACTACTAGATAGGTGAACTAAGAATATTTTTTTTTAAATTCAATAATTCATTATACTAGAATATAAATACTCAAATTAATGTAATATTTATTGATGCAGTCCAGACTCCAGAAAACAGTTTCATATTTTATATGTTAGCAGTAATTATATCTACATGCTGCGAGAAAAGAATAATTAATATTTTCCAACAGAATAACTACACGAAAAAGAATTCAATGTAACGAAGGCGCCATTTAAAATGCATCTCCACAATTTTAAAATCCGAACTCCAAACCGACTCCGTTCGAGAGAATATTTCGCTCTAGCAAGCCCATTCATTGGGTTCCGACGGACGTATTGGCCAACGGAACTACTCTAGCGCTAGAGGTTCACCCCTACGGAATGCAGACAAAAAGTGCGGGAAAGTTACATCGTTACATGCGAAGCTCTTCGTAGTTTCATGTGGATTTTTTTTTTATTCAACCTTCTGCATGGCTTCACGTACAATTGTGCGGTTTTGTAGGGTTAAATAAATAAGGAATGGTGAGGAAAAGTGTGTTTAAATTGTTGAATTTAGAATTCGTTTTGTCTTTGGATTTATGTTTTTGGCCATTTTATTGGACGAGTGAAATAGTTTTTAATTCGATTAATGTCAATCCTACTAATTCTACTAATCATCATCATCATCATCATCGTTTCCGCCGAAAGACGTCCACTGCTGGACATAGGCCTCCCAAAAGGGGGGTTTTTCCATAATAGCCACGCTTGGCAGGCTGGTTGGCGATCGCAGTATGGTGGTAAAATGCATAGAGAACGCTGCTGCCCATTCTCTAGCAAGTTCCTTAGTCGCCTTCTACGACACCCATGGGGAGTAATGGGATAATGCTATTCTTTTACGTCCGGCACCACACAGAACATTCTACTAATATATAAATGTGAAAGTTTGTATGTTTGGTTATTTCGATGTTTGGTTGTTTGTTATTCAGTCACGCAGCAATGTACTCGTAAGAACGAATTTGAATGAAATTAGGCTCACAGATAGTTCATAACTTGGATTAACACATACCCTTTTTTATCCCGGTAGTCCGTTCCTGTGGGATTATTTTCAACCTCCACACAGGCGAAACTGCTAGCAAAAGCTAGTGAAGAATAATTACGACCTGAGGCTCAGCAGTGAAACATTATAGTCTGTTTATAAAACTTTAAATGTTTACAAAATAATAAATGAATTGGAATTGGAATTGCCGTGAACGTGACGTGGCGTGTATTGTTATGTCTATTGACGAAAACCACATTAAAACCCATTGCGCAGTTAAAAAGATCTTACAGACAGACCGAGCGTACATACACGAAGAGTGACTTTGTTTTATACTATGTAGATATACATGAGATATACGGAGATAATCGAAAATCCCATTAACACCCCACAGTAACTCTGAATATGTCACCAACATCCCAACTCTTTTAAAAATCGTTAAGTAGACTCCCAAACGGACTCGATAAACATCAAACTGACTGAATAAAAGAACTTAATCCGTTCATAGGTAAGACTTATAGCTAGAGATCGGATAATCGGATGCATATTTATTTACCTAAAGTTCATTTTTGTAATGAAAGTATGGAAGCGGCTTCTTATTTTTTTTTTTTTTTTAAATAAAAATCCCGGGGTGCCAGGAACACCGTGAATGCATAAATAGTCAGTAGTATGGAAGCGACTTCCAAGATATTAGGATCACATAAATATTGAGATACATATTTAGGTATTTAGAATTAATGCTCAATATTATTATTATGCATATGCATCGGGCCCTAAGAGAAGACTAGAGAAGGGGTGGTGTACGTTAGTTAAAAAAAAAACCTTAACTGAATTAAGTCGGGGACGGGGTTTTTGACTATTTTGTATGTGTGCATTTTATGTACCTACCTTTTTTGTAATGTGCGTTTTGTTTGTTTAGAATTAACATTTTTTTCTTCCTTTCTAAGATTTTTTCGATATAAAAGGGAATTCCATATAAGCCAACATCGCAACTTTAGGTGATTAAGCATCCGAATATCCGATCTCTGCCTATAACTGAACTAGTTACCGGAAGAACTATTAAGATAATTCAGTAATAAAAAACTAAGTTTCAAAGTTCCAGCTATTTTTCGACCAAGTTGAGCATCAATTTTATTTACAAAAACTAAGTTCAAAAATCTCGCTCTAAAAAGTAAGAAACAAGAAAACTTTCTCATCTGAAATCTGTGGTCATATGCCACTTTACAGTTAAGCTTATGATCACTTACTATTGATAGAATATATTATTTTCTAAGGGTAGGTGGCAAAAAAATTCGGCCGAAAAATTAAGTTAGTTCATGAATTTGTCCTCTACAAGGCGTCATATTCAACTTAATGTGACGTCACAAGGCCCCGGAAAACATAAAATATTATTTATATAACGAAATTATAGGTATAAAATACAGGATAAGTTTTTATCCAGTGCGCAAACTGTAACCATGAATTCAATATATCATTCTAGACCCCATAGCGCAGAAATTTTTCGCCGGTTATACAAAAAAAAATCAGCTGTTCCATACATTTTGACCGCGTCGGCATGCACTTTTCTATGAAACGCAATGCACTTTTCTATGAAAGAGCAGATTTTTTTTTTTTTTTGTAATACCGACGAAAAATATCTGCGCTGGGGGTCTAGAATGATACGATGAATTCATGGTTAAAGTTTGCGCACTGGATAAAAACTTGCCCTGTATGTATTTCCTGTGACCAAGATTTTGAAAAATATAATGTTTGAGAAGATCAAATTTAAACAAAAAACGTAAAAAAGTTGATCATGCCGATCAAAACTTCAAAAACTGTATGCAGGGAAAACTAAAATAAAAACGTACAACTAAACAAAAACATATTTAGGGGACACCCGGATTTGAACCGGGGACCTATCGATCTGCAGTCGATTGCTCTGCCACTGAGCTATATCCCCAATGCACTTTTATGTTAAAAACTGATACCGAATTATGTTTGAGGGAATATGGATGTTTCAACAAAACATTTTAATAGTTTACAGATGTCACTTCAAGTCCAGACAAAATATGAGCAGAAACTAGTCCAGTCAATTAGCATAAGCAGCCTATTCCCACTGCTGGGACAGAGATCTCCTCTCTGAGAGGGAGTAATAATCAACCAAACAGACCCATTGCGGGTTGGTAGATGTCACATGTCTTCAAAGGTTATTTCCACGTTAGTTCATGATGTTTTTCTTCACCATTTGCAGAGCAATTGTGATGAAATTAAGTACACAAAGTAAAGTGTCTGGCTGGGTTCGAACTCACGAACTTACAACTCGTAAGTCTTGGCCGATACCACTGCTCTCTCACCACTGTTAAGCCAATTAATTACGTTTTATTTTCATTTTATTTTTCCCTTTGCCATGTTGGTTTGATCAAATTGTAATCTCATTTAGATAACGACCAATCAGGTAGTGCATACCTATACTTGATTCAGCATCATTTTAAATTGGATTGGCTCAACTATACCAAACATGGCGGTTTAGTGTTTTTTCGTTGCTGGGTAGTTACTGGGTAGCATGTTTGACATGTACAGACGCCAGCACATCAAGCTACCTCAAAATGATTTTTTTCCCGTGGAGGTGAACCTAGTCCACATTATTCCCATAAAAACTTCGGGAGTGTATTACTGCACTGTTTGACAATGTACATCAAAAATTAAACATGGTATGGTTTTGTCTTATTATTAATATTTTTTGTGTGGAAACATAATACTAAAATTAAAAACCATTAAAAAGTTAGGAGCCAACAAAGATTCGTTTTTCTTGCTAATTTAACCTAACTTTGGGCGTGCCTAAGTAATAAAAGAAGTGTAAAATCTCCAAAACTAAGTCGGTACTGACAAAGCTCTTATCGAAAAGTTCAATTAACAGTGTTTTTTTCAGAAAACCCGATCTTCCGAAGGACTTTTCTTAATTTTTTACGCGCCTGGTTTACTATAACTGATCCTGCAGCTCACTCAATAACGTTGTGCGTGTAGACTAGCGTTTTTTTTTTTTTTTTTTTTTGGTTGGGTAATCATCAAATAACTTCTCCCGCTCTGGGTGGAGCAGGAGGGCGTGTCAGACTTTTACTGACTAAAACCCACCCGTGTTCCTTCAGTAGCCCTTAAGCCAGGGGCTGTGGTGTCTCTTTCGAACAAACCCGCACCCCTGGCAGGCATCGGCCCTTGCGGGCCCCATCATTTTTTGTGCTGACATCTCTTTGAGGCGCGCGTGGAACACAATGCGCCGTCGACTTGGGCTTGGTCCTTACCAGACAGCGAGCTACCCATTTCTAGCCGTCCGCAAGCTCATGCCTACGGTGGCCGGAAATCGGCCTGGGATTCCCGACGCCCAGGGCGTCTCCGTATCCTGCGGCGGCTAGGGTCGCGAGGGCGCATATGCTGCCTCTCCCTCACGTGCGCCGCCTCCCTCTTCGCGAGCATCACTGCTTCGCTGAAGGAGGTGACGGCTCCCCATGCCCTCTCGCTCCGTACCATGGCCTGGACCAGGGCCGGACGCGAGAGATCGCCGCCGCCGATCGCCTCCACGAGGACACGGCGGTGCTCTGCCCAAGCAGGGCAGACCGCCACCGTGTGCTCCACTGTGTCCTCAGGGCGATCTTCGCAGTGGAAAAACCCGGGCATTTCCTCCCGCCCTATCCGAAACAGGAACCTCCCGAAACAACCGTGTCCGGTAAGGACCTGCGTCAGGCGGAAGGTGAGGACGCCATGCCGCCTCTCAAACCACTCCTCAAAGAGGGGACTTACCGCCGCAATCGTGGCGTGCCCAGTGTAGACTAGCGTCTAACTGCTCATCATGTGTACTAACTCTGTCGGACACGAAGCCTGGTGAGACAGCGTGATTTTTAGCCAGGCCCATCAGTGAGTTCGAGCCCGTGACTAGGTTCCCCTTAAACGTAACTAGCCAAAAGTGAGTGTTCTGTAGTAATGGATACTTACACCTCAACTTAACCCTTTGGAAACACAAGCATGATGTTATGTTGTTCATCAATAAATCTAGATATCAAGAGACAATATGTAGGTACAATTACTTTAAATCAAAATTACTCAAACAATTAGAAAAATGAAAATGCAAATTAAGATAAGAATAGATGACTGACTTTAATAAGGGACCTCGAAAACGGGGATGATACTACTTGCTTTTTCTAAAGACAACTTTTCCAATACTCAATACTCGATGTATTAAGTATTGGAAAAGTTGTCTCTTGTAAACAGTCCTCAGTCACCAACTTCCAACTACAAAACCTAACAGAAGCAGATGCTCTTAACAAACTGCTACAATATTTAAAGCCGGTTACACAAGAGACGCAACACATCCGCCTGTTCCGAGTAATCGAGCGACAGTCCATTGTTCGTACTCCCTATGTAGATACAATTCAAACGCGCACGTCGGCTAGGTAACTATGGTACCTGGTTCCAACGAGAAAACATTTAACAGTAGTTTCATTTGCCATTCTAGCATATTTTACATTATAGTATATTGTACAATATATTAGACTGTACAATATGTAAACGCAACGTACTTCTCGCAACCGGCGTGTATGACCAGTGGCCCTAGTGTGGATTGCGCCGAATGTGGTCGATGCGTTAAATCGAGATGGTTTTAACAAATTCATACTAGGACCTCACATGTATAAACGTAATCGATCGTAGCAGGTGTGATTTTATATATCTATGTCTATTATATTGTCTTTGGTCCCTGGCCCTGACATAAAGCAATGGACAAATTTGTCGAATAAAGTTCGTCAATTTTGTCCATTGCTTTGATTGAATACGAGGCTTTTGCCCACTTTATCTGTGTATTTTTAGGGTTCCGTACCTCTAAAGGAAAAAACGGAACCCTTATAAGATCACTTTGTTGTCCGTCCGTCTGTCCGTCCGTCCGTCCGTCTGTCAAGACCGTTTTTCTCAGGAACGCGTGGAGGTATCAAACTGAAATTTCTATATGATACTTAGTTCTACTGTCCCTGGAAGCTGTAGAAAAATCAACCTTCTAAGTCAACGCAATCAAAAGATACAGCCATTTAGGCCGCAAAATTCCGCAAATTTTCGAAACTCGCACGGGAATCAAAACCTACAGGGTACTTCCCGTGAACTTAGAATCTTGAAATTTTGTACGAAGTCACGTCTTATAGTACAGATATAGGAAAAATTACGAAAACCGTAAATTTTTAGTTTCGTCATATAAAAAAAAATATTTTTGACAATTTTGAACTTTTACTTATATACCCACAGGTTTGTACGGAACCCTCGGTGCGCGAGTCCAACTCGCACTTGACCGGTTTTTTTTTTGCAATGTGTGCTTTGTTTGTGCAGAATAAACAAATTTTCGTTATTCTGTCTTCAATGTAACAACTAAATTCCAGTATTTTACATGGAGCGACTGCCTAACTAGTTACAGGCTAACACGACATCCCTTGGTAAGTCAGGTTGAAAGACTTCGGGCTTGTGACGAACAGAAACGACTATCAAAGATCAACGAAAGAAAGCCGGGACCAACTGGACGTCCTTTATAAGACATGGAGTGATCTCAGTCTTTAGCCTCGCCTTTATTTGAACAGTTGGTTAATAGAGTACTTTGTATAATGCTTGCCATACTTCTGACTTCGGCTGGTTTAGCACCAGTTCTGTTTGGAGAAGACGCTCTTTGTAGGGTTAATTTGAATTCTGTGAGAATCAATGTTAGATTGGTTTCCACCAGAACTGGTCTGCGGTGTGTGAGTATTGGAAAATGGAGTTTTACTTTGAGCTACCATCAGGGGAATTTACGTAGCTTTCCCAAGCTTCATTGTGCCCTGTTGTTGGCAGTTCTAGGTGAGCCTTCACCTAGGACTAACAATATTATTAGAAAAAACTGAGTGTACTATAAGTGCACCTCTAGCTAGCCCTTCGGGGAATTCAAGCGTGATATTAAGTTGAGGGAAGTTATAAGTTTCACCGCTATGTCTGTCTGCGGCACCGTTGCTCTTAAACGGGTGAACCGATTTGGGTGTGTTTTTTAATACGTTTTCTAGCGGTGGTTCTTATACGTGTTTCATCAAAATCGGTTCAGCCGTTTGAAAATTATCAGCTCTTTTCTGGTTGATGAAGGGATTTGAGCATTTTCCACGGGTCTGATCGAGTCGAAATTTGGTATTCTATTACTTCAATCATATTAGACGAACAAAGTAGCCTAGATGCTGGAGCATCACCTGGAATTTCCAGGATACCCAAGTTACTCACCAAACTGCGGAAGTATCGTGTTTGGGCTCATTGAAAAAGTCTCAATGAATAATAGGTTTTAGATAAATGATGATCAGGATGAGGAATGAGGATAAATTAGTAACAAACTTCACTGTGGGAAACATACGTAAAGCTGCGCAGATTTAAGCGTGACATACATGTGTTGATCGAAAAAGTAATAGTAAACACGCTACGATTGACACATCATCATGATGATGACTACTGCTATATTAAGTTTAAAAAGTAGGAAATTAAAGTTAAATTAAAACTTTAAAAAACCCCGACCCAAACAAAAAACGGTAAAATGTAAAAAAAAAATATATAATATAGGCCAATAAATATTATAATTATTTTAACTTTTTAGAGGTTTTATAAATTTTCTTTTATATGTAGATTTCCCAAAATACCACTTGTGTAAAGCTAGGCAAAATAGTCAGGGAATCTAGAACCTGCCAAAGGAACCTCCCTGGGAAAAGTAAGTTAGCAGACAACCGTACTTTTTAGTCAGTAACCTCCTTATAACAAAACCAGGTTTTTCTTTAGGTGTGGCTTAAAACATCGGGGCTGTTTTTGAAATAAGAACTTAGAACTGAAATAGAATTACAGCTCCTTTTATAAAACTGACAATTTATTACTGGACTAACTTGTCAGTTTTGTAAAAGGAGCTGTATTTCGATTTCAGTTAGGTTCTTATTTTAAAACAGGCTCGACGGTTTAAACCATACCTAAAGAAAAACCTGGTTCTGTAATAAGGGGGTAAGAGTTTCAAACCAAACAAACTCTATTACAAATATTAGCGAGTCTTACATTTCGATAATTGCTGAAAACGAATCAACTCCATCATTAAATGCTACAACCCAGCCAGAAGATTGGGTCTTCTCACCATGCATTAGAGTACAAAATCACTTGTCATATCATCTAAGCCTTCTGCATTTCCTCGCCTTGCTTCGTTATCCAGCTTTTTGTGTTAGGCATTGCAAACATTTTTTTTTATTTGTAATCCATTTTAAAATCCCTTCGGTTTTTGACGGCATGTTTTTTAAATCATGCGTGTGCTCCCGCATACAGATTTTGTTCGTGGATGTACTGAAAATTAAGTGGTACACTCGTGCGCTGAATGTTTTGAGTATTTTTTCAGTTGAATCGATTTGATTTGATATGTAATAACCCTTAGTTAATGGCAGGGTGGTAACTGCATGAATGCATAATCAGCCTATAATATGCCCACAGCTGGGACACAGACCTCCTCTCTATGTGAAGTAACGGGCCATAGACCGCATGTCTATGTCGCATGTCTTCGATATTTGATTATAACACATGCCGGTTTCCACACGTTTTGCTTCACCGTTTTGAGAGCAGCGGGGTTGATATTAAATACACAAAGTAAAGTGTGTGCCTGAGTGCGAACTCACAACCTACAACTCGTAAGCCGGGTCCGATACCTCTGAGTCACCACTTAAGCTTCTTAATTGCCTCATAGATTAAACAATTTTACTCACTCAATCTGTGCGGTTCTTTCCTCAAAAGACCATTTCAGACATCAATCCACATGTTTTTTTTTTTGGGTGGGAAATCATCAAATAACTTCTCCCGCTCTGGGTGGAGCAGGAGGGCGTGTCAGACTTCTACTGACTAAAACCCACCCGTGTTCCTTCAGTAGCCCGTATGCCAGGGGCTGTGGTATCTCTTTCAAACAAACCCGCACCCCTGGCAGGAATCCACATGGTCTGACCAAGATTATGTCTGGACTTTAAAAGAGACTGTGACCTCTGAGTTTGTTTCGGCCTTTCTTCTCAGAGTAGTCAGATAGGAAACGCCGCCCACATCTAGTTTATAAAAATGTGATTGACGTGTAAAAGTGTTTGTACAAACCTACTTATAGAAATGAAATCATTTACTCTTACTTATTAGAACTTAATGCACAATAAAACCTTTTAAAACTTGAAATTATAATATGTACAGGTATTTAAAAAGAAAATAATCATAAGGCATCAAAAAATACATCCGTATCGTTGTCAATGGGAAAAGTGCCCAAAAGGCTGGCAGCATTGCCACGTTGTATGGCAATGCTGATTCATTGGCCGAAAAATAGGCCAGCCTTTTGGTCACGTGAAGAGTCGACCGCTTGGAAATGTCTCGGAAAACTAAGTGGGCACTCGGCCCCATGGCCCTAGAGTTTCAACCCCAAACGGCTCGAACATATAGGTTCCAATAAGATTGGAATATTTGCGCCGTTTGAGGTTTTCTGCACCTGCAGCAGCCGCCCCAGCACAACCCGCCGTACTAGAAAACTGGGATGGCGCAAGGGTATCGACACATGTTGCATCCCACACCAAAGGCCGACCTAAATTCCAAGGCATTATGGTCATTCCATCTGGTCTCTTCCCATCGTCGCGTGCCAAGCCATTGGGTTCTAGAACAGCTGGCACCCCGGCAGTGACAAGAGCACGACGGATAATGTCATTGATGCTGGCGTGCCGTGCTATCTGGCCTGCGCTCCTACTGCAGGATAAGCCATGGTGTCCGAGGCAGTCGACACCTTCATCGCATTGACAGAGATGCAGAGCCACGCAAGGAGCGCCAAGACGCAGTCATGTAGCGAGCCGGAAGGTCGAGTCACCCAGCATGGTGCCTATGTTGGGTGACGGTTGTGCCTGCAGCCAGAGGCCCGACTCCCATTCACCCACAGCCAGAAGGCGAGCACGCTCAGCAGCATTGGTGGACGTATTAATAAGTTTATTCCGTACCAACCTGCAGAGCAGCTCATCCCACTGTCTCTGGGAAGATGGGTTCACGGGCCGATCTGTATCCGGGCAAGCCATTTTCCAGGCATTCACCGCATCGGACAAGCACGGCACTTCAGAGTCAACCAGGCAACGGGCTAAAATTTTCCCAGCCATTTTTTCAGGGCTGTAGACAGAGGACAGGAAAGCCGGTAAGCTAATACTAGTAATTTTATTACTTATTACTTTACGTGATATATTATGTAACTAGCTCTTGCCAGCGGCTTCGCCCTATCAAGGTCGAAAATTATCCCACGGAATATATTAGCGAGATAAAAAGTACTCTATATACTCTTCGCTTCACCGTGGCTGGGAGACCACGGCTACTGAGCCCCCTGCAATGACAATGCGGGAACACACTCGTGGGAAAGCGACGGAGTGGGTCGGTAGAACAATAAATTTGACGCGAACGAAGTCGCGAACAGAAGCTAGTCTTAAATACGGAGAATCGGAACCACCCAACTTTTACTTTGACACCGACATCTGTAACAGATTCTGGAAACACCCCAATTCAGGTATGAAGCAGGATTTTGCTACTATTTATACTTTTGAAGTACCTATCTTTTGTGGTATTCCATGACCTTTAACATGTTGTCAAAAATTTTGCGAGTGATATTGTGTGCTTTTGGATTATGTTTGTCTCAAAAAGGACAGGTGTTTTTGCCGCGAGATAATGGTTTCATTTAGATGTGCTTGCGAAAAATGGACATCGGTATATCTGTCCGTGGACGGATGCAACATCTCGAAATTATAAAAACCTACATTGATGCCAATTCTTTTGTTCACCACCTCAACTAAATTATTACTATTAAAATAAAATATTGCTGTCTCTTACTGACAGATCGCGAATGAAAATGACAAGTGACGCTTTAGAACTGTCAAACTAAAATACGCCTCGATTGCTTTGAATGTAGCGTGATTTAACGCAGGATTGAATTTAGTTCGTCGCTGTTGCGTCGAAGAAATTCTTAGTTCAACTAAATTTGACAGCTCTTATTTGCAATAGCTTTAATTGAGTTTAGTATGTGATAAAATCATCACCACCTTCTTTAGAAAATAATTATAATCAATAATACGCACCACTTATGGGCGTAAACAAACAAGCGTTTTAAAAATTCTGATCTCTTTGTTCAACAGTGAACCGAACTCAGATTTTCGCTCGAATTTTAGATTATCGCTTAATTTTTAAGGTTATGAAATTGATCCTGGGAATTGACCTTCGTTATGATATTTTATTTTATGTAGAGCTTGTTTTAGAATGAGCGGGAAAAATTAAGTTACGGCTTGAGTAGGTAGTAAGTTAAAACGAGTTTCAGATACTGTACCGTCACGAACACCAATATGTATACGCCTACCAACTTTTGAAAGTGATTTTCTCCTCTTGTACTGATTGTAATTTTATGTTATTACGGAAATAGTATTTTGGAAGCCACACTATAATGAATACCTAAGTTATCTCAAGGTTGCAAGCGTTATTTAAGAGAAATTGCTTGTCAATTTGGCTATGTGTATACATATTAGTGCTCGTGACTGTACTATTTAATAACAATGAGATTTAAAATATTCAAAAAAAAAAACCTAATTTATATACACCTTAATACAATCACATTCTACCATATAATTCCTATATTGGTAATATTATTAACAATGAACACGTAAAAGTTTTTTCTAAATTAAAAAAATATATATATAAAATGTTACCGTAACAATCCTCAACCAACCGCAGTCATTCTCATAGACATTCACAACGAAACCAGCCATGTTCTTTTAAGATGTCTCAAGGCTTAATCATCACATAACATCCTCAAACAGACTGTCTCAACCACATGTGCTTGCATAAAACTTCACATTCACACATAAACTTAAAGCTCATAAATAAACCAAAATATTGTAAAATGCACTCCACTACACTCGTGCCACGTTTTAAAATTCAAGACAATGTCTTAAACATTTCGGGACGTAAGGGACCGGATCCGGAATTACGGACCGGAATAAAATCGGGAAACAGCTTTAAGTAATATCGTGTGTATTGCACTTTATTTCGGCGAATGCGATATTTTGGTAGTTCTATTGAATTCTAATGTTCTGTGTGCAGTTTATGTTTTTATTGGTCTTAAATGTTATGTCTTAGTTATTTCCTTGTAGCATAAACGGCCTATAATGTTCTCACTGCAGTTTTTTTGAAGTAAAAACGTTTTAGGCGCGTTGCGCATTTTTTGAAATGGGAAAAAACAATTGAACTCGTGACACCGTTACCGACACCTCTGTTTTTTAGTAGAGGTATGTCAATCATGTAAGTCTCAAAATATAGGTTTAGGTCCAAAACTAATATTCCAATTGAAATTATGAAAATGAATGTATAAGCATACTCAGCCTATTAAGTTCCCACTGCTGGGACATAGGCCTTCTCTATGAGAGGGCCCGGGTCGTAGATGTTACATGTCTTTGAACACATGCCGGTTTCCACGCGTTTTCCGCCAAGCAATAGCAATTCACCTAGCAGGTACGCACGGCTACACATCAAGCTATACATTTCCAGTTTACGCTGATCTCGCACTTTACACAAATCCTATACAGTGCGAGATCAGCTTAGACTGGAAATTATAGCTTGATGTGTAGCCGTGTGCACGGTGTATTCCACCCGTGTACCTTCAGTTGCCTTTGTGCCAGGGGCCAAGGTATCGCTTTCGAACTACCCGCACCCCTGGCAGGCATCGGCCCTTGCGGACCCCACCAGTTGGTGCTGAAATCTCTTTGAGGCGCGCGTGGAACACAACGCGCCGTCAACCTTGGTCCTTACCGCACAGTGATCTACTCATTACCCGCCGTCCGCAAGCCCGCTCCTACGGTGGCCGGAAATCAGCCTGGGTTTCCCGATGCCCAGAGTTGACGGTTATTGCCATAGATAAATAAATTCAAGCGTTTTTCCTATAGAGGTAGGCAGAAACTACAGAACGCCACGTACTACGATCCTTACATACTCCTTCTGTCTTGTTTACTTCATACACGCACGCCGGTTGCGAGTACTATGAACCTGACCTTTCTGAAAAACATCACCAATAAGGTCACTATGTCCTCCTAGGGCGTACCCTCCCGGGATTTCCACGATTGTTGCCATTATCGACGAATAATCGTGGCAGCTTCCCAGAATTTCGTAACGGATAAACTCGGGCCTCAGAACGCGATATACAATTGAGCTTAAGACTAGAACAACAAAGCAGCTTCATTTAGAAGTAAATTAATTCCACTGAAATAGCTAAACCTACCAAGAAATGTTACCTAAACTCCATTTGTTTTTCAGAATAATTATTCTCATTTTTCAGTAGATATTGAAATACGTAAGTTATTTACCAATTCTTCGAAGGATTTAAAAGATCTTTCTTTACGTACAAAAGATTTTAAATTTAAATTGATATTTGATATCAAAGGGCACTTGATCCTAGACCGATATAATGTAGCTCGCTGTCCGGTAAGAACCAATCCCGGGTCGACATCGCGTTGTGTTCCACGCGCGCCTCAAAGAGATATCGGTACCAACTGGTGGGGTCCGCAAGGGCCGATGCCTGCCAGGGATGCGCGTTATTCGAATGAGATGCCGTGATCCCTGGCACATAAGCAATTGAAGGAACACGGGTGGGTTAAAGTCTGGTCCGGAAGGTGAAGGCATAATCTTAATATGGTACTAATATTATGAAAGTGAAAGTCTGTGAATGTTTGGATGATTAGAGGTTTGACTTTTTGTACCTAAATCACGCAAAAACGGCTGGACGGATTTCGTTGAAATTTGGCACACAGATAGTTTATAACCTAAATTAACACACAGCAAGTAATTTATCCAGAGTGAACGTGTCCGTGGGATAAGTACCAACCACCACGCGGGCGAAACCTTTAGCAAAATCTAAACTATGCCTAAAACACGTTTAACAGTAAATTCTTGCTACTGCAGCATCCAAGGAATTATAATCAGCCTGTAATATTCCTACTGCTGGGAAAAGTCTTAAAAAAACCCAGGTCTGTCCTGCAATACACAAAAATACTATAGGGCTCTATACTAAATTTAATATTTCTTTTAAGTATAAACAACACAGACTATGGCAAAGGGTACATGTGTGTGATAAGTAAATAAATAAAAATCTAACCCTGTAACGTGCACCGCATTTGAGAAGCAAACTAAATTATGTGTCACAAAGCTCCCGCGGAGGGAACAGACAAACAACTTCGTTAATAGCGCAACAAGACGAAATTGTACAACACTAGAGTTCTGAGAACGCTGAATACACATCACTACTGCTCTCGAGTGCGAAGCAGGAGATAATTTAAGTTCATACAATTTTACTTGTGCTTGTAAATAGGGACTTGACTAGTCTGGCAGTAAATTGAAATATGTGGTGTGGTGAAAATCGAGACGTGTGGTGTAAAGTTGCCGCTACATAAATGACGTGAGTTTTTAGTAAAATTTATTTATTCAGTAGTAGGTACACATACATCATCATCTGCTTAGCCTTTTCGCAACTATGTTGGGGTCGGCTTCCAGTCTAACTGAATTCAGCTGAATACCAGTATTTTACATAGAGAGACTGCCTATCTGTCCTCTACAACCCAGTTACTGGGTAATACGATACCCCTTGGTAAGACTGGTTGTCAGACTTTCGGGCTTCTGACGACCTGTAACGACTATCAAAGAATGACTAGATTAAAACCACCTAAGCAGGTGTTTAGTTAAAAGAAACAACAAAAAAAAAACAAGTATCAGGGAATAAAATAAAAAGGTGGAGGGATGTTTTAACATTGATACAGGTTGTTCCTAATGAACACGAGGAAGATGAATTAAGAGTGGATACTCTGGATATTGAGTTTCTTCCACGTAATTAATTATTTACTAAATAAACACTTTAAAACAAAAAGGATAAACAAATAAAAAAAACTAGTGTTCAATGTTCAGTCTTATTGCACACTAGCTTCCGCCGGCGATTTCGTCCATGTGAAAGTTTGGCCCCCGACCCACCGCGTCGTATCGTATCGCCCGTTCTTTTAGAGCTTTTTCTTTTGCTCGTCTCCTAAGGTAGCAGCGTGATGTTAAAAAGTTGCAGTAGCAAGCAATAGTTAACCAATGTGTTGGTTATCGATGTCGTAAGCGAATGAAAAAAAAAAAAAATTTTTCGTCATTCCGACTTTGGTCAAAACTTTAATTGACACTGTGACATGTACACACGGCTACACATCAAGTTATAAATTTCCAGTATAAGCTGATCTCGCATTGTATAGGATTTCCGTACACCGCGAGATCAGCGTAAACTGGAAATGGATAGCTTGATGTGTAGCCGTGTGTACATACATTAAGTCAACCAAACGACTGTTATGTGATAGTTCTTGCAAATTCATTTAAAAAAATCTAAGTTCCGTGGAAAATTACAAAAACAGCTGACCAGGGACCATATAATAATGTGGTCGCTACAGCTGACCGATTACGAGCATTGACCTTCGCCTATCAAATAATGAAACATGTTTTTTTTTTTTTAGTTTAATTAGTTTTCAATGACGACACTCCAACACGTAGGTAATATATTGCCATCGAATTTAATTTGACCCTGCATAGATGGCAATACCTTTGAATGGACTGAATGAAAGGATCGGCCGACTTAGAATATTAGGTTTGAAACGAACTTCAAGTTTCTGAGTGTACATAACTGTTGCTGTACTAACTTCGTGACTTGCTCCGAAGCTGTAAATGGACTCATCCAAATAAAAGCTTTGACTTTGCACATAGTCGAATTCAAACCGAATCTTCAAACCGGTTTAGTTTTGTGGTGTGTGAAATTTCAATCCAAAGCGGCTCAAGCATTTGTGTTCTCACTGTATTGGAAATAACGAGACTTTTTTCAGTACCGCCAAAGTAAAATTCCCGGTATTTCAATCAGGCACGTCACTACGCGCGCGATTCAATTTTGATTTCGTTTTCAATATGTGAACCAGCAGAGATCACAAAGCTCTGGAATGTTTATATAAATATTTTAACTACCCGTCAGTGTAGGAGTTGTAAATTTTTCAAAGAAATAACTTTTGATTTTCATATCGTCAACATCGTTTATTATTATGGTCTACTTGCAGATGGCTTATGTCAACTGCGATACAAAATATAGCAGAAAAATTATATTAAAAAATCCTAGTCCCTATCTTAGTTTTTCTTATTTCTTGCCAAAACTTTCAAGACTTCAGTAATTGTCGTTAAAATAAAACAAAATTCTATTTCTTAAAGACAATGAGTGTAACAAGGCTGAAATGAACTAAGTATAATTATGATGGCGTGATGAAACGCAATGAAACTAATGTTTCAATGATTTCAAGATTTCATGCAATGAGGGTTTTCTGAAATGACGTTCACTAAGGTGACAGCACTGAGACGTCAGGTCCGGGCACCTGTCAAAAGTGTCAAAGCAGCTACGGACTGAATGCTGAACGAACGAATGAAACGAAAGGCATCAAATATTTTAAGTTTATTGTCGAACTGGAAGACCTCTTGTCAAAGTGGCGGCAACTGGTGGCTTGAATATTCAAAAAAACCCTCATTAGTTGTGACATTGACAAAAACTTTTTGTTTACACTTTTTGGATGTGGTACCTATCATATACAAATTCGTAAACCACTACTTGCGTTGTAAACAGCGAGTAACAGGAAGTTTAAAATATATATTATATTTTTTATTAAATACGTATTATTGAAGCTAACTCAAAAATTACCAAATCCATAAGACCACTGCGCGAGCTACCTCTGCCAAAAAAATATCTTCAATCAATCATCGATGATGTCGACAATTGTGGACCGATTTTGAAAAGTCATATTTAATTATGAAAATTCAAAATACTGCGAAAAAAGATCGAAGATAATGATAAATTTTGATGCTAGTGTGCAATAGTACATTATGGTACAAGTGTATAATGTTGGTGATTACCGCTGAGGCGCCATTGAGAGAGCCGAGGACGGTAATCATCAATATACACGTGTATCATACGACGTTTTTCAACACACTTGTGAAGAAAATAATACTAAAAAATCATTTTGTCCTTGGAGTTTTTAGGTAGTAAACTTTCCATAACGTTAAGAGCATCTTAAATCGGGCGGTGTTACAACATAAGTAATTTTCTTCATAACTAGTACTTGTAGTCATTTTAATGAATAAATAACTATAATTGCAACAGTGAACGAGTTGAGATTTTTTTTTTTGCCAATGGCGGGAAAAAGTAATCAGTATTCCAATGCGCGCGCATCTAACAATGGCGATCGGCCTTATACTAAGGCCGCATTCCGAATTAAAAAAATTAAGCTGTGAGCGTTCACATCGATATTTTGCGTTCCGAGTTAGATATCACGATTCTGACGGCTAAGAACCGTCATTTTTGTCATCAATATATATACCATATACTCACCATATTAAACTTGTATACACCACACATTTTTTCTTCTTAGATAGTAGCACTATTTCAAATAAATCTAAATTAACTAAAGATTCGATGTGACTTAAAAAAAGCAGCAAAACTGTCATTTTTGACAAGATGGCGCATGTCAGACGATTCGCGGGACGTCGTGTGTGAGCGCGGTCAAATCGATATTATTGTAACTCGGAACGTGGCCTAAAAGAATGAAATTTCTTTTTTTTTGCTTTTCGCGGATAGGGCTTTAGCCACGTACAAAATGGGGAATTCAAAGTTTTTTTTATTACAGAAAAAAACAAAAGTTATATTTGAGTGAAAGTTTTATTTATTAAAAACGTACAAGTTGAAATTATCTATTTAATTACGAAGTTGCATGAAATGAGCAAGCAATTGGTATATTAATTTAATTGTACTATTGAGTACCTACGACCTTTTTTGTATCGAAACTTTTAAGAACAAAGCAACTCAACCAATAAAAAAAAAAGCTATAACTCACTAGTGAATAATAGTAATGAAAAAGTCACAGTTAGATAATAGGTGTCATTATGTGCCTAATTGCGGTGAAATTAGAGCCATTTTATGAGCAAGTGTGTTGAAAAATAATAAATGCCCACGCGCCATCTAGTTGTTAAAATATTGAAGTGTAGAAATTTCATAAATGATCTACTTACATATACAAACATTTCATTTCATTTCACGCGGCTCAATCGACGCTTTTGACACATCTGCGAGAAAAAAAATTAATGAAATTTCTTTCAAATTTCTTGAAAGCTTTGAATTTGAATAATATTTGCAATATTAAAACCCCTAGGAAATTATTATATTACTTCTTTACCTACTTAATATTTAGCCCATTGTAAGTTTTAGCTTACAGGTTACTATGCTAAACGTAATTTGGTTAGCTAAAGGTAAGCGCACACTATGCTGTATTGTAGAAAACTTTATTTTAAGAGAATGCAGTAGGTTAACTAAGGGGTAGGCAGATATATTTTAGGTACTTGCAACAGTATGCAGGAATATCGACAGGTGGCAGGGACATCGACATACAACCTGAAAAAATCAACCAATAAACTTCTCCCGCTCTGGGTGGAGCGGGAGGCAGAAAGTTGTCGTCGGTAATCAAAATAAAAATTTGCCGTTCCATAGGTACATTTTGAACGAGTAGGTATTGCACTTTTCTATAAAACAGCTGATTTTTATTTTGATAACCGGCGAAAAACTTCTGCGCTACACAATTTGCGCACTGGTTAAAATTTTACCCTGTGTACAGCGTGTATCAGAAATTCGTGGTCATATTTGAAGGTTCGTTACAGATCATCAAACTGAACAACTTTCTCCGTAAGACCAACATCGTAATCGCGGAAAGATGATCAACTGTTCCCTAAAAAACTTCAATACCTACTTGATCCAAAGGGCTGATTATTTTCTAATACATGCTGTTCATTGTGCGCACACCATAATTGGAAAACAAGGCAGAGTTTCTGTTGAGGTCGCCCGTGTGCTTCACTGACTAATTAGTTTGTGGCACCGGCGCGCTGTGGAACCCAATTTTAAAATACGGTTCGTGTAATGCAATAAGTTGATGGTTTAATTTTATTTGTAGTGACACGGTTATTATTTCTGTCGGCTTTAAACGCAGTGTTTCATTTTATTTGACATGGTATTTTGTTAATATGAGTTCAATTTAAATATAATTTAACGAATGGTTTGCAACTTTCGATGCAATTTTCAATGTGTTTTAATTAGAAAATGCAAGTATTACCTGATATTACAGATTTATACAATTATTTAATAGCATCTAGTTTGATTAACTAATTTAAAATAATTGTGAAAACAAAACAAAAATGCTTGTGTAACAAAATACGAAAGCATTAGCATACATCACACTAAAACAAATACAAAGATTTAAGAATTTCTAGTTCAATTAACTGATTTCCATTAATGAAGCAAATATTTGTATTAAACTTATACGTTTTGAAGAGTCTCTAATAGACTTGAAAATTTTCAAGACCAAAAAAAAAACCCACCATTTACCATTTTTGACCATATCTCCTGGTAAATGATAAATGATTTTATTTCTGTAAGTAGCAGAAATACTTTTACACGTCAATCATATTTTTAAACTAGATGAGGTCGTCGTTTCCCATCTGAATACTCTGATAAGAAAGGCCGAAACAAACTCAGAGGTCACAGTCTCTTTTAAAGTCCAGACCATCTTGGTCAGATCATGTGAAAACCATGTACATAGATTGGTGTCTGAAATGGTCTTTTGAGGAAAGATTCACACAGATTGAATGGACCCGGAGGAGCCTGGGGGAGGCCTATGTCCAGCAGTGGACGTCTTTCGGCTGATGTGATGATGATGAGTAGACCCGTCCAATCAGTGCACGCCTTTGTCACTAATCGTGCAACTCAACTCAGAACTGAAAATTCACTGTAAGTTCTAACTGTATATTGTGTCCGTTAGACTTTATAGTTTTATGATACCTACATACTCAGGTTGCTAAAACAAGATTGACTCATTATCATCCAGGGTTTTTTTTTGGGTGGGAAATCATCAAATAACTTCTCCCGCTCTGGGTGGAACAGGAGGGCGTATCAGACTTTTACTGACTAAAACCCACCTGTGTTCCCTCAATAGCCTGTGTACCAGGGGCCACGGTATCTCTTTCGAACAACCCGCACCCCTAGCAGGCATCGGCCCTTGCGGACCCCATCAATTGGTGCTGACATCTCTTTGAAGCCAGCGTGGAACACAATGTGCCGTCGACCCGGGCTTGGTCCTTACCGGACAGCAAGCTACCCATTGCTCGCTGTCCGCAAGCGCGGGTGGTTCGAAAGAATAATGTGGCCCCTGGCACACAGGCAACTGAAGGTACACGGGTGGGTTTTAGTCTGTACAAGTCCGACATGCCCTCCTACTCCACCCAGAGCGGGAGAAGTAATTTGACGATTACCCCACACTAAAAAAAAAAGACTCATTATCACTGTTCCCTTGCCTTTATCCCAATATACAGGCTGACAGGGACATCGACGCGGAAACTGTAACCATTAATTCAGCATAATGATTCTAGACCCTCTAAAGTAGACATTTTTCGCTGGTTATTAAAAAAAAAACAGCCGTTTCATAGAAAAGCGAAGTACAGACGCCAGCCAGCACATCAACTTACCCCATCTGTCATATTTCTTTGATAGATTTTCATTTTTTATTTTCCCAATTGAACGAGAACCTTAAACTTATGTAAGTTTAAGGTTCTCGTTCAATTGGGAAAATTATATAGATTAGGCTAGCTTGATGTGCTGACGTCTATACCTACGCGTTCAAAATTTAAGGAACATCAATTTGTTTTCTAAATAGCATAAAACATAATAAGCATAAAATGTTCCCACTGCTGGTACACAGGCCTCCCTCTCTCTGAGCAGGAGTGGGAATCCACCACACGGGGCCCAGTCCGGGTTGATAGATGTCACATGTCTTCAAATTTTTGGTTCTAGGACCAATAATCAGGTTTGGTTTTCATAATGACCGATGAAAAAATAAAACGGGCGGTTTCCACGGGAGCCACGTATCCATGGTTACGGCGATGTGCCTGCCATCCTGTATACCGACAATACCTAGATAAGTCATTCCCCGCCTAAAAGCCACATAAGTACTCTTATATAGGGTAAAATTCATAGGTGATAAATCTCGAATGTTCCACCACAAATAATATTCATACGACCGTAATTCTCGAATAACATTGTTTTAACATCAAAACCTTGAAGTTTAACGATAGTATGAGTAATTAATGACATAACTCTAATAAAATCTGCCTATAAATGGATTTGTACCATAAAAGAGTTTTACATCTCGAGGGAAGGTTTTTGTGAGGGAGTTTTCCTATTATGCTACTAATATTTTAAATGTGAAAGTTTGTATGTGTGGAACCGTGGATGTTTGTTACTCAATCACGCAAAAACGGCTGAACGGATTTAAATGAAATTTGGCACACAGATAGTTGATATCCTGGATTAACACATAGGATACTTTTTTACCCGGTAGTACATTCCCGTGGGATAATTTTGAACCTCCATGCGTTAGCTATTTATGTCATAAACAGAGGTCGGAGTAGGTAGATTGATTTAAGGTCGTTGACGTCAAACGTAGAGGATAATATGGATATGCCTCCAAAATACCGGAACTTCGTATTATTGTGATATTTGTTCCGTAATTTTGAAATTAGCACGAATTTGTGGTTAAGGTGAAAAACGTATTAATAATATAAATCTACGCTACCAGTGTTAGCTAATGGTGAAAGAAATCAGTATTTTATGTTATGCAATAATACCTTGGAATAGTTACACCGTATTTTGTCCCTTACTGTTGAATTAGAAATGACGTTTTACAGTATGAGACAAAACTTAGACATTCATATAATAAACGATTTTGTTAGCCTATCTGTATGTTTTTTATTTTATTTTATTCCATAATTCCAATTCCGGAACTTTTTCCGGTACTTCCCGCACATTATGGATAAAATGGCATGTCCATATTATAATATCTTGACGCAAGTATATAAAATCAATCTACCTACTCCGATCTCTGGTCATAAATGCGGTTTTACGGATAATTTCAACATAATGATGTAACCAACTTTTTGTAACAATATCACGATTTTAAAATAGTGTCCATGGAGTTTCTTGCCCGTTCTTCTCCATAGGTACCTACGCTTTGGAATGGGCAACCAGCTTCATCTTTCTAACTCACCGACCTTGACAATTCGAAAGTGCCTGAATTTGATTTATTTGAAATAAATGCTTTGAGTTGAGTTTGATTTTGTATGTGATGATTCAGGTTCGGTAACCCCCCAAACAGCATATAATGTTCCCACTGCTGGGACACAGGGCGTATCCACCACGCAGGACCAGTGCGGGATGGTGTGTCGGGTTGTGTATGTGTGATGTTGATGGCGATAGACTCGCCCCGTATTAGAAAAAAAAAGACAAATGCGTATGCGTAAATGCGTTGCGCATGCGTATGGAAAAATGTGGGTGTACTATGGGTTCCCACACATCTGCCTAAAATTCGACGATTACAAGAAGAAGTGAGTGAGTGCGTCTAGTGCTTTAAAGTTCGTGCAAAAAACTTCGAAGAGAAAGATGTATAATGCATTACAATTTATTTGATACAAGATGGCAAAAACTCAGTGCGCGATAAAATCCCACTGCGATATTTTTACATCCATATAAGAACGTGATCTTAGCAAGATAAGACATAGCTCATATTAATATAATGAGTTCATAGATACCAACTACGTTCGTAACAACATCCAAATACAAATACGTTAGGACAAAATCGCTTGAAAAAGTTGCTACGCGTATGTATTATACCTATTCTAATATTGTACCTACGCTGCGTAAATCTAGAATTTTCTTGGAAAGTGGTTCCGTCATTTATAAAGCTCTCTGTACGTGACACCGGAGCTGCACCGGCGCCGGACCGCAGTGATGCCTTATTAGTGTTTAAGAAAGAATATCGCGCGTGGGCCACAGCGCCGCCGCCGCACCGGTGCCGCATATTAAGGGTAAGTTTTTTTTTCCCCCCCGAGTGGGTTCCCGCATTGTCGTTGCGGGGGGGCTTAGTAACCGTGGTCTCCCATCCACGGTGAAGCCAAGAGGAACCCAACGGTGGGGCCGCTCGTCAGGGCTTTTGCCTTCAAGCCATTGACGTAGCGGCCAAAAAGTAGGTCGCGGTGAGGTGCACCACAACTGAGGTGGGCCGCGATGTCGAATGAGAGGCATCGCGGCTGAGGGTTACAGGCTGCGGTAGAGGAGGAGTGCCGGTGCTTCTGAGCAGCGCTCTTCCCTTCCGTGGCCTGGACGGGGCCGCCACCGTTTGATGGCAGACGCGGTGGGGCCGCAGGGGAAGAGGAGTGTCGGTATAGCGTCAGCCGCTCTCCCTATCCTCTGCGGCCGAAAAGTGGTAGACGGGACGGCGCGTTGTGTTCCTCACGCGCGCCGTCAAAGATGTCAGCAACCACTGCTGGGGTCCGCAAGGGCTGATGCCTGCCAGGGGTGCGGGTTTGTTCGAAAGAGATACCACGGCCCCTGGCTTACGGGCTACTGAGGGAACACGGGTGGGTTTTAGTCAGTAAAAGTCTGACACGCCCTCCTGCTCTACTCAGCAGGAGAAGGCACTTTTCTATGAAACAGCTGTTTTTTTTTTGCGCACTGGATAAAAACTTTTCCTGTATTGATGCCGCGTTTCAAATAGTAAAGCAACGATCACAGTTCAGAAAACCGCTGCCAACGAAACTGTACAGACTTAACAAAAGTTTTTACACTCGTTCTGAGATTTCCAAAAAAACATTGCTTCATATTTTTTCTACAATGTTTTGATTTAGATGAATGATCCTTTGTCTTCTCTGCAGGCAAAAACAGGATGTACCCAAAATTGTCTCTAATAGAGTAACCGTGGAGTTTCTTGCCGGCTCTTCTCCATAAGAAGCGACAATTTGGAACCATGCACCTAGCTTCTGACGTTTCATAAGTGCCCATGCAGGTATGAAATGAAAATATTTTGATTTGATTTGAATGTATATGAAATCGCGTTTATTTATTAAGTAGGTACATAAAACAAGTAACACTGCTTTTAAGATTTTTTTTTTGGTTAAAGTTACCATAATGATACGTTTTTTTTTTGGGTAGGAAATCATAAAATAACTTCTCCCGCTCTGGGTGGAGCAGGAGGGCGTGTCAGACTTTTACTGACTAAAACCCACCCGTGTTCCCTCAGTAGCCCGTATGCCAAGGGCTGTGGTGTCTCTTTCGAACAAACCCGCACCCCTGGCAGACATCGGCCCTTGCAGGCCCCATCATTTTGTGCTGACATCTCTTTGAGGCGCGCGTGGAACACAACGCGCCGTCGACTTGGGCTTGGTCCTTACCGGACAGCGAGCTACCCATTACTCGCCGTCCGCAAGCTCATGCCTACGGTGGCCGGAAATCGGCCTGGGATTCCCGACACCCAGGGCGTCTCCGTATCCTGCGGCGGCTAGGGTCGCGAGGGCGCATAGACTGCCTCTCCCTCACGTGCGCCGCCTCCCTCTTCGCGAGCATCACTGCTTCGCTGAAGAAGGTGACGGCTACCCATGCCCTCTCGCTCCGTACCATGGCCTGGGCCAGGGCCGACGCAAGAGATCGCCGCCGCCGATCGCCTCCACGAGGACACGGCGGTGCTCCATCTAAGCTGGGCAGACCGCCACTGTGTGCTCCACCGTGTCCTCAGGGCGATCTTCGCATTGGAAACACCCGGGCGTTTCCTCCCGCCCTATCCGAAACAGGAACCTCCCGAAACAACCGTGTCCGGTGAGGACCTGCTTCAGGCGGAAGGTGAGGACGCCATGCCGCCGCTCAAACCACTCCTCAAAGAGGGGACTTACCGCCGCAATCGTGGCGTGCCCAGCACTGGGACCATGATACGGTAGTATGTCAATATTGACATGTAAAACAGACATCTTGAACAGTTTCGTTGGCAATGCTTTACTGAACTGTGATCGTAGCTTTACGATTAACTTGGAATCGATGCGGTTTACATGCGTTTCTGGCGCGGCGCCGCCCGTGCGGCGTATGCGCCATATTCATTCATATACATAAACATACGGTCTGGCACCGGTGCGGCTTCGGCGTCGTGTACGACCATCAAATGTGTCAAAAAGAAAGAAGGAAAGAAATATTAATTGGGACACGCACAGAAAATAATAACAATAAAAAAGAAAAAATAAATCTAATGAAATCATATGAAAAAGATAAAAAACAAATCAGAATACGCTCTGAATTCGGACAGCTAATCTTGTTATTGTAAGACCGTAGCCCACTTTCTTAGAAAAATCAAGGCGTTCAAGTCGTGTATTGCATTATCACAGCGATAATCGCGCTGACGCAACGTAAACGCAGCGTTTCTTCCGGACGTGAACAAATGTGCCCATAGCTCGCCTTTCCCGCAACGACCACTGCTTCTACAAAATCACGGAGAGTGATGTAGCAAATCTATCAGAGTCACACATTGTATATGCCAAGACTTTGTACTGCGAAAACTGGATTTTTCTAGGTGATAAAGGCGTACATACATGCGACTTAAAAATAACTGGAAAAATGTGTGTAGGTGCATCCAAGATTTTTTAGTACACCTGCTCTACCCTTCAGAGAAAAGAGGCGTGATGTTATATTATGCATGTTGTTATAGAGCTAGAGTGGCCACATAATTATTTTTTTAAAGGCTACCGGGGATTGGTCTGTTTTATGTAAGGTTCTGAAATGGTCGATTTTAAGTAGGTACGTACTCGTATGTTTGTACTTCTGCATCTGCCTAGACTTTTCCCAATTAAAAAACATAAATACATACATACATACGCAACCATTACAGTGTCCCCAATTCGGTAGTGTAGTTAATAAATCATAGGTATTTGCAATTTACAACATTTCTACAACATATATCCATGCCACTTAAGATTTAACAATTAAAACATAACACGTTCAACATTACCCTTGCGAACTCGCTCAGTGAACATAACCACAGATCAATCTGTCGGCAACCTTTAGTGTGCGCATTGTTCGCGTCAGGGAGAGGAGAGTTTAGTTCAGCCGAGCGGCACCGCGAACAGGTTGAGCCGTCGTCGGCGCTGAACAAAACAGTAACCGGATGCAGCTAACCTGTCTTTAACATGGAGTGACTGCCGATCTGATCTTCAAACCCCTGTTACTAGTTAATACGATACTCCTTGGTAAGATTGGTTGCCAAAATTCCGGGCTTCTGACGACCCGTAACACCTTTCAGAGATCCACGAATGGGTACCGGGATTGCTTTCTGAGGCATGGAGTGGTCTTGGTATGTAACTATGGTTACTCATCCTCCTAATTAATCGAACCGTACGACTGTAATCACTTCATCATCATCAGTTCAACCGAAAGACGTCCACTGCTGGACATAGGCCTCCCCCAAAAGGGGGGGTTTGCCATAATCGCCACGCTTGGCAGGCGGGTTGGCGATCGCAGTATGGTGGTTTAGTACAATGAAAATGCTGCTGTAAATACACTGGTAAGTCCCTTAGTCGCATTCTACGACACCCATGGCATGAAATGGGATGGTGCTATTCTTGACGTCTGGCACCATACGGAACGTTATTACATAAGTGTGTGTAAAAGAAAAAATACATGTCACCAGAATGGACGAGATCAGAGCACCCAAATGTTTATTTGACAGTAAACTGGATGGTCGGAGATGTCGAGAGCAGCCCAAGCTCAGATAATTGGATGGCGTAGACCAAAATTTAAGAAGTTTTGGAGTAACATATTAGAGAGAAAGACCCAAAAACGGGTCACGTTTGAAATATATAGTTGACCGGGCAAACCGAGATGAAACTGAGATGTTGAAGATAATAAGAAAAAATTATCTAACATTTACATTGTTGCAAGATATTTCGGAAATGTACAGAATTTACCAAAACATACTATCTCTCCTGAACAGACATTCTCTTGCATAATTTCGTAATAGCAAAGATATTCAAAACGATGTGAACAAAATGAATTAAAATTTGAGATTACTTGTACGGTCGGCAAAAGAAGACGGAAAGCTCAGTTTTTGTAACTCTCACACGAATACGCGAACCCAAAAGTGTAGGACGACATTTGGAAATGATTATGCAAAGTTTTCGCTACATTCGTGGTTTTCCAAGCTGTTTAGGTTTTTCGTTATTTTTTTTCGAACCATGAACCTTTTCGTAGTCTCCCACACATTCGTGCGACCAGTTGCACACACAATTTCAACACTCCACTTCAAGACAAAAATATGTTCTTAACTAGGCATTGTGTTTTATTTAACTGTCAAAAAAATGTCTGACAGTGATTTTTTTTTAAGTGCAAAAATACCACATTTTTCTCAGCAAAAATTCTGGGCGAAGTCTTCGAATTTTTGCGGTTTTTGTTCCAACCGTACCTTAGCAAGCAAGTTAGGGTATGTAAGCCGTACGAAAGAGGCTTGCCTCCGGAGAGGTAGTAAAATAAAACATGGCGCCTCTGTCAGACTAATTAAACGGTAATTTTATATACAATATAGTGTAACATTTTGCCTAGAATCGCGGCGGAGCCTTTAATAACTAACGTATATTGTCGTTTAGGTATCATGATACTCTGATGAAACACGTGCTCTTTGTTATAGAGGTGTTCAATGTATAAAGGGTTGAAGTAAGGGTTGGTTCCAGGTATTTCAGTTGTGAGATATATTGAGGTCGGTAGCCACTGAAGTAGTTTCATGTTAGAAAACTGACACTCGTTTTGTTTCGAATATAACCGGAATAAAGTTTACTGATTTTTTTGATCACAGACTTTTTTTATAAGTAGGTTTGTACAAACAGTTTTGCATGTCAAACTAGGTGAGATCGGCGGTTCCTATCTGACTAGGCACTTTGACAAGAAAAATACTCTGAGGTCAGAGTCTCTGAAGATCATGTTGATTGATGTTTGAAATCTTATTTTGAGGAAAGATCCACACAGATTGAGAAGTCCTGTCCACAGCTAGTGCACGCATTTGTCAGTACCTAATCATGCAGATTGACAAAACACATGAACTCATCGATTCGACGAACAATATAAAAGAAACGACATTTGGGCAGGCCGCATAAATTACACAAAATTAACTTTGTTTCCCGCATCCAGCGGAATCCTGCGGCCCTCAAAAGGTCATCGGTCCACCTTATGGGAGGCCTTCCAACTTTACGTCTTCCGGTACGCGGTCGCCACTCCAGAACTTTTCGGCCCCATCGGCCGAAAATAGGCGGACATAGTCTTCACATTCACAATATTTGAAATACTAAAATTTAAAAGCAAAATTTATATAAAACAGTATATTGTACCCAGTTTCTGAAATGAAAATCGTCGACGTGTCAAAAGTTAACGCCAGTCGAATTATCCGTTTAGTTATTGATAATTCAGTCAACCAATTATAGCAGATGGTGCACGCTTGATAATTTCTCAGCAAATTGTTGATAATCATTCCAGAAACTCGTTCGGTTTATAAAATCTCGAAACCCAATCGAAGAGCTTGTCGACGGCAAAGTAGATAATTACATGGCGTTAAAGTACCTAAAATATACTATGGGTTCTAAAATTAGAGTGTAAATAGATACTGATTTTAATGTCTCAAAATGTCAAACATATCCAAGTTTCAGTTTCATTAAAATATCATCTTATTAAATTGGTAACAAAAAGCTCTGAAGAAAGACCAACTAAGAACAATTATTAGTAACTTTTTGATATTCCAAATTTGACAGAAGCACAATGCGGACTCCCACTTCGTTAAAACTCCCAAAAATACTTTGTAAATATCTAATTATTCATTTTGGAAACTTTTTAACTGAACAAACAGATTGTCTTGCTAAACTTCGTTTCTGAATAGAGTTGGGCTTCCTCAATATCATTCTGGTTTCGACTTTCGGCCTTATTGTGACAACAAAATGATGTGCCAAACTAGATATGTAAATATACTAGATAGTTCAAGCCAAATTTTAGTTATGGTGATAGAGTGTGTGGTGAATAAAGAAAGAAACAAAGGAAATATATTGTCGGATTCCCGGAAATATCGGTTGGATACTGCCTGGTCGGAGCCACCCGGGAACCCCCGAAGAGACGTAGGCCGCTGTCACTAGGGCACTTTATTTGTGAGTAGGTCCGAACTCTTGGCTCAGGTCCTATAATGGATATTTCGACAACTGAACGTGGCGTATCCAGGTGTTCAGTTGGTTAGCGTTATAGGCTGAGGGGATGTGGCCGATCCCGGTGTCCTCCTCTACTTGTATCTTCCAACGCACCGATCCCGGCTACCAAGGTTCTTGATCAGGACTTTAGACAAAGACACTGGTACTGAACTTGATATTTATTGGAATTATTACAGGTTATAACTTACTAACTCCGTATTTAGGAGTTGACTGCTATGAGTCATATAAGCACGTCGTGTGAGCACCGAACTAGTGGCTCGCCGGCCTTTTATAGTATGATGTAAACATGTTGTTTTTCTATGTCTTTCCAGAGGATCTAAGTCCTACCTCTGTTTACGTTTAGGAAGGTTAGCTGATGCAACATGTTGTTTTTATTGTGAAACTTTCTTAAGAGTTGGATACAACAATATGTATATTTGTTAGTGCATAAAAGACGCATTCAAATAATGCAAAAAGACCGAAGGAAAACGAATTGGGAAAATATACGACACATCCACGCGTTGATTTGATGACGTTGAACGGTGCAGCATGTGATATTGATAAAGTACGTAGATCAAGTAATCTTTGAGCAACATTTAATGCTAACGCAATAGTCGCACGGCAGGCAGAGGTACTACACAAAGTTGTGTTTTCTGTGTAATAAATCTTTAAGAGGTCAAGATAATACCTGCCTTATGCTAAATGGTTATAGCACAAAGGTAAAGGTAAGCTACCTGGGTTATATTTTAAAACATCGTAGATTAGTAAGTTAATCATTATTTCTATAATTCTAAATTGGAACAAAGTACATTGTTAATGTGACTGTGTATTGTTTATTCAATCTAACATTTCAATGCCAAGCTGAAGTTCAATTTCATAGAATCAAATAGCCGAAACCACGCATCAGTGCCGGATTCGCTTTCGGCCTAAACAAAAACTCAACTCTCCGAACAAAAGTTTTCATGAAGCGAATATTAATTTTGGTATTATAATAATGTTAATTAATTATGCTCGATAGTCAATATTTATGAAACTTTTAGGGTTAGTTTGTTTAACCCTTTGAATAAATAAAGCCTAGAGTTAAATGTAGTGGATATATTTATGTATTTTTTAAGGTAGACAAACGCAATATGGCGTTCAAGGAATGGCATCATGTATGTGTGTGTCTAGCGAGATGAGCGGATCCCATTGTTGTCATCGCGGGTAGAACCGGAAGACCTAAACAAGAGATATTCAATCAATGATAACGATGCTGGAAAAGTCAACACTTTGGACTAACCTATGCTACCGAAAAGCTTTTATAAGTCGTGTTGAAAGTCATTAAAGAAATAAATGCCAGTTTCCTCACGATGTTTTCTTTCACCGTTGTGTGAGCAGTGGTAATGAAATGTTTTACACAAACTAAAACGAATTCCAGGGTTTGAACCCAAGACCTACAACTCGTTAGTTTTAGCAAATGAAGTTACCATTCCTATATAAAACTTTCCTGAAAAACGATTACGAGTATTATTTAGAAAATAAGGATTATTTAGTGTAGGAAAAAAATAATAGGAAAATAATCTCTACTCACAATAAAGTGTGCAATAAAAGTGTAACGATTATTAATTTTTAATTAACAATTTCAGCAGCCATAGCTATGTTTAAAAATCATGACCATGGGGCGATGGTTGTGGTCGTAATCATTGGCTGTGGTTGGGAACTCAACATAATTCGATCAGATTTATTCAACTTGGTTCATCATCATTTCAGCCTAAATACGTCCACTGCTGGACATAGGCCTCACCTAAGCACCGCCACTTCGACCAGTTCTCGCATCGAGCGGATTCCGGTGGCCTTTACTAGATCATCGGTCCATCTTGTGGGAGGCACTCCAACGCTTCGTCTGCCAGTACGCGGTCGCCACTTCAGAACCCATCGGCTATCTGTTCTGCGAACAATGTGCCCTGCCCACTGCCATTTAAGTTTTGCACTTCCTTGGGCTATGTCGTCGTTCTTGGTTCGCATATAGATCTCTTCATTTCTGATTCAATCGCGTAAGGAAACTCCGAGCATAGCCCTCTCCATTGCCCTTTCGGTGACTTTCAGCCCTCTTATGAGGGCCATTGTGAGCGACCATGTTTCAACTCGGTTGCCTCATCCAAATTGGTAGACTTGTGTGGCCATCACATGAAACTTATTAAAAACCATTCTACGGATTATCAGCCATCACACGAAATAACACAAATATTTTCATGAAATCAATACGTTTTAACACGTAGATAATAATAAATCACGCAGATACATAAAATCAAGATTTGTATTGTCAAACTGCAAACTAATTTAAACCTTATTTATTGACGTCATTGTGTAAATACAAACGATATTTGCTTATTCATTTATTTGGTGCGTCAATTTCATCTACACATAGATTAGTACCTGTTTAACGAACGCTGTTCAAATAATATCAATTGGACTGTTGTAGGATAATGTATAATTAATTTTAATCATGCACGTTTTGCTAATAAACCTTATTGGCTCAGTGGATCAAAATAATTATCAAAACATGTTGACATTTGTTATGTAGCTACTTACTAACTTTTTCACTCATATTGCCAACATGAATTTCTGAGTATTTCTTTTGGTTCCGAGGCACAGTGGGAACTTGATATGTAAAAATGGCCACCCATCCACGGAACTACCGCGGCAAGAGTGGCTTAGCCTGATCGATCGACCCTTGCAGCTATTATTAATAACTCACAAGCCAAACATAGTTTTCATATTTCAATAAAAGTTGTTCACAGATCAGATGGCCGCAGAGGTTCTGGAGTGGCTACCGCGTACTCGGAAGACGTGGCGTTGGAAGGTCTCCCACAGGGTAGACCGATAACCTGGTGAAGGCCGAAGGAATCTGCTAGATGTGAGAAGCACAGAACCGGTCAAAGTGGCGGTGCCTATGTTCAGCAGTGGAGGTCTTTCGGCTGAAATGATGATAAAACGTTGTAATTTGCTCCAATATTTCCTACCTTGAACCACACACAGTATCAGCGCACAGCACAGTTACTCTGTAAAAAACATTTCGCATAATATGATTTCATGAAACAAACCACGCACGACTTAATATAAAGTGGTCACTTTATTATGTGTCGAAAATAATTACAATTCTCGCGGCACGGCGTTTGATTTTGGACCAAACGTGCCGTGAACGACAATGAATTTTGTGGTTACACGTTCACAAAATATTTACTAATTTTGTGAACGTGCCAAACATGGATTGGGAACTAGTAAATTGTAGTTTAGACGAGGAGAGTTTCTCGTGTCGAGTAGAAGGAGTCAGAAGAAGACATAAAATTGTCTCATTTCATCATACTCAGGCCCCACGGTCTCTTGCTCGTTGAAGTGCCAGCCCGCGCCGCAGCTGAGCCAGTAGAGTTAAATTCCCCGAATATTAATAATCATGAAAATATCTTGATCCAGCCTGTCTCCACTAGCTGTCCCCCCTCCGCCAGTGACGCTCTGAGCCGAGGTTCGTACCCCACAGGGGTGCCTTCGGTGTGCAGCCGCTTTAGGTTAAGTAGGTTTTATGCCCTGGCTGGAGGCTTTTAGTCTTACTAAAAATGTCTTCACAGGAAAGTCCGGTTAGAGAGTTACGGCCTCTCAAGGTCGAATTTCGAGATGCCATTCACAAAAAAAAACTCTCTTGTTTTCATCCCAATTTTATATTTGTGGTCGGCGCAATGTCCTTTTCTTCCACACTTCTCTATTAGTCGTCATCTCCGTAGTCACACCCTTTATAACCATATAATTATTCACAGTCTATCCATCGTCTGTTTGGTCTCGTGTTAACAGTAGGTCCGTTCTATTCTATTTTTAAAGGTTCTGGCTCCATCGGTAACGTAGGTCCGTTAAGTCAACACAGATATTTGACATTGACATCGCTTTTATTTCGTTGCAGTTCTGACGGGTAGTTTACAATGCGATATCTCGTTGTTAAAAAAAAAAGCCTTTTTTTTTTGGGTGCGATGGAGGGCGTGTCAGACTTTTACTGAATAAAACCCACCCGTGTTCCTTCAGTAGCCTGTATGCCATGGGCTGCGGTATCTCTTTCGGACAAACCCGCACCTCTGAAAGTGATGGGGCCCCATCACTTTGTGCTGACATCTCTTTGAGGCGCACGTGGAACACAACGCGCCGTCGACCTGGGCTTGGTCCTTACCGGACAGCGAGCTACCCATTACTCGCCGTCCGCAAGCCCACGCCTACGGTGGCCGGAAATCAGCCTGGGATTCCCGACGCCGAGGGCGTCTCCTGCGGCGGTTAGGGCCGTGGGGGCGCATATGCCTCTCCCTCTCGTGTGCCGCCTCACGAGTATTACTGCTTCGCTGTAGGAGGTGACGGCTACCCATGCACTCTCGCTCCGTCCCATGGTTTGGACCAGGGCCGGACGCGAGAGATCGCCGCCGCCGATCGCCTCCACGAGGACACGGCGGTGCTCCGCCCAAGCCGGGCAAACCGCCACGTGTGCTCCACCGTGAGTTAGACGTGGTTGTGTGATGAAAATGTATAATCAGCAAAATTGGTTTTTATTTCTATAGAAGTGTAATAAAAAACAAGACAGCGATGTTAGTTCTGATTTTAGGTAGGTACATACGTACTTAAAGATCCTTGCACAATTTAACCTCATCACCAGAGATCGGATATTCGGATGCATATTTACCTAAAGCTGAGGTGTTGGCTACTATAGAACGCGCTTTTTATCGAAATGCAAAAAATAATAATGTTATTACTAATTCACACCACAGACTTAAACTTAAGTCTTACAGACTTAAACTCTACATACACATAAATTACATTGGGGTTAATTTTGAATAAAAAATATGCATTTCAATACAATCCTAATAATTTAGAAGTCGCTTCCATACTATACACCTGACTAGAAAGCTTTATAAATTCCCGGTGTTCCAGGAATCTCGGGATTTTTTTTACAAAAAATATAATTTAAGAAGCCACTTCCATACTTTCATAACTAAAAATAAATATGCATCCGATTATCCGATCTCTACTCATCACGAAAGGTGAGAATCGCCTAAACTTTAATGGTTTCTGTCACAGTATCTGCATTAATAAAGAAAAGTTTCAAGTTGTCATCCTAACTGATCCAAGAAATCGCTTGATGAATGTCGTAACTGAGTTTTTTTTCGCTTGAGTGCAATCACGCGTGCATCAATTTAATAGTAATTGTCTTTTGTGAGTGGCGCATTATCCATTCTCGTCTTGCGATGGTCGAGAAGCTCGCCTCGTGTAAATTAACCTTAATTAGAAACGGTATATGTATTCCTGATTCGCCAATTATTCCGGGGAAATGTTTGATGTTATGAAATTGGAAGTTCGTGCTCGAATGTGTTCGCACGTTTCAATTGTATGATTTAAACATGAACCCTATTATTATGATGGTGTGTTTGAGTTAATTAGTCCAATTTATCGTGAAATAAAGGAGCGCTGTTTTTATGATCCGAAATGGCCTAAAATGTTTTATTTTGATGGGTAGTTAATGACCTCTGAAACTTTCTTCAAGAGCATGTGTGATGTAAAACTTATTTGGTCTAGTGCACTTCTGATGTAAGTAGTGTTTAGGGAAATAAAGAAATATCTTCAATAGGTATCATCGGTGGAATTATAAAGGAATGTATACATACTTTTTATTCATAAACTAGCTGAGCACGCATACGTTGTCCTGTCCCAATAGTTCACAAAAAACACCCTGGATAAAAAAAATGACGTTGAGTTTATACCGAATTTGAAATTTTTCAGGGACATGATACCTCCTTAGATTTTATTTTTCCGTAAAAACCTAAATCCGACTATTATAATTATAATACAAACAAAAAAAGCTGTATCGGTGCAGCCGTTCTCATAGATTCGCTTACCTACGATAGCGTTTCACTTTTATTTATATAGATAGAAACATAAATGAACCACGTAATCATTTCTTTTTTCCGTAAAAACGCAATTCGAACTATTAAAAACATTTAGAAACAAAAAATGCTGTATCTGTTCAGCCGTTCTCAAGCGATGCGCAGCATTCGAAAAACAGCATTTATTTTTTAATTACGTATACGTACAACGTGTAACGGAAAGGGTATATACATACCAAGGGCACGGCTTCTTAGGATGATATCAAACGACATTGGAAGGGTTTTTAATCCTATCTCAACATGTTCGGAAGTTATGAGAATTTTTAATACCAGAAACCGAACTTTTCAAATTGAAATAAACACATCACTCGGAAGAGATTTATCGGGTTATTGGCAAGTAACGTGGAAAGTTCAATAACTTTATTGACCTACGTAGTGCGGTGACACGATTGTTATGATTTGAATTGAAGCAACAAATGAAACTGGAAATTTTGTAACAATTCTTAGAGTATTTTATTTTGAGCTGAAACTATTTATAGTGATTCTATACCAGCTATTATATTTAGTGCTAAAGGATAGCAATAGGGTTTCTATTACACCCTCTATAGCTTTAGAAGATTTAAATGTACCATGTATATGTTGTTGGCTCCACCATATTGTGCTCTGCTAAAATTGTATAATCCAAAACCTGGTAAAACACACAAACCTACCAAACATTCAAAATCAATTCAATTACAGTACCATAACAAAGATTACATAAAATTGAAAGTAGACACAAACAATAATGTTTTTGTTATGTGGTCTGTATCGAGCGACCAGTTAATCAAACGCGACCGCATCTGAACCCAGCGCTGTATCACGACCACACAGATCATAAAAGGGATTTACAATTATAATTACAACACATAACAAACACACACAGTATTTCCCGAATGTGTAGGCACTGTAAGCAGATGTGTAAACAGGAAAGTTATTATTTTTCCCCTTTCAATTTTTCGCCGGTTACACAAAAAAAATCAGCTGTTCCAGACATTTTGACCGCGTAGGTATTGCACTTTTCTATGAAACAGTAGATTTTTTTTGCATAACCGACGAAAAATTTCTGCACTAGATCTAGAATGATATGCTGAATTCGTGGTTACAGTTTGCGCACTGGATAAAAACTTATCCTGAAGAACGGCCACATGTCTCCAACTATGGGTCGGTTCGTTGATGAGTGGCCAATCATTATAGTATATCGAGACTCCTCCGTGTCTTGGAAAGCACGTTAAGCCTTTGGTGCCGGCAGTCATTCATAGATTTTTTTTACGGGTAGCCAAAAGTCTAAAAGTCTGACAACCAGTCCAACCAAGTGGTCATCATGTTACCTAAGTAACTGGGTTTAATTTTTTTGAGGGTGGGAAATTATCAAATAACTTCTCTGAGTGGACTGAGAGGGCGTGTCAGGCTTTTACTTACTAAAACCCACCCGTGCTTCTTCAGTTGCCTATGTGGCGAGGGCCACGGTATCTCTTTCAGACAACCCGCACCCCTGGCAGGCATCGGCACTTGCGGACCTCACCAGTTGGTGCTGACATCTCTTTGAGGCGCGCGTGGATAACGCGCCGTCGATCCGGGCTTGGTCCTTATCGGACAACAAGCTGCCCGGGATTCCCGACGCCCAGGGCGTCTCCTGCGGTGACTAGGGTCGTGAGGGCGCATATACTGCCTTTCTGTCACGTGCGCCGTCTACCTCTTTGCGAGCATTACTGCTTCGCAGGAGGCTACCCATGCACTCTCGTTCCGTATGGCCTGGACCAGGGCTGGACGCGAGAGATCGCCGCCGCCGAACGCCTCCACAAGGTCACGGCGGTGCTCTGCCCAAGCCAGGCAGACCTCTACCGAATGCTCCACTATGTTCTCAGGGTGATTTACGCAGTAGTAACTGGATTGAAGAGGTTAAATACGCAGTCGCTCCGTGTAAAATACAAGGATTCAGCGACATTCGATTAGCCTGAAAGCCGACGTCATAGTTGGGTAGCTAGGCAGACTGAATTGCGATATCACAACTATGTAGACATTGAAAGCTTTATAGAGGTGAGAGATATATCATCAACATCAACATCATTAGCCTATAATGTTCCCACTGCTGGGACACAGGCCTCCTCTCTGTGAGAGGGATTGGGCCGTAATCCACCACGCGGGCCCAGTGCGGATTGGTAGATGTCACATGTCTTCGAATTTTTTGTTCTAGGACATGCCGGTTTCCTCACGATGTTTTCCTTCCCCGTTTTGAGAGCAGTGGTGATGAAATAATTTACACAAAGTAAAGCGAATCTCTGGGTTCGAACTCACGGCCTACAACTTGTAAGTCGCGGCCCGTACCACTTGGCCACCACTGCTCCGGCGAGAGATGTATAGCGTAGCTATTTTATGCAGCTATTTTAGCTATGTAGATTACTGTAGCCTATTGCCATCAACAAGACCCTATCCAACTTCCTGACTGCTACTCAGAAAAGCTTACTGAAAAACCGAATAACTCTCTTCTAGGAACTGAGAACTTTACTAGACCTAGCCTAGTGTTTGCAAGGGCGCTTTTTAATCGCCCCATAGATTTTCTACTCTCGAAGTTGAGCAGAGCATTGGGAATCCAGCAAAGTGCATCCTAGTGCGTCAAAGAAAAAAAACACAAGCAGTGCGCGACAAAAATAGGAAATAACTATAGGTATGATTTAAAAAATAGAGTTATAAAATAATTCCATTGGACATTGTTTGTTCTATAGCCTGACCGATATCGCTTTGCTGCGCCTTAGGTATGCACGGCGAGGCGGGGTACGGACGTTGTGAGTGGTGACGAATGAGTGGCTTGCACTGAGGAATGAGCAGCTTGCACTGACGAATCAGAGGCTTGCACTGCTCCCCCGTCGCGCCGCGCCCATACCTAAGGCGCGCTACAGCGGTATCGGTCAGGCTATGTCAACATTGTATTTTAAGGAGCTAAAAGTACCTAAATATATACTTTTAAAACCAGGTTTGCGGGCAGCTTTAATTAGCAATTATTTATTTGAAACATTGTGGTCAACAGTTTATAATTAAACAGAGTCCACCACACTTTCACATAATCACAGGTATTTACGAATGAATTGATTTTAAAAGGATCTTTAATTACAAAAATGTGAAAGTCTGTATGTTAAGACGTTCGGATTACTCAATCAAGCAAAATGGCAGAACGGATTTGCATGTAATTTGGCACACAGGTAGGATATAGCAAACTTTTTATACCTGTAGTATGTTCCCGAGGGAAATTTTTTGACCTTAAATAATTAAAAGTCACTTGCTCCAGGGTAGTAATCAGTAGCTGCATTTATGTTTTTCTGACTACATTTGAAAAACTATCAAGACTAAATGTCACCATCAATAAAAGGGGTACCTAAAAAGGGAAACGGAACCATTATGTTAACACTAATTTGGTCTGTCTTTCACATACGCTTTTCTCAGAAATATTGTGACGTAAAAGTTTCAAGTTTGGCCTATTTCTAAAGTCCAATTCCAAGTTCTATTCTGTATTCGTCTAAGTACCTGGTCTAAGTACTTATTGACAGGCCTGCACTGTTGTCCCATACATTTTATCTCTGTAATTTGAAAACATTGTTAAAGCCAATTATTTTTAAAAGAGTAACCGTGGAGTTTCTTGCCGACTCTTCTCCATAGGAAATAACAATTTGGAACCGTGCACCTAGCTTCTGACGTTTCATAAGTGCCCATGCAGGTTTGTATGAAATAAAATATTTAGATTTTTTTTTAAGTGTTTAAAACCGATCACAGAGTCGCGATCACATCTTAGCGACAATCAAAAACTTGTCAAAGATTTAGGTAAATTAGAAGTAGCTTTGACAGAATGAGACCGGCACCCTAATTGCGTAACTCACGATTCATCATAATCTGTATCGTTTTGAAACGGATTGTTAAACCATTGCTTCATATGTTCGAAAAATGTGTCTGTTCGACAACATAAATAACGCAATGAATATTGTTTAACTGTGAAGACGAAACCAATTATGATCAATCGTGAGTTACGCAATTAGGGTGCGGGATGAGAATGCAGATCATTCCTAAAAATACGCGAATTGACCCTCTGCATTGATATGTACCAGTAGATAAGGCACATAAACACAGAACTGTGTTTATGGATCAAATTCAGGCGGATCTGAATTTGGTTCATAAACACAGTTACACTCATTTACACAAATCGTCTAAGCAACGCTTGTCGTTACAGCTCAATCGTTTATTTATGGTCTACAAATACACAACAAAATGCCTTCATGTTTATTTAATTAGTAGTCTTATCACTCAAGAAAAAAATATAAGACACACGGGATTAGTTGTCACGCGAAAGTATAGCCTAAAATATTAGTTGGTTGGTTATATTTCTATTTATCTGTGTGAGTTTGTGTTTGTGCCCCACGTTTAGTGATTGCGATGTAAGAGTGTACCGTATCAACCATTATCTACTATCAATGCTCTCTGGTCTTTAAAACGCGAACATTATGTCCCTAAAAATAGTTATCATTTAGGAGTACGTTTTTCCCTAAAAACAGTAATGTAAGTATGTGATATGTTACAATTTGATATTAAAATTTAGAACATTAATCGCCATATTTCATTCTTCTTGTTTTTAATTTTATATATTTCATTACACGCGAATATTTTCCGACGTTATCTACACTTCGCAAAATATAACGATAAAGGAACGCGAAAATTGAAGATATTGTTTGATTTTGTAAGAAACACGTCAGACCGAATACGCCTCAGGCAATATCGGGGTTTGGCAGTCGAAACAGGAGACGAAGAATGATTTTGAAGTGTGGGAATACAGTAATCATATCTTAGAGTCGTGATTTAACGAGTATTTTGTATAGATTTTTCGTCTTGAAAGGAACGGCCGTCAAATCTTTGCCTTTGTGTCTTCTCCTGCTTTATTATGTGCCTCTTTGAATAGGAAAGGTTGACTGTCAGTTCCATATTTCACTTGAAATTGCTAGACGTCGTTATTTGGCCAGGTGTTCTATTTTGTATTTTATGGGTAGTCGAGTCGGTAATCAGGTCATGGGTTCGAACCCAGGTAAAGTTCTAAAACTTACAATGTGTAAATTATTTCATCACCATCACTCTCAAAACGGTGAAGGAAAACATTAAATGGAAACCGTCATATCCTAGAAGCAAAAATTCGAAGACATGTGTCATCCACCACCCGCACTGGGCCTGCGTGGCTGATTACGGCCCACTCCTCACAGAGAAGAGGCCTATGTCCCAGCACTGGGAACGTTATAGGTCCACTCGTATGTAATGTGAGTCGTGTAATCGGCTGGCGGTTTTTTGCGCGAACACAAAGGCTTTCGCAATTGAACAAAAATAGAATTCGCATTGAGTTTGTTTGCCGTCCACACTATTCGCATTACATTACATCACACGATACATTACATTACACACGTCTAGCTGTAACTTCACTTTGAATTTCACTCAAGTTACTGCATGCAAGTTAAAAGCGACTGCATTTGTTTTTAAAGCATTATCATCGTAGATTCTAATTTCGATTCTGTTCGAATTTTGAAGTGATGTGAGATCAACACACTAATAGCCTATGGGTCTTTCAAGTATTATTAGAAAGATTTAACCATTGGTTCAGGTTTTAGTAATAAACCTATGCCAGACTGGATGCGGAAGGCGAACGTACAGGAATTGTGGTGTAAGTTAGGAGCGAAATGAAGAGGTAGACTGTGGTAGATTAAATATGGTACGTAGATAAATTCCAGTACACACTAATTTGATTTGTTTTTCTATTTCATAGAATGCTTTGGTGGGTATCAAAGTCACTGTAAAACAAAATTAAGGTCCTTCTACTTACATAAGTGGAGTGATGCTCGTTTGGATGCAAGATGGTGGTTTACCTATGTTGTAAATTAATGCGCCACAAACTTTCTACTTTCTACTAATATATTATGAATGTAAAAGTTTGTGAAGATGTTTGGATGTTTGTTACTCAATTACGAAAAAACGGCAGAACAGATTTTGATGACATTTAGCATACAGATAGATTATAACCTAGATTGACTCATAGGATACTTTTTATCCCGGTAGTACATTCCCGCGGGATAATTTCCGACTTCCACGCGGGTGAAGCCGCGGGCAGAAGCTAGTAGTAAATAATGACGAGTAAATAAACTTAGTAACGTGGTTAAGAAATCTTATATAAGGATTAATTGTTTTGACATAAGTAACTTATAGCTGAATCCTAACAGCGCTTAGCGAATTTATCATCTGCCTAGGTTTATCCCAACTATGTTTGGGTTGGCTTCCAGTCTAACCGGATGCAGCTGAATACCAGTATTTTACACTCCACAACCCAATCCCCTTGGTAAGACTTTCGGACTTCTGACGACACGTTATGACTTTCAAAGATCCACAAATGACAGCCGGGACCAGCTTAACGTGCTTTCTGAGGCACGGAGGGGTATTGGAAGGTAAAGATGGTCACCCATCTAGGGACCAACCGTGGAAAGCGAAGCTTAACCTGGCCGATCGACACGAACAGCTATTTTTACTTTGTCTCAAGCCCAAGCAAGTCAAGCATTTAGCTTTATTCTTAAACCGTTCCGAACCTAATATGTACGCATAGGAATCAATAGTTGAGAGTAGGGGGAGCTTGCCTCCCAAATATATATGGGGCTTCAGCTTGAAGTCTCAGCTTCATTTGTATTTAAATGAGTTCCAATATATACCGAGAACGCAGTTCGATGGAAACATACCTAGTAACTAACTTAAATAATCTATGTATACTAACATTATAAAGCTGAAGAGGTTGTTTTATTTGCTTGAACGCACTAATCTCAACAACGATTGGTCCGATTTCAAAAATTCTTTCGTTGTTAGATAGCCCATTTATCAAGGAAGGCTATAGGCTAGTTATCATCACGCTAAGACCAATAGGAGCGGAGCAAAAATAAAAAAAAATCACGAATACAAAGTACACGCACGGCCAGGCGATTCGATGCGACGGGGAGCAAGAAATTTGACGCAGACGAAGTTGCGGGCAGAAGCTAGTTTATTTATATAGTTCAACTACCAAGATTGATTATAGAGATTTTCTTTCAGTGTGTTTGTTTTGTTGTTTGAGAAAAATATGGAGCAGAAAAGTGAAAATCAATCCAACTTGTTGGTTCCATAATCAGTTGTCTACCATAGCCCTTACATTCTAGTGTGCATGGCAGTCTATATTAAGATGGTCTGATCCTTAGTAGGTAACTCGGGTTAGTAGTAACCTTAGCTACCACAGCGGTTATCAGTAGGGTAACCATAAACTAAACTATCCCGATACCCTTTGGGAAAATTTGGATTCCGTGTACGCAGAACCAAAGATTTATTGTCAGTAAATGTTGTCCCTTAGAAAAGGGTGAAATATTGTGCACCCTTTAGAGATTTTTGTATGTATTGGGAGCGTTATTGTAGGAAGTAAAACGTGGTTAGCTAGATAAGTTAAATGTTTTTTAGGTAACTTAAAGGTTTTTTCAATGAAATATTTATAAATTTGTTTACCATGGTTAATGTTATTTTGTTCTAGTATCTACCTATCTCATCATCTGCCTGGCTAAAAAAAAAAAATTACAATAATGTCGGGGTCGGCTTCTAGTCTAACCGGATCCAGCTACCAGTATTTTACATGGTGCGACTTCCACTCTAACTTCCACAACCCCGATTGTCAGACTTTTGGGTTTCTGACGACCCGAAACGACTTTCATACATCCACGAATAATGGCATATATAACGTACTTTCCAAAGCACGGCGAGTTTCTTCCTATGTCATCATCTCCCTAGCCTTTTCCCAATTATGTTGGGGTCAGCTTCCAGTCTAACCGGATGCAGCTGAATATCAGTATTTTACATGGAGCGACTGCCTATCTGACCTCCACAACCCAGTTACTGAGTAATACGATACCCCAGACTTTTGGGTTTCTGACGACCCGAAACGACTTTCATACATCCACGAATAATGGCATATATAACGTACTTTCCAAAGCACGGCGAGTTTCTTCTTATGTCATCATCTCCCTAGCCTTTTCCCAATTATGTTGGGGTCAGCTTCCAGTCTAACCGGATGCAGCTGTATATCAGTATTTTACATGGAGCGACTGCCTATCTGACCTCCACAACCCAGTTACTGAGTAATACGATACCCCTTGGTATGACTGGTTGTCAGACTTTCGGGCTTCTTACAACCCGTAACGACTTTCAAAAATCCACAAATGACAGCCGACACCAACGGCTTAACGTGCTTTCCGAGGCACGGAGGGGTTTTGGTGTGTAAAGATCTTAAGGTAGTATCTTCCTATGTAAGTAATAATAATATACCAGTTATATTTTTAAGCACTAACACTGAAGATAAACATAATAAACAAGCATATTATGTTCACTACAACCAAAGGAAACCTTTTTAGAGATCATAATTATAGTAAATATGTTATGCAAAATTAATAACACGTAACGAGTAGGTATTGAACAAACTAATAAGGTCTTATTAAGTTTTATAATAAACACAATAGAAAACAATAACTCTCCGACTTAGAAAATAAGTTTAATACATGTTAAGGATAATCTTCTTAAAACTTAGAAAATTAATAAAGTACAGAGAGTACAGACCAATCTGTCAAATTTCTTTGATAGTTTTTCAACTTTATTACAAAAGAATAACGTTCATGTTCAATTGGGAAAATTTGACAGTATGGGGTAGCTTGATGTGCTGGCGTCTGTACCAAGTAGTTAGCAATTAATAACATCTCAGTCTTTAAAATAATAACTATACTCTTGTCTAAAGTATTGATCTGACCTTTAAATGGAACATACGCACATAGCCAGTTTTTTCTACAAAAACTGACATTGTAGTCAGTTTTTGTGCCAGAACCATTTAAGGTAGGACGAAAAGATGTCTCGATTGGCATAGATATTGAATGACCGATATTTCCAAATCATCTCATCCACGAAACCGCGGGCTAATTGTGTAACAGATTGCCAATACAAACGGCTTTCAATTTTGACAGTTCAACAATATTTATTGTATTATTTACGTTCTATAATCTGAGTTTACGTTACTCAATGTATAAATTTTTTACTCAAAAAATGCAATGGATCAGCAAATATCCTTCAAGAGATTCAGATTATAATTGACAGTATGTTATACAATTAGCGTGCAGAGTAAGTAAATTACTAATTAGATCATTACTAGTAGATTACTTATTGAATAAGTGTTTATATTCATTTATTAAAATAGCTGTTCAACTATTATTTATGTTACTAACTTTTATATTAATAATAAGTACTCAGTTTATACACTTTTTAAATTTTTTGTTACTAAGTTTTAGATTTTTAAGTAATAGATCATTTAAATACCTTTTACTGTGCCCTAACAGGGTCTACAATGGCTCTTAGCTCTAAGCCTTATGTTAACATATTTTTTTACCACGTATAACGCAATGAAATGAATAATAATATATAAACAAATCAAGTATCTTGACTTGGCTCGCGAGGTTGTTGACATGTGGGATGTGAACTCAGCGATCATTGTACCGATAGTCATAACAGCCAATGGTTTGATAGCAAAGAGCCTCGACCAACACCTAAGGAGGCTCTCGTTGGGCAGCTGGGTCAAGGGCTTGATCCAGAAAGCGGTACTCCTGGACACGGCTCGTATTGTCAGGAGGTTCCTTTCTCTGGAGCCCTGACCGCCGGTAGCTTGGACCCTGTCCCGGTACCGGTGGGCCACTATTTTTTATATTTTTAAATAGTTTATATTCTAATATTTAAAAATGTACTCGTAATTTGTATGTATTTGTTGAAGTAAAGGAAATAATAATTTGCAACGCTAAGTTTAATTCAAATCCCAGCAGAATCCTACCCTACATCACATCGCCTGGTCCCCCTATCTAACTGAGCTCAAGTTTTAATTGAAACGCTCCAATGCGACTGTGAAATCTTATAGCCCATTACAATCAGTGTTATCGTGAAAATTACAAGTCTCGCTGCATTTTAGACGAAATTCGACCTTTATGATTGAGTTAGGTATGTGTGTTATCTGGCTATTTTGGCGTGTAATGAGTGGTTTTATTTATATCGTTATGATACGAGGGATAATTTAAGGTTGCATTGAGATTTTTCTGTCCCAAAAATAGGTAATATTGCTTGTGTGTGGTGTCAGCTGTTGTCATTAGCTGCATAATAAATACTCTTTCCTGCTGTATATTGTGTTCTTAAATGTATTTTCTTTCTTTCAAATGGGTACCTATATCCGCTGGTTATTTCTACCTAGTACACACTTAATTATTTTTTTAATCTATCGTTCCTTAAAAAAGTGCAATAAACCTACCATTATACTACCAGCCCGAACAGCAAGTTTTTTTTTTTAAACTGACAAAAAACTTACTTCGCAGCGGTAAGATCTAGAATAATGTATTAAATCCAAGATAACACCCTGTACTTGATCATAGATTAGTAGGATTTAGTGTACTAAGATATAGGTGTTATGTAGATGGATGAAAATAGAGAGGCAGGCCAATGAAAATATAGATGTATTGCGTGAGGGATCATATGACAGAGAAGGAAGTGCGGAGAGAGAAGAGAAGGATTGCACGACGGCTGAAAAGGGAGAATAGGAGAAGAAAACATGTTATGCCGACTTTAAGTAATATGAGAGAAGGGTAGAAAGATGATGCATCGATGTGGGATCCCATCATGTATATCTGTTAAGTAGAAGATAGGACATTTCTAGCTCTAAATTAAACTTATCGTACGGGTATCTTATCTCTCCGAGTGCAGCAGGCTTAGCATGATGCTTCCTATTTCTACGAAGAATAGACAGTGCTTTTTCAATACAAAGTGACATTTCGTTTCTCCTGTTTTGACATCACACTGTAGATATTCTTCTACAATCTCTCATTTAGTCTTTCGTTTCTAACGATCTTTATCTAGGTCCTTATAAATGTAGACTATTTCAGAAGAATATGTCTTCCCAAACTGTCAAAATCACACTGACAACAAACTTTCAAATCGACGGCCACAAAGTATATACGACTATCTACAAAATCAAGATCCGTTTTGAACGTATAACTGTGAAAGTTAATAAGAAAACATAGCTATCTTCTCCTATTGGACATAATTTAGTTAATAGTTGTCTTTTCTTCCGTCGACCAATTGGTGCTCGTGCTAAGCCTAAGTTTTAATTGCAATCAAGTTTTAACAACACAAATGATTGAAGAATTTAAACACCATCTGTTGCCAAAAAGGTAGATATCAAAGACTCAAAACGCACTCAATTCATAATCTATATCTTCATTATGAAACCTTAAGCGATTTTTATAAAAAAGCTTAAAAAAATCCTTTTAAACTTCCAGGGACATCGTCACGTTTTCAATTCAGGATACTTGATCAATATCGCGGTGGTCCACCAGGTTCCTTAAGTTAATTGCCTATTTTGGGGGCGGTTTCTACCTCGTATCCGATGTCCAATCGATCGGCCCCATAATGCGAGTAGATCTTGGTACTTGAGTCTCTGTATCGTTTTCTCAATTCAATTTTAGAAGATAATGTCGTAAGCAATCTGCGGTTTCGTAGCTTTAGAACAGCAAAGTTCTATTTTACATTTATGTAGAAAGTTTCGTAAAAAAATAGAAACACTACATGTCAAGTAACTCTTTTAAATATTGTTGGTTTATTTTTACTTTCCTGTCGATAGTGACAAATACCAGATTCATCCCACGACTGTTATCGACAATTTGGAATCCTGTTGATTTTGTATTTAAATTGTCTAGTGGTCGCATTTACAATGCGTTATTATATACAAATAATAGCTTTCTGCACTCTTCCATATTATCTTTAACTTTGCCGAATTACATACTTCTCCATCCGCGTAATTTTCATAAAATAATGTAAAAATTTTGTGATTCACATTTTATTATATAGATTACATCACTTCACTTGCTCACTACCACAACAAGCGCTACCGTGCCGACCTGCATGTCGATTCGGTAACCATCTCACCGCTTGAAGTGAGCGTGGAGTGACCTGTCAGTGTCATCCCACTGATGCTAGAGATTGACCAAGCATTAGGTGAAATGACACTGACAGCTCACTTCACGCTCACTTCACGCGGTGAGATGGTTACAGAATAGCAATGCTGCTTCACTTTTTCTATTTCCTGCCATTCCTCGTGACTGACAGATGTCATTAGTGACAGCAGCTGCCTCCTCTTGTGTGAATGAGACGTGCAGTATATACCTTCCCCTCAATGCTCGTACTGTTATTTCATTCTTCCCTTAACAACTGGTTATATATATTTTGCTTGAGAATTCCAAAAAACTTGACTCAAATACAAAACTTCAACCTGTTTTCAGCAACCAACCGTAGCGATGAACATCTCCTCTAGGGAATACAAATGCATATACATCATACAAAAATATATGCCCTACTTATTTCCTCTGTCTTCACATGATATGACATACATTAAAGATTATTCTATACTAACTGCCCTAGGGAGTGCAGGCACAGAATAGTACCTGCAAAAGGTCTACCCGAAACACTCAGTGAAAACTCACACACACATGGAGACACGTATGTAAATGAGGAAAATGTCGTGCGAAAAGTTTTATGTATGAAGGTCGATGGATACGACTAGAGGAACACCAAAGAAACGATGGATGGACTGTGTGAAACATGATAATGGTGAGTACTAAGATGACGATGAATAGAGAAAAATCAGAGTAAATAGACCATGTGTGCGTGTGCCTATTTTCGCTCATTATATGAAGCCGACCTTCTGCAGTATTCTGTGATGCAGACTTAAGAGATACGGGACTTCTTCCGAGCCCCGATATCCGATGGCTTATCGATTCTCCACAGAATAATACTGAACTGAACTTAGGAGCCAAAATGTTGTGTACAATATCGTATCGGGTTTTAATGGGAAATTTTGTGAGACCTATATTTTGGGTTAAGGCATAGATTTTAGTACCATACAACAATATCATATGACCTGGAAGTTTCTTAGCACATGGAAAGTTTTTTTATATGAGTTTAGATACGATATGAGAGTAAGAGAAGATAAAAAACCCATGGATGGACTGCGTGGAAGATGATATGGCTAGAAAGGGAGTGACTAATGAGATGATTATGTATAGAGAAGTATAGATGAAGAAGACATGAACCCAAATAAATTCAGAAAAGAGCAGGAGAATGATAGACGTTTCTTAGTAGATAAAGGCCTCGTGGTGGAAGTCCTGTTACTAAAATATGTACACAACTGCTGGCAAACCACGGTGCTGACTTTGGAAGATACCTGTAGAATCCTGTTGAACCTGTATTTCAGTTGATTTCCGAAAAAAAAAAAAGATTCATTTTTTCAAACTAGGCTGAGAATCAGCACAATTCGAAAGTCAAAACTACATACGCTAGTACCCCAAAAATGTCCGCCCTTCACCACTTCCTAATACCATTAACTGGGACAGAAGTGACGCAACAAACTCATAACGCATAACTGCCTGTTCAATTACATAAACTTCATTATATCACTACACTGGCTCATCACCACACCAAGCCTGCAGGCACAGCTCGAAATTTTGACAGAATACATTTGCTGATGCTATGGACTGACAGACGTAAAGTTGGAAGGCTTCCCACAAGGTGGACCGATGACCTTGTGATGGCCGCAGATGGATGCGGGAAGCACAGAACCGATCGAAGTGGCGGAGCTTGGGGGAGGCCTATGTCCAGCAGTGGACGTCTTTCGGCTGAAATGATGATGATGATGATGGACTGACACTATTGACAGATCACTTCAGGCTCACTTCACCTTCATTTTCATGTCTAAATTTTTACGGAGAAAATTGGCTGCTCGCCCTGTTTTTCTCACCATGAAAAACGACCCTTGAGATAAGTAAGAAATCAAATCAAAAACCAACTTTCCTATAAGTGGCTCATAATACCCACTACTTTTCCTTCTATTAAAAGGTTACACGGGAAACGTTTTAAACCGGGCGCTGTACGCCTTTTTAACGTTTTCTTAAGCTACCTATTAATACAGGCTGTTTGAGAAAGTTTGGTTGAGATTTTTGGTACTTATTGGCTCTTGTTGTGGCTAAAATAACTTCTTGGAATAACAGAAAGTATGAATTGGCAGAACGCTTCTATTCTCGTGTTACATGACATAACATCACGCCTTGTTTCTCTAAAAAGTTGTGCAGAGGTGTTTGTACCGATAGTACACCGTACCGTAGACCGTAGGACTATGGCCAGCCGCATCGAGATGGCGAAGCTACTGGACGACCCACGCCACCTAATGCACAACTCTAGTCCAGTGCCACAGAGGCTTAAAAGCCGCAGAAATTTTCTTGGATGCGTGTGTCCAGCCTATGGCAACCCCTCCACAGGAAGACGTGATCTTTGGCAAGAAATATTAAAGCCTCCTGATTTCTTCGTGGAACCATCAGAGAGCCTACCATTCGGTCACAAGCTACCGTGGCCTACTTGGAAAACCTTAAATAGACTTCGAACCCAAGTAGGTCGCAGCAAGTACAACCTCTACAAGTGGGGATTCATGGACGGGTCAGATCTCCGGTGTGTGTGCGGCGTCTCTCCACAGACAATGGCTCACCTCCCATCTTGCACCGCATGCCCTATTACCTGCACACGTGAGGACCTAATGGCTGCATCAGCGAACGGTATTCGCGTTGCTGAATTTTGGGCCAAGCAAATTTAAAAAACTGTACACATTAAGTACACTCTTTAGTTTTATCTTTGCCATCGACACGCTAAGGAGAAGATTTCGCTAGTTATTCTTAGGTCCATGTAATAGCAGGTGAGCTTATTACCATCAAACAGGCACAAATCATCCCAGGCTGATTCCTGGCCACCGTAGGCGCGGGCTTGCGGACGGCGAGTAATGGGTAGCTCGCTGTCCGGTAAGGACTATCCTGGGTTGACGTCGCGTTGTGTTTCACGCGCGCCTCAAAGACAATGACATGTTAGCACCAACTGGGCCCCATTTCTGTATGGTTATAATGATTCCTCGTGGAATCTTACTACGTTAAAACTACGTAAATATGGTATTTTTTAGAAACCAATGTAACGGTAAGGAATCGAAATGTCATATTCTGTATGTTCCAAGACAATTTTTTGATATAGTACGATATTAGCAGATTTCTTTATATATTATTTTACATTTTTTATTAGGTTATAGTCAAAAAAGTCTGACACGCCCTCTTGCTCCAGCCAGAGTGGAAGAAGTTATTTGATGGCTTCCCAGATCCAAAAAAAAGGTACAGATCCACACTCCAAGCTTCCACTGAGAAATGCTCTGTTGTTGTTGTAGATGAAAAAATCCAATACTTATCCATACACTGGCCGACCCGGGAATCGAACCCGGCAGTGATGCTTGCGGCCACTATATCAACAAAGCAGTCACGATACGAGCGACACAAGTTATAACAATACCTTGGACCTTCTAAGCGTTTACCTAAATACAGTCAGACAGTAGCAAAGCTCCGCTATTCAAGGTGTGTTTTTGACAGTTACAACAAGTTCTGACAGAGGGGCTTGTGGCTAAGTTACAATAGCCGCACGGTTCGATCGATCAGGTTAAGCTACGCTTGCCGCGCTTGGTCCGTGGATGGGTGACCATCTTAACATACCAAGACCCCTCCGTGCCTCGGAAAGCACGCTAAGCCGTTGGTCCCGGCTGTCAATTGTGGATCTTTGACAGTCGTTACGGGTCGTTAGAAGCCTGAAAGTCTGACAACCAGTCTTACCAAGGGGTATCGTATTACCCAGTAACTGGGTTGTGGAGGTCAGATAGGCAATCGCTCCATGTAAAATACTGGTATTCGGCTGCATCCGGTTAGACTGGATGCCGACCCCAACATAGTTGGGAAAAGGCTAGGCAGATGATGATGATGACAATAAGTTTTGACAGAATTGTTCTGCCTTTTTCCCAACGAAAGTAGGATTTGTATTTTACATGGAGAAATGGCCTATCTGATCTCTACAACCCAGTTACTGGGTTGCCCTAAATTTCTGGATGTAGTCGTGACGTCATAGTTGACGAGAACAGGATGGGGCAATTTAAGTCGCTCGTGTGCCTTAAGGAATGCAAAGTGGGCCTCAAGAAGTTTCCACTTGAAAAATTACTCTGATCGTCATTTCAATGTGAGTATAATTTTTATTATGGACTTTAACCCTACTTATAATCCCAATCGAACCTTTCTCACACCCTGTATATATACGCTAGCTATTACAACGATTGCAATATATTACTTAAAGTAGTCGTTATCTTGCCAAACTGTAACATTTTTTAAAGAACAATTTGTAAGAAAATCTCCTTTCTTTCAGTTAATATTGTTCTCTTTTGTTCAGTTCAATAGGTTTTAGTGTGATTGCAGATTAGATAATATATTTTGAATACGTGCGAATATTGCGAATTGAGATAAATATGTATCGACAGACAATTTACTTTCAGAGATATAAATGTATTATTTGTAATCAAGGAGTATACGATTTAAAGGCTCTTAGTAGAGACGACATTACAGTTTTAGATAATGTGAATACCAGAATTATTTCTCAACGAATGTATGTGTCGAAATTTAGTTTATTTACTGTTCATCATCATCTGCCTAGCCTTTTCCAAACTATTTTGGGGTCGGCTTCCAGTCTAACCGGATGCAGCTGAATACCAGTATTTTATATGGAGCAACTGCCTATCTGACCTCCACAACCCAGTTACTGGGTAATACGATTTCCCTTGCTAAGTCTGGTTGTCAGATTTTCGGGCTTCTGACGACCCGTAACGACTGTTAAAGATCCACAAATGACAGTGGGCACCAACGGCTTAACGTGCTTTCCGAGGCACGGAGGGGTCTTGGTATGTAAAGATGGTCACTTATTTACTGTTAAAGGTGGGAAATCAATTCCTAAGCTACAAGGCTGTGTCTATGTAAGTCCTGCATCTTAAGAACTACCGACTTCTTAAATAAAAGCTTGACCTTTGAGGTTGACCTAGCTAAGGAGTTGGTAGATCATCTATTATGTGCTGTTGTACCACCATCAAACATCTTTATAAATTGTGATTCATAGATTAAGCTTCCGTTCAACTTTGAGAGTAAAATCATTATTTATTTTTTAGTAGCTTCTGCTAGCGGCTTCACCTGCGTGGAGGCTGAAAAAAAACTTTGTGGGTGGGAAATCATCAAATAACCACCGTGTCAGCCTTTTACTGGCTAACACCCACCCGTGTTCCTTCAGGTGCCTGAGTGCCAGGGGCCATGGTATCTCTTTCGAACAACCCGCACCCCTGGCAGGCATTGGCCCTTGTGAACCCCACCAGTTAGTGCTGACATCTCTTTGAGGCGCGCGTGGAACACAACGCGCCGTCGACCCGGCCTTGGTCCTTACCTGACAGCGTGCTACCCATTACTCGCCATCCGCAAGCCCGCGCCTACGGTAGCCAGGAATCAGCCTGGGATTCCCGACGTTATTCCAGGTTAAAAACTATCTGCGTGATTGTGTAACAAACATTCAAACATCTAAACCTCTAAATATCCAAACATAAAATATTTCACATTTATATTAACTGTAGGAATTATTATAATGATAATAATTATATTATGTTATAGTTAGAGTTACTGATGTAATTATCTGGATTATATTATGGGTTTGCATATTATTCTGTGAATGGGAATTTAATGATCACAGTCTCAAGTAAGCAGAAACATCAAGTTACGTTCTTCAATGAATATGATCCACTCAAAGCGAGTTAACAAGCTCTATGCTGAAGTATTGATGCTTGAACAACAACAACAAAAATAAAAACTTAAAAATACCTTTGCAATGTGAAGATTTTCATTCAGAGAGTGAAATATTAGTTTATCTAGCGATTTGTTGAGGTTAATAGTTTATTACTATGAACCAGTTATAGAATTAGTTAGGTATATTTTCACCACCAATCATTAAAAGCGTTAAGCGCTAAATGGTTTTGTTTGAATAAATGTTTTGCATTATGTAGCTTCCAAGTCTTAATCTACCAATTCTATATTAAGCTCTAAGAGAAACATCAAACATTTGATAAGCCAAGCTAATCAAGCTCACAAATTGTTGAAATCTAAACATAATTTTCCATTCCTTTGTCCTATGGGTTATACCTAAGAGGCAAACTTCTCTGTCCTCAGGCAATGTTTCTTACTTGGTCGACCTTGTCAAGAACATGTCTTTCTGAAGTAATATCATATTTCGTCTTCGGGGGATCCACCCGTGAAATTGCTTGTTTATTCTGTTATTTAGCCATATTAATGGTGTGTATTTTGTGTTTTATTTTGTTTATGGGAAGTTATCTTTATGGATTTTGTGCTTTCACGGTGTTTTGACGGTTTTGCGAAGAGTAATGGGTTGTAATTTTGCGTTGTTTTTGCGTGATGGAGTTTTGGTAGATCCGATGGTTTTTGTAGCTAATATTTTTTGGCAGTGACTGAATATTTCTGGCTCATTTATGCGAGGTATGGAGTAAGGCTAGGTTAAATTCTACTCGTGTAGACTATATTCTGATTAATTTCGTTCCTTATCGTACACATTTGGGCACGCCACGATTGCGGCGGTAAGTTCCCTCTTTGAGGAGTGGCTTGAGAGGCGGCATGGCGTCCTCACCTTCCGTCTGACGCAGGTCCTCACCGGACACGGCTGTTTCAGGAGGTTCCTGTTTCAGATAGGGCGGGAGGAAACGCCTGGGTGTTTCCACTGCGAAGATCGCCCTGAGGACACGGTGGAGCACACGGTGGCGGTCTGCCCAGCTTGGCCGGAGCACCGCCGTGTCCTCGTGGAGGCGATTGGCGGCGGCGATCTCTCGCGTCCGGCCCTGGTCCAGGCCATGGTATGGAGCGAGAGGGCATGGGTAGCCGTCACCTCCTTCAGCGAAGCAGTAATGCTCGCGAAGAGGGAGGCGGCGCACGTGAGGGAGAGGCAGAATATGCGCCATCGCGACCCTAGCCACCGCAGGATACGGAGACGCCCTGGGCGTCGGGAATCCCAGGCCGTTTTCCGGCCACCGTAGGCATGAGCTTGCGGACGGCGAGGAATGGGTAGCTCGCTGTCCGGTAAGGACCAAGCCCAAGTCGATGGCGAAGTTTGAGGCGCGTTGTGTTCCACGCGCGCCTCAAAGAGATGTCAGCACAAAAAATGATGGGTCCTCAAGGGCCCATGCCTGCCAGGGGTGCGGGTTTGTTCGAAAGAGATACCACAGCCCCTGGCATACGGGCTACTGAAGGAACACGGGTGGGTTTTAGTCGGTAAGAGTCTGACACGCCCTCCTGCTTCACCTAGAGCGGGAGAAGTTATTTGATGACTCCCACCCAAAAAAAAAAATCGTACATATTTGAATCGTTTTTATTACTCGCTAAACTTCATTGTCTTGGCCAATTTCTGTTTTTTTTTTATGGTGGGACATCATCAAAAGACTTCGCTCTGGGTGGAGCAGGAGGGCGTATCAGACTTTTACTGACTAAAATCCACCCGTGTTCCCTCAGTTGCCTGTTTGCCAGGGGCGTCGGTATCTCTTTCGAACAACCCGCAACCCTGGCAGGCATCGGCCCTTGTGGACCCCACCAGGTGCCAATTTCTGATTGATTGCCTGTGTACATTCTGGCTTGCAGAGAAGTTGTAGGTATCTACTGTTAGAAAATAGTCTGACAGTGTTCTGAACCTAAAACAGATGAGCATCTCATGATCTGTATCTTTATTGCTTATTTTATAATTTATTTCAGACTAGGTTGTCCATAAAGTGTTAATAATACACTGAAACTTAAGAACTATGTTAGTACTACACACATCCAAAAGCAAACTATAATAGTTATCCTATATGTATGCGAATCCAGTGCCTCCAGATATGGCTCTCAATGTGTTCAGCAATGACCCTCAGGTAGCCGTTAGGACTGTCTCTCACTCTCCGCATCAACGATGATGCTCTTTTTCTAATTAATTATGTCTATTATATATTAAAAGGAATATATAATATCTATTGTGTTTGCTTTTCACGCTCATTCCTATTCCATACGAGTGTCCTACGCCTATAATGGGCTTGTACGATATATAATTTCTCTCGTCCTTTGGAAAGCGTTGCATGGAAAGTAGTTCCGCAATATTTTGGACAATCGTTAAAATAGAAAGTTAATTAGTAATTTTGCATACACGTTACGTTTGAATACAATGTATTTATGGAATAGCTCGTAATCGAAATGTCCCTTTCGGTAAGGGCTATACGTTCTCAAGGATTGCACAACCGAATGTCAATCGTGAATTTTATAAGAATATATGTGTGTTGGATTGGAAATAACGTCATTGTGCGCCATTAAGTAAAGTGGTTTGAAGAAAAATCTTATAAATGATGTGAATTAAATAAAACTAGATAAAGTAGTCGTACGTACATACTCGTATGATTCCAGTATTCTGGAAGCTAGTAAAACAAATGCTAGAGAAACTACACAAAAATATTTATTACGTTGCTTAACATCTTAATAATCCAAAATCTCTTTTAATCACACCCACATCTCTTCTCATTTCAGTTTAATTTAATTCCAGAATCTTCTAAAATTTCATCAACGATAACCAACACTTTTTTATTCATATCTTTCAAATCTCCTTCTACCACCAAACTTTTCTTCATCGATACCATTGTTTTTATGACCAGGCTTTGCCTGCACAGCTGTATCTTGTTCATCTCCTGGCATTTCTTTATTGTTATCTTCAGAAATGTTAGCCAATTGTGTGTGAATGTTAAGAATTCTGCTGTCTGCTCTTGTGTTAATTGGAAATGTATCAGCGTGTGTGTCCACGGTTGAGAAGTTAGTGTTGCTATCAATTTTGTGTCGTTCTTCGTCACTATTGCGTGCTTGAAGATTGAGCTTAGAGATTTCCAGCCGGCTGATGATTGGTTTTTTGATTCCTGTAAGAGGAACATACGGATTTGAATAAGATGATTCCTTAGGGAAAATGTAAATTAAAGCGTCTCCTGAATGAAAGCGACTATTCGGTTTTGTGTTTTGTATAAATAGAATAATTTTAGCCTTTGGTAAAATAAGTGTTATCTTGGGGGTTAAAGTCGTTGAAATAAATGATAACAGAAAGATAGCATATTTAGTAGTTCTAGCTTATCTAAGAAGTTTTGAACCTCGTACCAGGACATCAAATATTTCCGCAATTAATGCCATAAGGAAAGATGGAACAGCAATAAGATGCCATAAGGAAAGATGGAATTTGGACATACAATAACTACTACTCCAACTACGGAACTGCTGATCCAATTCTGAAAATTGTTTCACTAATGGGAAGCTGCAGTATTGCCAAGTATCCTATGATATATTTCACGCTAAAACAAGGAATATTATGCGGACGACGTCGCGGGCAGAAGCTAGTTTTAAATAAAGTCAAACTCACCCTACAGCACAACATCAGCTGGATCCTAAACATCAGCGCTCTCAACGCGTTGCATTGTACGTTCACAGTCGGTTCCTCCTCCACACTATACGCCAAAGTCAGCGGTGAAGAGGTCCCAGTGTTTAACACCATATATACTAGTTGTAAGAGGGAAGCTCCTCTTTCACTGGTACTATCCCGTTTTAAGGATTTTATGATCAAGTGTGTTTGTATTTGGAGGATTGATTTTGGCTGAAAAGTTGACTAGTACTAATAATAGTACTACTACTAATGTAAAAACTCAAAATTCTAAAATTTTGAGTTTTTACATTATACATATGTATACACGGTGAAATTTAAATGATTGTTTTCCCGCAGCGAAATGGTTTTGTCTTGGTAATACAATAGTTTTATAAACAAATGAAATATTAGAAACAAAAAATGGCAGATTAACCATTGTGAAAAACAAAACTCGAAAGCTACCACGAACCAATAGTTCCGATACCTACGTTCTGCGCAAGCCGGGCGCCGCCGCCGGGCGGCCGCGCGGCCGTTGACCCGCGTGCGTTTCAATCAGCTGATCGTGTTCTTGATAATAAGCTGTACCCAACAAGCTATTCAAATTTTCCCTTCATACTTTTACGAGCTTAGGACCGTCATAAATACTTTTTAGCTGCAATTTACTGAACAAGAAATTAACATAAAAATTAATTAATAAAAACAAGTTTATCATAATTTTGGGACTTGGATACCTAAAAAAGTTTGAGGCGTCTTTCAAAATTTGAATCAACTTATTTACAATAATTTTAATTAATTTGACTACCTACTTTTAAATGTTCACAATTTACAAAAGTACGAGTAGGTACTTACACTTAATATTAAGAGCGTTTATTCTGAAAGTTGGCAACTTCGCAAATAGCTGCCAAATATTTACCTGTTTTGATTAATTTGGCAATATTACTGTATGGAAATTTGAAATATCGGTAACTAGTGACCTAAAATATTGATTATGAAATGCAGTAGTTAACATTTCAACACCGAATATTTAGTTTTAGATGTAAAAGAAGAACTTTGAAACTTTCCAAATGCCTTTTTTGCACCTAAAACGGTTACAACATCAAATTCAGTGTTATAATTGCAAATCATTATTCATATTTTAGGTCACTAGTTAGCGATATTTCATATTTTCATACAGTAATATTAACAAATTAATAAAAACAGGTAAATATTTGACAGCTATTTGCGACGTTGCCAACTTTCAGAATAAACGCTCTTAGTAGGGTCCCGTTGGTAACGCTTCAGGTACATTTACACCAATCCACGTGAAATCTCTTAATCGAAATAACTAACAAAATAAATAAATTACAATTTCAAACGAGAATATCATTTACTTTCCTCGCTGACTGCAAAATATTACCATTTACCAAGACTCCGCCATTAAACTTTCGTTTATAAGTAGGTGCAGAAACTCCAACAATTGTGAAGTTTTAATTGAAACCTCAGCATTTCGTCTTTAAGTTTATACCATTGCTGGGTTCTATTGTACGCAGAACAGTATACAATCATTTAGAGTTGTCTTTGGCGTGAAACTATTTTCTTCAATTTTGTGTTGTGTGATCGTGTTGATTCTTTAAACATCGTTAGGAAAATTGTTGAGTCGAGAATTAAAGATTATTTATTTTAGAAACAAGGGAGTTCGTTCAGAATTCTGGGTGGTCACTTGAGTTAAATTCGAATTGTATTTAATAGAATAGCTCTGAACTTATTTCAATCCACAAGTTTTTTTAGGTTTTATTTTTTTTTGGTGAAAAATCATCAAATAACTTCTACCGCTCTGGGTGGAGCAGGAGGGCGTGTCAGACTTTTACTGACTAAAACCCACCCATGTTCCCTCAGTAGCCTGTGCCAGGGGTGGCGGGATCTCTTTCGAACAACCCGCACCCCTGGCAGGCATCGGCCCTTGCGGCCCCATCTGTTTGTGCTGACATCTTTTTGATAATCCACAAGTATTGGAGTATGAATTAAGTTTCGGGTTTGTGAATAAAAGTGACGTAGAGTGGCAGGGACATCGATGCGCAAGCTGTTACCTAGAAAAATTTAACATTAACACTTTCTGGTTTTGATCGAGCTGTAGGAGCTGAGATTTATGACTAATGAAGAGAAAATCTATGAGAGAAGAATACACATTTCGTCGACCACGTCTATGACATAATATTTTATTTTTCCAAACGAATTACAACTTTACAAAATTAAATTTAAAATTTAAAAAACCCCCGACTCAAACAAAAAGTCAAAAATAATATTTATAGGCCTTTTAATTTTAACGTAATATTTTGATCAGGGCATTGTCAAGTCGGGGGACGGCTAGGCCTCTGTTTGGCGTTTTCATTGACCGTCCCCCGACTTGACAATGCCCTGATCAAAATATTACGTTAAAATTAAAAGGCCTATAAATATTATTTTTGACTTTTTTGAGTTTTTGTTTGAGTCGGGGGTTTTTTAAATTTAATTTTTATTTCTTGCTTTTTAAACTTAATGTCTCCCTTAAATCACCATTTATCTATAATCTATTCATTGAGACCTTTTCAATGAGCCCAAACACGATACTTCTGCTGTTTGTTGGTGAATAACTTGGGTTTCCTGGAAATTCCAGGTGTTGCTCCAGCATCAGTACAAGGTTATTTTATTCGTCTAATATCATTGAAGTAATAGAATCCCAAATTTTGAGTTGATCAGAGGCTAAAATCCCTTTTTCAACCAGAAAAGAGCTGATAATCTTCAAACGGCTGAACCGATTTTGATGAAACATGTCTAAGAACACTCCCGACTAATACACCTTTCAAACAAAAGAAACTAAATCAAAATCGGTTCATCCGTTCGGGAGCTACGTTGCCTCAGACAGACACACACACACACACACACACACACACACACACACACACACACACAGACACGTCAAACTTATAACACCCCGTCGTTTTTGCGTCGGGGGTTAAAAATAATCAAAATCAAAATCAAAAGTCATTTATTCAAACTAGGCTGAGAGTCAGCACTTTTCGAACGTCAAAATTACATAAGACAGTCCCCCAAAAACGCCCACCCTTCGACACTTCCTAGTGCTTTAGCTGGGAAGAAGAAGTGGCGCAACAAACTCCCCAGCAGCACAGCTGTCTGATAAGTTGGAAGAACTTGATTCTATACAGTAATAGGCAAGTAATTAAATTTCATAAAAAAATGGAAATATCAATATTAAAAATAAAATAAAAATAAAAAATGGTTTATAGTCGAATAAAATAAACAATGCTATGGAGTAACTCATATCACCTGTCAGTAGGTAAGCTAATTCTGGTGAAAGAACACAAACGTTGTCTTGAGTTAATCACAGCGACCAACAATTCTTATCGTTTAAGTAGTCGTTGATTGAATAGTATGCCTTCGAACAAAGATTTGATTTTACTTTAGCTTTAAACGCATTAAAATGTAAATCTAGCAAAGAAGAGGGAAGCTTGTTATAAAAGGTGATACCGAGCCCAACGAATGAGTTATGAACTTTATGAAGCCGGTGAAAGGGACCACGTAGTTTGTCCTTATTTCTGGTATTAATATTATGAATATCACTGTTTTTAGTGTATAAGTGTATATTTTGCCTAATATATAAGATGTTAGCGAAGATGAATTGTGATGCCACCGTGAGAATACCAATATCTTTAAAAAATCTCTCAGAGAAACTCTAGCACCTAATTGGTAAATTGTGAGTGTGAGTAGCCCTCACTAATGGTGCCCCAATCTCAAAAAGCAATAGATTGACACTTCGCTTTAACTTACGACCTTCTTATAATAAGCAATTTCTATAGGCTATAATACTATTTACACACACACTCTCATACGTTTACGAATGAATGTATTTCCTAAATTCAACCGTTAAAGCAAATGGCATGACAGCTGAGTGGTTACTGCACTTGATTATCGCGTTTGAGCGCATCGAGTCGCGGTTTCGAATCCCACTCGCTGTGTGATAGTCTTTTTATTGTTTTAAAAATCACTTTTGAGTATAGTTTCTTGTTCTGTTCTTCTTATTCACTAAACTCGTAAAACTTTATCATTATACCCACAGAAACCTAAATAAATTTAAATGATTTACGACTCATTCACCGCGACTTATAGAACGGTGTTGGTTGATAATTGTGTGCTAGTGACGTGTGTTTCATCTATTAGCGTCCTTCTAATTCATTTAAATGTAAGCAAATTTAAATATAGAAATGAAAGCGAATATTATTGCGCTGCATAAAAGTGGACTTAATACCTATATCACAAATACCTATGTGATGAAACCGGACTGAGTGTGAGTATTATGATTTAAATATAAATATTAAACATTTATTTAAATAAAGTGTAACTGCTGATCCTTGTAGTTATTTTTAAACGTTTTATAAATATCACAATGTCTAAATAGAATAAAAATATAAAATTTCAATGTAAATTTATTTCCTAGAATATAGAACGATGAAAATAACAATAAACTTAATATCTATGTGAAATTGCCCTTTTAAATAATTTTGTTTCTAAATAGTAGGTAATACATAAAGTGTGTATTTTGCTTAGTAGCCTAACAGTACCCCTTTTTTGTTTTAGTGAAATACTGTGAGTCGGTGGGTGAAAAGATATGAGGAAGGCGGTAGCCTTGCCCGTGGAAAGCAAAGTGGAAGACCCCAGCTCCTATAACAGGCACACGTTCAGCGAATATGAAACAAGTGGTTTCAAAACGACAAGACATTTTGCCGAATTATTCGACACATCTTTACGAACCGTGCGCCGTGCACTCCACGCAGAAGGTTCATGGCAAACAAGGCATCATGGAAAACCAGCTCGAGAATCAGCTTAAAAAACATAGTTAACGGAAAAAACATTAACATTAAGTTATAAATTACAAATATTTATTTATTTTAGTAATATTCAAATAATATTTTGTCTTATCCGTAATCTGGATTATTTTGAGGTTTAGTTTCAATCTTCTTTTCGGAATGAAAATGAACACTTAAGCTATAACCTCTTTAAGTCCTATTAAATACGATTTGTTAACTTTGAGGTTTGAGTTAAAACGAACTCACTCGCAGTAGAATAAAAGTAGTACTACTGAGTCATTTAATTGTATTGTGACAACTTTTCTGCATTTGTTACTTTTACGTGGGTAGATTTTTGTAGAATATTGTGATTTATTTAGAGTACCGACACACAGTAGTAATCAGCACAATATTATTATATTACTAAGATACAATAGCCTGATTATCATAGTTCACCAACTAGCTTATTTACTTCAATAAATTGTTCTTTATGAGAAAATAAACTGTTTTAACAAGAAGTTATTATTAGTTATTTTTATACATTCTTCATGAAGTTATAACGAATAAACATTTTGTAATCATTTATTATTGTTAAACCTTTATTTAAATAACAATACGAGTAATAAAACAAATTTGTTACATTATTATTCTGGTATATTAATAAATCGAATAATAAAAGAACAGATGAAGATGATTGTTGAAAAGAAAAATTAAAGCTTCATCGCGAGATTTGAACCCAGAGCTATGAGTTTCTTAATCCAAGACGATACGCTGCACGCTACCGGAACTCAAATTACAAAAGTAAATTTTAGCAATGGTATGAACCGACCAAGGTCATGTCTGTCGTCGCCGACGGTATGTATAAAATACAAAGAGTAACGCCAGTGTGTGAGTAGAGCGGTGAGTTTTGTGTTAATACATCACTTATACACACAGCTGTAGGTACGGCCTGGACCGCCACTTCATAGCAATATAGCCCTTAGTATGCGACTGCATTAGTGAATCTTGATAGTACAGCTCGTTTTTGCAGAACAAAAATATTTTGAATGTCAGCGGCTTTGCCCCACAGCAGAATGCCGTAGGACATAACGCTATGAAAATAACTAAAATAGACTAACCGAGCTGTATCAACGTCAGTGTATTGTCTTACTTTCCTGACGGCGTAGGCAGCCGAACTGAGCCTTCCCGCTAGGCTTGATATGTGTGATCCCCACTGAAGTTTGGCATCTACTGTTAAGCCCAGAAAAACTGCCGAGTCTACAGTTTCAAGCACCTCATTTTCTAAGACGATGTTGGGTCCCAGATTTTTTACATTCGGCAAAGCGAACTTTACACATTTTGTTTTCTTAGCATTGAGAACTAAATTATTCGTGGTAAACCAATCCGTAACCATTGAGAGTGCACAGTTTACGTCGTCAAAATCTTGTCTATTCCTGTCTACCTTAAAGATAAGAGAGGTATCATCAGCAAACAGTACAACGCCACAGATACCCTTTACTTAAATCAAAACAAAATCAATAGTCATATATTCAAACTAGGCTCAGCACTTTTTGAACATCAAAATTACATAAGACAGTCCCTTAAAACGTCTGCCCTTCACCACTTCCTAGTGCTTTAGCTGGGAAGAAGAAGTGGCGCAGCAAACTCCGCAGCAGCACAGCTGTCTGTTAAGTTAGAAGAACTTGATTCTATACAATAGTAGGCAAGTAATTAACATTACGAAACACAAACACATTAAATTATTTGCCATATGTCGGAATTCGCATTTGCCAAAATACCAACCAAACATTGAAAGCTATACTCAAGTAGAGTTCAAAAAAGGAAAAAGTAAACAGAACATAAAATCAAAAAGTAACTTAGCAACGCAATTCTGTCAACATGCATTTTTGACAAGCATTCCGTTGATTCTAAAATTATGAGCTCAGAGACAGCGTCTTAAGTTAATTCCTCATATTTAAGTTTTATACGCAAACCCAAAACTTGCCAAGTCGAGCACCTCCCAAGTTTAAGTTAAACTTCACAGTTTTAATCCTCTGTTTTATAATATTCATGTACTGGGAACTTAGTTGTTTTTCAACTTCCTTATGTTGTGAATGTGAAGCAAAAAATTTTATTAATTTCATGTTTAAAACCCTTTAAAAATCGTAAAATAATCTGGAATAGATGTATCATGTTGATGTGGCAGGAGAACCTCAAAATTAAGTAAATATTAGCAAATACTTCTTGTGGTGTTCACCACGCTATAGGATGTATTCGAATAGGTAAATTAAACAAAAATGTATGGTACAATAGCAGGGGTTACACTTCTGCATCGTCTGGGCACCAGGATGGGAGTGACCTCTCTGCAGGCAACTTTATTCATAAATTATTGTTGCCAGAAGAACGGAAAAAAAAATGTGTGCGAGTAACACTAAAAAACTCTCAGATTTGACAGAATTAAAGAAATTACCGCCCCGTTTGGCAATTTAAATTAAACGCGTAGTAAAAATAAAAAATAAATTTAAAATTTAAAAAACCCCCGACCTTAACAAACACTCTAAAAAGTAAAAATAATAATATTTATAGGCCTTTTAAGATGAAGGTAATATTTTGATCAAGGCATTGTAAAGGCGGGGGACGGCTAATGAAAATGCTAGGCCTCTGTTTGGCGTTTTCATTGACCGTCCCCCGACTTGACAATGCCTTGATCAAAATATTACCTTCATCTTAAAAGGCATAGAAATATTTTTATTCTTTCGGCTAATATCATTGAAGTAATAGAATACAAAATATCGAGTTGATCAGCCCCGTGGAAGATGCTCAAATTACTTCATCAACCAGAAAAGAGCTGATAATCTTCAAACGGCTGAACCGATTTTGATGAAACATGTCTAAGAACACTCCCGACTACTACACCTTTCAAACAAAAAAAAACAAAATCAAAATTGGTTCATCCGTTCGGGAACTACGTTGACTCAGACAGACACACACACACAGACACTTCAAACTTATAACACCCCGTCGTTTTTGCGTCGGGGGTTAATGAAATTGTTTGGATAGGAGGAAAATTATCCCTAAAGATCTATCTGTATTAATAATTTCGCTAAAACTGGCAAATAGTCTATTGGCATTTAGTGTTTTAGTCTTTTTTACATGCACGTCTTTCTGTTACAAAATGTCAAAATATATCATCTTTCTTTCAAACAAATCACTCAATTTATATGTGGCATTACTACAATTTGACACACATGGTTACTTTTTTTGACCAATTTTTTACCATTTTCATCGATCTGTTTTGAAATAAAGTTTATAGGACTGGTTTTGTTGTAGATAGCCTGCCCGCACCTTACCTAGCTGGCGGGTGGCGCGCACGCATCACCTGACGGTCGACCAGTTTTCCCCTACCCTTGACGCGGAGCTCACGCCGCTCACCTACCTACTGTTCTGCTTACAGCCACTTACTGTTTATCATTAACGTAATTTGAATTTTAATGTGTATCCTGATTAAACGCCTTCTTCAAACAGTCACGACGACATGTAGAACAATTTTTTAGAAATTATTCTACCTGAGTCGCACTATCGAGTTGCGCTTGTTTGCAGGAGCCTTTACTGTCATAACCTGCAATTACTTTTGCTTACGGCTTCTATGTTTGTAAATTTTTCAATAAACTGTAGCTATGCATTCTGACCAATCTGTGGTCTTCAATACTTCGTATTGTGCTGTGACTGTGCTTATCTCTGTGTTAGTGTGCTTTGGAATGACTTGTAAGCTAGCTACAAAACCTACATGAAGTCTTCCATCCCTTCGCCTCGAATCTCACCTGTAAGAAAGTATGTATAATAAAAGGTAACGGGATACATTTTAACCAGTGCGCAAACTGTAACCATGAATTCAGCATATCTTTCTAGACACCAAACCTGAAATCGCGAATACAAAATCAGCTGTTCCTTACATTTATGTACGTATATCAAAATGTAGGAAACAGCAGATTTTTTTTTTCGTGTTTTCGGGTTTGGTCCCTTAATAAAAGTTGTTTATAATGATAAGTATAATGACCTCTTAAGAGGTTCCGATAACCCTGTTTAAATAGATTTAAGAAAATAATTTAATTATAAGAGAAAAATTGGTTCGTGCCAACGTGGTAAAAGGATTAGCCACCTTTACGAGCTCTAGATGTACAGGAGTTTAAGGGTTTAGATACCATCGTATCAGCGGCACGAAGAAAAAGAAGATTTGTTTTGTATGAAACTACCTGGCAGATTAAGTATCCCGAACTTACCCGGAGGGGGAAAAAGACGCCGTAAGTTTTCTAATTCTTAACTACCTTTTCGTTTTTATCGATTAAAATCAATTATTTTGTCTGAAAAGGGACAATACGTTACGGAGTTAATAGTCGCCCTCGTAATGCATTTACCAATTCTGACAATAATACCTAACGATGAAATTAAAACTTCTTTATGATATAAACTTTCTGTCTCATAGAACAATAGTCCTTCTAAATTTATGAATGCCTAGCAGCGCCCCGCGGTTTCACCCGCATAATTCCCGTTCCCGTGGAAACACGGGGATAAAATATAGGATAGTGTGGCTTCCCAACATTGAAAGAATTTCTCAAATCGGTTCAGTAGTTTCGGAGCCTATTCAATGCAAGCAAACAAACAATCAAATCTTTCCTCTTTATTATTATTAGTACAGATGAGTTTTGGTTTCCTAAAAAAGTAGTGAATAGTCTCACTATAACAGCTCTCCAACTGAGCGTATTTTTTTTAAAACATAATGTCAAATACAGATGAAATTTTCAGATTTTCATAACCACCTCTTAAATATTTACGACGGAACTGCTTTCCTATAAAACCAAGACTTAAGTGATTTTAAACCTTAGGGTGGTTAAGAAATTATGACGTTGACTATATTATGTCCACCGTATTTTTAAAATCAACTAAACTGACGTAATTAATTATCGAGAGCAATTATTTATGTGGCAATACCTAGCAATTTATAAATTAAGTCCGAGACACTCTCTCAGAGATAAATTTAAGGAGATTAATGTAATGACTGTGCCTTCACAGTATATTTATGAAAATCTTTTATATGCCCATAAAAATATTAAATTGTTTAAAAAATACAGTGATATCCATAGTATAAATACTAGGAACAAACACAAATTTGTTGTACCATCAACAAGGCTCAAGAAAATAGGTGGGTCATTCAGATGTCAATGTATACGCTTCTATAATAAACTTCCAAGCCATGTTCAAGATCTAAGTCTCTAAATTTAAATCATTCATTAAACGTAAGTTGTGCCTGAAAGCCTTTTATACCGTTAAAGATTATATAGAGGACAAAAAAGCTTGGGATTGACCTGCTCCAATTTTGTATACAGTGTTTTTTTTTTAATATTTTTATTTTGCTCTTTGACATTCGATTATTGTTATATACACTTTGACATTTGATTATTATTATATACACTTGACATGAATATTTACTTTGAGAAGTATAATATTATTTTGCTTTAATTATTGTGAATGTGAGGACTATGTGGTATTTTTGTTTTTGTGTTTCATTTCTTTCTCAGTTCATTTTTAAAGTTAATCTGGCAGTTTGAGTACTTTATGTGGCCTACCCAAATGTCCTTTCTTTGGTATTGTTCGTCAAATCGTTGAGCTCCTCAAGTTGAGCCGTATGATTACTGATACATGCGTGCACTGATTGGACAGGTCCACTCAATCTGTGTGGTTTCTTTCCTCAAAAGACCATTTCAGACACCAATCCACATGGTCTTCACATGATCTGACCAAGATTATGTCTGGACTTTAAAAGAGACTGTGACCTCTGAGTTTGTTTCGGCCTTTCTTCTCAGAGTAGTCAGTTAGGAAACGCCGACCTCACCTAGTTTAAAAAATATGATTGACGTGTAAAAGTGTTTGTACAAACCTACTTACAGAAATAAAATCATTTATCATTTATCATTTATCAATGGAAGTTTTTTTTTTTGGGTTTTGGCTTCGCACGGTTTGTGCATTTAGCCAGTGTCAAGTAATTTCCTTTTCAATCAAGTAAATGGCCCGATATCAGGCACGAAGTTACAAAAAAGTCATAGTCAGTCAAGTCAAAGTTATTGTAAAGCGGTAGTAACTTTACAACAACCTGTTAGGAGTTTTAGGTGGAAACACGAAAAGTCCACGTTAGTCACTTATTTTCACCTTTACTACACTTGTGCACTCACACGTAACTAAATTGAATAATTCACTACCAAAATTATACAATTTAATTCGCTATTTCACTAAATTTCATGAAAATGAAAATTCGTGCGACATGTTCCAACGCGATCCCGCGAAAAACTCTGCAATGAAGGTTGACAGGTGATCCAGAGGCGCGATCCGGCAATTGATTCGTTCACTTCGTTTTGAAATACTAACTAAAGTAACTGTGTCGACTTTGTGATTCTAAATAATTATAATTATAAAAAAAATTGTTGGTTTTGTTGGATAATATTATATACCCAAGAAGTTTTATTACTAACACAAACAAAAAAGTAAATAAGTGAACATTGAGTTTCTTCAGTATGAACTGTCGTTCGTAAAAATTACAGTATTATTTTTAGCGTATTATACATTCTATGACGGAGGATCTCCTCATAATCCCTCACACTCAGATCCTCTTTTAGATACAGAAAACACAAAACTTTTTTGCAAGTTTAAAAATACATTCATGAAGCCAGAAACTTTGCTACCTCCATACAGGATGTTTATAAAGCAGGTAGAAGACATATAGTATCTTGTAACAACTGTAACTTCTAAGCGATGATAAGGGTGCCTCAGATGAGTGTAAGCAGCGATGTGCGAAGAAATACGGCACAAACTAGACACGCGGCAGCGTTCCAAACCAATAATTACAAAGAAAAAGGTACTGGCGACGCAGCAGCCGTGTGTTATATTACACAAACCATTTAGATCCACTTTTGACCCCTTAATAACTCAAAATCACAATATAACACAAGCACATGAAATTATTTTGATTTTTAACCGACTTCAAAAAGAAGGAGGTTATCAATTCGACATGTTTATATTTTTTTTTTTTTTTTATGTATGTTCGGGCATAACTCCGTCGTATATAGACGGATTTGCAAAATTCTTTTTTTGATCGAAAGGGGTTTACACCGAAATGGTCCCATTGAAATTTCATATAGATCTGATGATGCGTTTCGGAGACAGACAACGGAACTCTTCAAAACATTCCAGCAAATCAACCGCGAATGCTGCTATCGCATAAATATGCATTGTTTTGACCCCAAAGATGATGAAATTTCGAATTGGTGTGGGGTAGGTAACTAAAAAGTGAAAAATAAAAACTTTTTTCAAAAAAATAACAACCGACTTCCAAAAAACACTACAAAGTGCAAAATAACTTTAATTTCGGAAGGCGGTGACAAAGAATTGAAATACCTACACCTCCAAAGTCACCGCCTTCCGAAATTAAAGTTATTTTGCACGTTGTAGTGGTTTTTGGAAGTCGGTTGTTATTTTTTTGAAAAAAGTTTTATAAATCAGTCTAAAACGTGAACCTTTTTGCCCATTCAACGTAGTAGGTTCCTATAGAGAAGAACGGGCAAAGAACTCCATGGACTCTATTTAAATCAAAATATTGTTCACTTAATGTCATTTGCTTAATAGTAAGCAAATGACAATATGTAAACAATATTTTAATAAGCAAATTAAAATACTTATATTAATAGAATTATAAGTATTTTATTTATATACGCTTTATTGTACACCAGAAATTACATGACAAAAATAAAACATTAAACACGAAAAACATACAGTGGGCAGCGTTATCGCTTTATTTGCTTATTCCGATTCCGAACTTAACAATATAAATGTATGCATTAGGTATACTTACATCAAACTCGGTAACTTTGTGCAAAAATAATTGCAGCGAAACGGCTTTTATTTTTGGTGTGCTACGTCAGTGCGCAATGTAACGCACGAACAACATTGAGTTTGTGGGTGCAAATAACGGTACAGCGATCGTGGGAGTATATAACATTTAAAACTTCTTTACGTAAAAACAATCCAAATAGGTTGAATCTTAGGCGTCCAGTATTTCTGTAACCAGAAGATTCCCAGGTATGGTCCAGAACTTATTTAAAACCCGTACAAAAACAATTGTCATACATTATTGCATATGTTTTTTTTTTTAAGAATACCACTGTCACTGTCATTAAAATATTTTTCCACTCGATAAAAAAACATATCTTGCTTTACCAAACATAATCCAGTCAGCAAAGCATTTCCGGGCTAAATGGTTACAATTTACCGCCGTTTATCGCACCTTGCAGTCTGGAGGGCATCTAAACTAACATTTTTTATTACAAACACGGCAAGCGCTCTGCTCGAACGTGCTTGCTTCTAAAAAGCTTATGTGGGTAGTGTGAACACCCTGTGTGTGGAATAGAAAGAGTCTGGATTTTTACGCCAGATTGAAGTAAAGGCTTGTTGCGTTGATGTATTAGATTGCTGGATGAGGTATTAGCAGGTGGGAATGGGAAGAATGAGGTAGGTAGTAATAAAAAGGAGAGAAAATTGTTGTATTGAGTAGGATCTTCCTTTGTGTAGGTTCCTTTGACGATGAATAAAAGGGTAAGTTAGGTAATGCAACAATGTAGAATTTGTCAAATGAATGTCATTTTTGGTGACTTGATTCAAATATGCTTCGTTCCTTTTGACTCAAAAAAAAAAACCCTAAACTAGGTACATTGAAAAGTTATATTTTATTCTTTAACCGACAAAAAAACGGAGGAGGTTACTCAATTCGACGCGTATATGTTTTTTTTTTTTAATGTATGGCCACGTATATCTTTTTACAGAGTAGTTCGATTTTGATAATTCTTTTATTATTGGAAAGGGTTTACCTCGAAGTTGGTCCCATATAAATTTGGAAAAAAAATCTGACCCTAATGGTAAGAAAACCGGGATGGTTGATTGTTCAGTCACTGATTGTAATGTAAAACCACGCATAACTGCTCACAGAATAGTCCGATTTTGATCATTCTTATTCTATTAGATAGGGTATGAGTTGGACTCCTTTCGCAAGAACAAGGTCCTTAGCAGATTTAAAGAGAGAAGAAGGGCAAAGAAGCCTTTGCAGTGCAGTTGGACACAACAGGCTTTTATTAATTTCTACTCAGCTGAGGGTAATTCTGTGCTGAGATGATGATGATGATAGCTCACGTCACCTTAGTTGTCACGGTGACACTTTTGCAGTGGTCGGCTGACATTGATTCATGTCACTTCTTCAACTCAACTCTACAGCTACGTCCCTGAACATGTAATAAGGTGAGCTAGCACCACGAAACTATTTCTTTGAGTCTGGTATGACAATACTCTTTGTCTTGCCCGAGAACACCGAGATTAAAACTTTATACCGTGTTCTCGTTTTCAGTAGACGTTTTGTAGGTCGGACTTAGTTCTTGAGAAGGTTTTGGGTTTAGAAAGATAATTTATTTTTCGATCACCTTTAAGTTTTGTGAACATATTCTGAGATTAAAGCCGATTGCAGACTAACTTGTGTTCATACTTTGCGATCTGCATACAAGTACTAAAAATTTCCTCAGTTAGCGAGATAAGATTAACTAGCTTAGCTTAGTTCGTGGTCTGAAACTAGCTTAGTTAGAAAAAAATTGATATTTATTTGTAACAGATGGTGAAGAACATATACAAAAATAATAGTTAAAAAAACTAAAAAACAGGATTTAAAAACCAAACTAAAAAGTAGAAAATAATTTAATTCTATTAAAAAGCATGGGGTCCTTTTTGAGGTATGTTTATAACAATTGCTTACATTCTTAGGCCCATTTCTGTACAATAGGTTAAGTAGAAAACTAAATATCTATAAATAGCTGTAAGAAAATTATACTTAAATATTTACTAACCATCGCTTATGCACAGACAGAAGATCTACTTGTTGTCTGCAAATAGAACGACTAACATGCTATTTTACTTTTATTTTTCTAATTTTAACTTAGTTTTTACTTTATACACATTGTTAATTTATTACATTAAGTATTTATGCACTTCATAGCCTGAAGCACAGGTTCAACCTAGTTCAGGCAATATGCAACTGTGCTCTTTTTAATTGTTAAGATACTTTGTAAAAAAGCCCCTTTTATAAAAATAAACGATATTATTATTATTATTTCCTTTATTCCCTTAAATATACATATAAATTACATTTTTAAATATTATTATAAAAATATAAAAACATTTAAAAATATAAAAAATAGTAGCCCACCGGTATCGGGAACAAGGTCCAAGCTACCGGCGGTCAGGGCTCCAGAGAGAGGAACCTCCTAACGATGCGAGCCGTGTCCAGGAGTACCGCTTTCTGGATCAAGCCCTTGACCCAGCTGCCCAACGAGAGCCTCCTCAGATGTTGGTCGAGGCTCTTGGCTATCAAGCCATTGGCTGAAACGACTATCGGTACAATGATCGCTGAGTCCACATCCCACATGTCGACAACCTCGTGAGCCAAGTCAAGATACTTGATTTGTTTATCTTTCTCGGCTTTCACGAGGTTCCCGTCATGCGGGACCGTTATATCAACGATCATTGTACGCCGCTCTAGTCGATCCACCACCACTATATCAGGCTTATTGGCAACAATAGTCCTGTCAGTGATGATGGATCGATCCCAGTACAGTGTGACATGTCCATTTTCGAGAACTGGGTCGGGCACATACCTGTAGTACGGCACTTCTGATTCCACAAGGCTGTATTTTAGAGCAAGTTGCTGGTGGATAATCCTGGCTACAAGGTTGTTTTATTATTATTATATATATCAAGCAAGATTTTTTCATAATAACCAAAATAGCGTGGGGTAAAACTTTCCTCACGAAATTTTTCGCATTCCTCCATATCCCATGTCTATGCTATGGCAACCGATTTCTACACAACTTTTCAGGTACCGTGCCACTTTCAAACTGTTGTCAAAATCTAAATTAACGGGCAGAAGCTATAGTTATACCTTTAATGTGCATAAAGAAATACCATACCAGGGAAACCGACCATGATCGTAGCTACTTTCCAATTTGTTGGTGTCCAATTCTAGTGTAACTTTTGTATATGTGCGACTGCTTCCATGAAACTGTCAGACATCCTGAAACTAACTTTTGGTTGATACTTTGGTATTCTGAAGTCAGAACACATGTCAGACTTTCTGTTATCTGGAATAACTTTCACGCCGTACAATGTGGCAGTGAGACACTCAAACTGGAACCATAAATGAAGCACATAATTCATTATTGTCGAAATCCGAAACAGAATCAAATGATCCATAGAAAAGTGAAATCATAATCAGCCTAAAACGTTCCCACTGCTGGGACACAGGCCTCCTCTCTGTGAGAGGAAGTGGGCCGTAATCCACCAACCGGACCCAGTGAGGGTTGGTAGACGTCACATATCTTCGAATTGTTGGTTCTAGGACGTGCCGGTTTCCTCCCGATGTTCACCTTCACCGTTTTGAGAGCAGTCGTGATGAATAATTTGGACAAAGTTAAGCGTCTATCTGGGTTCGAACCTACGACCTACATCTCGTAAGTCGCGTCAGTTACCACAGAAAAGTGCAATACCACGGTCAAAATGTTTAAAACTAGTCATAAAAAAATAACCTATGAAAAATTTCAAGGCAGGTTCAGAATCATATAACAGTAACAACAGGCCTAGACAAAATACATTTTTGTTAGCGTTCACGCCAAACGCTACGCCAAAATGTATGGGAATGACATTACCTGCGGAAAGGTTACGTCGTCTTCTTTCCGCAGGTAATGTCATTCCCATACATTTTGGCGTAGCGTTTGACGTGAACGTTATCAGAAATGTATTTTGTCTCTAGAACCTGATTGGGCGTCAATGTCCCTCCTACCACCCCGTATTAATTCAAAGGAATTCGGAGAACGACAGATTATTGTGAAAGGTCACAAGGATGAAATTATAACCAGTCTGGTTATGACATAATATGTTCCTGTTTTCAATAGCCGATTCAACGAATGAGGGTGAATTTGACGAAACTTTTATACCTAGTCAGCATTAGTCCCACCCTGAGGATAAATGTTGAATTTTTATAGCTTTAACATACAAAAACTGTCAAACTTAGATAAATTCAGCAAGAAAGATATGCAAATGGAAGATCGTAAATTAGATTTTTGCTCAATACAAAAATATTAAATCACAGCTGGAATACAAATTGTATGATAGTGACCTCAAAATAATGTATAAATTAACAACCAATGTCTTTTTTTTTCGTATCAACATTTAGTCTTCTGCAGGGCGCTATATTCAGTTTAATATAACGTCACTTAACCTATAACCAGCGGACAGTCAAGACGCTTCCAACGATACCGTATGTCAATTTTGATATGGAGTTTAGAAGTTATGAGGGAACAGACACACATGGCAGTCAAAATCATAACCCTCTCTTTTGCTTCGCCTTAGTCGGGTGAAAATACTAATGACATCACGCTGTGTTACTCGTTATAACAGATGACAAAGTAAGTAGTTAGTGAAGGGTTCAAACCTACGCTTGAACTTACTGAATAGTGTGTGGGTGTTTACAAATTATTTGAGCGAAGTTTCGCCTTGAATTTCGTGTTCTATTAAATTTTGTGATTTGGGCAAATACCGTAACGATTTAGTATGTTTGATACCCTTCTGGTTGATCGAAGTGTTGTGGTCAAAAACATGTACCTACATAATAACAGTAGGTGTTTTATGGTAAAAAAAACGGAATTTAAAACGAATAGGCAATCGATATCATTGCGATTTAATTTCATTGTATAATCAGTCTATTATGTTCCCACTGCTGGGAAGCAGGCCTCCTCTCAATGAGAGGGACTGGGCCCTAATCCACCAATGCGTGTTTGTAGATATCACATGTATTCGAATTTTTGGTTCTAGGACATGCTAGTTTCCTCACGATGTTTTATTTTACCGGTTTGAGAGCAGGTGTAATGAAATAATTTACAGAAAATAAAGCGCCTGTCTGGGTTTGAACTTACGACCTACATATAACCCGTAAGTTGCGGCCAATTAACACTTGGCCACTACTGCTCTGCGATTTAACAGCTACCGATTTTTTTTAAACTTATTAATTCGTCATCCAATAACATTGAGCACACAATTTCAATTACACAGTAATAAACATAAACAAATATAGGAAGAATAAATTAAATTAAATCAAAGGCCCCTAGTGCCCCACGGCCCGGCAACCTCCCCCTGGCTACGGTACCGGTCAAGGCCACGGTGATTTTTGACCAATGACCTTGTGAAGGTCGCAGGAATACTCTGGATGCGGGTAGCACGGAACCGGTCGAAGTGGCGGAGCTTCGGGGAGGCTTATGAAAATGACGAATTATACCAGGAGGCTTTGATTTTTGTAGTACGCTTCGTTCACATTTTTATTTATTTTTTGATTTAAGTTTTCATTTTATTTGTTGGTATATTGGCCTATCTAGCTGACATACGACAAAATATTTAAGTTTTGTGTCTCGTAATCTTGATTACTTTGCCTACCTATTTATAGAATCAATTCTATCTAACTAAACAGATAGCTGTGCTGCTGGGGAGTTTGTTACGCCACTTCTTCTTCCCAGCTAAAGCAGTAGGAAGTCGTGAAGGGTGGGCGTTTTGGGGGACTGTTTTATGTAATTTTGACATTCGAAAAGTGCTAATTCTCAGCCTAATTTGAATAAATGACTTTTGATTTTGATTAAAGCAAAATTAAATTCACTTATTTCGAGACAACGCACAGCCTAAACATCTGGGTCTAGAAGTATGTTTGCGCAAGAGTTTTTTTATAACGTAAGTGAGCACTATGGCAAGGTTTTCGAGAATTCACTCCTAAAGGGGTTAAATAAGGAATAAAAGTTTGATTGGAAGTTCGTCAGTTTCGCGGGCACACGGCTTATACAAAAAATACCGATCTATTTACGGTGACACTTGTCCACATTTTTTCCATACAAACTTCGGGAGAGTTTTACTCCACTGTTTGACTATGTACATCAAAAATTAAAAATGGTATAGTATTTGTTTCATTATAGATAATGTCCGTATGGAAACAGAATACTAAAATAAGAAGTCATTAAAAAGTTATGAGCCAACAAAGATTCGTTTTTCTTGCTAATTTAACCTAACTTTGGGCGTATTTAACCCTAGACACCTAACCTTCGTCGATTCGACGAGTACGCGGCAAAAAATTTGCTGTATCTTTTCGGCACGTGCGCCAATCAAAGCCACGTTGCTCGTCAACTTATGTGCAGCGGTGTAATAGGTGGTGGTTGCTGATAGGTGCTGGTAGCTTTGTTGGTGCCGAGGAAAATAAATAAAAAGGCGGACTATTTTAACTTCGTGTGTATTGGGCCGGTGTCACAGTTGGAAAGGAAAGTGTTGCCACAGATCACATTTAAACTTACATGTTAATTTTGGTGTTGCAGTATTAATTAATAAAATACCCAACATGATGCGGGCTCACAGAAGTAGCAACGAACTTAGTTTATTGTGTAAAAAGTTACATAAAATTAAATAACACTAACTCAATGCTTAAATTTGTTTAAAACTAAGTATGAAAAAACAGAAATTAAATGGTTTTAATAACCTAAGACATATTATTTAATCACAAGAAAAACAGTTTTGCATTTAATTCTATTTCTACTTATTTTAATATTTACAGAAATATCTAAGAACTATGATCGTATTCTATTGGCAGTAGACAGATTTTATTGATGGCCCGGGAATGAGTTTTTCCATTTGGGGTCCTAACCTCAACTGCCCTAATTTTGCCATCGTGTCCTGGAAACAATTTAACAATTCGTGCCATGGGCCACGACATAGGAGGAGTATTATCCTCTTTTAAAATGACTAAGTTGCCTAATTTGACATTACTTAAGTTATCACGCCACTTAGGTCTATTTTGTAACAAATTTAAATAATATTTATACCACACTTTCCAAAAAGACTGTTTTATAGAAGTACACAATTGCCAAAACTTAAGCCTATTTTGAGGAATGTTACATACATTATTTTCCGGATACATTGACATTGCACTACCTATAATAAAGTGACCAGGTGTTAGATAACAATAATCATCGGTGTTTGAAGATAGAGGTAAGAGCGGTCGAGAATTAAGCACTGCTTCGATTTCAATTAATACCGTATTAAGTTGTTCGTATGTTAAAACAGTTTTTTGCAATATTCTTTTTAAGTGAAACTTCGTGCTCTTTACTGCCGCCTCCCAGAGCCCCCCAAATGTAGGAGAGTAACATGGGATAAAGTGAAATTGTATCCCACGCTCGGCGGTATATCTTTGTACCTGCATTTGGTGACTCTGAGAAGCTTGCAGTTTGTAGAGGTCGACTAATTGACTCCTTGCACATTTAAAGGTACTTGCATTGTCGCAGTGAATTTCGGTGGGCAACCCTCTTCTAGAGATAAATCTTCTTAAACACGATAGAAAAGTTTCCGTGGTCAAGTCTGACGCGAGTTCCAAGTGAACGGCCTTTGTCGTGAAACATACGTATACACAGATGTAACCTTTACCTATTAAGGATCGTCTTACGCGAGAGAGTTTTACATTTATTGGCCCAGCGAAATCCACGCCAACCTTCTCAAATGGGCGGCTGGTAGCTGTTACACGTGCAGCCGGCAAGGAGCCCATTAGCTGCTTGGCCACTGAGGCCTTTTGTCTGAAACACACAATACATTTGTGAGTTATTTTCTTAACTTCTAATAATCCATTAACAATCCAGAACCTTTGGTTTAGATGCGACAGTAAAAGCTTAGGCCCTGCGTGCAGTAACCTTTCATGTTCACACCTTATAAGCAAACCAGTAATTAAAGAGCCTTTGGGCAGTATGATAGGATGTTTTTGTGAATAAGCTATATCAGCATAATGTAGCCTACCCCCGACGCGCAAAAGACCTTGGTTGTCGAGAAAGGGATGCAATTCAGATAGATTTCCTTTCAAATTGTTATTATTGCTTAAAGCTGTGATTTCAGATTTAAAATATATATCTTGTTCATGTTTAATTATTAACATTAATGACTGATTTAACTCAGAACTTTGCAAAAAGTTTGTATTTATTTTGACTTTATCTTTATTAAGATTGTTTAAAAATCTCAAAATGTATGATAATAGCCTTACTATTTTATTTATATTGGAGCAATTATACAAGCGCTCGAAGACATAATCAAGCGGATTTGGATTTTGGCATGCCAAGTTGCTGGATGGAGCTAAACAGGGTTCCACTGTAAATGAATCAGTGGGCACAGTATAAGCAGGGAAGTTGTACTCACTGTTTTGCAGAAACTTTGGGCCATTCCACCAAATATCGCAGCTACTCAGCTCATTCGGATTGACACCTCGGCTAATGAGATCAGCAGGATTATCATTTGTATTGACATAATGCCAACTACACCCAGCTGTGTTTTGACGAATTACATTTACTCTGTTTGATATGTAAGCTTGAAGCTTTGCTAGCTCAGTATTTAGCCATGCAAGGACAATTTGCGAGTCGCTGAATAAACAAACATGCCTTATATTAATTTTAACTTTGAGCGTAGTATGAGTCCTTGATATTAATTTCGATAGCAATAGTGCTGCATTCAACTCAAGTCTTGGCACTGTCATGCCTTTCTTTTGGATAGGGTTGATTCGCGATTTGGAACAGAGTAGGTGCAATTTTGTTGTACCTGATGGGTTTGTGAGTCGCAGATACACACAGCATCCGTAGGCTGTCTTACTCGAAGCATCTGCAAAGCCGATTAAATCTGCCGAGTCTGCTTCTGAAATTCTAATGTTCCTATCTAATAGGATTGGCTGCATTGCAGCTAAATTTTTGGTAAATTGAAACCATTCTTGCTGAACATTTGCAGGCGGGCTTTCATTCCAGCCTGTGTTCAGTACCCATAATTTTTGCATTATGGCCTTTGCTGTGACTACAATTGGGCTCACGAATCCCATTGGGTCATAGAATCTACCTATATAACTAAGAATGCTCCTTTTTGTTACCTTATTCATATTGAATGGTTCTGGAGTAGAGATTATAAAATGATCATCCTTTACATTAATTTGAAGTCCTAAGGCTTTCATGTTATAGTTATCCTTTTGTAATTCTAAACTGTCAAAGTGCCTTTCATTTATCGGTATATTTTTCAACACATTTTCATCATTTGATGACCATTTGTGAGTGTTGAAACTACCCAATTTAAGCAAATCACGCAGTTGGTCTCTGGCAGCAATAGTAGTTTTTAAGTTATTATTACAATAGATAATATCATCAACATAAAGATGATTTTTGATAATAGATGACGCTAGTGGGTATGAATTTTCATACCTATTTGCTAGCTCATTTATGCAGCGAGTTGCTAAATAGCTTGAGCTTTTTAAGCCATACGTCACTGTATCTAATCTAATACACTTGACTGGCTCGCCAGGATTGTCCCTCCACAAAATATTTTGAAGGGTAGTGTATTCAGGATTTATTTTAATGTTTCTGAACATACGCTTAATGTCTGCAGTAAATGTATATTTACCTAAGCGGAATAATAAAATTATATCAAATAAATCTTTTTGAACCACAGGTCCATTGAGTTGCAAATCATTTAGAGAAACTTTCTTGTTTGTTTTCATTGAACCATCAAAAACTGTTCGTAGCCTTGTGGTTTTGCTGTTATTATTAATAACTGCATGATGTGGCAGAAAATAAACAGCATGTTTATTCAAATCATACAATTCTATATCAATATAATGACCATGACCAAGAGCTAGGTATTCATGAATAAAATTTTTATATTGCATGAATAAATCGGGATCAGCGTGCAATCTCTTTTCCAAATTTAAAAACCGTTTTAAAGCTAAGTGAAATGACTCACCAAGAGTATCGTTCACATGTAATAAAGGTAATTTTAAAGGCAGAGGAACCTCAAACTGATTATTAATTAATTTGACTGAACTTTGAAAAATATGTTCACATAGCTCTTGCTCAGATGTTTGCTCAGTAAATATTTCTGGGACCTTTTCATTGGTCCAAAACTGGGCAAGCGTCTCATTGAGACTTAATTCACATTTTAATACTACTCTATTACATGTCTGTTGAGATACCTTGGGTGGCAGATTTCCTCCTACAATGTGCCCGAAGTATGTGTTAAAGATGTGTAGCTGTGTGTTACCAGGCTGCTGAAATGGATGCGCAGCATTCTGGGGCAGCACTGATGACTGCTTGCTTTGCCCTGGCAGGTCGATGCTCATGCACTGCTCGTTTGGTATCAGCGTCTGGAAAAACACATCAGCTCCTAATAACATATGTATGTCACTAGGCACATTAAATTGGTCATCTGCCAATATAACGTTGGGCGGTATTATGACCCTAGAGACGTCGAACTTATTCTGAGGCAATCTGCATGTTATTTCTTTTACTACGTGACAAGTTACCGTTGTCTTAAATGGTGATTTTAATGAATGGATTTCAATGGGAATGTTATATTTTACATTACTTTTTTCATTAGTGATTCCAACAATACAAGTGTTACTTTGCAAGGGTGTTGAACCTAACAGCTGAACAACTTTTGAAGTTATAAAAGAGACCTGAGATCCGCTGTCCAGTAATGCCTTGATAATGTATTCGGTGCCATTCCTTGCTACGACCTTGATTCTAGCTGTAGGTAGAAGTACATTGTTATTAGCATTGCTTGACAAGGTAACGGTTGGTGTGGTTTCACCTGAATTGCAGTGCAGCAGGGTGTTATGAGGCTTCTTGCACTCTGAGCACCGGAAGTGGAACCTACACTTCCCACCATGTGTACCTAAACAAATCACACACAGTTTTTGTTCTTTGGCAAATGTCAGTCTATTATTTGCTGGCAATAGTTGATATTTTTTACATTTATATAATTTATGGTCATTACACTTACAGAAGATGCATGTTGCTTCTGCGGTGGCGACTGCTGTTACCTTCGTTGACTGTTGCTGCGAGTGAGAACCCTGTCCGGCATTTTCCAGTGCCAGAGCTCGCCTCTCAATATATTGCAGGAAATCTTCGAGGTTAGGTTGTATACCGGTATCGCGGTCTAGCTGATAAGCTCTTGCAGTAATTCCATCTAATTTCCGAGAAAGAACACATAAAAGAATTGCATCCCAGTATTTAACGTTTGAGTCGAGGTTTTTAATTGCAGCTAATTGTTGCCTAATATATGATACAAAATCCCGCAAACTACTAGCTGTTGACTTAACAATATTACTTAAATCTAAAATGTTACATATATGATCATTTATAATCTTATATTTATTATTGTAGCGATCGTTCAGTAGTTTGCGAGCTTCACTATAACTTTCTGACGTTAAACTGAGATTTTTTATTAAATTATATGGTTCGTCTTTTAAATATGATCTTAAATAATAAAACTTTTGAACATCGTCAAGATTAACGTCATTATGAATCAATGATTCGAACAAATTAATGAATGGTACGTAATCCGTGAACTTACCATCAAATGTTTTTATGCAAATTGGTGGTAACTTTGTTTTATGGGTTGCATCAAAATGCTTGGAGTGGCCGGTTGGGCCTATGTTAATATCGCGGGATCTTATTTGCTCGCTCAATGATGCCAAAATACTATAATAATTATTCTCAATTTGCTCGACTTTTTCCTTGTCGGCAGCATCGAGATATAGAATATCTTTACATAAAGATTCGTATTCTTGAAAAGCAGATATGAGTCGATCACGTTTATTGACCAGCTCATCACAACTTATTGTACTTAAATTAGAAACTTCTACGAAATTGAGTAGTCTTGTGATCGTACCTTTTATGTAGCCGCGTGAGGCGATTTTACGTTTTAATTCGTCCTCCATATTCAACCACTGGTGCACAGCACTTGTTTATAATCCTTACGTAATTACTTATTATTAATTATAACCTATAACTCAACTAAACGCTATATTAACTAGATTTGATGCGCGTGGACAGATCTTGAGGACGAGTCGATCGAAGAAGCCACAAAATGGTGGATCCGGAAATTTCCTTCAACAACTTGGCGTTACTTGCTATCCCTTTTTCTCTCGTTCGCGAATTACGTACGACGTAATTCGCTCTCTGTTCCACTGCGTGCAATGATCGCGTTCCAGGAAACTATGAGTAATATTTGTTGAATATTGCGATGCGTGCCGTCTCACTCCTTCTTGCGGAATACCTTTATGTGTGCTGCTGCTGTGCTCTTCACACCTGCAGAGGTGACTCCGGTGATGACGATGAAAATGATCGTTAGGATGAGAACCTGATGACTGCTTCTCTGATCTCTAGATTGCTGCTGGAGTTGTCGAATCGATAATTGCGATTGTGTTGCGACAACCAAGCTGTGAGCTGAGATTGATGCAGACTGCCCGCTTGCTTTGCCAACCAAAATGGCTGCGACACGGTCGATGAAATTTTTTGCCAAACCTTTAATCGCTTCTTCCGCAGCACCGCTGTTCTCGTCGAAGGACCAATGTGCAGCGGTGTAATAGGTGGTGGTTGCTGATAGGTGCTGGTAGCTTTGTTGGTGCCGAGGAAAATAAATAAAAAGGCGGACTATTTTAACTTCGTGTGTATTGGGCCGGTGTCACAGTTGGAAAGGAAAGTGTTGCCACAGATCACATTTAAACTTACATGTTAATTTTGGTGTTGCAGTATTAATTAATAAAATACCCAACAACTTAGTGTTCGCCGAGCTCTTCCGAGAGGTGTTCGGGTCCAGCGGGTAAGTATAATATTTTTCGAGGTTTTACAATAATGCTCGTCGTTTCGACGAATGGTTAGGGTTTGTGTTACTTTCGCAATTAATGGTTTTTTTTGTTTTCTTGCATTTTTTACCATGAATTCAAGACAATTGCTACCTGATGAATACATAGCGCGTTTGTTAGTGGAAGAGGAAGATGTCAGTGCTTCGGAGGAATTATCTGATGACGGAACTGAAGATAATCTGGAGGTGGATGCTGTTGAAAGTGATAACCAGACAGAATAATCTTCCGGTTCTTCTGACGATGAAGTTATTCAAGAGCGGGTGTCACTTGCTTTAATGGATGATATGCTGGAACCACAAACACCTCATCCACCTCCAGAAGTGAGCTCGGATCATTATCCAAAAGTATACTGTCCTCAACAAGCACGGTCCCGCCATGTTTGGGCTACTAGCAAAGAGCGTTCTTCCAACAGAACAGCAGCAATAAATATTGTACGTGTTGCTAGGGGACCACCTCGCACACTAAAGGATATTTCCGATCCGGTATCGTTATTTGATCGATTCATGACTGATCGGATAGTAAATGAGATTGTAGAAGAAGCCGACTGGAAATTCGTACCATGCCTATGCACATCAAGAACAAAATCGCAGATATATTGGATTCTGGGCATGATGAAGGTCAAGGTCGGAGTCAGCCACAACCCAGCAATGACTTTCAACCAATAGAGGCACCAAATAGTAGAAAAAGAAAAATCTGTGGTCTATGTTCATATACTAAAAGGAGCATGGCAGTCATCATGCGCTAAATTTTATTCAGCAATATATGGGGAACATAAGGTTGATTTTTGTTCAAAATGCGCTCCAAAAAATTTGTTTTTTTCTGTTTTTCTAAATAGTTTATAGTGTTATAATTAAGGTACGCCAAAGAAGAAAAGGTTATTTTTTGTTGTTTTTTTTATTTGAATTTTGATAAATGAGTTGTCTCCAGCGATCTCATAAAAGCTAGTGTCTCACTAAAAATTTAGAAAATAAATATAATTTGTAATAATACAGAAATTAATTGTTTCATTTTGTAGAATAATAGTTGGACCAAGTATATGTGCAATACATATGACGAAAAGTTATATTATAACTTGAAATTAAAACACCTTAAAAAATGTTCGTCGATTCGACGAATGGTTAGGGTTTATAGGGGGCAGGCAAACGTTAGGTATCTAGGGTTAAGTAGTAAAAGCAGTGTAAAATCTCGAAAACCAAGTCTGTACTGACAAAGTTCACTTATCGAAAAGTTCAATAAACTTAATTGGTCATAGATTTATGCAGTGGCTTTTTCAGAAAACCCGATCTTCCGAAGGACTTTTTTGAATTTTTTACGCGCCTGTTTTACTATAACAATAATATTGTGCGTATAGACTAGCGTCTAACTGCTCATCACTGATACTACCTCTGTCGGACACGAAGCCTGGTGAGACAGCGTGCTTTTTAGCCAGGCCCAACAGTGAATTCGAGCCCGCGACTAGTGTACCCTAAAAGTCTCGAATCCTGAAACCCGAAGTTCTTACAATCCTTCTAATATAAATAGGTATTAATCTATCACAAAACCCAAACGAATCCAAAACGACATAACTCAAAATATAGCTCCTCCCACGGAAATAAAAACCATAATTTATCCAAGGAGCCATTATCATAATATTTGTCAACCAGATTCATCGTAAATATAATGGCGTGAACCATTTCAGGCGAGTCGGGAAGCTGTCCATCTGTGTTAAGGAAACGACTTTTAATGTTGCATTGAATGATGGTGTTGGTGAATGGTTATTTAGTGGTTGTTTTAAAAGCATATTATGACAATGTACATAGACACAAACCCATTTCAAAAACAGGCTCGGTGGTTTAAACCATCCCTAAAGAAAAAACCTTGTTTTGTAATAAGGTAGATAGAAGGATAGAGTTTCAGAGTCTTAGTTTGGAAACCGAACTAGTCTTATGTCATTACGTGATAATTAGTCGTAGGAAATGCCGCAACTTCGGGCAATACCCGACTTTTTGTCTTAAAATATATCCTACTAGCTTTTGCCCGCGGTTCCACCCACCTGGATGTTGTTTATCACGTAAAACGTACCCTGCGTCCTTCTCCATATCTCAGGCTATATCTCTGCCAAATTTCATGACGATCGGCTCAGCGGTTTAGGCGTGAAAGCGTAACAAACAGATAGACAGGGTTACTTTCGCATTTATATCACTTTCGCATTATAATATTATTATGTATTAAGAAAGTAGCATCGCATCGCACGCCCGCTATATAATTTCGTTTTCTCTTAGCGTTCTGTCTGACTTTTTTTACTCGACTCCTCAGGGTCGTAGCATGATGTCACCCATCACCTTCCTCAAGAATTGAACAATGAAATGCAAAGAAGAATTCAGTAGTTCCAGAGATTACTCTTAATAATATTAGTAAAGATTAAAATTGTTTCCTTGCCTTTGTTATTAAAGTCTAAACACACTCGACAAGAACATAATTATGGATCAACGCTAAACAACATGGGCACGCCACAATTGCGGCGGTAAGTCCCCTCTTTGAGGAGTGGTTTGAGAGGCGGCATGGCGTCCTCACCTTCCGCCTGACGCAGGTCCTCACCGGACACGGTTGTTTCGGGAGGTTCCTGTTTCGGATAGGGCGGGAGGAAACGCCCGGGTGTTTTCACTGCGAAGATCGCCCTGAGGACACGGTGGAGCACACGGTGGCGGTCTGCCGGGCTTGGGCGGAGCAACGCCGTGTCCTCGTGGAGGCGATCGGCGGCGGCGATCTCTCGCGTCCGGCCCTGGTCCAGGCCATGGTACAGAGCGAGAGTGCATGGGTAGCCGTCACCTCCTTCAGTGAAGCAGTGATGCTCGCGAAGAGGGAGGCGGCGCACGTGAGGGAGAGGCAGCACATGCGCCCTCGCGACCCTAGCCGCCGCAGAATACGGAGACGCCCTGGGCGTCGGGAATCCCAGGCCGATTTCCGGCCACCGTAGGCATGAGCTTACGGACGGCGAGTAATGGGTAGCTCGCTGTCCGGTAAGAACCAATCCAAGTCGACGGCGCGTTGTGTTCCACGCACGCCTTAAAGAGATGTCAGCACAAAAATGATAGGGCCCGCAAGGGCCGATGCCTGCCAGGAGTGCGGGTTTGTTTGAAAGAGATACCACAGCCCCTGGCATACGGGCTAATGAAGGAACACGGGTGGGTTTTAGTCAGTAAAAGTCTGACACACCGTCCTGCTCCACCCAGAGCGGGAGAAGTTATTTGATGATTACCCACCCAAAAAACTAAAATAAAAAAAAAAACGCAAAACAACAACTAAATACAATTGATTTTAAACATAATTTGATGTTATAAGTTATTCTGTATAAGCACTATTATTAATGTTTCAGCGTTTTGTTGATAGAGTCGATATTATAATGGACATGGCTGGAATATGAATTTATTGACATCATTAGTCATAGATTGAAATCGACATCCTTGTTCTTTTTTAATAATGATAAAAAACTACGTCATTCTGTTTGTTTGTTAGTACGTGTCAAAAAGTAATTTTCAATTGACAAAATATTTTTCTCAATTCGCTTATTTCATTGCTGCTTTTTTTTTGAGGGTTGGAAATCATCAAATAAGTTCTTCCACTCTGGGTGGAGTAGGAGAGCGTGTCAGATTTTTACTGAATAAAACCCACCCGTGTTCCTTCAGTTGCCTGTGTGACAGGGGGGCCACAGAATCTCTTTTGAACAACCCACACCTCTAGCAGACATCGGTCACCCGTTGCCCCGGCCCACCAGTTGGTGCTGACATCTCTCTGAGGCGCGCGTGGAAAATAACGCGCCGTCGACCCGGGCGTGGTCCTTACCGGACAGCGAGCTACCCATTGCTCGCCATCAGCAAACTCGTGCCCTGCCCGCAACTTTCATCATCATCATTATCATTTCAGCCGAAAGACGTCCACTGCTGGACATAGGCCTCCCCCAAAAGGGGGGGTTTGCCATAATCGCCACGCTTGGCAGGTGGGTTGGCGATCGCAGTATGGTGGTAAAATGCATAGAGAATGCTGCTGCCCATTCTCTAGTAAGTACCTTAGTCGCCTCCTACGACACCTACGGGAAGAAATAGGACACGCAACTTTGGCTGAATTAAATTAAATTTCCTGTTCCCTAACCCACCTCGTCGAATAGCATTGCCTGCTGCGCTCTAACTTCGTTTTCGCTAAGCTTTCTATCTGACTTTTTGACATTTTTGCTCCTCTCCTAGCGTGATGCTTAAATAGCCAATAGCCTACCTTAGAAATTGGACTATCTAATGTAAAAATATGGGTTCCAGAGATTAGTGGGTTGTGCCACGTAATTTCTATATACCAATCAGTATATACCAAATATTACTAACTACCTTCTTACAAAGATTCTTACATACATAAACTCACGCATTTTCCCCATGGAGGTAGGCATAAATTACAGAACGCCACCTACTACGATTCTTGCATACTCCTTTTGCCCCGTTTACGTTCATATTTCAGTGGCGCTAGTGTGAGTTTCTTAAAACCATCTCGATCTAACGCATCGACGGCGTTCGGCGCTCCGATTGGTCCTTAACCAATCCAAAGCCAATCGGAGTGCCTAACTACGGGCTGCTACTTTTTTTTTTTTTTTTTTGGGTGGGAAATCATCAAATGACTTCTCCTGCTGAGTAGAGCAGGAGGGCGTGTCAGACTTTTACTGACTAAAACCCACCCGTGTTCCCTCAGTAGCCCGTATGCCAGGGGCCGTGGTATCTCTTTCGAACAAACCCGCACCCCTGGCGGCATCGGCCCTTGCGGACCCCACCAGTGGTTGCTGACATCTTTGACGGCGCGCGTGAGGAACACAACGCGCCATCCCGTCTACCACTTTTCGGCCGCAGAGGATAGGGAGAGCGGCTGACGCTATACCGACACTCCTCTTCCCCTGCGGCCCCACCGCGTCCGCCATCAAACGGTGGCGGCCCCGTCCAGGCCACGGAAGGGAAGAGCGCTGCTCAGAAGCACCGGCACTCCTCCTCTACCGCAGCCTGTAACCCTCAGCCGCGATGCCTCCCATTCGACATCGCGGCCCACCTCAGTTGCGGTGCACCTCACCGCAACCTACTTTTTGGCCGCTACGTCAATGGCTTGAAGGCAAAAGCCCTGACGAGCGGCCCCACCGTTGGGTTCCTCTTGGCTTCACCGTGGATGGGAGACCACGGTTACTAAGCCCCCCCGCAACGACAATGCGGGAACCCACTCGGGGGGGGGGGGGGATAGTAAGATGTTTGGATGTTTGTTATTCAATCACGCAACAATGGCTGAACGGATTTGCGGCACACAGATCGTTTTTAACCTGGAATAACACATTTAATACTTTTTATCCTGATAATATGTTCTTGTGGGATCATTTTCAACCACCTCTACGCGGGCGATGCCGCTGGCAAAAGCTAGTCTCACATGTTATTATGATCCATTGCAATCTCAGATTGGATGTATGACAATATGACACTAAAAAGTTTATCAATCAAACTTCTGCACATACGTCAACGTAGGAAAGTTAACCTATTTCCTTTAGTTACTGGTGCATGAGTTATTGCAAGGAACTGTCAACAGCATGTTTGTGTACCTACTGTTCTATTTATTTGCTAGAGTATTATATTATTCAAGGAAAATTGCATAAAACCCAGAATACACGGATTTGGAAAAGAGACTACCTCCTGTAACACAGGTGTTTTTACCTAGCGCAAGATTCTGGGCTTCACTTTTTGAAGTGAACAATTCTTTAGGCGCGTTAAGCACTTTTTGGGTGAACAAAAATCATGGAACTCACGTCATTGTCACGAACGTTTTCCATGAGCTATATGTACACGGTGAAATTTAAATGGTTGTTTTCCCGCAGCGAAATGGTTTTGTCTTGGTAATACAATAGTTTTATAAACAAATAAAATATTAGAAACAAAAAATGGCAGATTAACCATTGTGAAAAACAAAACTCGAAAGCGACCACGAACCAATAGTTCCGATACCTTCGTTCTACGCACCCCGGGCGCCGCCGCCGAGCGACCGCGCGGCCGTTGACCCGCGTGCGTTTCAGTCAGCTGATCGTATTCTTGATAATAAGCTGTACCCAACAAGCTATTCAAATTTTCCCTTCATACTTTTTTTTACGAGCTTAGGACCGTCATAAATACTTTTTAGCTGCAATTTACTGAACAAGAAATTAACGTAAAAATTAATTAATAAAAACAAGTTTATCATAATTTTCGGACTTAGATACCTAAAAAAGTTTGAGGCGTCTTTCAAAATTTTAATCAACTTATTTACAATAATTTTAATTAATTTGACTACCTACTTTTAAATGTTCACAATTTACAAAAGTACGAGTAGGTACTTACACTTCACGGTAACGGAGTAATTGTTCGTAGTGCAACTGCAAGCCACTACGTTGAATACACAATGGAGCACGTTTTAATTGATTGCCTTTCAATTTTAATAAGGTGTCTCTGTCACTTTTTACGATATTGAAATGAGGTGGCCATTAATTTTCACACATTATCACTAAAACGCTCTTGATGCGCACACTTGCGAATAACATGTGGGTTATTTAACGCCTAAAAATGTTCGAGTCTAACTCGCGTAAAAGTTCCTTAATCTGTCCACAAAATATTTGCATTTTGACTGTCGATTAACCACTGACAAGAAGTAATTCTGTTCTGCGCGTCGTTTTCATGGAGGGCATGAACTCTGCGATAATCATAAGGATGAAGTCCTTCAGAGTTGAGTAGTTTCCAGACGTAGTATTGGCTTACGCCAAACCTAGCCGCAGCCTTACGTGTACTTCGCCGAGGATCCCGTTCGAAGTACTCGATGATCTATTCGTCGAGATCTGGCGAAATAACGGCCGATCGACCTCTGCCCTGTGCAACTGCTGATGTCCGGAACTGCTCATGATCGTCGAGTAGCCGCTGTGTCGCTGCTACGATCGTCCGGGCCGATGGCGAAGACGAAGCGACTCCAAGTGTGGCAGCTCCGCGTAAAGTCGACGGGCATCAAGGGTGTCATAATCAGCCCTAGCGTACAGATGCACCATAGCGACGTACTCCAAATTGCAATAATTGTAATGGCGATCCATTGCACTGATAACGCGTGTTTCACGTACGACATTCGCGGGAAAACTAAGTGCGCCACCGCCGGCGCCGCGCGCCGTCCCGCTCAATGGGAAGCCGGTGCGCTGCTTGGTTTGTAATTGTTGTTAGTTTGTAGTTTATGCCGTATCATTACACGCGAGAGCTTATTTTGCTTTAAACATTTATAAATCGGTCTTTTCTTTGTCGGCGCCGCGGCTGTGTTTTGTGTTGTTGCGTGAAAACTAATTTATGACTTAGTATCACATGCGAGAGTTTATTTTGCTTTGAACATTTAAGCACCATTGTTCCTTTGTCGGCGCGGCGGTGCGGCGGCGCGTGCGTTTCGAGTAATACCTACAAGTCACCTCCAGTGTTACTATTGATTCTCACGCTTTCGAGTTGATGAATATTTTTTTAATTATTTCTAAACAAAAAACATTTTTTTTTTTTACTTTTACTCTATGGTTCGAAAGGACTCCTTATGGCAAGTTGTTCTGCCGCGGGAAAACAACCATTAAAATTTCAGCGTGTATACTGTGTATATATGGGTGAACGAGCAATATATAATATTACTAGGTTTTGATGATGATGGGATGTCGGTTTTTGTGTAAAAAGGTAGCCTATGTCCTTTTCTATATCCCGGGCTATATCTCGCCGAATTTCATAGCGATTGGTTCAGTCGTTTAGGCGTGAAAACGTAGCAGACAGACAGACAGAGTTACTTTCGCATTTATAATAATATACCTAGAATCACAATTTCAGCTGATGTGAAACAAAATACTGAAATTTATTTATACTGGTCGTATTCGTATCCACACGACACTAGACTGAAATTAATGATGGCAATATTAGTATCAGTATAATATGTAGTATGCCTATTAAACATAGGTTCAAACTTTAATTATTAATTGATTTGGTGTAGCGCCGAAATTGGTTTCGAAACGCTGAGTTTTCGTTTGATATAATGAATTAAGTTGGTCATAATTATTATAATAATTATGTTAAAGTAGAGTTCAGAAAAAAATTCACCGAAGGGAAGTGACAAACACGTCATATTAAAAGGACGTCACACAAAGCATAGTTCTAGAAAATAAACAACCGATTTTTATATAGATATTTGGTTAAATAGAGAGAAAAGTATATAATTCGTATGTAGGTATTTATTGAATGAAACTTTCATACATAAACTACATGTCTTTTCTTAACACTTTCACCGCCAAGTACATAGAGTACATAAAAATTCGCATGCCTTACAATGTCTATTACAAATCTATAACCACCCACCAGTTGCGTCCATCGGCGCGATGGTTACGTAACGGGACCCCTATGCCCCAGCACCCGAACCCAACTTCACGAAGCCACGCCCACTGACCAGCCAGCGGGTAGTAGGGTTGTCGAATGTCTAATTCTTTATTGAATTAATTGAACATGTCGCTTCTTAAAACCTATTCACCGTCTCACCAAATTTAAGATCCCTCTTCCGATAAATTTTAATTTCCCCTCTCATTTAACTCATTCCTCTCCTGAACTGCTTGTGGCGCTGATGATTTTCATCCGTCACAATAATATTAAATTATGATTAACTTCCCCCAATTTGTTTAATTATGTTTTATATTTGTATTTTAAATGTTCTAACAATTTTTATTATAAGTATGTAATTTATTTATTTTTTGTTTGTTTCGGTCCAGTCCTAACCCTACAAGATCAACATTAAGCCCAACTGTATCATCGCAGATCGTTCTTCTTCCTTTTTTTTTTAATAACCCACACTTGCTTTTCCAATTCACTTTAGACATTGGCAGAATAGTCGATATCGGCTTTGCTTGCCATAATAAAAAATTGAATAGAATAGAAAACCTATTTCTTATGTTTAATCAAATCAAATCAAAATTCAAAATTTGCATCAGAAACACAAAGGTGCATCGAAGAAGGCGTACATTTCTAGTTGTAATTTTTATTTCATTTTTTGTTTTTACCTTCATTGTTAAATTTAATGTAAGTGTATTTTATGGATCTATATAGTTTAATATGTGTATTATACGTCTTGGGTAACTGTAAGATGTTGTACTTATTGGTGTTAGTAAATAAATAAATAAAATATTTTAACTTCATATAAACCTGCATGGGCACTTATGAAAGGTCAAAAACTAGGTGCTATAGGATAAGCGACATGGATTTAATGACGGGACTGATTATCTAATAACTTCAATCACAATATACGGAGTCAAATTAAATTAGCTGGCAATACTTTACCCACGTGTTCTGTAGGTTTTTTCATGATTGCAACTTTGTTCAAAACTTTAAATGCAAACAAACGACTGCTTTGTTATGGTTTTAAAAAAAACTTTTTTCAAAAAAATAACAACCAACTTCCAAAAAACACTACAAAGTGCAAAATAACTTTAATTTCGGAAGGCGGTGACTTTGGAGGTGTAGGTATTTCAATTCTTTGTCACCCCCTTCCGAAATTAAAGTTATTTTGAACTTTGTAGTGTTTTTTGGAAGTCGGTTGTTATTTTTTTGAAAAAAGTTTTTATTTTTCACTTTTTAGTTACCTACCCCACACCAATTCGAAGTTTCATCATCCTTGGGGTCAAAACAATGCATATTTATGCGATAGCAGCATTCGCGGTTGATTTGCTGTAATGTTTTGAAGAGTTCCGTTGTCTGTCTCCGAAACGCATCATCAGATCTATATGAAATTAATATGGGACCATTTCGGAATAAACCCCTTTCGAACAAAAAAAGAATTTTACAAATCCGTCTATATACGACGGAGTTATGCCGGAACATACATAAAAAAATATATATATATAAACATGTCGAATTGATAACCTCCTTCTTTTTGAAGTCGGTTAAAAATAAAAAAATATATACAAACTCTGTTGACCGATTACGGGCATTGACCTTTGCCCATGTGTTGGGTAACACGTGCGTAAAGAATTGCCAGGTAATTTAATTTGACCATAAATATTCGTATACTTACATCACAGGTTTTCTTTGTTATTATTATTCTTTGACTAAATTGACGAAGGATGTCAATTTTACAAGTACCTTAAACCTAGCTAGATAACCAGAAGTAGTAACTCCTGTCCCATCACTAGTTGAATAAAGAACACACTGGATATGGGTATGTGTGTTTTCGTCAAGATAGTCGACTTCCGGCAACATCGCATTGGTTTTCATTTTCTTCGCACGACTACGCAAAATATTCCAACAAGTTCGGATTGAATTCGGACGTAGGGACTACACGCACGACTAACTCGTACATAGTAAGTGTGCTCCCACAGTAAGGATCGAAGTCTTTTTTTTTCTGAGGGTGGGAAATCATCAAATAACTTCTCCCGCTCTGAGTAGAGCAGGAGGACGTATCAGACTTTTACTGACTAAAACCCACTCGATTTTTAAATTTAAATTGAAGTTTTTTTATAATTATATTTCAACAGGATTAACTATATTTTATAAATTTCGTTTAACAATTAAAAATATATATTTTGAATTATTATAAATATAATTAATAAAAAATAAAAAAAATCTTGATATTAATTACAGATTTGAATATTTCATTTGAGGAATTCCCATTCAGTTAGTGCTGACATCTCTTTGAGGTGCGCGTGCAACACAACGCGCCGTCGACCCGGGCTTGGTCCTTACCGGACAGCGAGCTACCCATTACTCGCCGTCCGCAAGCCAGCACCAACGGTGGCCGGGAACCAGCCTAGGAATCCCAATGCCCAGGGCATCTCCTGCGGAATCTTTCTTAGGTACGTTCACCATAAGAAATAAGTAACCAGGATCGTCGGATATAGTTGAGGTTGAGTAAGAAACTGGTGGATGTTTTCGAATGAAATTTAATTTAATTAATGGAACCGACATAGCCCGAAGAATTGCCAAACTTAAGTGGCAGTGGGCAGGGCACATTGCTCGCAGAACAGATGGCCGATGAGACCGAAAGGTTCTGGAGTGGCGACCGCGTACCGGAAGACGTAGAGTGGGAAGGCCTCCCACAAGGTGGACCGATGACCTTGTGAGGGCCGCAGGCATCCGCTGGATGTGGGAAGCACAAGACCGGTCGAAGTGGAGGAACCTGGGGGAGGCCTATGTCCAGCAGTGGGCGTCTTTCGGCCGAAATGATGATGATGATGAATGTAAAACAAACTTTAACTCTATTTCTTGGCAAAGAATTAGCATCGCCTTACAACGTAGAAATGCTGCCAGCCTTTCGGCACTTTTCCTATTGACAGTGATCCGGGCAAATTTCTTTATGCCCTGTGATTCTCTTCCCTCTTTTTATATTTATGTACACTAGTACACTTAATTATTTTATGTTTGTTAAATTATAAATTATGTAAATATTTAAATAAATAAATATAGTCACAATCAAATTAGGAAATCAACGTCACAAGGTGCCCTCTATTTGAATACAACGTGTACTGCAATTTTGAATGTTATTCGAAAACATCCGTAGTTTCTCACTAAATTAGTTGGCTGATTACTTAATACTTTTGGTGACTGTACAATCGGCCTCGACAGGATGGTACATTGTAAAATGAGTTTGAAGCGCATCTTCATTCCACCTGATCCTCAGCTTATTTCTAGCTCACAACACCTAAGTTGCCACGGTGAGATTTTTACAGTATAAATAGGCAAAATCAACTGGCTAGTGTCCGTGGATGGGTGACTTTCTTTACATACCAAGACCCCTCTGTGCTTCGAAGGTCACGTTAAGCCGTGAGTCTCGGCTATCATTCGTAGATCTTTGACAGTCGTTGCGGGTCGTCAGAACCCCGAAAGTCTGACAACCAAGGGTATCGCATTTCGCAATAACGTTGTGTAGGCCGAATAGGCAGTCGCTAAAAAATACTGGCAATCAGCTACATCCAGTGAGACCGGAAGCCGACCCTAACACAGTTGAGCAAAGGCGAGGTAGATGATTAAATCGGCAGAATTCATTGCTTGATGCGGATGCTATAATGCCATCGAATCTCCACTGATGGAATAATGCATGCAAGTTACCATTAGGTAAAACTGTCAAAAATCACACAAATCACTTGCATCCAATTTAAAGACTACACAAGTCCTAATATTGGACCTACAATCCGGTATAGCCGAGAAGCAATCAGGCAACTTCAGCCTGTGCTCACCGCTCCATGAAATTTCGTCCTAGAGAGACCGAACCAGTTAAATTGAAATGTATTGACGGACGTACTTGTTACCACGATATTAATTTAAATATATTCCGTATTCGACCACCCGTTATAATTACGTTATATCAACGAGTTCTCTTGTTTGTTATCGAAATATGTTTTTTTTTTTTGCGAATCCATATATGATGAGCTTGTATTAATTGATATTTTTGAACGGGGTTTACTTAATCCTGAAATGTAATGGGATTAAAATTTGTTTCAGTAGCAATTTCAATATTAAATAGGTGGTTGTATTCAGTGTGTTTATTGAGGGTACCTACATTTACATAGACTGGGGTAAATGCCTCGTTAAATTCTGTATCAAGCAACACCTCATCTTTTCCGTTATGATAATAATTTAAGGGCTGTTTTTTCCAATAACCAGATAACTTTTTCTGTTACGGTTTGACAGCCTTTGTATAGAAAATATGTCAAACTGTCAGATTTATTCTTCATATCAGAGATATCTGACTGTTGAGGAATCTGCCCTAAATGTTTTTAATTTGGTTTGATTAATCTACGTATACTTCTTTATTCATTCATTCAGACAAAGAAAAGACTAAAACACTGGGTTAGTTAGGAAAGCTACAGGGTTCCTTATGACTATAGCGAAGGTAAGCTATAGGAAAGATTTTTGATTATTCATCCCTTATGAATAAACAATATTTGTCTGGATTTACTGTTTTATTTTTATTTTTTACTTCCAAGAATTTTAAAATATTTTTTGCACGATTAAGTGTTTAGTTTAATAAGTCATCTTCCTGTGCGAGTCACAATGAATACTTTTTCTTTCTTTATTTGTTGTCGATGGGAAATCACATTGGGCGGCACACAGCTTGTTGCTAAAGAAATTAACCACATAAAATGCGGCATGGCGTCCTCACCTTCCGCCTGATGCAGGTCCTCACCGGACACGGTTGTTTCGGGAGGTTCCTGTTTCGGATAGGGCGGGAGGAAACGCCCGGGTGTTTCCATTGCGAAGATACCCTGAGGACACGGTGGAGCATACGGTGGAGGTCTGCCCAGCTTGGGCGGAGCACCGCCGTGTCCTTGTATGGGCGATCGGCGCCTGCTCTCTCTCGTCCGGCCCTGGTCCAGGACATGGCACGGAGCGAGAGTGCATGGGTAGCCGTCGCTTCCTTCTGCGAAACAGTAATGCTCGCGAAGAGGGAGGCGGCGCACGTGAGGGAGAGGCAGTATATGCGCCCTCACTGCCATAGTCACTGCAAGAGACGCCTTGGGCGTCGGGAATCGCAGGCTAATTCCTGGCCATCGTAGGCGCGGGCTTGCGGATGGCGTGTAATGGGTAGCTCGTTGTCCGGTAAGGACCAAGCCCGGGTCGACGGCGCGTTGTGTTCCACGTGCGGCTCAAAGAGATGTCAGCATCAACAGAAGGGGTCCGCAAGGGCCGATGCCTGCCATGGGTGCGGTTTGTTCGAAAGAGTTACCGTGGCCCCTGGCACACAGGCAACTGAAGGAACACGGGTGGGTTTTAGTCAGTAAAAGTCTGACACGCCCTCCTGCTCCACCCAGAGCGGGAGAAGTTATTTGATGATTTCCCACCCAAAATAAAACAAAAAAACAATACTATACCTTTAATTTCTACCAACCGAAGAAGAGGATAATGGCGTCCAAAAGACTCCCAAGTTCAAATTAACTTGGCTCTTGTTTTTCCTACTAACGAAACTCCTTCAAAGCCTTTTCGATGCTGACGGTAAATTTTTGGCATAGTTATAATTAGTTTTAGCCGAAACGCGGGGAACTAAAAGTTAAATTTGATTTTGGGTAGTTCTGCGGTAACGGAGGTGTGAATAAAGCGAAAAAAAATAGTTCGTAATTAAGGAAACTAAATAATAGGTCTTTACCTATGAAATTGCCGTTTTGTATGAAAAAATTTAAACGAATTTTTTTCATGAATTTTTTATTTGTATTAATCGAAGTAATCACCCATGCAATCAATGCATCTTTGCCATCGCAGTGGCAGTTTATTGATGCCCTTCTTAAAGAAATCAGCTGGACGGGAGGCAACAAATTCTTCAAAGGCATTTTGTACTGCCTCTCGGGTATTAAATTTTTTTCCCGCCAAGAAGTTATCCAAATTCTGGAAAAAGTAGTAGTCTGTAGGCGCAACGTCTGGTGAGTAGGGCGGATGACGGAGAGCTTCCAACCCCAGTTCTTGCAACTTGGAGACCGTCTGCTGTGCAGTATGAGGTCGCGCGTTGTCGTGCAGGAGCAGCGGAGACGAGCGATTGACCAATGCTGGTTGGAGATGCGCCAGCTTCTCCATCATTGTGTTCAGTTCTTCACAGTACACATCTGCAGTAATGCTCACCCCGTTTGGTAAGAAGCTGTGATGAATCACACCGGCGCTAGACCACCAAACAGTGACCATCACTTTTCTAGGGGTAAGTTTTCGTTTAGGGCATTGTTTAGGTGCTGAACCAGGATCCAACCAACTTGCTGAGCGCTTACGGTTATCAAACAGAATCCATTTTTCATCGCAGGTAACAATGCGGTTCAAAATTCCTTCATTTGTGTGTCTGTTGAGCAGTGCTAGGCACGTCTCGACGCGTACTTCGCGCTGGCGATCATTGAGTTCGTGGGGCACCCATTTGTCAAGCTTTTTTACCTTGCCAATTTGACGCAAATGGACCAATATTGTTTTGACGCTAACGTCGAAAGCTGCTGCTAATTCAGCCGTAGATTGTGTATCATCAGCTTCCACAATCGCCTTTAATTCGTCATTGTCGACCAAAGTCTTCGGACGACCGCGAGGTTCATTTTTCAGGTCGAAATTTCCAGAACGGAAGCGAGCAAACCAATAACAGGTGGTGCGTTGGTTTGTAGTGTTAGCTCCGTAAACGTCGTTGATGTTGCGTGCCGCTTGTGCCGCGTTGCTGCCACGACGGTACTCATATTCCATAATTACTCGAATTTTTAACGTATCCATGATGACGAAAAAGATTGAAATGCGATGAAAATGTAACACTAATCAATAAAGAAATTACTACTTTTAGAAAAAAAAATCCATGTTTTTAAAATAAAATTAATTTGAAATTAGAATTCTTAGCCAAACAAAAATTATTTTGATTTGAAATGGCCAGTACTGCAGAACGGCAATTTCATAGGTAAAGACCTAATATTTAAGTAGTACTAGCTGACCCGACAGACGTTGTCCTGTTCGTCCAAAAGTCATTCATACAAAATCACTACCCTACCTACGCTACCCTACACTACCCTACCTACCCTACACTACCCTACCCTACACTACCCTAACCTACCTACCTACCCTACCTACCTACCCTACCTACCCTACCTACCCTACCTACCCTACCTACCCTACCTACTCTACCTACCCTACCTACCCTACCTACCCTACCTACCCTACCTACCCTACCTACCCTACCTACCCTACCTACCCTACCTACCCTACCTACCCTACCTACCCTACCCTACCCTACCCTACCCTACCTACCCTACCTACCCTACCTACCCTACCCTATCTACCCTATTATCCTATCCGTGAAAATTTTCGTTTTTCGACAGCCAACTTCCACTTTGATACTTTTTTTATTTCTGAAACAACTGAACGGGATAAAAAGTATCCTATGTCCTTCTCCTGGCTCTAAACTACCTCCCTGCCAATTTTCAGCTAAATCGGTTCAGCCGTTCTTGAGTTATAAGTGAAGTAACTAACACGACTTTCTTTTATATATATAGATGTAAAAGTATGGAGTTTCGAATTTTACCACCAAAATTTACCGGTATACTTTTTATTAAAGTTTAAACGGGAAACATTTTTCAAACTTGCTTCGTTGGTTTAAGGGTTGCAAGCGCAATTGCCAAGCGTCGGGTCCTGGGTACGGTTCCCGAAACGGGTAGTGTTATTTTGTTTTTACATTTAGGAATTTTCCCAGTACCAGCCCAGAGTCGATCGAACCGACATTTGTATTTCATGGTACGAGAGCAGTTTCATAAGTGCAGTTCCGAAAAAATTAAAAAAAATAAACTCGGCAATAATACATTTTATTTTGCATTAGTCTCCATATGGGTTCAATACTTTTAGTCCACCGTTATTCCATTTTTATTAAATCCTTCTTAATAATAGGTTTGCACAGTTTTTATTAAGCGTTTGTTTTGGTGGTGACCTGTTCCTTAGACCCAAATCTCCCAGCCATTTATTCGAGTCTGGAAAGGGGCTAATTAATTAACTAAATAATTGTATTTTATTTGACTGTATAAACCATTTTCTTTTCTTTTTTTAATTTTTATTAATGAAATTTCCTTTTTATGATGAAATTTAATTACTTACCTATTACTGTATAGAATCAAGTTCTTCCAACTTATCAGACAGCTGTTCTGCTGGGGAGTTTGTTGCGCCACTTCTTCTTCCCAGCTAAAGCACTAGGAAGTGTCGAAGGGTGGGCGTTTTTGGGGGACTGTCTTATGTAATTTTGACGTTCGAAAAGTGCTGACTCTCAGCCTAGTTTGAATAAATGACTTTTAATTTTGATTTAGTCTATTAAAATGCTGGATGAGATAGCATTTCATAGCCCAATTTATGGATTTTTGCTATTGGACTATACACGTGTGCACTCCTGCATTGTCTTGATGGACCAACACTTTTTTCTTAAACAGTACTTAAAAATTTGAACCCGCGAAATGTGGGTGCGTGTGGGTGTGGGTGCGGCTGTCGCTGAAAACCAGCGCTGGGCGCTGGCGCAGCTCTGTCTTGCATAGGACCGCAGCATAATGCTGAGCGATAGCCGTTTTGCGTGGATTTGATTCATGTTTTCCTCAACCTTTTCTTATTTTTGTATTCCTGTTCTTTTTTGCGTCATGTTTACCGCAAATAATATCTTTCTTTCTTTTACAATCAAAAACTGATATTTTGAGAATAGTGCAAACATAACATCACGCCTATAAACTCCGAAGGGTTCGGCAGAGGTAATTTACCTACCTATCTTGAAACAAAAATCAAATTTAATATATAACTGGGCTGAGTATCTTCAACCGGAATTATTCAAACTATAGGCGTCAAAACCATTCCTATCGTCTATTCATCTCAAAATTTCACGGAGTGGTAAACGTTGAGTAAAGTTAGCTGATCGCTCTGAAATGGACCGGATTTTATGCTCAATATGAGCAGTTGAGCACTATGCCACTACATAGTGCTGAATAGGCCAATGTGTCAACTTGGACATGAATTACTAGCGAGACATTGGAAATGTTCAACGTAACTACCAAATTGGTGTACAATTTCGAAGATAAATCAAATGTGATAGTGGCCTGTGTCTTTACAAATATATGGTTTTGAAATTTATGGTTAAGTTCACATAAAACTCAACGAAAAAGTCGCAGCATCGCTGACGTTGTAGCCTTTTGGCCTCGTGTACGTTCTGTTTTATTTTTAACCCCCGACGAAAAAACGACAGGGTGTTATAAGTTTGACGTTTCTGTGTGTGTGTGTGCGTGCGTGTATGTGTGTGTGTGCGTGCGTGTATGTGTGTGTGTGCGTGCGTGTATGTGTGCGTCTGTCTGTCTGCGGCAACGTAGCTCCCGAACGGATGCACCGATTTTGATTTTTTTGTTTGAAAGGTGAATTATTATTTTTTACTTGCAAGAAATTAGTTTTTATAATTTTTTTATGATTGTATGTTTAGTATGTAGTCTTCCTGTGCGAGTCACAATAAATAGTTTTTCTTTCTTTCTTTTATGGGTCTGGGGTTCTTGGGTTTTTCCATCTGGAATTTCTCAGTAGCAGCATCGAGTTTAGATATTGGCCCAGTTGATGGCAATAGGGTCGCCTCCTATTATATGGGATTTAAATATAACTGGTGAAATGTGGGTATACTATAAGTACCTACAGCTCTGCCTATCCCTTCAGGGAATGTAGGCGGGGTGATACTATGAAGAAAAACTATACTTAAAACTTGCTTATACTTTTAATTTCACAATTGTTCTCTTCGACTATCGAATAACCAATGATCCACACTCCATTTTACCATCTATATAAATAAAAAGAAAAGTCCTGACTGACTGACTGACTCATCAACGCCCAGCCCAAGCCCTTGGACCTACAAAGCTGAAATTTTGCACAGAGGTTCCCTTTATAATGTAAACAAGAAGTAAGGAAGCATTTTTCAAAATTTAACCCCTAAGGGAGTTAAATAGGGGATGAAAGTTCCGCGCGGGCGAAGCCGCTGGCAAAAGCTAGTTTTAAATACATTAGAACACATTTTTGTCCCCACCCAGAAACAACAGCAAAGTGACGTTGTTTCTAAGAGTTGCTATCGTACAATTACACATTAAATTGCCTGAGTTGTCAAAATGTATGGAACAGCAGATTTTTTTTTGTATAACGGAAAAAAAATATATGCTGGGGGTCTAGAATGATATGCTGAATTTATGGTAACAGTTTGCGCACTGGTTAAAAAATATTCTGTATGATGTGGAATTTAAGGGTGTTATTTGCATTTATTACTATCGACCCACCCCTGTTTCGCACGGTTTTTACGACTTGTTATAGGATCGAAATTTCTTTATTATGAGTAAGTTGAAAATATATTCAATATGACGTGCAAAATGCTAAGTAGGTAGGTAACTGGGTTAAACGAAGACATAAATTCGTTGATAAGCTAAGGGTCTCGCCGGACTTACTTTAGTACTACAGATAGTTCATGAACTAGTGATAAACTTCGTTTTATTTAGTCATGGTTTAGATGGAGTGTCCTATTTGAACCTCGCAAGTAATCGTGCGAGCACATGAAATGCTTAATAACGATCGTACGATGCGTTTGATCGTGCGATCATGTAATAAAAGCAACAGATATCTTTTGAGTGTCCTAATCGGTTACCGACGCGTTGCGTCAACGCGCGGGGGGCGCGGGACGAGAGGGGCAAGGGCCAACACCAGTGACACACAGCACTCGGTTTTCACTTTCACTCAGATTCCTGGATCTATAAAGTATTTTATGTTGTCTACGTTTCCTTTTTTCAATGTCATTTGCAATTTTAAAGCATGCCCGACAGCAAAAACTGTGCACCTCTGTAAAGAGCCATCGTTAAAGTGGCGTGAGCGCGACGCCAGCCATCGAGCCATGGCATCACACGATGGACATCGCGCGATCTATTAGGACACCTGTTAGGTCATCGCACGACCACTTTGATCGTGAGATGAAAAACGCATCGCGCCATCGTACGATCGCTCCCAATTAGGACGCCGCCTTAATCTTATGGTACGCGGTCGCCAATCCAGAACCTTTCGGCACCATCAGCCACCTGTTCTGCGAGCAATAAGTGCCCACTGCCACTTAAGTTTGACAATTCTTCGGGCTATGTCGGTTGCATTGGTTCTCCTGCGGATCTCTTCATTCCTGATTCAGATGTAAGTGCTACATAATTATTATATCAGCAGACTGCCTTTCATCTTAGTTTTTATTTTAGGTAGGTAAGTCTGAAATCCGTAAGCACTCAGGCTTAGAAAACATTAGGTATTCTAGTCACATCTCTCAAGGTCAATTTTGGGTCAAAATAACCTTCTAAAGGCTCAGATTTGGAACTACTTTATGACTTAGTAGATAAAATTACTTAACCAAAATAAATAAAATTTATTTATTCTTCAGAAAACGAAGAGTCTTAAATCTAAGTAAATAATGTAAATGCAATTAGCGCTTAAATTTTTCCATTTAGAAGCTTCTACAAATAAAAAACTAATTGAAAAATGTGTACCTACTATGGTCGTCGGATGTAGACGAAGTTTAGTAACAAACCGATGGATGTTTTCGAATAAAAATAATTCAATTCATATAAATCAAACTGTTCATTTATAAAAATTAATTTAATTCAAAAATATTCATAGGTTTCTTTTTTAACTTTAAATATATCCGACGACCCTGGTTCCTTGTCTCTTTTGGCGACTGTACCTAAAGTTAAAAGGAATGAAAAAATAAAATATGAAATAGAATAACCACTAGATAAATAAAATAAAATAAAAAATGTTTATTTTGCTTAGCAACAAACAAATAAAATAAAAGACTCTCGTCTTTAAGACAAAACTTTTCTACTTACAATTACGGCAACATTCCGTAAACCTTATTCAGAATTCTATTTAATACTAGTTAAGCTATATGTACATTTAAGTATATTACACAATAACTAAAATATTACATTAATTTGAAATAAAGTACACTTTTCTTTAGAATTTTTTAAAAGAAGTGCACTCGAGTTAAGAAAGAGCTTGGTTTTTCTTTATTTTTTTCAGGTTTGTACTTTTCATCTTAATGCTCTTTTGTTTTTTTGTGGGCTGAATAAAATCTGAAGCCGTAGGAAAGTAGAATTCTTTCATATTTGAGTACGTATTAAATATTTGTAATGCTTTTTGGAACATAAAGCTTTACGTAACGCTGTATAACGTATTTACAAGTACGGCACAATTAGGTATTTTACTTAAAGAAATATAATTTATTTAATCGGATGTTTTAGTATTAATTCTTGTATATTGTAGTTGCTTCCGAGATATCTATCCCTTAAGTTGCACCTGCCATGTTTATATTCTGCATCACTTTTTTTTAGGTTGCGTAATAACTTCTCCCGCTCTGGGTAGAGCAGGAGGACGTGTCAGACTTTTACTGACTAAAACCCACCCGTGTTTCCTCAGTTGCCTGTGTGCCAGGGGCTCCGCTATCTCTTTCGAACAACCCGCACCCCTGGCAGTTATCGGCCCTTGCCGGCCCCACCAGGTTGTGCTGACATCTCTTTGAGGGCTTGGTCCTTACTGGACAGCGAGCTACCCATTACTCGCCGTCCGCAAGCCCATGCCTACGGTGGACGGGAATCAGCATCGGATTCCCGATGCCTAGGGCGTCTCCTGAGGAGGCTAAGGTCGTGAGGGCGCATAGACTTCCTCTCCCTCACGTGCGCCACCTCCCTCTTCGCGAGCATCACTGCTTCGCAGAAGGAAGCGACGGCTACCCATGCACTCTCGCTCCGTACCATGGCCTGGACCAGGGCCCGATGCGAGAGATCACCGCCACCGATGGCCTCCACAAGGACACGACGGTGCTCCGCCCAAGCCGGGCAGATCTTCACCGTATTATGTATCACCTTAAGGCTGAATGCCTCAGGAATGAAGTCGGTCTTTGTAGAGTGTTTTTTTTTTTACTCTTGCATGACGATTATAAATAAATAAAATAATCCTAATAATTCCTTTTTTATCCTCATTTTTGTGTTTATTTTTTAAAATATCGGTGTCTCCATGATTTATGTGTCAGACCAATTTTTATTTCATTTGTATTTTAACTTTCACAATAGTTTTAACTTATTCTTTAATTATACTTAATTTTTAATTCCATAGTGCTTGTGCACGATCTTTACGTTTATGGGGCATGCGATGCTAACCTATAGGAAATTGGTACACATAACCTTATATATAAGTAAAATATTATCTTAAAATTGTAACTGTGTAAACCATAGAAAGTGTAAACAATTGTTGGTTGGCCATTTAAGAAAATAAATAAAATAAATAAATACCACAAATGTAAAAGTTTGGATGGTTGTCACGCAAACACGGCCGAACGGATCTGGATGCAAATGGGCACACAAATATCGCCAACTGACCAGAAAATCGAATCAAAGATTGCAGAATTTTCTTTAGGCCCAATCTTAATGCGGGTGAAACTGCGGTCAACAGCTAGTTTGTGATAATTTTAATTTAAAATGAAGACACACTCCCCCTTATTACAAAACGAGGTTTTTCTTTAGGTATGGTTTAAACCATCGAGCCTGTTTTTGAAATAAGAACCTAACTGACATCGAAATACAGCTCCTTTTACAAAACTGACAAGTTAGTCCAGTGCTAAATTGTCAGTTTTGGAAAAGGAGCTGTAATTCTATTTCAGTTCTAAGTTCTTATTTCAAAAACAGGCTCGATGGTTTAAACCATACCTAAAGAAAAACCTTGTTTTGTAATAAGGGGGAAAGTGTTTTAATTGTACTTCGATTTGATTAAAAGTCCTGTACTTTAACAAATAATAACATGACGCAAATTTTTTTAACCTATATTTTCCCGCTCCTGGGCCGCTGGAATGGTCAGTCATCATCATCATTTCAGCCGAAAGACGTCCACAGCTGGGCATAAGCCTCCCCCAAAAGGGGGGTTTTGCCATAATCGCCACGCTTGGCAGGCGGGTTGGCGATCGCAGTGTGGCGGTAAAATGCATAGAGAACGCTGCTGCCGATTCTCTAGGAAGTCCCTTAGTCGCCTTCTACGACACCGACGGGAAGCAATGGGATGGTGCTATTCTTTTACGTCCGGCACCACACGATACCAATGGTCAATAGAATGATGTAATGATCATAAAATTATACAGGTTGGCATCACCAATTCGCAAATTGTAACCATGAATACAGTACATTTTTCAAGACACCGTGCGAAGAAATTTTACATCGGAATTAAGAGATCCGCAGGAGAACCAAAGTAACCGACATAGCCCGAAGAATTGCCAAACTTATGTGGCGGTGGGCAGGGCACATTGCTTGCAGAACAGATGGGCGATGGGGCCGAAAAGTTCTGGAGTGGCGACCGCGTACCGGAAGACGCAGGAATCCGCTGGATGCGGGAAGCACAGAAACGGTCGAAGTGGCGGAACTTGGGGGAGGCCTGTGTCCAGCAGTGGACGTCTTTCTGCTGAAATGATGCTGATGAGACATGCTACTTAATCCAAGCAGCTATACACCTAGACACGTTTACACCTATTTTTAGAGGTGATGACAGACGTCAAGAATAAAAATCTTACGACAGTCACTCCAACCAACATTAAAAAAAAACTACAGCCACTTTACAATTATCAAAGAAGTTTCATCAACATTCAGCTAGTTCCACATTCAACAACTATTCACTATCTAAAGTGTAAACAGGTTTGTTATGAACAAACTCTTGTTAAAATTGAAACGAAAACAATTTTTATATTTTTAAAAGGAAACCTCACTTCAACCAACATATCTTGACCTCAAGCTTTCCATTAAATTCCACTTTTTCCTTCGCCAATTTACACCTAAGAAGGGGTGCCAAAGATCAGGTTATATTGGTGGTCTTAACCCGGTGTTATTGAGGTCGGTGTACAGATAGAAGGTAGGAATTTAATTAATGTAGGTAAAATTCTTTTACTAAAAATACTGTAGTAACATTTCAGTTTTGGTGGGCAAAAGTGCTTGAGAATTTTAAGTGTTAATAATGAGGCTAGAGGCTACAATGTATAATTAGAACTCCCGGCTTCAAGAAAAGTAAATATTTTGCTTGTAGAAGTTTTTGGGTTAGATATTCTAATACCATACAGCGAACGGTTGTTTTTAAACGAAAATTTGTTAAATTAAAATGGCTGGTAATTATTATTTATGTTAATGTTTGTAAATTGTCATTAAAGGATTTTGTAAATACGGTACTATGGGAGTTTATGTGTGGAAATGTGATTGGTTTGTAGCTCTGTGATCGAATACTTATAACGTATGTTTCCAATGCTGGCTGATGATACATCTGATGTTAAGAAAAAAAAAATGGCCTAATATGACATCCATACCTAATTACAACATTTCTAAAAATGAAGAAGCATGATTTGCTAAGGTTTTTACCAACTATGTTCGGGTCAGCTTCCAGTCTAACCGAATGAAGCTGAAACCAGTATTTTACATGGAGCGTCTGCGTATTGGACCTCCACAACCGGCTACTGTGGTAGTTACATATATAACATATTACCCACCAAAATAAATAGTCTAAATGGTAAAATTCAAGCGTTCAGAGGGCCGGCCTATTTTTGGCTAAAGAATCAGCATTGCCATACACCGTGGCAACCAGGTTTTTGGGCACTTTTCTTGTTGACAACGATGCGGACGAATTCTTTATTAGTCCAAGATCCCAGTGCTTTCTGACCTAACTTATTTTCACAAAGATGAAACCTTAGGTTCTGAGTAGCGGCCTCATGTACTTATAATACCTGCGTGTTTGTGGAGTTCGCTCAGTGACACCTGGGCAGGTACCAGGTCAGAAAGTTACCTAAAGTTAAGTGTTACTTTACTTATTTTCACATGGCTGATTTTTCTATATGTACTGTAGAATATTACTCTGAAGTAATATCAAAAGTATCAGACGCTTTCCATGGGCCGGAACTGTTGTCAGATGCTTTAAAGCTCTATAAAAAATATATGAACCATTTTAACAGCCAATCACGTACACAACTCGTGATGCCTACAATATTCTACAATATAAATGATAATGTTAAATGATTTTATTTCTCTAAGGTTTGTACAAACACTTTTACACGTCAATCATATTTTTAAAACTAGATGAGGTCGACGTTTCCTATCTGACTACTCTGAGAAGAAAGGCCGAAACAAACTCAGAGGTCACAGTCTCTTTTAAAGTCCAGACATAATCTTGGTCAGATCATGTGAAGACCATGTGGATTGGTGTCTGAAATGGTCTTTTGAGGAAAGAAACCACACAGATTGAGTGGACCTGTCCATTCAGTGCACGCATGTATTAGTAATCATACGGCTCAACTCAGAACTTGAGGAGCTCAACGATTTGACGAACAATACCAAAGAAAGGACATTAGGGTAGGCCACATAAAGTACTCAAACTGCCAGATTAACTTTACAAATGAACTGAGAAAGAAATGAAACACAAAAACAAAAATACCACATAGTCCTCACATTCACAATAATTAAAGCAAAAATAATATTATACTTCTCAAAGTAAATATTCATGTCAAAGTGTATATAATAATAATCAAATGTCAAAGTGTATATAACAATAATCGAATGTCAAAGAGCAAAACAAAAATATAAAAAAAAAAAAACTGCATACAAAATTGGAGCAGGTCAATCCCAAACTTTTTTGTCTATATATTAATATAATTTATATATATATTAAAATCAGCCATGTGAAAATAAGTAAAGTAACACTTAATTTTAGGTAACTTTCTCACCTGGTAACTGCCCAGGTGTCACTGAGCGAACTCCACAAACACGCAGGTATTATAAGTACATGAGGCCACTACTCAGAACCTAAGGTTTCATCTTTGTGAAAACAAGTTATGTCAGAAAGCTCTGGGATCTCGCACTATTTGCCCCGCGATTCTTTTCTTCTTTATATTGTATTATACATTATTATTCCTTTATTCATCCTAGTTCTTATTACTATACATTTTTAAATATTTTATAAAACAAAAATAAAAAATAAAACATTTAAAAATATATAAAATAGGGATCCGCCGGTATTGGGAGCAGGGTCCAGGCTACCGGTGGTTAGGGCTCCAGAGACAGGAACCTCCTCACGATGCGAGCCGTATCGAGGAGTACTGCCTTCTGAATCAGGCCTTTGATCCAGCCGCCTAACGAGAGCCTCGAGAGATGTTGTTCAAGGCTTTCGGCCATCAGTCCATTGGCTGATACGACAATCGGCACAATGATAGCTGAGTCCACATTCCACATGTCGACAACCTCGTGTGCTAAGTCGAGATACTTAATTTGCTTCTCTTTCTCAGCTTTCACGAGGTTCCCGTCATGCGGGATGGTAACATCGACTATCATTGTGCGGCGCGCTAACCGATCTATCACCACTATATCAGGCTTATTGGCTACAATAGTCCTGTCAGTAATGATAGATCGGTCCCAGTACAACGTGACATGGTCATTTTCAAGAACTGGGTCGGGCACATACTTGTAATACGGTACCTCATAATCCACAAGTTTATATTTCAAAGCAAGTTGCTGGTGAATAATCCTGGCTACTTGGTTATGCCTGTGCAAGTATTCGCCGTTAGCCAGACGAGAACAACCAGAGATAATATGTCTGATGGACTCACCCGGAAGGTGACATGCCCGACACACGTCCACCGTCCCGTCCTTCATAATATGTCTCCGGTAGTTATTCGTCAAGATAACTTCATCCATAATTGCACAGACGAAACCTTCAGTTTCCCCGAAAAGGTCACCAAAACGTAGCCAGGATACGGACGCTAAGAAATCAACACCGGGCTCATGAAGAGCCCGATAGAAGCGCCCGTGCAGCTCCTTGTTTCGCCATACTTCCTTGCGGTCATCGGTAGTTAGTATTACAGGTTTGCGCCAGTTCTCTTTAGCCATGGATAGTGGGGTGAGTCCCTTGTCCACTGCGACCACATCACGGTGCATACCCACTTCGGCTTTTGTAAAATATTCCCTGAGACTGCATACCTCGCGGTTGTGGAGGGTCTTGGCATTCAGAAAGCCTCGACCCCCGCACTTCCGCGGGATGTACAGTCTCATCACCGATGATCGTGGGTGATGCATCCGGTTTGCAGTCAGCAGTGTACGAACCCGTCGATCCAGGGCGTCGAGTTCAGTTTGAGTCCATTTGAGTATGCCGAAAGAGTACATCAAAACCGGCATGACCCAACCGTTGAAGGCGCGCACCTTGTTTGCGCCTGAGAGAAGACTAATTAATACCTTCTTCAGGCGACCAAAGAAGCGCTCCTTCAACGATTGTTTCATATCAGCAGCGTTGATGCCTAACGCTTCCGACATACCCAAATACTTATAGCTCTCGGTTGAGGAGAGGGATCTGAGGTGTATGGAATCCGAAAGTTGAATTCCCTCGGATTCCATAATCTCACCTCGTCTTACGTGCATGACTGCACATTTGTCCACACCAAATTCCATCCTGATGGCGCTACTGAAAGTTTCAGTTACCTTCAGTAGCTCCATCAGTTGTAATTTGTTGGAGGCAAAGAGTTTAAGGTCATCCATGTAGAGGAGGTGAGATATAACCTGACCACCTCTCCTCAGCCGATAGCCTAGACCTGAATCCTCCAGCAGTATGCTTAGAGGATTCAGGGCTAAGCAGAACCAAAGTGGACTCAAACTGTCACCCTGAAATATTCCCCGTTTGATCCATACAGGCTCATCATTCCCTTGGATCTGTGGACATCCCGGATAGCGAAGGACTGTCCTCCATTGCCCCATGCACGACTTAAGGAAGGTGCGTAGAGTTGCATCAACCTTGTACAACTCCAGCACTCTCATAAGCCATGCATGTGGCACCGAGTCGTAGGCCTTCTTATAATCTATCCAGCATGTCGACAGATCCTTGCGGGATCGACGAACCTGTTGGCTTATGGCCATGTCGATGAGGAGTAGCTCCTTAGTACCGCGGGACCCATTCCTACATCCATTTTGAGAGGGAGACAAAATCGAGTTATTCTCAATGTGCGTGGTAATTTTCGCTCTCAAAATGGATGTAAGAAGTTTATAAACCGTTGACAAACATGTAATCGGTCTATAATTCTTGGGTTCCGCGGGACTACCTGATTTATGGAGCAGGTGGGTAACTCCTGTTGTTAGAAACTGCGGTAGCGACCCGCACTCTAAGGATGACTGGAATTGAGATGCCAGGCGACTGTGTGAACTACTTATCCATTTTAACCAAAAGTTATGCAGTCCGTCCGGTCCCGGTGACTTCCAATTCGGTAACGGACGGACTGCTCTAGCTACGTCTAGTGGCGTAATTGAACAAGGTTCCATTTCTGGTATAGTTTCACACACCCGCCTGACATCCTGCATCCAACCAGCCTCAGTATGACAGACGGGCACCGACCAGATGCTGCGCCAGAATGCACTCGTGGTGGCATCATCCGGGCGGCACACGTCCGTCACATTTTGTTCGGGTCGCTCCCAGGCTCTATATACCCACCTCTCATCGCTCTGGAACATGCGATTTTGCGCGTACCGATCAACCCGCCGCTTATACCGCCGAATACGGCTCGCCCATGCACAAACTTTCTGCTTCAGGAAGTCAATGCGCTCCGTGACATGGGACAGGTATTCTGGAGGACTGATTCCAGTCCCCGAGAAAGCCCGTCTCACAAAGCGCATCACACGTGGTCGTGTATTGCCCTCCCTGAAGCAGTATAGTTTGCCGATGAGTACCCTGGCCCCATCGATACGACGCTCGATCCTGCACTGCCAAGCTGGTGCAGTTGGTTTCGGTCGAGAAGCTCCGTCACAGCTTGGAAACTTGACGTTAGCTAAACGACATGCCGCAACAGCCGCGCAATACAGGATCGAGTGTGTATCAACGAGATCCTCGCTGCTCTCGAAGAAATTCTTGAGCTGCGAGTCCAAGGCACACACCAGCGCCCTATTTTTCTTGTGCATAGGTAGCCGTGGTAATCGGGGTCTAAGTTCGGTCGGAGTGGATCGATATTCGCGAAACGCATCCTCCAGTGCGCTCCTCAGTCGAGCGTTGTACTGGCTACTTACTGTGGCAACCCTATCATCTTCTTCAACATGATGAGACCGCGGCGAGATTGTATCAATAGTTGACACATGTCCCGCGGTCTGTGCAGGAGTCGAGACGATATGGTTGCTCAGCACTTCTGAGCGCAGCCTATCAAGTGCGGTATCGTCCAACCTGTGATTGCGTTGGATGACCCGCACCTGATCCGACAGTCGTTGGGCCGAAACGTTGACGGTTGGTTCCAGTATCTGAAACAGAGACAGCATCCTTTCGCGGTACGCAGTGAGGTTAGTTCCCCCCTCTGTAGACCCGTAATATGCGCGCATGACGTTCTCGTTCATAGACTGAGTCCATCTCATGCGCTGCACACAACCACCGGTAGCGGGGACCCGGCTCGGGGCCGGATGGCCCCTAAGTCCCAAGCTCTTCGGTGGCCGGCCTCTCCCCTGCCGACGTACAGGTGTTGGCGACGTCGGCGGGGAAAAATATTCGTCGCTCGAGCTCGACGCAACTGCCACGGCCGGTGTCACAGCACTCTCGATGGGGCTGGGTTCCGGCGGCGGCGAGGCGGAGCTGAGCGACGACTCCGGGGTTGGTAGGCGTGCACGGCGAGCAGCTGATCTCGTCAACATTATCATCTCATGATCTCATGGTTAATTTTTCGATATTTTATTTCCCTGATGTCGGTTTTGACAGCCGTCAAAATTGATGGTTTCGGGTTTGTGTGTTTTTTTCATTTTATCAACGTTTTTATTCAATTATTTATAATAGGCTTCCTTCCAGAAGGTTTTGTACTGAGATTTGTTTAATGCGACTCACAGAAATAAATAAATACGGGAAATAAGAGTTAGGAAACAAAATTGACGTTGTTGACGTGCCAGTGTTGCTAGTATACATATTATTGTATTATACATATTATTAAGTAGACTGTTAGCTTTTAAAATATGTCAATATTTGAAAATACTGAAATTCAATAATTCCTATTTCATTGATATTACAGAAGAATATGCCTATAGAATTTGCATTTATATTCAGTGTACATACAGTTACACGGGTTTCAACCAAATATGAGGAACAATGTTCCCTCCGAACAAAAGCGAACATACGTATAACTTCACCGGTGTGCAAACACCGTGTGGTTTTTTGCCTCCAAAAAGAATAGCACACCACTGAAAAGAATTCATACGAAGTGCGAATTTTTAAATAAAACCGCATTCATTCATTTATTCGTGGAAAAATTGATTGGTTTTGGCATTTTGGAAAGGCTGTGACTATGGTTTTGTTTTTTAGTGGGTTCATATCGACGAGTTAAGGGAGTTATGTGAGAAGGTCGAATAGTGGACATATTGTTATTGTATGTATGTTCTGTAGAATGGTCAGGCGCATAGTACTCGCAACCAGCAGTGTATGAACAGACGTATGAACAAACTAGCTTTTGTCAGCGGCTTCGCCCGCGCGGGTGTTGGAAATTATCCCACGGAACGTACCATTGGGATAAAAAACTATCCTATTTATGACCAAATAACATAACGCGTTTTTTAGATGACATAACTATGTGAAGGTGGGGATAGATGATTTTTAAGGACTTTAAATTGAAGATCACGTCTAAACGGCTTGTCTCATGTATTTGGAAAAAATATATGTTAAACTAGACAATTTTTTTCGTCATTTGATATGTGAATATTTTGAATAATATTTTTATAACATAATGTAATTAAATGGTAAAGTAATGTCTATCGCGGACATAAAAATGATAATCACGCAAAAACTATCCGGTGGATTTCCATGAAACTTTCACCATCTAAAAGACAATTTAATCACCCAAAATTTAGTATACGGTTTTTCTTTGAATTGTGTTTGATAAATCAACATGGGTTGTTTTTCGAAAAACTTGATGCGCGTTGAGGCGGGGTCTCTTGCGCGCGACGGGCGGCAGTGCATCGCTGCAGGTAGCTGTCATCTATCGTCGCCTTAAGTGTGCTCCTACTGCGTTATGACAACCTAGTACTTCGATGGCCTTAAGCGTTTTCTAGCTGACACAATTATGTTGTGTGCTCCTATCGATTTATGCCAACCTGGTACTTCGAAGGCATAAAGCGTTTTCTAGCTGACATAACCATCAATTTACAAAAGATCTACTACTGATTTATGTAGTAAACATTTCTTATTTGTTTCTATATTTTAAAACTATTACGCCCCGGGAACGTACTACCGGAATAAAAAGTGTGCTATGTGTTAATCTAGGTTTATAATCTAATTGTGAGCCGAATTTTATCCAAATCCATTCAGCCGTTTTTGCGTGAAAAACATCCATACATACAAACTTTCGCATTTATAATATTATATTATACATTATAGTAAGGACGTAAACGAGGGAAAATGGATATATAAGGATGGTAGCAGATGGCTTCTGCCTGCCCCGTGTGAAGAACGCGTGAAGTTATGTAGAATAGTGGCGAGCATTTTGTATGAGTACTGTATTCAAAATCAAAATACTTCATTTCACACAAAACTACATGGGTACTTATAATCGTCAGAAGCTAGGTGCACGGTTCCAATTTGTCGCTTCCTATTGATAATAGGTATGGGAGGACAGTGCAATGATAGCGGAGGATCTGATCAAGATTATGTCTGGACTTTAAAAGAGACTGTGACCTCTGAGTTTGTTTCGGCCTTTCTTCTCAGAGTAATCAGATAGGAAACGTCGACCTCATCTAGTTTAAAAAAAAGATATGATTGACATGTAAAAGTGTTACTGTGCTTACATAAATAAAAATCATTTATTATTTATCTTTATTCATAAGCCTAGATCACACGTACAAACTATCCAACTGCCTCCAAAAGAAAATGTTCAATAAAAAGCAGATAAATCTCACTGACCGTTAACCACTATTCGAAAGCTGCTCGCACTGGAACATTGCAACTCACTCCCGTTTTCTTTTTAGTTCAACTACCGTCAATGTGTTCGTTGCTTTATCGATAACTTTTTATACCTTGAATGGTAGCTGCAGCTTTCTTGTTTGTTGTGTTTTTTTTTTAATAAATGCATTTTCTGTACTGTATTGTTTAAGTTTTTCAATTATGCAAGACTATTTGTTGCCTAGGACTGTGTGTATTTTGCTTGTCTCATTTTGTAATACAAATATTATCCAGGATAGAATGTCTAGTAAACATGTCCTTCCTTAGGTTCCAGGTTTATTTTTATCTAAAGGAGTCTGCCCAGTATAGTGGAGTATCTAGTTATGGATACTTCATTTTAGGTTGAGATTGATAAACGTTACATTAGCACACACATCACTCTTCTTGTATCACTTTGTAGTTTGGCAGTCGTGCATTAGTGACAGGAATAATTCCTGCACAGAATGCGTGCTAAGTCTCGCTAAACAATTTTGTTTTGAGTGTCGGTGACTTATGACATTTTAATTCAAACGATTTTAAAATGGAATGTTCCCTGTTTTACACACAACATTTACTTAGTTTTAAGACACCAAAATGACAAAGAATAGTTGTATTTTCGTTATATTCTAAGCCTGTCCTAGGTTCTATATTGTGGTACCTTTATTCCTGCTCCCAGTAGAATTCTGCCAGTGTTCACGACACAACTGGAATACACGTTAAAATTGCACGGAATCCTTCTATTCCGTAGCGGTACGTTAAGCACCGCTCTATAGAACCCAACGAAACTCCAATTCAACTTTTTTCGGAATGGTACCCGCTAGCGTACCATTTCGCTTAAACTCTCATGCTAACGTGTATGGCTCTGCTATTGGGCTGTTAAAATTGAAGAAAAATATTGTCTGCCATCTCTGTGAAAGATTTTACTGATAATTTTCGTGGATTTGAGGCTGTTACTGACATGTTTTAGAAAGGGCGGTCTAGGTTATCGACCTTTATTTACCCAATTGCGCGATAGCAAAGAGAATTACAGACTGCGTGGAAAGTGATTGTTTTGAACTTTTTCCCGACTGCGCCAAGAGAAAAGGAGTGTTGTAATTTTGACTGGTATGTACGTATGTTCATTTGTTCCCTAATAACTAACTACTTATCATTATTCGGAAAATGAAGGATTGTTGGAACCGTCTAGATTGTCCGCTGGGTATAGGCTATGTGACGTCTCATTAAATTGAATAATAATACCCTTCAAAAACTAATAAACAACGTCAATGATGGAGTGTTGGGAATCAAATGAAACGACGTTAAGTCCTTTTAACCACAGCCAAAAAATATATTCTAACAATAGTAAGCGATCATAATCTTTAGGGCAAAATGCCATACGATATAATATACGGCTTTCATGAAATAATATTTTCATGTTTAAAATTTTTGAAAGCGTGGATTTTCAGGGGTCAGGTTTTACTGAACTTACTGTTTTAAATTAAATTAAATTATTTATTTACTTAGACAACAGTGATCTATTTTAATGTTAGTAAGTTAGGTACAAAAATAAAACTTAAAATCTATATTAGTGTACTATTTTAACTAAATACTAATCTTATTGAAAAGCCAATTTTCAAAATAGTACACCAGATGAAATGAATCACTCCTGCCTAACCAACACTTGCATGAACTGATTCATCATCGGTGAATTAAATTTGTCCACCAACATTTTCAGACTACAACATTAGGGCTTGACCGCGTTCTCTCCAAAAGCGACACAGTATTTCTCCCTCACCATATCGTGGAGGTCGGTTTTAGTTGCATTCGGGTTTCTTGACATGTTTTTTAAATGTTTTATTACATGGTATATAAGCCGACAGTTCACCTGATGACATGTGATCACCATCACCTCTAGATGACCTCAAACAGCCATTGCAGATCTGTTGACCGAAAGGTACTAAGTGCACGTTATTAGTCATACGTTTTTATCGAGTTAGGCTCAAAAGCTTAGGACTTTTCGTAGAAGTGAACTGAATTCAGAAAACGAAAAAACTTTTTTTCCAAAAATGCTACATTGCTTCCTTCCAAGATTTCGACTCAAATTGCAGCCTCTCAACTCAAAAATTCAGTAACAAATGGCCTCACGGACATTTTTGAAGTCCGAAATTATCAATGTAAAGAATGTTAGCAACCATTTTTGGTTTAAAAATGCATTCGTTCCTGAGAATGCATGCACGGAATGTTCTTATAAAATATTTATGTTATTGAAATAGAAATTGCGTACAGCCATCCAAAAAAGGTACAGACAACCACATAAGTCAATAAAATCTTATACAAAATAATTCGACACAATGCTTTTCAGCATTTGATGATGTAATTTAAGTTTGCGTTAAGTTTTATATTGGTTCAATGTTTTGTGAATATTTTGCTCAATAGTTAAGATAAAGAACTTGAAATGTCAATCTAAGTTTGTTGTTGATCGCACCTAAAATGAAAATGTAGTGACTGAGATATTTGATAGGTTATAAAAAAAAAAAACTATTTCATTTATTTTTAAATAAATCAATTTCAAAATTTCACAATAGCGATGTTTTAGCTCGGTAGCTAAAGGAACTTGATCCTTCGTGGTATACTTTTGAAAATCGAACTCTGAGCGGCCATTTTGTACTCGTTTTTTTTTCAATCGACTCGTAGTTGCTCGCTTCACGTATTTGCTTTGAAATTCTAGATACACTATTGTTATACTATTCTACGTTTATATTTCAGGTGAAAAGTTAGATAGGTAAATTCTAGGATAAATAACAGCCGTGTATGCGACTATACCTTGTAGTGTGTGTGTAGCATTAAGTACCTAGTTTAGATATACTTATATATATAATTCAGTGGGAGCCTTAGCCGCCACATGTTGTTTAGTACAGTACAGTCTTAATATATACGTCGTACGGACAACACGCCTTTTATTTTAAATACTATAACCACGTTCCTCTACATGGCGACCCTGCCAGAGGCACGGTGTCGGATTGCGTCGCCGTCGCGACGGGAAAAATGTGACGATCTCAGCGTCTAACCGTGGGACCGCGTCGACCACCGTGCATTATGAGAGCGATTGTGAATTTAAAAGGACACTATACTCGGCTTGTGTTAAAGACTAATTTAAACTTAAATTCAAAATAAAACAAAATGGGAAAAGAGTGCAGTAAATGTTTATGTGAAAACAAGGAAACCATAATTACACAACACGGCAGTGAAAATAACGGCAGCGCTGATGTTTCTTCACACTTTCGAACGAGCAATATCCTACTGGGGGTGATGGTAGCTGTTTTTGCTGGAGCTGTTTTATACGTATTATATGCCCAATACAGGAAATGCCATAGTGACTGGGTGCGTACAGGAATAGAAAACGGCATGCAGACGGATTTTATTAGAAGAATGCAAGAACGGATATCAGGCCGAGGACGAAGCCGCCCTACAGAGGAGAATATTGAATATTTCTTAACGGACTGAACGAGTACCAATGCGAGTGAGTACCTGCCTAAAGTGAAAAAAAAAGAAAAGTGAATTGCAATTAGTGTCAAAAAGTGAAACATAAAACAATATGAGCTTACCCAAAAATAACTAAAATAACCAGAAAAATAACTACATCGTGTCTACGAAAATATGAACATTTTATGAACTTTAAGTGATTATTTTTAAATGGTATTTATTAGTACTAAGCTGTTTGATTTATGGAAATACGGTTTAATAACATATATAAAGAGTTAGATTATATTCGAGTAAGTCTTAGGAAATTAGGTCCAGAGAAAAGATTACGAGAATTAGGTCTAAGTAAAATTAGAAGAGCAAAAGAAATATATAACTCTTATAAAAAATGTATTAAGGAATTAGAAGTGACACACTTAACTTCTGATTATTCAAGCCTATTGATTGATAATTTGTGTAAATCTATAGAAGACACATTTATAAAAATAATTAGTTACAGTGAGTCAAAATCATCTGACAACATGGCAAGTTTCGATTTAAGAACGGCGAGTTCACTTATTCCTGTGATGGATGGTAATGAGGAGACCACGGAAAAAATTATACAAGGTATAGAAATGTATGATTCTTGTTTAACTGTAGCAGCAGATAAGAAATTACTAATTACTTTTGTGCTTAAAACTAGACTAACAAAATTAGCAAAACTAAAGTTGAAGTCCGATTATACCAGTACAGATCTTTTAATTACAGATATAAAATCATTTCTTTTAACAAAAAAGTCGGCAAATTCCATACTCATGCAAATGAATAAATTAACACAAAATGAATTGAGTATAGCAGAGTTCGGTAGTAAGTTAGAAGAGCTTTTTATAAATCTAACTGTTTCTCAATCAAATGATAACGAAGCTACTAGTGACGTTTTACAACCAATAAATGAAAAATATGCCATAAAACGGTTTTCAGAGGGTCTTCGCAGCAGAAGACTCAGCACAATCATTGCGGCTCGCGATTACCAGCAGCTGAAGGACGCCATTCGAGCAGCACAAGATGAGGAGCCGGACCAGTCGGCCCAGCAAGCGGTAATGCACTTAAGAGGTAAGCCAGGCGGCAGAGGAAGATGGCAAAATAATCGCGGCCGTGGGTTCAACTATGGAAGTAACTATAATAAAGGTAATAATTATTATTATAATAATTCTCGCGGCCGTGGGTTCAACTATCGAAGTAACTACAGTCAAGGTAATAATAGTTATAATAACAATTCTTCGTATCGTGGACGCTCCAATACTTCGAACTACAGAGGACGGAGTAATTATTACTACAATCAAGGACGAGGAAATAATACCCCGCGATTCCAATCACAGTCAGGTTAAGGACGTGGACGTGGTTATAGAGGTCAAAATCGACAATTGAATGGTCGAGACAACCAACAACAGGCTGCATATGTTGCTGACCAACGAGCAAACCAGCAAGAGAGTACTACAGAACATCGTGAGTTGAATAACCCAAATACGTTTTTTCGAGCATAAAATATTAACATGTCAGGGACTAGATTGCGTAAAATTTAAAATAGGTAAAAAGTTATGTACATTCTTAGTAGATACAGGGGCAACATTATCAGTTATAGCTAAAAATAAAATACCACATTATATTACATTACAAAGAAACGATACAACAATCAAAGGTATCGGTGGGAACATTTATTCCAATGAATTAGCTGACTTAACATTACAATTGTACTACAGGCAACAAACAGATTCATATTCAACTTACAGAGAATCAGCAATGTTTACATTTAAGTTCCATGTATTAAATAACATGCCATGCCAGGCGGATGGAATTATCGGTTTAGACTTTCTTAGAATGTATAATGCAAACATTGACTTATTAAACAATGTTTTAAAGTTGCAAAGTAATAACAAAGAGTTTTTAATAGAAATGAGCAGGAACGATTTCAATAAAAATCTGTATTTACCACGCCGAAGTGAATCAATTCATTTCGTAACAATACAATCAAATTCACAAAGTGATTACGTGGTTATACCAACACAATTATCGGAAAACATATTTTTAGCAGGAAGTATAGTACAACCAAGAAATGGGAAGATTCCAATTAAAATTTTAAATACAGGCGAAGAAGACATTAGCTTACCATATTTCAAACCCGAAATAGAAAAACTAAAAGATTACATTATTTGTGAATATAACAGCACAGAAACAGAAACACACCGCGTAAAAAGACTTTTATCTACTTTAAATCTAAATTATTTACAACCAGACGAACAAAAAACTATTGAACAGATTTGTGCAAAGTATGCAGACGTTTTCCATTTAGAAGGTGATAAGCTGACAACTACTAGTATTATGAACCAATCAATTAACTTAAAGCCAGCAGCAACGCCTATTTATACAAAACCATACAGATTACCACAATCTACGAAATCGGAAATTGATAAACAGATTAGACAGATGTTGGATAATGAAATAATAGAACCAACTAATAGTGAATGGAATAGTCCAATACTACTCGTTCCAAAGAAAAGCGAAAATAATAATAAAAAGTGGAGATTAGTAGTCGATTATAGAAAAATAAATGAGAAAATACAAGATGACAAGTTTCCGCTACCAAACATTACAGAAATATTAGACTCTCTTTCCGGTTGCACTTATTTCAGTCATTTAGACTTATCGCAAAGTTATTATCAAGTTGACCTTGAAATAAATAGCAGGAACGTAACAGCCTTCACTACTAGCTCTGGGCAGTATCAGATGACACGCTTACCGATGGGATTAAAAATTAGCCCAGGTGTATTCTCACGTATCATGTCAATAGCAATGTCAGGACTAAATTTTGAAAAATGCATAACATATATGGATGACTTAATTATAATTGGTAGAAACCTAGAAACTCATAATCAAAATTTGATAAAAATACTCGAAAGATTAAGAAAAGTCAATTTAAAAATAAACCCAAAAAAAAGTAATTTTTGTAAAAAGGAATTATTATACCTAGGTCATATTGTAACTGCTGTAGGTGTTTTGCCAGATCCTGAGAAGGTAAAGGCAATTCAAAATTATACAACACCGCAAAATTCAGACGACGTTCGACGTTTCGTTGCTATGTGTAATTATTATCGTAAGTTTATTCCACATTTTGCAGATATTACTATTCCATTAAACAAACTATGTAGAAAAAACTCAAAATTTGATTGGACAAAAAGTTGTGAAACTTCTTTTGAAACTTTAAAAGGAGCACTTATGACTCCTCCTATTTTACAGTACCCAGATTTTTCGACAGAAAATGAATTCATACTACAAACGGATGCATCAGGTATATCGATAGGATCAGTCTTATGCAATAAAGACATGAGGCCAATCGCTTATGCGAGCAGACCATTAAATAAAGCAGAATTAAACTACCCAACAATACAAAAAGAATTATTATCTGTAGTATGGAGCGTGAAGTATTATAGACCATATTTATTTGGAAGAAAATTCACAATTATAAATTAAAAATGACAGACCACAAACCATTGATATATTTATTTAGTATAAAAGACCCATCTAGTAGATTAATAAAGTTCAGGTTACAGTTAGAAGAATATGACTATAAGATTGTTTATATAAAAGGGAAAGATAACGTAATAGCAGACGCCCTAAGTAGAATAACCTTAACTTCGGATGATTTGAAAAGAATTAATGAAAATATATTTGTGACAACGCGAGCTCAGAGTAAGAAAATAGAAGAGGAAAACAGATTAAAAGAATTAAAAGGGGAAGGAAGTTCGCTGGATTTTTCAAGTAAAACCACTGATTTGAGGCCTGATCAACCAAAAATCGTGGAGCTATTAAAAAAACCAATTGACTCAGTAGAAATGAAATTTATAGAAGATAAAGAGTTAGATAGACTCCGAGAGGGAAAAATAATAAGTAGAGAACAAGAATGTTTAGCTTACGTAGAAAAGCAGTTAATTATTTATATTAATCTTAAATATATGTCACAATTCACGACGTATTTGTGGATATATTAAGTGAGTTTTGTAAGAAAATAAATGTAAAAGAAGTTTGTATGATTAAAGAAAAGAATAACGATAAATTCATAAAAGAATTATGTAAAGAAATAGAAAGTAGAATTGAGTGGAGACCAACACCACCACCTCGTATACATATTTTAAAAAATGTAAGGAGAATTATCGATAAGGACGAAATGACAGTCATATTAAATGATTATCATCTATTGCCTTCGAGCGGACACGCCGGCGTTCGTCGAATGGTGAACAACATCAAAAGTAAGTACTACTGGCCAAGACTAGAAAGTGACGTCAGAAATTACGTAACTAAGTGTACTAAGTGTCAGGTGATGAAACACTCACCCAGCTACAAGGAGCCCATGGTGATAACAACCACAGCGAAAGCAGCGTTTGAAAAGATCTTCCTAGATCTTGTGGGACCACTAGACGGAGACGATGAAGGTAACCAGTACATATTAACCCTTCAGTGCGAGCTTACAAAATATGTGGAAGCTTACCCTCTTCCAACAAAGGAAACTGTAGTCGTAGCGAGATCTTTAGTAAGTAATTTTATTTTAAGGTATGGCGTACCGAGAATAATCGCAACTGATCGTGGTACTGAGTTCATGTCTTCAACTATGACGGAAGTATGTAAGTTGTTAGAAATAGAAAAAATAAATTCCACTGCTTACCACCACCAAAGCATTGGAGCTTTAGAAAATACACATAAAAACTTGCGTAACTTTTTACGTATCCAAGGTGAGGAACATTCATACACTTGGAGCCATTGGCTTCCCTTTTGGTGTTTTTCTTACAATACAACAATACACACGTCAACTAATTATACACCGTATGAACTCGTATTTGGTAAGCCATGTAACATTCCAAGTAGGTTAAAAGATGATTTCGAGCCACTGTATAATGCAGACAATTATGCTTTAGAATTAAAATATAGATTACAGTTAGCACATAAGGATGCGAGAAAAAGGTTATTAGATAGTAAGATAAAAAGAAAGGTCATTTATGATAAAAATAAAAATCCGATTAGTTATAAGAAAGATGATTTAATTTTAATAAGGAATGAAACTACTAATAAAATGGACAGATTGTATGACGGACCGTATGTTGTGATTGAAGAAGATGGACCTAATGTTAAGATAATAAAAAATTGTAACGTAGACACAGTACATAAAAACCGTACGAAACCTTATGTAATTTAGAAAAAAAAAAATGTCGTAAAATACAAAAAAAAAATATATTAGTAGGTAAGATACATTTTTTTTCCATTTAAGGAGGGTGATGTAGTGTGTGTGTAGCATTAAGTACCTAGTTTCATCATCATCATCATTTCAGCCGAAAGACGTCCACTGCTGGACATAGGCCTCCCCCAGAATGGGGGGTTTTGCCATAATCGCCACGCTTGGCAGGCGGTTTGGCGATCGCAGTATGGTGGTAAAATGCATAGAGAACGCTGCTGCCCATTCTCTAGTAAGTCCCTTAGTCGCCTTCTACGACACCCACGGGAAGAAATGGGATGGTGCTATTCTTTTACGCCCGGCAACACATACAGGACCTAGTTTAGATATACTTATATATATAATTCAGTGGGAGCCTTAGCCGCCACATGTTGTTTAGTACAGTACAGTCTTAATATATACGTCGTAAGGACAACACGCCTTTTATTTTAAATACTATAACCACGTTCCTCTACAACCTATTCCACTAGGTTTTGTTATGAGTTCCAAGTTTTATAGTTTTTTTTTTTTTTTTGCAATTTACATTTAGTACATTTGTATTTGTGTGTGATAATCAGTATTCAAATACTTCATGGAGGTTATTCGTGAAGTTTCGACCATAGTATAACATTTATGTAGGTAGGTACAGTCACCAAAATAGTTAAGAAATCAGATTCGTTGGATGTAGTTGAAGTTTAGTGAGACACCTATCGAAAGTTTTTGAATGAAATAAAATTTAATGATAAAAAAACAAACAGTACATTTATCAAATTAAATTTCATTCGAAAACAGCTATCGGTTTCTTGGTAAACTTCAAATATTATCGGCGATCGTGGTTACTGCCTTCCTGGCTTCGCACATGTCTTGCTTTTATATTTGTATTATTTTCACTATTTAACCTTAGATTAAATTATAAGTTTTAATGTTCGTTTCTTCATAGTTTTCACGATTTTCTTTAAATCTTTCTTCCTCTCTGTCCGTCATTTGTGTCGCATTGAGATTAAACGGTGGCACAATTGGTTTGTATGGCAATAGTTGACAATGCCTCGTTGGTCTAGTAGTCATGAGGTCCTGGGTTCGATTCCCAGGATGACCAAAGTGTTATTATGTTTTTTTCAATGCGGTACTTCTCAGCAGCAGCTCGGAATCTGGAACTGTGCCCGTTTGATAGCAATAGGCTCGCTGCCTATTTACATGGAACTTAAAAAATTAAACTGTCGAAAAACCGAAAAGTAAAAAATAATAAAACCTGCTTTGTCCAACCCCAATAACTAAGTTCGGAAGGCGGTTTAATTTTTTTATTAAAAAGTTTTTATTTCATAATTTATTATAGCTATAATCTACTAATTAAGTACTACATGCTTAATTTTTTGATTACTTTTTGTAATACACAACTCAGTATTAAAATCTGTGAGTTAACAATCAATCATCCCCTGTTTTCTTATCCTTAGGGTTGGAACTTTTCTTCGAAATTTATGTGGGACCAACTTCGAGGTATATATACCCTTTCCAATAAAAAAAGAATTATCAAAATGGGACTATTCTGGAAAAAGTTATGCGTGGTCATACACAAAAAAAAAAAAAAAAGTATACGCGTCGACTTGAGAACCTCCTCCGTTTTTTCGTCTGTTAAAAATAACTGATGCAATGAAGGTGTAATTATTACACTTCTGCCTTACCCTTGAGGATGACAGGCGTGATATTTGTGTTGACAATGCCACCTCTAGCAACTCCATCCTCTGTGGTATCGAACATTCTGGTGTTTATTTTTGTTAAAAGCTCTTAGTTGCCGAATCCACGTGTTTACATTAGAATCTCAATTACCCAAAGCCAGCCATTCCCAGGAAATCTTGGTAAACAGCCGTGTTATAATTGTGGTTTGTTTGGCGAAAATTTCGTGCTTATTTCAACGAGTTTTTTGTTATTTACCGACGTAGTTTTCCCGGTATGATTGAGTAAATGTTTATTGTGTGTCGTAATGCCGCTTTTGGAATACTTTCTCTAGCTCAAATAGGTTTTTAAACTGGGGTCCTTCCTGGTTGTTTTCAATTACTAAAAGTTCGTTCAAAAACTAAAATCAGAGTATTGAAAAATCACGCTCTAAAAAGTTTTAAACAAGAAGATATTCTTGTCTGAAAGTTGTGGTCGTATTGACTTTGCCCTAAAGCTAAAATTATAATTTAGAATTGCAATAGAACTAAGGATAAAAACATCAGTAAATTAAATCACACACACCATTAACAGAAGGCTTTGTCATCAACAAAATCTTTAATTGCGTAGTAACACTTGTCCAGTATGTGTCGCCGGGCGTAAAAAAATTGCACCATCCCATTTCTTCCAGTGGGTGTCGTAGAAGGCGACTAAGGGACTTACTAGAGAATGGGCAGCAGCGTTCTCTATGCATTTGACCACCATACTGCGATCGCCAACCCGCCTGCCAAGCGTGGCGATTATGGCAAAACCCCCCATGACTGGGGGAGGCCTATGACCAGCAGTGGACGTCTTTCGGCTGAAATGATGATGATGATGACTTGTCCAGTAGCAGTTTTGTTAACTTTTTTTTTTAAACTTTGATGGGTAATTCTTTCAAGTGTATTGGCAGTTTATTATAAAGCAATTTTAGATGAGAATATTTACTTTTTAGGGTTCCGTACCTCAAAAGGTAAAAAAGGAACTCTTATAAGATCACTCTCTTGTCCGTCTGTCTGCCCGTGTGTCGCCACCGATTTTCTCAGGAACGGATGGACCTAGCAAATTGAAATTTATACCAGATACTGAGGTCTATAGTCCCTATTAGGTGTATAAAAATCAAGGTCCTGAGTCAACATAATAAAAGATATGGGTAAATTTAAATTTTCGCGAAAACTTGTAAGTAGGTACCAAAATTTACTTTAATTTACTACGTTTTTTATTTTTCGGAATTTTTCCTTTACTTGTGCTACAAGACCTTGCTTTTAATCAAAATTAACGATTCTAGGTCAACCGGAAGTACTCCACACTTCGGCTGTGATCATAATGTGAAGAAGAAGTGTTGCGTACGAATGGTCGGGATATGAACCAAGTGCTGATGGTACCCTGCAGTACGTTTGGTAGTCCGATAGTAGAAGGGCGATAAAGGAATTGGCCAAGCATCTCTTGCGCACACTCTCTGAAGTATAGATAAGGTGACTGGTAATTAGTGACCGAAATTTAAACACATGATTGTACTCATCATTATGAACAACTTTTACTATGGGACCAAAACCGAAATCGCCAAAAAAAAATCAGCTGGTCCCTACATTTTGACGAGTTATGCGAACGTAAATGTAGGGAACAGCAGATTTTTTTTTCACGATTTCAGGTTCGGTCCCATAGTAAAAGTTTTTTATAATGATGGGTACAATCATGTGTTTAAATGTCGGTCACTAATTACCAGTCACCCTATAAAGTCCATGCAATATAGGCATATTAAAAGAATTCTAAAGAAAGTTCTTATCTAAAATCGATTGCCAAGGATAAAGTCTGTACCACACAGACCTCTTAGAAAAACAAAAATAAAATAATTATTTATAACAAACATCATTTCTAACAGCCAAAGCAAATCGGATTAAGGTAAATCCCCCCTGTTACTGTCCCACGAAACAGTTGCTGAACTCAAATAGCTCGGTGAGCCTCGGGCTTACAATAAGTGTTTGGAATAAAAACGGAGAAGTCTTTTATTTTTATTCGTCCAATGTAAGTTGGGTCTTATTGCGACACGATAATCTGTGGCTCCAAGGTTGGTTAGACGCAAATTGGTGAGCTTACCCTAGTGCGAGAGGTGGGTGCTATAATTCCTTTTAATGAAGATGGCCTAGATTTTTCTTTTCCTGTAGAACTAATAAGTGGCAAAGAAACTGGGAGTTTGACTATCAACACTATTTGTCCGTATATTAAAATCATAACTATCATTCTTCGACAGATCTATGAAATAGCAATTAATAACGGATTCATTTATTGTTTTCCGATTATTATTTTTCACTGATCGTGGAAGTAGCTTGTTTTCGTCTTTAGCCGGTTTTTTTACACGAATATCATAAAGACGAAATATTTGAATGTTTGTAATGGATGAAGACAAAAACTACTTAACCGATTGTAATAATTCTCTCACATAATACAACATGAGCTATTCCCGCGGACGACTGTTAAATAAATGGTAACATTGGGTGTCAATTTGCTTTGCAAGGAGGAAACGTCAACCACTATTCCATGGAACAGTCATTGAAAGGGATTATTTGAACTTAGAGGGTTATATTGTGATGATTTAATTCCATAAAGCCATATTAGTTATTTTAACCTCACACTGATCTACCAATTATAAGTAACGTAAGGAAATTTGAATTTCGCGACCTACTTTCTCGCATCTTATTTAATAAGAAATTTTTATACTTTATTATCAGTTTCTAGGAATTCATTTTGATTAAGAAGTAGTTTGTCTTTCATGTTGACCAGTGAACTGGTCTTGGGAACTTCCTTTGTCCATTGTCTTTCAATTTCAAGTTTCAATCGAAGGCTTGACTGCCGGGAAATTCTTGGATATGAGGGATTTCAACTTTGTTACTCAAGTTAGCAGCCTTAATGAAACAGGTACTTAGAAAAATAAAATCGAAAATGAGGGGCTTGTGGCGAAGTTACGCAGCCACACGGGTCGATCGATCAGGTTAAGCTACGCAAGCCGCGGTTGGTCCGTGGATGGGTGACCATCTTAACAAACCAAGACTCCTTTCATGCCTCGTAAAGCAAGCAGCTCCACAACCCCGTTACTAGGTATACGATACCCGATGGTAAGGCTAGTTGTCCAACTTTCGGGCTTCTGATGATCGTAAGGACTGTCAAAGATGAACAAATAACAGCCAGGACCAAAGACTTAACGCACTTTCCGAGGCACGGAGGAGTTTCGATATATTATAGCCACCCATCCACGAACCAAAGGCAACGCAGCAAGCGTAGCTTAACATATTACCATCTGGCTAGTCTATTCGCCTAAAAACATAATACCCCGTTCATTTTGCTACCCCACTTCACAAAACCACCAAAAAACAAATATTCTCTCATCAAAGCTGGTCCATCTACATTGATGAAGTAACAGCATCTCTTGTTTAGCAGATAAGTGTAACAAGAAACGCCCACAACAATGACGTGGGAATAAATTTTATCTTAATTCCACTCAAATTGTACCCCTATACTAGGATGGTGCTCTGTAACCGCTTTATTTGGGCCCTGAAGGCAGCGTGTGTACTAAGCGGACGCAGGGGAGATTGGTTTGAAGTAAGAATACAGATAAGAAGTCAGAATATCTGCGTCAGGTAAATTTGCCTGACACATGCTGAGGTGGACTCCCATTTTGGGTATTCATGTTCATATCTTTATTTGCATTCCATAATGTTTAAAGGTCTTACAAATGGCTTAAAGCTAAGGTACAATTACGGACCCTGTAAGGCACACCAAAAAGTATAAAAAATAATAAAAATAACAAAAACAAAGAAACAAATTACAATCAACAATGTTTAAATAATCGTATTATTAACATTAAATAAGTAAATTTATTTTATTGAGATAAGATAAATCATTTAAAATTATTTGGATCAACATATTATTATTACATAATATTAAAATATTGAACTATGCATATAACAATGTATCTATCTGTGTAGCATGGCGTCTGTTTGGGTATCAAGACACTTGCGCGAAGGGAGAATTGCGCAAAAAGACATTTCCCTGAATGAACGTTTGCGCGACTGTACTTTTGCGCGAATGGAAATATGCGCGAAAGACTCTTGCGCGGACGGAAAGTTGCACGAAAAAGCTGCGGAAATGAAATTTCTTCGTAACATCACGCCTTTATTCTATCAAAGGGTTGTGCAGGGGTGTAGCAGACTGGAAATAAACAATCCAATTAGAAGTCAATAGTGATCGTCATAGTTTTTACAGCACATTTTTTTCTTTCTTTGTTAGGTAGGGTAGGTAACTATATTTTCAAATTTTCCATCATGGGTGTCGGTTTTCAGGATTTTAGGGGGTGTTAACGCCGATGGTGGGGTCAGAATGAAAATCGAAGATGCCTGCCAAGAACATTTTTGAATTTTCGAAATTAAATTGTTAGCCGCAGCGACCTCATATATGTTTCTGCACTCTTTTAAATACTTATTTAATTTTTAGATCTTTGAATTAAATATTTAAAAATTAATAATATGTGGAGTTGTCCTTAACAACACGTCTGAACTACTCAGAGGTCCGGGCTAAAGAGCAAATTCCAGATAGAAAATCGCAATGACGCTTTGCCCGACCTGACCACTTAATAATAATGTTTTCTAAATAATAATCTATCCTCATAATTGTTATTAGTTTATAGCAAGACAAATGAAGAATGACGAAGAAACAAATGACGATACCAAACTATTACAAGTAGTCTTTCATTTTGTATCACTCGAAACAAAGTCGAAACAGTCGGTTTAAAATAAACTTTTTCCTAGTCTTTCTTATATTTTCGATATTGAGTACGTATAATTACGGTAACAAAGTTCAACTGGCCGTGTGAAGGCCAAATAGCCGTCCTTAATACATTAAACACCAGAAGATCTTAATTACTCTAACACACATATAGTCCATTACCCCTTCAACAATCATTCGCTACGAAAACTCGTAGCCATTTTCGTAGCGCTTTTCGTAGCGGGTTTTCGTAGCCCCAGTTGGCTCGTAGCGGCGTAGTGGCGTAGAGCCGGAAGACTGAGCGATTGTAGTTAGATAAACAGTTTGTTTTCGGCCTGAGTTATGTGCTAAATTGTATCATAAATAAACTAGGGCTGCTACCCTTTGTATCTGATTATATTTTTGCAGATAATTCACCAAGAGATTACGACTACATAATTTATTGCATTCTTTCCAATTTACTTTTTTGTAAATATTAGTTTTTGAGTCGAAAGGGCAACTTTTGTTGTTTAAAACGTTATGAAAATTGAGTTTGTTTAAGAATTATGAAAGCAATTTTGTTTGTTTTAAACGAAGTTTTTGTTTTGTTTGTGTCTGGCATATTGTTTGACATTGATAAATATTAATAAGCATTGGGTTGTATTTTAAATTTTTATTTGGCTAACTTATGACGTGATAGGTCTTGCTTAATGTCAAACGACATAGCGGCAGGTCCAAACGGAGTAAAGATTGGTCCTTTGTAGCTCTGGACAGGAAGAAATGCAAGGACAGAAGGGGGCCCGTGCCCAGGAGTGGGATATCAAAGGCAAATAAAATAAAATAAATGCTACTAATTAACTAAGCGTCTATGTCAAAGTGAGATGGGCCCTAATTTTTATTTTTTCATGGTTTTAGCATTTTATTTATAGTGTTAGTAATACACTGAAACTCAAGAACTATGTTAGTACTACACACATAAAAAAGCAAACTATAATGGTTACCGTATATGTAGGCGAATCCAGTGCCTCCAGATATGACTCTCAATGTGTTCAGCAAAGACCCTCAGGTAGTCGTTAGGACTGTCTCTCTCTCTTTTCGCATCAACCATTCTGCTTTTTTTCTAATTATGGCGTAATAGCTATCCACTTGTGATTCTGGAAACATCGCTGACGTACTGCAATAGCGACGCAGCCGCATCAACACCCTGAAGCCATTGTTGTACTGAACTCTCAGAGCACTCACGACCCACTGCGTGCAGTTTGCCCACAGGCTCCAGGTATAAAAAATATTTACAGAAAGCTCTAAACAATGTGGTTTTCACTGCCTTTTGCCTTGACTAGTGCGTTGAAAAATATTATTATCTAAAAAAACGAGATAATTCTTTGCTTTGTTCGAGCTTCCTGCTCTGTTCCGTTCCAATTTAGTTTTTCTATCAGAACAAATCAAAATGTGGAATCTCCGTGTGTGGAATAAAAAAATGCTTTTCATAAAAATGTACTCTTTTTCACTCGTTAAGTCCCTTTTACTGAATTATCCTTTCACTTTGTGTCAATCTATACTTAAGTGCCTTTTACTGGCCACTAAAAATCACGTCAAATTATATTCTCAAACCATAATGAACAGTTCTGCTCAGCCCCTCAAGTAAGATGCGTAATGACTGCACAATTGTGTTCATCGCAGTTCAACTGTAAACTCGTTAGTGACTGCTATGCCCGTTCTATGATCTAAGTTATAAAATTTATGTTTATTACTTGATTTAGGTGTGGACTAAGTATTTAACTGTGGGTGTGGTTATTGTCTTTGGGTAAGTTTTGAGGTTATGATATCATGTTTTTGATACAAGGAAATATATGGCAGATAGTCTCGATAACAATAAGGGGCCGATTGATCAGGTTAAGCTATGCTTTTCCATCTTTACATATCAAGACCCCTCCGTGCCTCGGAAAGCACACTAAGCTGTTGGTCTCGCCTGCCATTCGTAGATCTTTGACAGTCGTTACGGGTCGTCAGAAGTCCGAAAGTTTGACAACCAGTCTTAACTAGATCTATCGTATTACCCAGTAACTGGGTTGTGGAGGTCAAATAGATAGTCGATCCATTTAAAATACTGGTATTCAGCTGCATCCGGTTAAACTGGAAGCCGATCCCAACATGGTTGGGAAAATGGTTGGCAGAACGTCATGAACACTGAATGGGGTTGTGAGTGTCATATGGAGGCGAACCTCACATAGTATCTCAGCCGGTCGAATATCCATCATACATAAGTATACTTGTTAGGTGTGTAATCAACAAACAAGGCGTCATCATTTCAGCCAAAAGACGTCCACTGCTGGACATAGGCCTCCCCCAATTTGGGGGGCTTACCATAATCGCCACGCTTGGCAGGCGGGTTGGCGATCACAGTATGGTGGTAAAATGCATAGAAAACGCTGTTGCTCATTCTATAGTAAGTCCCTAAGTCGCCTCATATGAAACTTATGGAATGAGATGGCGTAACGACCATTAAATCTTGACCCAACAAAACGTAACTATTTAACTGTGTTATAATCAGAGGTAACAGTCAACTGAGTGGAAAGGGTTACTTACACTCAAGTTTTGGGACGGGCGTCTGATTTACTGCCCTCTCTTTCTCTCCCTCTATTTATCTTTATCTCTTTCTCTCTCTTTCTGTTGTCTCAGATTGAATGCACTGTGAATAATTCATTAAGATTTTTTCGATCCGGTCAAAGTAGTAAGTGTAACTTATTAAAAGTTTGTATTTAACTTTGAATCTTCATTATTTTAGTTAAGAAAACTGACTTGGTTCCTTTATTAATATGCGGAAGTGCAGAAGTGACTCGGTTGTCGGTTTTTCTTAACAGATTTTTGTTTAATAATGCAGAAAGCTATTTTTATAGGTCATTATTTCTTAAGTGAATTGACTACCAACTTTAATCCACAGCAAAAAAGACCACAACGGAAGTTTTTTTTTATAAAATGGCTATAAAACGGCAAATTGATTCAGGGTGTAAATTTTTCCTACTATTCTACTTCCTAATGTTGTAGTTCGGATGTCTAATTGTTTGAATGTTTGTTAATCACGCAAAATAGCCTAAATTATTTGGATGAAATTAGGCACACAGATTATAATCTGGATTAACATAGAGGATACTTTTTATCCCTTTCGTACGTTCCCGTGGGATAATTAATAATTATTTATTAATTATTATTTTTAATAATTTAATTTATATCAATGCATGAACTTATTAATTCAATCTATAATTTGTAATACCTAAAATACCTACTTAATATACTTAATTATGTTTGCTTATTTATGACATGTAGTCAATATGGGTGAAATGTATACTATATGCGTATTTATACAATGCCTGAAATGTTTTGATTTGATTTAGATTTTTAGATTTTTGTTTTTAGATCTCCACACAGGCGAAGTCACTGCCAAAACCTGGTTTAACAATAAATCGTCCTGTATATTTATGTACTAAATGAAAAGAGACATGGACTTTATGCCAATAGAAATTTGTTAGGAGTAACACGGTTCATAGTTATGCAATACTATCAACTTTAAGGTACTTTCCTGATAGTGAGCAGTTAGCAAACTCTTTAGAAAAAATCTAAAAATTCTCAGCATAATTAATCAGTTTCCTACCAACTTCCTCACAACTTTCCCTCCATTTTCCAACAACAATACCTCGTAAAAAACCTTTACTAAAATAATTCACCCACTTCAACATTGTTCGGTTAGCACTGCACTTTCATTTTTTGCGCCACTGCCGGAAGGGAAGCTACGGGACGTACCGCATCCGGTTCCGGTACGACTATTTACGGTGTTCTCCGATCCCCCCTTTCTCGTGTAATGGCCCAGCACAGTGGCCCAAGCATCGCCACCTAAGTGGTTTACGTCTACATTCCTTGATAGACTTTTACTTTTGAATGTCGGTTTAGAAAAGTGTTGTAAGGCGACTTTTTAGCGAGATTGAAACAAGCGGTCCTTAGGCAAACTTTGAGTATAATCTATACCTATGCTTTGCAAAAGGCTATGAAAACATGACAAAACATCAAGATTTACGTTCTATCTCTGATAAATTTACATACATATAAACCTTTTAAAATAAATTAAATGATGTTGAAAACCGCGTCAAAATCCATCGTGGAGTTAAGAAGATCTAAACGGACATGAAAAACGACTTTGTTTAATTCTATGTATACATAGTTATAGGGTAAAACCAGGATAGTTGCCCCACGGGGTAGAGTTACCCCGATTGTAATTACTCTAGTTTCGCGGATACATCGCATGCTATTTCATTTATCTATCAAAAGACTTTCCAGTTACCACTAATTTCACCGTGTCGCATGTATCTGTGTGATTGCATGGGCAGGCAAAATGCGATCAAAGTTTTGGCAGGATAGATTTCTCGGCGGAGTCTCTATCCTAAACGAAATTATTATATGGATAAGGGAACTATCCGCTATGAGGGATAGTTGATCCAAAATATAGAGGTCCGCAAAAATCACTTTCGACAGCTACAATACTCTAGAAATACTTTTTTGACTGTCGTACTGAGATTTCAAAAAGTTTAGTAACTATCCGGATTTGACCCTAGCAGTTGCTACACTATTCCTAAGAAAGAGTTAATGTTCAAAGCTATGCAAGATTAATTAAGCTCTGTTAAAGAAATCTCCAGACATACGTTCAGAATCTGGCAAAATCCTAAATTACTTTCAGCACTTATGTACCTAATTATAACCTCGTCTTAAATAAATAGCATCTGGAGGTTCAAAACTTTCATTATTAAAGGTTTTGTTCTGTTCTTTTGGAAATGCTCTAGTGTGGGTTATTTAATATTTATTGATATTATACAACATAACATCAGGCCTGTAATCCCCAAAGGATTAAGCTGATGTGTATCTATTATACACCCACAGTTTCCAGTTTCCTGAGTTTGACCTGATATTACATGTGTGTCATTCAGCTTACCGGATACAACTAGGTAGTGTGTGACAATTTTAAATGGAGCGACTGCCTATCTGACATCCACAACCCAGTTACTGGGTAACATAAAACCCCTTGGTAAGACTGGTTGTCAGATTTTCGGGCTTCGGCTGCCCCGTAGGGACTGTCAAAGATCCACGAAAGATAGCCGGGACCAACGGGTTAGCGTGCTTTCTAAGGCACGTATGGGTCTTGGTATATAAAAATGGTTACCCATCCACGGAAAAACCGCAGCAAGCGTAGCTTAACCTGATGAAATGATGTCAGTAACAGCTCGAAAACAAATATTTAGCATGTGACATATTCACGATCATAATGTTAAAGATGTAAGTAAATATCAAAACGCACTTTTACCCTAATGACCCCGTATTATACCTACCAGTAAAACCCACAAGAAATGGCTTCAAGCTTGTTCCTTGTACCATCCGAAACCGTTAATGGAGTAGGTCGTTAGCCACAGCTAAAGATTATCAGAGAAATCTGCAGCTAATGTGTTTACAATTTATACTTATTAACACTTTCGAGTGAGTGGAGGCAGGATCTGATTCGAAGGTCGTGATTTTTTGAGTAAAGAAAAGTAAATGAGATGTCTTTTTAGAGATTCATTGAGCAAGCGTTTAAGATAAAAAGTTTAAGGAATTTAGATAGAGTTTGAGGTGATAACGTAGGTCGTAGGTTTGAACCCAAACACACGCTTTACTTTGTGTAAATAACCACTGCTCTCAAAACGGTGAGAGAAAACATCTTGAGGAAACCGGCATGTCCTAGAACTAACAATTCAAAGATTCCCTCTTACAAAGAGTCGGCCTATGTCCCAGCAGTGAGAACATTTAAAGACTAAATTATGCTAAACCAAGATAGGCCAAGTATCTGTGTGGTTTATAACTTCATTAACCTTTTTGGAAATTGGTCTCTGTTCAACCTTTGCCATTTTTAAACCCTGCTTATAAAAATATATAATTTTCTGTCAACAATGTAATACCATATCCACCTATGATAAATGATTTTATTTCTGTAAGTAGGTTTGTACAAATACTTTTACACGTCAATCATATTTTTTAAACTAGATGAGGTCGGCGTTTCCTATCTGACTACTCTGAGAAGAAAGGCCGAAACAAACTCAGAGGTCACAGTCTCTTTTAAAGTCCAGACATAATCTTGGTCAGATCATGTGAAGTTGTGAAGACCATGTGGATTGGTGTCTGAAATGGTCTTTTGAGGAAAGAACCACACAGGTTGAGTGGACCTGTCCATTCAGTGCACGCATGTATCAGTAATCATACGGCTCAACTCAGACTTGAGGAGTTCAACGATTTGACGAACAATACCAAAGAAAGGACATTTGGGTAGGCCGCATAAAGTACTCAAACTGCCAGATTAATATTAAAAACGAACTGAGAAAGAGACGAAACACAAAAACAAAAATACCACATAGTCCTCACATTCACAATAATTAAAACAAAAATAATATTATACTTCTCAAACTAAATATTCCTGTCAAAGTGTATTTAATAATAATCAAATGTCAAAGTGTATATAATAATAATAAATTGTCAAAGAGCAAAACAAAGAAAAAAACAACATTCAGCATACAAAATTGGTGCAGGTCAATCCCAAGCTTTTTTGTCCTCAATATAATCTTTAACGGTATAAAAGGCTTTCAGGCACAACTTACGTTTGATGAATGATTTAAATTTACTGAGACTTAGATCTTGGACATGGCTTGGAAGTTTATTATAAAAGCGTATACATTGACATCTGAATGACCCACCTATTTTCTTGAGCCTTGTTGATGGTACAACAAATTTGTGTTTGTTCCTAGTATTTATACTATGGATATCACTGTATTTTTTAAACAATGTAATATTTTTATGAGCATATAAAAGATTTTCATAAATATACTGTGAAGGTACAGTCATTACATTTATCTCCTTAAATTTATCTCTGAGAGAGTGTCTCGGACTTAATTTATAAATTGATCGGACAGCTCTTTTCTGCAAGACAAAAATAGTCTGAATGTCGGCGGCATTTCCCCACAATAGAATACCATACTACATTACACTATGAAAATAGCTAAAGTACACTAAGCGGGCTGTCTCTACATCAGTTAAATTACGAATTTTCCTAACAGCGTATGCTGCAGAACTTAGCTTTTTCGACAATTTAGCTATATGTGGGCCCCACTGAAGCTTGGCATCCAAAGTTAAGCCCAAGAATACAGTGCTATCTTCAGGATTCAATTCTTCGCCCTTTATCAACTCATTAGTTTTCACCTGCTTAGCGTGAGGTAGCGTAAACTTAATGCATTTGGTCTTTTTTTCATTAAGAAGCAAATTATTAACATTGAACCAGTGAACTACTTTTGAGATTGCGCTATTTACATCGTCATTAACAAGTTGCTGACGTTTAAGTCTAAAAAAAAGTGAAGTGTCATCAGCAAACAACACTATATCATGATTATCCTTTATGAGGTAAGGCAAGTCATTAATATAAATAAGAAACAAGAAAGGACCAATAATTGAGCCCTGTGGGACTCCCATTGATACTACGGATCCCGGAGATCTTTTTCCGTTTACATCAAAACACTGAATCCCATTACACAAGTATGAAATAAGAAGATCCAGAGCGGTGTTCCGGATCCCGTAGTGGCGGAGTTTCTCGATTAGAATTTCATGAAGCACGCAATCGAAAGCTTTAGATAAATCGCAAAAGATGCCCAAGGCATCGTATTTATTTTCCAATGCATTGTAAATATGCCCTAAGAGTTCAACACCGGCATCGGTAGTAGAACGACCCCTTGTGAAACCGAACTGTTTGCTATGTAATAAATTATGTTTATTAAAAAATCTTTGCAGTTGGTCTAAAATTAATTTCTCAAAAATTTTACTAAAGGTAGGTAGTACTGAAATAGGTCTATAATTAGAGGGGTCTGATGTACTACCTGATTTAAACAAAGGTATTATTTTACTATTCTTCATTAGATCAGGAAACTCCCCGCAGTCTATACAATTATTAAATATAAGAGCTAAAGTAGGTGCTACAATGTCAATAATAGACTTAGCAACTTCTACAGAATTACCCCACAGATCTGCTGGTATGGTTAATGGTGGATATGGTTAATTAACGTTAGGAGATAGTTAAATAACTATTTTGATTACTGGAATAGATGCAGTTTATAAGTAATTGTTCATAAATAGTTTATAAAACATTTCAGCAGTTGTTCAAAAGGTTATGAATTTATCAAATTTTTAATGTACGTGTACACTACATTTAATTTCATACATAACAAAATACTATTCTTGGTCGCGTACTTTATTACTGCAGGTCGTGTCCCTGAAAGACCTTCGTGGCTTTTTGAACGATGTTCTTGCACTTCGTGCGGTCCTCGGCTTCTCTCATAACGGTCGTAACAGACTCCAGTGAGGGGCGGTTACTTGGTTGGACAAGCAGTTAGATGACCGGCCTCGAGGTCTTTTCCCATCTCCCTTGCCCATCACTACCAACTTTTCAACTTTATCTGGTTCCCGAACCGAAAAAAACTATTATGGTAAGTTTAAAAATGACCTGGCTCCCGAAACCAACTTGCTTTGCAGAAACGTTTACGTCATAGCAAGTACACGACTTTCATCAACTAGAACTCTTACTTTAGCATATTAATAGCTCTTACAATTATTCCCTAGTAATCTAGTCTACGAAGGTCTTTGACCAGTTAAGTACGTGTTGCCAGTGATGACATATGGTACTGAAACGTGGGCGCTCACAATGGGCCTTATCAGAAGGCTAAAAGTCACCCAAAGGGCAATGGAGAAGGCTATGCTCGGAATTTCCCTACGTGATCGAATCAGGAATGAAGAGATCCGTAGGGGAACCAAAGCAACCGACATAGCCCGTAGAATTGCCAAACTTAAGTGGCAGTGGGCAGGGAACATTGCTTGCAGAACAGATGGCCGATGGGGCCGGAAGGTTCCGGAGTGGCGACCGCGTACCGGAAGACGTAGCGTTGGATGGCCTCTAACAAGATGGACCGATGACCTTGTGAAGGCCGCAGGAATCCGCTGGATGCGAGTAGCGCAGAACCGGTCGAAGTGGAGCAGCTTGGGGAGGCCTACGTCCACCAGTGGACGTCTTTCGGCCGATGATGATGAATCTAGTCTACTAATGAAAAGTATGTCTGTGGGGTTTTGTTTGTTTATTTGTTTGAGTCTTCAACCTGTGTATACTACCTGTTATGACTTACGGAGCTGAAACGTGGACACTCACGATACGGCTGGTCTATCAATTCAAAGTCGCTCAGCGAGCTATGGAACGAGCTATGCTCGGAGTATCTCTGAAAGATAGAATCCGGAATAGAATGATCCAGCAGAGAAACAAAGTTGTCGACATAGCTCAAAGAATTAGCAAGCTGAAGTGGCAATGGGCCGGCCACATTAGCCATAGAACCGATGACCGTTGAGGTAGACGTGTTCTTGAGTGGAGACCGCGAATCGGCAAACGTAAGGTAGGACGCCCTCAGGCTAGGTAGAGCGACGATCTTCGCAGGGTGACTGGTATCAACGTGATGAGAGTTGCCAAGAATCGAGTTAATGGCGTGCAATTGGAGAGGCCTATGTCCAGCAGTGGACTGCTGTAGGCTGATGAAGATGATGATTTGTTTAATTGCGCTAATTTCTGGAAGGAAGTCAGATAAAAAAAATGCAATCGATAGCTCATTGAGGAAGTTTATAAGCTATCTATCATCACGGTAAGAGGAACCGAGCTAAAAGAAAAAAGGCAGCAAGAACGCTAAGCGCAAACGCTAGCAGGGTTCGGCGATGCGATGCAAAGGGGTACCCATCCCACCGATAATACTGATAACCCTGCTAATATAATGAAGAGGTATTTGTAAGTTCGGGGACCATCTTGGGAAATGCTGATCATCATCATCTGCCTAGCCTGTTCCCAACTATGTTGGGGTCGGCTTCCAGTCTAACCAAATGCAGCTGAATTCCAGTGTTTTACATGGAGCGACTGCCTATCTGACCTCCACAACCCATTTACTGGGTAATACGAAACCCCTTGGTAAGACTAGATGTCAGACTTTCGGGCTTCTGACGAACCGTAACGACTGTCAAAGATAAACAGTCGGGACCAACGACTTAATGTGCTTTCCGAGGCACGGAGGGGTCTTGGTATGTAAAGATTCAGACCCATCCACGGACCAACCGTGTTAAGTGTAGCTTAACCTGATCGATCGACTCGTGCAGCTGTAATTACTTAGCCACAAGCCTCTGGGAAATGCTGAAGCGATTCCGAAAAAAAATCACCAATGAGAAACTGGATGCAGAAGGCGGAGGATAGAGTGTTGTGGCGTAGCGTGGGAGAATCCTATGTCTAGCAATGGACTGCGATAGTCTGAGTTGATTACTTGATTGAATGGGAAACTACAGTATTTCATTGCAATCATGGGATATTTTAATGTTTCATTTCGTTTTATTCCATATTTTCATTAATTTTATGTAATAATGTTTAACAGTTATTTCCGTATAACAAGAAATTTCACGCAGATGGAATCACGGGCAGACGCTGAATTATTTATCAAAGAGAACAAACACTTTACATAATCCAAACCTTCATCAAGTAAAACAATGGTCTATTAAATAGTCCAACAACGTCACTACTACACAATATTATCTGTGCAGTCAATTTCAAAAGAACAAAAGTGCATTCAGGTCGTATTCGGGCCGTTAACACTTGGCGTTCAAACAGCTGGGGTAAGGGAGGCCACATGCTGTGCCCGTTATAGGATTTAGATGTGTTTTTATTGCTTTGTATTGTTTTTAATGAGCTGGTTTTCTTTAATATTCGTCTTTAGCGTGTAGGTTTTTTTTTTGGTTGGGAAATCATCAAATAACTTCTACCGCTCTGGGTGGAGCAGGGCGGCGTTGCCCGTGTGCCAGGGGCGACGAATCTCTTTCGAACAACCCGCACCCCTGGCAGGCATCGGCCCTTGCGGACCCCTCAGTCACCCTGCGACGGGTCAGCATAGTGGCCCCGCCACCTACCACTTTTCAGCCGCAGGGGATAGGGAGAGCGGCCAACGCTATACCGACACTTCTCTTCCCCTGCGGCCCCACCGCGTCCGCCATCAAACGGTGGCGGCCCCGTCCAAGCCACGGAAGGGAAGAGCGTTACTCAAAAGTACCGGCACTCCTCCTCTGTCGCAGCCTGTAACCCTCAGCCGCGATGCTTCCCATTCGACATCGCGGCCCACCTCAGTTGCAGTGCAGCTCACCGTAACCTACTTTTTTTGGCCGCTACGTTGTCGGCTTTGGGGCAAAAGCCTTTACGAGCGGCCCCACCTTGGGGTTCCTTTTCGCTTCACCGTGGCTGGGAAGCCATGGCTATTGAGCCTCCCCGCAACGACAATGCGGGAACCCACTCGGGGGGGAACGTGTAGGATGTGCTGAATTTTTCATGAAATAGTAATTCAGTGGGATTACATGAACATAGAGGATTGTTTTGATGATTTAAATTACTATAGTTCTGGAATAATATACGTTTTAAATTTTTTTTAAATATATATTCTATTTTCTTCAACATAAACCCTGAAAAGAAACCTGAAAAAAAAAAACAGAATATTTGAAAAATATATTCACATATTATATTAGGATCGCAGTGTCCACGATGTTTAAAAGTAACCTATTTGAAGGGCTAACTTTTAAGATGAGGGTGCATGGCAAAAACTTCCAAAAATAGATTCAATATGCATATGTGGTCAAAGCGGTCAGTATTTCTTGCAAGAGATAAATTACTTAATAGGATTACGTTTAAATAGATAAACTAAATAAATTGTGCATTAACAAATACTGTTTTAGTAAAACACCTGATTCTGTTTTCAGCACCCTAATTGCGTAACTCACGATTCATCATAATCTGTATCGTTTTGAAACGGATTGTTAAACCATTGCTTCATATGTTCGAAAAATGTGTCTGTTCGACAACATAAATAACGCAATGAATATTGTTTAACTGTGAAGACGAAACCAATTATGATCAATCGTGAGTTACGCAATTAGGGTGCTGGTGTTGTTGCTGTGTGTTTGTTGTTTTGTTTTGTTGTGTGTGATGCATTTTTATTTGTGTTTATGTTGTGTTCGTTTTTGTTTGTTTGGTATTGGTAGGTACAGCTCTGCGCCACCCTTTAGGGAAACCAGGCGTGATGTTCTTTTGTCAGTTTTGTTCCAAAACCAACACAGCCTGCCATGACCATATCGACACTGTTAGCATACGCCAATTCTTTCAGCCCCTTTTCTTTCCATTTCTGGGTCTAAACTGAAATCGCTTCCGCTTACTCCCCTCACTATAGCCGCCACCTAGCTGTTTTAGCTGATACGACAAACAATAAACCACTGCGCATCGTTTATGCCTTTGTATGGCGCTGTTTATTCGCTGACGTGCTCAGAGACGCCACTGACGAATGTTCGTAATGCTACTGTTCCAAATTTTAGCTGTAATTTATATTAGTAGTCTCTAGGATGTTACGAGCAGTGTTTTGTTTTCTGAGGGGCAATTCCACTAATTTTAAGAACGTTCACAGTCTGATCTCAGTGTCAATCTGTCAAAAATACCTCGATTTTTCACGCATTTTTGACATTTGCTTGTCGCTGAGATGACACTGCGACTAGATTTTGAACGGTTTTAATCACGAGAATTGGCCTTCAGGTTAATGGTGCCTTGCCTTTAAAACCACGAACGTGACTTTGGCGTGGGATGCGGGATGGAATTCGCGGCTTATTATTCGATTCGTACGAGTTTACTCGCCCGAATCGAGCCAATCGGAACTTTTAAATAATGTGTTATTCTCTTTACGCGATTCGGAAGAAGTTAATTTATTTGTGAGCGAATCGAAAACTGCAGAAATAGGTACGTATTAGGCAATTGGCTCATTTTGAATTTTATGGAATTTTTCACTTGTACTGCAGTGACGTTTTCTCATAACTTTATTGCTTAAAATTCAAAATGTACCAACTGCCATATTATACGAATTTCCTGAGTTGTCGATTCGCCAAAAAGACAGTTAACTTGATGCGAGTCGCCAAAAGAAAATAATATTTTATTTAATAGTGTTGATTCACCCGATTCGGACGAGTGAATTCGTGCGAAATGACTAATAAGCGGAAATTGCCCCCGCCGCCGTTTGGGTTTTAACATACGCGGGACGCTCAGAAAGTTTTCTGAAAAAAATAATGTTCTCTATGTAAATATTTTTTATTAAATCTTTTCAAAGTACTCTCCACTAGCCTCCATAAAAAGATTCACGCGTCTGAACCAGTTTTCGTAGAATTACCTCACAAACAATGTGGAAGCAAATTTTGAAATTGGAATGTACCTGTTTTTACTTACAAATAATCATATTTTCAAAATAGATTATAACTGGCCAGTCTCTCATAATATATAAAAACTTTTTTTTCTCAATACTTTCTGAGTGCCCTGGTAACTTGTATGGTTATACGTACTCCTGCCTACCCCTCCAGATGATACATACGTGACGTTTATGTGTTTCTACAGTAGACTTGAGTAAATTACTCATAACACCAGCATCAAAGCCGCATGAACAGGTAGTCAGCGTAAGTAATCCGATTTCATACGAATGTAAAACACAGGATTAACTGTTCTATGCAGATAACATGAGTTGGTTACGCCAAGATCTAACTGAGCTGCAATTTTAAAAGTAATTCTAAGTAATATCTTTGTTATATAGTCTTTTCTTTTAGTATAACTACACATGTACACATGTACACTAAACATTGGACTCGAGTATTGTTTAGCTGCATTGCACATAATTATAAAATATAATAGCTAGCGTAAACTGAATGCTATCGGCGAAAGATTCGTTCGTTCAACCAATCGTCGTTGAAGAGTGTTTTCGGTGAACCGTTACATCGGCGAAGGATTCATTCGGACTACCAACCGTCGATGAATAATATTTTCGGCGAAACGTTTCATCGGCCAATCATTTTTTCGTTCAACAAACCGTCGGAGTAGAGTGTTATCGGAAAACCGTCCTTTCGGTGAGCGGTATTTCGGAATACCATACGTAGATCGTTTTCCTTCACCGTTTTGGGAGCAATGGTGATGAAATACACAAAGCCTGGGTTCGAACACACAACCTGCAATTCGTAAGTCGGGGTCGATACTACTGGGCCACCACAGCTCTCTAGTTTTTATTTTCATAAACTCACGCTTTCATGCGGTAGGCAGAAACTACAGAATGCCATCAGCTACGATAGTCTTTTAATTCGCTTACGTTCATACATCAGTGGCTCTAGTGTGAGTTGCATTTAACCATCTCGATCAAACGCATAAAACACGTTTGGCGCTCCGATCGGTCCGTCACCAATCTAGGGCCAATCGGAAGGCCAAACGCGCTCGATGCGTATTATGTAAGTGAGTACATATTACCTCAATGACTAAAACCTCAGAAGGCCAATTCTCCATTCTCCATACTAACGTACGTATTACCTCAATGCAATTCTCGTAATTAAAAACGTTCAAAATCTGGTCAAGTGTTATCTCGGCGACATTCAAATGTCCAAAATATATGGAAACTCGAAGGATTTTTGATAGATAGAGACTAAAATCTAACTGTGAACGTTCTTAAAATTACGAGAACTACCACTCTGGTCATCACTGGTGCCAGTTGCGAGAACAGTTACAGTTCGGAAGAACATCACCAAAAAGGTCACATAAATTATATGTCCTCCTTGGGTGTCCACACCCGGCTTATCGAATCAAATTTTCTAGGAAATAACTATTGTTAGTCGCCTTTCTTTCACCTTCTCAACATGACCAAACTATCTCTGCATACAGGATGTTTGGCAGAACGTTGAACATACGAAAATGGTGGATAGGTGGGGTCATCTGCTACTTACTCAGCCCTAATTTATTTGGCCCTGGGACCCGGGATATTTTTTTTTTAAATGCAAGTCGAAATTAAGATTTAAGTTTTTTTTACATCTTTCTGTAAGTTTGAGGACTCATAACTTTTTTTCTAGCTAACATTTGAATAAAACAATCATTTTATAAGAATCTGCCAACATTACAAATTTAAAAAAAATTGCCGGTTTTACCCATTTTTATTAAAAATTACACTTTAAAGTTAAGAAAGTGGTGAAACTAGGAGACAGCAAAAATATTTTTTTAAATATCCAGGGGTCCAGGGCCAAATAAATTAGGGCTGAGTTAGTAACAGATGACCCCACCCACCTATTCACCATTTTCGTATGTTCAACGTTCTGCCAAACAACAGGGTGTTTGGCAGAACGTTGTATAGGTAATAAATACACATACCTTCCTTCCTTTAAACCGCACCTCACACCTGATCGCCTGATTTCTTGCTAGCATTTTATTTACCAGCTATTTTATTTCCAAACTTTTTGCTTCCCACAACAAGGAAAACCAAGAAACCACTCAATGAATATAATTTTATTGATGAACCAAGATACATCATAGATCAAAAAATACCTTTCAAACTGAGACATCTTAACGTTTCTTCCAATACACGCATTATAATGCTGATCTAAAGAGGTCGAACCTCTCAAGAGGGATCTCTTCGTCCTTTGTAATCCTGCGATGAAAGGGGTGGGTAATCCGAAAGTTTTCGGAATCCACGAACAGAATCCAAAGTTCCGTATTAACGTTTGCGTAATGAGAGTGTGCCGGTAATAGGCTTACATTTATCTGTGAGCTTACCTTTTTTTTTGGAGCGGAGATCTTGTAGGTGTGTCCTTTATATCGTTAAAAGTCAGGAAAGTCCTGAACAAGGTTTCACTAAGTTTGTAAGACAGATTCAATCTGCAGAGCCATTTCCCCACTATATTGGGGTTTCCAGTCTAACAGGATGCAGCCACATGGAGCGAATGCCTATCTGATCTCCACAACCCAGTTAATGGGTAACACGATAAACATTGGCAAGACTAAATGTCTTACTTACAGGCTTCTAACGACTCGTAACGACTAGCAAAGATCTACAAATGCCAGCTAGGTCCAACGGCTTAGCGTGTATTCTGAGGCACGGTAGATATCGATATGTAATCGATGGTTACCCATTCACGGACTGACCTCGCCAAGAGTAGCTCAACCTTTAATCGACCAGCAAGGTTCTTATTGCTTTAGCTTCCTCTTATTCTTCATATCAAGATCTTCCTCTAATAAAATTCTTAACGAAGACTACCAATTTTAAACATTCGACGAATTAATCAAACTACAAATCATACCCTAGAGAAATCAAGGCCCCTTTCACTCAAAGACTGCCTTGAGTTTATTAGCTGGCTGGTTCTAACTCGCACCAATCGTCCTTGATTTATTCATACGAAAATAGACCCTAATAAACAAACAATAACAAATAAAACGTAGGTTATAGTTGCACACCTTTAATTATGGCTTATTAGTCAACGCGCACGGGTAAACTTGCCCAAATCGGGCGAATCGTCACTTCTAAATAATATAATATAATATTTTCCATAGGGACTCGCAAGAAGTAAATTGTAAGTGAATCGACAATTCTAGATTAGCCAACTGGCACATTTTGTATTTTATGTAATAAAGATAGTGTACTTTTTCCTTGTTCAGTGTAATGCCAGACGTGTTCCGTGTGATGCCGGACGTAAAAGAATAGCACCATCCCATTTCTTCCCGTGGGTGTCGTAGAAGGTGACTAAGGGACTTATTAGTGAATGGGCAGCAGCGTTCTCTATGCATTTTACCACAATACTGCGATCGCCAACCCGCCTGCCAAGCGTGGCGATTATGGCAAAACTCCCCTTTTAGGGGAGGTCTATGTCCAGCAGTGGACGTCTTTTGGCTGAAATTATGATGATGATGATGATGACTTTTTTCTTTACTTTTCGTTGTTCCCATATCGTTTTATTAAAAAATCAAAATTGTCTAATACTTTGCTGTTTTCTCATTCTTACACACAGACATTATCGGCGGTTTAGGGGAACACCCCAATACCGGATTAATATAGGGGAAGCTCATAACACGGTACACACATGTTGCAATCACTAGGGCAGGCCCGTCAATCGGCCATCGTACCTCATAACTCAAGGGACCCAAATAAATACCCATACATGCGTGGTTTCTTTGGGGTTCCGTAAGCCAAATGGTGAGAGAAAAGTCGTCTTAAAGCCTGATTGACTTTCGAATGATTTACTGTTTGATATAGGTTGACACAAACTAGGAGATACTGACGTATCAATACTAAAATGATTAAGAAGGTTTCTTAGGCGGAACATTATCGTCGCCTAGATCGAATTTGAGCCATAGCGACCAACTGCCAGGGGTGCGGGTTTGTTCGAAAGAGACACCCACCACAGCCCCTGGCATACGGGCTACTGAAGGAACACGGGTGGGTTTTAGTCAGTAAAAGTCTGACACGCCCTCCTGCTCCACCCAGAGCGGGAGAAGTCATTTGATGATTTCCCACCAAAAAAAAAAAAAAGCCGTAGCGACCAATCTCAGCGGAGACTAGCTATCAGCGCGGTGGGCGTTGTTTGATTGATTGATTACTGAGTATAATTTGAATTTAAATATAAATTTTATTTAATCCCTACTAATATTATAAATGCGAAAGTAACTGTCTGTCTTTTTGTCACGCTTTCACGCCTTAACCGCTGAACCGATCGTCATGAAATTTGGCAGAGATATAGCCTGGGATATGGAGAAGGACTTATGCTACTTTTTTACGCGATAATCGACATCCACGCGGGCGGAACCGCTGGCAAAAGCTAGTTATATATATATTTGTGATATTAATTTTAGTAGTTTGTATGTATGTGTATTCTCATATTGTATGTGTATATATAAATTACAGTATAATTTGTAATTTTATGTTTCCCTTTTTACTACTTCTACTACACGCGTTGTCTATATTAGTGGTTAAATAAATAAGAGTAAAGAGAAGGGAGAAAATATAGTGCACAACAACAGGTGCACTGTCTCTCTACCCACGCTTCCATAGTCTGATGAGACAGCAATCGGACATGACCATAGATCAGGAGCAGAACTATTTTTTTAATATTCCAGCAGAGGGAATTTAATTCGAAAACTAGCTTAGCACATTTAAAAAAAACCTTGGTAGTCTTACATGATTAACCCTAATAATTGTTTCAATGCCTTCAAACGCCATTTTGATAAAGCTAAAAAGCGCTTGCCTTTTAGCTTTATCAAAATTCTGTTACGTTTAGCAAAAATAACAATTCCTCAATTTATGGGGACCTGCCGTCCTCTACGTATTAGCGGGGTGCATAATTAATTAAATGAACTACGAAGAAGAAAGTTTTTGTTAAGTGTTAATACAAGTCTCCCTTTGCCACTTACTTCCCCTTTTAATCTTGAGCGTACAATGTCTTGATGGGACAGCATTGAAGATGGGATCTGTCACTAATACTTATACAGGATGTATCAGAAAGGTGTGGTATAGACTGAACAACTTTCTCCTCCTTGTATCTATTTTCTGGTCACTAAATAGTGGTCTGCATATTAAAACCAATCTAAACATACATACATAAACACAGATAATTATATAAAATTGGAGTATCTGTTCGTAATACTAAAATAACCGCTTTCTACTAAATGCACATGGATATATACACGGTACAAATACCATAATAATTTTTTTTTTAAATCTGTCTGTCTGTTTGTGCTGGCTAATCTCTGAAACGGCTGGACCGATTTTGACGGGACTCTCACTGGCAGATAGCTGTTGTAATAAGGAGTAACTTAGGCTACTTTTATTTTAGAAATTTGTTAAATTCCACGCGGATAAAGTCGCGGACACAGCTAGTAAGGTATATAATCACTATTTAGCCCTTGTCCGTCTCTTTTGCGAACACAATCGTGATAATAAGTGAAGTGGATTTTATTACTCGTGGACAATTGCCACCACCTTTAAGGATTCGTTTTAAACTTAATGTACATTATTAACTAGATTTCTCCTGTGGATTCGCCCGCGCTATGGTCGGAAATTACCTACCTACAAAAACTTACTAACTGGGATGAAAACTATTACTAACTATTCTATGTCCTAATACTTGGGCATCCCCAAAGTGGGTTCTTGCATTGTCGTTGCGGGGGGGCTCAGTAGCCGTGGTCACCCAGCCACGGTGAAGCGAAGTGAAACCCCAAGGTGGGGCCGCTCGTCAGGGCTTTTGCCTTTAAGCCGACGACGTAGCGGCCACAAAGTAGGTTGCGGTGAGGTGCACCGCAACTGAGGTGGGCCGCGATGTCGAATGGGAGGCATCGCGGCTGAGGGTTACAGGCTGCGGTAGAGGAGGAGTGCCGGTGCTTCTGAGCAGCGCTCTTCCCTTCCGTGGCCTGGACGGGGCCGCCACCGTTTGATGGCGGACGCGGTGGGGCCGCAGGGGAAGAGGAGTGTCGGTATAGCGTCAGCCGCTCTCCCTATCCCCTGCGGCCGAAAAGTGGTAGACGGGACGGCGCGTTGTGTTCCTCACGCGCGCCGTCAAAGATGTCAGCAACCACTGGTGGGGTCCGCAAGGGCCGATGCCTGCCAGGGGTGCGGGTTTGTTCGAAAGAGATACCGTCGCCCTTGGCACACAGGCAACTGACGGAAAACGGGTGGGTTTTGGTCAGTAAAAGTTTGATACGCCCTCCTGTTTCACCCAGACCAGGAGAAGTCATTTGATGATTTCCCACCCTAAAAAAAAATCCATGGGCATGGTCTATACATGTGCCATATGTTATCCAAATCCGTTCAGTGGTTTTTGAAAGAGTAACAAACATCCATCCATCCTCACAAACTTTCACATTTATAATTTTACTAGCTCTTGCGAGCGGCTTCGCCCGCGCGGAACTTTCATGTCCTATTTATCTCCCTTAGGGGTTGAATTTCAAAAAATCCTTCCTTATTCCTTGTCTAAACTATAAAGGGAACCTCTGTGTAAAATTTCACCTTTCTAGGTCCAAAGGTTTGGGCTGGGCGTAGATGAGTCAGTCAGTCAGAACTTTTCTTTTTATTTATTTAAAGATGATATAGATGAGGATTATAATTTATAAAGTAGGAAGTAGGACTTTATTCAAGATCTTACAATATCATAAGTCTTACAAGCGAATCGTATCGTTATAACATATTTAAACGGTTTTATTTACCTCGCCCTGTTTCTTGTTTGGTTCAAATTCAGTACTTGAAATTTTACCCCCTTCCTGTTGGCAGATTGATCTGATTTTTGGTACAAACCTTTAGTTTTGATATCAATACAATTTAAGATATAAAAAAAATTTAATGAGAAATATTGAGTAACGAAATAAAAAGTAAAAAAAAAAACTTGAAAATAGAATGAGGATTTTTTTGTATATTAATTTTACCTGTTTTATATAAAAGTAAAAAAATAATTCGGTAAAATAAAATCGTGGGGCGTAGCGTAACTTGATTAAATCTGCCTCACGCGCCCCACGATTTTATTTTACCGAATATTTTTTAGCTTTTTTATAAAAACGTTTAACTTAAAAAAAAAAAAAAAAAAAACACAATGACTGCTGTACATGCGTCTGGAAACGTTCCATTACTACATCATCCCCTTTCACTTTCAATTTTATGTTTTCTTCTTTTCCTTTGAAAAAGAATACAGACGAACAGACAAAGTTACTTTCGGGTTTAGAAATATTAGTACACTTGAGGAGGTGAAGAACAATACCTCACTTTTCCACTTTTTCTGATTTGGGAGAAAACAGTAAAATGTAAATAACTAACTGACTACAACATCTGCATTTTGTTTTAGTTGTGTCATTTAAAGTACTCGTAGTGTTTCAGTCAATCTGATGTACCAAATGACTGATAAAAATGATAAGAATCTTAGCTAAGATTTTGAAATTAAATTTGGAAATGTGAGGTTGTGATTAAACATTTTTGGAAAAGTGTGGTTTTGATAAAGACTTCTGGAAAAGCGAGGTTATGATATTTACCAAAAAAAGGTGTGTTTTGAAAATAACTGAAAAGATAAGCTTACTTTTAAAAATAAAATTATTTTGTTCTCATGACTGTACGAGCTTTGGCATAAACTATTTAGCAAAAAGACCATGCATTAGAAGTTTAACACCTTTATTCTAAACTCAACGTTTTTATGTGGTTTTGATGAAGTCTCAGTGATACCATTGAATTTTACTCCAATTGAGCTTTTGAAAATAATCAAGTGAGACTGATTTTTAAAAAGTATAAAGTGTGGTTTTGTTCGAAACTCTCTATTTCAAATGAAAATGTACATAAGAAAAGAGGTGTTTTTGATAAGGTTTTACTTATTTGCTTTATTCAATTTAACATCATTTTGCACATCCACAAAAAAAAAAAAAAAAAAATTGTTTTAAATGGAAAAGTGAGGTTTTGTTCTTCACCTCCTCACTTATTATCTTTCATGATTCATCTCTCTATCTTCAGTATTCACAGGGCTGTCAGTTAAATTAGTCAAGGAACTATTTTATGAACCTATATCTTGAGTAAGATTATAACCACGAAGGTATATTTTACAACCAGAACAAAAGACGTACTCCTCATTATTAACCCCCATCCATCCCTGTCCCTCATAACACGTCAATCTAAGGCAACGCATATGGAACCCTCTTCTGTGACCGTTTCCATCTGACTTCACTCATCGTTATTACCAGAATGTAGGTAGATGTGTGTATACATAGCTTTACTATAATCCCTTTCATCGCTGGAAGATATTTTTCCATTATTTTTTCTATCGGTATCCTTTGGGTTAACTTTCGAAACGGTATTTTTAAGAAACCAGAAAATAGATTCGTTTTATTTTGGGAGTATTCAACTATTAACATTTACATACATTTCTATTGACTGACTCGTTAGTCTAGTAGTAGTAACCACTACCGCTGAACATGAGGTAGCGTAGTATCCTAGAGTCGGGCAAAGTGTTATTGTTTTTTTCTATCTAGAATTACTCACTAGCAGACTAAGTATGGATTTGTGCCTGGTTGATGGCAATAGGCGCGCCCCCTATTAAATGTGTACGTACACCACTGCCGATCCCATCAGGTAAACAACGCGTTATGTTATGTTATATTATAAAAAAAAAAAACTTTTAGGTGAATATGGAATAGATTTCTATCTATTTTTTTCAAATTTGGTACACTAACATTATCTACACTCCCTGTTAGCAAGATAGGATCTAAAATACTCTCGACGAAAAAAATTAATTATATCCCAAAAACTACGTGCGTGCTTATGCTTTCGGATACGCCAAGCGTAAATATTATGATTTTATCGTATCCCAAAACCCCAATGTACTGGTTGATGACCTAAAACTGTAATTGGGAACTAATAGACTACTTTAAAGTACTAAAACGCATAACCTTATGATTACATCATGCACTCTACTAATTGAACTCTCCATCTCACCCCGATCAAAGGTCAAAAGAGTACACAACGCTACTACACAACTAACATTGTCAGATACATTATATTCTTGGCAGCTCCAAGGCACGAGGGAAGTCAAGATTTTTTATGAATAATTTATAGAACACCCCGTTTTTATCGCGGGAGGCGTACGTCCAACGAAGGCTGTGTTTACCAACGGATTTACCTCCAGGTGAAATTAGGGTTGCTATCTTTATCAGGAATTGGGTTTAGATAAAACTAGAATTTTTCATCGTTTAGTCTTAAGCTACCTGTCCCTAATGTTGATGACTCAAAGTCTTTACCTTGGTTTTAGATATTTCGGATTTTATCAACGGATTATCTTTGACGTAGCATTGTCTTGATTTCGCCTTGAGTTCTTGTCGGTTTTGTGAAGGAAATTGTAAATTATGTAGTGGGTAGTGGAAATCTTCATGAACGGCACGTCTGGGGAACTTCTTAGGCGATAGTTATTATCTGCAGCCAAGAAACTGCACTGCTGTGATTTTGTTTGGATAATAGAAGTATGAGGAACAGTTCACTAAAACTAAGGAGTTTTAGTGAACTTTAAAAATAAATCTGGTCAGAGGACCAGACGGGTGTTGTATCTGATGGGCAACTGCCCAGACGAGTCCTGTATTGAAGACCGCGTATTGACAAGTTTATTGTGGGACGCCCCTCAGCTAGATGTACTGATGTTCTTAAGAAGGTGGCTGGGATCCAGCTGTGAACTGCGATAGGTTGAGTAAATTTTCTGGTATCATGTATGGATAATTCTGTTCTTCCAAGAATGATACTAAATGTATCCTACCAGTTGTAAAGCGGTTGGGTTCGCATACTATGGGATACAAGAGATCACTCTAGCGAGAAAATTTCACGCATACTTTCATTCATTTAGCGATTGATGAGTACCTAATGAGCTGAATACATACCCTGTTAAATATAATCGTTGGAACATAAATGCTGGAATTTCTGTAGGAGAGATGAGTAGCAAAAAATAAATAAAATTATAGTGAGGTTTACCTAATCAAGCGTTTTTGTCAGCATATGTGTAAGTTCATCTGGAGTTTTAAATCAGAACTACACTGAACTCCCATTTCTTCCCGTGGGTGTCGTAGGAGGCGACTAAGGGACTTACTAGAGAATGGACAGCAGCGTTCTCTATGCATTTTACCACTATACTGCGATCGCCAACCCGCCTGCCAAGCGTGGCGATTATGGCAAGCCCCCACATTGGGGGAGGCCTATGTCCAGCAGTGGACGTCTTCCGGCTGAAATGATGATGATGATGACAATGAACTAAACTGAGTATTCTAAAAGCATCCAAAAGCCAGACGAATGATGTCGGAACGTTGTAAATGTCGCAGCCATCTGGTTAAATTAGCCAGCTAATTGAATGCCTAGGCCGTTCATTAAACACCGCTATCTAATTAAATAGCTGAAGGACAACTAGGCAAGTCATTGAACGCTACGTTTGACCAGATGGCTGAAAGTCGTGTGGTCATTTTGTTAAATTGAATATTGATGAATTTGTGATGTTTGATGAGGGTGAATATGAGTTCACAAATTATGTACAACTACTGTTTACTAATACCTATCACTAAGTAACTAGCAATAGTGAAATGTTTTAAATAAATAAATAATTTCACATAAAATTACAAACAAGAACGAAAAATAACATTTACGGTTAGCGCTATCGACGCCATATTTGTTTTGGTGACTACTAGCGCTGCAGTGATGAAAAATGGTACTTTTGAATCACTTGGCTGAGTCTTGGTCAGCAATTTGTAAAGGGCTGACTTTCAAGTTGAATGATTCTAGTTCAATTAACTAAAGGCATCCAATTGGATGCGGGCGTTTAATGAACGGCCTGGGCGTCCAATTAGCTGGCTAATTTAACATACTGTTGCGCGATAAATTCTGCTTGCGCGATGTAGGATTTTTCATGACATCAATACGCTGCGTAGTTTGCATGTGGCATTCAATGTCCCATTTAACGTTTCTAATGCTCGGTTCCTATAAACAAAAACGATTCGTAGCATTTTTTACTGCCAAATCTGGCATTTGAATTGATTCATAAGCTAATTTTACCTGTTATAGCTACTCCTATATGGGAGGCTCTGTTGTCGAAACCCATGAGGCCTTTGTTTTATAAATGTTATAGATACAAGAGCCTTACCATTAACGTTCTGTAGTTTACAGGAATCAGCCGCTAGTAATCACGCCAGCGTTTCCTAAGCCTTTCTGCATGACGACTCTTGCTTCATTTGTCTCAATACATTCTTGCGACATTGCCGTTTAATTTTTCAAGGTTAGATATTCTATTGATAATTCCAAAATTAAATATTATCAATTTAACTTAAAATATCTCGTGGCAGCCCTGTGTTAGATCCGCTTGGATCTTGTTGTCAACGCGCGTGTATACCGTGATATTTTACGATGAGAATTATTTTAGCTAGGGAATTGGCAGTCGGAGGCTCCTATCGATTTATTGGTGCAAACAGCATTTACCTGTGTAGGTACTTATAATATTATACTTGGTATGAATAAATCTGCATTCGATTACTAAAGAATTTACGAGGCAAAAATTGTTGCGCGTAAATTCGTTAAATGTGAAATAAAATTTATAAAATTTGTCTTGATTTGAAACGTTGGTGCAAATCCTGAAATTACTCAATTATTATTAAACATCAAGAAAACGATAGCATCACTCTGGCTACTAGCTTCATCTTTCCAAATCATTGCCAATTCAAAAGTAGGTACCTGTAACTGGTTTATTTGAAAAAAATAAAAATGCTTTGAGTTTGAGTTTGGAAAACCGGTTTTTTTATATAGCTTTATGGTTATCAAACTATTTCCCATGCTTTCTTTTAATAATTATACTATTTCACCTCCACATTAGATGTTTTGATTATTTCAGAAATCTCTTAATTGGCATGCACACTGACGTGTCTTACAAAAGTTTTCTTATTCGCTTATGTTTTCGGGTGCACCCAATTCAATCTGCTTTTTTCAAATTATGTTAGGGATGCTAGCATTTCACATGGAGCACCTGCTTATCTGAGTTCCACAACCCAGTTACTGGGTAATACGATACCCCTTGGTAAGACAGGTTGCCAGAGTTTTTGAGCTACTGACGACCCGTAGCGACTGTCTAAAATCTGTGAATGGCTGCCAAGGTCAAAAGCTTAGCGTGTATTCCAATTTGCTTTAGTTGAAATCAATGTTTTTTTAATTTTCATTTATATCATTGTTGTAATGTCATGCAAGCGAAATTAGTCTCTATTAGTATGAATAGTCACACCAAAATTTCTAGGAATTGCTTGTTATTAGACTTCCATTTAATCACATTAAGTAAATAGAAAGTTGTAGACACTCCTGCCTTTGTGTGCCATGTTAGAATTCCTGGGATCACTTGTAATTTCCAATGATTCTATTGTTAATGGGTTTGTTCATTCATTTGTTGTTGATCTAATTTAATTGACTTCAGCAATGGCTCGACGCTCAATATTACCTATAAATTATAGCAACGGGCTTCCTTTTTCATTGCTTACTAAGACAGTTCTGCCCCTTATCATCATTGGCAGCCTTGTTCTTCCCACTGCCGGGTATAGGCCTCCACCCTCTTGTGCCTTGTTTCCTTATCCTTTTGTCAGTGACTTCGCTTGCGCGAAAGTCGGAAACTATCTCACGGAGACGCATTACCGGAATAAGATGTATCCCATGTGTTAATCCAGGATCCACACTATATTTGTGTCAAATCTCATCCAAATCCTTTATGCCGTTTTTGCGTGATTACAGTCATCATCATCATCATCATATCAGTCGAGTGACGTCCACTGCTGGACATAAGCCTCCCCCAAGAGGGGGAGATTTGCCATAATCGCCACGCTTGGCAGGCGGGTTGGCGATCGCAGTATGGTGGTAAAATGCATAGAGAACGCTGCTGCCCATTCTCTAGTAAGTCCCTTAGTCGCCTTCTACGACACTCACGGGAAGAAATGGTATGGTGCTATTCTTTTACGCCTTTTATTTCAATTACACGGGACTTTTACAGTATAACATGCATACACTGTACAGCCATGCAAAGCTGGGGCGGATAGCTAGCTTACAAATAAATTATTCTTAATCCTATTTATACACCTTGTTTATAACTCTAACCTAAGACGACTACCACAAGACCTACATCAAAAATATTCCTCTCCCAAAACTACCGTAATTCATCTCCCAGTACCTTATCCAACACCTATTTCACCGTGAAAGCCTCAAAATTGATCTCTCGAAGACATAAACCTAGTATCAAAGTGTTGGCAGCCTGCCACGTTGGTAAAAAATGGTGTTCCTGATCGAGATATCTCGATGTATTTGTAATATAGTGTAACATTCTCGGTTATGTCATCGAAGTGTAGTACTTTGGAGATAGTACTTCAAAGTTGTGGTGATAGAGATGGTTTTTGATATCGTTAAGTTAGGCTATGGTTTTGGTTGTGAATTTTATCGTTAAAGGTTTAGGCTGCCATCGATTTTGATAATGGTTTACTTACATTATAGTTGGTTGCTTTACATAGAAGTTCACGGAAAGCAACAGGACATGACGCTCTTTTAGATGTATGTTTGGAGAGCAGTTTGGTTTCCGTAAAGGGAGTTCAACTGCTCTTGCAATCTTTAACTTTATTAAACTTGTAACTGAAAGTATTAACGATGGCAATCCTGCGGTATCCTTGTTTTTAGATATGAGTAAGGCCTTTGATTTTGTTAACCATTATAAGCTACTAAACAAATTAGACTTCTTCGGTATTCGAGGAAAAGCACATGAATGGATATCTAGTTATCTAGTAAACAGGCAACAATGTACTGAGATATCCAAAGTTGTAAAGCAAGGGGACAGAATATATTCCAAACAGAAATTTAAATCATTAGCGGTACTAAATAAGTGTGGCGTGCCTCAGGGAAGCATTCTTGGTCCATTACTTTTCTTACTTTATATAAATGATCTTCCAGAAGCCACTTTGCATAAATGTATACTTTTTGCAGATGATACTACAGTTGTCATAAAATGTCAAAATAAAAATGAATATAAATCAGCTACGGAAATGACCCTACAAGATATAATAAGTTGGATGCAAAATAATGACTTAAATATAAATGTTAGCAAGACAAAATTAATTGAATTTAACTCGTATAATAGCAAACCATTAGCTTTGGATATTCTGTATAATGGTGAAAAGGTACAACAAGTGGATCAATTAAAATTTTTAGGAATAAATGTAGACAAAAACCTGAATTGGAAAAGCCATGTGGAGCATATAGGTCAGAAACTAGATAGGTTCGTGTTTGCTTTAAAAAAGCTGAGACAAAATGTGTCTGTAGAAGCTGCTCTGGCAGCTTACCATGGTTACGTGTCATCTGTTCTAAGCTATGGACTAATCATGTGGGGTAACTCGACCGATATCGACAGAGTTTTTAAGCTCCAAAAACGCTGCATCCGGGTAATAAACAGGGCATGGTTCTTAGATAGCTGTAAACCGCTCTTTCAAAAAATGAAAATTCTTCCACTGCCCTGTATGTATATTAGAGATATCTGCATTTTTACGAAGACACACATGCATTATTTTAAGCAACATACCGAAGTTGTACCACGACAGAAAAGAGCTATGTTCCGCAACCTCTTATATCATCCAGCTGGGCATAAAGATATTTATAGGAAAAATGTGTTCAACATGTGTATATTAATTTATAATACCATACCACATGAATTCAAATTGTTACAAGGAAATGTTTTTAAGACAAAATTGTCTGAGTGGTTACAAAAAAAGTGTTTCTACAGTATTAAGGAATTTTTAGAAAATAAAATTATTTGATTGGAGTATTATTTAATAAATTTGTTTTAAATTACTTAATGAATTTTGTATGTAATAATAATGTAATAATAATGTCATAATAGTATAATAATAATCTAATAGTATAGTCTGCGTAATAATTAGGTATGACATTTAAACAAATATTTTGCACGCCTGCTTGCAGGCAGAATACAATGACATATGGCTGTAAGATCTTCCCTTGTAAACAATGTATTTTATTGCAAATAAACATTTTGAATTTGAATTTGAATTTGAATTTTGAATTTGAATTTGAATTTGAATTTGAGCTTTATATACAATATCAGCTACTAGTGCCATATTTCCCCTTCAGTAACAATTTTTAGAACTATTATTTTCCGTCATCTTTGAATATTGTTTATTGCATCATGTACTCTTTGGTTTATTGTCATGGGGTCTGTATAAAAGGAGTCACCTGATCTCAATGTTTTTTTTTTTGTTGATACCTCATGTAAGAAAAATACGTTATTACTTAATTATTAACTTCTATTTTAATTTGATCGAGATCTATCTTTTGAGAGTATTTAAAAATTACATGGTATCCTGCCATTCTTCTTTAGGGAAATAATTAATTTAGTCAAGTTTACTTGTATGTATATTTGAATCATTAAACATGATTTTTTTGTCTTGGATGACTGACTGACGGATCAACGCACAGCTGATCGTAGATACCTGAAACTCGGAGGGTGTGTTCTTTGTATGACGTAGGCATCCGATAAGAAAGGATTTTCCGAAATTCTGCCCCCTTTTTTTTAGGGTTTGAAAAACGGTGGCAAAGTTTACTCAATACATTTAGTTAGTCAGCTTTTTAATTGCTTTATGCCTTTGAAGTACCAGATTGTCATAACTCGGTAGGATCACACCTGACATAGTCGTGTCAGCTAGAAAGCGTACATAATAATTTATATCATCATCATCGTCATCATCAGCCTATACATGTTCCCACTGCTGGGACTCAGGTCTCCTTTCAGTGAGAGGGATTGGGCCGTAATCCACCACGCGGGCCCAGTCCGTGTTGGTAGATGTCACATATCTTCGAATTTTTGGTTCTAGGACATGCCGGTTTCCTCACGATGTTTTCCTTCACCGTTTTGAGAGCAGTGGTGAAATAATTTACACAAAGTAAAGCGCCTGTCTGGGTTCGAACTCACGACCTACAACTCGTAAGTCGTGGCTGCTACCACTTGGCCACCACCGCTCTCTATATAATTTATATGTTCTTACGTAAAGAACCAATTAAAAATCCTATTAGAACCATTTTCGACTTCTACACGGACGAAGTCGCGGGCAAAAGCTAGTATACTGATATAATACTCTAAAGACACTCTTTAAAGTTGTATAAAAAGGGTTTTCCTACGGGAAAAATTTATCGTATTTCAATTTTTGATATAATTGAATTGAAATTGAACATACTTCCCTGTCTGTTCTCTCAAAGTTAATTTTGGAATGCAACTGGCATGACATATACTGTCCAAACGCGCAATAATTTATTTTTAATGCAAAGTTATAGCAGTCGCGACGAAATTCACTCATCACTCATACGCTTTTACAACACTGCCAACCACTAGCAAATTATTTGACAGGAAACTTGCACTGTAAGTGCATTTGTCCACCGTAGCCATCAACGCGACGTGACGGAGATGACAGTGCCAGTGATACATAAACATACATTATAATAATAATAAATCATTTATTTCAGGCAACATAGACCCATAACATAAATACCTTAAAGACTAACATACATAATTACGTGCCACCATGAGTGTTATTGCGTGTCCACCATACGTCTGTCACCTAGCCGCCGAAGTTTTGAGTAGTTCGGCGCAACCAGTAGAACTCGGCCTGAGATTGCGACAAGCCGATGTGTGTTTTTGTTGTGTGTGCAATAAAAATTGCCATCACCGTCACCCTTCGCCCAGCTTCTGGCTTTTGTTACTTGTGGTACAATAAGTTGGGTTGTGTGCCAATTAGTCTGTGCCAAATAAATGTACCTATTATCTTTAATTCTTGTCTATAATTTCATAGCATACTGAACCTTTGATCGCAGTGGAAAAATGACCGCTATCGCCGAGACATCAAAGTCAAAGCATTTATTTCAAACTAGCTTTTGCCAGCGGCTTCGCTCGCGTTGAAGTCGAAAGTTGTCTCTCGGGTACGTACTACCGGTATAAAAGTCTAAAAGTTTTGTTTTTACTAGGTATTGTCCACGATTTTCTTTTAACTCTCCATGAATCTTAAAGCACATACGAAAAATAAAAATCAGAATTGATCGAGCCGCACTCGAGTTTTGCACTTAGCAACATTCATTTTTATTTATATAGTTAGGCACATACTTTGAACGCCAAAATGTATAACAAAATAGAATGGATTCTAGTCGCCCCTCCAAAAGGTTGTTTCCAACGAAACTCCACCGTTACTATTTTTAAAATGTTTTAGAATTATGTGCATACATTAATTATATGTATGTGAAAACGATGCACCTAGAACAAAATTACTATACCACAATAGGTAAATAGAGGGGCTTGTGGCTAAGTAACAATAGCTGCGCGGATTGATCGATCGGGTTAAGCTACGCTTGCCGCGGTTGGTCCGTGGATGGGTGACCATCTTTACATACCAAGACCACTCCGTGCCTCGGAAAGCACGCTAAACAGTTGGTCCAGGCTGTCATTTGGGGATCTTTGACAGTCATTACGGGTCGTCAGAAGCCCGAAAGTCTGACAACCAGTCTTACCAAGGGGTATCGTATTACCCAGTAACTGGGTTGTGGAGGTCAGACAGGCAGTCGCTCCATATAAAATACTGGTATTCAGCTGCATCCGGTTAGACTGGAAGCCGACCCCAACATAGTTGGGAAAAGGCTAGGCAGATGATGACCAGAATAGGTAAATAGAATCGTTCGAATCATTTCGTTTCTAGGTGACGTACCGGTGACGGCTGTGGTGGTCAAACGCCCTAATACTTCTGAGCAAAATAAAGTCAACTGTGCTCGAGTACAATTATTTATAACAGTCACTATTTCAATCCACGCCCCTAAGATTCCGGTGACAGTTTATTTCACGACATTTATTTCTTTACCCATTGCCACAACTAACACTTTTGCCGAAACATTAAACCATATACAGCGTGTAACAAAATGTGTGATGACTTTTTTTATTATTTGGACTTACTTCATTTTTTTTTTTGTGGAATTATTTAATTTATGAACTTTTATATAAAATATGATGATATGATATGATGGGATGACAGTCCCATCGTACCTTATGACAGCTACAAAACAAAAAAGGAACGAATTAACCTCTTAGACCAAATTTAAATTCATTCGGTACACTTAAAACACAGACTTACAAATCTAAACAGTCTTCGAAATTTGGTGAAACAATCCTACGTTATTTTGATTTAATTGTAGATCTATTATTAATTTTTCTCTCTCAGTCTGAAAGCGGACACATTCCGTCAACAAATGCACAACGTCTTCTACCTTACAACATGTCTCGCAGTTTGGAGAGTTGCACTTTTTCATGAGAAAATGTGTAGACTTATTTGACCAATTTTTTGAGCAATCATTGCTCGGCAACACTAATGAATCAATCTGGATCATTTAAGTGGAGCAATCAGGAGCAACAATAATAAATTGCCGATGTGTTTCGGCAATATTGCTTCTGATTGCTCCATATATTTCATGAGTTGCCGAATATCCACTCAGTTTGAATATTTTTTTGTCTATCTCGTTTGTACGTATAACTAACTAAGTCTCGGTTTTGCGAGAGGAACCGGCCAGCGACGGAGGCAGCGGGGGAGGCGCATCGCCTAGTTTTTAAGTTGCTCCATATTGTGTGGCCGTATCTCTGGCAATCTCTGGCTACATGTTGCCATTGCCGTAAATTGCTGGATGTAGTCGTGACGTCATATTTTACGAGAATTGCCCAAGATGGAGTAATTTTAGTTGCTCGTGTAAGCGCACCTTTAGGGTGTGGTAAAGACCATCAAACTGAATATCATAGTCCCAACATTGTAATCGAGAAAAAAATAATCAGTTGTCTCATACATTTTGGTTGGGTTGGTATTGATGTTTAATATGGGACAATTTATAACGCTTTCGCGATAACTATATTCGTATCGGGTAATGGAATGGTACAGCCCATTACCAACATTATAGGGGAGCCGATAATACCTGAAACGTACCAATATAGCCAATTACTATTATGAAGGATATCGCCAGAGAAACGGCAAAAAAAAAACATGTTATTACCACCCCACTTGCTAATTAAGTCCCATTTAAATATGTTAAGAGCAGTGGTGGCCACGATAGACATGCGTTTTACTTTGTGTTACTTATTTCATCCCCACAGCTCTCAAAACGGTGAAGAAAAACATTGTGTAGAGTTGTGACATTTAACTACCCGCACAGGGCCAGCGTGGTGGAAGACGGCCTTCCCCTTTTCAAAGAGAGGAGGCCTATGTCCCAGCAGTGGGAACAATATAGGCTGACTAAGCTAAACCTTAAATCTGACACAATAGTGTGCTAGATGCTGAAGCACGAAAGCTCTATTCTTCACCTATTTACAGGTACAAGACACTTCAAAATTGTTCTCATAAAGACATAATCCGGTATCGAAGCTGGCAAAGTGCCATTCAGGTAAAAGATTAGCTTGCCAATGAGAATTTAGGACAGATTATTATACGTCGACTCGTTTTCTGTGCTAAATATTTATACCTTATCTTTTGACCGCAGCTTCACCCGTGTTTTCCAGATAACGGTGGGAGGGGTTCACATCGGCGTCGAGTCGACGATGAAGTACTTGGGACTCGTCCTCGATAGCCGGTGGAACTTCGCGGAGCATTTCCGCCGTTTGGCTCCCAGACTGGAGCGGGCCGGGGCTGCGTTGAAGCGGCTCTTGCCCAATCTAGGGGGGCCAAACGCCTCCTGCCGGAGGCTCTACGCGGGGATCGTGCGGTCCATGACCCTATACGGGGCGCCGGTGTGGGCGCCTACATTGAGGCGCCAACCAGCTCGCCGGTTGAGGGCGTCCCATAGGGTCATGGCGATCAGGATGATCCGGGGATATCGCACGATCTCCGGCGAGGCGGCGGGCCTCCTTGCCGGATTACCGCCATGGGATCTGGAGGCAAAGGTCCTCGCGCAAATATGGGAGTGGCGCGAGGAGGCCAAACGCCGGGGCGTAAGTCCGCTGCCGCAGGATATCGCGGCACAGCGGACAGAGCTCCGGCGGGATCTCATGGTGACATGGAGAGAGCGATTGTCGCAACCCAGTGCTGGGCACGCCACGATTGCGGCGGTAAGTCCCCTCTTTGAGGAGTGGTTTGAGAGGCGGCATGGCGTCCTCACCTTCCGCCTGACGCAGGTCCTCACCGGACACGGTTGTTTCGGGAGGTTCCTGTTTCGGATAGGGCGGGAGGAAACGCCCGGGTGTTTCCACTGCGAAGATCACCCTGAGGACACGGTGGAGCACACGGTGGCGGTCTGCCCAGCTTGGGTGGAGCACCGCCGTGTCCTCGTGGAGGCGATCGGTGGCGGCGATCTCTCACGTCCGGCCCTGGTCCAGGCCATGGTACGGAGCGAGAGGGCATGGGGAGCCGTCACCTCCTTCAGCGAAGCAGTAATGCTCGCGAAGAGGGAGGCGGCGCACGTGAGGGAGAGGCAGCATATGCACCCTCGCGACCCCAGCCGCCGCAGGATACGGAGACGCCCTGGGCGTCGGGAATCCCAGGCCGATTTCCGGCCACCGTAGGCATGGGCTTGCGGACGGCGAGTAATGGGTAGCTCGCTGTCCGGTAAGGACCAAGCCCAAGTCGACTGCGCGTTGTGTTCCACGCGCGCCTCAAAGAGATGTCAGCACAAAAATGATGGGGCCCGCAAGGGCCGATGCCTGTCAGGGGTGCGGGTTCGTTTGAAAGAGATACCACAGCCCCTGGCATACGGGCTAATGAAGGAACACGGGTGGGTTTTAGTCAGTAAAAGTCTGACACGCCCTCCTGCTCCACCCAGAGCGGGAGAAGTTATTTGATGATCTCCCACCCAAAAAAAAAAAAAAAAAGCTTCACCCGTGTGAATTGATGATAAACGGGGATCAAAATAAAAGTAATTTATTCAAACTAGGCTGAGAGTCAGCACTTTTTGAACGTCAAAATTACATAAGACAGTCCTCCAAAACGCCCGCCCTTCACCACTTCCTAGTGCTTTAGCTGGAAGAAGAAGTGGCGCAACAAACTCCCCAGATGAAAGTAATCTAGTATGTTAATCTGGCTGCTCTCAAAAACGGTGAAGAAAAAATAGTGAGGAAACTGGCATGATTGTTTTTGGCCCACTCCTTCTCCTCCGATAAGAGGCCTATGTCGCAGCAGTGGGGAACTTATTGGCTGATCATGATGATGATGATAATATTGTTCATCCAGGCTATAAATCTTCTCCGTCTTATTGCAAAACGCGATTTAACTTTAGTTCTAGTCTAAAACTTTCAGTCAATTTTTGCATTACCAACTTTTCTTATATTTGGGTGAAGTTCTTAATACAAAAATGAAAATTTAGCACTGGACTAAGTTGTCAGTTTTGTAAGAGGAGCTTATTTCAAAAAAAGCAGGCCTAGACAAAACACATTACGTCAAAATGTATGGGAATGACATCACCTGCGGAAAGGTTACGTCGTGTCCTTTCCGCAGGTAATGTCATTCCCATACATTTTGGCGTAGCGTTTAGCGTGAACGCTAACAGAAATGTATTTTGTCTCTAGGCCCAGGCTCGATGGTTTATTATGAGGGAAAGTGTTTCTATGTTATTCAGCTACATACATCCAAACATATAGTTTCACATTTATAATATTACCATATGTAGGACCCTACTAAAGGTAATATTACAAATGTGAAATTCTCCAAAAAAAATCCCACCTAGGATTTGTGAAGTAACAAATAAGCATAATTGATAAAACTTGTATGTATACGGTATGCGGGTTTAACCACATACCTTATTTACTAGATATAATATACGTACCTACATGTAGAAGCACGAAAAGGAGTACCTACGAATTTTCGTAATGTTAACATAAGGAATTTCGTAAGTAACTTTCATGTTTTGTGTATCCTACGCGATGCTCCTTGTATATCTTCATATATTATTAAATTCGCTTTTTGTGTCTATCGGCTAAGTTGCACAACAGAATTTGTTGCAGTTATCACGAATTGCTTATTGTGGAAAATACATTAAAATTAATCATACATTATTGTAGTAAAGTTTCGATCTTTTATCAAGTCGTAAGATCCGTGAGAAGTAGAGGTCGCTAGTTCGACAAACAGGGTGAGAAGGACATTAACGCGCAAAGTAAAACTGAACAATGAATTCTGCATATTATTGAAGACCCCCAGCGTAAACATTTTTCGTCAGTTATCATAAACAAGCAGTTGTTTCATACAAAAGTGAAATCAATACCAACGCGGTCCAAATGTATGGAACGGCAATTGTATTTTTTTTAAACCGACGAATAGTTTTAACGCAGGTTCAGAATACCATGGAATTAAGAGACAGGTTGCGCGTCGTTGACTTCCTGCCTTTCTATATAAATCGGTAATCTTTAATGCTCTTACGTTCTTATGTAGAATCCAATTTATTTCATAATCACTGCAATACCGTCATGATCCATGTTCATATAGAACGTCTTGAGTAGCGTCTAATGTTATCTGTACTGAATGTAATGCTATACGCTATGTGCGCTTGAATTTCAAGATGCCATAGATTCCAACATTGCCATCGTAAGTGAAAATCATGTGCCTACCTATCTAAGTTGTCTAATATGCACAACTCCTTCAAAATGAATATTCAGACTAAGAATATTATTTATTTGCAAGAATGGTCAGGGTCCAAGTGTTAATAAAATATTTTGATTACACGTTACATTACAACCCGAAAGTTTTTGAAGAAAATTCATAACCCAATACTTCATAGTCCCCATTCCTCATGATTATCTATCTTTAGCACTTCTGAATAATAAAATAGAGACCCCTTCGTAAATCTCTTGAAAACCATATACCGCAATAGTACAGCAGTCTTAAAAATTTACTCCACGCGACCACACATATGTAAAACATACATATATGTACATGTATGTATGTTTGTTTAATTCGTCTGCTCGACATCGTAAATTAGGCAATTCTTGAATTTTCAATTTGGGATTGATGTTTGTGTTACGTAAACTGCCTGATGGAGTCTTAAAAATTTTGCCCATCTTAGATTACCTTTCTTCCGTCCAAAGTATCCTCTTACCTGCTATAATAACGCAATGTTATCTTGGTTTCCTTATCTCAAAGGGAATCTTAAAGACGTTATTCAGTTTTCTTATATGGGCACGTCAAAATGATATCCCCATTCGCCATACAATACTGTCATATCCGGCCATGTGTGCCCAAGGGAATACCCCATAACTTCCCTTGTAAAAAAACCTTTAAAACAGAGATAAAGTTATGGTATTTTTAGGATATGACCAGGACTTAATGCGTGAAACCGTCAAACGATTCTGATAACCTCTATAAACCTCATAATGTGATAAAGTTGGCTTTTATTTTTGGTCACTTTCAAGTGGACGGTGGATATTTTTATTTCATTAATTTTATGAAAACTTACAGCAAGCATATTTGATGCAATAACATTATGTAAAATATTGTCAGTTTCCAACAGGGTTATTGCAAAAACACTAACAACCTCTTAATAGGTAATTATACTCATCATTCTGAACAACTTTTATTATGGGACCAAAATTGAAATCGCGAAAAAAAAACTCATCAAAGTGGAGGGAACAACTGATTTTTTTTTCAATATCTATTTTTCCATTTAATCAATGCTTATCGGCATTCACTACCACAGACCACTTTTACAGTATATTCACTACACTACTGCACTGCTGCATAAACAGCTGCAATGATAAACTGCTTGTCACATGATGCCACAGGGTGCCTCAGACATTTTAGGCATTGACAAATAATGAGGTCACGTGTGGTGCTGACGGTATTTTGTTTTATTCGCTAACATATTACATTATATCTGTCTCTTTATTACTGATTATTTATTTATACTATAACTGCCCGTGACATCACATCACTCGGGCCCTTTTAGAACCAGCGCTGCGACAATTTTTAAATGTCGCAGCAATATGCTGAGGTAGGAGCCTTTTGGCCTCGTGCAGGACTTTCTGCTTTTTTTTTACTTCCAATTTTTTTAAAATAATTTTTGTATGATTGTATGTTTAGTTTAGTATGTGATCTTCCTGTGCGAGTCACAATAAATACTTTTTCTTTCTTTCTTCCTATGTTATACCGACCTACTTTGTCCCAGACCGTACCCTACCGACCATGTACGCACGGATGTAAAAATATCGTGGCGAGATTTTATAACGCTCAGGATTTGCATCTGTCGGTGTTGAACCGAATATTGGGAATCCAACAGACTGCATTCCAGCAGGCTTAGCATAACGCTTTCTATTTTTACTCTACTGTAGAATAGAAATCGCTTGACTACATTTGTCGGTGAAAAACTGTCAACTGTCTATACGGAAAAGTCATTTTTGTCTACTCTTCCTACGACAAAACGCTTGTCTATGGTTCTCGTGCTAAGCCTTCAGTGCGTCGAAAAACACACTGATCGATTTTAGGGTGTGTCCAGACCTGGCGAATGCGCCCCTCGCGAGCCCCCAGCGAACTGCGCGCGTACATTTTATGTTCATACGCTGACCCTGCGCTGTCCACGCGCCGCTCGCGCGCAAGCTACGCGGTGGACTCGAGCAAAGCAGGAGGTGCGAGCGTGCGGCTCGCGGTGCTCCTCCCTCGCCCACATATTTAGTTCAACGCGAAAGAAGCTATGTGCGCACGAGCTGCGCGCGTGCTGCACGCGCGCCCCACTCTTGCGCACGCGAGTAACACGCGCACAGTTCGCAAGCGGCGCATTCGCCAGGTCTGGACCCTTAGGTCTCAGCTAAGAAACTACGGGCTTAGCACATAACTTTAAGGTAACAATTTCATACGAAACTAAACTACATAGTTCAATTCCTCCAAGGCTTAGCAGATTACCCTACAAATGCTCCAAACTATAGATTATTTCGGCACAGTCCAGTGGATTCAGCGTGTCGAGACAATGCAATTAATCAAGTGACCAGCAAACAATATAAATAGTATACAAACACGCTATTGTGGTCTGCCCTATAGTCGTGTCTGCTAAGACCATCAATTACTTTCTTTACGTCTAAATAAAGTATAGATTAGAGGAACAAAACTCTTTGTTTTGTTTTAGGTAGGTAATAACAGGTGCTGGTACTAATGCCGGAAACCTACATCATAATGACGTATCGCTTTTTCAGTTAAACGTAGTATTTTTCTTTGAGTTCCGTGCCAAAAATGGCAACATATATATGTTTTTATTTCGGTGTATGTAAGTCTATCAAAAGCAGAATTTTTTATATTATTATTGGCCTATAATTAACTTGAGGTTTGGTAAAGTAACAAAGGCCTATTTTTGCAATTAGTTCCAATGAGAATTTCGCAATCTAGACTACGACATTAGCGACTTTGACGTCAAATGCAAGTCAATTTTTTTTTTTTTTTTGTTTTATTATTTTTGACAGATTGAGACCGAAATTAAATTGCAAACGCTCTGAAAAATACGAATTGCCTCTCTGAAATAGAACGTTCCTATGTCACTCAATCACAGCCGAAAACTCTACAAACAGAGATAAACAATTCGAGAGGATGAAGGGCAAATAAAAAAAAAACACAAGTTTTAGTGGAAACAAACATTTGTTTTTAATGTTAATCTGGCAGTTTGAGTACTTTATGCGGCCTATCCAAATGTCCTTTCTTTGGTATTGTTCGTCAAATCGTTGAGCTCCTCAAGTTCTGGGTTGAGCCGTATGATTACTCATACATGCGTGCACTGAATGGACAGGTCCACTCAATCTGTGTGGTTCTTTCCTCAAAAGACCATTTCAGAAACCAATCCACATGGTCTTCACTTGATCTGACCTTATGTCTGGACTTTGAAAGAGACTGTGACCTCTGAGTTTGTTTCGGCCTTTCTTCTCAGAGTAGTCAGATAGGAAACGCCGACCTCATCTAGTTTAAAAAAATATGATTGACGTGTAAAAGTGTTTGTAAAAACCTACTTACAGAATTAAAATCATTTATCATTTATTATCCGTTCCGTTTGGCTTCTGAAATATTTTCTAATTGCTAGAAAAAGCTACGAAAATATAATTCTAATATGTACAGTACGTAAGTTTTCAAGCCCTGCCTGATTTAAGGGTGTGGCACAGACCATCAGACTGAACAATTGTGTCCATGGGACCAAAAAAAGTTCTGCCGTCCCATACATTTAGGTTCATCACCACTGCTATCAAAACGGTGAAGGAAAACATCGTGAGGAAACCATCTATCAACTGAACGTGCTAGTTTATAAGCCCTGTCGAAGAGACGAAACCTGTGTCCCTGTGTGGGAACGTTATAGACAGACTATGCTACTCGTATATCTACATTTAGGTCGGTCGAGTAGGTATGGAAGTATATCGTCGCGTTAGAGTGAAAATCTCGTGAATACATTTTTGTCGAAATTTATTATATTGCGTTTCTAGGAAGAAAACTTCGCAACGCACATCCTGATCTCACTATATGTTCATTCGATACTCATAAGGCCATCTATGAAACGAGAACGAGAACCTCATAAACACTCGCTTCCGTCAGCATATTTTTCTTTCTCCTGAAAAGTTACTTCTTTTACACTTACGACGTTTTCACTCTAAGGCGTTGACATGGGACAGTTGATAATTTGCGCGATTATGATATTGGTCCCATGAACAAAGTTGTTCAGTTTGATGATCTGTACCACACCCTAAAATTTGCCAGGTCTTTCAAAACGAACCCTGTATACTAAGTAAACTAGGCGACAGACCAATATATAATTAGCTAACGACAATAATATTAATGAGCAGCTTACGGTATTAGAGCTACGACAATAGATAATTTTGACACGATCTACTCGGGTTTAGCGGACAGACAATAGCGTTCATGTGATTAGGTAACTGTATAATTGTTACTAAGCAGTGAAGTGTTAACAAGAATTATAGTATACTTACAGGATAAGTTTTTAACCAGCAGGCTTAGCACGAGCACCGATTTGTCGAAGGAAGAATAGACATCACTACTAACTAAATGATGTATTATAGGAGAAGATGGCTATGTTTTTCTATTAATTATCACAGTTATGCGGTCTAAACGAATCATGATTTTGTAGATAATCGTATATACTTTGTGGCCGTCGAGTAGGAAGTTTGTTGTCAGTGTGATTTTGACAGTTTGGGAAGAAATATTCTTCTGAGATAGTCTACATTTATAGGGACCTAGACACAGATTGTTAGAAACGAAAGACAAAATGACAGATTGTAGTAGGATATCTACGGTGCGATGCTAAAAATGGAGGAACGAAATGTCACTTTGTATTGAAAAAGCACTGTCTATTCTTCGTAGAAATAGGAAGCGTCACGCTAAGCCTGCCGAGCGCAAAATGTAACCATGAATTCAGCATATATCATTCTAGACCCCCAGTGCAGAAATTACTCGTCGGTTGTACAATTTTTTTTTCTGTTGTTACATAGAAAAGTACAATACCTACGCGGTCAAAATATATGGAACAGTTGATTTTTTTTTTTGCATTACCGACGTAAAATTTCTGCGCTGGGGTAGACCCCAGCAAACTGTAACCATGAATTCAGCATATCCAGATATATATGATATGCTGAATTCATGGTTACAGTTTGCGCACTGGATAAAAACTTATCCTGTAGTCAATCTAGAAATTTCGTTTTCATTTTTGAAAACAATTCCAAGTAGAGTCGTGGCTAAATAATGACAGCCGCATCGGAGGTTAAGCTACGCTTGCTGTGGTCGATTCGTGGATGGGTGACTATCATCACATATTATGGCCCTCTGTGCCTCGGATAGCACCTACGTTAAGCTGTTGCTTGCGCCTGTCATTCATGTAGATCTTTGACAGTCGTTACGGATGATAGTCAGATGTCCAAAAACTCTGACAAGAGGCTCTGACAACAGGCGCCGCGCTCCCGCGTCGCGCCACGCCAAGCCTTTGAACGTGACGGGCGGCACGGGCAGCGACGAGCCAGCACGTGGATACGCGCGCGATATTCTTTTATGGGCACGTCAAAATAATATCCCCATTCGCCATACAATACTGTCATATTCGGCCATGTGTGCCCAAGGGAATACCCCATAACTTCCAATTTAAAAAAAAACCTTTAAAACAGAGATAAAATTATGGTATTTTTATGATATGACCAGGACTTAATGAAAACGATTCTGATAACCTCTATAAACCTCATAATGTGATAAAGTTGGCTTTTATTTTTGGTCACTTTCAAGTGAATGGTGGAGATATTTATTTTTTATTAATTTAAAAAACCTATTTAATGTAGTAACATTATGTAGAAGATAGTCAGTTCAAAGTTTCAATATTTTTTAAATACTAGCTTCTGCCCGCAATTCGTCTGCGTCAAATTTCTTGCTCCCCGACCCACCACGTCGTATCGAATCGCCTGGCCGTCCGAGTACTTCGTATTCGTGACTTTTTTTTCTTTTTGCTCGGCTCCTAAGGACCTTAGCGTGATGATATTAACCTATAGCCTTCCTCGATAAATGGGCTATCTATCACTGAACTATTTTTGCAAATCGGACCAGGAGTTCCTGAGATTAGCGCGTTCAAGCAAACAAACAAACTCTTCAGCTTTATAATATATATTATATAATATTATAATATAATATACTATAATATTATATAATATACAATAATATATTATATATAGTATAGGATATGGCTTTTAGCGATAAGACCGCCCAATGTTAACTCTCTACATTCTTAGATGTAATTCATATGGTGTACATAATAAAGAGTAATCTATTCTACTAAATTATAATTAATGGTACAGTAGGGACGAATCTTCTGCCTTCTCTTTACTGTTGCTGTTTACTTCTCTCTTATCGGTCGTGATAAAAGCCTAAAGTATGCCTCTTTTCGAATAACCAGCCTCCTTTTTTAAAGTAAGATCTACTGACTAAATCCTTATAAAAGAAAATTCCGACTGTTTAATATTTGCTACTGCCAAAAACCAAGTTCAGTGCGTACAGACAATCATACGAGTGCTCAAAACACACTTACGTAAATACTTACGACGTAACTACGCACGTATATGTGACGTCATAAGCTCATCCCCCGAGTACTTCCAGACTAAGTAACACAGGTACCTTACCGTCTTGTCTGAATAAATTCCTCCTTCCATATTTTTTTATTACCCACAGCTGAGGTAAGGCGATAACATTAGATTTTATCGATGTCGAAAAAAATTACCAAGATTCCTCATGTTTAATAGATATTATCGGAATGCCAGAAAACAGACGTCAAAAATGTGAAGTGTCTGGATGGTTCGATGTTTTTTTCAGAATCGTTCTGGATAAGATTCTTATAATATCTTAATATCGTCTTGTAAGAGAGAAAATGTCAAATCGCTAACGCCTGATTGAATTGTAATAGCAAACTCACACTGCCGCGAAAGATGTCTCGCGTACTTCCACAGTGAACACACACATACGTAATAATATTATTAGATTTACTAGGTTTGATTACAGTTCAATGTCCGCTAAGAAATATTGATCTTGTTATTTCAGCAATCTCAATTGCTTTGGCTATGTTAGTTCCCACAAAATGTTTGGGGCTTGTTGTTTAGATTTGTAATTTGTTGAGATACTTTTATCTAGGTAAACTTTCATCAGTCAAGCAGAAATTAAACAAAGAAAACTGATTATTCTGCACGAACACATTACCAAAAAAAGACATGATACATACAGACAAAGTAGCAAAATGTCTCGCATTCAAACAATTAAAGTTCTTTTTTTCCATTGCTTGATTTCAGGGCCAGGGAACAAAGACGATACGAGTATAAATTAGCTGTCTCTTGCCGCAGGCTTAGCACAAGCACCGATTTGTCGACGGAAGAATAGACATGATTATTAACTAAATGATGTACAATAGGAGAAGATAGCTATGTTTTTCTATTAATTATCACAGTTATGCGTTCTAAACGAATCATGATCTTGTAGATAATTGTGTATACTTTGTGGCCGTCGAGTAGAAAGTTTGTTGTCGGTGAGATTTTGACAGTTTGGGAAGAAATATTCTTCTGAAATAGTCTACGTTTATAAGGACCTAGACAAATATCGTTAGAAACGATAGACTAAATGACAGATTGTAGAAGGATATCTACGGTGCGATGACAAAAATGTAGGAACGAAATGTCACTTTGTATTGAAAAAGCACTGTCTATTCTTCGTAGAAATACAAAGCGTCATGCTAAGCCCGCTGGAGGCCTCGTTAATTGCTGGCCTTTTAGCTCGATTATTATCCACTTTATCTTTCCATGAATGCACCGGAACACCGTAGCTTCGTCATGGCAGCTAATAAATGTCCACTGTTGCAAATAGACCATCCTCAAGCATCACCACAACAAGTGGACTGGCGCTGCGCTGCCCGCATTCAACGAACCTCCGCGGCAAAGTGACTTCAGTCCTCTTTGCCCCGGACCAACTACACTCTACGCTTTTCGAAACACTTAAGTAATCTCTCATTCCATTGAAATGAAATGAAATGTTTATTTTAAGACACTTTTATACGACAATATTTTGCTGGACAATATTTTATAACTAGATGGCGCCGGCATTTTCTAGCTGACTGATCCCTGAGAAAAAATTCCGCAACAAACTAATAAATCATGGGCTCTTTTATAGTCCAAAATGATTTTATGTAAGTCTAAAATGCAGGGCCATATCTGGAGGGGCGTTTGAAGAATGGGTCTTCCCATTGAGCTTGACTTGATCCAACAGACGGCATGCATGCACCAGTCATCGTGTAGCTCATTCGCCCAAAAACTTTCCTGAAATATCCATTTAGCTCATCAATTAATGACAGTTAAGCTCAACACACACACGTGATGATTACGACGACGCTCCGAACAAAATAATGTGCTTAACTTAGGCGTACCTTTTCAAACAATTTCAGCCTCTTCTTACTGACATGTAATTAATTTACGCGAGAAAGATTTCTCTTGATAGTGGGGCCCCGGGAGCAGCGAGTAAGTGAATGATTGACTAAGTGCCTGTTACGGGTAGAAGATGATTAATAATGGAAGACATAGGATTAGGGGCTTAGCTAAGTTTTAGCCTGTTGATAGTATTTTCACAGAGATATTTTTTTTTATCTTAAAACGGCTTTTGTCTAAGTAATGAGAGCCGCACGGGTAGATTGATCAGGTAACGGTTGCTGCGATTGGTTCGTGAATGGGTGACTATTTTTGCATACCAAGACTCTGGAAAGTGTAATAAGCTGTTGGTCTTGGTTGTCCTTCTACAATCTTTGACTGACGGTACAAGTCGTCAGAAGCCCGAAAGTCTGCCAACCAGTCTTACCTGACCTTACTAAAGGGTATCGTAGTAGCCGGGAACTGGTTTCTGGAAGTCAGATATGCAGTTCTTCTATGTATCATAGGTAATCAGTTGTATCCGGTTAGACTGGAAGCTGACCCCAACATAGCTGGGAAACGTCTAGGTAGATTGATTGGTAAATTTTTATTTTTGACAATGGACTATTTGAAATGAAAACTTACAGAGTGACTTGGACATCAGTGTATTCTCATTAGAGGAAATTACTCTCAACTCTAAAAGGAGTTTGTTGCTATTGACATTGATTAAGCTCAAGCAATGATCAAATTAAGGGTACTTACGTAAAATCTGATTTTTGATAATTGTATTGTGATGTGTCGTAGAAATTAATGAATAGAGAGGCTTAGTGTAATCTACTGTCTAAGGACGAATTTCACTAATAAAACTGAATACGATCAGCACATTCCCCCCGAGTGGGTTCTCGCATTGTCGTTGCGGGGGGGCTCAGTAGCCGTGGTCGCCCAGCCACGGTAAAGCGAAGAGGAACCTCAAGGTGGGGCCGCTCGTCAGGGCTTTTGCCTTCAAGCCGACGGCGCAGCGGCCAAAAGTAGGTTGCGATGAGGTGCATCGCAACTGAGGCGGGCCGCGATGTCGACTGGGAGTCATCGCGGCTGAGGGTTACAGGCTGCGGCGGAGGAAGAGTGCCGGTGCTTCTGAGTAGCGCTCTTCCCTTCCGTGGCCTGGACGGGGCCGCCACCGTTTGATGGCAGACGCGGTGGGGCCTCAGGGGAAGAGGAGTGTCGGTATAGCGTTGGCTGCTCTGCCTATCCCCTGCGGCCGAAAAGTTGTAGGCGGGACGGCGCGTTGTAGCCACGTGCACCGTTGGAGACGTCAGCACCAACTGGTGAGGTCTGCAAGGGCCGATGCCGGCCAGGGTGCAGGTTGTTTGAAAGAACACGTCGCCCCTGGCACACAGGCAACTGACGGAACACGGGTGGGTTTTAGTCAGTAAAAATCTGTCACGCCCTCCTGCTCCACCCAGAGCGGGAGAAGTCATTTGATGATTTACCAACCTCAAAAAAAAAAAAAACAGCACATTTGAACCGCGTTTAAGAGTTGTCAGTGGCAGCATTGTTGTGAAATATTGACACTGACAGCTCTTGAACGCGGTTTAGATGTGCTTGCTGATCGCGATTATGAGGCCATTCCAAATTCGCTTATTTTCTGGCCCCATCCAGAATGTGTGTCTCGCAGCTTACATTTCCTTACACCACATTTGCCGTTAATGATGACATAATTTGACATAAAACGGTACTTAATCTTGTAGTAACAAAGCCTACATTTCAATGGCAATATATTTCCTTAATGTAATTGAATGTTTGTCATACTTAAGAACTAAAATTAGGCATAAAAATGTTTGGGATTCCTTTTGTATAATATCCCGGTTTGTGGCTGAAATATTCGGTTCAATTATGACGAAATATAGCGGTTGATATTGCCGTCCGAGACCTTGGGCTAAGAATAAGACTACCCGAAATAAAATAATTCAGTATTATTTTGAGTCATTTCCTACTTTTTAAGCACTAAAGCCCTGAAAATTGAATATTAAGGTTATTTTTTTGTAGTCCTACATTCATTTCTAGAGACCTAGGTAAAAATAACACAAAATAATAAGTTTCTATAAATATTAAAATTTATTTTACCTAAAATTCAGCAATGCAAATACCGTTGAAATAGACCTAGATTATATTGTTAAATGATGGGCTAATTATTACGGCCCAAAATCTAGGCAAGCAATGGTATATTGTGATTATTAAATTATTGAATTCCACTGAGCAGCTAACTAATTACAAAAATAGAGTCCGTTTTTGCAAAAAATTCACAGACGTTAAATTATTCAAAACGTATTTCCGATACCGGGAATCGAACCCGAGCCTCCTGGGTGAGAGCCAGGTATCCTAGCCACTAGACCATATCGGATATTGAAAACCTCGACGAAATTGTCCAATAATATAAATTCATGTGATTCAGAGCACATAGAAATTGGTTTATACAAAGTTTTGCGGTATCAAGTTTCAATGAATCATTGCATCATGTTTAATACATTGTGTTGTGTTCATTAAATTGACATAAACCAAACAAGAACACTGTGCTAATATCGTTTTACTAAAATGTACTCCGAGCTTCAAAATGCCCAATGTTGATTTAGTAAAATAAATACTTACTTTAGTAGCATTGAACATAAACCTTACTAATATCTACATTAGGTAAATAGACATGGGGTTTCTCATATTAACATGAGTAAATTAAAACTCATCAAAATCAAATCAAATGTCGAAGCTAAAGCATCTTAATCCAATAAAATTCGTGTTTTAAAATTACTATATTTTTAGTAGAATAATCTGAATATATTTACCTACATCAATACTTTACATTTGTTAGGTACCTACATTTACTCACTTATTTACTTGAAAAATCTTTCCTTTTCTATGAATATTATTCAAAGTCATTCAAAACAACAAAAAAACATGACATCGATCCAGGACAATCCCCCTTTTTGCAAAATCCAAGGTCACCTCTAGCAAATCACTGAGTGTGCGTAATAGTTCCCCGATCTAAGCTTCCAATGATATTAGTTCTTAAGCTGCCACTCAAATTCACACTTTTTCAAAGAAACCTCGTACATTGCTCGTAAAATAAATGGCCGATGGGGCCGAAAGGTTCTGGAGTGGTAACCGCTCATCGAAAGACGTATCGTTCGTAGCGTTGGAAAGCCTCCCACAATACTTCGGTGGACCGATGAACCCGCTGGATGTGAGAAACCGTACCTATATGTCGATGTGGTGACGTTTGGAGTGGTCCATGTCCAACAGTGTTGGACATCTTTCGGTGAAACAGAAAAATTATTTCAACCCAGACTGTTCCCCTTTTTGCGAATACCATGGTCACCTTTACCAAATCGCTGAGTGTGCGTAATAGGTGCCCGATCGAAGCGGATTATCCTGCAAAAGCGTCCATGACTAATGATCAGATTTAATATTGCTTTGAAAGCGTTCCCGGGATAGCCCGTGTTTCAAACTAGTCGGCACGTTGCGTTGGTACAGTTAGGTCGATAATGTTTTATTTTAAAATTAAAATAATAACATTTTTTTACATCAGTTTGAGAAATCGACTGGATGTGATTCAGTTTGGCGAAATAATGTCAACATCGTATAGTACTGACATTGGCTACAGAAAAGTTTGCGTCAATCCCGTTTTTTTTAGGGATGACATTTCGCATGTCGACTTATGAGGCTGCCAGCTCAGGCCCCTACCAGCCGGAGATCATGGAAAGCGCACAAGTTCGTATGATTCCTGGTGCAAGTGTAGGAAGGGAACATCGGGGTGGTTTTCAGTCATTAAGAGTCTGACAGAACCCTCTACCCACTCCAGGGCGGAGGATATCCATGACGATTTTTCACCCCGCAGCAAAAAGAAGGAGGCCGTCAGCTGTTTAACCGAACCTCAATATATTAAGGCCTCCAGTCAGGACTAAAAGAACTTAAACTAAACGACTACACGCTAAGGGCACTACCTATGGGGTATAGTCCTCGGCTTGGAGCGTCGATGGAATAGAGCAGCAAGAAACGGGATGGATCGGTTGGGGCGTTGCGGTGGTCCTTACGGCGCGGCGGCAGCGAGGACGGCAGGACAGTAGTCTGTGTCAATCTCGTTGAAAATCGGCGTAGAAATATGAAACGCTTTGAAAGCGATGGCCACTATTGCGGCTAGAGCTACAAATAATTTGCAAAAATAATGTTGCAGTAAGTAAACAAGTTTATTGATATAAAGTGAGACATAATCTCCTCATTAAAATTGATGGATCTATTTAATAAGGAGATTATTTCCCCACTCAATAGAACCTACATGCTACATAAAATTGCATGTAGCATGTAGGTTCTTAACCTTTGTTCAGGATACTCGTGGCTAGTGGGTAAGTAATAACAGCTACGTATGGGTCGTTAAGCTAAGCTTGCCGTGGTTGGTCCGTGGATGGGTGACCGATTATAGATACCAAGACCTCTCCGTACCTCGGAAAGCACGTAGCCATGAATTCAACATAATGCTTCTAGAACTCCTAGCGAAGAATGTTTTCGTAGGTTATAACAAAAATTGCTGTTCCATGCATTTTCACTGTGCAGATATTACACTTTTCAATGTTTCTATGCTTAATCTAGAATCAACATGCTGAATTTACGGGCTGGCGCTATCCTTTTCTGCTGATGAATTCGCGTGCCCCGTATGGAATCGTTCCACTAACTTTGCATAATATATGCTTATTATGCAAAGTGGATAGTATTAGTGGATGTGTTAAGGACCAAGTATTAAATAGGTTCATTTTTCATAATGCCCGCGCATTATGAATAGTGACAAGCTACTTAGGGCGAAATAATTAATTATAATTTGAACTTCCTTATTTATCACATTAAAATAAATAAATAATAACTTTATTGTACAAAGAGAAACACATAAGTATAGTCATACACTAAACATGATTGTACAAGTGGTGGACAAAATCAGGTTGAACAACAACAACATTCCCTCGTCATTATAAATATTACCGTGTGGTCTTTGGGCAATCTGATAATACACAGGTATTTTGCATGAGGCACTGTGTCGTGCATGGCATGCAACATGCAGCAAGCATTGTTTCTGTCACGGCTCCGGCGCTGCAGGTTTTGGGCGGCTCCACGCGAGCTTTTCGTCGCAGAAGGCTTTAACGCTCACCACCGCAGCTTCGCCTACGTGGGCTTGCTTAAATTACACTCTAGGGGTTATAGGGCAGACAAGACTGAGTGAAGTCGGTTTTGCAGCTATTCGTTTCTCACTAAATTTTGTAGCACAACATATTGTTTTTAATGACACTAGTTTGATTCTATGTTTAAAATTAAAATCATAGTAATAAAACCTGGTTTTAATTTTGCTGCCCCATAGGTGACTGGCATTATAAAAAATGCCCGGTCGATTTGATTATTTTAATTACTGTTATCACACTGCACTCATTTCGGGCATATTTCAAACTGCCCGGGCATTTTTATAATGTCCTAATAATCATTTGATCCATTATAGATACAGCTCGGAATGAAACTTACCAGATCGTCACAGACTGCCTCAAACCGACCCCGGTGCAAATGCTGTATCGGCCTGGCCACGGGACATTCGCCATAGCGAAAATTCGCGCGGTGCGACCGCCGAGGCGTCTAGCGACTGAAACAAACGCATAGGAATGTACTTATCAAGCCACGCGGGGCGGCGGCGGCGACCGGTGGGGCGACCGGCGAAATGTAACAAGCGAATGGCACGGGCGACCGGCGGGCGGCGCGGCCGGCGAGTGAAACAAATACATGAATCAGTACGGCGCGAGCCACGGCGTCAAGCGGCAGTCGATTAGGGCAGCGATCAAACGAGTTTACTTGTTTTCGCCGCGAATAATGAACACTTTTATTGCTGAAATACTAGCAAGGCCACCTATTTGGAAGACTGGCCACCAACAGCATAAATATTATATAAACATATAGTGAAGTGATTGTGGGAAGAAATTATAATACAATTTCCAGATTTTCTCGTACTTGTGGAATTCTCCAGCTATACCTCGATTCCTATTCAACTTTATACTCCACAATCTCTTCCAAATAATATATCTTGAACCAAAAAACTATTACTTTCTAGCAAAATATCGAGATAACTTTGACAAAAAAATTTCGCTCTCGGACTTCTTACTGGTCGCGGCGGCGAACGTGACCCCCGTGGCCTGCAAATGATGCCGCGCGAATTGTCGCCCCGCCTCCCGCACCGCCGTTCGCACCGCCGATCCCCGTGGCCAGGCCGTTAGCTGGAATAACGCCACCAAAAATTCGTAGAGCGGTGGCAAGATCAAAAGAAAGAGCTAAGATGGCTTCCAACACACGGCATCCTGTGTACAATAACATACTCGTCTCAAAAAGGCTGAAAAGCCGCAACAGCTTCTTAGGGTGTCCACTTACTGGCGAACGCTCTAAGCAACTCAACTCAACTCAACTCAACTCAAAGCATTTATTTCAATTAGACCTTTCACAGGCACTTTTGAATTGTCAAACAAAAATCGAAGTTGAAGCTAGGTGCCCATTCCAAAAACGTAGATCTCTCTGGAGAAGAACGGGCAAGAAACTCCAAGGACACTCTTTTAAATCGTGGGTATTACAAAATTTTGGGAACATTATTCTTGGTGCTTCTATATGTGAGAACAATGTAAAAAATTAATAAAAAAAATAAGATTCAAAATAAGCCATGGCAGATAAGAGATGACCAGTCTCAGCAGACGGCGCCCGTTCACGAACTTGACGCATGGATCAGCACCATCCAAAGGAAAGGCTAAGCATGTGGCGAGATGATGTTTCCCTACCAAACCTATTCTTTCCACCTGCTGAAATCCTCACACCTCAACATGAGTTGCCTTGGCTTCAATGGAAGTCTTTAAATAGACTCTGGACTCGGGAAGGCCGAAGTAAAGAGAACCTGCTAAGTTGGAGATTCACAGAATGAATGAAGAAATGTGGCACTGTCCCACAAACAATTAGCCATTTAATATCTCGTTCAGTGTGCCCTGGTGTCTGCGCTACGGGAGTTGATGGACGCTGCGGAAAGTGCCAAGCTTGTGGTCAAAGTCGTTAGAGGGAGTCACCGATGCATCGTACCGTATTGCACACACCTAAACATTTAATAATAATACGTTTTTTCATACCTAAATTAATGGAATTTCCATTACAGTATCATATCGCTATTCTATGACATTTACTGTCCTCAGAGAATTTCAAAGTAATTACGTTTAATAATAAAGATAATAAATGTAATTACAATGCAATTATCTTTGAAGATAATTTGATATGAACAGAGTAATGTGACTTACTTTAATTTTATAAAAGTTAAATTGAGTTATTAAAAAATTGGTTCATAATTTATTGCATTATGACCTCTATGAGTTAACTTCGATAATATACTATGGACCTGCAAATTATCTTTTCAACACACTTGCTCATAAAATGGGTCTAATTTCACTGCAATTAGGCACATAATGACACCTATTTTCAATGCTCACAGTCGTGACTCTTTGATGTCTCCTGAGTTTTGACTCCTGTTTGTCCAGGAAGTAATTATTCAAGGCTTCGTTGAACAAAGATATAAATACAAACCTATCTAAGTATCATTTTAATCTGTAACATAACATCCTTCTGAAAGCTCCAGAATTATACATTAAAATAAAAAAACACATTCGTAAGCAGGTATGTGATCTCTAGCCAGTTGGTCCTGACTCCTGCTACTAAACTTGCTACCCAAAAAGCTCTTTGCTTTCTGCCTATGCTACCTTTAAACATGGTATAGTCGTTTTATTTGGGTCCGAGCCCATTCGTCCCCTAAGATTCGCACCCTGTGCCCACTCGTCCCCTGGAACTTTTGAGGGGCCCATTCGTCCCCTGAAGAATATTGATTTTTATTCATTCTTCTAATATAAGTACTTACATGTATATGTGTATACTGCAGCTTGGTAGTCCTGGTACAGTCGCGCAGAAAAGGCTAAAATAAAAAATATGGTAATTCATTTTCTTTGTAACCCGTTTTTTTAACAAGCCATTCGTAGTGAGACAATTTTACATCGTAAGCCTATCGACAGGTTATATTATTATCATGACGGATTATCATTCATCATAGCTCTTTTTTCAATGATCTGTTATGATTTATTAAATTAATTCCGTTAATAAACTGTTCACAAGTGTACTATGTTAACCGTTTCTTATGTAAAATATAGCTAATTTTATCTCAGGGGACCAATAGGCACCTGAATAGGTGCAGAATCTTTAACTTATATTATATATATATTTGAGGGGACGAATGGGTACCTTAAAAATAATATTTTTTATTAAAATGTTAATTGGTCCCCTACCAGGAGACCAATGGGCACCTATATAGGGGCCGAATCTACAACTTTTATGCTGGGGGACGAATTTTAGGGGACGAAAGGGCTCTGACCCGTTTATTTCACGAAGCAATGCGTGTTTTATTCGTGGTTACTATTGTAACATGCTGCGAATTTTTGTTTAAGCGCAGCAACGGTTGCTACCGTCCGAGACAATAGCGAAGTCGTAAGTGTGTGTTCATCCATGTGTGTTATGTGCTAACGCTACTGGTCTTCATGCAAACGTTATCAGCGTCTTTGTTCACTTGGCTACCACAAGTAAAGCGGGCGTTGCTTGGTGAGATAAAACAAGTATAACATAACGGCTATTCTTAGACCACTTCTAACATGAAACGAAGCCTCGAATAATCACAACCCACCTTATCTCTAAAACTTACAACTGCCCTTTTTTGTCCCACTGTTCAAAGAACTCTTTTTATTTCCAAGCTTCGTTATTCTGCGGACCGTACCTAAATGATATAGGTACATTGAGTAAATTGATTTGTGATTGCACACCGCGGTAATCTATGTTTGTTGCTATTGTTAGGACTGTACGTGGGAATGTTTGGTGCATACCAATTGCAGTTTGCAGCCAATATGATGCGGTAAGCAGCTTATCAACGACTATCAATGGAATAGTTAAATCGGCTTAATTAAATTATGGGAATATTAGATCGTTGTTTAATTTAATTCTTGAGAGTAGCATATGGGTAAATAATTACAGCTGCATAGTTCGATCAATCAAGTGAAGCTACGTTTGCCGTGGAAGGGAGACCATTTTTACATACGAAGACCCTCCATCATCATCTGCCTAGCCTTTTCCCAACTATGTTGGGGCCGGCTTCCAGTCTAACCGGATGCAGCTGAATACCAGTATTTTACATGGAGCGACTGCCTATCTGACCTCCACAACCCAGTTACTGGGTAATACGATACCCCTTGGTAAGACTGGTTGTCAGACTTTCGGGCTTCTGACGACCCGTAACGACTGTCAAAGATCCAAAAATGACAGCCGGGACCAACGGCTTAACGTGCTTTCCGAGGCACGGAGGGGTCTTGGTATGTAAAGATGGTCACCCATCCACGGACCAACCGCGGCAAGCGTAGCTTAACCTGGCCGATCGACCCGTGCTGCTATTGTTACTTAGCCACAAGCCCCTCCATACGAAGACCCTCCATGCCTCGGAAAGCGTGTTAAGTCGTTAGTCCCGGCTCTCATTCATGGATCTTTGACAGTCTTTACGGGTCCTCAGAAGCCTGGTAGTCTGACAACCAGTCTTATCATGCGATGGTGGAGATCCGAAAGGCAGTCGTTCTATGTAAAATACTGGTATTTAGCTGCATCCGGTTAGAATGGAAGCCGACCCTAACATAATTGGGAAATGGCTAAGCAGATGATGATCTTCATTTTAAATCCAGACAACCGTGAAGGAGTAAGCTTTGTTGGTGTACCCACATTCCACCAGTTATGTGATTCTGCTACGTATCATTGTCCACAGCCCGAAATCACCCACTGCCGAGATCTCACTTTTCTTGTGCCAATCACCACGTCCCTGTGACAGCCACATTTAGGTTCAAACTGGGTAATTTCAACAATTTCATCCGCTCATCTCGATGCCGGACGACCAACACCTCGTCATCCAGACTTTGATCTAGAAAAATAGCTCAAAAAGACAAAAACCTTTTCTTGATAAAAGCTAAGCAAGTCTTTGTTAAAGCATTAGACCCAAAATCCAAGTTGCTACTGCCAATTTCCCCAAAGCAAACCTTTATACACACACACTTTGTCCAACAATGGACCACCGAAGCACATAATAAATTTCAGAACCTACACATTATATTTTAATGCAAAAACTGCCAACTTCCATAACGGTACCCACTTACAAAACAAAAAACCTATTCCACGGAGCGATGAGCATGAAAAATATTACATTACGTTGAAAATAAATACATCTAGAAGCTAAACTAAAAATAATGTGCAGCGAATAGATATTTACTGCCGTCCTCCGCTCCCGGTCCGGTTTGTTCTGCTTTTATCCGGTTATATCCGGCTCAATCTGGTTGGGGAATTAAAGTATAACATAGGGTACCAGTTGCTTCTCATACTGGGTCTGAGCCTGGATTTGGGAGACGGAGTGTTGTTGGAAATTGTGTGGCAATTTATATTATTATTGTTGTATTACGTACAACAATAAAACCTGTGTGGTGCCGGACGAAAAGAATAGTACCATCCCATTTCTTAACGTGGGTGTCGTAGAAGGGACTTACTAAAGAATGGGCAGCAGCGATCTCTACGAATTTTATCACCATACTGCGATCGCTTTTCCGCCTGACAAGCATGGCGATTATGGAAAATCCCCCCTTTTTTGGGAGGCTTATGTCCAACAGTGGACGTCTTTCGGCTGATATGATGAAAACGTACAAGTTAGTAAAGGTTACTTCTGGGGAAACGTGCCCCAATGTTGGTTGCATCATCGCTAATGATATAAACACAGCCGTTCCAGCAACATTACAAAAAAAAACTGTATTTAAATTCTTGCACACATACAAATTTTAGGTATCCAATAGCCCAAGATAATTTAAATACAGATGTCTTGAAGACAATCTTTTAATTTCGAAGTTCGAAGAGATAAACGATGCTCCAAACATCAAACTCTTAACTTTTTTAGTTATGAGAAATATAATTGTATACGTTACATAATAACTGATACATAACAATTTGTCGTAAATCACATACATACATACACAGCCTATAACGCTCGCGGGCCCACTGCGGGTTGGTAGATGTCACATGTCTTCAAATTTTTTCGTTCTAGGACATGCCGGTTTCCTCATGATGTTTTCCTTCACCGTTTTGAGAGCAGCCGTTTGCAAATCACATACTTTCAATTAAACCACTACAAATCTTAATAAAATTTGGAAATCATGATATCAAATATCAAGTGTGATAGTGGTTGAACGCAGATCTATTCAGTAGAAGCGTGATGAATATTGAATAAGAAAACGCTGGTATCTAAAGAAAATAAAATTATTATTAGGTACTATTAATATTAAATACTAGGTACATATTACTACCAAATTACGTAATATTAAGTGGCGCAAGCGTAGGTAACATTTTTTTTTTGCTAGGGTGGGTCTGGTCTGAATGAATAAGTAATTAACATCTGTGAATATCCTACACCCACGGTACTATTCCAAATTGACGAAGATTCGGGACCTTCACTAATCTGTTTACTACGTTAAGTGAATCTTAAAAGAGAAATCTTCGAAAATCGTAAACAACTGGACATTTTCCTCTTTTCCGGTCCGGTTTTTTCCGGTCTGATCCACCTACAGCCGGTTTGCACAAGTTTTATAAAGAGCTATATAGTGAAAGGATGAAACTGTCAAGCAGAGTGCGTCCCTAATCCCAGCTTAAGGGACTCTGCAAGTCATCAGTTATCATGGCGACCCTTTTTTGAAATGTTAAATAAGGTTTTTATATAAGAATATATAAAGGACACAACCTTTATGCTAATGTATTTTTGGGTTTTTGAATATTAGTCGGCGGCACGAATATGCTTCATCATACAGATTACCGGGATCTGCAAATAGGGTTATTGCTACACTCTACTCTTAAATAATATAATGATACATAAAAATACTTTTTACTTCGGTTTTGCATTCTATCATTTCAGTTAGAATAAGATCAACATAATAATTTATTATGATACATAAATTTAACCGTGCATTGTGCAATGGCTACTTAGAAGCATGTTTTCGAATACATTGTGAACAGTAGGCATGCGAATGTGAGTGGATTCAGTTCCATATACTTAGAGCATAACTATGTAAAATACTAAAATTGTCTTTAGCTGATTCCGCTCAATTCAACATAACTGGGAAAATGGTAGGCGGATGATGAATATGAAAAAGCACGTTAGCTGTAAGCGTCTTAATTAAGTGTGTTCAGCACCTCAAATTAAAAATTGGTTATCCGATTGTAGAATCTTAAAAAAAGCAATACTTGATGATCTATACATAAATATATATTTACATAAAGAGGTATGTGAGTCAGCATGTAAAATAAGGGGTATTCTTCAGAGGCACTGATTCGATTCCAAAAATACTTTCACTAATGGGAAGCTACTGTATTGCCAAGTGTCATTATAATAAAACAAGTAATTGCACGCAGACGATATCGCGAGCTGAAGATAATTAGGTATTTAAATTTTGTAAGAAATTTTCACTAACCAACGGATAAACAACAAAACACACACACAATGCAATAAGCATTTTTCTTTCCGTATCTTTCTTTCAATGAGACTGATGTATGTTCATCCCACACTAACGAATACAACAATCATCGTATGCTACAAAAAAATCCCTCGAGCCTGCTGCAGATATATCCATTTACATCCAAATATTTTTCCGCCATGTTTTATTGTTTCCCCGACCAATAGATCACAGAACCGCAGCGTACAGCCATTATATATATCTGGAGTTAGCGCGTCGTCTAACTGGCGTTTGTTGTTGTTCTACATTTTAACAGGAATTTCTATATTTTTGGTAATTTTTTTGTAAAGGATTTTGTTTTAAATCTCCTTGAATTTTGCTGTTTTTCATGATTTTAGAGATAAAATAGCAAAATCTTGCATTTTAACACACAGAAAGACTACTACGAGGATGGTCTGTCATTTTATTTAATCTTAAATCTGTTTGGCTATACTTACCGAGTGCAGAAGGCCCATGTCTGATCTCAGAATGGCTCACATCAGAATAGGTATAACTAGCTATTGCCCGCGGCGACGCCCGCGTGGTTGCCGGAAATTATCCCAAAGTAACGTGCTACCGAGACTAAAAGTAGTGCCCTGTGTAACTCAGGTTAAAAATATAAACTATAGGTACCTATGTGTGCTAAATTTCGTCCAAATACGTTGAACCGTTTTGCACCAATCCAGAACATACATCCAGACAAACACAGAAAATTCCAAATACTAGATTTACGGCTTCAGACTCATTCCGCCTCGTAGCATTTTTTTTAAATATTAAATTTACAGTTTTGACTTCTTAATATTTTATTATAGCAGTAGGAAAATAATGACAAAAGCCTAAATAATTATTAGCAAGTTAGGTAGGAAGTAACTCGGCTTACTACCCAAGGTACGCTGGACGTAAATTTACCTCGTGAAAGTTTAATTTCAGGATTTTTTCCTGTTCATTTCATCTCTTGATACCCTTCCTTTAAGAAGCCTTAAAAGTTAGTGATGGAAGGAACCTCTTAATGTAATGTACCCATCAGAGTAAAGCTGTATCTTGCTACAATTTTATAGTTACATAGAACGTTCTATTTTCCTCAATACACCTTCCTGTTGTTACATTGTAGCTCCTGTAATCAAGTCACGTAACTGTCATTGATCTTGAATTTCCTCGAGACGTCTTAACGAGGCATAGATTGTGTACCCTGAGATTCTGAAACCGGGTATTGTATGCAAATGTCAAAGGTGACACTGTCACTGAGGGTAACTGGGAATATTATGCTGGTGTGTATTCCTAACTGGATATAGTCGACAGCGCAGCTAGATGGACGTTTGAATGGCTTTGCGATTTTGACTTTGCATTGCTGTCTTGTATGAGTCAGAATGTTGGACAGCAAAAGGAAAGAATTAAAGGCAATTACATGGAGCTGAGATGAGAATGTCAAGACGGATGTGTGGTGTTACACGAATGGATAGATTAGAAATAATTAAGAACATAAGAGGAAGCCTGAACGTGGCACCGATGACTGAAAAGTTATGTGGAAATCGGCTGTCATGGTATGGGCATGTGATACGGAGGAATGAGGAAAATTTTGTGTGGAAAGTTTTGAGTATGAATATCTATGGATATAAGAGTAGGGGGAGACCAAAGAAACGATGGATGGACTGTGTGAATGACGATATGGTTAGAAAGGGTGTGACTACGGAGATGACGACTAACAGAGAAGTGTGGAAGAAAAAGACATGTTGCGAAGCCGACCACAAATAAATTGACATAAGGGCATGAGAATGATGACTGACATATACTAGGGCAGGTACTTGCTGGTACTTTAGGTAGATGCTGTGGAGTCTCTGACGAGTCCGTCGTGTAAGCGGATTAAACTTATCTACAATTAAACGCACAGGAAATCGCGTAAGAATATGAAACTTCACATTTATTTCAAGAGTTAGAAGTTTACAAGACCGCGAAGCTCCCGGAACAAAACCTATGTAAAATTAATGACGTTTATATTCCAGAACGTCCTGACTGTTCGAACATAGACAAACCCAATCGTTGGCTGCCAGTATGTGTGTGAGATAACCTTCGGTAGGCGAAAAACCTTTACAGTACATTGTGCGCATTTATAATTTCTAACGTGACGGTTACATGCATGTTATAACGTTATCGTTTCAAAGCGATTTCATAATAAGTTATGTTTCGGTACAGAAGACCCAAAAGGTGACTTTGTGAGGGCGGCAGGACTACGTTGGATGCGGGAAGCACAGAAACGGTCGAAGAGGTAGAGCTTGAGGAAGGCCTATGTCCAGTAGTGGACGTCTTTCGACAGAAATGATGATGATGATGATGACATTTTACTTCCCTGGGTTATCGTAATGGGACGTGGTTTTTGGATTTCCCAGTACGAGTTTGGATTTGTACCCAGTTTGTACGGTACGTAACCTCGCCCCCTATACATGGGACTTCAGCATAACTGGTGAAATGTTGGTGTACTATAAGTACAGTTCTGCCAAACCCTTCGGAAAGTACAAGCGTGATGTTAGGTAAAAAGAGAAGTAAATTGCTATAATCACTTCTTGTGGCAAATAAGAAAGCAGTTTTTAATGATAGCAGAGTAGAGAGAGAGAGAAAGTTATAGAGCTTTAATAAGAGACTAGCATTTGGCCGCAATTACGTCTGCGTGAAATACGCTATCTTCCGACCCACCTTTTCGCATTGCATCGTCTGTCCATGCTAGTACATAGTTTTTACTTAGCGCTGTTACAGATTCTTAATTATTTTTCCTCGGCTATAGTCTTTCTCAAGATATAGGCTATCAAATGCAAAAATAAATTCTTCAAAAAGCAAACTCTTTAGCTTTATCAAATTACATAACACGAGCATCGCCCCGCGGTTTCACCCGCGTAGTTCCCGTTCCCGTTGGAATACGGGGATAAAATATAGCCTATGTTACCCGGGGATAGTGTACCTTCCCAACAGTGAAATAATTTTTCAAATCGGTTCAGTAGTTTCGGAGCCTATTCAATGCAAACAAACATACGAACAAACAAACAATCAAATCTTTCCTCTTTATTATTAGTATACTAGCTTTCGCCCGCGGCTTCGTCCGCGTGGAAGTCGGAAATTATCCCGCGGGAACGTACCGGCGGGATAAAAAGTGTCCTGTGTTAATCTAGGTTATAATCTATATGTGCAAATTTTACCCCTTTAAGGATAGATTTTCGAAAAACCCTGATACACGATATTCTTTATTTTTGGTTTTAGGTATAAATACTGAGTTTCGAGTTAATCAGACAGCGCGTCAAAATCCTTCCATACAAACTTTGACACCCCCCAATCCCCCTTTAGAGGGTAGTTTAGAAAAAAAAAATGGCCAACCTCATAATTTACTTAACTTAGTATTTGTGCCAAGTTTCAAGTTTATTAACTCAAGGAATAAGATTTTTCATACAAACAAAATCCCCCCTTTTCACCCACTTACAGGTCTAATTTCCAAAAATCCCTTCTTAGTGCTCCCCTACATTATGAAAGGAAGCCGTGTGCAAAATTTCACGTTCCTAGTCTTAGCAGTTTCGGCTGTGCGTTGATTGATTAGTCAGTCAGTTTCTCCTTTTATATATATAGAAGATACTAATATAAATTTAAATAAGTAGGTAATAGGTAACACGGGCTGTTGTCCGCAACTCCACGTCAAAGCGCGTATTTTGCGTATGGGTGGGAGAATCGGTCATTCGATCCACCCCAGCTCCTCGAAAAAGGCCAGCAACGCCTTGGTGCTGCTGACAATCTCACGTAGGGTACCTGGGTTACCGAAGTATTTTGCCCTGTAATTAGCAACCGCCGGGCAGTTTAACAGCACATGAGCCGCTGTCTCGTCGTCCTCCATGCAGGCCCTGCACAGCGGACTGTCTGTTACTCCTATGACAAAGAGATGTTTATTAAATGACCCATGGCCATAGTTACGGCTGCTGTAACTGTACGCAGCTGTGGTTTTGTTAAACGGAGAACCTGTTTCGTGAGGCGGACATCGAACGCAGGAAGTGCTTCCTTAGCCTGCCTGCACTCACTTAGGTCCATCCATATTTTGTGATGATGATCCCTGGTTCGTTTCCTTACCAGAGTGCGTAGATACCCGAAGGGAAGTGGCGCAATGGGTTCTGGTCCCACTGGTGTCATGCTCGACCCCCTCCTGGCAAGTTCATCGGCTGCATCGTTGCCTAGCGAACCGCTGTGTCCTTTGATCCACTGAATGTAATATTGTTGAGGCTCCCTACCTCGTTGAGGCTCTGGTGGCACTCGTATATCAGCCCAGAGTCAACCGTGTGACTGTTCAGCGCTTGTAGTACAGCCATGCTGTCTGAAAGTATGCGAATCGAGTGATCCTTAACTTCCCTGGCCATGATAGCAGACGCGGCAAGGGAGATGCCCATGCATTCGGCCTGGAACACTGTGTTATGGACCCCCAGTGGTGTGGCTATGTGGATGTTGAGGTCCTCCGAGAAGACTCCAGCCCCTGTGCCACTACCTGTTTTTATGAAGATACGCAGATCTGCGGGGCGCAAGCCTTCGCATCGTCGATCCTCATGCAGTTTTAAATTGAAATAAGTAATAATATATACTATAAAATACCAGTTTTTGCTCGCGGCTTCGCCCGTGTGAATGTCAGAAAAAATCCCACGGGAATGTATTACCGGGGTTAAAAGTAGGCAAGTGCCAATTTTTGGAGGCTAAATACAAATTTTCATTATTTGAACTACAAAACTAACGGGTTTCCCATTTATACTTTCATCGTCTATTTTTACGCCCTCAAGGGCTGATTTCTCAAATATACTGAAACACGTGGTTTTTAATTTTAAATCAGAATGATAAACACCAATTTTCACTACAAAAGGTTTAAACTACAAAAATTAAGATTTTTCATGAAACTTTCATCCCTTATGTACCTCCCTTAGAGATTGAATTTAGAAAAATGTTTCCTTATTCCTTGTCTACATTATACAGGGAACCTCAGTGCAAAATTTCAGCTTTCTAGGTCCAAGGGTTTGGGCTGGGCGTTAATAAGTCAGTCAGGACTTTTCTTTTTATTTATATGGAAATATAAGATAGATTAGAACTTACTCTATATTTGAATCCCTTCATTGAATAAATACAAGGTTTATTTTATGCATTGATTGCCCTGAATCATAAGTCCATACGATTATACCCAACAAAAACTACAAATCGAAACTAGATGAATGTAACTAGAAGTGGTTTATAAATACAAAGTCTAAACTCGCCTAGCATACAAAATGTATCGGTTAATTACAAATTCTAAATCTGTGGTATTGCAAAGAAGGAATCTAGGGCGAGCGGTGGATCTCATTAATTAATTACAGCAGAAAACCAATCGAATAATATTGATTAGGATAAAAGCGGAGTTCTGTTAATAATGTTTCGTTAAGCTTTCGTTTCTATACACTCCTGATACATAACATTATGTATGTATACCTTAAAGAGATAGGTCGAGTTGTACTACTTAAACAGGGTGGCAGGGACATCGTGGCAAGAAACTAGATGCTATTTCGGAAACTGTATTTTTGGGAATTACTTTAGATTCAAAATTGCAATGGGGTGCTCACATTAGAGCTCTTTCAAGTAGATTAAGCTCAGCTGCTTACGCAGTAAGAAAGATAAGGCAGTTGACGGATGTAGCCACAGCTAGGTTAGTTTACTTTGCTTATTTTCACAGTAGGTATTATGTCTTATGGCGTTCTGTTGTGGGGATCGGCAGCTGACGTAGATTCAATTTTCATTTTACAAAAGAGGGCAATCCGCGCAATCTATAAAATGGGGCCTCGCGAGTCTCTTAGAAACAAATTCAGCGAAATTGATATTCTAACTCTGCCGTCTCTTTATATCCTAGAAAATATCTTGTATGTTCGCAAAAACTTAGGCCTTTTCAAAAAACGATGCGATTTCCATTATCTGAATACACGTAGTAAAGATGAAATTGTGATTCCAAAATTTAGATTGACTAAAACTAGCAAATCATTTCTAATAAACAGTATCCGCTTCTATAACAAGTTGCCAAAGTCAGTTACAGAACTTAGCGATGGAAAGTTTAAAACGCACATCAAACGTGTCCTTATCAAAAAAGCATATTATTAGATTATAGATAATAATAGACTATAATTATAATAGACTACGTTGAAGACAGGGAAGTTTGGCATTAATTCCTTCTGCACATGTGGCTTCCCTGGTACCTCATTAACAGCATAACTATGTGAAAGTCTATTAACTGCTCTCAATGTTCTTTTTTATTCTTTTTATTTTTACAATGCTGACATATTCTCGTCATTATTTGACATTTTACATCAATTTTAATATCAACTATTTTTTAGTGACTGTCATGATAATCATGTCACTATGTTTAATTAGGTTCATTTTATTCATGTAGATTATTTTACATATTGTGAATGGGAGAACGTTGTAGGCCTTACAGACTGTAGATTTATAGACGACTTTCTATTCTGTATTCGTCTAAGTACCTGGTACTTATTGACAGGCCTGCACTGTCCTCCCATACATTTTATCTCTGAAAACATTGTTAAAGCCAATCATTTTTTAAAGAGAGTAACCGTGGAGTTTCTTGCCGGCTCTTCTCCATAGGAAACAACATTTTGGAACCGTGCACCTAGCTTCTGACGTTTCATAAGTGCCCATGCAGGTTTATATGAAATAAAAATATTTTGATTGATTGATTGATTGATCGACGCGCATATTGTTACCAAGGATTTATTGTACTACACTACATTTAGTTTGCACCAAGGGGCTTTTCGCTAAGTATTAACATCCGCACTTGTCGATAGATCAAGTTAATCTACGCTTTCCGCGGTTGGTATGTAGATGGGTGATCGTCTTTACATACCAAGGCCACTCCATGCCTCGGAAAGCACGTTGAGCGGTTGGCTGTCATTTGTGGATATTTGACAGTCGTTACGGGTCATCAGAAGCCCGAAAGTCTGACAACCAGTCGGTGGCGGCGAGGTTACCAAGGGGTATCGTGTCACAAAGTAACTGGGTTGTGGAGGTCAGATAGGCAGTCGCTCCATGTAAAATACTGATATTCAGCTGCATCTGATTAGACTGGAAGCCGACCCCAACATAGTTCGAAAAAGGCAAGACAGGATTTTGTGTGCGCCCGAACTTTGGCAGTTGTGTATATACAACACTAGTTTCAGCCCGCGGCTTCGCCCGCGTAGAAGTCGTAAATTATCCCGTGGGATCGTACTACCGGGATAAAAAGTATTTTTTATGTTAATCTAGGATATAGTATAACTGCGTGCCAAAATTCATCTAAATTCATTCAGTAGTTTTTGCGTGAAAGAGTAACACATAATATATATACATCCATACATACAAAGTTTCGCGTTTTAATATTAGGTCTTTACCTATGAAATTGCCGTTCTGCAGTACTGGCCATTTCAAATCAAAATAATTTTTGTTTGGCTAAGAATTCTAATTTCAAATTAATTTTATTTTAAAAACATGGATTTTTTTTTCTAAAAGTAGTCATTTCTTTATTGATTAGTGTTACATTTTCATCGCATTTCAATCTTTTTCGTCATCATGGATACGTTAAAAATTCGAGTAATTATGGAATATGAGTACCGTCGTGGCAGCAACGCGGCACAAGCGGCACGCAACATCAACGACGTTTACGGAGCTAACACTACAAACCAACGCACCACCTGTTATTGGTTTGCTCGCTTCCGTTCTGGAAATTTCGACCTGAAAAATGAACCTCGCGGTCGTCCGAAGACTTTGGTCGACAATGACGAATTAAAGGCGATTGTGGAAGCTGATGATACACAATCTACGGCTGAATTAGCAGCAGCTTTCGACGTTAGCGTCAAAACAATATTGGTCCATTTGCGTCAAATTGGCAAGGTAAAAAAGCTTGACAAATGGGTGCCCCACGAACTCAATGATCGCCAGCGCGAAGTACGCGTCGAGACGTGCCTTGCACTGCTCAACAGACACACAAATGAAGGAATTTTGAACCGCATTGTTACCTGCGATGAAAAATGGATTCTGTTTGATAACCGTAAGCGCTCAGCAAGTTGGTTGGATCCTGGTTCAGCACCTAAACAATGCCCTAAACGAAAACTTACCCCTAGAAAAGTGATGGTCACTGTTTGGTGGTCTAGCGCCGGTGTGATTCATCACAGCTTCTTACCAAACGGGGTGAGCATTACTGCAGATGTGTACTGTGAAGAACTGAACACAATGATGGAGAAGCTGGCGCATCTCCAACCAGCATTGGTCAATCGCTCGTCTCCGCTGCTCCTGCACGACAACGCGCGACCTCATACTGCACAGCAGACGGTCTCCAAGTTGCAAGAACTGGGGTTGGAAGCTCTCCGTCATCCGCCCTACTCACCAGACCTTGCGCCTACAGACTACTACTTTTTCCAGAATTTGGATAACTTCTTGGCGGGAAAAAAATTTAATACCCGAGAGGCAGTACAAAATGCCTTTGAAGAATTTGTTGCCTCCCGTCCAGCTGATTTCTTTAAGAAGGGCATCAATAAACTGCCACTGCGATGGCAAAGATGCATTGACTGCATGGGTGATTACTTCGATTAATACAAATAAAAAATTCAAGAAAAAAATTCGTTTAAATTTTTTCATACAAAACGGCAATTTCATAGGTAAAGACCTATTATTAGTAAGGGACTAAGGATGTATTAGGGATCGAGCTTATTGACACATATCCAGTCGGATGACAATCCTGTTGAGAAAACCCCACATGATTCTTTTTCAAGTCCAATCAAGAAAAGACATACCTAAAATCTAATGGTAATTTCAAAGTGAACAACGACTTGTATGCGTAGTTTAACTTTGCAGGATAAATTCATAGCATAAGCATAAAGTTTCTACTGGGACATAGGTTTCTTTTCTGTGAGAGAGCAGGCCGTACCTAATCCACCAGGCGGGCCCAGTACAGGTTGGCAGATATCTTTGAATTTTTGTTTCTAGGACATGCCAGTTTCCTCACGATGTTTTCATCCACCCTTTTAAGAGCAGTGGTGATGAAATAATTTACACAAAGTAGCCATCTGTCAGGGTTCGAACCTACGGCCAACAACTCGTAAGTCGCAGTTGTAATTACTGGGTTACTGGGCTACCACTCGTTAATTAATGGTAGGTACATTGGTAATTTTCGCTCAAAAAGTATTGAGTACTGCCTGCACGCACTTTTAAGCCCTATTTAGACACACGATTTTCTTACGAAGCCATGATTTATTCGCCGTGTGTACGCACCAGGACGCACGGTCCGGTCGTCAATGTTGAATGGAATATGGATCACTGGAAGCTTGTTGACAGACACGTCACATTTTCCCAATTGAACATGAACCTTAAACTTATGTTATAAAGTTGAAAAAAACTTTTTAACAAAAACATTGTACCGCCGAAAAAACTGAAAAGTAAAAAATAATAAACCTGCTTTGTTTAACCTTAATATGACATAAAATTAAAATACATATCAAAAGGCACCGACTTCTGAACTTAGTTATTAAAGTAAAACAAAGCAGGTTCATTATTTTTGTTATATTTTTTTGTTGAAAAGTTTTTGTTTTATAATTTTTTGTGGCTATAATCTACTCATTACTACATGCTTAATTTTTGATTACTTTTTTTGTAATACACAACTCAGTATTAAAATCTGTGATTAAACAATCAATCATCCCTTGTCTTCCTACCCTTGGGTTGTATTTTTTTTTTCGAAATTTGTATGGGACCAACTTCGGTATACCCTTTCCAATAAAAAAAGAATTATCAAAATCGGACTACTCTGAAAAAAGTTATGCGTGGTCATACATTAAAAAAAAACGCGTCGACTTGAAAACCTCCGCCGTTATTGCGTCGGTCAAAAATTTACAAAGAAATTTGACAGATTGGAGTAGCTTGATGTGCTGGCGTCTGTACATAGGGCCTTACTTAACTAACCTCGCTGAACCGTCTACCACTGCCTTTTTTCTGGGACGACTTTTACGACCGTTTTTTACTGCCAAAAAATTTCCTCTTCTTACTGACGTTAAAAAATATATATTATTATGATGTGTTGCAAGCTTATAAAAGATTGTAATAACTTGGCTAATCTAGACGGAGGGTGCAGCATCATAAAATATGGGGGAATTTTGTGTGCCAACCTAATCATGTGTTTACAGTCACGGCTGCAAAAAGGATGGGGTGGTTGGTACTTTTTTTATGCTACACGGTGATTTTATGAGGGAATATGCAAGTAAGGGCTCTGTAAATATTTTTTACATTTATTTTGATGTGCATGTTTTTTCGTCCACGATCATTTTGTTTTCGAGGATCAAAATATGTAATTATGTGAGTCCAAAGTCATTATTTATCATAGTTTCACCATAGCACCTCAATCATTAACATACTTAGGCACGCCACGATTGCGACGGTAAGTTCCCTCGTTGGGGAGTGGATTGACCGTCAAGTCGACGCGACGGCGCGTTGTGTTTCAAGCGCGCCTCAAAGAGATGTCAGCACAAAAAGTGATGGGACCCGCAAGGGTCGATGCCTGCCAGGCGTGCGAGTTTGTTCGAAAGAGACACCACAGCCCCTGGCTTAAGGGCTACTGAAGGAACACGGGTGGGTTTTAGTCAGTAAAAGTCTGACACGCCCTCCTGCTCCACCCAGAGCGGGAGAAGTTATTTGATGATTTCCCACCCAAAAAAAAAAAAAAAAAAAAGAGGTGCCACGGTGTCCTCACCTTCCGCCGGCCCTGGTTCGGAGCGATACTGCATGGGTAGCCGGCACCTGCTTCTACGAAGCAGTAATTCTCGCGAAGAGGGAGGCGGCGCACGTGAGGGAGAGGCACTATAAGCGCTCTCATGTCCCGAGTCGCCGCACGCTGATTCCCGACCACCGTAGGCGTGGGCTGAGTAATGGGTAGCTAGCTATCGGGTAAAGACTAAGCCCAGGTTGACGGCGCGTTGTGTTCCACGTGCACCTCAAAGCGATGTCAGCAACAACTAGTGGGCCATCCGCAAGGGCCGATGGCTGCCAGGGGTGCGGGTTGTTCGAAAGACATACCTTGGCCCCTGGCACACAGGCAGCTGAAGAAACACGGGTGGGTTTTAGTCAATAAATGTTGAGTTGCGGTCGTCACCACTGGGCTACCATGGGTCAACATTAATTTACAAAATAAGCTCGACTGACTGATTTTGACTCCTTCGTTGGTCCAGTGGTCGCAAACGCTACTACTGAGCATGATGACCTCAGTTCGATTCTCGCGTCGGGAAAAGTGACACTATAATGATATAATTTAAACATATAGTGTCATATAGTGTAATCCTAGATGGGAAAACTCCCATCTGGGATTTCTCAGTTGCAGCCAAACATAACTGGCCAAATCTGGGTGTACGATAAGTACATGTCTGACCAACAAAACTACCCCCCCCCCGAGTGGGTTCCCGCATTGTCGTTGCGGGGGGGCTCAGTAACCGTGGATTCCGGCCACGGTGAAGCCAAGAGGAACCCAAAGGTGGGGCCGCTCGTCAGGGCTTTTGCCTTCAAGCCATTGACGTAGCGGCCAAAAAGTAGGTTGCGGTGAGGTGCACCGCAACTGAGGTGGGCCGCGATGTCGAATGGGAGGCATCGCGGCTGAGGGTTACGGGCTGCGGTAGAGGAGGAGTGCCGGTGCTTCTGAGCAGCGCTCTTCCCTTCCGTGGCCTGGACGGGGCCGCCACCGTTTGATGGCGGACGCGGTGGGGCCGCAGGGGAAGAGGAGTGTCGGTATAGCGTCAGCCGCTCTCCCTATCCCCTGCGGCCGAAAAGTGGTAGACGGGACGGCGCGTTGTGTTCCACACGCGCGCCGTCATAGATGTCAGCAACCACTGGTGGGGTCCGCAAGGGCCGATGCCTGCCAGGGGTGCGGGTTTGTTCGAAAGAGATACCACAGCCCCTGGCATACGGGCTACTGAGGGAACACGGGTGGGTTTTAGTCAGTAAAAGTCTGACACGCCTTCCAGCTCTACTCAGCAGGAGAAGTCATTTGATGATTTCACAACTAAAAAAAAAAACCAACAAAACTACCAATTATTCCTCTGAAATATTGCATAAGTAAAAAAATTATGCGTAAGTAATAACCTAAACGTTAAAATTATAGCATTAAAGATTATCTGGCGCAAGGCCGGAAGGAAATTCAGATAACACCACTAAATCACTTTTTAGAGGCAAACAAAACCACTATTAGTTTGAATATGACATTAATTTTATGGGGAACTAAGCAATTATCCTGGAAACTAAAATCGTAGTTATATATTCTACCTGGGAAACTATAAAACCGGGTCACATTGCGTAATAAAACGGAGTCCTCATTTGTTGTCACATAAGGCATAAAGCAAAATTAGCCTCTAATATTCCCACTGTTGAGACAGGTTATAAATCCACCACGCGGGCCCAGTGCGTGTTGTTAGATATCACTTGTCTTCGAATTTTTGTTTCTACGACTATGCCGTTTTCCTCACGATGTTTCCCTTCATCGTTATGTGAGCAGCGATGATGAAATTATTTACGTAAAGTACGCAAGTAATGCGACTACCTAGGTTCGAATCCACGACCTAAAAACTTGTAAGTTAGCTATCACTACTCAGTCGCAGAGCAGTGGTGGCCAAGTGGTAACGGCCACGACTTACGAGTTGTAGGTCGTGAGTTCGAACCCCGCCAGGCGCTTTACTTTGTGTAAATTATTTCATCACCCAACTCTCAAAACGGTGAAGGAAAACGTCGTGAGGAAACCGGCATGTCCTAGAACCTAAAATTCGAAGAAATGTGACATCTACTAACCCGCACTGGGCCCGCGTGGTGGATTACGGCCCAATCCTGAGGAGGCCTGTGTCCCAGTAGTGGGAACATTATAGGCCGATGATGACTCAGTCGCATTTAATTTCCATAAATTAAAATTATGTGTAAGGAAGGCTCTTTGGGGCTGGACATGCTTGTTGAAGGACCGATGAACGGTGGAGCAGACGAGTCCTGGAAGAAGAGATAGATGGCTATCGGCAAGCGTAGTGTGGGAAAACTCCCAGTTAGATGGACCGACGACCTTCAGAAAGTGGCTGTAACAGACCGGATGTGGAAGACGGAGGATAGGCTGTTGTGGCGCAGCCTGGGAGGAGCCTATGACCAGCAATGGACTGTGATAAGGTTATTAATTGATTGAGTTAATTGATTGAAAGGGCTTTTTATTTCTTCTCGGTTACTGCCGTAAATGGTTTGAGTGTGCCATAAATGGAAGAAGGAATCAACATCACATAAAACTTGTTTTCTTCTATCTCGTGTTCCGGGTGTTTATAGTCAGATAAATAAATCGATGCATACTTTTACTACTTATATATTTTACTGTTACAGTTTTCATCAAAATTATTTGATATATTGCTATTCAGGATTATGTGTAAATAACGAGTTCATACTCCTTAAAACAATTACTGATTTTATAAATATTTTGTTCCTACAGATTAAAAAAAACTGAAGTGTTGCTTACCGTACTTCAATCTGTGACCGGTTATTATTTTGTCTCGATGTTAGAACTGAATATTTTTTTATTGTTTACTTACACTTTTTCAAAAGTAAGGAATTTTTGAAACTCTGAAATTGAATCTTCGAAATCGGTTATTCCATGACAGAGTCCTCCTTTTTCAGTCAAAATCGCAAATATTGTTGTCGTAAATAATTTAATCGTAAATAATTTCGAAATAAAATCTGATAGTTTTTACTACGAAAGTAAAAACTATTATTCGCATTACATAATTATCTGATAAAATTCTGGTCTCAATTAATATTATGAAGAACCAATCTACCGTTTTATTCTACAAAAGATTAGTTTGTGATTTCCGATGTCGACTGATATCCTTACGATTTCCATTCAAAAAAAAAATAGATAGGATTGAATTTATATTTTTGTAAACTGCAATAGTTTGACTACACTGGTATCTAACCGGGTTGATTTCATCTAAGATTGAAAAATCACACGGAAACTCCATTTCAGATAGTCAACTGAAAACAAACATTTCTCAAAGTAAAAATTGCATGTAAAAACACTGGCCAGATAGAATTTAAAGTAACTGTAGACATTTATGCGGCGAGAATTTAATAAAGTAGTTTCAATATTTACAAGTTTCAATATCTACAACAAAAAGAAAAAAACATTTTTATTAATATAAAAATAAACTAAAAATGTAATCGTAACTATGAAATAATATATGATCACAACAACATTCTCCGAGTTTGTTTCGGCCTCTCTTCTCAGAGTAGTCAGACAGGAATGGCCGACCTCATCTAGTTTAAAAAATATGATTGACGTGTAAAAGTGTTTGTACAAACCTACTCATAGAAATAAAATCATTTATCATTTGAAAGTTGTAAGAAATACCTATGACATGGCAAATTGTGTGTCAATTTGATTTGATTTTTTGGTACACAATAGACGACGCATTAAATAGACCTCTATTCCACAGCCATTAGCCCTTCGCAGGACAGCTGTGTTTCTAACACTGTCAGGCCATTAAGGCCCTTATTCATAAAAGTTATCGAACATCTTAACAGTTGTTTAAGTTTGGTTTTCAAGACGAAACCAGACTTAAACAACTGTTTAGATGTTCGATAACTTTTTATGAATAAGGGCCTTAATGTTTAAGATATCACGGAGGCACTTAAGGTGGAATCGGTCTAATGGGAGTATGTGTCTCCTATACTCGCACCATATCTCAGAAGAGTACAGGAAGTTTGGCAAAACGATGGCTTGAGGTTGTGAGTGTAAATTGTGCTGCCTTAACATGCGTAATTTTTTTTTTCCTTTTATATTTTTTTTTTACCATAATTAGATAAGACAAGAAATAAAGTCATAATTTTAACTTCAAACACGTTGTCTATTTGTAAAACAAACCTTATACACTAGAGGAAAAAAACATTTTTATCGTGTAAGCCCTGACGTTTCATAGTTGGCAATAATTCTAGGTCGAAACGCCCAATTGCGCTAGGCTGGCTGCTGGGCGACAGACTAGAAAATATTGTTGTCCGTTATTACGCTTCCGATTTATTTGCAGTTCGTTTGGTTTGTTTGGTTGAACGCGCTAATCTCAGGAACTACTGGTTTGAATTGAAATATTCTTTTAGTGTTGTATAGCCTATTTATCGAGGAAGGCTATAGGCTTTATAACACCACGCTAAGACCCTTCGGAGTCGAGCAAAGAGAATACGCGAAGTACTCGCACGGGCAGGGGTTTCGAAGCGACGGGGTGGGTCGGGAGTAAGAAATTTGACGCGCGCAAGAAACTAGTTTAATATTAATGTGAAAGTTTGTATGTTTGGATATTTGTCACTCAATTACGAGAAAAACGGCTTAACGGATTTCGATGAAACTTGGCATACAGAAATTTTCTAACCTGGATTATCACATAGGATACTTTATCTCGGTAGTACGTTCCCGTGGGGTATTTAGTTCAGTTCAGACATATATTATAAGGTTCTGATCAGGCCAGTATCTAATATTAACTAAAGAAATATTGTTACAAACTTGTTCTTGGAAATAAAAATGATTAAGTACCCTCCAGAATATCTCATAGCAAAAATGTTCTGTATTTTGTATGTATCCAACTCTTTTTAGAAGGCATGCGAATATTATTATTCTTTTCACTCAGATTTTTATAGAAATTTCACCTCAATTTCTGTCAGCTAGAAAGTCTATCAACGATAACACTGAATAACAAAAGAAACCATATAAAATACACGCCAATACGACGATTAATTGGAAACATGACGGAAATCGCGTTTAAAACGTCAAACAGAATTGTGTGCCGCGTTCAAATTCCAAAATGTTATACGAAAATTCAATGCGAAATCTAAAATCTGATTTGTAACGCTTTCTAGTTTTCGGCGTTCCGTATCGCGGATGCTGAAACGGAACGCTTCTGAAATTGAATTTGTCCGTATATTAAGCTACCACAGGCTCTGAAATATCATCATCATCATCAATTCAGCTGAAAGACTTCCACTGCTGGGCATAGGGTTATCTCCGCCACTTCGACCGGTTCTGTGCTTCAGGAATCTTGCGGCCTTCACAAAATGATCGGTCCACTTTGTGTTAGGCCTTTCCACTTAACGCGCCTTACGCGATCGCCCCTCTAGAAACTTTCGGCCCCATTGGCCATCTGCGAGCAATGTGCCCTGCCTCCTGCCACTCTGAAATATAACTTTAATTACTTGGCAATACAACTAAACAAGAGCTTGTGGGTAAGTTATAATACAGGAACAGAGATCGATCGATCAAGTTAAGCTACGCATGCCGCGGTTGGAACGAGGATGGGTGACCATATTTATATTCCAAGACCCCTATGTGTCAATACAACAACAAAACTTCGTAAATTCGTAAAAAAAACCATGAAGAGGTTGTGAGTTTGTACCTTTCTTGTACTATTGATGTAAACGTATAAAATTCAATAATGGCTGATTTTATCAAACTCAAGAATTTTTATTAAATAGACCATCAAAATTAAAGGCGCTTTTGGTTACAGATGAAGCTACTTGCTCATCCCAAAGCGTAGAAGCTTACTACCACGGAGAACAGGCAAGAAACTCCACGGATATCTAAGGAATGAATTTGACGGTTTGACTGGTTTTGTACGGAAAATATGCGTAACTGCCATATCAGATTTAAAAGCACTTCAAATAGAAGTGTTGTCTGACCTTTGATAAAATAATCTTAAAAAGCAATTTATTATACCTATTATTACCATTTTATATGAATACCTCTAAATGTCGATTACATAATTATGTGTCTTACCCGTCTGTACCTTTCCACGAAACCAAAGCTAAAATTTATAATTTGTTGCTCTCCGATCTTAGACTATCAAGTAATCTTACTGTGACGTTTTCTATATTTTTACAGGTGCCATAATATCCTCAAAGACAAATAATTACCCTCCCTCTCACTGAGAGAAGACCTGTGTCACAGCAGTGGGAATTTTATAGGCCAATTATGTTTAGAAAAAATAATTGGCCTATAATATTCCCACTGCTGTGACACAAATTGTGAACTACATAAACCGTTTACAATTTAACGCACAATGTTTCGATAGATCTGTCTGTCAAAATGTGAACTGGTATCAAGACTGATAGTACCTTGCGCTATTACTAAATAGTCAAGTAACTGCCACTAACTTAGAAGCAGCGCTCGTCGGTCGCTGTCACGGCACCGCTCGCTCGGCTCGCGCGCGCTCGGTTGCCGTTCTAACCTATTCCTGCCAGGGGTGCGGGTTGTTCGAAAAAGATACCGTGGCCCCTGACACACAGGCAATTGAGAGAACACGGGTTTTAGTCAGTAAGTCTGACACGCCCTCCTGCTCCACTCAGAGCGGGAGAAGATATTTGACGATTTTCCAACCTCAAAAAAAAAAAAACCTATCCTTTTCGGTCGGTAAGCAGTATGGTGCAGTTCACAATTTATCGACAGTTTATAATCTCGCTAGATAGATTGTAAGCTAACGGTGTTTACAGTTTTACGGTGGACATATATTTGCTACTTTGACATTGTACGGAACATCAACCGTTCCATTTCGTACTTGCTTGTATTTTTATTTCAACTATGTTGTGATGATAAAAATTTCATTAGTGTATTTTTTTTTCTGGATTGAATCGTGCTGTGAATGGGTTTGCTTTTGATAGACGTGTTTGATTTAAATAATTATATTTTCGAATATAAATTTTGGCTTCAAGACTTCGATTTGCTTGTAGTACTATTTTTTTGCATAATAGATCGTATAATAGGTACGCCTCGGATCTGTAGGCTAGCCCGCCCATGTACAACTAATGTACATTAGTTGTACATGGGCGGGCTAGCCTACAGATCCGAGGCCTTCATATATTTTAAAATAATATGTATAGTAATAAAATGATTTAAACTGTCTTTATATTATATCGATCAATAATCCCCCCCAAACCCCAAAACCGAATTTCGGCCATGGAGGCCAATATTAGTGGAGACTATCCATAGACGCGGGGGATATTATAGTGCACAAGTGAATGCCTAGACATAAGCGCACTCTCGCTTTCTAACTCTGTTCTAATGGGACCACAATTCGACACGACCGCAGAGAGATCAGCCACCGAGTAACTACCCCATTGGTATGTGTCGCAAATGCAACGAAAGAACGCCCTAGGAATAGAACCCAGGAGTCCAGGGGCCTAAGTCTGCTATTTTTATAAATTCGTCATTCCAACACGATCCCATCGCCATTTTGCTAAAAGTTCGTAATCTGCTAAATTCATAATGGTCGATCAGTGGTCGGTCAATGGTCTCGTAAAAGAATTGTGTTATAATGGCATTGTCGTATTGCCATTATTATAAAACCCGTTAGTAGAAACGATTTTCGTAAAAATACTACTAAAGAACATTTATTAATGCCAGATTTCATTTATATGTACATATATATTTTTATATATTATTTTTTAACATATTATTTTAGGAACTACAATTTTTTTAGCAGTATTACCCTCTAAGTCAGTCATTAATGACGCCATTAAATTAGTAGATTACCAAACTTCTCAAAATCACACAACAATTATGAAATCAATGATCGACCATTCTGACACTATTGTAATAGCAGAATTGAGGCCCAGGGGTTTTATTCCCAGGTCAGGCAAAGTGTTATTGTGTTTTACCGTTATAAATTTTACCGTTATATATTGTGTTTTACCGTTATAGAAACAGCCCGGAGTTTGGATGTTGGTGATGTGATACCCTCGCGACTCGGCAGGCTGCAGGATCTAGCTTTAGCCTGTATTGACTACATAAGCCGATGATCAACAAATAAAGATGCTTGCTTGCCTTATGTTACCTACAATAGAAATGTTAAATACAATAAAGAGGAAAGATTTGATTGTTTGTTTGCATTGAATAGGCTCCGAAAGTACTGAACCGATTTGAAAAAATATTTCACTGTTGGGAAGCTACACTATCCCCGGGTAACATAGGCTATATTTTATCCCCATTTTCCCACGGGAACAGGAACTAAAATCGCGGGGCACTGCTAGAGTTAAATATTTTGATCCCAGCATCTCGATTATTTCCACCCAGTAAATAAAATCAGTCTCCAAACAAACTTAATATCCTTTTACTTCTATAATTTCCACCACTACTCGTTCAGGAACACGTAAGTCTGCACGGCCGACTGACTGCCGGCTTAGTCTGATGACTCGGTTGCAAGTAAGTCGTCCAGAAGAGTCCTAAACGGATGTTACCAAGAAATACTGTAATAGTGTTGTGTTTATTTTTTATATGAGTCTGAATTTCTTGGTAGTTGTTCAGCAGTGAAAAATAATTTGATTGACTTGTGTTACGGAGAAATTGTGGTGCCAGAAGTAAAAGAATAGCACCATCCCATTGCTTCCTGTGGGTGTCGTAGAAGGCGACTAAGGGACTTACTAGAGAATGGGCAGCAGCGTTCTCTACACATTTTACTACCATACTGCGATTGCCAACCCGCCTGCCAAGCGTGGCGATTATGGCAAAACCCCCCTTTTGGGGGAAGGCCTATGTCCAGCAGTGGACGTCTTTCGACTGAAATGATGATGATGATGATGACAGGGAAATTGTACATCGTTTTGTTCCCGTGTCGGTCTAATTTAATTCATCTTTGTCATCGTTCAGGTGAAATACATCCACTGCTGGATATAAAATCGCCGCAAAGAGCGGTGTTGGGCTTTCAATTTTAGAGATTTACTGTAACCTTGATATTTCCTTTATACATATGTATCTATGTATGTTAATCCTACTAATCCCTACTTATATTATTAAATGCGAAAGTAACTCTGACTATATGTTACGCTTTCACACCTACACCGCAGAACCGATCGCCATGAAATTTGTCAGCGATATAGCCTGGGATATGTAGAAGGATATAGGATACTTTTTTCCGTGATAACGAACATACGCGCGGGCGGAGCCGCGGGCGTTACTCAATCACGCAAAAACAACTGAACGGATTTGGATGAAATTTGATTTAGATTAACACATAAGATACGTTTTTCTGGTTCCCGCGGGATAATTTCCGACTTCCAAGCGGGCGAAGCCGCGGGTGGAAGCTACTTTTTATGAAAAACGCCCAAAAACAAACGCCTTCTTCCATTGGGGTAGGCAGAAACTATAAAATGCCACATGCTGTGATCCTTTACCTACGTACTCCTTTTGCCTCGTTTCCATTCATCGTTTGGTTATAAATGCAGGCCGGTTGCAGAGCTTTCTGAAGAATATACAGGGTAAGTTTTTATCCAGTGCGCAAACTGTAACCATGAATTCAGCATATCATTCTAGACCCCCCAGCGTAGAAAATTTTCGCCGGTTATATAAATAAAAATCAGCTGTTTCATAGAAAAGTACAATACCTACGCGGTCAAAATGTGTGGAACAGCTGTTTTTTTTTTGTACAACCGGCGAAAAATTTCTGCGCTAGGGGGTCTAGAATGATATGCTGAATTCATGGTTACAATTTGCGCACTGGATAAAAACTTTTCCTGTATGCAATAAAGTCAGTATAATGTCCTTCTAGGGTGTTTCCTTCAAGTAAAGTCAGCCTAGACATATAAATGTATAAGTTTACAATGATAAGAAGGACAAAAATAGTTAGCTCATAAGCACAATTAACAGTAGTTTAAAAAACTAAAAAACACAAAAAAATAATCATGATTTTGTAGTTAGCAGAACTAAAAAATGTAAAATAAATAATAGTTTCAAAAACTACAAAAAAATCACGCTTTAACAACCAAACCAAAAAAGTAGAAAATAATGTGATTCTATTAAAAAACGTAATGTGCTTTTTGAGGGATTTTTATAATCAATGACTACCATTAATTATTTCCTACTTTTTAGTTTGGTTATAAAAGCGTTCTTTATAATTGCGAAATCATTGAATTGTCATCGGTCCTCGATAAGTTTACAAAGTTTAAATGAAATCTGACCGTTTGAAGTGGGTCACAATCAAGTCCGAAGGAGTCGGTTACAAACAAACATACAGGTGAAGCAATTTAAAAAAAAAGTAGCATTAAGAGTACAGCCAATCCTTCAAACATAATCCCTTCTACGGCACCCACAAAAATATCCACGTTAACTATCAAAAATGAACAGAACCATCAAACCAGAATCTGATTCAAAATTTCATCATGTATCCTTTCTGTAAGCGAAGCACGAACCACCTGTACGTCTTGCCACGCCTTATGTAAATATAGGAGGTTCCTAACATTGTGTTTTAACTCCCTCGACTGTTCCCACTTCATTTGTTACCGTTTTTGTAAGGATATCACGATGTCTTGTTGGTTAGGGAGGACCAAACTTAACACTAATCCTAACATTATGAGGAAAAACTAAATTTTTATCAGCATAGGGTAAATTAGGAACTGTCCCCTGGGAAACTGAACTAAATCATTATATTAACAAAATTAGGAAAAACGAGATATTTATCAGTTTGGGGTAATTTAGGAACAGTCACTTATTGAGTACCGTGTGGTGCCGGACGTAAAGAATAGCATCATCCCATCTCTTCCCGTGGGTGTCGTAGGAGGCGACTAAGGGACTTACTAGAGAATGGGCAGCAGCGTTCTACATGCATTTTACCACCATACTGCGATCGCCAACCCGCCTCCCAAGCGTGGCGATTATGGCAAGACCCCCAAATTGGGGGAGGCCGATGTCCATCAGTGGACGTCTTCCGGCTGAAATGATGATGATGATGATGAAGATGATGACTTATTGAGAGCTGCATTGGAATACTTGAAGTCAGTCAAAGACAAATTATTAATTTAAATTGCAACATTACAGAGTACTTTTGAATCTTATAACAAGAGAATAGAAGAACTGAATCTAGTTGCCCTACTCCTTCCAAAAGTTAATTTTTGTATGAAGATGAATGGGCAAGAAACGCCATAGTTACATGCCGTAAACCGAGGTTATTAAAAAATATGGCTGGATTTTGAGAAATAAAAATATAATACCGGCGAAGTGTGAGTCGGACTTGCGCACGAAGTTTTCCGTACCATTATCTATAAAAACGGCAAAAAAATCACGTTTATTGTATGGGAACCCCCCTTAAATATTTGTTTTATTTTAATTTAGTTATTTTCATTTTTAAAGTGAATTTATAACAAAATATTCTGTGACTATTTCAAACGTTGCCGTTATCAATATCGAGCAAAAACTAGCAAAAAATCACGTTTGTTGTATGGGAGCCCCCTTAAATATTTCTTTTATTTTATATTAAATATGTTTTTTAGAATTTGGTCTTATAGCGGCAATAGAAATACATCATCTGTGAAAATTTCAACTGTCTAACTGTCACGGTTCATGAGATACAGCATGGTGACGGACGGACAGACAAACAGACGGACGGATAACGGAATCTTAGTAATAGGTCCCATTTTATCCTTTGGGTAAGGAACCCTAAAAATATGTCTGATCAAAGTTATGAATAAATTGACCACATAAAGGCGTTGATCATCACTTGCAGTGACGTACACGTGAAGTTTTGCAGCACAATTATTTGGCTATACATAAAAAGAGAATAGCAATTTAATTACCTATTTCAATTATATTTAAATTTAAGAAATAGAAGTTTCGATCTTAGTCATCCAGCGAATCGAAGTAACCTCGGTTTCCTGTACATAATCGCATACCTCTTCCGATGTTGGTAGAACTCCGTAGTTACACTATAGAATATATTATTAATACAATATTTTGTTTACATTAATTAGATGATCAAGTGAAGACGATACCTAGGATAAAATAACTATTCAACAATAAGTAGTCATGGGTTGAGATTCTTATACATAAGTTTGTAATTGTATCGTTTCCTGGAGGAGAAAATTATGATTGTTATCAGCCATAATTATGTTGTACCAACGACCTACTTATATCCAGAAAATAATAATTATACCTAATACCGAGCGACCTGAACACAAGTCCATGTCCCATGAGACAGACCAAAATTACAGTACTCTACGCTCTACGACCCCTAAAGGAGCTCTTTTGCTATGCTCACGTTACGTTCTATAACACACCAGTTATTCGGTGCCGGGTAACTAATGGATATATAACATTAAAATTACTTATATTCATTTATTTATTTATATCGATGTCTTACGGGCGAAAAGGGATAAGCGACATTTTTTGAGAAATTCAGTTATATACATACTTAGAATCGCCTTTTTTTTCTGCGTCGATTGGTCTAGGTAACGTTTGCCTACGTGAAACTTTTTGTCGGTTACGCGGTAGGAAAAATATAGACTTCTGTCTATTTATTTCGTTGTAAACGACTTCAATTTTTGTAAAATAATTTTTTTGGTGTTTGATCTACGAATTATTTAAGAATAAAGAAGTTACACCTTTTGGACTTTTTGTAATATTTTAATGATTCGTTAAACTATTTTGGCTGGAAGTAAAAATTCAGAAATACGTATTTAGTTTGTTTTGCCTGTTCGTGTTTAAAACATAATTAGTCGTTTATTCCGTTTTGGCCGCATTTTGCAGACTCTTGTTTTTAATTTGATAAGTGCGAGGTGCCATTTTTATGTTAATTAAAGACTGAGCTGATTACCTAATTAAATGGTTTTTTATTGTATACCTATACCTCTTGGGTGAACTTGAAATGTTAAATGCAGAGATAACAGTTTTTTAAAGTAAAATAATCAAAATACATCCACTAAATAATTAACATCTTTTCAAAAAATGTGCTTGATACAATTTTCCTTTCAGTCAACTATTGTTACATTGTTTGTTAGATTATATTATCAGATTTTTTTCTCTAAAAACCAAGACTTGACCTTTTTTTCCTTAATTTAAATAAAACATGGGTTGAATTTAGGTCATTTTTACTCGCATCAGATAATTTGATAATTCAATTTACGACATTTTGGGTGATTTTAAAATAAAGACCATTTGGGGATAACCGACAGTAACTGCTTCTTGCAGGCTGAATTCCGTAAAAATAAAAACGCCATCTTATAGATAGCATGCTAAATATCATAAAAACTCATTTCCAGGCTTTCGGGAGCTATACTTAATTTTTTATGAATTTTTTTCGTTTATTTTGAACTTTAAATCACTCCCCTGTAAAATTTGAAAAGAGGCGGTTATCCTTTTTCGCCCGTAAGGCATAGATATAAGGACAACCAACAACGCTTACACGAAAAATAAATTTTAAAGCACTTATAATCTTCCAATTTATAGTGTAGCCTTAATTAAAGGCTGCCGTGTAGGAAAAGCAGTTACAAAACAGATTTAACTTATTTAGATACATTGTTACATAAATACAGTTTATTGTTGCATAAATCCTACCTACAAATACAAATGAACACTTATTAAGTTTGATTGATCCAATCAATTTTGTTCGAAGTTGTGCCAACCAAAAAAAAAAAAAACGACGGGTTGCACTCCGGGAGTGCCGGCAGAAGTGAAGACTTGAATATTAATATTATGCATTTTTGATATTTTGGAATGGTTAGGGAATAATTTTGCACGAATTGCTTTAATTATCAGTATAAAAGTACTATCTTTTATGTGGCAGAATACAATGTTTATTTATTGCGCTATCGTACACAAACATACACACACGAACATTCGCGCAAGCGCCCTGCGCCGCCTAAACGAAACAGGTGCAGGCATACATTTTCGCCGCGCCGTAGAAAGAGAGGGGGATACCTACTTCCTCTCCTACGCCGCGCCGGCTGTCTACTCTCCATCCGTGTTACGAATTTTCGATCAGGTCACGTGTCCTGACGCGAGTTTAACATTTTTTACCCATTACAAAAAAAAGTGTACAACGCCGCTAAAGAAGTTTTCACTACAAAAAGAAAAAATACAAATAAATCTAAATCTTTACGTAAGTGAAACAAAACAAAAACTAAAGAAACTACAGTATTATTGTTTCAGTTTTGTGATAATGCCCTATCTTTATAAAAAGGAAAATACGTCAAAAATATCTTTATTTTCTAGATACTGACGCTACATCAAAGTCGTCAAAAGCGCGAAAGTCCGATAACCAGCCTTCCCAAGGGATGTCGTATTTCCCAATAACTGGGTTGTCGAGATCAGTACTTACTCTCGAATATAATTCCGATAGATCGACATTGGAATTGTCAGTCAAACGTCAGGGATTGGCTAGACTCAGTGAGTCCAGCCAATCCCTGACGTTTAACTCAACCAACTGACGTTTGACCAATGTCGATCTATCGGAATTTTATTCCAGAGTAAGCACCCAGATCAGCAGTCGCTTTATGTGAAATACTGATTTCAGCTGCATCCGGTCAAACAAGAAACTGATGTCAACATAGTTGTAAAAAGGCTAGGCAGACAAAGATGAGAAACTTTACTCAGATTTTTAATTTGATAGACCAAAATGACAGCTGTTACTTTCACTTAGGGTGAAACTTGTCGACATTTTTCCCATTCAAACTGCGGGAGTATATTACTCTACTGTTCGACAATATACATCAGAAATGAAACATGGTATGATTTTGTCTCTTTATTAATATTGTCAGTGGAGAGCAGTGGTGGCTCAGTGGTAACGGCCGCGACTTACGAGTTTGTAGGTCGTGCGTTCGAGCCCAGCCAGGCGCATTACTTTGTGTAAATAATTTCATCACGTGAACTGCTCTCAAACGGTGAAGGAAAACATCGTGAGGAAACCGGCAGATCCTAGAACCAAAAATTCGAAGACATGTGACATCTACCAACTGGGCCCGCGTGGTAGATTACGGCCCACTCCCTCTCACTGAGAGGAGGCCTATGTCCCAGCAGTGGGAACGTTATAGGCTAAGTACGTATTAGTATTGTCTGTATGGAAACAGAATACTAAAATAAGAAGCCATTAAATAGTTAGGAGCCAACAAAGATTTGTTTTTCTTGCTAATTTATCCTAACTTTGGGCGTGTCTAAGCAAGCGGTCTGTCAGTGCGTTCGTAGCCTCAATGGAAGCTTGGTACCTTTTCATTTCATATAAAAAAAACTTAAAATAAAAACCCCATTTCTATCTACAATATTTAAATTAACAGATATATTGGCGCGTCCTCAAGGCGACATAAATCATGATTATTCAAACGTAATGCAGACTTCAAATCAATCATACTATTGAAGATATAAATGATCAATCCCTTGTATCTCTGTTTGCGTTCAGTGTGCGAGTTTATAGCCGACTAGTCCTGTTTCTATGCTTAGGGTGTGTGCACACGTGTCACAGTTACAACCATACTACAGTCCGAAAATATGTTAAGCAACATGAGACCATTGCACGACAAGTTCCTCTTTAAGGCGCTGCCCAAACGTAGGACACCGTAAAACAATTTACCAAGCAAGAAAAAAAGTGAGTGTACCGTCAAATGTTCGAGGAAAAGACTTACTTATTTTAACACAGCTTATCTCATAAAAACATTTCATAACTTAATAGTATCATGATATAACAATCATAAAAGAGATATTTAAAAAAAAAAAATGTTGAGCATAGTCCGTCATATTTTTTTGTAATTAATTCAAACAACCACAAGAATAACTCATTTTTTCCACTAAGACGTGTGTTTACTTTATAATTTAGTTAAAACTGCAAAATTACTTTCCGTTGTCATTCGATTCAACTAACATCAAACGCATTGCTGTTTTGGACTTTATTTGTTGCCGTGATGCGCTATTGTCTAATACCTAAAAAATTGCTTGTAAGGGTTCTGGGATGGGAACCAATCCATAGAATTTGCAATGTCTCTGATGTTGTAAATTCCTATAAGCGGATGTGTTACCATCATGGGTGGCCAAGAAACAGAAAAAAACAAAACAGTCGCATTTTTTCAACAAATTCAGTAACGTAGCTTTGTCGCTGTGAGTTACGCAACCACACTCACTTATGTATTTCACAGCTGTGATGTGGTGTGGTTTCCACACGTCTGTGCAGACCCTAAGAGACCATTTAACCACGTGAACTGCATTTGTGTGTAGTCCTTTGTCAGAGATACTGTGACCGTTTGAGTTTGTGATTTATGTATCTGTGTACGTAAACATACCTAAGCAGAGTTATGGCGTGACTAGATCATGCAGTTCTGTGTCAATTTAGCATGAGAAGGGATCATTTGAATAGCATTTAGTTACTGTCGTTTATCCGTCAGTAAACCTTAATAGGTCCACTTGCGCGTATAGTCAGATTAAATGAGTAAATGTAGAGTTTGTTAAGTTGGCGTTAAGTAATTAACATGTTTACTCTCATTGCACGTTGTTCCTCTAAAAAGTAATACCAAACATCCTATTTGCATAACACACTATCAGGCACAATCTGAATCATTTTGAAATATTTTGCTAATTCACTGCTTCATATGTTCGAAACATTTGTCTGGTCAATAACGAAAATAACGCTGTGAATAGAAAGAAAGAAAATACGTTTATTTGCAGTAAACATGACGCAAAAAAAAACAGGAATACAAAAATAAGAAATGGTTGAGGGAAACATGCGTCACATCCACGCAAAACGGCTACCGCTCAGCATTATGCTGCGACCCTATGCAAGACAGACCCCCGGCGCTGGTTTTCAGCGACAGCCGGCTTTGACGTATTGACTGAATATAAAAATAATAAGAAATAAAAAATGAAAAAAAATAACAAGGAAATAGACATAGGTACATGCTACGAGAATATCATCCTCAAAAAACATTTTCCTCTGTACGTAGTGGTAACATTTCGAAACGTCATCCATAGATAAATCTGCGTGTGTGTCATAAAATTGATGTAAGAAATTACAAAAAGGCCAAATATGTAATGTGTTTATCAATAGTTGTGTGTCAGTGCCGTAGGTCAGTGTTTTAGCAGTTTTTGAGTGAATGTGATAGCTGAGATGGACCCAATCAAGAGACAAAGCAAAACCTTGGAATCTGGAGGGTGACCCGACATGCCAAACACTATTTTAATGAGCTCCAAAAGCTCTTAAAACAGGATGTCGCCATTGACGCGTAAGACGCGCACTGTCCCCCCCGAGTGGGTTCCCGCATTGTCGTTGCAGGGGGGCTCAGTAACCGTGGATTCCGGCCACGGTGAAGCTAAGAGAAACCCAAAGGTGGGGCCGCTCGTCAGGGCTTTTGCCTTAAAGCCATTGACGTAGCGGCCAAAAAGTAGGTTGCGGTGAGGTGCACCGCAACTGAGGTGAGCCGCGATGTCGAATGGGAGGCATCGCGGCTGAGGGTTACGGGCTGCGGTAGAGGAGTGCCGGTGCTTCTGAGCAGCGCTCTTCCCTTCCGTGGCCTGGACGGGGCCGCCACCGTTTGATGGCGGACGCGGTGGGGCCGCAGGGGAAGAGGAGTGTCGGTATAGCGTCAGCCGCTCTCCCTATCCTCTGCGGCCGAAAAGTGGTAGACGGGATGCCGCGTAGTGTTCCACACGCGCGCCGTCAAAGATGTCAGCAACCACCGGTGGGGTCCGCAAGGGCCGATGCCTGCCAGGGGTGCGGGTTTGTTCGAAAGAGATACCACAGCCCCTGGCATACGGGCTACTGAGGGAACACGGGTGGGTTTTAGTCAGTAAAAGTCTGACATGCCCTCCTGCTCTACTCAGCAGGAGAAGTCATTTGATGATTTCCCAACCAAAAAAAAAAAAAAAAAAGACGCGCACTGTTAAAACTGCGAAATGTATGTCAAGTCAGGGGTAGAAATGTATACACTTAATAAGACAGAAGGATAGGTAGAATACATCAAAATCCAAAAGCTTATGAAGATTTTAATTAAGTTGGAGACAAGACCTATTTCTAACTAGGTACTGCCCGCGCCTCGTCCGCGTGATTTCTCTTGATTTAACATAAAATATATCCCGTGACACTCAGAAATACTGTAGCTACCTAATTGTGACAGAATTTTCGGAATCGGATCTGTTTACAAACGAAAAATAACTCTTTTATTATTGTTAGTGAACAAATTTATGGAGAAAACAGTTTCTTTGTTGCTTATTTATTCTGTGAATTATTCAACAATATTTCAAAATGGCGAATTCAGTTATCGGCATGGCATTCCTTCATCATATTATTGACGAACGAATTCGATAACGCTTTTGTTCGTTGCAATAATCAGTGGTATTTCTTTTAACGAAACACTGAATTCTGTTACAAATTATGTGGGTATTTTTTCTTTTAAGTACTTATTATTTATTACTTAAAACTAAACCCTATTATTATAAAACAAGGCTTTTCTTTAAGTATGGTTTACGTCGTATTAGATATATACATTTCATACCTGTGTCAAAGAATGACCGTTGTGATTTGAAAATCAATTTCCAATTCCTTGACTTTTTCAAACTTTTACTTACGAGTACGTTGTCTTTTATAACTCTTACAACTTAATAAAAATTAATAAAACTCCAAATGCGTATTTATTTATTTAGAGGGGTTTGTGGCTAAGTAACAATAGCTGCGCGGGTCGATCGATCAGGTTAAGCTACGCTTGCCGCGGTTGGTCCGTGGATGGGTGACCATCTTTACATACCAAGACCCCTTCTTGCCTCGGAAAGCACGTTAAGCCGTTGGTCCCGGCTGTCATTTGTGGATCTTTGACAGTCGTTACGGGTCGTCAGAAGCCCGAAAGTCTGACAACCATTCTTACCAAGGGGTATCGTATTACTTAGTAACTGGGTTGTGGAGGTCAGATAGGCAGTCGCTCCATGCAAAATACTGGTATTCAGCTGCATCCGGTTAGACTGGAAGCTGACCCCAACATAGTTGGGAAAAGGCTAGGCTGATGATGATGATGATGCGTATTTGTTCCCAAAACAAATAGATTTTTTGATAAAAATTCACTCGGCAGCATTAAAAAACATTTACACGAAAAAAACTCAAAGATTGGGCAAAAACGTGCCCTCAGACGAGCGTATCATTCACAGCTCGTCGCTACTAAAAGTGCGTTGTCACGGGTGCATTAAAAAAAGAAACTTTATTACTCAAACTTTTTACGGAAGGGCACTGGTTGTCATATTTTCGAATTTACCACCAACTTTAATGGTACTAAAAGGATGACTGGGTCACGGCACTCACGGCACAGATTAAGGAGTAGTACTTTAATAGATGCGAAACTGCCACTCTTGATGTATTCTAGATACCTGCCTACACTGTCCTCCCATACCCACATACTAACGCAGTATTTTTTTTTCTTTATGTATTAATAAGAACTAATGTGATTCTTAGTAATTTATTACAATCTAGACTAATAAACAATAATTCTAACTTAATAATTTACGTAGTAGATTACGGTATAACCAAGAATAGTGTAATTTTACACTTTTACACAATTCCGTAGCACTTTCTTAGAGTCAGATAATTAAAAAAAAAAACACTTTGTTCGTGTGTTACATGTGTAGCTATACTATCACTGTTACTATTATTCACTATTTATACACTACACTAATTCAAATGTTTTAGTTCTCTTTAGCCTACGCACTATATCTGTGTTGCCTAGCAGCTGAATTGCCTCGATGTTCACATGTCGGTGAAGTCTGTGTTCGTGGGCTATTTTTTCGTTATTTTAATTACAACACTGTTAATAGAAATAGTAAAAGCCAATTATTTTTAAAAGAGTAACCATGGAGTTTCTTGCCGGGTCTTATCTATAGGCAACGACCAATAGGATCCGTGCACGTGGTTTCTGACGTTTTATATGTGGCCATGTAGGTTTACGTGAAATCAAATGTTTAGATGTTTTCAATTTTTTTTTCAGTTTTAGACACGTAAAACAGATTTTACAATTAACAAGATATATGGCGTTATTTACGCGCCGTCGACTCGCAGTTTACGTGCTGCGTACGCAACGCATGTTGCTTTTTCAAGGCAGAAAATGTGCCATCGACGTGCATTACACAGAAGGAGCCTATAGAAACGCGCTGTGCATAGGCCGTTAGGAGTAAACCCTTCGCTTGGGTTTTACCACACCTAATTCATTCTTTGATCTGTGTTCAATAAAAAATAATAAAACACGACTACTGAAAAATAATGCTCTTAAAGCCTAGGCCTAGCCTTTTCCCAGCTATGTTGGGGTCGGCTTCCAATCTAACCGGATGCAGCTGAATACCAGTATTTTACATGGAGCGACTGCCTATCTGCCCTCCACAAACCAGTTACTGGGTAATACGATACCCCTTGGTAAGACTGGTTGTCAGACTTTCGGCCTTCTGACGACCCGTAACGACTGTCAAAGATCCACAAATGATAGCCGGGACCAACGGCTTAACGTGCTTTCCGAGGCACGGAGGGGTCTTGGTATGTAAAGATGGTCACCCATCCACGGAACAACCGTGGCAAGCGTAGCTTAGCCTGGCTGATCGACCCGTGCAGCTATTGTTATTTAGCCACAAGCCCCTCACACTTTTTAGCCAAATGTATGAGACAAAAAAAATTCTCATCTTCACGCCGTGGGTAGTGGTATGCCACTTTGCCCTAAAGCATATGATCGCTGACTATTGTTACCATGTATTTTTTTGTTCGAGTATGTGGTACACGACTAAGGCTTTCAGATATGAATAATTTCTTGTTTCATACATTTTAGAGCGATATTTTTCAGAAAGGTCTTTTATTTACATTATTTTGTAGTTTTCTCACAACTTAATTTTATTAAATTTGAATGTGCTAATTAGGCCCTTTAATTTGATACCCAGCACGGCATTTTTACTATAGTTCATAACTTTATGTCCTCGAAACGGCGCTATAAAATTAGTCTAATACCTTTAAACGAGCAATTCTTGTATATTATAGTCTGAATGTCGGAAACTGCTCCAACGATTTTCATGAAATTTTGTATGCAGGGGGTTTCGGGGGCGATAAACCGATCTAGCTAGGTTTCATTCTTAGAAAACGTCAAACAAAACAAAAACGATCAAAGTTCGGTCATCCAGATATTATTCAATTAAATGTGACGAAACAATACTAATAACGAACAGACGATAGAGCCGTGGTGGCCAAGTGGTAACGGCCGCGACTTACGAGTTGTAGGTCGTGAGTTCGAACCCAGACAGGCGCTTTACTTTGTGTAAATTATTTCATCACCACTGCTCTCAAAACGGTGAAGGAAAACATCGTGAGGAAACCGGCATGTCCTAGAACCAAAAATTCGGAGTCATGTGACATCTACCAACACACACTGGGCCCGCGTGATGGATTACGGCCAATTCCCTCTCACCGAGAGGAGGCCTGTGTCCCAGCAGTGGGAACATTATAGGCTGATGATGATGATGATCAAACGCTTCCAACGATACCTCATTTACAAAATTATGGTGAGAAGTTTCGAAGTTATGAGGGAACAAATGAACATACACATATAGACCCACATACATACCGGTCAAAAGCAAAACCCTCGTTTTTGTTTCGCCGTAGTTGATCTATGTAATCAAACGACTGAAGATCCAAGCAGCCTACCATACAAAAAGTTGCCCGACTTTCATTCACTTCCATACGATTTTCTTATTCTTTGGCCAGAATTTAAAACTTGATACACTTTTACGCAAAAAGATCGTGATATCAAACCATTGACGGTGTTCTTCGTAACTTAGTTCAACGGTTGGTTGATTTTTCATTACAAAAGTAATGAAATTTTATTTTAAAAATGCAGCTGTTTAAAATGCAAGAGGGGTTAGTAATGCCTGAAGGAAAATTGTATTGAATTTTAATTGAGTTTATTAGGTACTCCATAATATATGATTCGTTTAAATTACTGGTAGTAGTTTGTTAAGCGTTAGATGACTAATTGATAAGATATTCAAGTTAAACAGATTTTTCTCCTGTCTGAAAAAAAAAAAACGTGGAAAGACATCGCGGTATAAATTTAATAAAATTACTTAGTGAGATATGTTATCAACATTATAATTATTTAAAAAAAATACTTTCGACATTATCATAATCTGTACTATAATTTATCTACTAATAGAGGAAATATTTGTTTGTTTGTTTGCATTGAATAGGCTCCGAAACTACTGAACCGATTTGAAAAGTTATTTCACTGTTGGGAAGCTACACTAACTCCGAGTGACATAGGCTATATTTTATCCCGGTTGACTCGTTGGCCTAGTGGTCGCAAACGTTATGGCTGACCTCATGGTCATCATCATCATTTCAACCGAAAGACGTCCACTGCTGGACATAAGCCTCCCCCAAAAGGGGGATTTGCCATAATCGCCACACTTGGCATGCCTTTGGCGATCGCAGTAAGGTGGTAAAATACATAGAGAACGCTGCTACCCCATTCTCTGGTAAGTCCCTTAGTCGCCTTCTACGACATCTATGGGATGAAATAGGATGGTGCTATTCTTTACGTCTAGCATCATACGGAACATGAGGTACTGGTTTCGATTTGGCAAAGTATTATTGGAATGTTCCATCTGGAGTTTGTCTGATAAGTTCAGTCTCGATTTATGCCGGAATTATTGGCAATAGCCTCCTTTTACATGGGACTTAAATCTAACTGGCGGAATGTGGGTGTACTATTGAAGGTACACCTCTACCTAACCCTTCGGGGAATTAAGGCGTAATGTTATGTTATTTAATGTTATAAATAACTACTAGCTGACCGGCCAGACGTTGTCCTGCCCGAATAGTGTCACCTACCGGATCCAATCGTGAATCTAAACCATTATCGAATCCACTTGAACACAAAAAATATTTCATAAAAATTGGTCCAGCCGTTTAGAAGGAGTTCAGGCACTGTCACATACACATAATTATTTAATCTGTTACCTTTTGACTGATTGTAAAAATAAAAAGGATTCTTGCTCAGTTTGCGTATTTTAATAAATAATTAGTTCTGGAATTACTTAAATACTTTCGTAAATTGTCAGTCAGAAACACACGCACAGAAGAATTGTATACCTCTATAAAGATTTGAACGTTCCAAAATTAAACCAAAGAACATTACAACTACAACAAACACCGTTCCAATAGTTCATACCTCTAGAAGTATTTGCGTAAGTATTTCTCATATCTGCCTAATACAAAAAGACAAACATTCTACAAGAGTCTGTCGACTTTCGGAACATTCAGGACAAACATGTTTAAGTATTTAAACTTTGTTATGAATATTCGTGAACTTCACTGTGAAACACATGTGGTTATGGCGATGGAGGGAAGGGGAATAGGGACACGTGTAATTCGTGTATCTCGTTAATTTTCTGGGATTTTCCATCATCATCTGTTTAGCCTTTTTTCCAACTGTTGGGATCGGCTTCCTGTTTAACCGGATGCAGTTGGATACCTGTATATTACATGAGGAGCGACTGCCTATTCTGATCTCCAAAACCCATTTACTGGGTAACATGATACAGCTTGGTAGTACTAGTTGTCAGACTTTCGGGATCCTGACGATCCGTATTGACTGTCAAAGATCCAACATGTTCCATGAGACTAAAATTGAATCCAAATGTTTTCGATTGAAACTGATTGGGGAAACGATTAGGTACTTTCCTATACAAGAATAGTCTTTATTCAGTGCGTAAACTTTAACCATGAATTCAGTATATCATTCTAGAACCCCCAGCGCAGAAATTTTTCGTCAGTTTAACAAAAAGAATCGGCTGTTCCATAGAGAAGTGCAATACGTACGCGGTAAAAGTCTAAGTATGCAACAGCTAATTTTTTTTGTAGAACCGACGAAAATTTTCTGTGTTGAGGGTCTACAAAGATATGCTGAATTCATGGTTACAGTTTGCGCACTGGATAAAAACTTATCCTGTATGGATATGGTTAATTCAAAATAGGTACGAAATTATAATATACATTAAGTACCTACTTGTTTACGTAACGATAAAGAATGAAGCAAAACCGTGTCTCTGTTTACAAAATCTTTTATCCATATCTGTGTTGTACACACGGCTACTCATCAAGCTATTGTTTCCAGTATAGCTGATCTCGCATTGTATAGGATTTCCGTACAGTTTGAGATCAGCGTAAACTGGAAATGTATAGCTTGATGTTTAGCCGTGGGGTACACAAAACTTTATTACGTCAGTCGCAAATAGGTACGAACTTCAAAATACCGATTTTCATTATTCCGAATGGTTCAAAATTCCGAATATAACAACTCCGACTTATCATTACTCCTATTTTATCATTCCTAAATTTCAATATTAATGACTATTCTCTAAATACCGAGTTTCAATAGATCGAATAATTATAAAATTCGGACTTTTGAAAATTGGAACATCGAAATTCGGAATACAATATTTCGGAGTATTTGGGTGTTCCCGTAGCCGTGTGTACCAAATTTTAAATAATTTAAAATGTAGATAAAAAGTAACTGCACGTTTTCATTTTAATAATTTTTATAAAGTGAAACCTAATATTACAGCACCATCTCAAATGTTAATTTGCATAGTCCTCATATGGCCTGGCCAAAATTTTAGAGAATGTGACCTATGAGGCCAGTTTTGGTCTTAGTTCTCAGTGTAGCCAGTTAAGTAGCACTGAACTCATGTTGTTTTAAAACATAACGAAATTTTGAGGCTTTATGCGTAAAAATTCAGTGTTATTAAAAAAAAAAAACAGAAATAAACCGACTGGATGCAGAGCGCGGAGAACATAGTGTGGTGGCGCAGCCTGGGAGAGGCCTATGTCCAACAGAAGACTGCAATTGACTGATTTGATTTAATGTTGATTGAAAAAATATCAGAATAAAATAAACAAATATCATGTAAGTCAAATAAGTCAGTTACAAGCACGTTCCTAACAATTTAACTCCTTGTTTATGAAAGTATTAGCTTAACTTGGTGCAGCGTGCTACAAAATGCAAGATTTTTTTTACACACTCTTTAATTGAAACTTGAATGACTGTGAGTAAGTAACCTGCATTAAGTACTTAGAGTCGGGGGATTACGAGTAAATGTTATGAAAATGTACGTGCTGTAAAATTTACGTGTTTCTGCTGGGGAGTTTGTTGCGCCACTTCTTCTTCCCAGCGAAAGCACTAGGAAGTGGTGAAGGGCGGGTGTTTTGGGGGACTGTCTTATGTAATTTTGACGCTCAAAGAAAGTGAAAGACAAAATCTAAAAAAAAAAACTGACTTCCGGAAAAACACTACAAAGTGAAAAATTACTTTAATTTCGGAAGGCGGTTACAATATATTAATAAAATACATATCAAAAGTCACCGCTTTCCGAAATTAAAGTAATTTTTCATTTTGTAATGTTTTCCAGAAAACGGTTGTTTTTTTTTTGTTTTTCTTTTTCAGTTTTTAGTTATAGTATTTACCTACCCCACACCAATTCGAAATTTCATCATCCTTGGGATCAAAACAATACATATTTGATTGATTTGCTGTAATTTTTGAAGAGTTCCGTTGTGTGCCTCGAAAACGCATCATCTGATCTATATGAAATTTAAACGGGACCATTTTGGAATAAACCCCTTTTAAACAAAAAAAGAATTTTGCAAATCGGTCTATATATGACGGAGTTATGCCCGAACCTCCACCTAATTCCTAACCGTTTAAGAGTTGTACCTTCCTTCATCAGCTCAGCGTCATGAGGTGACGATGACCTTAAGCAAATGTCTCAATAGTTTTAGAAAATATATGAAAAATATTGTTTAAACCTATAAAATTTGAGGGTTGCCCTCGATTTCCCTGGGATCCCATCATCATATCCTGACTTGGTACCAATAGGACCACCTCAGGAGTATACTCTTTCACATAGAAAATAATTTTGAGAATCGGTCCACAAATGGGGAAAAATCAGTGAACATACCTACATAAAAAAAATACATACAGTCGAACATAATATAACCTCCTTTTTTGAAGTCAGTTAAAAAGTGCTGACTCTCAGCCTAGTTTGAATAAATGACTTTCTATTTTGATTTTGTAGCATTTTCATGCAACGTCAAAAAATGCCAGTTGTTATTTGAAGTTACGGCCAATTTAAATTGGTAGTCAATTTGAATAACAAATATTTTTCCTAACTTTACCTAAGTTTGACCCACAAAAACGAATCTTACCAAAATAGTACATTACGAGACGTATGACTACTTAAGTCATACGTCTCGTAATGTACTATTTCACGCCGTGTAATAATGGACCACTTATGTCCATTATTGCACGGCGTGAAACTTGTGCCCGAGCGTAGTGACCTAAACTCACACTTTTCTTTATTAAAAACTTTTTCAAAAATATAACAACCGACTTCCAAACAAACACTACAAAGTTTTTGAAAAAATATTTTATTTTTCACTTTTTAGTTACCTACCCCACACCAATTCCAAATTTCATCATCCTTGGCGTCAAAACAATGCTTATATATATGCGATAGCAACATTCGCGGTGGATTTGCTGAATTTTTTTGAAGAGTTCCGTTGTCTGTCTCCGAAACGCATCATCAGATCTATATGAAATTTCAATGGGACCATTTCGGAGTAAACCCCTTTCTAACAAAAAAAGAATTTTGCAAATCCATCTGAATACGACGGAGTTATGCCCGAACATACAAAAAAAAAAAAATTATAAACATTTCGAATTAATAACCTCCTTCTTTTTGAAATCGGTTAAAAATTTACTACTTTTGTCACAGAAAAGCGTGACTTATGTTTGGGTTTAAGTCACACAGTTCTATAAAACTCTATAACAGCAACAGTCTCTCAATTACGTACATTTTCAAGCAACAAACTTGCTGTCAACAAACACCATCTAACCACGCAATCATTTCGTACCGGATCGCCTTCGCAGACGGTTACAGCAAAAACTTCCCAATAACTTGGCAATACTGGCAAACTTATCCCATTAGGCACACAATCGGGATTGATCCGGCCCGTGTGACGGTCATCCGGTTATTCTGCCAGCTATCCGGATATAGAAACTTTAGTAACAAGCAAGTGATGTTCTAGTTTAACCGGAATCGTTAAAGTTTGAATTTCTCTTCTTTAAAATGCTTTTGAAAGTATTTTTCATTTTGAGGGTGGGAAATCTTAAAATAACTTCTCCCACTCTGGGTGGAGTAGGAGGGCGTGTCAGACTTTTACTGACTAAAACCCACCCGTATTCCCTTAGTAGCCTATGTGCCAGGAGCCACGGCATCTCTTTCGAACAACCCGCACCTCTACGGCCCTTACGGGCCCCATCAGTTTGTGCTGACATCTCTTTGAGGCGCGCGTGGAACACAACGCGCCATTGACCCGGGCTTGGTCCTTACCGGACGGCGAGCTACCCATTACTCGTCGTACGCAAGCCCATGCCTATGGTGGCCGGGAATTAGCCTGGGATTCCCGACTCCCAGTGTGTCTCGTGCGGAGGCTAGGGCCGTAAGGACGCATATACTGCCTCACCCTCACGTGCGCCGCCTCCCTCTTCGCGAGCATCACTGCTTCGCAGAAGGATGCTATTGTAAGTGTAATTTTTATTTATACTGTGCTGAGTATGGGACATGTCCGAAATAGACCTAATCCATAGCTTTCATCAGGCGTAACCGCTGGGTCAAGAGCAGGCACATTCAGAAATTAATAAAAAATAAATTAAAATTGTACGACAATACAATCAAGTCATTCAGCACCCTAATTGCGTACTTAACACACTTTTAATCAGACCTGAACAATATTGAAGATTGTTGCTAATCCATTCATTCATTCATAAGTTCAAAAAAATTGTGGAACTGCGCGGTGTTTCTTTTTTTTATATGGGTGGGAAATCATCAAATGTCTTCTCCCGCTCTGGGTGGAGCAGGAGGGCGTGTCAGACTTTTACTGACTAAAACCCACCCGTGTTCCCTCAGTTGCCCGTGTGCTAAGGGCGACGATATCTCTTTCGAACAACCCGCACCCCTGGCAGACATCGGCCCCTGCGGAACCCTCGGTCACCCTGCGACGGGTCAGCACAGTGGTCCCGCCGCCTACCACTTTTCGGCCGCAGGGGATAGTGAGAACGGCCAACGCTATACCGACACTCCTCTTCCCCTGCGGCCCCACCGCGTCCGCCATCAAACGGTGGCTGCCCCGTCCATGCCACGGAACGTAAGAGAGCTACTTAAAAGTACCGGTACTCCTCCTCCGCCGCAGCCTGTAACCCTCAGCCCCGATGCCTCCCATTCGACATCGCGGCCCACCTCAGTTGCGATGCACCTCACAGCAACCTACTTTTTTTAACCGCTACGTCGTCGGCTTTGAGGCAAAAGCCCTGACGAGCGGCCCCACCTTGGGGTTCCTCTTCGCTTCACAGTGGCTGGGAGACCACGGCTACTGAGCCCCCCCGCAACGACAATGCGGGAACCCACTCGGGGGGAACTGTGTGGTGTTACATGGATGGATAGAATAAGAAATGAGTACATAAGAGGAAGCCTGAAAGTGGCACCGGTAACTGAATAGTTGTGAGAAAATCTGTTGTAATGGTAAGGGCATGTGATACGGAGGAATGAGTAAAGCGTCGTGAAGAAAGTTTTGAGTATGAATGTCGCTGGCTATAAGAGTAGGGGGAGACCAAAGAAACGATGGACGGACTGTGTGAATGATGATATGGTTAGAAAGGGTGTGACTACGGAGATGACGACTAATAGAGAAGTGTGGAAGAAAAAGACATGCCTTAGCAAATAAATTGGCGTAAGGGCAGTATTCTTGTACCTGCTCGCTCATTTTTAAGATCGCTTCGTAGTTGTTAATTTCGGTCAGTGAACTAGTTCCTGTTATTAGTTCGGTCTTCGCTCTCAGTCAGCACTTCCGTAGATCATAGAGCAACGTTAGTCTACTGTTATTATAACGCGCGTCTCATTCTAGCAAGTTTGGTCGGTCGAAAAAAAAAATCAGACCTCCTATGCAAGATCAATAGTCAGCTGACCAAATTTTCATGAGAGGTCCCTGTTTTTTTTTCATTTTTTTCAACAAAAAAAAATATGAAAGAACCCTGGCACAAATTCAGACTCCTGAGAAATTCCTTAAAGAAAAAACCAATGACACTTTGCCCGACAAGGGAATCAAATCCAGATCCGCATGCTTAACATTAACGCTTGCGAACACTACTGGTGTAGTGTTCGCAAACGAGGCAGTCATATTTCTAAAATGAATTATCAAGAAAACTTAGATTTCGAGGGAATTTCGGATATTAGATAACTACTATGTAAAATTTTGAAAATCAGCCTATAATTTGACTTATTTTAATTTTATTACCCGTGAAAACTTAAGTGGCTTCAAGTTTAAACTATGTATATTGGCGTTTTTTACCCCAGACAAACACTTTTACAATAAGCTCTATTAATGCAAAAAAACAAAATACAAAAATCTCTACGCAGGTGAACGAACCTAAAAATAAAGGTAAGCGAAGGTCGAGCAATAATTCCTAAAATACATATGAAATAGAAATAACACAAAAGAATAAACCTGTACGGTTTTAGAAACCCACCTTTTCTTTTATATTAGTATATGAATACCTTTATTTCTGTACAACTAAGTCGACTTACAACAGAAAACTAAAAACCGTAATATCGAAATTATCGATATTCGAAAGCACATCCCTAGTGGTTAATGGGACGTTGAAACTAAACGTGGAGGCAAGGTTGTAGCATTAATACTGTAATGACTCTGCTTTACGGCTATTTATTGGAAACTTTGTTTATGGTGGCATTATGTCATTTTGTATAATGAATGGTTTGAGGTGATGTAATGATATCATTCCGCTACCTTAATAGTTGTGACTGCCCATTGGTCGAATAGTTTATGAATGCATGAAAATCGGGCAAATTGTTATTGGATTTTGCCATTTGAAATTTCTCAGTCCCGCAGAGCCCGGAGCCTGGGTTTGTGTCCGGTAATATTTTGAATTAATAGTCAGGATCTTATTAATATTTGTTTACTTATTGAAGGCGTTACGTGTAATGTTCCGACCTAATTTTCAGATTTGTTATTTAAAATCCAGCTAGAATTGGCTCTAGTATTTATTTAGGTTCTACCTAAAATAATACGAGTACAGACTAAATAGCAAAGCTCAGCTTTGACACGATTTTTTTTAAATTTTCAAAGTTTTTTTTCAGATCTGAGGGTTGAAAATTCAAATTATAATACTTACTATTTATTTAGGTATCGTTTTTTTGGTATATGGCTCCTTACATGTATATGCCGAATTTCACGCCTTCTTCCTATGGGGGTAGGCAGCAACTATAGAACCTGCTAAGATACTATTACATACCCCTTTTGCTTCATTTACGTTCAGACATCTGCGATAACATTTTTTTTTAAAGGATATTACTAATCGGTTTATTTATAAACTAGCTTTTGCCAGCGGCTTCGCCCGCGCGGAACTTTCATCCCCTATTTAACTCCCTTAGGGGTTGAATTTCGAAAAATCCTTCCTTATTCCTTGTTTACATTATAAAAGGAACCTCTGTGCAAAATTTCAGCTTTCTAGGTCCAAGGGTTCGGGCTGGGCGTTGATGAGTCAGTCAGTCAGTCAGGACCTCTCTTTTTATTTATATAGATAGATGTTCGAAAATATTGTTTGCTCCGGAACGTAAATAACGTAAATGAGTGTTGTTTTACTGTCTACTGATAGGGTGTCACGTACGCAACTACCTCAATGGTCATACACGCACCCCTGTTGCGAGTACTACGCAACTACCCCCATGGTTATACATGCACTCCTGTTACAAGTACTACGCAATTACCCCGATGGTCATACACGCACCCCTGTTGCAAGTACTACGCAATTATCCCGATGGTCATCACGTACCCTTGTTGCAAGTACTATGAAATTACCTCGATGGTCATACATGCACCACTGTTGCAAGTACTACGCCATTACCCCGATGATCATAGACGCACCCCTGTTGCAAGTACTACGAAATTACCCCGATGGTCATACATGCACCCCTGTTTCAAGTACTACGCAATTACCCCGACGGTCATACACGCACCCCTGTTGCAAGTACTACGCAATTAGCCCGATGGTCATACACGCACCCCTGTTGCAAGTACTACGCAACTACCCCCATGGTTATACATGCACTCCTGTTACAAGTACTACGCAATTATCCCGATGGTCATACACGTACCCCTGTTGCAAGTACTACGCCATTACCCCGACGGTCATACACGCACCCCTGTTGCAAGTACTACGCAATGACCCCGATGGTCATACATGCACCCTTGTTGCAAGTACTACGCACTTGACCTTTCTAAGGAACACCACTAAATAGGTCACTTTACGTCATCACATAGCCCCCATAGTGTTGGCCAAAACGGGCATTGGTCGTTTTGCGCGGATATCACATGTTATTTACCAGGTCGTTTTTGGAATACATTTTTTTTCCTTCCTATCTTACCTAAACACATTTTCCCTCTTCTTTCTTTATTTTTCTCCACTTCGATAAACATGTTTTAGAACTTTAGATCAATCTGTTAAAGACTGATCGCAGTTTAACCCGTTAATACCCTAAATAGTGACGTCCCACCATCAAACACCATGTACTTTTATTATAGACAAATCGAATTATCGAACACTTATTGAATTATTCATGTCGGGTTGTAGAGCGGCCTAATCACTTTAATTGCGATCCCTATTGGACCCTCTAAATTTATGATGCCCTTCTATAATGTATTAGGCGCGTAACCAGCATTAAAATAACCGCCTAAAGGTTTTATCAGTTCATAAATAACGATTTCTTATCGTCAAATATTGGGAAATACTTTACTGGTCTTTTTTTAACTCATTGACTTTCTAATGATGGACACTTTCTTTAACGAATTTACCTTTTAAACTTTTGCACTTCTTATGATGCATACCTTTTTTCACAGTTGGCAGCAGTAGCCAAGTGTATTAGGTACACAACGGCTCAGGTTTTTTTTTCTGCTGGTCGGAAATCAACAAATAACTTCTCCTGCTCTGGGTGGAGCAGGAGGGCGTTGACACGCCCTCCTGCTCCACCCAGAGCAGGAGACAACGGTTTCCTCAGTCTCCATGCAAGCCCTGCTTAGAAGATTGTCCGTTAGTTATGCCTATTGTGTCGAAGTGTTTCTTTACGTCAAAAGGCGCAGACCGTTTCCGCCCGATTAGCCTGTCATCCAAGGATGACATAGCTTCCCTAGACTGCCTGCATCCTGATTCCGAGGTCTAAGCACGATAGGTTAAGGTCTTGACAGCTTTTTTTTTGTGGGAAATCATCAATTAATTTCTCCCGCTCTGGGTGAAGCAGGAGGGCCTGTCAGACTTTTACTGACTAAAACCCACCCGTGTTCCCTCAGGTGCCTGTGTACCAGGGGTTCCGGTATCTCTTTCGGACAACCCGCACCCCTGGCAGGCATCGACCCTTGCGGAGCCCACCAGTTGGTGCTGACATCTCTTTGAGACGCTCGTGGAACACAACGCGCCGTCGACCCGGGCTTGGTCCTTACCGCACAGCGAGCTACCCAGAGTTAGATGCCACATGTCTTAAAAAATTTGGCGGATGTCATCATCATCATCATCAGCATATAATGTTCCCACTGCTGGGACACAGGCCTCCTCTCGCGATAAGGGATTGGGCCGTAATCCACCACGCGGGCCCAGTGCGAGTTGGTAGATGTCACATGTCTTCGAATTTTTTGTTTCTAGGACATGCCGGTTTCCTCACGATGTTTTTCTTCACCGTTTTGAGAGCAGTGGTGATGAAATAATTTACACAGAGTAAAGCGCCTGTCTGGGTTCGTACTCACGACCTACAACTCGTAAGTCGCGGCCGTTACCACTTGGCCACCACTGCTCTCTGGCGGATATGCCGATGAAAAAATTTACACAAAGTAAATTTCCTGCTTACGCGACCGTTACTACTACCGAGATAAAATTCAGAGAAAATAAGATGGGAATTATTTGAAGTTCGATTGAATACATGCCTTAAATAATGAGGATTCATCGACTAAGGTCGAAGAATAAATGCGGTCGTATTTCGAACTAAGTTTCAGTAGTACCGAAAGTTGAATAACTCATAAATATTGGAGGACAAAGTCATTGAATAGAGGCTAGGGATATTGCGAATGGTAAATTTAGCGTGTGAAGCCTGGGTCAATGACCTGTTAGGTTATTCTGATATCTAGCCACACTGGAGCGAATCTCACAAAACTGAACTGTTGAAATTACCAGCTTCCTTCTGGAAGTAAAATTGCATTGTGCTCTACTGAAAATTAAAGACATAAGTTCATATTATTATTATATTGATATAGGTAGTATTACCACATTAATTTTGAAATAATAATTATTATTTGTGTATTATACACACAATATTCATACAATATTGTTCAAGAGTGCTGTAAATAAAACAAACAATCACAATATAAATAATTTACAGAATAAATAATATTCATTACGATTTCTACGTACTGAATTAACCGAAGTAAAACCAAAAAAAAAGTTAGCAACACAACAACATTCCCCGTAAAACATATTCTGAACTTAATAAATAAAACAATACGACTTAAATTTGCTTGTGATTACAATAAAAGTACAGATGGGATACTCACGTAAATTTTGACTCTGTATCAGAGAAAATAAGGTTCATTTTTAACTGAGGGGATATACAATGTCGAAACAGATCATCAGTCAAGAGAAGACACTGTCATTAAGTGATTGAACGAAATAATCAGCTAAAAGCATCGATCTTTAGTGACCTGCCCATCGAACGATGTTTAGTTCGTATTTGTATACATATTGCAACTTTCATGAAAAATACATAAAGCCACTTTAAACCTTTACGTTACGCCTTTACGTTAAATAAAATTAAAGGGTTAATTGTGGGTATACAATGGGAATAAACAGTGGTAAACCTCTGCGAAACTTTTTTTGACAAAAAATTTATGTCTGTTTCATTAATCTGGAGGCCAATTCTCGTAACTAAAATGTTCAAAATCCAGCCACAGTCTCTTCTCGGCGACAATCAAATGTCTAAAACTTGTCAACATTTAAGGAAACTTGAGCTATTTTTGCCAGATTGAGACTAAGATCTGACTGTGAACGTTCCTAAAATTTACTAGAATTGCCCCTCAGATCTCAAGAACCTTTTTAGGTCTATCAGGTATCTCATCATTAGATGTGGCAGTCGGTGAGGCGAGAAGCCGACCCCACAAAATTTGGGAAAAGACTAGGAAGTTTCTTAGCCTATTCCCAACTATGGTGGAGTCAGCTTCTAGTTTCACCGATTGTACCTAAAGACCAGTATTTTACATGAAGCGACAGCCTACCTGATCGCCAAAACCCAAATACTGAAAAATACGATACGCCTTGGTAAGACTGGTTGTTAGACTTTCGGGTTTCAGACAATAAGGCGCCAAAAACCGGCCATTTTTTTTTTTCAATTTTGATGTTCCCAGTGTATCTCTCACAATTATTACGAATCTAACGGCACCTCTCAAGCTGAAATCGATCAAGCCGTTTAGGCTACAGAGCGTGCCAAAGATACATACATACAGTCTAAAAACATAACCCTCCTTCTGGCACAGTCGGGTAATGAACCTTAAACTGCTCAAATAATCCGTATTTTCACTTAATAACAAGATAAGTGCCAAACTACAATGCAATTACAGCTAAAACAGAACATTTATTAACAATAGCATTTGGCAACAATGCGAATATTACGTAGAATAGGAATGTAGGCGGTTTACGAGCGGACTTCACTAACGATGCGAGGGCGACGCGGCGGGCGGCCGGTTGTTATTTAGTGTATAACCAGCCTTATGGAATTAACTCGCCGCGGGTAGTACTTATACTTCATTTGTTTATTGCAGTGTTGATTTGGCTTATTTTCACGACGAATGTGAACAAAAAGGCTTTGTGAAAGAAGGCATGAATGCAAGAAGAGATTTCTGTTGTGAGAGCGATAGGAGTCCATCCATTTACATAATCAGTTTATATTGTTCCCACAGCTGGGGAAAACGCCTCCTCTCTGTGAGAGGGAGTGGGCCGTAATCTACCACGCGTGTCAATAAGGCTTTTCATGAATATTCAAGCCACCAGTTGGCGCCACTTTGACAAGAAGTCTTTCAGTTCGAAAATGAACTTAAAATATTTGATGTCATTCGTTTCATTATTTCGTTCACCATTCAGTCCGCAGGCGCTTTGACATTTTGGCAGGTGCCCCGACCTGACGTCTCAGTGCTGCCACCTAGTGAACGCTAATTCAGAAAAGCCTCATTGCGGGTATTAGGGAAAATGTCAAATGTGTTCGTATTTTTGTTTCTAGGATATGCCGGTTTTCTAGCGTTATTTTCATACACCGTTCTGGGAGCAGTGGTGAAGATAAAATTTACACAACGTAAAGCAACTACAACTTGTAAGTTGCTTCCGGTACCACCAGGCCAACACTCCTTTCATCCAGTTGCCTAATCTTTTATAAGGTTCTCCAGATGTGACTGTGGAATGATACGTGAAGTGACTGCCTATTGAATATTCTTTTGCGATCAAGTTCGTTTTCGTAATTTATACTCTGCACACTTGGCAAATAAGAAAGGGCTTATAGCTAAGTAAGCCATACTTAGCCACAACATAACAGCTGCACGAGTCAATCCATCGAGTCAATCTATCCCTTCCGTGCTTCGGAAAGCACGTTAAGCCGTTAGTCCCGGCTGTCATTCGCTGATTGTTGACAATCGAATCGTCAGCAGCCCGAAAGTCTGACAACCAGTCTTAAAAAGGGGTATCGCATTACCCAGTAACTGGGTAGTGTTCGATGTAGGTGACGAGATCCTATCTGTGCACCTAGGTGCAAGTAGCGCCGGGAGCGCCATGTTACGAAGTAGTGAGTCGAGTAAATTCCAAAAAGGAACTGGGTGTCACGACACCTCCCTTCTATTCTTGATTTCGATCGATCCAAGTTGGATCCACTGATTTCACGACGTAGACACCATGGATCAGTAAGTAATCCCGAGTAACAATGGCCCAACAAATTTGAAGGCCAATTCCCGTAATTGAAATTGATCAACATTCAATCACGTTATCATCTTAGCGACAATTATTGTCAAAAATGTGTCAAAAATTTATGTAATTTTGTGGTATCGTAGTTGTGGTACGTAGATTAGATGCGAACGTTCTTAAAAATACGGAAATTGTCCCTCAGAAATGACATAATTGTTTAATCAGCCTATTATGTTCACACTGTTAGGGTACAGCCCACTCGAAGCTTCAAGGGATGGGGTATAATCTGTCATGCGGGCCCAGTGCGGGTTGCTAGCTGTCATACATGTCTTAAATTTTTTTTTTCACAACGTAATGCGCGAGAGACAATGAAGTAATTAAACCTGGAAAATCTATTATTAAGGCCTAGTTATGCATATGTGTGATTGTAATGACCTCAAAGAACCAACAAATCCCAGTTATGTTATAGACCGTAAACTTTTTATAGGTTCATGTATGGTTCAAGATTTTTATGGTGGCAGAAATGGATTGTCGTAACTGCCCACGGAAATTATTCCTATTTACTTCAGCAGTTACAAATATTTAGGTTTACTTGTTTGCTTTTTTGTACCTGGGAATTTAAAGGTCTTTGCTCGTATTATAAATATGTTTGAAAGAACTAAAAAGCTATATAAGAGACTTTGAAAAAAAATAATGTAGTAATCATTAGGTTTAAGCGGCTTTGTTCCACCCACTCAAAATCGATAAATCTAAGTATTTTATTTTATGTAAACCTACATGGGCACTTATGAAGCGTCAGAAGCTAGGAGTACGATTTCCAATTGGTCATTTCCTATGAGGAAGAGCCTGCAGGAAACTTCACGGTTATTCTTTTAAAAATAATTTGCTTTTACAATGTTTTCATATTACACTGTTAATAAGTATGGGAAGTCAGCAAGTGCCAATACTTGATAAAAAATAAAAATGGTTTACAAATCTACAGTCTACAAAGCCTACAACATTCTCACATTCACAATATTTATAAAATAATCTATAAAAGGGAATAAAATTATAATCATAAAAACCTTTTTAAACCAAAAGACATGATCACTACACTTTCATTGCCGAGTCTATCTCTTTTGTGCCATTCTTACTGGTCTGTGCAAGGCTCAATCAGGTCTTATTCTCGATATTCTGTAACTATCTAGGTATATTATGTCCCACCATCTGGCTGTCTGTCAGCCAACGCCTTCGCCTTCTACGTAAGTAGGTGGGAAGTGTCCCGGCCAAACAGTTTTGGCATAAAGTAAATTTAGCCAAGGCCAAACTAAGTCCATCCAAAGTGGCTTTGGACTACCTGACTTTATTCTCTTGGCCATGCTAATTCGTCTAAATTGTCTTGATTTATATACATATATCAGACTAGAAATTAGACTAACCGGACAGTCAGGGTTGTTTATTCTCTTGGACATGCTAATTGTTCTGAATAAAATTGTGCTAGGATAACTCAGTTTAGCCTCTCCTGCTTGCAAATCGATCAAGCGTTTAAGTGGTAGGTATTAGTTTGTAAAGGAGCTTCATCTAAGAACTTGATATGGCAGATGTCCATAGCTCAGTTATTATACTTACCATCAAGTGATATGCCAGTATGTTTGCCAAAAGAAGATAGCTTATCACTAATAAAATTGCCACATAACTCTTTGACCATAACTTTGTATGTGAAGTCTCATTTAACTCACGTTACGGCAATATTTTCTGTAGTAGTTGAAAATTTATTATTTCGATTCCCTTCACAATTGGATGGTAATTGAGTATTCGAAGTGGCTTTTTGTTGTTTCCCCTAGGGAGGTCGTTATAGGACGCTGCAAGCTGTTACGTACTCAAAGATACCTGCTGGGAATTTGTTGCCCAGTCATTGTGAATTTTCCCAAAAGGTATCTCTGAGTTAAATTTTCATTTTGTTTTGACGAATTGTTTGGCTTTTGTGAATTGTTGCTAGGTGTTATAATGACGGTGTTTTATTTTTTTTATCTTGAATGGAGCAGGAAGGAAAGGATTTTAGACACAATGGTGTTGTACACAATTATAAAATAAAACGAGAATTGCATGAAACAAAATCTTTGTACGGCTGTGCACAGTAACGGGTGGCTTTACAAAGAGTGTTGATAGTTTGTCACTTGAAATAATGCTGTGTAGCTATGTTTGCGATAGTTTTTTGCCTTACTGCTAAAATATTTATAAAGAGGTATGAGAAACAGCGTGTAAAGTTCACTCATTCTCTATTGAAAGGGGAGGATCTTCTGATCTTCCAGACGGGTGTTGATGTCGGGTTGTTGTATATATGCGGGTCGCGCGGTAAAATCCGATTGCGCGATGTAGTTACGGTGTGACGTCAAGTCTTGTGTAGTTCGCATATGGCATTGTAGATGGCGCCACATCACTTTTTGTGTTTCTCAAGTTGTTGTTTTGTAGTTTCGTATGTGGCATTGTAGATGGCCGCCACATCACACCCCTGCGGAGACCGGAGGTCAATAGTGGACGAAGTCGGTGCATATTGTAATACTTGCCACTGCCAGTTGTGGTTCCAGTGAGTCAGAACCGGTGTCGCATAGTTCGCGGTGGGTCGGAACTGTCTGCGGTGATTCCCCAGTGAGTCGGGGTGGCACTGCGTTGTGCTCCAGTGAGTTGGATGTGGTACAGCGCCGGGTTGAGGCTGCGGGTGATGACCAGGCATGCGCTTCGCTGCATGCAGGTGGTCAACATACCCGTTGAAGCCATGGTTGCTAGCTGGCTGTGTGACTCACGGCTTGAAAGCTTAAGGAAGTGATGCTGGTGACGTCACACTGAAGTTGTTGCACGAAGGCTGTGCTGACGTTCCTTCTTGGGGTCACCAGTATAGAGGTATGAGGAACATGGTGTAAAGTTCACTCATACTCTATGGCAATGGGAGGATCCTCCAACCAGACGGGTGTTGGTGTTGTGTCTGGTGGGCAACTGCCCGACGTTCGATGTCGGTTTGTTGTATACATGCGGGTCGCGCGGTAAACTCTGATTGTGCGATGTAGTTACGGTGTGACGTCAAGTCTTGTGTAGTTCGCATATATGACATTGTGGATGGCGCACATCACTTGTTTGATTCTCAAGTTGTTGATTTGTAGTTTCGTATGTGGTGGAATTGTAGATGGCCGCCACACATATATGGATTACATCCAGGGTTTAGATACACTACTTCTTTCTTTATGGTGATGTAGGCCACAATCATTATTGACTTGCCCTTAGTCCAATATTTATTTGCAATCGATGCAACATGGGTTATGTTTTCCTAGTGTATGTGTGTATATTTCTTTGACACGCCCTGTAACCTAAACGGCTTGATCGATTTCAGCATGAGAGGCGTCGTTAGATTCGTTTGTTAGAGTGACAGACACAGCGTATAACAAAATTAAAAAAAAAATGGCCAATTTTTGGTGCCATATAGTTTCATAAAAAAATCTCAAAACCTAATAAGAAAAGCCGTCAGAGTCGGAGACAATGAAGGTAAAGAAGATGGTGAGGTAAAATTTAAGAAGATGCCTCCGACTGCATGAGATTGCTTATAGTGTTCAGTCTAATAGACATCCTTGTCATGGAAACAAGTTTCTTGTTTCCATCTTTTCTAAAGTTCACTTTTATGCAGACAGGTTTTCTGATTTTGTAAATTATTTTTTTTTCCATACTTCTCTATATGTATATAATTATAATATATTTATTCAGAAAATATGAGGCTTAAAAATATGTACAGTTTTGCTTCTAAATGATAAATATTATTTCTAAGAATTACGTGCCCGAAGTAGGTAATCCTGTGTTTCAGGCAAAAAGAGCTAAAATAGTCTTGTACATTTTATAAATAATCACAATCTGAAAATAGACAAATCATTTTATAAATGTTGAGTAGCTTAGTTTCAAAATTTTATAAATACTTAACGTAAATATTCACCTATATTTACTTTAACACAGTTAGTACCTTCTCTGTTTCTTCGTAAGACATACTTTGGAGGGCATCATTGAGAGTTTTCTTACAATTTGTATAGTTCAGGGAATAAATATTTGCTTTCGAGTTAAGCCTATTATAGAGGAGAGCACCGAGGTACAGGTAAAATTTGAATACAAAACATGTTTAGTTATATTTTGTGGACAGACGATATCTTTACGTCTTTTATTAGTATAATCAGTACTGGAAGGTAGAGCTGTGTGTTGTTTTAATACAATGCCCGTCATAAAAAGTTGTCGATCTGTTAAAACATCACAAGATTTGTAAAGTAGGTTAGTAGGAAAAAGGAAAGGGCGGGAAGTAGACACTTTGAGAATCGTCCTCTTAGCTCTTTCCAAAAAGGGTACGTTGCGGTGAGGTGCACCGCAACTGAGGTGGGCTGCGATGTCGAATGGGAGGCATCGCGGCTGAGGGTTACAGGCTGCGGTGAAGGTGGAGTGCTGGTACTTTTGAGTAGCGCTCTTTCCGTCCGTGGCCTGGACGGGGCCGCCACCGTTTGATGGCGGACACGGTGGGGCCGCAGGAGAAGAGGAGTGTCGGTATAGCGTTGGCCGCTCTCCCAATCCCTTGTGGCTGAAAAGTGGTAGGCGGCGGGGCCACTGTGTTGACCCGTTGCAGGGTGACCGAGAGGTCAGCAAAGGCCAATCCCTGCCAGGGGTGCGGGTTGTTCGAAAGAGATACCGTCGCCCCTGGCACACGGGTAACTGAGGGAACACGGGTAGGTTTTAGTCAGTAAAAGTCTGACACGCCCTCCTGCTCCACCCAGAGCGGGAGAAGTCATTTGATGATTTCCCACCCAAAAAAAAGGGTGATAATATAGTGCTACACGTTAATGGAGTGCTTGTTAGATGTTGTGAGTGGCTCTGAACTTCTTCAGCCAAACATTTTCCAAACATTCAAAAAGAAATTATTTGCAATGTTCGCAGACGTTAACTGTGATGAGTGTGATTGTAATAAACCTGAAGATGACTGATTTTGTTTCATGTTAAATACGTTACAATTTTTTTAATTCCAGATTTTTTTTTTGCTATTTGTACCAGCCTTTTCAAGTGCAATTTTATCGTAGTTACTTTTTACTTTTCTTAGGAGATCATTACAAAAGTTAGGATATCGTTTTATACGACTGTTGCAAAATTGCAATTACAGTTGCTAAAAGTGCTGACAACAGTCTAGTTTGAATAAAAGACTTTTGATTTTGATTAAATTATCTGTATTAGATTTAGCTTTCATATGTAGTTTATCTCTATTTTTCATGCAGCGAATGAGTCCTCTATTTGTCGTCAGCTCGATAACCACCCCCTTTATAGGCACATCGTCTTTCTTTCACACAGTCCATTAAGCATTTCGTTGGTCTTCCCATACCTACTCTTATAGCGATCCACATACTGAAAACTTTCCGCCAAACATTTTCCTCTTTCTTCCGCATCACATTCCACTGACAAATTCGTGCACCGACTGGACAAATCCACGCAATCTGTGCGATTCTTTCCACAAAAGACCATTTCAGCCTGATGGCTTTCAAACGATGTAGATTGATATCTTCGTCTTCACATGATCTGACCAAGATTATGTCCAGACTTCATAAGAGACTGTGACCTCTGAGTTTGTATCAACCTCTCTTCTCACAGCAGATGGGAAATGCCGCTCTCTCCTAGTTTAAAAAAAAATATGATTGAGTAGGTCAGATGGGAAACGCCGGCCTAATCTACTCAAAAAAAAATGTTTGACTTGTAAAAGTGTTTGTAACAAATTTTTTAAAGATAAATTATTTGATTTCAGTTACCACTAACAGAAATAAAAAAAATGTCTTATTTGAAGAGTTCCTATCGCAATCTATAGCGCAAAACTCAAGAACGGCTCGACCAAATCGGCTCATTTATTTTTTCTTATATTCCTTAATGCACATGGAAAGTTTAAAAATATAATTATATTGCGTGACAACAGTAAAAAATACACTTTGATACGTTTTTTACTGGTAGTTCGTTCCCGTGAGATAACTTTCGACTTTTACGCGGGCGAAGCCGTGGCTAAACCTACTATGAAATAAAACAAAACTCCATGTTTTGTCGAGTCGTAAAAACCATGCAATAGCTAGTAATTAATCAATAATTATAACCATTCAAAACTTCAGTGGAAAACTAAATGGTAGGAGTAACTTTGAAAGAAAATATACCTAGTTATTTTAATCATTGTTTTCACCACCAAAAAGCGCTTGTTTTCACTTAAAATAACAACATTAAATATGGAAATACTTTCCCAGACTATAAACCGATTACATTTGTGTAACAGCTTTAGTTCAAAGAAACATTAAGTACCATCTAGGTACTTAGTAATTAGTACATAATTAATTGAGTTCTTTATTTATTGTTTTAGGCACACCTCTCAATTTTAGTTTTCGACGAACAATCAATTAGTGAGTTTTAATTGAAGTCAATTGACGGTGTTTTTTTTTTATTAAAGCTGTGAAAGTTTGAGAATTTTTGTTTGAACTTTTTTCAAATAATTGGATTTCACGCAGTATTCTCTGAAGGGTTAGGCAGAAGTGGACTTGTTATTTTTTTTTTATGTATGGCATCTCGCAGTTGACCTTGAGAGGCCGTGACTTCTCAACCGAACTTTCCTGTGAAGGTTTTTAGGATTCTAAAAGCCTCCAGCCAGGGCGTAAACCTACTTAAACCTAAAGCGACTGCGCACTGAGGGCACCCCCTGTGGGTACGAACCTCGGCTCAGGGAGTCACTTACGGGGGGGCAGCTAGTGGGGACAGGCTGGATCAAGATATTTTCATGATTATTAAACGGGGAATTTAAAGCTACTACAATGGCTCAGCTGCGGCGCGGGCTGGCGCATCAACGAGCAAAGGACGGTCGGGGGTCTGATCGTTACTCGGGGGTCTTCGCGGGGCGCGAGGACCTCGGCGGCGAGGTTGATAGGACGGTCGTTTGTGTTTGTGTGCTGTACTGGTGGCCCTATTCGTTTCTTGGAGAATAGTAATGGGGTCATCTGGGTCGGAAAGGACATGTTTCGGCCGGCGGATACTACTCATTCTACTGGGGATATAACTAGCGGCCTTCACAATCAAGGGATTGCGATGTAGCTCGGCTTTATCGAAGAAACGCTTCGAGTTGCGTTTCAGAAATTGAGCAATAGTGGGCATTTTCAGGTCTCGCGGTTTCGAAAAGAGAACTGCCTGACTTTTGTCCGGATTTAATTCGATTCGCCATTTCCTAAACCATGCGCCGAGTACGTTGACTGCGGTTTGGAGGGATTTGGCTATCGCTTTATGACTACGTCCAGTGTGGTAGATGGCTGTGTCGTCTGCGAGCAGTGCCAACTGTGCCTTACTACTTTTGGGGATATCGCTAGTGAACAGCGTAAAGATGAGAGGGGACAGCACGGCACTCTGAGGGACGCCGGCGCGAATCGGGTGGGGGGATGAGAGAGCCCCTTCGATGCGATAGCGAAAGGTGCGGTTCGACAGAAAGTCTCGTAAGATGAGTACGAGCCGGTCCGGCACGCCAAGTTTGTACAGCTTGAATATCAAGCCGTTGTGCCAGACCTTGTCGAAGGCTTTCGCTATGTCGAAAAATACTGCACCGGTCGTATTGCCGCGTTGGAAGCCAGCGCTTATATGCTCTATGATCCGGTGTACCTGTTGTACGCAACTGTGCTGGGTTCAGAAACCGAACTGCTCGTTGGGTATCAAGCCTTTAGTCTCGGTGAAGTCCCTGAGACGCTTTTAAATAAGTCGCTCATAGATTTTTCCGAGGCTGTCCAGTAAACTAATGGGCAGGTAGCTCGTGGGCTCCGTTTTGGGTTTGCCGGGTTTTGGAAAGCCAATGACCGTGGCTTGTTTCCAAGCTTGGGGGAAGATGTTATTGCTCAAGGCTCTTGAGGTGGACTGTATTTGAGGGTTTCTTGAAATAAAACTTATTTCTTCTTATTGTTCTTTATTCTTCAGGAGCAGGAGACCGACTGTGTCGATCCAAAAAATGGCCCGTCTTTTATACAATTCTCGCTAAGTAATCTAGCCAATCACAAGACAATACATTTCCCGCCAAAAGTGTTAATCGATCGCAAGATAGCACATTTTCCCGCCTAAAATGTGCCAGCCAATCACAGGGCGGCAAATTTTTGGTACATTTATCTTACGTACGGCGAAGCTATACCGTAATGAGGACCTTTATTAAAATTTAATTATCTACACTTATTTCTCTGCTTATACCCTATTATTTACACGTAATCACTTATAATAAAGTCTCTTACATATTCTAAAACACTTTGATTTATAGTTTTCCACAGTTCAAATCACTTTTAATACACAAAGCTCGGCGTCCACTACAGCTCTCCCCCCGGCGCAGCTTGCGTAGCCTCTTCTTTCTTCACGACGACGACGAGCTTGCTCACGGGGCGTCGGAAGGTGCCGGTCCTGGTGCGCACCTCGACGACCCTTATGCCGCCGTCCGGTCCGCGATGCGTGCGCTCGACGACTCCCATCGGCCAGGTGTTCCGGGGAAGAGTGCTGTCGACCACGAGGACTACGTCACCGGCTTGTATGGGACGTACTTTGTTCCGTGGCTCGCCGCGAGGTACCAGAGTAGGAAGGTACTCGCGTAACCATCGTCGCCAGAAGTGATCGGCGAGTGCTTGGCTGACTCGCCAAGTTCTTCGGTCGGCTTCGTCGCAGGGTCCCGTCGCCGGCAGTCCGTCTGACGACCCCAGTAGGAAGTGGTTGGGGGTCAGTGCTTCTGGATCGCTGGGGTTCACGCTGACGTGGGTCAGCGGTCTTGCATTGATAGAGAACTCGGCTTCGGTGAGTAGAGTTCTCAAGATTTCCTCTTTCGGTGCCTTTTCTCGTAGCGTGACGTCGAGGGCTGCTTTCACGGAGCGCACCATCCGCTCCCACGCGCCGCCTTGATTGGGCGCGCCAGGGGGTATGAAGCGCCATTCCATTCGATGCTGTAGCCCCTCGTCTTGTAGGGTAGGCATCCACTCGGCGTAGGCGCGGCGTAACTCTTGATCAGCTCCTCGAAAGTTTGTCGCGTTGTCGGAATACATCACCCTCGGCCATCCTCTGCGTGCCGCCATTCGTCTCAGCGCCATGATAGCTGAGTCGGTGGAAAGTGATGGGACGAGCTCGATGTGCACGGCGCGGGAAGTGAGGCACGTAAATAGTGCACCCCACCTCTTTTCTCGGCGGCGCCCTATCTTGACTGTCATCGGCCCGAAGTAATCCACCCCGCAATTGGTGAACGGGCGGTGGAAGGGATCAAGGCGGGCGCGCGGCAGATCCCCCGTAGCTGGCGTCTGCGGCGTTGCTCGCCGCCTCTTGCAGAAAGCGCAGTTCTTCTCGACAGCGCGTACTGTGGGTCGTAAGTGGATGACCCAGTACCGCTGTCGTAGGTCATTCGTCACACGCTCTCGATTGGCGTGTCCCGCAGAGCAGTGCTCCCGTAGTACAAGGAGCTTAGTCAGCTGGTGGCGACCATCTAGTATGATCGGTCGCTTTGTCTCGGTTGGTGCGGAGGAGGCCTCGATTCGGCCCCTTAGTTTCAGGATGCCGTCCTCTAGGATTGGGTCCAGGCGGTATAGTCGGCTCGTCTTTGTGACAGGACGGGCAGACCGGATTCTCTTTATATCTTCGCTGAAACTATCTTCCTGTGCCTGCCGGATCAGCTCGGCCTCGGCGCGCTGGATGTGTCGATGTTCCAATGCCGCCGCCTTTCGTCGGCAGATGTCGGTGAACGCGATCGCCCGCGCGGTGGCCCTTACTAGGATTTCGTATTTCGAGAAGCGGGCTGGGTTCGGTAGCCAGCTGTTTCGTTCTACCTTCTCATCGACGTGGAGGACCTCCTCTTCGTCTGGCTCGTTCGTCGACGCCGTGGGCCACTGCTCTTCTGACAGCAGCAGGAAGTCTGGCCCCCGGAACCATCGATCCGTCGCGCTGATGGGCGTGTCGACCAGCCGGGTAGCATCGTCGGCTACATTGTAGGCGGTGGGTAGCCAACGCCACTCGTTCTTCTGGGTTAGCTCCGCGATTTCTCCCAGCCGGTGCGCGACGAATGGTGTGTAGCGTCGCATGTCGTGGTGGATCCAATGCACTACAGTAGATGAGTCGGTCCAATAGGTCGTCTGTCCGATCTCGACTCGATGTTCTCTTCGTATGGTGTCAGCGAGTCTTACTCCGATGATAGCCGCCTGCAGCTCCAGTCGTGGTATGGTCTGGACTCGACGGGGTGCCACCTTGGCTTTAGCGGCTACCAACTTGATGTTCAGGCTCCCGTCGACGTTCTTTATCCTCCAGTAGGCCACGGTCGCATAGGCCTGTTCACTGGCGTCGCACAGGATGTGTAGATCGATGCGCTCGTGCTTTTGTGTCACGTAGCATCTTGGTAGTCGGAGTTGGGCGAGCTCGGGGAGACGTGCTAGCCAGGATGCGAAGAGCTCGTTTTCTTCGTCCGGAATCTGTTCGTCCCACGTCGTTTGTAATCGCCACAAGCTCTGTAGTATTATCTTTGACCGTATAGTGTAGTGACTCAGCAGTCCCAGTGGGTCGTATATGGACATCACTGCGCTGAGTGCTTCTCGCTTGGTCGGCGCGCGGCTCCTTGATCTCACTTCGGCTGGGACCCGGTTCATTGATGTGTTGAACCCCAGCTCATCTCGTTCCGCGTTCCAGTATAGCCCCAGTATTTTACTCTCGGGCCGTTCTCCCCCCAGTTGATTGAGAGAGGTAGCGTGCAGCTCCGGGGGCACGTCGCGCAGCACTGTCTGGTCGCTGGAGCTCCACCCTCGTAGCGTGAAGCCCGCGTGCGCGTGTACGGCTCTCGTTTCATCGACCGCCCTTCGCGCTTCCTCCGCATCTTCGTAGCTCGCTACCAGATCATCCATGTAATGACTGCTCTTAATGGCCTCCAGCGCTCGTGGGTAGTCCTGCCCGTATACGTCCGCGTTGTGGTTGCGGACATAGTGGGCCATGTACGGGGAGCTGGCAGCTCCAAAGATCATGCTGGTCATCTTGTACTTCTTCGGGAGCTGTTCTCGCTCGTCGCCTCGCCACAGGAACTGCTGTGCCGGTTGATCTTCCGGCCTTATTCCGATCCTCAGGAACATTTCTTGCACATCCGCTGTGATGGCTACCTTTCTTTCTCTAAATCTGAACAGGATCCCCGGTAGTGACAGCAACAGATCGGGTCCCTCCAGCAGCTCGTCGTTCAGACACACACCGTTGCTTCTGGCCGCTGCGTCGAATACCAGCCTGTGCTTGCCGGGTTTGTTCGGGTTCTGAACGGCAAAGTGTGGCAGGTACCAGCAGACGGCGCTTGCTCCTTCGGTTCCGTCGCACGGTGTTGCATAGCCCTTGCTTAAGAGGTTATTGATCTGCCTGGAGTATTCAGCTGCAAATTCAGGGTCTGCGTCCATCCTTTGTTCGATCTTCTTCAATCGGCGGAATGCTTGATTGTAGCTCGGGGGCATGATGACGTCGTCTCGTCGCCATGGCAGTCCTACTTCGTACCCGGTGTCGATCTTCTTCGTGGTTCGCTTGACTATGTCGATGGCCCGCTGATCCGCTTCTTTAATCCTCGGCTTTCCATGTATGCCGAGTGCGTCGATCCTGAAGTGGGTTTCGACTAAGTCGTGGAGTTCTTGACTGTTTGTTCCCGTTGACCGTTCGGGCTCGTAGACGTGCAGCACGTTCCCTTCCTGATGGATGGCCTTACGTGGTGCGGTTCCGTGCACCACCCATCCTAACTGTGTCCTTGAAGCGGCCGGTTGATCGGGACGGCCGACTCGTAGCTCGCGGGACACGATGCATTCCCAGTGGTCCGTGCCCACCAGGAGCCCGGGGCGCGCCAGTTCGTAGCACACCTCTTCCGGCGTCAGGTCCTTCAGGTGCTCGTAGTCCAGCAGGGCGTGAGGGATTGATTGTTGGTGCAGTCGGAGATTCTTCATGGTCCTTGCTCGAACCTTGTATTTATCGTTGTTCTTCAGACCTCTGACTTGGACATCCACCACTTGACTTTCCATCTCTTGCTGCGACATATTGACCCCGTTCAAATGCAGAGGCTGCGTGGGCCCCTCCGCTCCTATGCTTGCTGCTAGCTCTTCGTCTACGATGGTGATAGTGGCTCCCTCATCCAGGAGAGCATGGGTCTTCACCTCCCCCCGTGGTCCGGAGATAATGACAGGGCACATCTTCAGTAGCACAGCTCGCGGTCCGGCCACCGGTCGGGTTGCTACGGATAGGACCGCTTCCTCCTTTGGTTCGGTTGTCTTCGGGTCTTCAGTCTTCGTTTCTCTTTCCTGGTGAAGGGTTGCATGATGTGGGCGACGACACTGGCCTACGCCGCACGCCTTTACTCTGCAGTTCATGCGCCTGTGTTGTTTCTGGATGCACCTGAAGCATATCTTCTTTTCTTTTACGAAACGCCATCGCTCGTCTACAGTAAGCGCCTTGTATTTCGGACACTGCGTCAGGGAGTGAGATTGATCGCACTTGGGGCATTTGTCCCTTTCTTCTTCGGCTCCATCGACCGTGGTGAAGACGTTCGCCTTCTTCTTCAGTGTCACGGTGGGTCGTGATTCCTTTTTCTGATTTGCGGCGCCTGCAGATGGGGCGTATGTATATCGTAACGCCCTGTCTGCTTCCCGCATCAAGAAGCGTGACATCACGACGATCTCTGGTTCTGCTGTCCCTTCGTGTTCGTAGGCGAAGTCGCACCAGCGGGACCGCAGGTGTGGGCTGAGCTTGTCCAATACTTCTCGCGTCATCATAGGGTTGAACAGGTAGCCTCTTCGATCGATTGTGCTTAACACGCAGGTAATATTCTGCAGCTTGATGGCGAAGTTGTTCAGTTCCGCCGCCGACGCACCAGGCTTCGGGAGTCTCTTGAGGTCTTCCAAGGCACGATCTATAATAACTTCTGGTCTTCCAAAACACTGCTCTAGGGTCTTCATGATGACGTCTGGATCGGTGGCCGTATGCAGAAGGGCGGCCACAGAGTCTCTCGCTTCCCCTTTGAGGCAGCTTCTTAATCTCTGGATGTTCTCCGCTGCTGATATCTGGTACATGCTGGTTGTGTCTCGTACCGCTGCTTTGAACGGCAACCATTCGTTGGCTGCTCCGGAGAAAGACGGCAGGTCTGTGTGCCGAGGCCTGGGTCTGGCCATCTTTTCTAATGTGGCGGCTAGGTGCTCGATGCTACTTTTTCTGGTTGGCGTCGGTGATCTTGCTCGTGGTACTTCGAAGCGTATTTGCTTGGGCTCCTCTCTTATGTCCCGGGTTCCCTCTTCCTCTCGTGAGCTGACGGGGTTCGTCCTCAGCCATGCGTCCACCTTTTGATGGGGTTCTTCACGTGGAGGAGCGGGTTCTTCCTGTACGCTTTCTTCGTCTTGGATCACAGACACTTGCGTCGCTAGTCTTTTCTTTACCAGGTCCGCTTCCAACTCTAGTTCCTTTCTTCTGATGGCGGCCAGCTTCTCTGCTGCATCCAATTCCGCCATTCGTAATCGCGTTGTTACACTTGTTGTAGATCGTTGTGATCTAATCGATCGGGTCGGTGATCCCATCCTTCGTTGCACTGTAACGTCTGTTGTCTGTAACCCGGATGGTCCTGCCGTGCTAGTGTCCGCTACTCTTGAAAATGGTGATGCCGGAGGGTCCTGTGAAAATCTTCTTGCCCTTTCACGCTCGACTAGCTCTGCCTCCCTACGTCGCGCTTCCCGTTCCTCGATCTCCGCTGCGTCTCCTTGGCTTCGTGTGACCACCATTTTCTATCCTTATAATTGGTGTTCCAATACGATGACACAATACGATGATCTTCGACACGGCGTGATGATACCTCTGCTTGACGACAGTTCGACACGGCGTGATGATACCAAAACTTTAACACGGCGTGATGATAATTCTGCTTGACGACACTTCGACACGGCGTGATGATACCAAAACTTTAACACGGCGTGATGATACTTCTGCTTGACGACACTTCGACACGGCGTGATGATACCAAAACTTTAACACGGCGTGATGATAATTCTGCTTGACGACACTTCGACACGGCGTGATGATACCAAAACTTTAACACGGCGTGATGATACTTCTGCTTGACGACACTTCGACACGGCGTGATGATACCAAAACTTTAACACGGCGTGATGATAATTCTGCTTGACGACACTTCGACACGGCGTGATGATACCAAAACTTTAACACGGCGTGATGATACTTCTGCTTGACGACACTTCGACACGGCGTGATGATACCAAAACTTTAACACGGCGTGATGATAATTCTGCTTGACGACACTTCGACACGGCGTGATGATACCAAAACTTTAACACGGCGTGATGATAATTCTGCTTGGGGTTGGTGCACCTACGTTATTCTTTCTTCGCTCGCCGGCACTACTTGACCTCTGGTCGGCTTCGGTGCAGGTACGTTGTTCTTTCTTCCTTCGCCGGCACTACTTAACCTCTGGTCGGCGTTGGTATACGTACGTACGTACACAGCACGTTGAAAGATAACGGTCGGATTCACACCGGTGCAGCCGATCTCCTTTTCTTGCTCCTCTTGCAGGTTTCTTCTCGATTTTCTGCCGCTGGGTGGACCCAACTGGGTGGCCGCAGGTTCTTCGTTCTTGATTATCCGTTGTTCGAAGGACCAGACTGAGGTGGACTGTATTTGAGGGTTTCTTGAAATAAAACTTATTTCTTCTTATTGTTCTTTATTCTTCAGGAGCAGGAGACCGACTGTGTCGATCCAAAAAATGGCCCGTCTTTTATACAATTCTCGCTAAGTAATCTAGCCAATCACAAGACAATACATTTCCCGCCAAAAGTGTTAATCGATCGCAAGATAGCACATTTTCCCGCCTAAAATGTGCCAGCCAATCACAGGGCGGCAAATTTTTGGTACATTTATCTTACGTACGGCGAAGCTATACCGTAATGAGGACCTTTATTAAAATTTAATTATCTACACTTATTTCTCTGCTTATACCCTATTATTTACACGTAATCACTTATAATAAAGTCTCTTACATATTCTAAAACACTTTGATTTATAGTTTTCCACAGTTCAAATCACTTTTAATACACAAAGCTCGGCGTCCACTACAGCTCTATTAAAGATGGTGGTCAAGAGCATGATCAGGTGGGCGGGTAGCATCTGGATCACCCTATTGGTGATGCTGTCAGCGCCGGGGGCCTTTCGGGGTTTTAGACTTTTGATGATTTTGTGAACTTCGTCTGGGGTGACGAGAGGTAATGGATCATCTGGGTCTTCGACGGGCGGGAGAGAGGTTCTACATTCGACTTCAGCGTCCACCTCAGCGAGGTGTGCTTGGTCTACAGGTTGAGAACTGGGCGCGCATTGGGCCTCAAGACTATCGGCGAGGCATTAGGCAATGGTGCCGTCGGGCCGGGTCAGGGGGGGCATGGTGGCTACTTCTATTTAAGTCCCATGTTGCAGGGGGCGAGCCAATTGCTATCAACCGGGCACAAATCCAAACTCCAGGCTGTAACAGTAATTTTTAGATGGAAATTCACAATAACACAGGACCTGATCCACGAATCGAACTCAGGATCTCATTCATACTCAGTAGCATTATTTTAATTATTTCATTAAAAAAAGTCTGTATCCTGTACCGTATTTATATTATGTATTACAAGCTTTTGTCAGCGAGTTCACCCGCGTAGTTGTCGGAAGTTATCCCACGGGAACGTCCTACCGGGATAAAATTATCCCACGGTATCTTACTACCGGGATAAAATTATCCCACGGGAACGTTACCGGGATAAAATTATCCCACGGGAACGTACTACCGGGATCAAAGTATCTTATGTTTCTATAATTACATCGACATCCCTGTAGCCCTTTTGCATGATTAAGTAAAAATATCTAAACATCCAAACATTCACATTTATTATATTAGTTGGATTAATTTCTTAATTGGGTTTACTGTTTACTTACCGATTTGATTATTGAAATAACTCTAGCATAAAAAAATGACTCATGAAAAAAAAAAAACAACACTATCCACTGAACAACCGACAACACCGAACACAATTTTTTTTTTTTTTTCGACTTTGAATACCCTGTTAGCATTATTTTCTATAGAAAACATTTCTATCAAAGATTTTCAGAAAGGACACACTCTTACCTCATTCTTAACATCCTTTCGGCATTACTTTTATTATCATCATCATTGTACGGCAGTCCACTGCTGGACATAGGCCTCTCCAATTGCAGACCATTGAGCTCGATTCTCGGCAACTCTCAACAAACTTTCATCAACAGCCGACTACACAAATTCTCTTAAACATGAAATACCTACCGATAATATTCATAAATTTCACAACTCAACGCCCTAACGATCTGAAAGTTTCAGAGTTTCAGCGGTGGCGAGTCTTTAACTAAATGCAATGAAGCGTTGCTAACTTTATGTTAATGGTGTCCAACCCTGTTTGTTTGTGGACTTGCTGTGGAATGGACACGTAGGTAGAGGTGTTTTAGAAGCCTGTTTTTGCATGTAGGAAAATGGCCGGTAAATTGTCAGGTTAGTAGCCGATTCACACGAATTTATTCGCACGATACGGGTGAATCGAAACTTTTAAAAATACACTATTTTCGGTAGTCGACTCGCATGAAGTTATTTTATTTGTAGACGTGTTGACAATTCCTGAAATACGTATCAGGCAATTGGCAATAAATGAATAACATTAGTTCGATTTTCTACTAATAATACGTTCATTATCTAGGTGTATACCATTGTTATTTAGTTGGAACTTCTGAAATCCGGTTTAACAATAGAATGGCTTAAAAATATAAATAATAAAATGATATGTATACAATGAAATGAAATGAATGGCTTAATAACTAGTAAATATTGCATTTAACTAAAAACGTCATCATCAGCCGAAAGACGGCCACTGCTGGACAAAAGCCTCCCCCAAAAGGGGCGTTTTGCCATAATCGCCACCCTCGGGGTTGGCGATCGCAGTATGATAGTAAATGCAGAGAGAACGCTGCTGCTCCTTCTCTAATTTGTCCATTGGTAAGGACGCCGTGCCGCCTCTCAAGCCACTCCTCAAAAAGGGGACGTACCGCCACAACCGTGGCGTGCCCAGCACTGGGTTGCAACAATCGCACTCTCCTCGGGCCACGGTGGAATGAGTATTAATCACCACGCTTGCTAAGTCAGTGTTCAATGTAAGATCTCTTTTAGGTCTAGAAGAATACATTTTCCATCACAATATAAATAATTTTGAAAGACTTTATTAGCTCATTCTATAAGATAAAAATTGTATTGGACTGACATAAGCAACCGAAAAGCTTATATCAATTGTGATTAACTTTAAAGAAATGCAATAAAATGAAAGCGAATGCCACTTGTCTAGGCTTTTAAGTGTCATTCTTGAGTCTATTATTAGGACTTTGTCTGAAATAAAAATATTCTATTCTATTCTATTCTATAATATATCATTGACTGAAATAGGAATGTGAGATATCTCTATCTCTTGTATAATCTCTAAATAGTATAAAGTCTGTGTTTTGTGTATCTGTTTCACCGCTTACTGCTTCTAAACCACACAACAAATTTTGATTTGGTTTTCACTATCATTTAGAATATTACATGTGTAACAACACAGGAAAACTTACAGAAGAAGAACATTATCAAGATTTTTAATAATGTTGTAAAAAACATACCTTTGGCTTACATTGCTCACGCTAGCTCAACCTTACTAAGACAGAAATCAAAATAATGCATTACGGAAATGTATATCTTGAAAAGGTCTACAGAAAAGTCCGCGATGGTATATGTCTATCTCCTATATACAGAGTGTTTGGCAGAACGTTGAACATACGAAAATGGTAGATAGGTGGGGTCATCTACTACTTACTCAGCCCTAATTTATTTGGGCCTGGCCCCCTGGATATTTAAATTTTTTTTTTTGCTTTCTTCTAGTTTCACCACTTTCTTAACTTTAAAGTGTATTTTTTAATATTTTTTATTAAAAATGTGTAAAACAATTGCCTGTTTTACACATTTTTAATAAAAAATACACTTTAAAGTTAAGAAAGTGGTGAAACTAGAAGAAAGCAAAAAAAAAATTTAAATATCCAGGGGGCCAGGCCCAAATAAATTAGGGCTGAGTAAGTAGTAGATGACCCCACCTATCTACCATTTTCGTATGTTCAACGTTCTGCCAAACACCCTGTATAACCTACAGCAAGCATTTTATCTTTTGCATTAATGGGTTATTTGCGAAGCTATTTTAAACAAACCAGTAATAATCCCTATGTAATTAAATACATTAGATACGTTGTGAATCTAATGTAAATCAAAATTGTCCTTAATTTTACGAGATATTCATTTGAATGTAGTTTTTTTTTTTTTTTTTTTTTTATAGCCTCTACGGGTCCGGTCCCCTTTATTTCCATAATGAATAACTTATAAAATTAATATATCTCAAAATTATATTAAATGTACATGCATAAAATAAGAAAATTATTACAATTCATATCATGATTATTGAGTTCTATTGGCATAGCGAATAGTTTGTAAATTAATTAAATCATAAATTACTAAATACATTCAATTTTCAAAACATAACAATTTTATTTTTGTATATTTTTTCAATATGGAGCCCCTCGACGGGTGAAGGCCTCCTCCATTTTGCTCCACGTTTGTCTGTCCTTCGCCTTTGTGATCCAATTTTCACCGGCTTTTCTTATTATGTCATCAACCCATTTTTCTTTTGGTCTACCTCTTTTCCTTTTGTGTGTTGGTCCTTGCCAGGTTGATACTCTCTGTGTCCATTTTTCCTCGTCCATACGTGCAATATGACCGGCCCATTTCCATTTTAGTTTTTGAGAATGTTCCAAAGCATCTATTATTTTTGTAGTTTTTCTTATTTCTGTGTTTCTTTTTCTATGTTTTCTTTGTATATTTAGTATGCTCCTTTCCATCGCTCTCTGGCATACTTGTATTCTGTTTTTAGTATTATTATTGTATATCCATGTTTGGCAGCCATAGGTAAGACAGGGTAATAAGCAGGAGTCCATTACCTGTTTCTTGAGATTTACAGGGAGTTTAGATTTTAGGGTTTCTTTATTGCTCCAGAATTTATTCCAGGTTATGGTAACTCGTCTTTTAACCTCATCTTCGTGTCTTTTCTTAGAGAAAGATATTTGTTGTCCTAGGTAAACATAGCTTTGAACGTATTCTAATGTATCGTCACTGACCTGTATTGGTATAATACGGTGGTTCGTCATGACTTTAGTCTTGGTAGCATTTAGTTCTAGACCGACCTTATTGCTTACATTATTCAGCTCATTAACCATTTCCTGTAGTTGAGATGCTGTTTCAGAGAAGAGTATGATGTCATCCGCAAATCGAAGATTACTGAGAAGTTTCCCATTTATATGAATACCTTTCCTTTCCCAGTTCAGAGTTTTCATTATGCTTTGAAGCACAGCTATAAAAATTTTAGGTGACAAGGGGTCACCCTGCCTGACGCCTCTACAGATGTTTATTTCAGAGCCTTGTCTCTCTAATTTTACACGGCTTTTGCTTTTATTGTAGATGTATTTTATGAGGTCTATAGTCTCCGATGGTACTTCGCACTCATATAGAGCTTTCCACATGCTCTTATGTGATATAGAGTCGAAAGCTTTGGCGTAGTCGATAAATGCCAGGTAGAGTGGTCTATTGTGCTCTGTATATTTCTCTATTATCAAAGTTAAAGTGTGGATGTGATCTGTTGTTGAGAAGTTTTTCCTGAAACCTGCTTGTTCAGACGGTTGAAACTTCTCTATACACTGCTAATCCTCAAGACATGAAGCAAAATAATTTGTACATATTTGGTTGTAGGCTTATTGGTCGGTAGTTTCCAATGTCGGCAGGGTCTCCTTTCTTGTATAGTAAAATTATGTCCGATAGCGCCCATTCTTTCGGTATCACTCTGTCATTTAGAATCTTATTAAATATGGTTGTTATGTATGGTGCTAGTATCATTTCCCCAATTTCAGTGCTTCATTTGAGATATTATCTGGTCCGTTGCTTTTGTCGGACTTTAGAGATTCGATTTTCTTTATTACTTCATAAGTAGAGAATCTATCTAGAGTTGTAGAGTCCTGGTTGGTCGTTTCGATTTCCGTAGTAGTATCTTTTATTGAGTATAATTTTTTATAAAATGTTGTTGCCTTTTCTATTATATCAGATCTTGATAATATTTTCTTGTCATTAGTATCATCCTTTATATAGGGTATCCATCGTTTAGTGGTGTTAAGATTTTTAAGTCCTTTCTTTAAACTACCTGTTGATTCAAGGTGTGTTTTAATTTCTTTAATTCTGTGTTCTGTGCGTTCTCGTTTCATTAGTTTGTAGATATTTTTGTCGAGGTATGTACGTTCGTATTTTTCTTCTTTTGTTAGGTATTTCTTCTGAATCAATTCTCTTCTTCTCGTGATAAGACATTTTATGTGAACAGGGATGGTCTCCCGTTTTAGTGTTGGTTTCTGTCGAATTGAATTTAAACTGGTGATTATTGGTTTTTTTATTTTGTTGTAAAAGGACTCTATATTTTCATTTTCTTCTAGTTCAATTTCGTTTATATTAGTGGTTAACGTTTGTATGAATTGTTCTTTTTCTTCTGAAGTATTGAGTTTGGTTTTATAATTTTTGAAATTTGCTCTACTTTTCTTTATCGGTGCAAACTGTAGTGTGATTCTCAAGATTCGATGGTCGCTGGGAAAAGTTAGATTTGATATGATTTCTAAGTTTGAGATATTTTCCTTTCTATTGGTTAGTATAAGTATAATCGATTTGACTTTTTCTTTTCTTTGGCGAGAGCCATGTCCACATAGTTTTATTATTCTTTTTGAATAAACTATTTGTAATGTATAGTTTATTTTCCCAACAAAACTGCAGCAAATTTTCACCTCTTTTGTCTCTATTTCCGAAACAGTATTTGCCCAGTATTCTTTCTTCGCCTGATGCTCGCTGTCCAACACGGGCATTAAAATAGCCTAATATTATTTTCTGGTTTTTATATTGACAATGTGCTTCCTGCAGTTGGTTGTAGAAGTTATTGATTTCTTGGTTGCTTGCATCAACCGTTGGCGCGTGTACTTGTACAATGGTGAGTTTTGTGTTGTCAAAGTTGAGATTTAAAATGCAAATGCGTTCGGATATTCCAATGAAGCTCTCAATGTTTAGCTTACATTTCTTTTTTATAAGGAATCCGACTCCATAATGTCCTTTTGTTTCCCCGTAATAGCAGAAAACGTGTTCATTTTCTTCTATAATATTATATCCCGTTCTTCTTATTTCCGCAAGGCCAATAATATCGTATTTTATTTTTGAAATCGCTCTTTTAAAATCGAGCAATCTTTCGTCTGATAGTAGCGATCTGGCGTTGTAGGTACAGATGTAGAGGTTTTGTAGTGGAGGTGGAGGGTTGTAGTCGTTATCTCCCGCGGTGACAAGCCGTATTGGGAGATGTAGAGGGGCTTCCTTTACTCGTTTTTTGGCGGTGAGTGTATCTCAGTCGAGCATGACTCAGACCCTTTTTTCAGTGTTGCGTTGTACATAAATAGGAGGTAATATTGTTTGATTTATTTTTCTTCGGTATCTGTTTGACAATGCCTTCGCTGACTACGGTGGGTTGGTGGTCAGGGGATTCTGACAAATTTCGTTTTTATTTACGCGTGTGTCCTACGTAATTCTCATTTTTGGGGCTACCTGGTAATGTTATTATTTTGTCGTAGCGTAGAACAACATTTTTCCCGAGGTTACGTTCTTTTTCTACTTCTTCTTGTAGTTCCTTACGCTTCAACAGAACTTCTTGTGGGAAGTCTTCTTTAATGTTAATGAGTGAGCCCTTCAAAGTTCCTTTGTTCTTTAGAATTTCAATTTTCCGTCCCATTGTTGTAAATGTTACTAACAAGGGTCTTGTCTTATTTCCTTTTTTGCCAAGTCTTCTCACAAGTTCTATTTCAAATTTCTCGATGTGAATCTTCATGTTGTTTTTTATGCAACGTAATAATACATTTTGAGATTCTTCGTATCCATGCTCGGTCTCTTCTACTCCATAGAATATTAGATTTTTCTTTCTAGCCTGTCTTACTAAATAATCTATTGTTTTTTGCTGTTGGTTTATTTTAATTTCTAAATTGTTCGTTCTATTTTCCATAATTGTAAATTTTTGGTTGATATTGTCGTTTATAGCTTTGGTAATGTTTTCTTGCATGTTCTTCATTTCCTGTTTTTGGTTGTTTAGATCGCCTTGAATCTCTTTCAGAACTTTCATAACGTTTTCCATGATTTGGTACTTGCAGTGTCCTCTAGCGGTGAATAGTGGTACTACAAACTAGGTGCAGTCGTTTCCTTGCGCTATCAAGCTGATGCGCATACGCAGGTTGCACGTCTAGTTAGTTCGGTCAGTTGTCACTAGATGGCGTGAATATCAATGAATATTTGTGTGATGGTTTGCACCATATTACTTTACTGAATGATTTTCACATTTATTCATAGGTTATAATAATTTATTTGACCACTTTTTACTAGTGTCTTCCTTCTTTGCACTAATATTTCACGAAGTGGTCTTCTGAGATGTCGATAGTTTGATTTCCACTTTATTCTCATTTGTATACATACAGTTCTTTTTGTGATGTTACAAAGCCGGTATTTTGTCTTTTTATTGCACTGTTCTTTGGAGTTTTATAATGTTCACTATTGTTTAGGTTTGTTGCACTCAGATTTGCACTTAAATTATGTAATTATTCACTTTAAATATTTTTAACTTGAGAAATACTACGGAGCCGAAGTAAACAAGGGCACAGCAGCGCCACCTCTCCGAATGTAGTTTATTATTCATTAAAATTATTATCAGAAAATATCACGGATTTAAATTATTAATCGCTCACAGCGAAACAGACGGTCGGCCGGCATGCCCCGTTGCCGTCCACGCCGTGGGGAAACATTGACGGCACGGTTGGCGCAGTGGTTAAGCGATTGACTGCTGCGCTGCGTGTCGCGGGTTCGATTCCCGCACGGAACAAGTATTTGTATGACCTACGAGTAGTAGTTCCGGGTCTGGCCGTTTGTGTATGTGAGTTTAAATGTTTGTAAAACGCACAATACAGAAGAAATTCCTAGTCTGGGGCAAAGTTTAATAAAATAAAAAAACCATTCTATTGCTATACGACCTCCGTCACATAATTTGCTCACCAAAGCCGAGGCGCGTCGCTAGTTATCTTATCATCATTCTCCTGCCCTTATCCCAATTTATTTGGGGTCGGCGCAACATGTCTTTTTCTTCCACACTTCTCTATTAGTCGTCATCTCCGTAGTCACACCCTTTCTAACCATATCATCATTCACACAGTCCATCCATCGTTTCTTTGGTCTCCCCCTACTCTTATAGCCATCGACATTCATACTCAAAACTTTCGTTTTCGCTAGTTATCTTATATTAGGTCTTTACCTATGAAATTGCCGTTCTGCAGTACTGGCCATTTCAAATCAAAATAATTTTTGTTTGGCTAAGAATTCTAATTTCAAATTAATTTTATTTTAAAAACATGGATTTTTTTTTCTAAAAGTAGTCATTTCTTTATTGATTAGTGTTACATTTTCATCGCATTTCAATCTTTTTCGTCATCATGGATACGTTAAAAATTCGAGTAATTATGGAATATGAGTACCGTCGTGGCAGCAACGCGGCACAAGCGGCACGCAACATCAACGACGTTTACGGAGCTAACACTACAAACCAACGCACCACCTGTTATTGGTTTGCTCGCTTCCGTTCTGGAAATTTCGACCTGAAAAATGAACCTCGCGGTCGTCCGAAGACTTTGGTCGACAATGACGAATTAAAGGCGATTGTGGAAGCTGATGATACACAATCTACGGCTGAATTAGCAGCAGCTTTCGACGTTAGCGTCAAAACAATTGGTCCATTTGCGTCAAATTGGCAAGGTAAAAAAGCTTGACAAATGGGTGCCCCACGAACTCAATGATCGCCAGCGCGAAGTACGCGTCGAGACGTGCCTTGCACTGCTCAACAGACACACAAATGAAGGAATTTTGAACCGCATTGTTACCTGCGATGAAAAATGGATTCTGTTTGATAACCGTAAGCGCTCAGCAAGTTGGTTGGATCCTGGTTCAGCACCTAAACAATGCCCTAAACGAAAACTTACCCCTAGAAAAGTGATGGTCACTGTTTGGTGGTCTAGCGCCGGTGTGATTCATCACAGCTTCTTACCAAACGGGGTGAGCATTACTGCAGATGTGTACTGTGAAGAACTGAACACAATGATGGAGAAGCTGGCGCATCTCCAACCAGCATTGGTCAATCGCTCGTCTCCGCTGCTCCTGCACGACAACGCGCGACCTCATACTGCACAGCAGACGGTCTCCAAGTTGCAAGAACTGGGGTTGGAAGCTCTCCGTCATCCGCCCTACTCACCAGACCTTGCGCCTACAGACTACTACTTTTTCCAGAATTTGGATAACTTCTTGGCGGGAAAAAAATTTAATACCCGAGAGGCAGTACAAAATGCCTTTGAAGAATTTGTTGCCTCCCGTCCAGCTGATTTCTTTAAGAAGGGCATCAATAAACTGCCACTGCGATGGCAAAGATGCATTGATTGCATGGGTGATTACTTCGATTAATACAAATAAAAAATTCATGAAAAAAATTCGTTTAAATTTTTTCATACAAAACGGCAATTTCATAGGTAAAGACCTATTATTTACTTGAAATTGCATTGCTGCTTCTAGAATTCAAATCAATGACGTTATGAAAATGCTACTCACATAGGTACGTTAACATTCGATATTGCAATTTATAAACCCTATTACTGACTTTTATCCGAAAATCTACGTCTATTTTCCTACCGTAATGACATTACAAAGTCCCGGCCACTTCATAACAAGCATAATATAATACGCTACATAGAGACTCTCAGCTGCAGCATCTCACCATTTCCTGCAGCTTCCAATCCGCTCCTAATTGGCTATCAATCTATCGACTTTGAGGCATCGGCAGAATCAGGCCAACGCACAAAAAAGGGCCACCGATAAAATGCAAGTGCGGTGAATGAAAAACAGTATTCTGACGATAGATGTAAAAAATATAAAAGAGAAAATAACTGGCGTTGCTTTTACGGGTGACGATTTTTGGTAAGTGATTTTTTTTTCCGGACTATCTGGCTTGTGGATATTTCCTTTTCACGCCATCAGATCGGGATATTTTGAAGGATGAATCAAATGTGTTTTGTACGGAACCAATTTCTTGTTTCTGTTGTTTCAGATATTACCCGTCGTGATTAAATTGTGCATCACACACTGGTGAAATACAAATTTTCACTATGAACTAGCTAAAGTTGCTAGAATTTAAATAAATGTCACAAATATTAGCGTAGAAAAGGCTTATTTGTAACGATTATCGCAAAGCAAAAAGGGTTATGATTTTGACCAGTGTGGTATGTATGTTCATCTGGCCTCACAACTTCTAAACCACTTTTATAATTTAACAAGTGGGGTCGATCGTTGAAAGCGTCTTGATCTCCCGCGGTTATATGCTATGTAGCATCACATTAATATGACCCCCTAGAGGACATACATTTTTTTTTAGTGATGCCGTGTTGGGTGTCATATTAGCGCATAAAAAGTCACGAAACGAGAACTACAAAATAATTTGATTTCAAAAAGTAAACGCGACTACTGAAAACTTGCCCTCTAAAAAGTAGGGAACAAGAAAATATTCTCGGCGTATGCCACCTACCCTAACAAAACATTTTTTTTTAACAATAGTAACCGATCATAAACTTCAGGGCAAAGTGATTTAGTTTTTAAGATTATTAACCACAGTGGCTAAATAGTCTGGAAACTTGCCAGTTTTCATAGTCTTCTTTAGCGATTCACATACGAACCTTAAACTTATTTAAGCAATTATACACATATTAAGAACTTATCAAATTATTTCTAGTTTACTCGTGTATCGTATCGTCGTATCGTCGATTATAAACCCATCAATCTAACCGTGTTCATGATATTTTCGAGTACCTACGAACTTCCCATGAATGCAAACCTGTCAGTTTTTAAAAGCGCACAGGCTGAATAGAAACCGTCAGTCAGTTGTAACAAAAAAAAAAGAGAAAAAATGTTCTTTTTACAAATATAAAAAAATCGTTGGAAACTGCCAGCCTGATGTGAGAAAAATGATTATTTTGATTTTTTTTTACGTTACCTGTGGTAATATTGACTTGTTAAAAGGATGCCAATCAACTCGGAATATAGTAATTGCAATTCTGTCAGGAACAGCGTTGTTTTCTAAAGCGGATAAAATACTTTGACCATCGAATGGTTTGTCAGTCAGAGTATTTTTTTTACTATCTTTTACCAGTGGCTTCGCCCGCATGGTGGTCGAAAATTATCTTACAGGAACGTAAAATTGGCAAAAAATGAAAATTGGATTAACACGTAGGATACTTTTATACCTACCGGTATAAAAGTATCATTAAAAGTATTTCATCCAAATCCGTTGAGTAGTTACTGCGTGAAAGAGTAACAAACATCCATGCATCCATCCATCCTTACAAAATTCCTGTATAAATATTTCTTTCATCAACATATAAATCGTTCCAAATATTTCAAATAGGCACTAAATAAAAAACAAATAAAATACTAACATAACTAAAACTATTTACAATTTAAAAAATGGCGTCAAGAAATTCATCTTCATCGCTGTCGACTGATAATGTTCCCAAGAGACTGGCAGCATTACCACGTTGTATGGCAATACTTAGCCACTGGCCAATAGAAACCAGCCCACGGGAAGTGTCAACCAGCCTTTTCGAGATTTTCTTAACCCACTTCCTAAAAAGTAGGACGTTATGCATTCGATACTTTTTTTAGTTGGATATGTAGACCGATTTCTCCTAGGTTACTGGCCTGGCAGTATACGTGATTCTTTTTTTATAAATTTGATTAACTTACGTTTGGTATTTTTTGATTTAGCTCTAATAATACGTCCTTTTAAAGAAAATAAGAAAGAAAACAGATTAATTTTGTACATATAAAAAAACACGAAAAACAGGTAAAGTAGATGAGAGAAAAACCAAATCAAAAGTGAAAAGTGCGATGTCAGAAACTATTACGAAATCGTTCCTCACGGCTACGGCTGCGCCAAAAAGGCCCAGTTCAGCAAAAATGACAGAAAATTAGTGCTTGACGTTGGTTTTCAACTGGACCCGAAGTGCGAGATAACTAATGTAAATCAGATTTTCACTTTGCGTTTATTGGTATGTTATTATAATAACTTAACGTCACTGCTATTTACATAGCAAGTGGTGCTTAACGAATTTTGTGAGGAACCACATTAAAACTTAAATCAAGCTTAATTACAATAAAATAAACCGACTTCGAAAAAATCACGAAAATCTGAATCTGACTTTAATTTCATCGACTTCCGAAATTAAAGTACCAAATTTTTCACAACATAGTGTTTTTTTTGGAAGTCATTTTATCTTTAATTATTGGTGTATGGTACGTACTACTTAACATAATGATGGTAAAATCCCGAATCATACAAAAAAAGGCTTGTTGCCCGCCTCTGTACATTTCTTTGTGTGAAGTATTAAATAAATACATGAGATAAAAGAGTTGAAAATAATCAAAACCCGATGAAATTGAACTTAAATGAAAACATATAAAATAACAATGATACTGAATAAGTCATTACGAATTCATGGAGAGCTTTGTCGACAGTTTAACGGCAATGAACTGTTGAATGTCCTAAACGTTCTGAAAGGTATTTGTCTTACTATTGAAGTATTGAAGTAAAGCTCTACTTAGTACGGTTTAGGTACTTATATTTATAATGTACAGGTGACGAAAGAGATTGGTAACCAGGCAACTGACTTTAAACTATTCTCCATAGGAAACGACCAATTGGAACCATTCTCCTAGCTTCTAACGTTTTATAAGTGCCCACGTAGGTTTATGTGTTTTTTTAACCGCTTTTAAACATCTGAAATGGTGATTTTTAAACATCACCATTTCAGTCGTAAAAAGACCGATGTTGGACATAAGCTTCCCCCAAGTATCGCCTATATGACCAATTCTGTGCTACTCATATCCAGTGGATTCCAGCGGTTTTCACAAGGTCATCAGTTCCTGTTTTGTTTAAACAAGAACCGCGATGACCTTGGAGAGACCAGTCAAATCAAAATAGGTTCTGTATTTGACTCTCTCGTTTCTAGGTTTGTACCAAATTTCTGAACCAAATTAGCGGCTTGAAAATTTATGTAATATGCAAGAAATTTACAACTTTACAAAAAAACCTAATTTAAATTTTTCCCAAGAACTTCGAATTTCTAGATATTTGACTATCTTTTAATCAAATTTGCTGACTGTACATAATCCTTCATATTGAAGAAGTTTAGTAGTAGTATTAAGGTATAAAAGGACTGCAACTTTGACGAACATTCTAATATGCTGGGAATTATTTTCAGTGAAAGGAATATTATATATGTATTTATGTTAACCGTGACGTGAGCTTACTTAATCTACCACTAACTTAAATATTATTAAGAAAAACTACGTGAGAAAATCTTTATAAAATAGAAATGGGCTTTATAGAGTAAAAGCCGGATGGTTGCCACACTTTTTGAAATCAATCTCGCAATACAAAAAGCAAAATACTTTATTTGTAAAACGTAGTTTACAGGAAAGTTTTATAAATTGTGGCTGTCAGTTTAGTTAATTGTGGTGCCTTACGACTTCCACGCGAACGAAGTCACGGGCAGAAGCTAGTTTTTAATATTTATTGAGTGTTAACGATTTTCGCGGACCTCTTTAGTTTGGTACATCTATCCCACATAGAGGAAAAATGAAAGATCCATATAAATTACGTAGACATCCCGACGAGAAACAGGATAAATATCCCGAAAAAACTTTGAACCATTTTGCCTTCCCATGCAATCACACAGAGACATGTGACACGGTCAAATTAGTTGTAGTTGGAGAGTCTTTTGATTACAAAAAAAATGCGTGCAATTCATCCGCGAAACTACACAATCGGAGCAACTATCCTAGTTTTAGACTACATATCGCCGGGTTAAAGGCAAAACCAATTATTTGGCCCAAAGAGTCAATATAAAAAATTCCGTAAGCGCATTTGGAAAGTTTGCTATTAAAATTATGTCCTTAGTAATAGAATTATGTCAGTCACAAATATAAGAGCGCGTTCTATAATAATCTAAGTTTCATACAGTTACTTAACAAACAAAAAAAAAAGAAAACGATACTTCATTTGTGCAAAAAAAAAACCCCTTTCAAAATTTCAAAATGCGTTTACGGATAATTTTAGATTGACTTTTTAGACTAAATAATTGGTTTTGCCTTTAACCCGGCGATATATAAACGTTGCAGAAAGTTAAGTAGTCATTAGCGTCTCATCATTTTTATATTGATGAAGAGCAGGGGTGGCCCAGTGGTAACGACTGCGACTTACGAGTTTGTAAGTCATAGGTTCAAACCCAGACAGGCCCTTTACATATTGTGTGTGAAAATGCAAAAAAAGATGGCTCTTTTGTTGGGCTAAAAATTTCCTTAGGTCACTCAGGTATATAAGTTATCTTAAAACAACAATAAATAGGCATCGACGTAATATATTATATGTTATTATATCCGTAAAAAATTACAGTGTGTTTGGGACATAAAAGGTACCTAAGGTTTCACCAATTTTCGTAAAAAATAAGAAAAAAAAAAATGTAAAAGATAAAAACAAAAAACCAAAAACTTGAATATTTAATTTTTAGTTAGGTGAAAAAAGTGTAAATTTAAAAGTTGTAGGTCTTTTTATTACATATAACTTTGCTATTTCACTTTTTTCCACTTTTTGCCGGAAATCGAGATAAACCGTTTTTTACCCTTAAAAACGCACTCCCATCCACTTCTCGACCTCAGACCGCCCGGAAATTATTTTTCCTTTCTTTTTCTTTGTCGTATCGATGATTCCAATTGGGCTCAGACAAGCTTTGACCAGAATTTTGCCACATCGACAGCGTTATCGTTGGCCTCACAAAGGTCTTTCATAGTGCAGGAGTTATTGCAAAGCGAGCACAACAAGAGGTGGGGCATAGTTTGCGATGGTGCTCCACAGTCGCACTGCATCTCATTGGAGAACCCCCACCTGACCAAGTTGTACCGTCAGCGGCCCACCTGACTTCTTAGTCGATTAAGAGATTTCCAGGTGGGCCATGGTAGTTGGTGGCCCGCTGGTGTTTGAGGATAATTCCTCACGGTCCCCTCCTAGACCATTTTTCCTTTCATCTTACTATTATTATTTTTTGCTTTCAAAAAATATCTACCCTGGTCTAAAGTTGCCAAAGTCAGTCACAGAACTTAGCTCTGGAAAGTTTAAAACTCACATCAAACGTGGTCCTTACAAAAAAGCATATTATAAGATAAATGACTACGTTGAAGAAAGGGAAGTTTGGCATTATTTCCTTCTGCACATGTGGCTTCCCTGGTACCTCATTAACAGCTTATCTATGTGAAAGTCGATTAACTGCTCTCAAATTATAATGTTAATTTTTATTCTTTTTATTTTTTTAAATGTCTGACATATTTTCGTCATTATTTGACATTATACATCAATTTTTATATCGACTATTTATTAATCACTAATAAATAGTCGATATAGAAGTCTTGGAAATCATGTCACTTGGTTCAAATAGGTTCATTTTATTTATGTAGTTCTTTTACATATTGTGAATGAGAGAACGTTAGTAGGCCTTACGGGCTAGATTTGTGGACGATTTTCTATTCTGTATTTTCATTCCTCTAAGTAATTGGTTCTTATTGATAGGCCTGCACTGTCCCCCCGTACCCCATCATCCCATGCATCACTGTAATTTGAAAACATTGTAAAAGCCAATTATTTTTAAAAGAGTACCTAACCGGTAAGGACCAAGCCCAAGTCGACGGCGCGTTGTGTTCCACGCGCGCCTCAAAGAGATGTCAGCACAAAAAGTGATGGGACCCGCAAGGGTCGATGCCTGCCAGGGGTGCGGGTTTGTTCGAAAGAGACACCACAGCCCCTGGCTTAAGGGCTACTGAAGGAACACGGGTGGGTTTTAGTCAGTAAAAGTCTGACACGCCCTCCTGCTCCACCCAGAGCGGGAGAAGTTATTTGATGATTTCCCACCCAAAAAAAAAAAAAAACCGTCGAGTTTCTTGCCGGCTCTTCTCTATAGGCAGCAACAAGGAGCCCTGCACCTAGCTCCTGACGTTTAAAAAGTGCCCATGCAGGTTTATGTGCAATAAAATATTTTAATTTGATTTGATTTAAATCATTTTGAAGGATATTGCTAAACTATTGGTATAATTTGTCTGACCATCAACGTAAATCACGCAATAAATGTTGGTGTATTATCAAAATGCCATTCATTTTACACTTTCTAGAGCGTGATATTTCAGTGTCCCGTTTTAGTTTATGAACTTACTTTTATCTATATTATTTTGGGGTTAGTTAAAAATATGTATATTATTTGAAATGTGCCATTTAGGCACTTTCATTTCTAAAACACGGCACCAATATAACAATCGTTTTAGAAGTCTATGCTTGATGTCCTCTAGTCCATAAACAGCGGACGATCAAGAAGCGTCCAACGATACCTCATTTGTCAAATTATGATAAGGCGTTGTAAAGTTATGAGGGAACAGATGAACATACATACATACGTACATAAGTACTCATACTCACTTACATACACACATACCGGCCAAAATCATAATTCGCCATAGTCAAATCATAGGTAAATATCAAACAATTTCCCAAAAAAAAGTCGTTCATTGGAATCGAGTTGAAATTATTTCATTATAAAATTCATGTGGCTTGGGTTACGTTGATTTACTTTTCGCGGTAGCGCCGTAGCTCGTGGAAAAAAATTGTTATGAATTGTTTCTAATACCCGTGAAAATATGGCGTAAAATACCTTACCATGGTAAGCAAAAGTAAAACGTATTGTTGCAACTTTCTTTTGTTGTTGCCGACTGTTTTTTTTTTTTTGCATGTTTTTGCAATAAACTTTTAGTCTTTATTCTTTAACAAACGACAGCAATCGCTCATTGAGTGAAAAACAGGTCACACACAGGTTGTTGTGTAAAACATCCACGCCAAAACGCCCATGACACGTTGTGGGAATCACAGAAAGACCACATAGCAAAATTCGTATCCTGACTATCATGTTATATGACCAGAACGGGTTGTGGCAATTAATTTTTTTTACAATATGGATGTTTATCTGTGACCACAACGCGTTGCGAGTAAATTTTTTTTCAGTCAATAAGTTTTCTGTCTTTGACCCTATCTGATACACATAAAACAAAAATTTAATAACATATTTTAACCAGGCTAAACGGTACAAGTATGTGTCCAAAAGTCTGGCTGCATTACCACGTTGTTTGGTAATGCCCTTAGGTTAGCCCTCTAGCCAATACGTAACGTATAATATGTTACACATACTTCCATCTGTAAATAGTTCAATTCATTATTTGCACTTCAATGTTTTATGAATATGTGAATTATAGGGAGTGTGAAAGCTAACTGTTGAAATACCACCTGCTTCTGATATCTCTTCATTACCCGGAATTGCTAATACCGTGCAGATAATTAAAACATTCTTCTTCTAAAAGCAAAATAAACAAAAAATCCCGTATTCTTTGATCCTGCTATGCATAACGTATTTGATTGTTTGTGTTTTCTTTAGAATCCTTTTGCAATTCTAAATAAAACACGATCAACTGCTAGCAGTGTTTAACTTGGCATTATTAAATTCCTTGTTAATTTCTCTTAAATAAAAAAGGATTTAAAAATAAAATTAATGGCCGTCCAGACTATATTCTCGTGATAAAACTGCAAGAGCGCTGCTTGTAAGTTGGAGGATCAATTAGGGAGCTATCTTGCCTTGAACGCTCGTTAAATATTATGGTAAAGGATTTTTCTACATTTAGTGTCAGTAGAGATTCATTAAGGGCGAAATGATCGTAGCGTTTACCTAATAATATTTTAATTTTTAACCGATTTCAAAAAGAAGAAGGTTATCAATTCGACGTGTTTTATTAACCCCCGACGCAAAAACGACGGGGTGTTATAAGTTTGACGTGTCTGTGTGTGTGTGTGTCTGTCTGAGGCAACGTAGCTCCCAAACGGATGAACCGATTTTGATTTTGTTTTTTTTGTTGGAAAGGTGTATTAGTCGGGAGTGTTCTTAGACATGTTTCATCAAAATCGGTTCAGCCGTTTGAAGATTATCAGCTCTTTTCTGCTTGAAAAAGGGATTTTAGCCTCTGATCAACTCAAAATTTGGGATTCTATTACTTCAATGATGACCTTGAACTGATGCTGGAGCAACACCTGGAATTTCCAGGAAATCCAAGTTATTCACCAACAAACAGCAGAAGTATCGTGTTTGGGCTCATTGAAAAGGTCTCAATGAATAGAGTATAGATAAATGGTGATTTAAGGGAGACATTAAGTTTAAAAAGCAAGAAATAAAAATTAAATTTAAAATTTAAAAAACCCCCGACCCAAACAAAAACTCAAAAAAGTAAAAAATAATATTTATAGGCCTTTTAATTTTAACGTAATATTTTGATCAGGGCATTGTCAAGTCGGGGGACGGTCAATGAAAACGCCAAACAGAGGCCTAGCCGTCCCCCGACTTGACAATGCCCTGATCAAAATATTACGTTAAAATTAAAAGGCCTGTAAATATTATTTTTTACTTTTTTGAGTTTCTGTTTGGGTCGGGGGTTTTTTAAATTTTAAATTTTTTTATGTATGTTCGGGCATAACTCCGTCGTATATAGACGGATTTACAAAAACTTTTTTTTAAAGGGGTTAATTTCGATATAGATCTGATGTGTGATGTGTTTCGGAGGCAGATAACGGAACTCTTCAAAAAATTGCAGCAAATCAACCGCGAATGCTGCTATCGCATAAATATGCATTGTTTTGACCCCAAGGATGATTAAATTTCGAATTGGTGTGGGTAGGTAACTAAAAAGTGAAAAATAATTTTTTTTTTTTCAAAAAAATAACAACCGACTAAAATAACTTTAATTTCGGAAGGCGGTGTCAAAGAATTAAAATACACATCAAAAGTCACCGACTTCCGAAATTAAAGTTATTTTTCACTTTGTAGTGTTTTTTTGGAAGTCGGTTGTTATTTTTTTTTGAAAAAAAGTTTTTTTATATTCAATGTTAGGGCAGCTGCATTAATTGGTTACCCCTATTCGATGTATCTAATTACCTAGGCATAGAAAAACAAAATTTATTGCGTTTATGGGGCGGGGCGCATTAACTTTAAAATAACTTTAATTCACAATAGTTACCTGATGTTTAATACTTACAGGAAGTATTAAAATTCAAATTCATTAATTTAGCTTACACAAGTTTCATAAATATACAGTGGTTTTACATGGTATGAGATTTACACAAATAAAAGACTTAGACGGATTGAGCAGCGGGTCCCAAACTAGGCACAGCCTGTACTTGGTTACTCTGTCACTACTCTGTTACTCTGTCTTGGTTACCCAAACTATAATAAAATATCATCAAGGTACACAAAGAGGATTATACAGGGTGTAAAAGGATGAGAGGCAGCCCGCAAAAAAGGTGGGATGATGATATAAGGCTAGTGGTGGAAGTGATGTGGAACAGAGTGGCTCACGAAAGACCTGATTGAAAAAGGTTGGCCTTTGCCGATTGTCAAACTAATATACAGAAAATAGTAAAGCAACTAATAATAAACTAAGTTCTAAGTGTAAATTATTTTTTGTTTCCTGGGACATATAATAACATGTGTTAGAACTAAAATTTAATAGAACTCAATAATTGGCAACATTATTATTATTTTGTAAATGTGTTGATGCTATCTTTAAAACTTTTAATACCTGACTTCCCAAAAAGCTGGTTTTAACGAAATGTTCGCCGCCACAAAGTTGTACTACAAAACGAAATGCTTACATAGTGGCTGAAAGCTGAAATTGGGCCATTCTCGTTAGTTAGTCTATTTCGATAACCAAGGTCTCTAGACGGTACCCAAATCTATTTCAACCCAAATATCGTGTAGCTCGCTCCACCTGAATGAAATTCCTGCTTTACTGGTTGGCTTTAAGATCACATGCATCTCAGTTTGTGGCTTCAGATTGGGATAAAAGTGATGTAGATGTGGGATTTTTTTTGGTTATATTACATGTTTACACACGCACACATTCGCTCACCTGTTTTGGTCTAGCTTAGTAGTTACTTCGTCCATTTTGGTTTGTTTTGACTGCAACGGAAGTACCTATGACTGTAATTGACGCTGTTTTAATTATTTTTGGAATAAATAATTTATTTTAAATGACAGAAATCGATGTCAGTAAACGAAACTGAAAATATTGCTTTCTTGATGTGCATAAATTCAGTTACACATTGTAAACATATTACATCAATGTTAGCTTGTACCAGAACATACTAATTTGTACAAAAGCATCAATAAATTATTGGATTAACAAGCGGAAGTGTTGTATGTCTTTTATGTATTTCAGATGACCTAAACCATATATTTTAAAACTAAAATGGCCGTTTTATTCATTTGTTATGCTAAGAATAACCATGCATTTTAAACCATAAAGAATATAAGTCATCGCTTGTTTTTTTTTTTTGATAAGATAAACATTCTAAGATAAACATTCTCGCGCTCATATTTCAACAAATTATGTAAATTATCACAACCATCCATTCAAACGAAAGTAAGACCAGTTAAAACGTCCATTCATTCAGCATTCCAAAACAACAAACAGTCGAACCAACCCACATACAAAGATCCATTGTATTTTTCAAGTTTGCGATAAGAGCGCGGACCACCCACGACGAAAATGGGGGCGATGACGTCATCAAGGTCGCTCAAGCGGATAGAGAACCAATGTAATTATCTATGAATTTACAGTTTTTTAATTATTCTTTGTTTTTATCCTCAATTAATAATCCTTATTCATTTACAGAGTTTTTATCTTTAAAACGATCAATACTGCATGACTAGGGATGATTTTAATAATAATTCACCATGATTGTTCCATGACTCACCTGTTTATTATATCCAAATAGACTAAGCTGCTACGTTTCCCTATTGAATCAGTCCCTTGTTAAAAGGAAATACCTTCAAAATATGTCTTATTAAACGTAAACCACTACTCACCCACTCAAAGATAACAAGCTCCACGTCACATAAATTCCTTAAACAACCATTATAAATTCCGTAAGTGCACACACAAAGTCGAAATTGCCGTAGAGACATTACCCATAATATGGTACAAACATAAACTAATGAATTTTAACATTAATATCTCGTATCTACGTTAACTATGAACAAGAGACATAAATCAGGAACTACCTTGAGGCACATTAGCAGGGTAATTCGCATAAATTACTCTTCAACATAGCGGGACAAAATTGCAATTAACCTTTTGGTTATGGGGATTTCAATATATGGGGCTAGATGTGATCGGTTTGTGGTGCTTCTCTCTAGTCCCATAGGGATCTTTATAGGGAAGCGCTAAAATCGCCCGCCGCAGTCGCACTCAGCGCTTCTCCAGAACATTCATTATGCGCACAGACAAAGTATGGAACTCTCAGCCAAGTCTGTGTTCTTTTTTATATTTGACTCGTCTGTCTTCAAAGGAAGCATGAACAGGCATCTTCTGGGTAAATTGCTAAAAGCGCTAAGGTATCCCGATCCAGACGTCCTCAGCGCTTCTCTACATTCATTATGCGCACAGTCAAAGTGTCAGCGTCTGTGTTCCCTTCCACATTTAACCCTTCTGCCTCCAAGTGAACAGGTAACATTCCATCATACTCGTAGATCTCATCAATCGTTTTCTATCAGGCATGATTGAGGTCGAGAGCAGGCCCCAATAGCAACAAAAAAAAAAAAAAAATTTAGTGTCCGGTCGTATGTTGAACAAAATATTATTTGCGACGCTAAAAATATAATTATAATTTACAAAATTGTATACTAATAAAACGTACCAAATTAAAAAAAAAAATCCATGAGCTATGTTTTCAAGTTTCTAACGTGGCTCTTAAATTCTGACGTTTGAATAGAGGTGCCACCTTATTGGTGCTGTAACTTTTTATGGGCTTAAGCAAAAATTAAAGGATCGGACCTACAAAATCGTCTTATGTACTACTAAATATTGGCAGTATGTATCTACGTTTAAATGTCAGACATTACCCCTCCATCCATACGGAAACCACTACCGTGCCACAATTGATGATGGTGTCATGTTACCCTTTACACTCCTGATGGAGCTACAGTGATAATTTTGTGGTTTCATTTCATAATTTGTAACAGTTGACCCATTTTACAGAATCATCAGTTAAAATTCTGATGAACATAACCTACTTATATAAGTTAATTCCTTAAAATGTTTAACCTATTTATCACATTAGCTAATAACAATTATCGTGTAACATAAGCAAAATAAGACACCGACTTCAACAAAGAGAAGTCTTCATAAATTGTCGTCTTCCAGTGTTCAAAGGGACTTTAAAGTCCAGAGCTTTTCGTAGTAAAATCCAGTCAATACACTATTGAACAGAAACGACAACCGTCTTACTACCGAATTGCAAAGAATTTTTACCAGCAGAATTGGAATTGACTTCTAGAACGGTAGTTTGTAAATTGTGATAGACTGTTACTCGATGCCCGATGCTAGCAACCCGGCGACCTTATTTCTCGACCCATATTGAGGCAATTTTTCTTGCAATGCAAGTAGTGTTGTAGCCTTATTTTGTTTCCTATTCATTGTTCTACTTACATGGAATGTAGGCGTAAAATAAAGTGGTGATTGTGGTAAGTTTAAAACTTTCTTACACAACACATTAATGAATGCGTTGAGCACTTAAAAAACATAGAAAGAAAAAAGGATTACATATTTATTTATTTATGACGCAGAGAAAGAAAACCAACACATGAAAAGAACAAGTTCGGGGACAATATGCGTCACACCGCGCAAAAAAGACAGCGCTGAGCATAATGCTACGACAATATGGGGGACAGAGACGTAGTGCTGGTTATCAGCGACGTCTGGCGTTGACGTGATGACGACAACATCATCCAGTCTTTGTCATCTTCAAACGATTGATGGAAACAAGACGGTGTTTTAAATTCGTTTAGTATTTAGTGCTTTGTGATATTTGTGGTATTAGCCAGCCGTGTAGCAAATATCAACATCTGATGAAATATCGTGGCAGACACTTCAGGGTTTTTTTTTAAATAACTTTAGAAATACAGCTTGTAGTTATTTCGCCTAATTTTATAGAAAATTCAGGGTGGCAGGTACTGTTACCATAAATCAGTACACGATTCTCAACTCCCCTGAGTTTACAGTTCTCACTAGTTATTAAATAAAATGTTGTTTCAAAATTTTTGACTGCGTAGATATTACACTATGAGACAGCTGATGTTTTTCTTGATAGATGACAAAAAAAAAAACTACGCCTGTGGTCTAGAATCATATGTTGAATTCATGATTACAGTGTGCGCGTCGATGCTGTATAATTTCCGTCGCGTAATTTGCGACAGTTGTATCTAGGGACGGCAGGCCCCAGCCGTGGTGCCAGAACGGACGGCCCCACCTCCTCAATCTCCTCCGGCCGACGCTGAATGGCAAGTGGCCGGGGAGAAGAAGAAGGCGGGTAAGGCCGCAAGGGCGGCCAAACGAAAGGAGAGGCGGCAGCGGCGCAAGAAGCGTAACGCCGCGGCTAGGTTACGCGCCCCGAAATCCGCCGCTGTAGTAATTACCCTACAGCCGGAGGCGGAAAAGAAGGGCGTGTCCTACCGCGACGTGCTCTCCAAAGCAAGGGCGGCGGTGAACCTTGCGGAGCTGGGGGTCACCAATGGCATGCGGATGAGGGTCACTGCGACCGGAGCCCGCATGCTGGAGATCCCCGGAGCGGCTAGTGGCCCGACCGCTGACGCCCTGGCCGAAAGGCTTAGGGCGTCCCTAGACGCGGACGAGGTCCGAGTGTCCAGGCCCACCAAGTGCGCTGACATGCGCATCTTGGGCCTGGACGACTCCGTGACGGAGGGCGAGGTGGTGGCCGCCGTAGTCAGGACGGGAGAATGCTCTGCCGAGCAGGTGAAGGCAGGCACCATCCGTCCTGACAACACGGGGATGCGAACCGTCACGGTGAGCTGCCCCGTGTCGGCGGCCCGAAAAATAACCGAGGAGGGTCGAAGGCTCCTGGTGGGCTGGGTTTCTGCGCAGGTGAAGCTGCTGGAACCCAGACCTCTGAGGTGCTTCCGCTGCCAGGTGGGCCACCACGTGGGAGTGCAATGCACCTCGGAGGTAGACCGCAGCAGTCACTGCTTCCGCTGCGGTCAGCCCGGTCACAAGGCCGGCTCGTGCGTTGCCACGCCGCACTGTTATTTATGTGCGGCAGCTGGCAAGCCGGCCGAACACCGGGCTGGGAGTAAAGCCTGCGCTCCACCCGCTGAAGCCAGGGGCCGAGGCAGACCCAAACCCTCCGCCACCGCCGTCACCGCCGCAACCGCCGCTACTGCCGCCGCCGCTGCCGCCTCCACCGTCGTCGTAGTTGCCGCCATTCCGCCAAGGCCTACCCAGGAGGCCCCGGAGGGGGCTGAAATGGAATGCCTTTAACGGCCCCATTACGCCTCCTCCAGGCGAACATCAACCACTGCGCCGCCGCTCAGGATCTGTTGATCCAGAGCATAGCGCAGTGGTCGATTAACATCGCCGTGGTCGCTGAGCCGTACTTTGTCCCGCCCAGGGATGACTGGGTGGAGGACCTGAGCGGCTCAGTGACCCTCATTTCGTCGGCCGCCGCCGGTACCCCGACCCTCGAGAGTGTCAAGAGGGGACGGGGTTACGTTGCAGCACGGTTCGGGGAGATAGTCGTGGTAGGGGTGTACTTCTCCCCGAGCCGAACTCTCGCCGAGTTCCACAACTCCCTTGCGGAGTTGAGAGACGTCGTCGTCGGGTTTCGTTCCCTCCCCGTGCTAGTCCTCGGGGACTTCAATGCCAAGAGCTTGGCTTGGGGTTCCCGGTTGACGAATGTGCGGGGCAGGATGGTGGAGGACTGGGCTCTGGAAGCAGACCTGGTCGTCCTAAACCGGGGTTCTGTCGCCACGTGTGTGCGGATGCGGGGTGAGTCGGTGGTGGACATTTCGTTCGCCAGCCCCGCTCTGTCGCCACGTGTCATCGACTGGCGCGTCATGGAGGGGGTGGAGACGTATTCCGACCACCGGTACATCCGGTTTGACGTCTCCGCCCAGGCCTCGAGCGCGCCGGTCCGACAGGCCCCGTGTGGTCCGCGGTGGGCGTTGAAGCAGCTGGACCGGGAGCTTCTCCTGGAAGCCTCGATCGTGCAGGCCTGGTCGTCATCACCGGACAGGCCTGCCGACATAAACGACGAGGCCGAGTGGTTCCGGGAGACCATGTCCGAGGTATGTGACGTGGCAATGCCCCGGGTCCAGCCAGGTCGTGCTTCACGCCAGGTGTACTGGTGGTCGCCGCAGTTGACAACACTGCGCGAGGCGTGTGTTGCTGCGCGACACCTTTACTCCAGGCACCGCAGGCTCCGTATCCGCCCTCCGGATACGGTAGCCATTGAGGCGGAGCTGTACGAGGGGTACAGAGTGGCGAAGACCGCCCTCCGAGATGAGATCCTGCGGGCCAGAGTAGTGGCCCGCGAGGAGTCGCTGGAGACTCTGAACAGAGACCCGTGGGGACGCCCCTACAAAACGGTGCGGGATAAAATCCGCCCGTGGGCTCCCCCGCTGACGCAGAGTCTCCGGCCTCATCTCGTGCAGGACGTGGTGAGCGCTCTGTTCCCCTCACGAGGGGAGCACGCTCCCCCGCCTATGGCTCCGCCTCCTGCGGTGCCCGATGCGGACCACACCGACGACGACTACGACTCTCCAGAGGTGACCGAGGTAGACCTGAGAGTGGCGGTACGTAGGCTGAGTGCCAAGAATACCGCCCCAGGACCCGACGGCTTGCCCGGCAAAGCCTGGGTCCTGGCCTTGCAGGCTCTCGGGCCTCGACTAAGAGGGCTCCTAAGCGCATGCTTGGAGGAGGGCCAGTTCCCACTTCGCTGGAAGACGGGGAAACTGGTCCTCATTAAGAAGCCGGGGCGCCCAGCGGACTCTCCGTCCGCTTACCGGCCCATTGTGCTGCTCGACGAGGTGGGCAAGCTCTTTGAGAGAGTAATTGCAGACCGCCTCGTCGGGCGGCTGGTGCGGGTGGGGCCGGATTTGGCGGAGAGCCAGTTTGGTTTCCGCAAGGGGCGCTCCACGGTGGATGCCATCATGCGCGTGCGAGCCCTCACGACGGGGGATGCTGTGGCCCGGGGTGGGGTCGTCTTGGCGGTGTCATTAGACATCGCCAATGCCTTCAACACCCTGCCCTGGAGTTGCATAAGGGAGGCACTCCGTTATCACCGGATGCCGACCTACCTCTGTCGTGTGGTCGAGGCCTATTTGACGGACAGGGCCGTCATCTACCCCGGTCACCTCGGAGAGTGGAACCGGCGAGAGATGTCGTGCGGTGTCCCACAGGGATCGGTACTGGGGCCGCATCTGTGGGACATCGGATACGACTGGGTGCTGCGCGCCGATCTCCCTAGCAGCGTCAGTGTAGTTTGCTACGCTGACGACACGCTGGTCCCGGCGCAGGGGAGGTCGTACCAGGCGGCGGCCGACTTGGCGACACACGGGGTTGCGACAATCGTGGATAGGATCCGGCAACTGGGACTCGAGGTGGCATTGCACAAGTCCGAGGCCATGTGGTTTCATGGTCCTTGGAATGCGCCACCGACGGGTTCCCAGATAACGGTGGGAGGGGTTCACATCGGCGTCGAGTCGACGATGAAGTACCTGGGACTCGTCCTCGACAGCCGGTGGAACTTCGCGGAGCATTTCCGCCGTTTGGCTCCCAGACTGGAGCGGGCCGGGGCTGCGTTGAAGCGGCTCTTGCCCAATCTAGGGGGGCCAAACGCCTCCTGCCGGAGGCTCTACGCGGGGATCGTGCGGTCCATGGCCCTATACGGGGCGCCGGTGTGGGCGCCTACATTGAGGCGCCAACCAGCTCGCAAGTTGAGGGCGTCCCATAGGGTCATGGCGATCAGAATGATCCGAGGATATCGCACGATCTCCGGCGAGGTGGCGGGCCTCCTTGCCGGATTACCGCCATGGGATCTGGAGGCAAAGGTCCTCGCGCAAATGTGGGAGTGGCGCGAGGAGGCCAAACGCCGGGGCGTTAGTCCGCTGCCTCGGGAAATCGCGGCACAGCGGACAGAGCTCCGGCGGGATCTCATGGTGACATGGAGAGAGCGATTGTCGCAACCCAGTGCTGGGCACGCCACGATTGCGGCGGTAAGTCCCCTCTTTGAGGAGTGGTTTGAGAGGCGGCATGGCGTCCTCACCTTCCGCCTGACGCAGGTCCTCACCGGACACGGTTGTTACAGGAGGTTCCTGTTTTGCATAAGGCGGGAGGAAACGCCCAGGTGTTTCCACTGCGTAAATTGCCCTGAGTACACGGTGGAGCATACGGTGGAGGTTTTCGCCCGACTGGGGCGGGGGGGGGGGGGGGGTCCGTGTCCTTTTGAAGGCGATCGGCGGCGACGGTCCAGGCCATGGTACGGAGCGAGAGGGCATGGGGAGCCGTCACCTCCTTCAGCGAAGCAGTGATGCTCGCGAAGAGGGAGGCGGCGCACGTGAGGGAGAGGCAGCAAATGCGCCCTCGCGACCCCAGCCGCCGCAGGATACGGAGACGCCCTGGGCGTCGGGAATCCCAGGCCGATTTCCGGCCACCGTAGGCATGGGCTTGCGGACGGCGAGTAATGGGTAGCTCGCTGTCCGGTAAGGACCAAGCCCAAGTCGACGGCGCGTTGTGTTCCACGCGCGCCTCAAAGAGATGTCAGCACAAAAAATGATCGGGCCCGCAAGGGCCGATGCCTGCCAGGGGTGCGGGTTTGTTCGAAAGAGACACCACAGCCCCTGGCTTAAGGGCTACTGAAGGAACACGGGTGGGTTTTAGTCAGTAAAAGTCTGACACGCCCTCCTGCTCCACCCAGAGCGGGAGAAGTTATTTGATGATTTCCCACACAAAAAAAAAAAAAAAAAAAAAACAGTTGTATCTACACACTTATTCGACAGTAACAATAGTTAGTAGGTAAAGAACGTGTCAAAAAGTAAAATAAAAATTAAATTGTTTATTGCTTTGTTTCTATTTTGTATTTAGAAACAGTTGTTATGGACTTGTTCAAATTAATAAGTCGTTGAAACAAACATAAGCGTTTGTTGTAACAATCACTTGAGTTCGTAGACAGAATTCTTAGAAAGAAAAGATTTAGAGCTCTTCAAATAAACAAGCTACGTACATTTATTTTGACTTTTGTCTAGTGCAGGGACACAGTTCCATTGGAGATCCGTTTAAAAAAATAGTATAACCCCCGGTTAGGGCTTATACAGCAGACCTTGGTGTGATACCGATATCACTGTAGAATCTGTACGATTGGTTGGATTTCTAACCAGTATCGGTATCAAACCAATATTTTCGTAAGTTAGAGTGAGAAATTGGACTGGAGAGGATTTGATATCAACATGAATAGCGATCATCACTCACTTTTCGGTTTGCCGAAAATTAGTAGTCATAGCTGAGACTATGGAGGACCTAAGTACTGTGCTCGACGACCTCAATCGAGGTTCTGAAAGAGTGGAAGGTCATATCTAATGTCCATGTCACACCCACCCTCATGAAGATCGGAGACTCTCACTCGAAGTACTGCACGATTACTATGTTTATCTAGGACAAACTGTCCAGTTAAGTAAGTCCAACTTCCGTCTATGTAGTACTATTGTTGTGTTTATTTAATAAAAATACATCGCTACCTATATTAATACAGAAACTTTTTCCAAAAAAAAAAACAACGGACTTCCAAAAAAACACTAGAAAGTGAAAAATAACTTTAACTTCGGAAGTCGGTGACTTTTGACATGTATTTTATTAATTTCTTGTCACCGCCTTCTGAAATTAAAGTTATTTTTCACTTTCTAGTGTTTTTTGGAAATAGTTTTTATTTTGCACTTTTTAGTTATAGTACCCACTCCACACCAATTCATCATGCTTGGGGTCAAAACAATGCATATTTATGCGATAGCAATCGCGGTTGATTTGCTGTCATTTTTTGAAGAGTTCCGTTGTCTGTCTCCGAAACGCATCATCAGGTCTATATGAAATTTAAATGGGACCATTTCGGAATAAAACTCTTTCTAAAAAAAGAATTTTGCAAATCGGTCTATATATGACGGAGTTATGCCAGAATCTGCACCTAACTCCTAAGTTAGAGTTGTACCTTCCATCATCAGCTCAGCGTCATGAAATGATAATGACCATACGCAAATGTCTTAATAGCATTAGAAAACATAGGAAAAACATTGTTAATACCTATATGATTTGAGGGTTTCCCTCGATTTCCCTGGGGTTCCATCATCAGATCCTGACTTGGTGCCAATGGGACCACTTCAGGAGTATACTCTTTCAAATAAAAAAAATATTTGAGAATCGATCCATAAATGGGGGAGAAATCGAGGATGATACATAAAAAAAAATACGTTCGGTGGAACATATAACCTCCTCCTTTTTTGGAAGTCGGTTAAAAAAAGGAAAATTTCACAAGTGAAGAGAAAATATGGCTTTTCTACCTTAAAAAAAAACAAGATGAACCAGGTAAATCTCTTTACAGTGATCACATATAGTTCCTTAGGTATTTATTTCTTTAATTAAAATGGTTTAATACCAATTACAGAAATTAAAGACAGTTTGCACAAAAAAGAAAAAAAAAAAGAAATGCACAGAGAGTGGAAATGATACAAAATAATAAGACAAAGTAGAAACTTAACAACACTTTCATAAATCCCTCTCACAGTACTTCTGACATACCGATAAAATCTTCGTCCATTCGTCCGCAAACAGATCGTTTGTTGGGTTAGTGTCCAAGAGAGCATTAAGAGCGGCCAGAGTACGTGGTACTGGGGACTTAGCACGCGCAACGGTGCGACATGGAGGCACAGCAAACAGCCTGTGTTTTCTGCCGCGGCAATAGTTGTCTGGGACAAAAAAGTGGGCCAGGACAGCATGCAGATCAGGCACGTCAACAGTGCCACGGAGCGTTTTACAAGCTATGGTGAGCTGGTCTTTTGCTCGTCTTACCTCTAACGAGTTATATCCAAGGCACCCCAGTAGAAATTTAGTCGGATAGAGGTAAGGATAATAGCCATGTTTACGCATGTAGAGAAACTGAAGGAACGCTTTTTGTACTTTTTCTAATAAAACGACTAAGGTACTTTCATATGGGTTCCACACGCAGGTCCTGAATTCTAATTTGCTACGTACGAGAGCACAAAACCCAACCTTTGGTAGGATTCTTTAGCCACTGTGGCAATGTGGCTAAAGGAAGGTGAGCTTTCCGTCGAATGTGACTCCCAGATCTTTTATGGCTGTTGTTTTTATGATGGCATTGTCATTTAATTTGTATTCATAATTGACAGGGTGCCGCATTCGACAAAAGGTCAGTGCAAAGCATTTCGAGGGATTACATTCCATCTTATTGTGTATGCTCCACTTGTATATCGCGTCCAGCTCATTAAGATGATTAGCATGTCTAATCGGTAATTACTAGAGCATTATTGAGCGATGAATCATTTATGACTGATTGTCGCAGACGTGATTAATTCATCAAGATACTAGATGTATGACAGAGGGTTCATAATCTAAGTCCAGTTGAGTGTACGAGTACATGTCCAATGATGGACAGTTTCTTGATCTGATCGATTTAGTACACAATGCTATAACATAATAAGTAATGTTAAAAATATAGTTCTGAGTTGAGCTGCGCGATTAGTTACAAATGCGTGCACTGACTGGATGGGTCCACTCAATCTGTGTGGTTCTTTCCTCAAAAGACCATTTCAGACACCAGTTTACATCGTCTTCACATGATCTGACAAAGTTTATGTGTGACTTCTGAGTTTGTTTCTGCCTGTCATCTAGGAAACGCCGACCTCATTTAGTTTAAATAATATGATTGACGTGTAAAAGTATTTTCACACACCTAGTTACAGAAATAACATCACTTATTAATATCACGCCTGTTTTCTCAAAGGATTAGGCAGAAGTGTATCTAAAGTACAGCCACATTAAAAGAGGGCGGGCCTATTGACTAAGAAATCTATATAAATAAAAAGAAAAGTCCTGACTGACTGCCTCATCAACGCCCAGCCCAAACTCTTACACCTAGAAAGCTGAAATTTTCCACAGAGGTTTCCTTTATAATGTAGACAAGGAAGAACGAAGGATTTTTCGAAATTCAACCCCTAAGGGAGTTAAATAGGGGATGAAAGTTCCGCGTGGGCGAAGCCGCTGGCAAAAGCTAGTATCTGATATTTAACCTAAAAAATACTTTGCCCGACCAACCTGCGTATTGAATCTAAGACCTTGTGCTCAGCAGTAGTACTTGCGATTACTGGACCACCGAGGTACATGTGGAAGAATTTTGTTATGATTGCCACACTTGGTGAATGTATTTATTGGTGGTTTAACCACCTATTGGAAGATAGTATTTTCTATCTTACCTAGACAAGATTAAAGACAGGTTTAACATAGGTATATGCGAAGCTCATCCCCAAAAACAGTTCTAAAGGTTTCTTTTTTTCTCCTTTGACGGGCTTTGAAATAAATACAAAGTAAGTTTTTATCCAGTGAGCAAATTTTAACCATGAATTCAGCATAACATTCTAGACTGCAGAAATGTTTCGCCGGTAATACAAATATAAAACAGCTGTTTCATAGAAAAGTGCAATACCTACACGGTCAAAATGTATGGAACAGCTGTTTTTTTTTTTTTTGTTTAACCGGCAAAAAATTTCTGCGGGATCTAGAATGATATGCTAAATTCATGGTTAAAATATGCGCACTGGATAAAAAATTTCCTGTTTTTATTGTAGTTTACCTATAATAATATGTTCACAAATACAAAATAGCAATTACTGCAACTGACGCGACCCTCTAGCGTAGAAATTTTTCGTTTGTTATACAAAAAAAAAAAAAACAACTGTTTCATAGAAAAATGCAATATCTACGCGGTCAAGATGTATGGAACAACTGATTTTTTTTTTTTTTGTAAAACCGACGAAAAATTTCTACGCTAGTCGCTTCAGTTGCAGTAATTGCTATTTTGTATTTGTGAACATATTAGTTCTTTCCTCAAAAGACCATTTCAGACACCAGTCTACATCGTCTTCACATGATCTGACAAAGTTTATGTGTGACTTCTGAGTTTGTTTCGGCCTGTCATCTAGGAAACGCCGACCAGTTCAGTTGCAATTAGTGCTATTTTGTAATATCTATGTTAACGGGTCTAGAATGCTTTGAATGAATTCTGGGTTTAAGTTTGCCCACATGGGTAAAAATTTTGTCCTGTATCGGACCAACCTAAACCTCTCATATTAGCCTGCCAGGGGTGCGGGTTTGTTCGAAAGAGACACCACAGTCCCTGGCATACGGGCTACTGAAGGAACACGGGTGGGTTTTAGTCAGTAGAAGTCTGACACGCCCTCCTGCTCCACCCAGAGCGGGAGAAGTTATTTGATGATTTCCCACACAAAAAAAAAAACCTCTCTTATTATAGAAAACCGATCCCGTAAAATCCCGAAAAATATACAAAATTCCTAGATGTCTAAGGCTACTTTTCTTAACCTAAACTCTTCCATTTTGAAGTCCGTTAAAATGCTAAACTATTCGAGACGGAAGCCATGAAAAATGTTTTCCCTACCATCCTTTATGATATTTTCAGGAATTTTCCACAAATATGAGAAGGAGCCGTTTTATATAAAACCAATGACCTGAAATGCGGAGGCCAGCGAGTTTCCAACTGCCCATAGAGATTACATTCTGTTTCAATGCGTCCCGCAAAAAATAGGTTTTATTTGTGAAAACTGCGCATAAATATTAAAGTTCTCTGTAATATTTTTAAATGGTGTTGAACTGCGATATTGTTTTATGGAGTTTTGTGATTTTTGAGTACTGCTAATAATTTATTTTTACGGTCTCATGTGGGTACTAGTTATACGAAAACCAACTGTGGTTAGCGCGACTAACTTTTTGCCAGCGTGATTTACTACTACCGGCTGCATTTTTATATTTCATATAACTAAATTATTTTAAAACCCTAGTCAGACAACATTCTTAATGAACCTTGTATTTTAATAACATACCATTTTGTTTCTGAATTCAAAACGACAAAATGGTCCTTCGAGCCGGATTATTAAAAAAACACAAGTCTTTACGGTAAAAATCAGGTTTTTTATTATGACGTAGGTCTCAAGGATTTTCGTTTTACGTTTCATAAAAAAAATGCACTGCAATCACAGTTACAACAACTCCAGAGTCCACTTCAGCAAAACTTATTGAAGTAGTCAACGAAGCCCAGCTATATAAGAAGAAAAGAACAATCCTCCAACCAGCCTGTGTTCATTACATTTTCAAAATTGTAGCAGAGAAAAATTTGAGGGGCGGGAAAGTTTCATATTCTTCAAACTTAGTTATGCGTAAAAAAAAAAGGGGGAAAAGTGGGGGCGGGAAATACCTTTTTTGAAAAGTTAATGCAGTAAAAGTTGCTTGTTTTGTGCTGAGTGCTATCAGTTTAGATGGCGTAGTTTTTACAGGGTGTTCGTGAATTTCTCAACCTTGTTTTGGTTAAAGTTTTGAGAGCTTCAGTGAGTAACGGGCCTTGTATTGGAGTGTTTGTTAAGTGTTGGTGTTAGATCATAGTTTTAAAAGGAAGGTGCAATTTGTGAAGATAAGGTAACTTGACGAATCTTGGAAGGGTTTTGGTCAGTAGTGGGTACGCTGAAAAGATAGAAGATTTTAAATCAGTCAAGGTAATTTATCTCATAATACTTTACTAAAATTTCTTATAATTAACATTATTATGAAAATAGTATGTTCTTAAGAATAAAACATTGCAACGGAATAATTAAGTAAAGACTGAGCGTTAAGTATCACCCTTTTTAATTATGTGTTGTTAAATTTTAGACTAACAAACAAAAAAAAAAAAACTACAAAATAGAGCACTCTTATAACTCAATAACTGCACAAGTCAACACACACAGCCAGGTGTTCCTCCAAACTTTTGTGACCCAAAATACAAAAATACGAAAGTTGGACATCCCCAAATATTCACAACTACCGCCATATCGTTAACCTTACTCCAATATTGATATTGCACAAACAATCACACGTAACACATTCTCACATTCGTTCCAGTATCATCATTGATATTTCATGAGTATTAACGTATTGATATTATGTATATTTTACGTCAACACTATATCCCGGGTAGATCTTTTATTTTCAGCGTATGGAAATAAGAATAATTTCATATGGATTGTGTTGGGGTTGAATGGTAATGTACAAAGGGTTTAATTTTAATAAAAATACGGACTAATGCAACATGGCACACACAGTTTTGTGTTTAACTGACAAAGGAAGCATAAAAAGTATCTATTTTAATTTGTTTTTGTTGTGTTGTGTTTCTGTGAAAATTAAACCTACTTTTTTTCTTCTATATAAATAAAAAGAAAAGTCCTGACTGACTCATCAACGCCCAGCCTAAAATTTTGCACCGAGGTTCCCTTTATAACGTAGACAATGAATAAGGAAGGATTTTTCGAAATTCAACCACTAAGGGAGTTAAATAGGGGATGAACTTTCCGCGCAGGCAAAGCCGCTGACAAAAGCTAGTTACATAAAAAAGTCTTTCTTATTTATTTAGTTTGTATTTGAAAATATAGAAGACATGTTTCTATCAGTCTTCATTCGATTGCTTTCATCAACTTTTCCTATGGCAGTCCACTGCTGGACATAGGCCTCGCTCATGCTACGGCTCAACACCTTGTCCTACGACTTCCGCATCCAGTCTGACCCAGCCACCTTTTTAAGGTTGTTGGTGCACCTAGCAAGGGAGCGTCCGACACTACGCTTTGCCGATACGCGGTCTCCACTCCAGAACTCGTCTGCTCCATCGGCAATCGGTCCTTCGACAACATGGCCAGCTCACTGACACTTCAACCTACCTACTCTGCAAGCTATGTCGAAAACTCCAGTTCTTGTCCGTCGTTTCTGATTTTATCCTTCAAAGAAACTTAAGGCATTGCCCGCTCCATAGCGCGAATGAAATCGAATGTTTTATTAGTCTTTAATTTCAGCTGACAGCAGTCCACTGCTGGGGCAAAGACCTTTCAAATTGCACGGTAATCAGCTTGATTCTCGGCAACTCTCATCCAGCATACTCTCAAAAGCTACCAGCCACCCCGCAAATCGTCGCCCACCTAGCCTAAGAGCGTCCGTCCTTATAAGGTCATCGATTCAGTTCCCATGGTCCCCATGGCTTATTCTGTGAACAGTGTAAACTTAAAAGTCATAATGACCGACGATGCTGATTCATCAATGTGATCCACAACCCGACTTCGCCCACTGCTGGGTATTGGCCACTCTCTTCTTGTGCCAATCCCTACACTCCTGTGCCGGCCTCACAATACTGATTAATATGACCAAATATTGATATTTTCAGAAAAAAATTAAAATTTTCATTAGTCTGTAAGTACGACATATTATACCTAAAAGTAGGTTATTGTTCATCGTATGTTCACGTTCAAATATTTGCATGTCATTGCACAAACAAAAGATGAGATGACCTATATTTAGATGACACAAACCATGAACCAGTTTGTGTCGCAATAAGGGCTTTCATGAAAATTCACGCCACCAGTTGGCGCCACTTTGACATGAGGACTTTCATTTAAACAATGACTATAAAAATACATGATGACGTTAATAATTCCTTTCATTTATTTATTCGTTTATCATCACAGTCACGTCTAAATAAAATAAAAATTCTTTGACACTTTTGATAGGTGTCCGGACGTGACATCTCAGTGCTGCCACCAAGTGTACGTAATTTCAGAAAACTCCCATTAGGTCCAAATAATACAACCAACTCTGTCTCGTTTACTCTTAGGGATAAAATAATAAACTATCTCGCTCTAGCATCGCACCTTAACATTGAAAAATGTGTACGTGTTAGCAATGTTTTAACTTCGTTATTTTTTATAAACAATTGATATGGTCCTTATATGCTTTTATGAGACAATAGTTCCAGCTTATAGGAAACTGCTAGAAAGGATTATTAGGGAAATCAATCAATCTGCCTTTTCCGTTCCTGTCCCAACTATGTTAAGGTCGGCTTCCAATCCAACCGGACGCAGCTGAATAACTGTTTTTTTTTTATGGAGTGACTGCCTATCTTAGCTCCACAACCAATTAGGTACTGAGTAGCACATGGTGAAACTGGCTGTTATAGTTTTGGGCTCTTGACTACAAGAAATTACTGTTTTTTTTTTTTTGGATGAGAAATCATCAAATGACTTCTCCAGCTGAGTAGAGCAGGAGGGCGTGTCAGAGTTTTACTGACTAAAACCCACCCGTGTTCCCTCAGTAGCCCGTATGCCAGGGGCTGTGGTATCTCTTTCGAACAAACCCGCACCCCTGGCAGGCATCGGCCCTTGCGGACCCCACCGGTGGTTGCTGACATCTTTGACGGCGCGCGTGTGGAACACAACGCGCCGTCCCGTCTACCACTTTTCGGCCGCAGGGGATAGGGAGAGCGGCTGACGCTATACCGACACTCCTCTTCCCCTGCGGCCCCACCGCGTCCGCCATCAAACGGTGGCGGCCCCGTCCAGGCCACGGAAGGGAAGACCGCTGCTCAGAAGCACCGGCACTCCTCCTCTACCGCAGCCCGTAACCCTCACCGCGATGCCTCCCATTCGACATCGCGGCCCACCTCAGTTGCGGTGCACCTCACCGCAACCTACTTTTTGGCCGCTACGTCGTCGGCTTTGAGGCAAAAGCCCTGACGAGCGGCCCCACCTTTGGGTTCCTCTTGGCTTCACCGTGGCCGGAATCCACGGTTACTGAGCCCCCCCGCAACGACAATGCGGGAACCCACTCGGGGGGAAGAAATGACTGTCAAAGATCTTTAAATAACAACCGAGACCAACGACTAACGTGCTTTCCGAGGCACGGAAGGGCCTCGAAATGTAATGCCATGTCGTGAGTAACTTTCGCATTTAGAATATTAGTTGAGATAATTTTATTTCATGTTTTGTGTTTAGTAATGTTAATTACTTACCTATTATTGTACAGAATCAAGTTCTTCTAATTTAAAAGACAGCTGTGCTGCTGGGGAGTTTATTGCCCCATTTCTTCTTTCCAGCTAAAGCAATAGGAAGTGGTGAAAGGCGGGTGTTTTAGGGGGACTGACCTTCAAAAAGTGCTGAATCTCAGCTTAGTTTGAATATAAGACATTTTGTAGTTTGGCAACACTTAGAAATAACGGCTATGGTGTCGTTGTTTCTGGTTGGGGCACAAAGTCATTTTATATGGTAAAAATGTAGTGCGATTTAGTCGTTATTGGATGGTGGAAGAGTACAGTTATGCGATTAAAATGTATTAGCATGATAAGAATATTTTTATGATACTTCAAATAATAAATTTAAATCACATATTAAAGCAATAGTGGTTACCTACTTCTGCTGGCGACCGTACCAAGGTTACTTAGATATTTCTCAACACAAGTCCTTTTGAAATGTGTTGATATAATTTCTAAGTCGGATCAAAATTATAATCTGAAAATGCGTTCCTATTCAAAGATTAAATATTCCTCGACATCTCTTTCAGCGAAACTTCTTTAGTATCTACTCCTGAAAAATAACACAGTAGCTGTAATATTGGATGAAAAATTAATATCTAACGTTTCAAGATATATTGAAAGTTTCTGATTTCTGGCAATCCTACAATCCTACGATTTGTTTTTAATATTAATTTTATAAAAATATTTAAAAATGTATTTAAAATAAGTAGTTAAATGAATAAACGAGATATTAAAAAATGTGAAAGTTTTCATCTCATCACTCACAAATGACTAAATGGATTTGGATGAAATTTAGCACACATATAGTTTATAGCCTCCAGTCATCCTTTGTGTTAATCCATTAATACAAAGGATAAAAAGTTTTTATGCTGAGAGTCCGTAAGATAATTTTCGACTTCAAGCGGGCGAAACGGCTACCAAAAGCTAGTTGGTAAATAAACCTCTTTTCTCTGTACCGGAGGACAAAACTCCGGGCACAGAGGGAAGAGGTTTAATTTATTTAGGCATAAAATAATAAATGACTAAATTCAGGATCTGAAAACAGGATGATGGGCTTCAAAAGGTTCAGGTGTGTTCTAACTGTATAGGGCGTAATTACCCCGCTTATTGGAAACCGCTAGAAAGGATTATTCGGGGAATCCATCAATCTGAGTAGGTCGTGTTAACCAGTAACTGGTTTGTGGAGTTAAGATAGGCAGTAAAGCAGCAAGTAAGATACTGGTATTCAGCTGCATCCGGTTAGACTGGAAGCCGACCTCTACATAGCTGAAGAAATGGCTAAGCAGAAATGTTTCTTTGCTTTTAAATGCAATTACACTACGCATTCCCATCTGTGTGGTGCCGGACGTAAAAGAATAGCACCATCCCATTTCTTCCCGGGTGTCGTAGAAGGCGAATAAGGGACTTTCGGCTGAAATGATGATCATTCCCATCTGTAGTTTTTTGGGAATTCTTAATTTTGCAACAGTGCAATTTTGCACTAGTCTTTTGACTCATATTCAGCATTATTTCTATAAATAAAAACTTTTTCAAAAAAAAAACCGACTTCCAAAAACACTAGAAAGCGAAAAATAACTTTAATTTCGGAACTCGGTGACTTTGGATATTTAAAGTATTTTTTTTAAGGTTTTTATTTTTCACTTTTTAGTTATAGTACTTACCCCACACCTATTCGAAATTTCATCATCCTTGGGGTCAAAACAATGCATATTTATGCTATAAAAGCAATCTCGGTTAATTTGCTGTCATTTTTCGAAGAGTTCCGTTGTCTGTCTCCGAAACGCATCATCCGATCTATATGAAATTTAAATGGGACCATTTCGAAACAAACCCCTTTCGAACAAAAAAATAATTTTGCAAATCGGTCTTATGACGGAGATGAGCCCGAACCTCCACCTAACTCCTAACCGTTAAAGAGTTGTACCGTCCTTCATCAGCTTAGCGTCATGAGATGATGATGACCATACGCAAATGTCTCAACAGCTTTAGAAAATAATATGAAAAACATTGTTAAAACCTGCAAAATTTGAGGCTTGCCCTCGATTTCTCTGGGATTCCATCATCAGATCCTGACTTGGTGCCAATGGGACCACCTCAAGAGTATACTCTTTCAAATAGAAAAAGAATTTTGAGAATCGGTCCACAAATGGGGGAGAAATCAAGGAACATACATTAAAAAAAATACACAGTGGAACATATAACCTTCTCCTTTTTCGGAAGTCGGTTAAAAATAACTAAAACCATTCCTAAGGAACAAATGTGTATATGCCATTGAAAATATGTAGTTCCTATCTGATTATGGTATAATTTAGAATTATCATATGATTAATGTAAGTGTTATTAACTGCTTAAAATCGGAGTTGTTTGTTTTTTGTGTAATTTAACTTGTTCTGCGTAAATTCAAATTGTTGATGAATAAATGACTAAAATAATAAGATTTGCAAAGATTTCTAAACAAGTTAGACTGCCCATTCCCTAAACGCTTTTCAAGGATCGTTAACATTTCTATCACCTTCCTAATTCCGTTGCAAAAACCAGCCATTTTCATACTCATTGAGAACCACGTAATACTTAAAGCGTGTTAACTGTTATCATTGGTATGCAAATTGTGAGTCAATTGAAGAAAATGGGTCACGCTTTGCAGAAGAACCTGATATTAAAGGAGAGAGATAAGAATCAAAGTGACAGTGATAAGGGAATTATAATATTATTTTCTATTTAATTGCATTATGATTGTTGTAACTATGTTTAATTTTCGTTCGTAGTACGTCCCATGTTTTAAGGATACACCTTTCAAATGAGAGAATAATTCGTAATTTTTTAGAGTTTTTCTACAAGTACGAGTATTGTAAGTAACTTGGAGCACAATCTTTACTATGTAGTTGTTTTGCAGTCTTAATAGATGTTCTATGCAGATAATGTACAGATGCACTATGACTAGGCTAAAACTTAAGAGTACTCATAACAGGGTCATCCTTGTTAGGGCACAGCAAGTATTATAACTTGACCGATACCGCTGTACCGCGCCTTAGGTATGCGCGGCGAGGCGGGGGACGGACGTTGTGAGTGGTGACGAATGAGCGGCTTGCGCTGACGAATCAGAGGCCTACACTGCTCCCACGTCGCGCCGCGCCCATACCTAAGGCACGGTACAGCGGTATCGGTCAGGCTATATTACAATATTAAGATGGCTAGGTTGTTTTTAAATCGAACATAATATTGCATCCTTACAATATCACTATATTAATTAGTTATAATGTTGAATGTTTTCCCAGAAGTCTGACAACCTGTCTTACCCAAAGAGTATAGTATTACCCTGTAACAGGGTTGTGGAGGTCAGATAGGCAGTCGCTCCATTAAGAATTCCGGTATTCAGCTGCATCCGGTTAGACTGGAAGCCGACCTCCAACATAAATTTGGAAAGGCTAATTGATTGATTTGTAACTCAGACTATGTTGACTCAGTTAAAAAGGTTATTTTGAATAATACCGAAGCAGTGTCGGTCCGCCAGATGACCAAAGATGTACGAGTATCTCCTAAAATAAAGCCGGTTCAAATTAGTTCTATCTGCAACTCGTCACCGCTGGCTACAGTGGCTATTGTGGTGACGGTTCAGTTCCAGACGATGTCACTGGACGGTATTGACGGGTTTATTTTCACCTGGGTCACAGAGCCGCCTATGTAGTACGATAGTATCGATATATTGGCGATGGAGATAGCTCGAAGAATATTTTGGAAAACCGTTTTTGGTGGGTACCGTAGATTTTAGGGCTTAGAATATGCTAGAATATTAGAATGTGGTAAATATTTTGAGTTTGAATGTAGGTGGTTGTCTTCTGAACTTATTTCACTAATGGGAAACCACATTATTGCCGAGCGTCTTTCTAACTAATAAAGTAAATGGAAAAGTAACTTTTTTTTTGTTACGATTCCACGCTAAAACGGTTGAGACTTACGACTCACGGGATCGAGACTTATTCGGGTGAAACCAGCTAGTTTCTAATGTATATGGCCTACTTTCATAATGAAGTTAAAATAAAAACCTAAAATCTAAATAATCAAATGACATAACTTAACCTGTTAGCAAAAACCAACGAACCAATTACAGTCGTGTTTTCACAAAATTCTTTTTCAGAATCTCACGTCTCTATTAGCATATTTAATTTCGAAATGCTATTACACTCATAATAACCACCGCCAGAGAGAAAACTCAACAATTTTATTTACAATATTTACGGGGTATAATTATAAAATAACAATTTTTTAATTAAGCAAACTGCCTCTTATTTTACAAATGTAATTTTGAGAACTGTTACTATGTTTATCTGTGTGTCGAGTTTGTGGTATACGGGTTTAAAATCTATATAGCAGTTCTTTTGAATTTTTGATAGCTTTTAGCTGCGGGTTTGCATAACTTGTTCTCCCTTCTGTTCGTCATAACTTAAATACTGATTTTTTTATGAAACCGATGTTACACTACCGAGCTGCGAAAAGTAATTTTCCCTTTTTTAAATCTATATTTTTCGTGGTTTACGAACTGTTGTCAAATGCAAATTATTGTTTCTTTATTTATTTATCGTGTCATAACGGTCTAATGCACGTGTTGTCTATTTGACATTATGTTGTTGTGTAATCTACAACTACACACAATTAATCTTTAGTTACGTGATATTGGTGGAACATCGATTGCATGACTCGACTTTAATAAATTAAAGTGGAAAATCTAACTTCTAAAGTCCTGGATAAGATTCTTGGGTCGGGAAAAGTGTCCTTGGGTTTTCCGATTAGAATTTGTCAGAACCAGCCCGGACTCTGGATTTCTGCCCGGATGTTGGCAATAGGCGCGCCACTATAACATGGGACTTATGTATACATAACTAGCAAAATATGGGTTTTTTTTTTGGGTGGGATGTCATCAAATAACTTCTCCCGCTCTGGGTGGAGCAGGAGGGCGTGTCAGACTTTTACTGACTAAAAAACCCACCCGTGTTCCCTCAGTAGCCCGCATGCCAGGGGCTGTGGTATCTCTTTCGAACAAACCCGCACTCCTGACAGGCATCAGACCTTGCGGGCCCCATAATTTTTTGTGCTGACATCTCTTTGAGGCGCGCGTGGAACACAACGCGCCATCGACTTGGGCTTGGTCCTTACCGGACAGCGAGCTACCCGTTACTCGCCATCCGCACGCCCATGCCTACGGTGGCCGGAAATCGGCCTGGGATTCCCGACTCCCAGGGCGTCTCCGTATCCTGCGGCGGCTAGGGTCGCGAGGGCGCATAGACTGCCTCTCCCTCACGTGCGCCGCCTCCCTCTTCGCGAGCATTACTGCTTCGCTGAAGGAGGTGACGGCTACCCATGCACTCTCACTCCGTACCATGGCCTGGACCAGGGCCGGACGAGAGAGATAGCCGCCGCCGATCGCCTCCACGAGGACACGGTGGTGCTTCACCCAAGCCGGGCAGACCGCCACCGTGTACCCCACCCTGTTCTCAGGGCGATCTTCGCAGTGGAAACACCCGAGCGTTTCCTCCCGCCCTATCCGAAACAGGAATCTCCCGAAACAACCGAGTCCGGTGAGGACCTGCGTCAGGCGGAAGGTGAGGACGCCATGCCGCCTCTCAAACCACTCCTCAAAGAGGGGACTTACCGCCGCAATCGTGGCGTGCCCAAGCAAAATATGGGTAGGGCCGACCTAACGTGATGTTGCAAAAAGGGCCATTTAAGGGCCATTTAGATGGAGACAGTTTCTCGACTTGAAGATACGATTATCGAAAGAACATTAAAAAAGGCTCTTCGTGTAAACATTCACGATTGTCGCCCTGCACCTTGGGCGAAAATTGCCTGGCATTTGAATATATAATATCTGTCTCCGTGTAAACAGAACTACAAAGCGAGAATTGCATGTCGAGTTTTTGTGCCAGACTGCCAGACGCAACCATGAGTGCAGTGCGCGAGGCAGTTTTAATTATATCTGCTCTTCTAAGACAAGAATTAATAAAACGAAAACGGAAAAAAAGATGTTGGGTAAAAAAATGGATGGCGAGAAGAAACACTTTTGGAGCATCCAATACTTTGTGTCTTGAATTACAACTGGAAGATGAAGAGACTTTCAAAAACATTTTTTTTAAAACAGACTTCCAAAAAACACTAGAAAGAGAAAAATAACTTTAATTTCGGAAGTCGGTGACTTCGGATATGTATTTTATTAATTTCACCGCCTTCCGAAATTAAAGTTATTTTTCGCTTTTTTGTGTTTTTTGGAAGTCGGTTGTTCATTTTTTTTTTAAGTTTTTTTCGCTCTTGCAAATACTGACTTCTCATATTTTTTATTTTTACTGTTATTTCCTTTGGGCCAAATTCCTCAACTCCCAATTCTTTTGCAAATGCATCAAGAGCTGCATTTCTTGCATCACGATTTTTATAATGCACAGTCTCCGTATTCCATAAACACTCGTAATTTCTATAATTTCAATGAACTTAATATTATCAGCAGTACCAAATTTAAATGATATTTGTGTCATTTTCAGAATAATACCGTAGTAATCACTGAACTCGAATGGCTAATCTCGCACTCCAAACGGTTCAAACTGATTTGTACGATACTCGTATGAACTTTATAAAATGTCATACGAGATCGTGTCTTTAAACGATCTCGTATGACATTTTACAAGTCGAGAACTCGTGAGCAAAAATCTTCGCCCTACATATTTCGCTGTGTAAACAGTCGGAGTAATTTATCACATAGCGATAATTACTTGCGAATCTCGTATGACAAAATCGTAGGCGAGAATTTAGTTCTTGCCTGTATGTAAACATTATGATACGATATGTCTTATGGCGATTATTGCTTGCGATAGTAGCGTACGATTTCTCGCCAAGAAACGTTCGAGAAACTCTCTCCATCTAAATAGCCCTTAACGTAATCGTTTTGAAATACTAAGTCCGAGTTAGAAGATATTGTTTATCGCAATCATCATCATCATCATTTCAGCCGAAAGACGACCAATGCTGGACATAAGCCTCCCCCAAGCTCCTTCACTTCGACCGGTCTTGTGCTTGCCACTTCCAGCGGATTCCCGCGGCCTTCACAAGGTCATCGATCCACCTTGTGTGAGGCCTTCCTACCGAAATATAATAACCAATTTATATCGCAATACAGTAACCAATTATCTTCTAGTATTTCAAGCTGCATCGCGTTGTTGAAAACGTATTTCCACACTCGCCCACAGCTCCCGACCGTCTGACCTATCACTTAATTAGACTTGTAACATGCTCAACGTAAACAGTTACGTATAGTACAACCACAAACACTAAGTGTTCATTTATTAGAACAGCAGTGGTGGCCTAGTGGGAATGGTCGCGATTTGCGAGTTGAAGGTCGTAGGTTCGAACCCTGACTGACGTAAATTGTGTAAATTATGTCATCACAGCTGCTGGCAGCTCTCAAAAGGGTAACGAAATATTTATTTATTTTTAAACTTTTTATTGTACACCAGGAAATACATGACAAAAATAAAACATTAAACACTAAAAACATACAATGGGCGGCCTTATAGCTTTCTGCGATCTCCTCCAGGCAACCTTGTAATGGACAGTGATTGCGTGGAAATAAAAAATGGGGTTGATATTGGTGCAAAATATAGATACATAGATATCTTCATTATACTGTGAAATAGATATCTACTTATATACCTACGTACTAACTAAATACATCGTGAGGAAACCGGCATGATTCGAGAACCAACAATTTTAAGACATATCACGTCATCTATCAATTCGCACAGGCTCCGTGTGTTGGATGGGTGGATTTCGGCCAACTCCCTCTCACAGAGAGGAGGCCTGTGTCCCAGCAGTGGGAACAATATAGGCTGATTATACTGAAATTCGTGTTCCATGTGGTGCTAGACGTATAAGTATAGCACCATCCCATTTCTTCCCGTGGGTGTCGTAGAAGGCGACTAAGGAACTTACTAGAGAATGGGCAGCAGCGTTCACTCTACATTTTACCACTATTCTGCGATCGCCAACCCACCTACCAAGCGTGGCGATTATAGTCAAACCCCCGTTTTGGGAGAGGCCTATATCCAGCAGTGGACGTCTTTCGGTTGAAATGATGATGATGATACTAAAATTCTGGAAATATGCTTGGTATTTCGTTTTTCTGTTGTTTTACGGTGCCTGAAGCGGTAACCAGTGACTAAAATAATACTGGCAAGAAATAATATAACTTTTAAAATAATGCTTCTAGGCTATTTTAGAAATAAGTCTTTGACAAAGCTGTGCTCTTTGAAAGCAGTGTATCCGCTTAAGGTGCATAATTTCTCTAAAATTTCGTTTATTTGAATAGTTGTTAGGGATAAATTGGAATTGTCTAGATACACAACGTACGAAATTGCTGTGTGTAATCTCGTATATTTTATTGCTGAAACTAGCGACCTGCCTCTGCTTCGCTTGGGTTTTATGACTTGATGACACTTCGAGATTTCTATACTATATGGGAGTTAGATAACTGGCAAAATATAGGTGTACTATTGGTGCATCTCTGCCTCACCCTTTTGGGAATCAGTGCTGGGCACGCCACGATTGCGGCGGTAAGTCCCCTCTTTGAGGAGTGGTTTGAGAGGCGGCATGGCGTCCTCACCTTCCGCCTGACGCAGGTCCTCACCGGACACGGTTGTTTCGGGAGGTTCCTGTTTTGGATAGGGCGGGAGGAAACGCCCGGGTGTTTCCACTGCGAAGATCGCCCTGAGGACACGGTGGAGCACACGGTGGCGGTCTGCCCTGCTTGGGCGGAGCACCGCCGTGTCCTCGAGGAGGCGATCGGCGGCGGCGATCTCTCGCGTCCGGCCCTGGTCCAGGCCATGGTACGGAGCGAGAGGGCATGGGGAGCCGTCACCTCCTTCAGCGAAGCAGTGATGCTCGCGAAGAGGGAGGCGGCGCACGTGAGGGAGAGGCAGCATATGCGCCCTCGCGACCCCAGCCGCCGCAGGATACGGAGACGCCCTGGGCGTCGGGAATCCCAGGCCGATTTCCGGCCACCGTAGGCATGGGCTTGCGGACGGCGAGTAATGGGTAGCTCGCTGTCCGGTAAGGACCAAGCCCAAGTCGACGGCGCGTTGTGTTCCACGCGCGCCTCAAAGAGATGTCAGCACAAGAAATGATGGGGCCCGCAAGGGCCGATGCCTGCCAGGGGTGCGGGTTTGTTCGAAAGAGACACCACAGCCCCTGGCTTAAGGGCTACTGAGGGAACACGGGTGGGTTTTAGTCAGTAAAAGTCTGACACGCCCTCCTGCTCCACCCAGAGCGGGAGAAGTTATTTGATGATTTCCCACCCAAAAAAAAAAAAGAAAACCCTTTTGGGAATACATCCTGATGTTGTGTTATATTTTATTCCCTTTATTCCGCTAAATTTACATATAAATTACATTTTTAAATATTACTGTAAAAATATAAAAACATTTAAAAATATAAAAAAATTGTAGCCCACCGGTATCGGGAACAAAGTCCAAGCTACCGGCGGTCAGGGCTCCAGAGAGAGGAACCTCCTAACGATGCGAGCCGTGTCCAGGAGTACCGCTTTCTGGATCAAGCCCTTGACCCAGCTGCCCAACGAGAGCCTCCTCAGATGTTGGTCGAGGCTTTTGGCTATCAAGCCATTGGCTGAAACGACTTTCGGTACAATGATCGCTGAGTCCACATCCCACATGTCGACAACCTCGCGAGCCAAGTCAAGATACTTGATTTGTTTATCTTTCTCGGCTTTCACGAGGTTCCCGTCATGCGGGACCGTTATATCAACGATCATCAGTGTTATATTATTATTATGTTAGTTAAATATTAATGTACATATTGCAATCGAGTTGTATTCGGTACGTCAGCGCCATTTGGTGGTGCTAGATGTAGTTGGGGGGTGCGCGCCGTCCATCAAGTCTTTGAGTCACTTTTCTGTTGGCGGTCTGCGCGTGCGTACATCACCGAACCATAGTTCGTTCTGGGATACGTACCTACCTATAATATGCCTATCTATCAACTGTGTTGAAACTGTTTTACATAATGGAATTTAAATTTGACTAAGCCTCAGATAATAAAACAAGGCAGATAGACCGCGCGGAACACCAGAGTGAAGCCAAAAAACCAAATACTAAAGCGTCGTATTGTATACATATAATGCGAGGCTTTAGTATTTGTTTTTTTTGACTCTCGGGTGTTCTGCGCGATCAATCTGCCTTTGTTTTATAATCTAAACAAAAAAAAAACAAATAGTAAAGCGACGCATTGTATGTTACATAAAACGCCTTAGTATTTGGTTTTTTGGCTTCACTCTTAGTGTTCCGCGCGGTCTATCTGCCTTTGTTTTATAATCTGAGGATTAAGCATACACATTTGTTTTCTTCATCCAAAACGGGTAGGGTAACATCGCCCACAGTAAAGAGGACCAACGATGAGTGATAGAGATGATGGACAGGGAAGGACCCTATCCTTCGTCATATATGATGAAAACTGCATATCCGTTGCGTAGTTTAGAAGAACAACGCATAAAGACACAAAACGCTCTTGGATGTTTGTTACTCAATAACGCTAAAACGGCCGAACGGATTTGGATGAAATTTGGCACACAAACAGATTATAACTTAGATTGACACATAGGATAATGTTTATCCTGGTTGTACGTTCCCGCGGAATCATTTCTGACTTCCACGCGGGCGAAGTAGCGGACGGCAACTAGTTTATAATATCACTATCTTCTGCTCGGGACTGCGTCCACGTGAATAGTATAACATCGCATCGCCCGTCCGAAACATTACTTCGTTCTCTCTTACTTCTTTCTTCGCCTTTTTACTCAGTTCCTTAGTCTTCCTTCAACAAACATCCTCATAAATTGACCTATCAAATGCAAAAGAATGTTGTTCCAGAGATTACTCCCTACATACAAACTGTTCTGTGTATTGCCGGACGTAAAGAATAGCAGTTTCCCATTTCATCCCATGGGTGTCGTAGAAGGTGACTAAGGGACTTACTAGAGAATGGGCAGCAGCGTTCTCAATGCAATTTACCACCATTCTGCGATCGCCAACCCGCCTGCCAAGCGTGGCGATTATGGTAAACCACCTCCTTTTGGGGGAAGCCTATGTCCAACAGTGGATGGATGTCTTTCGGCTGAAATGATGATGTGGAAATAAACTTACAAACAAACAAATTTTACCTCTTTATAATATTATTATGAACTAAAATGATTTATGCAGTTGAATATCGAGTTAGTAATACAGTTGAGGACAATAGGGGTCGAAAGTTCATTGTGGTGCCAACATATTATGTATCACTTTGAATAGAAAGCATTCGTAGTATTCTATTCATGCTAGTAAGGTGAAAATGTGTTGGCCTTTTAAATGTGTAGTTTGTTTACAGTTGTAAATAACTATTCTATTTTAAAAATAATATTTTTCTTCGTTCTCGTGTCATTTGACTACCTAGGCTCAAATTCTGTATCGTTATAATCATTCCCCGTGGAATGGAATAGAAACCAATGTAACGGTAGAGAATCGAAATGTCATATTCTGTATGTTCCAAGACAATTTGTCGATATTATTAACACGATATTAGTAAAATTCGTGTGTGATTGACGTGGTTACGAGTAAGGTATCGTTAAGTGGTCATAGTGAATTCAGGCCCTGCTTGGTCTAGTGGTCGTAAACAGCACTACTGAGCAATTGACGTTGGTTAAATTTCCAACTCTGACAAAGTGTTACTGGCTATTTCCATCACGAATTTCTAGATAGTATCCATATTTTTTTTGCGGGTGGGAAATCATTAAATAACTTCTCCCACTCTTGGTGGAGCAGGAGAGCATGTACGACTTTTACTGCCTAAAACTCACCCATGTTCCTTTAGTTGCCTGTGTGCCAGGGGCCACGGTATCTCTTTCGAACAATCCGCACGCTGGCTATGTGGTTACGTTTTGTGAGTCAAATGTTCTCTTCGATTCGATGGTATTTTTTAAACTAGTTATGCTCAGTAGGAGGACAAGTAAAAAGCAAGTCTTTGTCTCGAGTTAACATGCACTTACAGTAGTTTTACTTTAAAAAGATACCGTGGTATCTCTTTCGAAAAACCCGCACCCCTGGTAGGCATCGGCCCTTGCGGACCCCACCAGTTGATGCAACATCTCTTTGAAGCGCGCGTGGAACACAACGCGCCATCGACCCGGGCTTAGTCCTTACCAGACAGCGAGCTACCTATCCTAGAGTCGGGATTTGTGCTCCGTTGATGGCAATAGGCTCGCCGCCTATTATAAATGATAATTAAACACAACTGTCACTGAATATGTGGTTGTACTGTGTCTAAACCTGTCAATCCCTCTTCTCATTTCGAGTCTTAAGGGGCTTGGTGTTTTGTCACACAAAACATATTTCATAGATTATTTGTTGCTTAAAGTTAAATAATGATTAGCGTCTGTTAGCAACGTTTATAAATAATACATTAAATATTTTAATAATCAAATACTTCAAAGATACAAACAATGGTAAATCCATTATTCCTATGTTAAAGTCGAGTTTCAATACAAAACATGCCTTATAACCAGCTGGCTTGCTTCGCATATTGGAAGCCTTCCCCGAAACTCATAGCGGTGAAACTTATATCCGTTTTAGAATTATGATAAAACAGAAACTGACATGTAGTGTATCGTGCCATGAATAAGCCTTGAAGGTGTTGCTAAGGAGAGAGAAAATTCGAAACTAAATTATTGTATTTGAGTGGGGATGTATCCGAAGTAAGAAGAAGGGGTTGCAAGATTCTGTAGTGGCGACTGCGTACCGTAAGGCGTAGAGTTGAAAGGCCTCCCACAAAGTGGACCGATGACCTTGTGAAGGCCGTAGGAATCCGCTGGATGCGGGAAGCACAAAACCGGTTGAAGTGGCGGAGCTTGGCGGAGGCCTAAGTCGAGCTGTGGACGGAACAGGGTAAAAATAAATTTGCTGGCAAAACTTCACAGAGAAAAAGGGTAAGGGTCGATAATAATGACGATTTAACAGAAAAACCTACCAAGTGCTAGTCGGGCTAAAGTATGTAAGGATCGCTCCAGTTGGCGTTATGTAGTTTCTGCCTATCCATAGAGGAAGAAGGTTTAGTTTATCTATGTTAGGTCATTTCATTTGAAATTTTGTCGAGAAAATAATTGTATTGAAGCGAGTAAGTAATCGTATTCTTTAATATCTTGCTGTTCGTCTTTCGAGCGTGTTCTAGGAAATCTTATCGAAGTACAAAAGGAATAATAACTGCAATTCAATTAAAACCATAGAAAATGCTTCAGGGAACTTGCTTTATTAATAGCATAATATCAGGTCTACGTTCTCAGAAGGTGTAAGTGGAAGTAAATAGTTGGGACTATTATAGGTACCGTAAACCGAGGTTACTTAAATCAATATTGTACTTTGAAGTCTCATATCTCTTAAATTTGTGGTTATAAAAAATACAAAAAAATGTCTAATAATCGTTTTTTTTTTACTCTCGCTTCCTGTAATAATACGTGAATAAACATTGCTTTAAAATGAGAACAAAATAAAAACTGACTGATCAAAGTTATACGTAGGATGTAGGGTTACTTTGTTACCCTCCTATTTTATTTCGTAGTTACAAAGTAACCCCAATTAATATATAATGCCAATACTATTAAAAAAATCAATGTTTGCCAATAGGAAAAAGAAGTAAATTTTTAAATTAAAATTGTTAGTGAATTCGCAGCATGTCCTTAGGAAAGGATTTCAGAGTTCTTCAGTGTTGCTAACCTAGAAAAAAAAAACCATGTTGCGTTTCATTTTACGCAATTAGCGATTTTATATGAAACTAGCTAGCGGCTTCGCCCGCGCGGAACTTGCATCCTCTATTTAACTCCCTTAGCGGTTGAATTTCGAAAAATCCTTCCGTATTCTTTGTCTGAATTATAAAGGGAACTTCTTTGCGAAATTTCAGCTTTCTAGGTCCAAGGGTTTGGGCTGGGTGTTGATGAGTCAGTCAGGACTTTTCTTTTTATTTATATATAGATAGATAGATGAAAGTTTTACTCAAAGTCATCCCGCGAATCAATGTAACCCTGGTATATCGGTAGTTTAAGTTACTATACTCCATTTGAAATAAAATTAGCCATTTAACTAACCCTTTTTTACAGTCCGATCAAAAGATTTTGATTTCTATTGCATTGGTGGCATGACAAATGGCAGCTGCAGTAAACAGTTGGTATTGTAACTACTTTTTTATGCTTTTACTGACATCCTTATGCCTATGGTATAGAAGTGAGAATCGGTTGAACGGACTGTAAAAAAAGTTTTGTTTAAATATCTAATCTTATTTCAAATGGAGTATAGTGATAGGGAAAAATAAGGAAAAAGGCTCCGTTGCTAAGAAGCCATAGAGGTTTTTTTACTTATTTTTCCCTCGTTGAATTAGTAATCCCGTAATCTTTAAATATGTATGATTGTAAGGAAAAGGCTTAGGACCGATCATCGTGGTGATTGTTTGAATAGCCTGGTGTCCAACAGTGGTCTGTTAAGTAACCTTGATTAAATAATTCATCATCATCTGTCTAGTACTTTCCCAACTATACTGAGGTCTGCTTACAGTCTAACTAGATACGGCTGGTTATCAGTATTTTACAATGAGTGACTGTATTAAATAGAAAAAAAAACCTCTTTTATTCTACTCTATTAAATTTCACTTCAAATATTATTACATAATTATCGTTAAAATTGTTATTTATAAATAATAGGTAAATTAACATTCGTCATAATTTATAAATATTTTTATGTTTAATTTGGTTTCAAATATGGAACAACAAAAATATTAATTAGTGTGAGCATACATGCACTTAAAATTATTTATGAATGGAAGTCGCGTCTGCAGCGTAGGCCTCCCCCAAGTTTCTCAATTTTTCCCTGTCTCTGAGAGGAGTGACGGTATTAGCTGACCTCTGTTAAGCTGTTTTTGGGTCACACGATATCTTAAGACTTTTTGTCAGACTTTCTGGCTTCTGACTACACGTAACCATTGTATTTTTATTTATTTATCAACTAGTGACCCGCCCGTGGTAAGTGTACCACGGCCAGTGGGCCCCTTTGCATGGTTTTTACGAGTTAATGGCAAAGTGTACACGTTAATATCGGACCATAGGATGTCTTTAAATACACAATATAATGGCTTGAATACCACGATGAATACTCCGTTGGGTTTTTGATTCTAATAGTTCTAAAACGCACATTAATGTAATGTCTTGATAAACATCGAGATTTCTTTAATATATTTAAGTTTAATATTGTTGCAGTATACACTATATAAAACATAATACATTTTCTAACAGATAATGAAAACCGCATCAAATCCGATGCATAGTTTAGAAGAACAAAGCGTTTACACAGAGGTACACGAAATGCGACTTTATAGAATTTATATAGATATACAACGTGTAACGGAAAGGGTATATACATACCAAGGGCACGGCTTCTTTGGATGATATCAAACGATATTGGAAGGGTTTTTTAATCCTATCTCTACATGTTCGGAAGTTATGAGAATTTTTAATTCATTGATACCAGAAACCGAACTTTTCAAATTGAAATAAACACATTATTCGGAAGAGATTTATCGTGATATTGGAAAGTAACGTGGAAAGTTATTGATCTACGTAGTGCGGTGACACGTTTGTTATGATTTGAATTTAAGTAACATAAATGAAACCGAAAATTTGGTATCGATTCTTAGAGTATTTTATTTTGAGCTGAAACTATTGTATAATAATTCAATACGAGCTGCTTCTTTATCTTTAGTGCTTAAGAAGAGAAATAGGGTTTATGTTACAGCCTGTATAGTTATTTAAGGGCTCGTGGCTAACTGTGTCGATTGAGGGTTAAACTACGCTTTCCGCGGTAGGTTCGTGGATGGGTGACCATACGTTGCAAATAGATTTGGTTCTGGTTGTCATTCGCAGCTATATTTTTCCTTTTTCTTTGATAGTCGTTATGGGTAGTCAAGAGAACAAAAGTCTGACATTCAGACTTACTTAGCGGTATTGTGCTACCCAATTAGTGGGTTGTGGAAGTTAAATATGCAGTCACTTCATGTACTGTACTCAGCTGCATCCGGTGAGACTGGAAGCCAAACCCGACATGGTTGGGAAAAGGGCATGGCATAGTTATTTATTAATATGAAAAACATTTTCCAAAATAAACCGACTCCCGGAAAAACACTACAAAGTGAGTGAAGTATTTTTTAAATCAAAACAATGCATATTTATGCGACAGCAGCAATCGCGATTAATTTGCTGTTATGTTTTGAAGAATTCCGTTGTCTGTCTCCGAAACTCATCATCAGATCTTTAAGAAATTTAAATTGGACCATTTCGGAATAAACCCTTATCGAACATAAATAATTTTGCAAATCCGTCTTTAAATGACGGAGTTATGCCCAAACATTTATAAAACGAAAATAAAATAAAAACATGTCGAATTGATGATAAAAATTAAGTAAAATATTATAACGAACTCAAGAATCCTTCAATAATTATGGAGACGCTAAAGTAAAGGTAGATGTAATGGGGCTCATGCGGGAGATACTGTCCCTTAATTTCCGGTTACGGTCCCATGAACGGAATGGGGTGTCTCATTCTTAGTTCCGTATCATATGACATACATAAATCATAATGGAGGGGGAACGTGAGCAGCTCATTATTTTGTCAATATTGTTGTAGATATTACAAACTGTTATCTGTTATTAAAATTAGGTTAAGTGACTCATTATTTATTTGAATATCTACGGGTTACAAGATCCCGTTAGGTCAGATCTACAGACATTGCAAACTTCATCATCAATCTGCCTTTTCTCAACTATGTTGAGGTTGGCTTCCAGTTTAAACGGATGCAGCAGAATACCAGTATTTTAAATGCAGCGACTGGATCTGATCGGGACTCTAGACCGAATTTCACCTCCACAACCCAGTTACTGGGTAATACGAGACCTCTAGATAAGATTGGTTGTCAGACTTTCTAGCTTCTGACGATTCGTAACGACTGTCAAAGATCCATGATTGACAGCCGTGACCAACGGCTCAACGTGCTTTCCGAGGCACGCCCCTCCGTGCCTTCCGAGGCACGGATGGGTCTTGGTATGTAAAGATGGTAACCCATCCACGAACCAACCGCGACAAACATAGCTTAACTTGATCAATCGATCCTTGCGTTTGTTATAACTAACGTTGCTTCAAACGAATAGCACATCAAATGTAGTTTAAGGCGAAACCTTACAATGATTCTTTTATATTTCATTTGATTGTTATTTTCAATCTTTTTTACCCGACTGCGGAATATTTCATTTAGTTATAAGTTTCCATTTGTATTTCAACCATCCAATATGTTTAAGGAAATGAAATATTCGCTGTGAAAGATTTTTTTACTGTGTCTCCATTAATCAAATCTTACTCTAATTGTGATAATTTGTGTTAGTAGGTGTGTACATAATATGTTTGTTACTTCTTCACACAAAAACTAATTGACCGATTACGATGACCTATAGCAGTTACTTTTTATCTCGATATTCCCATGGTATCGATTCCTACGCGGGTGAAACCACGGGGCGCAACTAGTTATAAACAAACACGATCATGATTCTGTTCAATGAACATTGAATAGAATTATAGTACTGAGCTCGATTGAGCAGTCGCCTAGTAGGAACGGCCACCTACACTTTATTTTTAAAGTGAATTTTTGGGTTCAACGTAGTAAAGAGTACCTGAATTTACTCTCTGAAACATGTTAACCTGAAAACGCATTAGCTAAATAATTTATTTAAGCAACGTGGTTAGGAGTTCAGACACACTTTTGACCTCGTTAGAAGTCAAAACGTAAAGGTTGCTATTTTTTGCTTTAGAAAAACAATGCTCTTTAATCGCGTTTGTGTTGCAGTATTGTAGCTACTTAATTTAAACAGCCAGAGAAATTAGTAAGGTTTGTTTTACTAATAGACACCGCGTTTGAAGTTCAAAGGTTGAATTTACTTCTTGTTATCTTATGAAGAAAAATAAATCGACCCAGGTTAGGGTAAAATAATGTACCGAACTTAATATAACGCATTAAAAAGATAAATAACTTATACTAAATTATTGTAAAACCAATCTAATCGGATAGATGCTATATGACAATTTCCCGTGTTATATACACGAGAAATTTATTACATACAACTATCAAATAATGACACCTGTAATTTGATTATATTGGCAATTAAGGTGACACTTGTCCACATTTTTTCCATACAAACTTCGGGAGGGTTTTACTCTACTGTTTGACTATGTACATCAAAAATTAAACATGATATGGTTTTGTGTCATTATTAATATTGTCTGTACGGAAACAGAATACTAAAATAAAAAGCCATTAAAAAGTTATGAGCCAACAAATATTAGTTTTTCTTGCTAATTTAACCTAACTTTGGGCGTATTTAAGTAATAAAAGGAGTACAAAATCTCGAAAACCAAGTCGGTATCGACAAAGCTCAATTATCGAAAAGTTCAATAAACTTAATTGGTCATTGATTTATGTAGTGGTTTTTTCAGAAAACCCGATCTTCCAAAAGACTTTTCTTAATTTTTTACGCGCCTTTTGTACTATAACTGAGCCTGCAGCTCACTCAATATTGTTGTGCGTGTAGACTAGCGTCTAACTGCTTATCACTGATACTACCTCTGTCGGACACGAAGCCTGGTGAGACAGCGTGCTTTTTAGCCAGGCCCACCAGTGACTTCGACCCCGCGACTAGTGTACCCTTAAGTTGGTAAATGATTAATTTACCTTCCTTTACTAGATAAAAATTCAATGTCTAAAGATCATATTCAGCCCGATTACGATACTCCGAAACATGATTATCATAATTACTACGTTTGGATAATCAAATTGGCGATCACAACAGGAAAATGCTGTAAAATAGGTAGCTACTAATTATCTTTCACAAACTTATTATCCCTTACGAAGATAAGATACGTCCAATCAAAGAATAGGGGGACTTTTTCTCTTACAAAATGTAATACACCCTGTTGCTGGAAATTATCTGCCCGTCTGTTGATCTGTCTTTTACCTAGTCATGTATAAACGGCTGAACGGATTCGGATTTCGCTCAACGGGACATGGGATACTTTTTATCCCTGTAGTATGTTCGTCATCTGCCTAGCCGTTTCCCAACTATATTAGGGTCAGCTTCCAGTCTAACCGGATGCAGCTGAATACCAATATTTCACATGGAGCGACTGCCTATTTGGACTTCCTACGATACCCCTTGGTAAGACTGGTTGTCAGACTTTCGAGCGTCTGACGACTCGTAACGACTGTCAAACATCCACGAATGATAGCCAGGACCAACGGCTTAGCATGCCTTCCGAGGCACGGAAGGGTCTTGATACGTAAAGATGGTCACCCATCCACGAACAGACCGCGGCAAGCATAGCTTAACTGATCAATCGACCCGTACAGCTGTTATGACTTACCCACAAGCCCTCAGGTAGTACGTTCTCCTGGGATAATTTTAGAAGCCGCAGGCAACAGACAAAACTTAGTTTCAATCAAAATCAAAATATTTTATTTCAAATAAACCTGCATGGGCACTTATGAAAAGTCAGAAGCTAGGTGCACGGTTCCAAATTGTCGCTTCCTATGGAGAAGAGCCGGCAAGAAACTCCACGGTTACTCTTCTAAAAATGATTGGATATAACAATGTTTTCAAATTTGTGTTCCGTGTGGTGCCGGACGTAAAAGAATAGCACAATCCCATTTCTTCCCGTGGGTGTCGTAGAAGGCGACTAAGGGACTTACTAGAGAATGGGCAGCAGCGTTCTCTACGCATTTTACCACCATACTGCGATCGCCAACCCGTCTGCCAAGCGTGGCGATTACGGCAAAACCCCTCCTTTGGGGGAGGCTTATGTTCAGCAGTGGACGGCTTTCGGCTGAAATGATGAACAATGTTTTCAAATTCCAGTGATAAACCAATTCAATATAAACCGATTATTCCCACTTTCGAAATAAATGGTTCCTCAATGAAACCAATGCGAGCATACAAAATCCGAATTATCTCCGAATAGCTGAAAATCACTACTCGTAAATAGGAATCGATTGAATCCAATCAAATCTATCGAATTACTTTGTTGAATCGATTCTAGTCTTTAGTCTCGATTGTATGAGAAACTATCGAGATTTGAATTTACTTATAGACTACTTACTTAAACCCGGTTTGAATGTTGGATTGAAGGTTTTGTTTATCAATCGTAGCTTTCTGTAATTTGTCTTTAGCTGGTTTTTGGGAATAAATAAGTGCTGCCGTAATACAAATTAGTTTAAGGAAAATATTGAACTGACCTTCGAAAATTTATTGACCTTCTAAAGCTTTAATAAAATTATTAAATTTCTAAATTTATTTTGCATTTCTAATGATGCCCACTTTTAAATTCACTATTGGATTCATGGTTACAGTTTGCGCACTGGTTAAAATCTTATACTGTATACGTTTGAGCCAAATTGGTCGCAGTTACTAGGCTTTAATAGGCCGCAAAATAAGAATTATTTGACGTTCATGAAAAGAGGTACAATAATGACATAAGAGTGTTCAATAATAGTTTCAGAAACGCAAAAAAGAGTGTATTTGTAAAGGGACACATACAATCAACCCCATAACTATGAATAGGTATAGAGCATACTTGCTAATTTGCCTGAACTAGGTGAATCTCACTAAAATGGGAATTATTAGAATTTTAACGTTTTAAAATAAACACCGGACTATTCGTTTAAATTAAATCATTATTTATTTGAGAGTCACAGACAAAGGCCAAGAAAATTTTAGAACAGCTTAATTAGTCTACCGTCATCACGCGATTGTTTTAAGTTATTAGTAATCTGATGAACACCAAAAATTGTCAAACTCTTGACTACAATACCTGGTTGTTGTCAAGGCCAAAGCATACAAAACTGGTCACAAAACCCTCAATATGTCAACCTGCCTAGCCTTTTTCTAACTTTGTTGGGGTCAGCTTCCAGTCTTTCAACCAGATGCAGCTGAATTCCAGTATTTCGCATAGAACGACTGCCTATCTGACCTCTACCACCCAGTAACTGGGTATACTCCTTGATAAGAATGGTTGTCAAACTTTCGGGCTTCTAACTACCCGTAACAACAGGCATAGAATGTCCACAAATGAATTCCGAGCCACGGATGGATCTCGTTTTGTAATGGATGTTATTATTGAGCCAAGAGTCCATCGATTTTCTTTTAAAGTATTGTGATATACCTTCAATATGTATCGAAATATAAAACATAATGTTAACACAAATTTACCCGACACGTAAAGAACATGGCGATATTTCCCCAGAGGCATTTGAACCACCGAATAATCCATGGGAAAGCCTCATGTTTACAGCGCATGTATGTACAGATAGATTACCATAAATAATTTAATCCGAATTTGAGCCCCGAACTTCAAAGGAACCCTGTTACAACTAAGAACGCAATTCACAACGAAATCGCGAAACTATAACACGCAAGGAATCGTGTAACTCGACCAAAAAGGTCATTAACGTTGAATTTACCTTCCAACGTAATTCTAAGTCGTTACAATAACATCAAACACGCCAATTTATATTAGCTTCAATGGAGCCTTTCTGCTCCCGTCACACTATTAAAATCACAAGTTGTCTGAGAGCAATGCAAACAATGTAGAAAAATTCGCGTACAGCTCACAAGTCGAAAAAATACCTACGAAATAGAATGGCAGGCACCCGCTATGGTTCCGTTACGCTATAAAAACCCACCCGAGCAAACTCTGTAATTCCGCTTCGTCCCGACCGATATAAAATATGAAAGACTGAGCGAAATTCGCCTCGGCTCCCCCTGCGCTGGCTCGGCTCTTTCCGACGACCTTCGGCTAACTTCGTACCGCCGTAGCGGCAGTTTCGTAGCACCAGCCGCGCGTAGTCCACGTAGCGGCTACGTCTCGTAGCCTGTACTGTTAATTTTGCGGTGTATGTGGTTTATTTGGTGTCATAGTTCGTAACGAATGTGTGAATAATTTGGTGTAGTACTCAAATGATGTGTGTGTTGGATACCAGTAGTTACGTGGTTGCCGATAAGCCTGTTTGATGGTTCGGAAAAATGGTATGGATACTTTATAATGATAAGTATGATTAGTTAATAGCAGCGCTTAACGTCTTTATGGACGAAAATTTTCTTTTACGATTCTCTGAAAGCCTTTAATTAATTTAGCAAGTTTAAAATTTTGTGAAGATCTTAAATAAGGTTTGATGTTGTTTCATAAGATTATGGAGATTTTTTCTCGCTATTATTCTTAAACAGTCTTTTATGATTTTCTCCCATTTATATGGTAATGATATTGCGTTGAAATTTTTGAGGGAATATTTTATGTCTTCATTAGTGGATTAATTAAATTCAAAAGTAAAGTATTCTTACACTAAACTTTAGAACATTATTTTTTTCTACTTTCTTGTGGGAAATACACCTACCTATTCTCCATATAAACCAAGACCTAAGTTGTATGACCTAAGTTCTAATTCTCGTGAAAACTGCGCCTCTCGGCTCGTAGAAATGTTCTCCAATTGTCTCCCGTGACGATTCACATTACATTGTCAGTATCTCTGCGTTCGATTCAGTCTCAGTGCGATTCTTATTTATTTTCGACAGTACGATTCTGATTTGATTCAGTGACAGTGATTGTTCTCGAGAAAATTACTTTTAGGAAAATACGCAGAAGTATGTACTGGCACAAAAATGAAGGAAAAATTAGGTTTTGTGATATTTACTTAGTCGCTGGTTAGATTTAAGCAAAATGTTCAAAGTTCTCTTAAGGAAAAGGTAGGTTCTTTATTCGACTATAACGATATCAAAAAGAGGATTTTATTTTTCATTATTAACATACGACTACATTACCAAAGAAATCGTATCTTGAAGAACATTTAAATTAAACAATAGGTAAGAGTTAAATGAAAATGAATAAAAAAATCATGTCCTTAATTCTTACCATTTATAAAGATGATAAATTACGAACTATGCGAAACAGACTCTTGGCGTTTCAAAGGTCTAAATGCACGAAATGTTTCCCAGATTTCAGTCAGTCTTTATAAGTCCTTCTGCGTCTTGAAGCGAACTTTGCTAATGACATTTAAACTACGTCAGAGCTTAAAGCTAACTATTGCAGTGAGATTAAGGCAAAGATCGGGGCATCGTGAGTGGAGTGGCTCTCAAACAGTATGACTTAGCGGTAGACTGCAAAGAGGGTTGGAATTTTTGTGCATTGAAAGGAAATTAGTTAGTTTTATTGTAATACTAGAACAGTGCAGGTAACAACCGCGATTTACGAGTTGCAGGTCGTAGGTTCAAACCCAGTTAGGCGCTTCATTTTGTGTAAATTAATTCATTACCACTGCTCTCAAAACGGTTGAGGAAAACATCGCGAGGAAACCGCCATGTCCAAGAACAAAAAAATCGAAGACATGTGACATCTATTGTGTTGGATTACAGCCCAGTTCTTCTCGAAGAGAGGAGGCTTGTATTCCAGTAGTGGGGAAATTATAGTTGGTTTGCAAAAACTTCTAAAAATTCTGCGTTTTGATGACTGAAATCAAGATTTTGATGGAATTTTATCATTATGCCTTCAAATGGATAAGGTCATTGGAGTAGGTACCCGGTTCTTGAAAAAAATCACCTAATAATAGTAATATAGGTATATTAACAGTTAACCGGACAAATTTTGTAATAATAGGACACACAGAGTTTTTATTTCGTATCGTTAAGGGCGGTTTTCCAACTTCTAGTTTTACTACGCGTACGTTGCTCATTACAACTATTCTTGCTAGCACTTACTAAGCCATGCTCGTGCCAAGTGTACCACATTAAAAGTACAACGGCTGGAGTCGAACTCATGACCTCTCACTTATCAGTTCCACGGTTTAACCGTTCAACTCTTAGTACTAAAATCCTAGTTATTGGGTAGTCGAATTTAGTTCATGGTCTAGTAAAAAGCCGGCTCGTTAAATAGCTCTTTATGTGGGTTGCTAGGCTTTGTATTCTTATGTTATGTTATTAGGAATATGAATTCAAACGTTTGCGTGGTTTCAGTTGGTTCACTCACGAGCGTAAATACCTAACGTTTACGCAACATTCAAAAGCAATTTTCCCTTGAAATAACGTTTGTAATTTTGAGAAAATACCCTTAATATTTAGTATGGTTTGAGGATACTATGTTCGTTACACTAAAAAATTTCGAACATTACTTTAGAGGGGCTTGTGACTAAATAACAATAGCTGCACGGGTCGATCGGCCAGGTTAAGCTACGCTTGCCGCGGTTGGTCCGTGGATGAGTGATCTTGACATACCAAGACCCCTCCGTGCCTCGGAAAGCACGTTAAGCCGTTGGTCCCGGCTGTCATTTGTGGATCTTTGACAGTCGTTACGGGTCGTCAGAAACTCGAAAGTCTGACAACCAGTCTTACCAAGGGGTATCGTATTACCCAGTAACTGGGTTGTGAGGGTCAGACAGGCGGTCGCTCCATGTAAAATACTGGTATTCAGCTGCATCCGGTTAGACCGGAAGCCGACCCCAACTAGTTGTGAAAAGGCTAGGCAGATGATATGACTTTAGAAGAAAACCAAGGCTAACCAAATAATAGCCGCACGAGTAGATCGAAAGTTAAGCAACGCTTGCCGCGGTCGGTTCATGGATGGGTGGCCATTCATTACATTTCGAGACCTCTCCGTGCCTCGGAAAGCACGTTAAGCCGTTGGTCTCGACTGTCATTAGCAGACATTCCATGACAATCGTAACGGGTAGTTAGGGGCCCGAAACTCTGACAACCAGTCTTATCAAGAGGTATAGTGTTACCCAGTAACTGGGTTGTGGAGGTCCGATAGGCAGCTCCCTGGTATTCAGATGCATCCAGTTAGACTAGAAGCCGACCTCATCATATTTGGTAAAAGGTTTCACAGATGATGAGTTTAGGAGAAAATCGGTTTTGAAACTTGCGTAAGTGTATCATATATTCTCGTGGCTTTACGCATTTGCAATAATGGCCTATATAGTTTAGGGGCTCAAATCCTGGGTATATGATAACAATTGTTTCGCATGACTACATGAGTTGGTAAATACAAATTTCGTTTACTGAGTAATATTATCGAATAGAATAACCATTTGGTATTGGCGTGCCTATTACACATGAATATCGATACCAAACCTAGTTATACTGTAGGAACTACTGTACTTAAGGCTTTACTCGTGGAGTATTATCTGCAAAATTTTGTCAGGGTAGGTAGGGATCTATGTAAATTTGATACGATGCTTCGCGAGTTTTAAGAACACTGACAAAACGATGTTGAGTCTTTTACTGTGTAAGAATATCTTAGGCAGGGACATTGACGAATAAACTGTTACTGTGGATGTAGTACACGTTTCTGAACCCCCTTGAATTAATTTTTGTCCTTCTGCCATACATTTTAACCGCGTAGGTATTGCACTTTTTTATGAAACAGCAGATTTGTTTTTGATAACTGACGATAAGTTTCTACGCTGCGTCCATCATGTTTTGAATTAATAGTTTCAGTTTGTGCATCGATATAATACCACCTATTATTGTACAGATTACGAAGATAGCTTCGGCAATCATCGTCTCTCTTCGGAAATACGATCGCACAATGATGAGATCTACTATAAAGCTGTTACTACCATAGTATACGTTGTATTACAACAACTCTATGCAATGCCAAGAAACTTTTGTATGTCAGATGACGAGGTGCGACCAAAGTAGGTAACCCATCAAAGAGAAAGCATATTAAAACCGCGCAGTGATAGCTGCACTATAACATAGCGAGGCAGTATAAAACTTAAAAGTTTTGCCTCTATGTGGCGTCACATAGATGACGTAATAATTAAGAAACGCGAAAATTACCAAAGCAAATACCTTTTCAATTTGAACTGTATGTATAGGTAATTTATACATTAAAACGATAAAAATTTAAACATTGGATATACTTCTTAGACTACAAATTTACTAACAAACGAATTAAATAAAAATGTAATCCCTATATCAAACCTAACAAAAACAATATGGCGTCGAAAAGCTCAGCTGGATCTTTGGACTGTATGTATATGATTAATTTCTGCCCTCAGTTTTCCTTTTAAATTCAGTGTGGAATAAAGAGTAATCTATGTTACTATAGCTGTAAGGGTTAGCTCGAATATTGAAGTCTACGTCTAGCGAAGTAGCTGCTTTCGAGCAGCTTAATCTCTTAGGCGCTCTCATTATACTCTCCGAAGAATGGGATGTTTGTCTCAGGACTAGAGGCTGAGATTATGGGAGGGGCAAGTTATAGCGCTGTTTTTTGCAAGGATTTTAATACTGGAGCTACGAAATTGTTGAGTGATTAAGGTTCAGAAATGGGAGTTAAGAGCGATATTTTGTATGGCATGTATTTAAGTGAACGTTAAAAAATTCCAATTTTGCTTTCCTAAATATATTATAGCATATATATAACAATACGTGAAGTAAAATCTTTGTACCCCTTTTAATGAAAATAACGCGGACTGAGGAGTATAGAATTTGGCACAGTTAAACGGCTAGTGGTAAATCAATGCAGATAAAGGATAAATGGAAAATGAAAAGCAAATAGTTTTGATTATTGTTCATTAAAATTTTAATGAATTATGGTCAAATTCCAACCACTAGGCGACCAGAAGTATACACGACTGTATAATGATTTTACCACTAGTATTATTAAACACAGTAGTAATAATAAATGCATCTCTTTTTGCACCTCATATAATATACACCTCCTTATTTAGATGGTGATCTAAAAATACTAAATGGCCAATTAAGTGCAATCAGCTTGGGTGTAATTGTAGACGCTGTTGCTAAACCCGACCTAACCTATTAGTTTGAAGTAATCTAGCCTAGTTACTGGGATAAACTGTAAGATCAGAAAGTTATTATTAATCATGGTAGTGTATTTTGTACATTAAAATACGCCTTACAAACTAATTACTTCATAGTAACAAAAAAATACTGCAAATTAAAAGCGTCCACAAATGAATATAAAAAAACATCGATTATGAGACCAACATAGCTTAAAGAATAGAGTCACAGAATTATTGTTGAGTTTGATGATATTTTTATTATTCTGTTGTTCTTACAATCAGTCGGTACGAATTATACTTAATACACTATTTCTTAGTAACATATATTTGGTCCTAGTACATGTACAGATTTTATGACGAAGCCGGAATTACATCATACAGGAGACCATACATTCCGAACAAATGCAAGCGTTTCACTCCCGTAACATATGCGCGTCTTCAAATACACGACGACTTTTCTTGCGTCCAACGCACGTAAAATGCCATATCTGGTCGTGCACTAAGGATAAGTATGGCGACCTATGTTACTGACTGTACCTGACTATAATACCTTGGCACTGTCTCGCTATATTAACTCGAAAATTTCTTTGAAAAGTCAGTCAGTCAGTCGCAAAGATAAATTAATGACCATCAGATACAAGACAAGTGTGAGTGTCACACCACTCATTATAATCTGTATTAGTTCTTCTGTCCGTATATAGTTATATCACTGAACAAACGCTACGCCAAAATGTATGGGAATGACACATTACCTGCGGAAAGGTTCCGTCGTGTTCTTTCCGCAGGTAATGTCATTCCCATACATTTTGGCGTAGCGTTTGGCGTGAACGCTAACAGAAATGTATTTTGACTCTAGGCCCTGGACCGATTTTGATGATTTATGTTTTGTGTGTGTTGTCCCTGGATAGTTTAGATTTACAATTGATCCGTTAGGTGGCACTGCGATCGAGTTTTTAAACGGAATAACCAGTCTGTCCGATAGTTAGGTATATTTATTTAAACCTTCCTTACCTACTATAAACCAGAAAATACATTATATAAAATAAATAAAACACTACAAAATGGAATTACTAAAATGGAATTATAATTATAATTGGTACACAAACTTATACATAAAACAACAGATTTTAAAATACTTTTAGACTAGAAGCCGACCCCAACATTTTTGGAAAAAAGGCTAAACAGATGCTGATTAACCAATGTACGTATTTTTTAAATAAAACGGCGAAGGTTTATAAAATAGATAATCATTGCTGTTTCAAAATGTTAACCTAGAATGTAAAACAATCCGAAATACCTACCTATAATTTCAGGCAGTTGATTACTGTATATAAATTGCCTCAAATAATTATTTTGTACTAAAACTAGGTTTGGGACTCAAAATTGTAGTGTCACGTTAGTAAATATTGGTTTTCAAGTTGTAGTTATTAATATTGGTAATTATACTGCTTTTTAGTGTCTAGGTGTTGAAAGAAATTAATATTGCCCTGTTGGTATGTCAATAACGAATTGTTTTCAGACCAATTTCACATGATTTAAAATTACGCCTGTAGTTCCATGAAATAGAGGGCGAGCCTATTGTCATCAACCGGGCCCAAATCCATACATCGGGCCACAACTAAGAATTTTCTGATGAAAAAATACAATAACACTAGTTCTATCAATTCATATCTATTTTTGGCGGATTTTCTATCAAATTGCTACCGTGCACATTCTTCTGTCGCTCTTTATACCATGTTTATTTAAGACTAGCTTTTGCCAGCGGCTTCGCCCGCGCGGAACGTTTATCCCCTACTTAACTCCCTTAGGGAGGAGTTCCCTATAAAGGGAACCTCTGTGCAAAATTTCAGCTTTCTAGGTCCAAGGGTTTGGGCTGGGCGTTGATGAGTCAGTCAATCAGTCAGTCAGTCAGGACTTGTCTTTTTATTTATATATATATAAAGTATAGATTAGACTAGCAACTAGTAGGTTATATTATAAATGATTTTAAACAAGCTCTGCTCTTCAATTTAACCCGTTTATGAATGAATTTAAAAAAAAATGCATCGTTGGTAGCAAATGTACTTAGGGAACCCCTGAACTGTCCATAGTATATGACAGAGTTCTAGATCTAGTTACATGGATCAGCATGAAATGCTAAATACAATTTCATGTGGATATTATAGTAAAAAAAAAAACTTAAACTTAAAGGTATAAAACAATGTTTTTATTAAAACGTTTGCGATTAACGATAACGTTCATATTACATCTGTTCATACACGTATATAGTTGCGAGCACTACACAACAGACGTTATTGAAGAATATAACCAAAATTGTTTGTCCTTCTAGAGCGTCCCACCCCAGCTTAACCACTTTTTTTGGGTCAATCATTGTCTTATTTAAATCCACAATTTTTATAACAAAACCCCGAACAAAAACAAAACAATACCTACAGAAGTAAAGCCAAAAATCCAATAACACATTTCGTTATCAGACTTTATTTGCTGAAACAGTCGTGTAATCAAAATAGGAATCTGTTTGCTTAGGACCTTAGCAATTACCATTTCATAGTGAAATTATTACGAATAAATATTCATTGGATTTTGTAATATTCATAGACTGGTGGTGGTGTTATTAAGGATGTTATGATAAGCAAGAATGTGGTATGCTGTTTAGTTTATTCTTTCGTTTTGTTTTTTATTGTAAAGTGGGAATCTATTATTATTTTTTGAATAGATAGTGTTGTATTAGTGGTTGTAGTGACGAGGTTTTTTTTTTTGTGAATGGCATCTCGAAGTTGACCTTGAGAGGCCGTAACTTCTTAATCGGACTTTCCTGTGAAGGCGTTTTTAGTGATACTAAAAGCCTCCAGCCAGGGTATAAAACCTACTTAACTAAAGCAACTGCACGCTGAGGCCACCCCCTGTGGGGTACGAGCCTCGGCTCAGGGCGACACTGGTGGGGGGGACAACAAATGGGGACAGGTTGGATCAAAATATTTTCATTATTATTATAAATCGGGGAATTTAACTCTACTGGCTCAGCTGCTGCGCGGGCTGGCGCTTCAACGAGCAAGGGACAGTCGGGGATCTCATCATTAACTCGGGGTCTTTGCGGGGCGCGAGGACCTCGGCGGCGAGGTCGGAAGGACGGTTTTCTGTATTTGTATATTGTACTGGTGGCCCTATTCATTTCTTGGAGAACAGTAATGAGGTCATCTGGGTCGGAAAGGACATGTCTCGGCCAGCGGATTCTACTGGGGACATAACTAGCGGCCTTCACAATCAGAGGACTGCACTGATTCGCGGTTTCATCGAAAAAACGCTTCGAGTTGCGTTTGAGAAATTGGGCTATAGTGGGCATTTTCAGATCGAGATGGAGGATCTCGTTCCGAACGAACCATGGAGAGCCGGTGGCTTCGCGGAGGAATCGGTTTTGGAGGGTCTGCATCCTATGGATGAATCGGGGTTGTTGTAGTGGCAATCATGTCATTTGGTTTAAATACGTTTTGATTGACACTTCACGTGACCGGCTGGGTCATTCTTTAGCCAAAGAATTAGCATTGTCATTCAATGTGGCAATGCTGCCAGTCTTCTGGGCACGTTTCCTGATGACAGCGATGCGGACGAATACTTTGATGCCTAAGTGTCCTTTTGTTTTTGTATTTTTTTGTTTAGTTAGTAAATTTTTGTGTCCAAATAGGTTTTATCTTTTATATTATGTAGATTGTTTTATATTTGAACGTGAATGTGAGAACGTTTTAGGCCTTGTAGACGGTACATTTGTGAACCATTTTATATTGTACTAAGTATCTGTTACTTATTGACAGGCCTGCACTGCCCTCCTAAACTTATAAACACTTTAATTTTAAAATATCGTAATAACAATTATTTTCTAAAGAGTATCCAGTACCAATACAGGAAAAGTTTTTAAACAGTGCTCAAACTGTAATCATGAACCTCCCAGCGCAGAAATTTTTCGTCAGTATATATTATAACTGACGAAATATTTATGTGCTGGGGAATCTAGAATGATATGCTGAATTCATGTTTACAGTTTCCGCACTGGTTTAAAACGTATCCTGTTTAAAAATTTCCGATTCATATATATTAACTAATTTTGGACATCATTTACATCGGTCAAGATTAACATACTGTACTAAAGAAACTTGAAATAAGAAACATAAGTCTAAAATCGCCATACCTTATCTCTTTGAGAAGCTACCATTCCACCTGCACTCTAAACTAGACCTACTTCTCACCAGGAAAGGTAAAGCTACACTCAATTCGTGTTCACATCGTTACTACCCGTATCTGACTGTATAAATCTTTTAGTGCCGATCTGCATACTCACTGCAGTGCGCTGCGATACAGTACCAAAAGCCTTTTTCGGGCTCTGTGCTCTGGTTTTAAGATCTTAGTAACAAGTTTCTTTGGGTACTTTTGTATGCTGGGGGGAAATTGGAGTTACGGTTATATGGTCCTTGTTTCTATGGGGATACGTTCTTAAAAGGTGTCTGTAGTTTTGAAGATTTTTATGATTTCTAAGGAGTGATGCATCTTGCTTACTGCTAGTACCTCTGAGAACCAATTAAACTGAGCTATGTGCTAGAAGTGGGTTGTCATCAATAGCGCTACGCTGACGTAGTGAAGCGTATTTGAACTTACTCGTACTTCGCTTGTATACACTACATCCCGATTATGGGCTATTTATAACTGGTTTGAAATGTCATCTAAAACACTCACAGACAACTAGATCTGTGATTGTGTTGCTCGACTATGTTTGTGTATATGTGTGTGTGAGTATATTGTGTGTGACTAATTCGCCGGTTAAATTATTAGGTAAGCATTTCACCCACTTCAACAAATAAAGAGTAGATCAGTAAAATGAATCCTACAATAAAATAATGTAAATTCGGTGTAAAAGTTATTTTGAAAGTACCCATTTGAGACATCTGCAATTTCATCTCAACACAGTCGCTCCCCAACTATCCATCAGCAACTCAAACAACCATTTAGTTCAAACTAATAAAAATTCTTAAATTACAAGGCCCGACCAGCATTTAGCCCATAGACAATTGAGAAAATAAGCCGCTGAAAAGTTATTAAAAGTTGAATGGGAAGACTTTATGTCTTAAAAAGATATTTTACATTCAAGGAAGCCTTGCCTTGTCAGTTGGCGCCTTTGTCTTGGTATTTATTGTTCAGTCGGTATAGGAACCCACGTAAATTGTTCTTGTGACTTCGAAATTTGTAGAACATTTTTGGTTTGTATCGTTACTTTATTGTTCGACTGTCTTTTGCTAACGGCTTCGCCCGCATGGATGTCCAAAATCAACCCACGGGAACGTGCTACCGGGATAAAAAATATACTATGCGTTTATCCAGTATATAAACTATATGTGTGCCATATATCATTCAAAGCCGGCGGAGGGCTTGTGGCTAAGCAACAATAGCTGCGCGGGTCGATCGATCAGGTTAAGCTACGCTTGCCGCGGTTGGTCCTTGGATGGGTGACCATCTTCACATACCAGGACCCCTCCGTGCCTCGGAAAGCACGTTAAGCCGTTGGTCCCGGCTGTCATTTGTGGATCTTTGATAGTCGTTACGGGTGGTCAGAAGCACGAAAGTCTGACAACCAGTCTTACCAAGGGGTCTCGTATTACCCAGTAACTGGGTTGGGAGGTCAGATAGGCAGTCGCTTCATGTAAAATACTGGTATTCAGCTGCATCCGGTTAGACTGGAAGGCGACCCCATCGTAGTTGGGAAAAGGCTAGGCAGATCATGATGATATCGTTCAAAGCCGCTCAGCTGTTTTGGTGTGATTGAGTAACGAACATGTAAAATTTAACATTTATAATAGGTATTATTAACTTATGCCAGCGGCTTCGCTCGCGCGAGTTGGGTGTATTATACATATAAACCTTCCTCTTGAGTCACTCTGTCTATTGATAAAAACCGCATTAAAATCAGTTGCTTGTTTTAAAAAATCTAAGGGTACAGACAAGAAATGCGACTTTGTATCTATGTAAATAAAAAGATAAGTCCTGACTGACTGACTGACTGACTCATCAACACTCAGCTCAAACCTTTGGACCTAGAAAGCTGAAATTTTGCACAGAGGTTGCCTTTGTAATGTAGACAAGGAATAAGGAAGATTTTTAAAATGAAACCCATAAGGGAGTTAAATAGGGGATGAAAGTTCCGCGCGGGCGAAGCCGCTGGCAAAGGCTAGTTTTACTATGTAAAGATTAGTAGTATAATACCTATTCTGGAGATAGATTAAAGTAGCAATTGTATGATAATTCATGGATTCTTTTGTTAATCAAAACTTTCGTGTCATATTCATGTTTGTTTGGGGACTTTTTTATAGCCGTTCGAAATCATGACCGCGAGTCATATTGTGACTTTTATATATCTACCTACATATATTCAACGGAAAACGAAATATATAGGAGATGAATACCGAGGTAATTGCGTAAATCAATTACTATGGCACTGCCTTTCATTTGAACATTTCTACAAAATTCAAAGAGTTATTTACAATGTTCTTGAAACATAATTATGAAGCAATTAAGTAGCAAATTTCCTTCAAAATCCTTTATATTGTGACTGAAAGTGTGTTACACGATTAGGCTACTGATTTAAATTAAATTAATTTGGCGCATGCTCCTTCTTCCAAAGGAAAATACTTAACTAATAAATGAATGCAGCCATCCGTAGGCAGGTAGCTATTTGTTTTAGGATTGCCTAACTATTTAGATTAATATTACTGGTCGTGTATATATCAACTTTTAACCCAGTCTTTTCTTATGTAAATTCACTTGCTTTACGATTATACTTTGACTACTTCCCAAAGCAAAAACGTTCTCAGCTAAGAATACGTGATGAAAACACACTAATGTTTTTGCTATTACTGTAAAGTTTTAAGACTTCACTACTCAGTAATGTTTGGTAAGAATTTGAATTCTGTAACACCTTAGATTGACATCATCATTATTCATCATCATTTCAGCCGAAAGACGTCCACTGCTACACATAGGCCTCCCCCAAGCACCGTTATTTTGACCGGTTCTGTGCTTCTCGCAACCAGCGGATTCCTGCGGCCTTCACCAGTTCATCGGTTCATCTTGTGGGAAGCCTTCCAACGCTACGTCTTCCAGTCTTCCGTCGCCACTTCAGCACCTTCCAGATCCATCGGTCATCTGTTCTGCTAGCAATGTGCCTTGGCCACTGCCACTTAAATTTGGCATTTCTTAGAGCTATGTGGGTTACCTTGGTTCTCCTACAGATACTCGTATCTTCATTCCTTTTTTTCTTTCGATCAGCATAGCCTTCTTCATTGTTCTTAGGGTCACTTTCAGCCTTCTTATGTGGCTCATTGAATTGAAGGACATATTTAACATATTAGTCATGTTCTTCAGAAAGATTTTTGGTGTTTCGATATTTCGAAAGGGCCTTGGCTGTGCCTATTTTGATTAGTAATCGGTTGAATGCTGTAATTACAGAAACAATTAAAAAGCCATTGTGTTTCACGTGGATCCAAGTTCCGGCAAAGGGTTAATCGATTTAAGTATATCGACGGGTAAAAATAGTTACGTAAAAAGGTAGTCAAGGACTTGATAGTGACCTTATTGGTGAGGTTCTTTTGTAAGGTCAGAATACTCGTAACTACCGTGCGTGTATGACTAGATCTATGAACGTAAAGGAAGCAAACGGAATATGTAAGATGTAAAGAAAGCGTGAGTTTATGCATCTACTAGCAGCGCTCCGCGGTTTCACCCGCATGGTTTCCGTTCCCGTTGGAATACGGGGATATAATATAGCCTATGTTACCCGTGGATAGTGTAGCTTCCCAGCAGTGAAAGAATTTTTCAAATCAGTTATGTAGTTTCGGAGCCTATTCAATGCAAACAAAAAAACAAACAATTAAATCTTTCCTCTTTATAATATTAGTATAGATGTGTAAAAGTATTTATTTATCAACATGGCCGATTAATCTTACGCCATTCTTGAACTCAACTAAAATGTACACCGAAACCAACATCTGCCAACAGCAGAAATTAAACAAAACTTTACATTGAATTAGCTCTACGATCTTAATTAAGAACGGTATTCCAAATCTTGTCCAAAAACTTTGAACGAAACGACTGCAGTTTAACTCTTAACTAATTTAACTTTTTTCAAAGAATGCAACTTCTATTGTGTTGAACTGTAGCAGTATTTCAAATTTTAAATTATTAGTAAGTAATTTTGGTGTGATAATTATTTCATCATCATTATCATTAGCATGTGGAGCAGTGGCGTCCTCTATTTTGTGCCATGCTTCCCTGGTCGTGCGAGGGTCACATATGTGTTCTGCCGACGCTCTTTCTACCGATTCTCAGCTACCATTTCGTTGGTCCAATTTTGGTGTTTTTCGACGCGCTAGAGATGTACTTTTGGTGACTCAATGATCGTTTTAACAACGATAGGATAGTTCAAAAACTCCTACGGTGATATTTTTACATCCACGTGAACATGTTCTTAGGGCTCTGCTCAACCTAACGTCTAGCCAAGTGTCCTGCCCAACCACCTCCATTTCAGATCAACTACACCTAGTCCTACGTCTATAATGGTTTAGTCTAGACTATATTACAAATAAACTATACGAATAACTAATATTGTAAATGCCAAAGTAAGCTTGTTTCTTTGTAAAGCTTTTACGCTAAAACCAGCAATAATGCTGTTACTAATTAGTATAAAATAAGCATTCAATATTCACGATTCTTTTTCTAATTACTTCTACAGACTATTACAATTTGAATCAAGCTCATTATTATGTCTCATATAATTCACATTAAAATGACATGGATGGCAATAATTTAAAGAGTTTGTGAACAATTAAATTCCAATTTTGCGTGCTTCAAAGAGTACTGTTTCTGATGGGTGTATTGACCCTGTAGGTATGTTTTCATTATAATTAAGCGAATTAATTACTACAATATAAGCCCGAAACTTACAAAGAGCATTAACCTTTACCCACTTCTCCTCGAGAAGTTATAGTCACAACTAAGCACCAAATTAGGTACATGGAGTAAGTTAGAGGTATATGAACTAAGCACCAATATTAATTTATGAGCACTGAGTCACCTGACTTACCGCGCGGGAGTTGGCTGGGAGCCTGGGATCCATCGCATTACTATTGCATGGTTTAAAGCCGTATTATAATACCTTAATGCTTGTAATACTTAGTAGGTTTATTTGTAGGTAGCTATGAGAGCACTACAAGAGCAGAGCTCGAGCCCTGAGAGGCGCTTTAATTTGTGTAAATAACTACATCACTACTGCTCTCAAAACGGTGAAGGCAACCTTCGTGAGGAAACCGGCATGTCGTAGAACCAAAAATTCGAAGACATCTGACGTCTACCAATCTGCACTGGGCCCGCGTGGTGGATTACGACCCACTCCCTCCCACCGAGCGGAGGTGTCATTTAAGGCTGATTTTGCTAAAGAAACTATGTAGCTAAGTTTCTTTTTCATTGAAGTCTGTTATTAACCGACTTCAAAAAGAAGGAGGTTATCAATTCGACATGTTTTTTTTTTTTTTTTTTTTTTATGTATGTTCGGGCATAACTCCGTCGTATATAGACGGATTTGCAAAATTATTTTTATATTTTTTTGTTCGAAAGGGGTTTGTTCCGAAATGGTCCCATATAAATTTCATATAGATCTGATTATGCGTTTTGGAGACAGACAACGGAACTCTTCAAAACTTTACAGCAAATCAACCGCGAATGCGGCTATCGCATAAATATGCATTGTTTTGACCCAGAGGATGATGAAATTTCGAATTGGTGTGGCGTAGGTAACTAAAAAGTGAAAAATAATAACTTTTTTCAAAAAAATATCAACCGACTTCCAAAAAAACACTACAAAGTGCAAAATAACTTTAATTTCGGAAGGCGGTGACAAATAATTAAAATACCTACACGTCCAAAGTCACCGACTTCCGAAATTAAAGTTATTTTGCACTTTGTAGTGTTTTTTTGGAAGTCGGTTGATATTTTTTTGAAAAAAGTTTTTATTTAAGTATAAGTTTGTTTGTAACCGACTCCTTTGACTTGATTTTGACCAACTATAAACAGTCAGATTTCATTTAAAATTTGTATACTTATCGAGGACCGATTACAGTTCAATAATTTTATAAATTATGTTCCATAAAATAAAATAAAATGTAAAAAAAAAAAAACTGAAAAATCACGGTTTTTTAATTAGCAGAATTAATAAATAAAAAATAAATAATAGATTGAAAAAAGTAAAAAAAAAACTGGTTGGTTTACAGCTAAAAAAAACTATATTGTTTACTTCACTCATTTCAGTCGAAAGACATCCACTGCTTGCCATAGGCCTCTGCTAAGCTTCGCCACTTCAACCGGTTCTATGCTTCCCGCATCCTACGGATGCCTGCGGCCTTCACAAGGTCATTGGTCCACCTTGTAGGAGGCCTTCCAACTCTACGTCTGTCGGTACGCGGTCGCCTCTCCAGAACCTTTCAGCCCCATCGGCCATCTGTTCTACGAGCAAAATATATATGCGTACTGCCACTTAAGTTTGGCAATTCTTCGGGCTATGTCAGTTACCTTGGTTCTCCTGCGGATTTCTTCATTCCTTTTTGGATCACGTAGGGAAACTCCAAGCATAGCCCTCTCCATTGCCCTTTGGGTGACTTTTTGCCCTCCAATAAGACCTATTTTACTGTTTATTTTAATTTCGGTAGGTACATCAATGAAAACGCTATGTTAGGTCCTAGAAATATTCTAGGACGTAACAATTATCCTCAATTTTGTACCTATCGAAAGTTTATTACACCAAAAATTATAATAGTGAAAATAATCAAAATATATTTTATCTGAGATCTAAAGCCAAGTTTCCCCGAATTAGTTATTATTTCGGTATTTCAATAATATATTGACCTCGTCTAGACATTATTAAGTTTGTGTAGTATTAAAGGTGATGCACACTTGACAGTTGCGACCACAGAAATCGAATTAAGGTAATAGAACAGAAATTGTGCTGAAAGGGTACCAAGAGCAGTGTCGATAAATTCAATCAATAACTATGGCAATTGAATAGCACACTTCAAAAGACAGTAGGTATTAAATGATTGAATTTTCAAATAGATGTTTTACAACCTTTTTATTAAAAAAGGACTTTTTGAAGTGACAATGATTGGGTTTTTACAAACACGTTTCTTTTGTGGTTGATAGAAATAAGCTCGCATAAAACATCTGACGAAATGTGGGTGTACTATTAATACACCCACATTGGTCCATATTGTCCCCGTTGGTCTCGCGATCACAAGCGCGACTGCTGAGCGTGGGTTCGATTCCCAGGTTGGGCAAAGTCATATTGGGTTATTTCATTGGGGATTTTTTCGTCATAGCCCGGAGTTTAGAAGTTTGCGGTGTGATACCTCTGTGCCTCGGAAAGCACGTTAACCGTGTCAGAGTGTCGTCCCATCGGACTATAAGAGTGTGGGAAGAGAGACTGCACCTGAGTCTGAACATACTCTTGTAAACTATAATATCTCCTGCGCAGAAGGTTAGTCTAGATTGGCCGTCATAGCCGAAATACGGTCTGGAGGACTATACATCTCCGCCTATCCTATGTTATTTTGTCATATTTGTATGGAAACCAAACAACTTGTAATTGAGTATGTGCCCTCTAGACTCTAGAGCAAATAATTATGATGACACGCTTCATTAATTCAAATTTCTGTGGTCGCAATTAATTTGCGACTAAAGATGGCTGCGACCAAATTAACGGCTGATGAGATTTTCGTGCTAATACTAAATTATAACAGTAAGTGTAAAACTTTGATCCTTTATTGTCATACAGAACATTAATTTGTTGAATGTGTGGAGTTTTAATAGGAGTTTGTTTAAAATAGTGCTAGATAAAGAGCCTACTGTATTTGTAGTTTCATTAAGTTAACTTACCTAATAGTACAGCCACATTTAATAAGGGCGAGCCTATTAATTGCCAGCAACCAGGCGCAAATATAGATTCTGGGATGCTGCTAAGAAATTCTAGTTTAAAAATCCCAATAACAGTTAGCCCGGGACCGGGAATCGAACCTAAGACCTCATATTCAGCCGTAGCGCTAGCGATCACTCGACCAAATAATCATTCTGTATTCAACATAGTTGCGAGTCATATGACAACGAGTAACGGCTATTAACAAAAAATATAAAAGAAATATTGGTATCATTTATCAAACAAAACCCATTATATCCGAATAATAATGTCAGAAGCATTATAATGTAATATTTTATTTTAATTTACCACCAATAACCAACCAATACAATTTTCTGCGACCAAGGTCGCAATAATCCAATAGGTATGTTAGTTCCCTTATAATATGAGAAGTTGGTAAATATTATTGCTCTATAGAAATAACAGTGTTTCCTAATCTTTGATTTTGATTAAATGTTATGGTGAATAAACTTACTGAGTCACATGTATTAGATTTATTTGAAACTAGCTTTTGCCCGCAACTTCATCTGCGTCAAACTTACTCCCCTGACCCACACCGTCGCCGTCGCATCGAATCGCCTGGCCGTGCGAGGACTTCGTATTCGTGACTTTATTTCTCTGCTCCTAACGGCCCTGGCGTGATGTTATATAGCCTATAGCCTTCCTCGATAAATGGACTACCTAACTCTGAAAGAATTTTTCAAATCGGACCAGTAGTTCCTATGATTAGCGCGTTCAAGCAAACAAACAAACTCTTTCACTCTCTCAACTCTTTCTCAGCTTTATTATTAATATTAGATAACTACGACCCGCGCATTTATGTCGTTTTTGCGTAGCGTTCTTTGTGTTGTTTTTTTTTTTCATTTTCTGGGCTCTTAAGGGTCGTACCGCGATGTTAAAAAGCCTATATCGTTTCCCAAAAATTGGGCTATCAAATGCAAAAAGATTTATTCAAATCTGACAGGAACTTCTGGAGATTACCCCCTGCATTTTACAAACAAATTTTACCTCTTTAAAATACTAGTATATAAAAGTATGGACTAGATGATGATAGATGAACTAAAGTATAATTGATTTATTATTATGTTGTATTGAAAACTAATGCAATTTGCTTTTTAGTTTTTATAAGGTAAATATTTTCCTACACAAAGATACAAATAATGTATCTTTTAGGCAATTATCTAGGAGTAACCTCCTAGATAATTGCCTAAAAGATACATTATTTGTATCTTTGTGTAGGAAAATATTTAAAACAAGGATTTGTAATAACAAAACATATTCCTGATGATATTTCCCAATGCCAGAAATTACGAACTTCCATACAAAATTCTCAAAAATCCTTACTTCATTTTCGTTCTACATGGAACTAAGAAAATACTAATTTTCAAGGTAATACAAGACGCAAAGAAAAAATACAACGAATAAAATGGAGAACTATTCTTGTGCAAAATTTCGTTTTAATTTTTAGACTCAGTGGTTTGGGCGGTGCATTGTCCAGGAATTAAAATTTTGTTCTTATGTGTTTTTTTGTTCATATTAAGACGGTTGTTTGATAAAAAAATTGTGGAAAATTGCTTGTAGTTCATTTTTACCGCACTCACCCTATGAGCGTGTAAATATTTAAAAATAGAATTGTAATTTATTTATGTAATTTTGGACAGATCTAGATTTCCATTTAATGTCCCTTTCAAAACCTTTTTATTCTTTGCTCTTTGGTCGTGATAATCACAAAATAGTTTACTGATAAATAGAACCTAAACATAACTATTATAAAGAGCCACTTTATTTAAAAAATTATCGTTTAAAAAAAACAGTACAATGTGAAAAATAACTTTAATATCGGAAGTCGTTGGCATAAATTGAAAATACAAAACTAAAAACACAATTAGAAGATAAGGGTTTTTGTAAAAAAGTCTTTACCAATTTGTTTTTTACGTTTTTACTACAAGAAAAACAAGTACCAAAACTGGCAATTTGAGAGTGTACTGTATACATCTGTTAAGCTCTAAAACCGTACAGGCGTGATTCCACGTTATGGAAAGGTGTTAATTACAATACATAGACTGAGCAATCACAGGTCATTTGCTGTTAGTTATTGAAGAGTTCCATAATCTATCTCTAAAACTGAAACCTATACAAAAAAGAATGCAAAATCCAATTCAAATTGGATGATAAGTTTTTGAGAAAATTGCGGACATGCAAGTATACATTACATAAGGGTCGAATACAGAACCTCCTTTTTCTGAATTCGGACAATAAAAAAAGATACGTATTTACGTTGTCAGAATTTCAAATTATGTACTACTGCAGTATTCATCAATATTTGCGACATATGTTGCAGTGGTGATAAAACTGGTAGGTGGTTTATATAATAAAAAAAAATATCGCGTGTCGGCTGGGCGTCAATGTTGTTATAAAGTTTCCATGTTTATTAATTAAAAATCGTTCTTACGGCTAATGTGTACACCGGCAATGTATTATAAAACATGAAGTTTTCATTACAAAATAAATTTAAGTGTCACTCAGAAACCTTCACATAAAAATTGCCTTTTCTCAACTATGTTGGGGTTTTTTTTAGGGGGTGGGTAATCATTAAATAACTTCTCGCGCTCTGGGTGGAGCAGGAGGGCGTGTCAGACTTTTACTGACTAAAACCCACCCGTGTTCTCTCAATTGCCTGTGGGACCACGGTATCTCTTTCGAACAACCCGCACCCCTGGCAGGCATCGGCCCTTGCGGATCTCACCAATTAGTGCTGATATCTCTTTGAGGCGCGCGTGGAACACAACGCGCCGTCGACCCGGGCTTGGTCTTTACCGGACAGTGAGTTACCCATTACTCACCATCCGCAAGCCCGCGCCCACGGTGGCCGGGAATCAGCCTGGGATTCCCGAAGCCTCCTGCGGAGGCTAGGGATGTAAGTACGCATATGCTGCATCTCCCTCACGTGCGCCGCCTCCCTCTTCGCAAGCATTACTGCTTCGCAGAAGGAGGTGACGGCTACCCATGCACTCTAGCTCCGTACCTTGGTCTGGATCAGGGCTGGACGCGAGGGATCGCCGCCGCTGATCGCATCCACGAGGATGGCGGTGGAGCACCGCCTAAGCCGAGCAGACCTCCACCGTATGTTCCACCGTGTTCTCAGGGCGATCTATGTAGTGGAAACACCCGGGTGTTTCCTCCCGCCTAGTACGAAACACGAACCTCCCGAAACACCCGAACTATGTTGGGGTCAGCTTCCAATCTAACCGGATGCAGTTGACTATCAGTCTTTTAAAAAGACTGATTGCCTATGTGACCTCCATAACCTAGTTAACACCTGGGTCACATGATTTACCTTGGTAAGACTGGTTGTCTCACATTTGGGCTTCTGGTTACCCGTAATGACTGTCAGAGATCTACGAATGAGAGGCCAAACGGGTTAGTGCCTTCTCGGAGACAGGAAAACAGTTTTGTTATGTAATGGTCACCCATCCACGTACCGAGCGCGGCTATGTAGCCACGAGCCCCTCTTGTTTTTTGTAAACTTCAAAATATTGGATGGTTAGTAACTCTAAAAATAAAACTCATGAATGAATACAAAACTCAACATCAAAGCTAGATAATAGGTAAAAACCTGCGTTTCAAAACGGTTTGTAGGAAAGTTTTCATTTTCAATACTAAAGTCTTGCTAATTCGCTTAGACCCTTCTATTATTCCTAAGTCATTTGTAAAGCTAATCTTTCGAGTATAGTGCCCGGGGGTGTAAATTTAAGAAATTCTGTGAATAGTTTGAATATCTTAAGCTTCGTTGCGGCAGCCTCGGGGCACAAGATAGAAAAGTACAGAAGATCGGCTTAATACTACGAGTGATAAGACACACGCACACATTGACGCGTCATCATCATCATCATCATTATAATAAGGCTTTACTGTTCCCACTGCTGGGACACAGCTAGGCCTCCTCTCTGTGAAAGGGAGTGGGCCCTAACCCACACGCGGGCTCAATGCCTGTTGGTAGATGTCACATGAATGTCTTCGAATTTTTAGTTCTAGGACATGCCGGTTTCCTCACGATGTTTTCCTTCACCGTTGAGAGCAGTGGTGATGAAATAATTTACACAAAGTAAAGCGCCTGTTTAGGTTCAAACCTACGACCCGTAAGTCACGGCCGTTACCACTGGGCTACCCACCGGTGCTGTCCATTGACGCGTACGAACGGCGATTTCAAACAAACGCCAGTTGCGAGTACACTTGAACTCGCTCCACGTGAAGTGTGGTGCATTTTTGCTCGTTGTATGGAGTTGACCTTCTGTACCTAACGTGTTTGTGCCTTTGGGGTTGTGAGCGTTACAAAGGGGTGAAACGTCGCAAGTTTCAGTGTAGGTGTTATTATTTCGCGTGTATTTTCGTAACATTATTATTGCTTTTAATTAGGCTAACGGTTTTTGGTAATAAGAACCTGAGGCGTGGTGTCTTTTTGAGTTTAGAAGGTTTTTGTTAGTAAATACGACCGTTTGAGCCCGTGTCTTTTCGCTTTGAATTTAAAATACACATTTATTTTATTTCATTCTGGATAGTGAGTTTATTACTATCCCATGTTTAGTCTTTTAAGAACCAAGTTGATTGCAAACCGAGAATTTATATTCCGTTAACAAAACACGGCCAAATAAACACCAAACAGTTTCCTACTCAAATCAGCATGCAAATTCACTCCCTTTCAACCCAAGTATCAATAACATAAAATTTCGGCATCTATTCTGACATACTTCATTTTATTCGACAGGCGAGGGTCAAAACTCATTTTATTTAGCAACTAGAAGGGTCAACGCTCATTTTATTTTGTTACAACCAAGGGTCACGACTCATTTGTTTTTGCTGGAAGGTAATTCTTCATACTAACGAATATCTGTTTAATTTTGTCGGGAATTCGTCAAATGACGATGTAATGGAAGTAGGTATTTGGGGAAAGGGTTAGTGCTCTGTCGTATAGTGAAGTCTATGACTTCATTTGTAGTAAATTCGAGTATATTTTCTCTTAACCTACAAATAGGATGGGAGAAATTATTGAGTAAATACAGCACAGAGATATAGCTATTTGGTACTGCTTTTATCAATCTCAATCATCATGAAAAGTCGCCTAATGCTAGACATAAACCTCCCCCAAGCTCGTCCACTTCGACTGTTATGTGCTGTCCGCATCCTGCGGCCTTCACAAGGTCATCGGTTCACCTTGTGGGAGGGCTTTCATCTCTACGTCTTCCGGTATGCGGTCGCTATTCCAATCTCAATATGCAACGACATTTTAAATAATAGCTTGCTGAACGAGCATTATTCACAGTTGTGGCTTACTGCGCGTTAAATGAACAATTACATATCGGTCAATCAAAGATCACACTATGACATTAATGTTTGTCGCAGAAGCGTGGTGAATAGCACATGAAAAAAGAGAGCCTTCTGCCTATGCCAACAGTGGGTGAAGTTACAACATCAGCAAACATACATTTTTATCTGAATATTTTGTTAATGACTTTGAGATAATCGTTTCACGAGCCATATTATAAAACCGTAACTCTAAATCACCATATACATTGTAGGTTGGTGTGATAGGCAACTACTGTAGCTATGAAAGAAAGACCTAGATTCCACTAACGTAATAACTTTATCAGTGACACATTTCAAGACGGCGGAGTTTTTATATTGTTATCTGATTTCCTTCCCTTTGAAAGCGAATTATCTTTGATTATTTTCCGATCTAGAATCTTAATGACGCCATGCCTTTTTCATGCAAATGAATGAGGATACAATTACCATAATTTTTTATGCTTTGCTTTATTGTGGGGTTATGAAGAAAATGGAAGTCTAGGGGTGCCGTGGTAATATTGTCTGAACTTCACTTGTTTTTTAATTAATTTTTAATGATGTTGAGTTGCTGTTCTGTAAAGATCTCTTGAGATAAATGAGATTCAAGTGACCCAATGCGCTCTAATCAAATGCGGACATAAATTTATTGTTTATAGAATAGAATAGAATAGAATATTTTTATTTCAGACAAAGTCCATAGGGTTAGTAACAATTTTGCTTATCCTCTAGTGTTAGTACAAATACAGATTAATATTAAATAATTAAAAATCAGCGTGGAGCTGCATCCACCTTCGCAACATCAGGGAATCCCACCGATCTGCGAATACACTGAGAACACTGCTGGTGCTGCCGCGAACACGTGACATCAGGGATGCACATCTCTTTCTAATAATGGCGGCAAAACCATCAATGTTGTTATCTGCAAACATCCCTGACGCACTACAATGCCACGGCAGCCGCAGCAGCACTCTCAGTGCATTATTATATTGAACACGTAGGTCGCTGTATGCCCGCTGAGTGAAGTTGACCCACAGGCTGCACGTGTAGAAGGACTGACAGTAAGCTTTGAAAAGCGTTACTTTAACTGCCCTCGTACATCGCGCAAACCTGCGGGCCAGCATGTTACAACGGACAGCCAGCGACCTTCGTACTTTCAATGTCACAGTTATCTTTAAGGTCTTCAGTGACCCAGTGGCCCAGATATTTAAACTTGTCCACTCTTCGCAGGGATTCTCCGCACAGTGCAACATGGGGAATACACGAATATGTCACGTTGCCTGCTTTGAAAACTATAAGTTCGCTCTTTGTGACATTATATTTGAGCCCATGATTCACCGCATAACATTCGCATATACCGATCATTTTAGGTTCGCTTGAATTTTGTTACATTTATGTAAAAAGCACTCAAAACATACATTTCAGAATGTTACAAACAAGTTACACACAGTTTCTTTAAAAAAAAATGTTTTTCCCTTAAGTTTAGCTTGATTAGTCATCAATTTGAAATCAATCAGGCCGAATATAATTCATATTTAAACTATTTCAAAACACGCCTGAGTGATCTTTTAGGAAAATCGATAATTCAATCAAAATACAATTATCTCGTTAAATAACAAACCTAACGAGACTAACACGCCATTTAATCATGTAGAACGCCCACAGTTCCCGAAATTAATGGAAATTTTACGTCCAGGATATAAAACTCCAAACCGCAACCAAATTGCTGGTAATCTACTCGATGGTGTCTTCAACTTATGAAAACGTAAGATGAACAGTAAAACAAAGTTGTTATTAGTATGTCAATTGATGAGAGCAATATTAGGCAGGACCCGATAGTCCGTGTAAACTTTTCAATTTATTTCAAAATATTTTGAGTCCTAACTATTTTGAGTCCTAACTATTTATTCGTCACTATGGGTGAAATGTATATGTGTGTGTACAATGCCTGAAATAAAAATGATTTGCTTATTTTAATTATTATTTTTTCGTAAATTTGCAGCAAAAAGCTGTTTTTTTCTTCATATGTTTAATATTGTTTAAAACTTGTTTTAAACTGTGTTTTTACAAACACTTCATAAAAACCATTGTTTTATTTGAAACTGTTTTAAACACTGCTTAAAACAAATGTTATAAAACAACTTTTTTAATCATGCCAACTCTGACAGCACTAGAGTAACTACCTGGGTTTCGGTTTAATAAAAAACATAGTAGGAATACAATAATAAATTAGTTGATTAATTTTATTCTTTACCTGAATCACCAGTTCGCTTGCTAATCGCGATGAATATAGCATCCAAACATGTGATATGAATTCAGCTGTTTTATGGTATTCTGTAGTTGTAATTTTTTTTCTATTAAATGCGTTAATTTTATTTCCTCATACTGCCAAAATCAATGCTATCCAAACTAACAAAAAATAATAGTATAAGTAAAAACATACAGCCTCGTAATGGTCTAGAAACATAATAAAATGTAATTCTAATTCCACTCAACGTGAATCCAGTCGAATGTGACACCTATATACGATTTCCCTTGGCTGACTTGACATCATTCCTACCCTATATTAAAATGGGATTATTAAATTCTGCTTTGCATATTGGAAAAACGGTAATAATTTTTATATTAATATTGAATTTGATCACGAGGAGGGGCTCGTTGCCAAATGTCGAAGGTAACTACACTTACGAGTACTTAGGTCGTTCCGTAGATGCGTGATCATCAATTACAAATCGTGATCCTCCGTGCCTTGGAAAGCACGTCAAGCCGCTGATCGTTGACATTCGTGGGTTACCAGCAGTTCAAGTCGTGTTTTTCCCAGTAACTGGATTGTGGATGTTAGATGGGTAGTCGCTCCATTTAAAGTACTAATATTCAGGTTTATAGCATCCGGTTAGACTGGAAGCTGACCCCAACATCGCTGGGAAAAGTCTAGCGTGATGGCAGATGAAGTTAGTCTTTCATTAAGGGTGACACACATTTGAAAGAGTACCTATGCTTAAAATCAAAACCAAAAGTCGTTTATTCAAATTAGGTTGAAAATCAACACTTTTCGAGCGTCAAAATACATGACAGTCCCCCAAAACGCTCGCCCTTCACCAGTTCCCAGTGTTTTAGCTGGGAAAAAAATTGGTGCAACAAACTCCCCAGCAACACAGCTGTCTGTTTAGTCGGATAGACTTAAATAAATTATATGTCAGCTAGCCATGCCAATATACAAAAAAATAAAATTCAAACAAAAAAGAAAAAATGTAAATAAAGCATAATACCAAATTAAAAGCCTCCTGGTATAAAGGGCGTGTATATCTTACAATGCAATGCTGGATTATGTTCACATAGCTGTTACGACCCGAGAAAATAGCTCGAGGCCACAAATGATAAACTAGGACCATCGACGTAAAATAAATAAACAGATATGTAATTATTAGTAACAATATCATGGTCAGCAAGACGACAAGTCACTACAAGCAGCACCCGTTCATGAGCCGAGCCGAGCACGAGCCAAGCAGCACTAGTTCACCTAAGATGGTTAGATCGTGGTATGAGTGAACGGCGACTAACAAAATGTATTTACAAGGCAGATATAAGTGGAAACCCCTGGACCCGGATGGGACGCCATAGATTGACATAAATTTAGTTTTTGATAATATTATTTAAAAAGGTCAGGTGCATAGACCATCGACGTAAAATAAATACACAGGTATGTAATTATTAGTAACAAAAACAAAATCATGGTTAGCAAGACGACAAGTCACTACAAGCAGCACCCGTTCATGAGCCGAGCCGAGCACGAACCAAGCAGCACTAGTTCACCTGAGATGGTTAGATCGTGGTATGAGTGAAAGGCGACTAACAAAATGTATTTACAAGGCAGATGTAAGTGGAAACCCCTGGACCCGGATGGGACGCCATAGATTGACATAAAATTAGTTTTTGATAATATTATTTAGAAAGGTCAGGTGCATAGTGCTCACAAACGACGTACGTGAATGACCAGCTGTATGAACGTAAATTAAAAATAAATAAATAATTTATTTATTTGTTTAAAATGCAGGTGTTACAATAATGGTGTTAGTTTCAGCTATATTCCCAGTACATTCTGCCTGTTGGCATACAAAAATATAGTAGTTAACTTACCTACAGATAATTTAGAAACTAGGTACTTAAATTGAAAATGAGATCATGAATCAGCTAAGTCTAAAATTATTTACATAATAAAGAAGATAAAGTGAATCAAACTATTATTATTATTTATAAAATCGGTAACAGAGTAATAACATTTCTCTGTCAGCGACGACAACAGGAGTTTCTTGAATTTTATTAACGGCTGATCCTTACTACAAAAGCAAAGCAGCAAAAGGAGTATGTAAGGTTCAGATGACTTGACTTTACGTATGTGTTGAGCAAGGGCATTGTGTAGGAGGGCACGTGTGAGGTATTAAAAGGAAGAATTGTGAAGCCTTTTGTCTAGCAGTGGGGTGTGTTTGACTGAAATTAATGATTGATTTATTTTCCGGGGTCTGGCTCTTTGAGTACCTGGATATAAATCATGGCGCAGAGTGTGGTGTGGCTCTTAATTCAGATTTTAATAAACTTATCTCAGTTATGTTTTAGGTATGATTAAGGACTAGGTACTTGATAAGTATGTACTTTATGCTTCCCATATATCGAATTATAAGAGTGAAGGAAACAAGAGTGTACCTATGTCTGCGCACACAGTTAAGCACTTTAATATCTCTTGCGCCAATGGTCTCCTGCTTATCCGGTGAGATTGGCCGAAATGGGTTCATGAGGACTATTTATATTTTTATTGTTTTACTTTGAAATATCATATCCAACTTATTTGTTTGAAATCGCCATAAGCAGACAAATGCTCGATCTTTCTTTGTATAAGAAGAGGCATAAGGCTGCATCAAATGCCATCTTAATATCTGTGTTATCAGCCAGGGGTGCGGGTTGTTCGAAAGAGACCGTGGCCCCTGGCACACAGGCAACTGAAAGAACACGGGTGGGTTTTAGCCAGTAAACGTCTGACACGTCCTCTTTCTCCACTCAGAGCGGGAGAAGTTATTTGATGATTTTCCACCCTCAGAAAATCCCTACCATAAAATCTTTGACATCGCTGAAATCGGTAGACGAAATCATGACGAGGAAATCTGGACTCATACATACTCAGTCTATAACGTTCCCACTGCTCGGACACAGGCCTCCTCTCAGTGAGAGGGAGTGGGCCGTAATCCACCACGCGGGCCAAGTGCGGGTTGGTAGATGTCACATGTCATCGAATTTTGGGTTCTAGGATATGCCGGTTTCCTCACGACGTTTTCCTTCACCGTTTGAGAGCAGTGGTGATGAAATTATTTACACAAAGTAATGCGCCCGGCTGGGTTCGAACTCACGACCTACAACTCGTAAGTCGCGGCCGTTACCACTGGGCCACCACTGCTCAATCTGGACTCATATATCCTATCATTATAAGGAGGTAAAATTTGATTGTTTGTCCGTTTGTATATAGGGAGTACTCTCTGGAACCAACAGTTGCACTTGAACAGTTCTTTTTGCATTTGGTGGCTTAATTCTTGAGGAAGGTTATTCATTTGGCTATTTATTATCACGATATGATCCTAAACAGCCGAGTGAAAAGAACAACAGTCAGGAACAACGCTAATTTGAAACGATGTAATATCGCGGCCGGGCGATGCGATGCTTTATGATTTAATTGTATATGTTAAAATATTATATTTTACACAGACAATGCTATGGGTAGAAGCTAATAGGTAATCACCATCATCATCATCATTTCAGCCAAAAGACGTCCACTGCTAGACATAGGCCTCCCCCAAGCACCGGCATTTCGGCCAGTTCTGTTCTTCTTGCATCCAGTGGATTTCTGCGGCTTTCACCAGGTCATCAGTTCATCTTGCGGGAGGCCTTCCAATGCTTCGTCTTTCAGTTCGCGGTCGCCGCTCCAGAACCTTCCGGCCCCATCGGCCACTTGTTAGATAGAATAGATAGATGTTTATTTCCCTAGTTCATATGTTACATTGTATCCACAGGTCGGTGGTGTATCTGTGGGTGTGTCAGCTACTTACAGTCTACTTATGTTTGTCTGAAAGAGATCTGTATAAGTGTCATGTAGTGTGTGCTGTGATCATGTTAGTGTGTACAGAATAGATTTATATAAATTTATTATGTTGTTCTAATATTGCCCTACCCTATTTACAGCTAATTATAACTTATGGGGACGTGGAGCGGTCGTTCGCTTGCTGAGCAGCCGACTCCTGTCTTTTTTTTGAACATAGTTGATTTCACCTAGTCTAGTATTAGTTAAGAGGGGGTTGTGCTGTCCGTATCCAAAGTAGGCGTCACCAGGGGTTTCTAGATCCTCGATGTGCATTTCACGGAGTCGGCGTAGCATGTCCTCGTTTAGGTCTTGAGCACGGAGGTGCCATGGATCCCAATCGAGCATATCCCAGAGTAGTGAGGTTTCTAGGCGTCGTGGGAATTGTCCGCTGGTCTTGAGAGCCATTCGATACTGGCGTTCAATTTTTAATAGGTTGCTCTTACTGAAACGTGAGAGTAGTTGTACCACGCCATAATCCAATATTGGAAGTAGGCAGGCCTGAATGACAGCAAGTTTCACAGTAATATCTGTCTTGGCGTGCCAGCCTATGATAGGGGCTAGCGCGCCGCGTGCTCGTCGTGCCTTCTGCACGACGTAATCCGTCTGTTTACCCATGGTCATGGTCTTGTCTAAGTGTACGCCCAGATATTTCATGCTATTTTTATATTCGATTACCTCGTCTTTGATGCGAATAGTTCTGCGGTAGTTTCTCTTGTGAGTGAACATGACACACTCCGTTTTGTCTACGTTGCATTTTAGCCCCCAGCGACGGTAGTAGTCGATGACGGTGTCGGCGGCCCAGGCCGCGCGGTGTGTCGCGAAGTTCGGGTCGGGAGACCTGTTAAGGATGCACAAGTCATCGGCGTATTGGGAGAGTTTGAGTCCGCGGATACGGTCGTTTTGGTCCCAAACGTCGTGTACGTACAGATTGAAAATAACGGGACCCAGGATAGAGCCCTGGGGGACCCCGTGAGGCACTATTTTTTCGTCGCCGTTGGTGGTTCTGAATCGTCCGTACGTTTTGCGACCGCTCAGGTAATTCTCAATTAGTTTGATGATGTTGCTCGGGACGTCAGTTGTTTGAAGCTTCTTCATCAGACCTTCGTGGTTTATTGAGTCGAAGGCCTTTGAAAGATCCGTCAGGACCATGGCCACACTTTCCCTCGCTTCCAGTGCATCTGTGATGAATTTGCTAGTGCGAAGGATCTGGGTGCCTGTTCCTCTGTTTTTGGTAAAGCCATGTTGGAACGGCGGTTGGAGCCTGTCGGCCGTCTGTCGCAGGCGTGACAAGAGCAGGCGTTCGTGTAGTTTACCCATGATGTTTAGGAGAGTGATGGGTCGGTACGATTTGGCGTCCCGGTGATTCTTGCCTACTTTATGTAAGAAGATGCACTCCCCGATTTTCCATCTGTTGGGATAATAACCTGTCAGTAATAGATAGTCAGCTATCACTTTGTACCTGGTGAGGAAGGGGTCACCTCCGAGTTTGAGGGCGTCTGCTTTGATTTTGTCCGGGCCAGGCGCCTTCTTATTTTTAAAGCGTCTCAGCGCGAGTCTGATTTCCTCTATGGAAGTGGGGTCGAGAGGCTGGAACGGTGTGGTCTTCTCTGTGCTTTTATCTTCGTTGTTTATCTCGGCTTCTGTGACGATCGCTGCGTCGACCAGGGCGTCGATGGTTTCTTTCTCACTATTGCAACCCTCAATATGGGGGAGTCTCTGTATTGGAGCCTTCAGGTTGCGTTGGATTCGCCACATTTGGGCTCTATTGTTCTGTGGATCGTTTATTATCCGGGCCCATTTTTCGCTGCTATATTCCAAGAGTGCTTGTTGGACCTGGTGTTTCAGACAATTGTAGGCTCTTCTTTGTTCCGTTATTCTGTCCTGGTTGAAGCGTAGTCGCCACACCTTACTTTTTGCTTGATTTCTTTTGTCGATCAATTCATTAATCTCTTCTGGAAGTTGATCTCTTCTGTTGTTTTCATGTAGTGGCGCATACTCATCCAGGGTTTCTGAGATGGCTTTTTCTAGTTGTAGTATATATTCCTCGCATTCTACGTCAGTTGTGATTTCCTTTGGTAGGTGCATGGTTGTATCCCATAGGGTTTGTTGGAATTGTTGTCTCATTTCTTCGTTATTTGCAATAGCGCGGGTATTTCTTACCAGTGTTTTCTCTCTGTCTACCGGTATGCTTAGATCTAGCAGCCAAGGCATATGATCGGAGCCAACCGATGTCGTTTGTCGGCATGTTATGGTGTCGAAAGCTTGCGCATCGTGCGAGAAAATGGCTGCATCGAGGATGCCATAGCCCGCACTGTTAGGACGCGAAGGTAGGCCCGTGTGATGTATGGTGCAGACGTTGGAGTTGCAGAGGTCGCGGACGAGTATTCCCACCCCTTCGTCTCTTGTCTGGTTGAGTGTGGTCATTTTAAGGTTGAGATCCCCGATGGTAATGTTTGGAGCTTCGGTTATGATGTCTTCTAGCTCATCATTAAGCGCTGCGGCGTCGAAGTGCTCTGATCTGTGCGGTATATATATCCCCTTAATTTTTAGGGAATCTCCGGTCAGATGGTCATAAGTGAGGTTGATAGCAACGCCTTCGATGAGGCGGTCTCTTGCTTCAGTGCCTGGGGTTACATCGGTCTGACTCCAGCGTATTCCTCGCATCACATACATGGCTGTAGTTAGATGTGACGCGATCGAGTGCGTGATCTTGTCGTAGTTTAAGAGGTTCATGCGGATTTTGGAAAAGTCCACCCGACACTCGTTGACTACGATTATATGTGGTTTATATCGGTCGGCTAAGGATTTTAGCTCGAGGAATTTACCTTTAAATCCTTGCGCATTGAGGTGCAGTATGCGCAACTTCTGATATTGATTTCTCGGATTATTTGTTGAGAATTTTAATGAGGATTTCGTGTTGTAGCTGCAGCTGGTGTAATATTTGTTTCATAGTTGTTTGTAGCTCTTGCTCTAGAGGTTCCATCCTGTTTTCATTGTTTGGTGTGTGTTCATTTATTTTCATTGGTGGCTGATGCTGTGGTTGTGATTGCGGTGCCTGTTTGGGCAACAGTGGGAATTGAGAATTGGAGGCTATGTTCACGTAGGAGACGTTCTCCCTACGGTATCGCATTGCTGCGTTTCTGCGTTCAGCTGCCTCTCTTTTTTTCCTTTCTTTTTCTTCGTGTTGTGCCAATTGATGGTCCACTGCCTTCTGAAACTTCTCGCATTTGGCTTGGTTGGCCCCATGACCCGGTTTTTTGCATGCTATGCATATTTCGATATCTATGCCTTCTTCGTTTTGAATTGTGGAGGTCGGGTGTTTCTTTTCACCGTGACAAGCCGATGTAGCATGCGTGAAGAGGAAACATTTCTTACATTGTACTATCCTCCTCGGGTCATCTTTGTATTCCTGAGGCTTCATGCTGAAGGCACCGAAGTACGCATGCTTTGTTGTCTTCATAAGCGTGGCGATTTCATCGTATGAGTGGGCACCATCAAAGATAAATAATTGTAGGTTACCTTTAATTGTTCTAATTTTGATCGGTCTCATACCGATGCACCTCTCCATTTCATCAAGGCATGCCTCATTCGTTTCATCGTAGATGTTCGTGATGAGTACAACCTTTGTCTGATGGGTCTGCTGGGCTTTAGGGACGCGTGCTACGAAGCGGAGCCCGTCGTCAAGTTTCCTCAACTCTTCTATAATTATTTTCCTCATTTCTGCGGTGTATACGCGGATCGTGATGGTTCTTTTGTTACTAGCCATGGCGTATCTTGCTCCATGCTCTGTGGTTATTTTTCTAATTTTATTAAGGTTTTCCGGATCGTTGATTTTCTTGACGTCTGTTATGATTATGTCAGGGATGTGAGTGGATGATGTGATTACTATCGGTTCTCGCTGGGTCGCTGTCGAGTTAGGAGTGACGGCACCTCTCTTTCTCTTCTTGGGTTTGGGTGAGGTAAAAGTCACGTTGGCGTTATCTTTTTCCCTTTCCAGGTCGTCTTTGTGCTCCTCTTCGGTGGAGAGCGAGGAGAAGCTGTTGCTTGTTGTTATGCCGGACTGTTGCTGGGAGGTGATGGTCGGACTGGCAGCGCGCGCTTGCGCCGCTGCGCGCATGAGCGTCGAGACGGTCGTGTCTTCACGCGCGCGCACAGTGGAGCTGGCATTACGAGCTCGGGCAGCAGCGGTGGCTTCATTCGGTTTTGTTAGCGCGGCGCCAGCGGTCACGCCGCTGGGCGCCGCTGTCACAGCAATCGCGCCGCCAAAGGCGGGACGTGATGTCTGGCGAGTGGGGCGGCCCGACCCACACAGCAATGGCTCAGCCCTTGTACTTTGGTTCCTGGGTACCTCTCTATATTTTGATACTATTTTGTTCACTATTCCACATTCACAAGTCACGTTTTCTTCACTTTCAAGTCCTATAATTGGCATGTACTTAACATTTAATTGTCCGTTGCACTTGCGGCAGTTTATCTTATTTATTTTGCAGAAATTTACATTACACGAATATATTTTAATTTCGTTTACACTGTTCACTAGGTGTCCGTTGGAAATATTTGCTGAAGTTTTTATAAAACATTTCACGGCACTTCTCTTGTTACACAATTTACAAGTTAATTGTTTAATCTTAGTTTGGAGTCCCTGCCACTCATGGAATTTTTTAATTACGTTAATTTTTTCGCAGTACCAACAAACAACTGCGTATTGTCCTTCATTGTCCGGGGAAAGTTCACTTATACTAATTAATTTATAGTCACTGTTCTTTTTATTGTTCACAATTGCACTGTCTGTGTCCATTTCACTAGTTTCACTGTTTTCGGGAAGGCCTAAAGGGCCTCCCTTAGTCTCTACACTCATACGATCGCAAACTAATGTAGGTAATCTTAAAAAATATTCGCGTCACTCGAGGCAATAGGCACGAAGTGCGAGAGCTCCGCGCGCACGTCCGCTCGCCACGACGCGTTCCGTTCCTAGCCCACTTGTTCTGCGAGTAATGTGCCCTGCCCGCTGCCACTTAAGTTTGGCAATTCTTTGGGCTATGTCGGTTATCTTGGTTCTCCTACGGATCTGTTCATTTCTGATTCGATTGCGTAGGGAAACTCCAAGCATAGCCCTCTCCATGGCACTTTGGGTGACTTTTAGCCTTCTTATGACTCCCATTGTGAGCGACCAACCACCATCGTTAGTAGGTAATATAAGTTTGGAATGGCCAACTCTCAGCAAACGTGGTGATCAATGTGCCTTTTCTATAAGAGGAGAGGTCTATCTCTGCCTTGCAGTGGGACAGTAATAGGATAGTATTACTCTATGCCAGTCAATATTTATAGAACAACCACCACCACATTCCAAACGATAGCTTCAATACACTGGGTAAATGCCATAAAGTGCTTGAAAAAACATGAAAATCCGTTCCGTTACGTAACCGCCGCCGGACCGTTTCCACCCCATTTTATATTTTTCCATTTCATTTTCTGTGTGCACGCTCTAATTGCTAAGAATTTATTTGAAATTCTCATACTTCCCAGTAATTCAGGATTCCAGCTTTTGCCTTTAAATTCCTAGCCAAAGGAATGTTAACGGTACTTTTCGAGTGTAAAAAATCGGGTTTTCATTGTAGTGAATTAGTCGGTTCTAAATATAAATCAGCTTCTATAGCTCGCTCAAACATTCACTTAATTGATTAATATCGAGTAGATCCATGTGTGATAATAATTGTATTTTTCCATTTAAATTCGTGCCGATACCAATTTACAATGCATACACGAATGTTTTCTACTACAAGGTTAATGAAAAAAAAAAACGCAAAAATGATTGCAGCAATATTTTTTTAAAGACCGTTGGTAACACATTACATTTTACACACTTTTAATTAAAAAACCGAAAACCTTGATAACGAAATTAAAAAAAAATGTGGCTAAGCCAATTTAACGGTTCCATAAATCCGAAAATTACTTTTAAACCCTAAATAACATACGTTAACGCCACAGGAAGAGGAAAAACGGGTAAAAAACAGGTAAAACCAACACTTTGGAGTAATTTTAAGGGGAATATAAACAGCATGACCAACGAATCAGATATTAGGGGGACCTTGACACGATCCCAAGTGACCTCGCTTTGTACGTTTTACTAAGTAAAATGCTTGTGAGCTCTTTTAATTTCGTTTTGTCGAAAGGGTTTTAAGAACAAATTCGGTATTCAGAAATAATCATAAAATCATGCTTTTTCTTGAGGTTAGACACTTAGGTACCTACTACAAGAATTTTCTGTTGTTTTGAAATATCTGATTCGTTTGAACAAAAAAAAAAAACATTTATAGATGCTTTGATTACTAAAATAAATATAGGTCACAATGGTTTATTTTTGTTATTTCCAAGTGCTATTTTGTTCTGTTTTTGTTTTTTAGGTCAAGCTGAATTTAATTTTGTTCGTGAGGTCGACCTCAATTCAACATAGCACTACAGTGCACAACGGGCATTACATTTAGTACTAGATCATTTTCTTTGAAGAAAACTATGTGCCGGTATGTACTCACATCGGACTTTTAAAAACTTACCTGTGACTTATATTGTACACCTAAGTACGGTCAGAGAAATGAATTGCTTATCAACTGCCACAACGTCAACTTGCAGTGTCAAAACGATTTTACACAACCGTCAAAGAATGACAGCTGTTATGATTTGAATACACATACCCATCTTAAGTGGCAGCAAAGCAACTAATATTAAGATCATAATGTACCATATACTCAGAAATTATGTTATTACTATTATCTCCTTTATTATACTAAAACAGTAATTTTATGTCATGTAAGTTTTTTTGAAAAACAGAAACGACAAAATGTTTCGTTAGATATCGTTTACTTCGCGTAAACAATATTAGTAACTTACCTGACTTTACCTAGGCAAAGTTAGGGAAGTTAATTGTTATTGTAACACTGTATAATAATAAAGGTTCACTAATGAAACACGCCAGTCTGAGTCTTAAGTTATTACCTATATGTAGTCTGTATTTATTTAATCATTTTAAACAATTTAAAACGAACACGAAAATAAATGTATTATAAACAGGAATATAAAGTAAAAATGGGAAGAGCTCACTGGGCATCGAAAGAATTCGTCCACATCGCTGTCAGTGGGAAAAATGCCCAAAAGGCTGGCATCATTGCCACGTTGGATGGCAATGCTGATTCTTTGACCCAAAAATAAGCCAGCCCTCTGGTCACGTGTCCCAAAAACTCGATGAGCACTCGGACCACACGGCCCTATAGTGTTTCAACCCCAAATGGATCAAACATATAGCTCCCAATGTGGTTGTTATATTTGCGCCATTTGAGGTTTTCTGCAGCTGCAGCAGCCGCACCAGCACAGCGCACCGTGCTCAGAAGATGAGATGGCGCGAGTGTGAACACAGGTTGCATTCCACACTAAAGACCTACCCAACTTCCAAGGCATTACGGTCATTCCGTCTGGCCTCTTCCCAAGGCCAAGCTATGCCGATCAAGTTAAATATAACTTTTATTAACAAAATTAATACAAAATATATATTACTACGCTGTTTTCAAAGTTATGAAGAATTTCGAAACAAATGAACATTGTTCAATGGCTTTTGTTCTTTGTTTGAACACCTTAGAGGCAGCGGCGTTATTATTATTTAGCTTAAAATAACTAAAATTAATGAGCCATTTTCATGATAATGATTTGAAACTGAGCAATTAATCCAATTTCTTACGTGTTTTAGATTTCCTACTTCAAAGACCATCAAAAAGCCTTCAGAATCTCGCAGTTTTTTTAAAAGTGCTTTGACTTTGTAATGCAAAAATAAAATCTTTTTAACCAAAAATTAAACCGGCGAAAAACCGAAAAGTAAAAAATAATAAACTAGCTTTGTCCAACCCCAATAACTAAGTTCGGAAGGCGGTGACATATAATTAAATACATATCCAAAGTCACCGACTTCCGAACTTAGTTATTGGGGTTGGACAAAGCTAGTTTATTATTTTTTACTTTTCGGTTTTTCGCCGGTTGAATTTTTGGTTAAAAAGATTTTATTTTATAATTTTTTGTGGCTATAATCTACTAATTACTACATGCTTAATTTTTGATTTAATACACAACTCTATTAAAATCTGTGAGTAAACAATCAATCATCCCCTGTTTTCTTACCCTTAGGGTTGGAATTTTTCTTCGAAATTTATATGGGACCAACTTCAAGGTATATCCTTTCCAATAAAAAAAGAATTATCAAAATCACTGGATTCCGGAGTTTCCTGTTTTGGATAAGGTGGGAGGAAACGCCCGGCTGATTCCATTGCGTAGATCGCCCTGAGGACACGGTGCAGCATACGGTGGAGATCTGCCTGACTTGGGGGTAGCATCGCCGTGCCTCGTGGAGGCGATCGGCGGTACCGATCACTCGCGTCCGCCCTGGTCCAGGCCATGGTTCGGAGCGAGAGTGCATGGGTAGCCGTCACCTCCTTCAGCGAAGCAGTAATGCTCGCGAAGTGGGAGGCGGCGCACGTGAGGGAGCCACCCGGCCACCGTAGGCGTGAGCTTGCGGACGGCGAGTAGTGGGTGGCTCGTTGTCCGATAAGGACCAAGCCCAGGTTGCCAGCGTGAAAAAAAATCAGCTGTTCCCTACTTTTATCTTCATTTAACTAGGGAACACCCGATTTTTTTTTCGCGATTTCGGGTTTTGTCCCATAGTAAAAGTTGTTCATAAGTACAATCATGTGTTAGAATGTCGGTCACTAATTACCAGTCACCCTATATACTAATACGTGAAGCATAAACTTTGTACTCCTTTTTACGAAAATTACGCGGACGGAACACTCTGAAATTTGGCACAGTTAAAGATTGAATGGAAAATGTGTCGAAAAGCTAATATATAATTTAATAATGCATTACAAATGTATTCAATTTTAAATGAATTACGGACCAATTTTGGCTACTGAGGAACCACTAGTGAATGATAAAATATTATGCATTGTTAGTATGATACATTCCATATCGGTGATTGCTTCCAGAAGTCAGGTGCGTAGTACTCGCAACCGGCGTGCGAGTATGACCAGAGGCCTTAGTATTTCATTTAAAAATCTCGATCAAACGCAACGAACACGTTTGACGCTCCGATTGACCCTGAATTGGTGACGGACCAATCGGAGCGCCGAACGCGTTCGATGAGTTTGATCGAGAGAGTTAAATGAAACTTACACTTGGGCCACAGATCTATGAACGTAAACATAGCAAAAGGACTATATAAGGATCGTAGCAGGCGTTCTGTAGTTACTGCCTACCCCTATGGGAAGAAGGCGCATGAAGCGTGTCTTTATGCTTGTTTGTATGTAGTATTTTTGAAAAATATTCAATTCCTTGAATTTAATCGACCAAAATATATTATGCATGAGTCTAGCTCTAGAGTCTCTAAAATCAATATGCAAATAACACCCATTTATATCTGAAGCACACCTGAAGAAATTCAATACTAGGCTGAATACATTCCACATTTCAGCGCTTTTTTTTTTTCTTTTTGGGTGGGAATTCATCAAATAACTTCTCCCGCTCTGGGTGGAGCAGGAGGGAGTGTCTGACTTTTACTGACTAAAACCTACCCTGTGTTCCCTCAGTAGCCTGTGTGCCAGGGGCGGCGGTTTCTCTTTCGAACAACCCGCACATCTAGCAGGCATCGGACCTTGCGGGCTTCATCAGGTTGTGCTAACATCTCTTTGAGGCGCGCGTGGAACACAACGCGCCGTCGACCTGGGCTTGGTCCATACCAGACAGCGAGCTACCCATTACTCGTCGTCCTTGCGGACGAGCCCACGCCTACGGTGGCCGGGAATCAGCCTGGGATTGCCGACGCCCAGGGCGTCTCCTGCGCAGGCTAGGGCCGTGAGGGCGTATATAGTGCCTCTCCCTCACGTGCGCCGCCTCCCTCTTCACGAGCATTACTGCTTTGCTGAAGGAGGTGACGGCTACCCATGCACTCTCGCTCCGAACCATGGCCTGGACCAGGGCGGACGCGAGTGATCGGCACCGCCGATCGCCTCCACGAGGCACGGCGATGCTCCCCCCAAGTCAGGCAGATCTCCACCGTATGCTGCACCGTGTCCTCAGGGCGATCTACGCAATGGAATCAGCCGGGCGTTTCCTCCCACCTTATCCAAAACAGGAAACTCCGGAATCAGCCGTGTCCAGTGAGGACCTGCGTCAGTCAGAAGGTGAGGACGCCATGGCGCCTTGCCAACCACTCCTCAAAGAGGGGACTTACCGCCGCAATCGTGGCGAGCCCAAATTTTCATCGCTTAAAGCAAAACACCCCCGCTGATTACAGCGACACTCGCAGATTACATAGTATTATACCACGCCCTTTTAAAGTTAAATGTTTCAGCGGAATTGCGATGCCGCCAAACAGAATTTGTTAAACTAAATTACACTATTTTGTTAACCATTCTGTGAATTGTTTTGCGGTACTAATAGCGGTACAGATTTAACTAACAAAACTAGACCATGAGCTTGAATTTATTTATTTATTTTATTAAATAAATTAATCACACACGTGTACAGAGGCGGACTTAATGCCATGGGCATTTTCTACCAGTCGACCTTTGGTTGATGCAGAGACAAACAGTGGTACTCGTAGGTGCAATAAATTAGAGGAATAAATTTAAGTCCATAAAACTATTTCAACTATAAATATAACTAACTATCCTAAATATAAGCACAAATAAATTTACACAAATAAATGAATTTACTAAAAACAAATAAATACAATAGAGACAAACAATGAGAAAACATTAGATACCGTTGTAATGATACTGCCAACTTTTTGCGAATGTACTCGCGAACTTTTATTTTGAAGATCAATCTCTCAGGTGAATCTCTTTAAAAATTGACCAAGATTTTCAGCCTCGATCTTTTTATAAATGAAGTAAAGATTTCATATCTATATTAGTGTTATTAAGATATAATATTTGGGTGTTTGCGTATTGGGGATAACCTTTGGAACTATTGATCGGATTCCAAAAATCTTTCACTAGTGGAAAGCTACAATATGGCTGAGTATTATGGGATATATTTCATGTTTATTCAAGAAATATTACGCGGATTGAAGCTAGTTTTGCATTACAAAGTCAAAGCACTTTTAAAAAAACTGCGAGTTTCTGAAGGCTTTTTGCTGGTCTTTGAAGTAGGAAATCTAAAATACGTAAGAAATTGGATTAATTGCTCAGTTTCAAATCATTATCATGAAAATGGCTCATTAATTTTAGTTATTTTAAGCTAAATAATAATAACGCCTCTGCCTCTAAGGTGTTCAAACAAAGAACAAAAGCCATTGAACAATGTTCATTTGTTTCGAAATTCTTCATAACTTTGAAAACAGCGTAGCAATATAGGTATATTTTGTTTTAATTTTGTTAATAAAAGTTATATTTAACTTGATCGGCATAGCTTGGCCTTGGGAAGAGGCCAGACGCAATGACCGTAATGCCTTGGAAGTTGGGTAGGTCTTTAGTGTGGAATGCAACCTGTGTTCACACTCGCGCCATCTCATCTTCTGAGTACGGTGCGCTGTACTTCACGTATTATTATATAGGGTGACTGGTAATTAGTGACCGACATTCTAACACATGATTGTACTCATAATTAGGAACAACTTTTACTATGGGACCAAACCCGAAATCGCAAAAAAAAATCAGCTGTTCCCTACTTTTATCTTCATATAACTAGGGAACACCCGATTTTTTTCGATTGAGTGTATTTGATTTCATCAATTGAAGAGCAAAGTTGGTGAATATAATTAAGTATCTCAATGCCATCATTCATACTTTCCTTCGCATCACATTTAACATTCACCATCCATACAACCAAATCACATTCGAATAACACACATTTCTTTTTGACTTTCAATAGCACCTTTTACCTTTTAAAGAACTTCTTTCTTTGGTACTAGCCCCAAATCCAAAGGTGCAGAAGAACCCCTCATTCAATATCCTAATTTATTTGGCAGACAAGTTGTAAATGGTAGAACAAAACCTTGCTTCAGGCGCCTAAATAATGATCCTTGTCAATTCAACGACTCTTTGGCACATTTCAGTGGAGTTTTGGATATAACTGGTCGGGTTTATTGACCTATAAGTGTTCGGACAGCTGTGTTGTTGTTCCAAGTGTTTAAAGAGTTCGGAAATTATCCCACGGGCGCTTACTGCCTAGATAAATATCTATGTGCCAAGTTTCATCCAAATCCGTTAAGCCGGTTTTGCGTGATTGAGTAACAAACATCCAAACATTTAAATATCCAAACGTACAAACTTTCTCATTTTTTAATATTAGTAGAAAGTAGGATTACGGTCATTTTTAGTAGTATTATGGCCGTTTCTGATGACTCCAAATAAACTTTTAAAAGCCATTGATATGATTAAGTAATTTGAGTGGATATCTTACTGAGGAATGATGAGATAAAAAAAAAATATTTTGGGACAACGAGATCCAAAGGTTTTTTTTTTTTTTTTTTTTGTGTGGGAAATCATCAAATAAGTTCTCCCGCTCTGGGTGGAGCAGGAGGGCGTGTCAGACTTTTACTGACTAAAACCCACCCGTGTTCCTTCAGTAGCCCGTATGCCAGGGGCTGTGGTATCTCTTTCAAACAGACCCGCACCCCTGGCAGGCATCGGCCCTTGCGGGCCCCATCATTTTGTGCTGACATCTCTTTGAGGCGCGCGTGGAACACAACGCGCCGTCGACTTGGGCTTGGTCCTTACCGGACAGCGAGCTACCTATTACTCGCCGTCCGCAAGCCCATGCCTACGGTGGCCGGAAATCGGCCTGGGATTCCCGAGGCCCAGGGCGTCTCCGTATCCTGCAGCAGCTAGGGTCGCGAGGGCGCATATGATGCCTCACCCTCACGTGCGCCGCCTCCCTCTTACAAAAAAAGAAAAACCTAGAACAACTATTGTTAGTACCTTAAATACAATTACAAGGACAGCACTCATCATACACACACTTCTAAACACAGATTCCCCTGCACTGAGACACCCCGCTACGTCAAGATAACCAATAGGGAGATGCCTCCATAAAAGATCACCAGACGAACGAAATGCCTCAACACAGGGGCACGTACAACTTCAGCTATAGTTTTCAGGCGACAGGTAGATAAGGCGACTTTGTGGTTTAAAGGAAAATACAGTGACGACAGCATTTGAAAAGAGTTCTTTTTTTTGAGGGTGGAAATCATCAAATCACTTCTCCCGCTGTGGAGCAGGAGGGCGTGTCAGACTTTTACTGACTAAAACCCACCCATGTTCCCTCAGTTGCCTGTGTGCCAGAGGCTAGGGTATCTCTTTCGAACAACCCGGACCCCTGGAAGTTTTTTTTTTTCATATTGAGAGGATAAATGAGAGGAGACTAACAAGAAGTATTTACTAGGCAGATGTAAGTGGAAGCGCTGAGAGGGAAGGAGAAATCCTAAGACATTTACATTTCTCACACTTTGACATTTCTTTAGAGAATTCAGGGGCATAGTACTCGCAACCGACGTGCGTGAATGACCAGATGTATGAACGTGAACGAGGCAGAAGGAGTATGTAAGATTCGTAGCAGGTGGCGTTCCGTAGTTTCTGCCTACCCCCATGGGATGAAGGCGTGTGTTGATGTTTGTATGTTTTAACAAGGATTTTATTTATAAGGATTATAATATATTTTTTCTTAGAATTCCTTTAAAATTCATCCGGATAGACATGCCATTCCCAGGCAATAAATTGCCATCAATTTATTAATTAAAACGTAATTAACGTTTGTAATATATTAAACCTCTTATTCACTTTTCGCGATTTTCACTTGGTAATTTCATTTCAATAATGTTGGATTTCGTTTGTATCCTGGTTAAATTGTAAGTACTTTTAGTATATATTAATGTTGGCAAAGCATAAATATACATTATACGACAGTTATTATATCCGGGTAAAGTCAGGGAAATTAATTCTTAAGCAAATTGTCTACTAACCGTACACTCAAACAAAACTTTCATTATTTGACAGTTGTTTGAGATGATACGACACGGCAAATTGGCATACCTTGTTTTATTTAACAATTCATTTCCTTAACGGTACATGGAATAAAATGTAAGCGATAACGCTTGTAGTAGTTAAGTAATATAATCAAAACAGAAAAAATCAACATCTCTTTAATGAAATAAGTGATAGACATAATTTTAATTCTAGAAACAAAGACAAAATAGATCAACCATTTTTCAGATTAGCTAAAGTACAAACATCTTTTATGGGGTACTGTGTATGTTATAACAAAATACCTTGTGATTTATTGCAAATAAATGAAAGGAAATTTAAAACTCATACTGAAAGTAAACTTTGTAAACAAGCTTATAACAAATTACTCTTTCAAGGATAACAGGCGTGTTGTTATATTAACAATACTTCCCTCATTATTTCGATCTATAAAATAAATCAACAATATTTTCTTTAACAAGAACATTAAAGTGGTGCTCTTAGGAGAGAGGGCGTTTTATACCTACGTTAATTGAAGCTCATTTATACGAGACCAGTTTTACACCTCTAATTGCAGACGATAAGAAAAAGTTTATTAAAAACAAATAAATATATTAATATAATAAAATATAAATGAGCTAACTTCTTGGGTGGGAAATCATCAAATAACTTCTCCCGCTCTGGGTGGAGCAGGAGGGCGTGTCAGACTTTTACTGACTAAAACCCACCCGTGTTCCTTCATTAGCCCGTATGCCAGGGGCTGTGGTATCTCTTTCAAACGAACCCGCACCCCTGACAGGCATTGGCCCTTGCGGGCCCCATCATTTTTTGTGCTGACATCTCTTTGAGGCGAGCGTGGAACACAACGCGCCGTCGACTTGGGCTTGGTCCTTACCGGACAGCGAGCTACCCATTACTCGCCGTTCGCTAGCCCACGCCTACGTTGGCCGGGAATCAGCCTGGGATTCCCGACGCCCAGGGCGTCTCCTGCGGCGACTAACACCGTGAGGGCGCATATACTGTCTCTCCCCCACGTGCGCCGCCTCCCTCTTCGCGAGCATTACGGCGGTGCTCCACCCAAGCTGGGCAGACCGCCACCGTGTGGTCCACCGTGTCCTCAGGGCGATCTTCGCAGTGGAAACACCCGGGCGTTTCCTCCCGCCCTATCCGAAACAGGAACCTCAAGAAACAAACGTGTCCGGTGAGGACCTGCGTCAGGCGGAAGGTGAGGACGGCATGCCGCCTCTCAAACCACTCCTCAAAGAGGGGACTTACCGCCGCAATCGTGGCGTGCCCAGCACTGGGTTGCGACAATCGCTCTCTCCATGTCACCATGAGATCCCGCCGGAGCACTAGGCGGATTGTTTGGCTGTTTAAATGTGGAGAGTCTTTCTACGTCGAGACGCAAAAAGAATGTCCGTGCAAGACAAGATGACGATGTTTTATCGACAAAACTCATATCATTATTCTCACCTGACTTCAGGCTACAAACCCTCCCTCTGTAAACGAGCCTTCAGCCCGTGGAATAACGTCGAGAGGAGCCCACTTGATAGATGCAAGTGCACGCGGTGGTTTAATTATTATGTAATATGGTGTGAAATAAATGTATTATTACTTCGTTAATTATTATTAGGTGTTCCAAGATAAACTAGTGTAAACCTGAATTATGTATTATTATTATAGTGTTAATTAATTGAGCATTAATTGTTATTGTGGTAATTTCCTGTTGTTGATTTATTGTTGTTAAATTCCAACATATTGTTTACATATCCTACTTAGTAATAATAATCTTATCCTATTAATATTATAATTGTGAAAGTTTGTATCTTTAGATGTTTGGATGTTTATTACTCAATCACGCAAAAACAGCTGAACAGGTTTGGATGAAATTGGCACTCAGATGGATTATAGCCTGGATTAATACATAATATAGTTATTATTTCGATAGTACGTTCCCGTGAGATATTTTTTGACCTCCAATTCCAATTTTTGAACCTCGTATTAATCCACGTTAGTAACTATATGTGTGACATACGAGTATTTCACCCAAAACCATTCGGCCGTTATTGCATGATTGAGTAACAAACATCCAAAAATCTGAACGTTCAAAATTTCACATTTGTAATATCAGTAGAATTATTGAATTGTGTGTGCAGGTATTTTTATCTCCAAAACCAACAATCACTTTGCATGATTATATAGAAAAAAAAATCTCTAAAAAATATTCCTCTAAAAATACCAAACATGAGCAAAGTGAAAACTCATGTTACTCGCAACAAAATGCGAGTATTTTCAAACAAACTTTATATAAAACTCGGTGCAAATAGCCGTTGGTAACAAATGCAATTTGTTAAGGCACGAATAACAGTGGACATTGTAATTGAATTAAAAAGTTTCCCCTGGAGATCGCGTGCTGACCGTGGACAAAGCTCGTGTCTTTTCCCCTGTCATTTTTCCACGTAGACAGGGGAGCAAATAATTGTGATTTGGTCAATACTGGTAAAGAACGTGTGGGTGATTCCCATTTTGTTTTATTGATTTATTTATTAAGGTTAGCCAACAATTGTTTACAGAGACATTTAAAATAATTTCGACAATAAGTGAAACAATTACTTAAAGGCTAACACAACATGCACCATTTATGGTTTTAATTATTATTACAAAGCCAAAAAGGATATTCACAAATAAAGTTATTCAGTATTGTTTGCTCACGCTTAACAAAAATATCGAAAAAAAATATTTAAAAAAAATTGATTGATAACATTAACAAATAAAAATCTAATTATTCAATTGAAAAACATAGGATAAAAGTGATTAAGAAATATACTTTTTTTATTTCAAAACCATTACAGCTTTCGTGTTGACACAAGATGGTAGTTCACGTCAATAGTGTTATTGGGGCCTACCCTATGAGGACAAGTAACAAGAATTGAACACACAAGTTCTCACTTGCAAGTTAAGGATCCCAAACCGGTGCGATGGGACATAGCGACGCTACATTAGAAATACAATTTCTATGAAAAAATCTAGGAATTTGTTCTACCAGAATCACGTCACATCGTCACGACACGCCTAAGGTGTGTCAATTATCGAACAAACTTTAGTATCGGCCCTGATGGAAACACATTAAATTAATGTACCCCATTTAAATGTTTTTACTTTGTCTTTCCATCTGAATCTGATAAACGTTGACTTTCCAAATTGTTTCACACAAAATACTGGCTGCATACAAACCAGCCAACCATCTGATTCCACATTTTATTTTTATAGCAAAGACACGGAGAATTTATTACGATACAGATAACGTACGACATTGTAACCGAATTAAAACTTACCCGAGAGAACTCCTACTGCAACGTATGGAAACAATGTTTATTTATTTCATGAAATAATGTATGAATGTGAAATGTTGTCATGGCTCGTTGGTAAAGGGCCAGAGCACACTGAGCGTGTGTATCTCACGCGGGTAATTTTTATTGCACAGATATAAATTCTCGGGGCGTTACGCGCGCACAGCAGACCTTAGCAGCGTGTAGGTACTTGTCGGTATATTAACTGACTGTCGAGCAAATATGCGATCGGGTGATCGTTTTCATGTATTATGACGTACGTCAACCGAACTTGATTCGTAACGATCTTCTTGAGTCAGCCTCAAGGCTTGCAGGTTTGATCATACCTAGTATCTAGTGTCAATATGACTTTGTCTGTTCTTCTTGTAATCGCAATCAGCGTAGTAACACACTAACAGCAGGTATATTGACAGTTTAACCACAATCAGACAATTTTTTTAGAAATATGTAGCAATAGCAATATAAAGCTACATATTTCTAAAAAAAAAAACAGTGTAAACCACGGTTATCGTTATGAAATTCGAGAGTCTGAATCATTCTGGATCATTGGATTCAGAATAATTCAGACTCTGATTGATAATGTACGTGTAACGCAATTAGGATGCAGTACGGAACAAAGGAATTGTGGGTGAACTGTATGTACACCTCTGCCCATATCCTTCCAGAGAACAAGGCGTGATGTCATGTTATGTTGGGTGCAAAGAGAATAGCAAAGAAAAACATATTTGGCATAGACTAAAAGACATGTGTGTTTTACGGAAGATTTAATAATTAAAATCAAATAAAAAGTTTAAAGTGCGATGCTGCACCAAAAGGCCCAGTTCAGCAAAAATGCCAGGCAACTTGTGCCTGCCTCTGGTTTGAACTGGACCAGCACCCTAATTGCGTAACTCCCGATTCATCATAATCTGTATCGTTTTGAAACTGATTGTTAAACCATTGCTTCATATGTTCGAAACAAGTGTCTGCTCAACAACGTAAATAACGCAATGAATATTGTTGAACTGTGAAAACGAAACCGATTATGATTAATCGTAAGTTACGCAATTAGGGTGCTGAACACGCATGTGCTTTCCCATAATGTTTAAGAAGAGATTTTTTCCGTGCATTAAGACTATAGGACGCTATAGTCGTTGTTGCATGTCAAGACAAAAATAAAATTAATGCATAATGCAAAACACACAGAGTATGATTTATTTTAAACAAAGACATTAAAAAGTTTATTTAGGTATCTTAAATCTCATTGATTTGAAATAATATAAAGTTAAATGAAATAATAATCAAGGGCTGTATTCTGTGTAATAAAGCCGTAAAATTCAGTAATAATTAGTCTAATCCTAGAATATTGGTATCGACTTACGGTTGCCATCAATACCTAATTAGAGTTTGGATCAGATTACAGATTAAAACCACCTTAACCAAGATACTGAAATTGAAATTGACATTTAGTTTGTGTAAGTTTATCTAAGCTATATAAATAAGTCATGAATTTAATCTCTACTTCAAAACTCTAATAGTTATAATTTTGCTTTCCTAAAAATGTTATTAAACACTCTAATATAATGAATGCGCCTCTTTTTTGAACAACAAATTTTCCATTTCCAAAACATAAAATGTTAACAGTCAAGTAATTGCGACCAACTTGGATGTAGCGTTCACCGGCTGCTGTCGTAGCCAAGCTCGCTTCGCTCGCTCGGCTCGAGCGCACTTAACCCATCTGGTCGGGGTATCCTAGCTTAGTTAGTGTGACCGGTACTGACTGTGAAAAAAAAAGCCTAAAATTCAAAAAGAGGCTCATTTTCAGATTTTCTTATAAGTAAACCCAGCCATGGGATATATGAAGCAGTGATGCTCACGAAGAGGGAGGCGGCGCACGTGAGGGAGAGGCAGCATATGCGCCCTCGCGACCCTAGCCGCCGCAGGATACGGAGACGCCCTGGGCGTCGGGAATCCCAGGCCGATTTCCGGCCACCGTAGGCATGAGCTTGCGGACGGCGAGTAATGGGTAGCTCGCTGTCCGGTAAGGACCAAGCCCAAGTCGACGGCGCGTTGTGTTCCACGCGCGCCTCAAAGAGATGTCAGCACAAAAATGATGGGGCCCGCAAGGGCCGATGCCTGCCAGGGGTGCGGGTTTGTTCGAAAGAGATACCACAGCCCCTGGCCTACGGGCTACTGAAGGAACACGGGTGGGTTTTATTCAGTAAATGTCTGACACGCCCTCCTGCTCCATCCAGAGCGGGAGAAGTTATTTGATGATTTCCCAACCAAAAAAAAAAAAGCCATGGAATATATCACGAACTAAATTATCCTAAGGTTGACATAAAAAAAGATCTTTATAAAGTAATTTCGTAGCTTGATATTTGTAAATCAATTAGACGAAGTTCTTTAAAAGACCCGCTGTGTGTCTAGTTATTAATCTTTTGTGTACAACGCTTAATTTGTTAAATATTGATACATCGACACGACCGTTTCGACCTAAAATTAAGTTAATAAATAAACAACTTTTAACTATGATTAATGATGGTAACAATACCTTTCAAAGACGTTTATGAACTTACCAATTTCCAACTTGTATCAATACAAAAATTATAAATGAGAAAGTAACTCCGTCTGTTTGTGTGTGACCTTTTCACGCCTAAACCACGGAAATAATCGTGATGAACTTCGAAAGATATGTAGCCTAGGGCGAAAAGGACTCCATCTCGGATCAGCTTGGGATTAAATATGATTTCAAGGACTCTGTTTACGGGAAAACTTCAGTGGTTAAAAATCTTTAAAGGCCGGTGAGTTCAGCTATGCAACATCACGCTTGTATTTCTCTAAGAGTTAGGCAGAGGTTTACCCATCGTAAACATCCACATTTCGTCGTTTAAGTGTCATCTAACTGGGAGCTCGTCTATCGCCTCCAACCAGGCAAAAATCCAGTACCAGGGCTGCTGCTCAGAAATTCCAGATCATCAGCCTACATCAGCCCACTGCTGGACATACATTCTCAGCCTATAACGTTCCCACTGCTGGGACACAGGCCTCCTCTCCATGAGAGGGAGTGGGCCGTAATCTACCACGCGGGCCCAGTGCGGGTTGGTAGATGTCACAAATCTTAGAATTTTTGGTTCTAGGACATGCCGGTTTCCTCACGATGTTTTCCTTCACAGTTTGAGAGCAGTGGTGATGAAATTATTTACACAAAGTAATGCGCCTGGCTGGGTTCGAACGCACGACCTACAACTCGTTAGTCGCGGCTGTTACCACTTGGCCACCACTGCTCTCTGCTGGACATAGGCCTCCCCTATTGCACGTCTCTCTTGATTCTCGACAGCTCTCATCGAGCTGCTACCAATTAACTTGTGGATATCGTCGCTCCACCTACCCTGAGGTCATCCTACCATACGTTTGCCGATTAGCGGTTTCCTATCAAGAACACGTCTCCCCCAATGGTTATCGGTTCTGTGGCTTATATGGCTGGTCCATTGCCACTTTTGCTTACTTATTCTTTAGGTAAGTACATTTCAGATGGAAAAACACAACTACAGTATGCCCGACACGGGAATCTACCCAGGACCTCACGTTCAGCAGTGGTGCTTAAGACCACTTTCCAAACGAGGCAGTTTTTAAACCTATATGTATTAATGTTATTTTCTCAAAGACTCTGTTTACTAGACAACTTCAGCGGTTAAAAGCCTTCAATAGGCTTATAAAATTAATTTTCGGCTTTATTTACACAAAAACACACTTAAGCCGATTTTCAGCGTAAATCGTAAATGCGTAAGTGGTGTTTAAAATCACGTGCAGAGACTAAAACATTCGTTAATGTGATAAATAGTTTTGGGGGCGAGATCCCTTTTAGCAGACAATTTATTAGAAGTAGAAAATACATTTTATGTGGTTTCTTGTTTACAAGATTTTTCTCAGTACCTTGGTTTTTAGTCTGGATAAGTGCATAATAATATAAGAAAAGACTCGATAGACTAGGGTGTGGCACAATGGGTGAAAAATATCTTAGACTTAAGGTAAGCGCTCGTCATAGGCGCGGTAGCCGCAGCAAAAATCCGCTAACCCGCTTTAGGAGTCCCAGCGGGCTGCACCGCAACACAATAATTGTTGCAGATAGATTCAACATTTCGAATTTGTATTTGCACTGTTACCACTCTAGTGCAATGAGTTTTAAGGCAATAGCTCATTACAGCAGTGGCTTGCAAAAGATAGAATATTGAACGAACGTCTATCAATGCCTGGTTGCGACTAAGGCTTGTATAGTACTTTTCTCAAATAATGCGTGGAAATTTACCATCACCAATAAGGCCATATGTCCTTCTAGGACGTCCCCTCCCAGCTTTTCCACTCAAACCTGCCTTATTAGTCACCTTTTGCTCATCCTTTCAACTTGTTTAAACCAATCTAAGCTTAGTCTTTTGAATGAATGCCTGTTAGTACTAAAACTTTCTCTCGACAACCCACAGATCCCTAACGTATCTGCCTTTAAATATTTTGGAATTATATTGCCAATTATTGACTACTTAGTTACCTTTGGCTGAATATATCGCACGTTTGCAATATCGCCACTTTAAATAGATTAACAATAACCGTGCTTAGTCTACTAATTAATGGTAATGTGACTTTGATGACACATTAGATACCTAATTATGTTTCAATTAATTATTTCGAGTAAGTATCTACGAATTATTTTTAATTAAACCTCTGGGTTTAGTTAAAAATAATTCGTAGTACTTACTCTACTTTCTAAAACTAGTACCTTTTGAAATCTTAATTAAGCTCACATAATGTTCATTCATAAAAGTTATTATTCTAATCTATATTCTTAAATTAACTTAATTAAATTCACAACAAAGTCAGTCCGAAGACTACTTAGAGTTAGAAAATTTATAAGTAATAATGTTCTATTGTTACCACTGCTGCGACACAGGTCTTCTCTCTGTGAGAGAGCATGGGCCGTAATCCACCACGCCTTCACCTGCTGTTTCATATAAAAGTGCAATACCAACGCGGTCAAAATGTATGGAACACGAACTGATCCCACCATCGCCCTGACTACCAGACGCACTGCACGGTACCATCCGCACTGCATGGTACCATCCGCACTGCAGGGTACCATCCGCACTGCAGGGTACCATTCGCACTACAGGGTACCATACGCACTTGGTTGATATCCCAACCAGTCGTACTCAGCGCTTCTCACACCACATTTATTACGCGCACAGCCAAAGTGTGGAGCTCCCTGCCTGCGTATGTGTTCCCTTCCACATTTAACCCGCCTACCTTCAAAACAAAAGTGAATAGGCATCTTCTGGGCACGCTCAATCCAGTATAGACATCATCAATTGCTTTCCATCAGGCGTGATCGAGGTCAAGTGCAGGATTAAGGGGAACCTAGTCGCGGGCTCGAACTCACTGGTGGACCTGGCTAAAAATCACGCTGTCTCACCAGGCTTCGTGTCGGACAGAGGTAGTACCCGTGATGAGCAGTTAGACGCTAGTCTACACGCACAACATTATTGAGTGAGCTGCAGGATGACTTACAGTAAAACAGGCGCGTAAAAATTAAGAAAAATTCTTCGGAAGATCGGGTTTTCTGAAAAAACCACTGCATAAATCAATGACCAATAAAATTTATTGAAGTTTTCGTTAATTGAGCTTTGTAGGTAATGATTTAGTTTTGAAGATTTTACACTTCCTTTATTACTTAAACACGCCAAAATTAGATTAAATTAGCAAGAAAAACGAATCTTTGTTAGCTCCTAACCTTTTCTTGGTTTTAATATTAGTATTCTGTTTCCGAACAGACAATATTAATAATAAGACAAAAATAAACCATGTTTAATTTTTGATGTACATTGTCAAACAGTGGAGTAATACACTCCCGAAGTTTGTATGGCAAAAATGTGGACTCACCTTAGTAATAAAAATTGCAATCTTTTTATATAGTACCGATGTAAAGTTTCAATTCAGGGGTTTTCAGAAACATATACTAAATCCATTGTAACAGATTGCGCGTCGGTGTCCCTACCACCTTGTATTATTATGTTGAATCAAAGTCAAAGACAAATAATTTATTTCAAATGGGTACATTAATGGCACTTGTGAACGTCAAATTAAATAGATAACCTCGTTATTGCTCGTAATTACCAATCTATGGTTCATTGTCATGTCATAAACCAACACAAGGTCTATTTGTCTATGGTGGCAGTTACATAGTTTCAACGTTATGGAAGTTGAAATTTATTGAGAATTGTTGTCGAAAGTGGTAGAAAGTATAAGAGGTCAGCGATTTAAGTCATGTTTTATGACATTTGTGTGTCCATGACATGATATTTGTGTGTCCATGACATGACATTTGTGTTCCCGTATTGTGAGAATTTCCTAGATTTCGTTCCCTCATTCTCGTGACTTTTTTTCAACGTTACCTCGTTTGTTACCTCAGAGTTTCTCGTTTAAAAACTGATTTGAAAAATATTTTTAGGTATCATATTTTGGTCAAGTTCTAAGGAATATATTTTTTTTTTGGAACTCGATTGTTTTTTTACTAATGAGCATTACCAACGCGCAAAATGCGAAAGTTGAATGATCATACAAAAAGCTCGTCATGTTTGTTCCGGTGGCTACCACAACGGTGCGGCCGCTCATCTAATTAACCATGCAACGTGCGAAAATGCACGCAATGGGTAATCATGATAATAGGGCCGTGGTTTGGTTATATCGAGTAGTTACTGATGGGTTCATGTTTGGACTTTAGAGCTTTAGTGGGAAAAATTCTTGTGAAAAGGCTCTTTGGGGGAAGTTACCACTGTTAAGTTTTGCTGTGTTTTATTGGAATGAAAGATGATTTTATTTCTGTACGTAAGTTTGTACTAACACACATTGTCGGTGTTTTATATCTGACTACTCGGACAAGAAAGGCCGAAACAAACATAAAGATCACAGTATCTTTTAAAGTTCAGATGTAGTCTTGGTCAGTTCATGTGAAAACCATGTAGATTGGTCACTAAATGGTGTTTTGAGGAAAGAACCACACAGATTGAATTAATTGGTTTGGCTAGAAAACCCCAATTGTTACTACTTAATTATCAAATCGTGCAGAGAAATTATCAGTTTTCTTGCTGTTATACTTACATATACAACGTAATGTTTATAACACCCAAAAATCAAGTAACAGCGTGAATGAATGGTGTGGTTTCCTAAAATCGCGTGCCATGTTTAACGCCAGTAACATTAACATTACAACTTTATGGGCGCATATTAACGTTCGCGTCAACGTTAACGTGACGTCATCATAGAATGGTACAACATGATAAGGTGCAGAAGCTCTACTTCCCTCAATACAACAAAATGAAGAAACCAATTGTTTTTCTTTTGGAAATGAAGTCAAGCAGGTCATCCTTACAGGTTGTCGGCTGTTTAGCCGGAACACTCCAAGACCCTTCTGTGCCTCGTAAACTACGTCGAGCGCCCGCTCCCGGCTTTCATTCGTGAATCTTTGATAGTCGTTTTGGGTTGCCCGAAAGTCTGACAACCAGTTCTTACCAAGCGGATCGTGTTGCCCAGTAACTGGGCTGTGGAGGTCAGATAAGCAGTCACTTAATTTAAAGTACTGGTATTCAGCCAGTTACACTGGAAGCCGACCTCAAAATAGTTGGAAACGACTAGGCAGATGATGACGCAACTTCATGATTATATTTTTTTACTATCCATTACCCCTGCTAGGGCACGCCTGTCTACTTAATATCCACCTCTTTCTGTCCAGAGCTGTCTAGAATCAATATTTATTAAGAGTCCAGTCCACCCCGAGATAATTTTGAAATATCGACCTACTTTTTTATGAAACCATCATGACTTATCGAAGTTTGTTTTGATAACTCGTTCAATTATAAATTTTGTCCCCTTTTTCTAAATGCGTGGTCGGGGTAAACCTTCTCATAAATTCCTATGTGTTTGTCGCGACAGTTGTACGTAATATTACGCAAACAAAATGGGGTTCCCATAAAAACACCATAAAATATTCGTGACTTCGTTCGATACACCATTAGTCCATTCAATAATAAAAGATGATTAGTCTGACGTTACAGTTACGTGAAGAATGTTTTATTTTATAAAAAAAAAACAATTAATCTTGGTCAAGGGGTTTTTTGAGGTCGTGAAAGTGTTATTGGTTTCTGTTGGGATATATTCTGTGGAAATAGGGTCCATTTTGTATGTGATTTATGAAACATTATCATCTGGTAACGTGTTTATTTATCTCTTCACTGTGACTTCGCCCGCATAGATATCCCACGGGAACGTAATACCGGGATAAAAAGTATACTGTATTGCTAAATTTCATCTAAATCCATTCGGCCGTTTTTGCGTGATTGAGTAACAAAGATCTAAACATATAAAATTTCACAATTATAACATTAGTGGGATTTTGAAAGAAAATATTACAAACAAGGTTCTTAAGTGTGTGGTATTTACATAAATTTGCTCGAGTAACTAGTCAGCGCCGTTCTGATCGGTTACAAACAGTCGGATCTTGTACTGCACTGTACAAAAACAGTATTTTTGTAATGGCTCGAAAGGTCGATAATAAATTACCGAAATGTATAAGGAGTGAAGATAGTGTCCGAAAATTCAAAAGTAAATTGTATTCATTTCTAATAAATAAGACGTAGGTCGAATCGAAGAATTTTTAAACGATAAAATATGACATTACCACCCCTCTAATGTAATTTATAGTTGACATGCATGTAATTTATTTAATTTATAATTGATTAATTGTTTAATGAGACATTTAATTGACATATCTACAATTTGTGATGAAATCTGACATAACTAACCCTTTAATATAATTTACCATTGACATGCATGTAAAAAATAAATTTTAATTGATTAATCATTTATTAATAATCATCTAATTGAATTTGTATTGTATCTTCATTCAGACTTATCACTAAAAAGAAACGAATATATTTGTACACCAATTTCATTGGTAGGACATTAAAACCTATAATGGAATACCTGTATTTACAAATAAAGATTGATTGATTGATTGATTAAAAACTATACTTAGGTACACTTTTTGCTCGTATGTCTGATTGTAGATAAGGAAATTAACTCAACATTTGGAAGGAAAGGGAGAGGAAGATCAAAGAAAAGATGAGTGGATTGTGTGAGAAATAATATGAAAGAGAAGGAAATTAATGATAGCGTGACGGTTGACAGGGGAGAATCGAAGAAGAAAATGTATGACGCCGACCCCAAGTAACATTTGATAAGGGGTGAAAGATAAAATGAACTCGGCAATAAGTGATTAAAATGTACATATAAATGTAACAGGGATTTATTTATTCGTTCTTCCACAACTACGCCCATTAAAAATAATAGTTAAAACATTAATTCATTAATTAAACTTAGTTAAAATGAATTAAATTTAACACTAGTGCTCGTAAAGTTTGAATGTTATTATAATTGCGAGTAGACATGGCATGTAGTATTAAATATTAATAGAGACATGATATAAATTATGCGATGTTCTTGAGTTTTAGTAATAGGTTTAGTAGACAGACTTCACTAAAAGCCAAGGATTTTAATGAAACATAGGTTTGTGGCTAATTAATAACAACCACACGGGTCGACCTAAAGTTAAGCTACACTTAACGCGGTCTGTTTGTGGATGGGTATCCATGAACAGACCACTGTAAGTGTAGCTCCCATTACGTGCCATTTTTGTGTTATCTTATATTTTGTATGCAGATGTTTCTGTGACAAATAAATCTATGTTTTTTCTCGCACTTTCATCATCATATCCAAGACGTCTACTGCTGGACATAGGCCTCCCCTAAGCTCCGCCATTTCGACCGGTTCTGCGCTTCCCGCATCTAGCGGATCCCTGCGGCCTTCACAAGGCGGTCTGTCCACCTCGGCTGGTGAGACCTGCCCAATCCAATTTGAGCCAAGCAGCTTTCTTGCCGACGTATCATTAAGTCATTTTTAAATTTTATTCAACACCCCAAATACTCGTTGAAGATAGATGCCCGTAATGAATGAATACCTAATGAAAACATGAAAATTAACGTAATTTGTTTATGACTCACAAAGACTTAACAAAGTTAAAGGAGCTGACCAATTCGTACGTAGTTGACCACCACTAGTACGGGTTGGCGGATGTTACATGCTGTCGAAAATTTGGTTCTAGAACATGGCAGTTTCGTCACGATGTTTCCTTCACCGTTTTTAGAGCAGTGGTAAAGGAATTATAGAGGTATGAGGAACAGGTTGTAAAGTTCTCTAATATTCTGCAGAAAAGAGAGGATCATCCGACCAGACGGGTGTTGTATCTGGTGGGCAACTGCCCGACGTTTGATCAAATTACGCAGTAAATGCTGATTGCGTGATGCAGGATTTGTGTGACGTCAGGTCATCGATGCGTAAATCGCATGTGGCGGTGTAGATGCCGCCACAAAATAATTTACACAAAGAGCTACCCACAACCTACAACACGTAAGTCGCGGCCGTTACCATTGTGCCACCGCTCAAATGCGAGTTTTATCACAACCGAACAAAATAAATAATTGGCAACCCACTCGTCCATAAATCTACTTTTTAATAAATACAGGAGCTCCAAGCCTATACATTTTGTTGGTATGCGTACCTGTATAAAATACTTAGCGAAGCCTTTAGGTACGTGCTACTATCTAGAAGTACATAAATCAGCGTCGAAAAAGGTTCCAAGTTTATCTCCTGAACCTCGAGATCGTTTACTTAAATGGTATGTGAAAGGCAGTGGGTTCTGTAGTTATTAAAAGCTAGCTTCTGCACGCGACTTCATCGGCGTGGAAGGAGACGGAAACGTTTACATATAATCGTGGGCCTAAATGTATCGAGATGAAAATGATATGTTTTAATATATTCAAACTTATCAGTCTCTCGCTGAAAATTCTGTAAGTTTTGTCAATTTGAGAGCTGAGTTATTACAGGATCAGTAAAAGTGAGGTTAGTCACGATCTTTAAACAAAAAAAAAGTTGTTTTTAAACACTAATGCTTATAATGATTTTTTGTAAAATCGTACCTATGAATTAACGTCAATAACTTGTAAGTCATAATTTGGTGCCTGATACGGTGATACAGTCAGTATCAGGTAGTGAGATATCATCTGTATTAATCCATATGCTAATAATAAAACTGCAGACTTGGTTTGTATGAAAGCGCTAATCTTTAGAAGTTAAAGTCGGAATTGAAAAAATCATTTTGTCTTTGATAGCCCATTTTTTTAAGAAGACTATGGTTTATTTATCATCACGCTAGAACACTAAACAGGTGAGCAAAAAGAAAAAATGTCGGACAAGACGCTAAGCGAAAACGAAGTTATAACGCTTGTAGGCGATGCAATGCGACGGTGTGTCTGTGGAACACAACATTTCACGTGGACAAAGTAGCGGGGAGAAACTAGTTAGTAAATTTAAGTCATTGTAATTGATTTACATAATGGGCCTCATAAGAAGGCTTAAAGTCACCCAGGGAAGTGGAGAGGGCTATGCTTGGAGTTTCCCTGCGTGATCGAATCAGGAATAAAGACTTCCGCAGGAGAACCATGGTAACCGACATAGCCCGAAGAATTGCCAAACTTAAGTGGCAATAGGCAGGGCACATTGCTCGCAGAACACATGGCCGATGGGGCCGAAAAGTTCTGGAGTGCCACAAGGAGGACCGATGACCTTGTGAAGGCCGCAGGAGTCCGCTGGATGCGGGAAGCATAGAACCGGTCGAAGTGGCGGAGCTTAGGGGAGTCCTATGTCCAGAAGGGGACGTCTTTCGGCTGAAATGATGATGTTGATGATGAATTGATTTCAAAAAAGAAACTCTGATAACGCCCACAAGAAGATAATGTTTCAACCCAATTTAGCCACCTTCTGTGAAAAATCCTCACAATGTCATAATACAACGCAAATATTCAATTTAAAAAAAGTACCTTCAATACAAACCAAACAGCGATTAACCCAGAAGCGCACCTTTTCGCCTCAGCGGCTAAAGAGCGGAAGGAAGGCATTACCCAACGCCTTTAGCTATTCAAACGGCCAATTATAGTGCGAATATACCGTAACAATTCTATGCATTCTAAACGAGAAGCCCCCATTCGATGGGAGACGACCCTTTGCCCCCTCACGTAGGGCTCGAAGTCCCCATACCGGCAAGTTTTTTTTGAAGTTTCTTATTGACTTAAAGTTTACCTTTGAATGTGTAGTTTGTTTTTGAGTGGGCGGGTAGAGGATCCTAAAATAGTAGACTGGATCCTTTATTTACCATTACAAAGTAGAAAACCCTACAGTGCGATCTTTATTAAAGTGCCGGAATAGAGATTTAACATGAAATATAACGGATTTGACCTGCTTCTGACCCATCTTTCTTTACAGCAGCGTTGCTATTCACGTGCATTTAGATTCATTTCCGATTGTGCATTTTACTGACATACATATTATATACATACCTAGCCTATAACGATCCCACTGCTGGGATACGGGCCTCCTCCGTGAGAGAGAGTGGGCCGTAACCCACCACACGGGCTCAGTGCAGATTGGTAGAAACTAATCAAATATATTATAATGTTAATTTTATTGCACTGAGTTTTACCAATATGGTCTTAGAATAATGATTAATTAAGCTTCAACTACATTTTGCCCGTAGCTTCACTGCCACGAAGGTCGAAAATAATCGCAGGCAAAACGGTAATAATTAGGTAAAAGTATACTAATCCAAATCATGGTCTATTAGTTTGTCAAAAATTAAATTCGAATGCGTTTGGCCGTTAAGACGTAAAAAGGTAACAGGGAGATAGACTGAAAAAGTTACTTCCATTGATACTACTTACTAGCTTTTACTTGAAAGCTAAGAATAGAAAAGGAATCCTAGAACCAAAAATTTGATGGCACGTGACGTTCATAATCAAAATCAAAAATCATATAATCAAAATACGTTGAGAGTCAGCAATTTTAGAAAATCAAAATTACTTATGACAGTCCCCCATTTCCTAGCGTTAGTCTACTGGGCCACACAGAGAGGAAGTGTCCCAGCAGTGGGAACGGGTTGATTATGAGATCACGATATTTTTATTTTTGATTGTATTTTGTTTACAACCTTCGCACAAGTGTAAGCAAAAAGATGTAGTTTTACCTTAATCGGATTATCGGGGCACCAAATACGAGCAAACTTACATTGTTTTTATACAGGTTTACACCTTTAGTACATTCAGAATGTGATTATGGACCTACTCGCGTTATGATAACTATAGTCGGTGATTTAAAAAAAGTCGCTTTCCATACATTTTGATCACGTAGGTATTGCAATTTTTTATGAAACAACACAATTGTGTTTAAAATTATGTGCTGAATTCATGGTTGTCCTTGTCACCCTTTAAACAGGGTGTTTGGCAGAATGTTGAACATACGAAAATGGTGGATAGGTGGGGTCATCAGCTACTACTGTATTAAAAGAAGATAGATGTGCGTGTGCGAATGTGTGTGTGTGTGACGGCACGATTGGCGCAGTGGTTAAGCGATTGACTGCTGCGCTGCGTGTCGCGGGTTCGATTCCCGCTCGGAACAAATATTTGTATAACCTACAAGTAAATTGTTTCGGGTCTGGCTGTTCGTGTAAGTGAATTTAAATGTTTGTAAACGCACCCGCAATACAGGAGAAATTCCTAGTGTGCGGCAAAGTTTTTAAAAATAAATAAATAATATTAAATAAATGATAAACTGCACACTAATGTGAAACCCAAAACTAATATGATTGTACCACGTAAGTGATTCTCTCCTTGCAAAGTGTCAAAGTTAACTTACTGCCTGTCGTACATTGTAATCGAATTTTCACCCATTTTCCGATATTGATTTTATAAAACTCATTCTCTTCCCAAGAAGTCCCCAGTTCGCTGTATTTATTGAAGCTATATGTTGTAATGTTATATTTGAATGTTACTTTTTTCTTTTAAAAGTCATTCAGTGGAATCCTATTCGATGGAAATTGTCGGTAAATATTCACCCTCGCCCTTTAGCTTTACGTAAGGGTGTTCCTACCTGTAACTTTTTCTAACTTCGCTATACGTCTTTGGGGATTTGAATGTGTATTTTTTATGTAGAATTGCTACCGTTGTACTGTACTTTCTGCCTGTGGCAATCGCTTTCAACAGCGGATTTCTATCTTACCCTATTTTATGTATAAAATCGACATTTCATGCAGAATCATAGCTAATTTAGCATGCGGAACCCTAAAATACGAAGGGTCTATGCGGATTAAGCACACACATTCATAATAATCCTAGGTACTTATCCTAAGAAAACTTTCTCTACCGTACATACATTAAGGCAACATGTGCGTAGAAGAGCTACGCCGTAGGTGAAGCCGACCGCTACGCGCTACGATAAATTACCGTAGCAACGTGGCTACAATTGCTACGCTCTACGACTGACTTAGCGAAACTTATTTAACCCTTCCGTTGGCAAGTGATTTAGTGTGTTTTTGTTTTTGTCTTTTTCTTCCTTGTTGATTCTGGTCCGCAAGATAAATATGTTTCAGAAGCTTATGATACTGTTTTATTGCTGTACTTTATCAAATCATATTAGGCTATAAAAATACGAAGAATATGGGCGACATAAAATCAACGATTGTAAAAGATCTATGTGGAATAGGGTCAATTTAATAACAAACCTATTTCAATTTCATAAAGTATCATCTGCAATGGAGGAAAATTGCACAGTACAATAGAATTTTTATTTCAACCCGTAAATCAAGTTACAGCTGTACTATATCTAAGAGCCCGCCAGTTCTGTGTCAGACTTAAAAAAAATACACTTAAACTTAATGGACCATTTCAGCTCAGTTCCGTGCCTAGAATATTTCTAAGCTCGCCAATAACTTAACTCGAACAAAATTCAGCTAAACAACCTTCAAGCAACAAGTAAGAAGTAACTTTTTGAATTTTTCATGTTCGACTTCATGTTATGTATGTAAAAAAAACCTTCAACGTACAACATAAAAAAGATATCAAAATCAATGATTACTAACAAAAACAGGTTTTGGTAATAAAACTTGGGCGATAAAACTCCGTGAGGCCCCATGAGAGCACAAAGGAAGATCATAAAAGAGAATATTGTCGATATGAAGTTGCCATTGTGTGAGAAATATGATAATCTCGCGTTCAATTACTATGATGACGTCACGCTTTGATGGGCTTCTAACTGATTTCGGGCGCGCAATTAAGCTGTTTTGTTTTGTTGTCGTGATAACATTAATCTTAATTATAATGTAAATAGAAACTCGTGGTTTGTTACATTAAATACACATCCGGTTTTCCTTAATGCTTTGGAGATGAAATGTTGTACAGTCACGAGCAATAATATGTATCCGCTTACCAACTTTTAAAAGTGATTTTCTCCACTTTTACTCATTGTAATCTTATTTTATTATGAAAATAATATTTTGGAACCCACACTACAATGAAATACCCAAGTTATCTCAAGGTTGCAATCACTATTTAAAAGAAAATCGCTTTTTAATTTGGCGATGTGTATACATATTAATGCTCGTGACTGTACACCCACATTTATTAAGTAACAGTATTTAGTCTCAATGCGACAGATTTATTTTTAAATCCAGCTTACAAACAAACTTTGGCTTTACCGGAGAAGTCATTTAAAAGAAAAACCATTGTTATATTTTTGCTAGAAGGTCATCGCGGTCATCGCACTTAGCAGCATCGTATCATGGACTTATAAAAAAATAAAATAAAATACGTTTATTTCAGACTGTCAAATTGTCCATATTTTGTCAGTATAACATTATCTTAAAAACTACGTTAGTCGTGACGAGATCTATTATATTTAAATTAAATTGAAAAAAGTTTATTAAAATTAAATTCAAATAAATTACAATTAAAAAAAATTAATATAATATTATTTTATTCGAATTAAAAGACTTTGAAAAAAAAAATGGCGTTAGATTTGGTACAACATAAAGCCTCAAACAGTAGATAACGTAGCATTATAGAGTTAAATTACGTTTTGAAATATAAAAGGTCCGAACGATAAAAAACGTAGACGATAAGCCTTTTGACTTTTAATCGGATTACTCGTTCAATCGGATTGTAGAACATAAATAAAAATACAGACGAATATAAAAATCCACTCAAAACAGAAAAATATAAAATCCAATTATACAGAGGTATTTCAGAGCAGTGGTGGCCAAGTGGTAACGGCTGCGACTTACGAGTTGTAGGTCGTAAGTTCGAACCCAGACAGGAGCTTTCCTTTGTGTAAATTATTTCATCACCACCGCTCTCAAAACGGTGAAGGAAAACATCGTGAGGAAACCGGCATGTCCTAGAACCAAAAATTCGAAGACATGTGACATCTACCAACCCGCACTGGGCCCGCGTGGTGGATTATGGTCCAATCCCTCTCACCGAGAGGAGGCCTGTGTCCCAGCAGTGGGAACATTAGAGGCTGATGATGATGATGATATAAAGTAAAACCCTCAAAAATGTATAGATACGCTAAAATTCGTTCTCAAAACTGACTTTTTAAACAATTTTCAGCAAGAATTTCATGAATTTCATCAGTGAGTAACACGATATCAGATTATTCGAACTACCACATAATATACCTTGAATAGTAGATAAATCACCCCCTCCCTCACACATTAAGGAGGGCACAAAGAGGGCTCGAAAATATTTGGGTTACGTGAAATGTAATATTAGGTATAAGAGTGACGAACTCTGATCTTTTTTCACACCCTTTCAAAAAGTACAGTCACACAAACTGTTTTGGTATAAACGTATAGGCAGCTAACTTGAAAATCTAAAAAAAATGCTGTGATTGTGAGACTTTTAATGTCACTCTTTATACGTATTCTATGGGACTTTTATTTATGATTTAGATCACTTTAACTATGTTAATATTGTTTTATGTAATTCTTTGTTCCGTCGTGAATCAGATTATGTGATAAACGCACCCATATCCAGATCTGCAATTTTCAAAAAAACGTAAGACAATTTTAAATTTCGCGGGCCTCTTATTAGGCTCTTCGTCGTAAGCGTAAATAGTGACTAACCACACAATCAAAATGAATATTGTGTGGACAGACGTGTGTGGAAAGGGAAAAGAAGCCCTTTGCCTAACAGCAGAGGATTCCCTCTCCCTGGGTAGTTTAGCAGTGAAGTAAAAAGACATATTTTTGCCTGTATTCCAAACTCTTTGTTCGACTGTACCTAATAACGCACGTCGAGGGGGTGAAGTAGGGGCGATCATCTGTTTTTGTGGGAGGTTATAGGTTTAGCGGGTTGATTTTATAGACTTCTTTGGTAAGGTTACATAGTAAGCCGATAAGCCTCTGTCATTTCAGATACGGCCGAATTCTCAAACGTTACTCAAGATTACGTCTTTGGTCAACGCTGTCTATGTCACTTAAAAGATAACTGTGAAGTGTATTAATTAATTTATCTTTCCTACTAATACATTACCTATAGTTTAGTTAGTATTACTTAAACTATTTTAGTATAGTTAATTAATACAAAAACGCAAAAAAAATTTGCAACAACAATCATAAATAAACAGTTAAAAGGACATACAATGTTTAAGACAAATTATAGTTATTTTAGGAATTGCAAATGAACAATTGTGTTGCTCTGAAAAACAAAGAAACGACAATTAATATTAAAATGTTCAATGGGAAGGCTTAAAGTCACCCAAAGGGCGATGGAGAGGGCTATGCTTGGAGTTTCCCTGCGTGATCGAATCAGGAATGAAGAGATCCGCAGGAGAACCAAGGTAACCGACATAGCCCGAAGAATTGCCAAACTTGACGTTCGAAAAGTGCTGACTCTCAGCCTAGTTTGAATAAATGACTTTTGATTTTGATTTTGATTTTTTTTATTTTAAGTGGCAGTGGGCAGGGCACATTGTTCGCAGAACAGACGGCCGATGAGGCCGAAAAGTTCTGGAGTGGCGACCGCGCACCGGAAGACGTAAAGTTGGAAGGCTTCCCACAAGGTGGACCGATGACCTTTTGAGGGCCGCAGGAGTCCGCTGGATGCGGGAAGCACAGAACCGGTCGAAGTGGCGGAGCTTGGGGGAGGCCTATGTCCAGCAGTGGACGTCTTATGGCTGAAATGATGATGATGATGATTTAAATTTTCAATTCCTTTGTATGTAATTTTTATAACAATCCAATATTCACGTGGTTTTCAATAAGCTTTTTCAATCCTTTTTGACAGCATATAGAGAGAGCGCGCATAAACTATGCTCCTGAGATAAAAATAAATCAAATTAATGGATTAATTTTATATTATATATATAGTATTTTTTTCTTGTGATGTTGTTTCTGTTTATGCAGAATAAACTCTTTTTCTATTATGCGATCTCCTGGATACACCTAGCAAAAATACATGTACTGCGCATAGGTGCCCATCAGATCGCCTTCAGTTTTGCTAGCAACAATGCTCAGGAGACTGCTGTCCTATCTCGTATCCGACGCAGTAACGATGTGGATCTTTTACGTTTATGGTATTTGAGGCCGGCTTTAAATGTCCTATAACAGTACCACCCATCATACTGTGCGGGATTCCCTTGGTAGTAGTGGACCACTTTAAATACCTGAGCGTTTAGTTAACGACGGTCGCAGAGACGATGCTAATACCGGAGGGTGTTGTCAGTGAAAGCTAATATGATAGCCGCAGATCATGGCATGGGCATGTGATACGAAGAAATGTGGAAAATCACGTGAGGAAAGTTTTGAGTAAGAATGTCGATGGCTATAAGAGTACAGAGCAGTGGTGGCCAAGTGGTAACTGCCGCGACTCACGAGTTGTAGGCCGTGAGCCCAGACAGGCGCTTTACTTTGTGTAAATTATTTCATCACCTCTGCTCTCAAAACGGTGAAGGAAAACATCGTGAGGAAACCGGCATGTCCTAGAACCAAAAATTCGAAGACATGTGACATCTACCAACCCACACTGGGCCCGCATGGTGGATTACGGCCCAATCCCTCTCACCGAGAGGAGGCCTGTGTCCCGGCAGTGGGAACATTATAGGCTGATGATGATAAGAGTACAGGAAGACCGAAGAAGTGATGGATGGACTTGTGAGTATATGACATGATTAGAAATAATAAAGATAAATGTGTGAAGAGACATGTTACGCCAACCACCAATCAATTATACCAATATAGGCGCCAGAATGATGATGATAACCCGCAGTTTTGCACGCTGTTCCAAGTCTATCATACATATATACATACATTTGTGCCGAAAGACGTCCACTGCTGGACATAGGCCTCCCCTAAGCTCCGCCACTTTGACCTGTTCTGTGCTTCCCGCATCCAGCGGACTCCTGCGGCCCTCACAAGGTCATCGGTCCACCTTGTGGGAGACCTTCCAGCTTTACGTCTTTCGGTGCGCGGTTGCCACTCCAGAAGTTTTCGGCCCCATTGACCATGTGTTTTGCGAGCAAGTCTATCAAGCAAACACTTTTTAGAGCGAATTGTGCTTCATTCTACACTATTTCTTGGCAAGTGTTATCGATGCCAATGTGCAGATGGTGACCACCGGGGTAGTTTTAGTGAGGTAAAAATCCCACACTCCCCGGTCCCAAAAGTCCGAACGCCTTTTGAGGGCTTCACTCTGAAAGCAAAAAAAAAGGAATTCTATCTTATTCTAGACGTGCTGTTAACAATTGAAATACAGTCAGCCCAGGATTGTGGTACTAGCTTGGCACTTTCAACAGCATCCATCAACTCCTGTAGCGTGCAGACAACAGGACATATCCTACTTACATTAAAAATGTGAAAGTTTGTGAATATTTTTGGATGTTTGTTACTCATTTACGCGAAAACGACTAAACGGATTTGGATGAAATTTGACAAACAGATAAATTATTACCTAGATTAATACATAGGATACTCTTTATCTCAGTAGTACGTTCCCGCGGGATGATGTCCGATTTCCACGCGGGTGAAGCCGCGGACGACAGCTAGTATCTTAAATATATCGTATCACTAGCTTTTTCCTGCGGCTTTGCCGTGGAGGTCGAAATTTATCCCCCGGGTACTGCCGGGGATAAAAAGTATCCGAAGTGTTAATTCAGATAATAAACTATATTTTTGCCAAATGTCCTCCTAACCTATTCAGTTGTTTTTGCGTGATTGAGTAATAAACATCTAAATGTCCATATAAATATATATATATAATACTAGAAGTACCCCGCGGTTTCACCCGCATAGTTCCCGTTCCCGTGGAAATAATGGGATAAAATATAGCCTATGTCACCCGGGTATAGTGAAGCTTCCCAACAGTGAAAGAGTTTTTCAAATAGGTTCAGTAGTTTCGGAGCCCCTTCAATGCAAACAAACAAACAATCAAATCTTTCCTCTTTATTATTAGTATATATAGATAATAAGGTTAAAAAGTGTCTTCGGAAACGGTAATATCAGAGTTTATCACAACCATTCGTTCTTATGAAAGTCTGTGGTTATAGTAATTATTGTGGTTGACTCTCATTCACTGGCCCGACTAATTAACCTTTAAGTAAATGGCTGAATAAAACTTTCGCATTAAAGTTTTCTCCAGCAAATGCTTATAAAATTATACTAGCATCTTTCATTTGTAGCAGCAAGAAATACACTGGCGACTTTGGGTAACTATAACGTAAAACTTCTTTAAAAGGTGGCATCGACTCACAAACTGTTACTATGCATTCAGTGATTTTAGACCACTAGTGTTGAAATTTTACGTTGATTGTTGAAAAAAACTAATGTTGTTCCATTTATTTCATCTAGGTATTGCACGGTTCTATCGAATAGCAGATTATTTTTATGATGACTTACAAAAAATTTCAACGTTAGGTACCTACTCTAAAATCATGTACTGTCTAGAATCATTTGCTGAATGATTACAGTTTTCGCGTCGATGTTCCTGCCAGCCTGTTTACTGGGTTAATTTACCAAGTGGGTTGGCATAATCCAATACGAGTATATCAATTAAAACAAAATTTTCGTTAGCTGAATTGTTAAAGAAATTACAATGAACAACAAAATGAAAAGCACTCTACTTAGTGAACACTTTATTTTCTCTTGACCTTAAGTCGTTTAGATACACTTTCGAACACAGTATCTACCGCAGTTTTAATAAATACGCAAATTTAATACAGTAAATTTCTAGCGACCGTAACACTGGCTGCTCAGGGCCCCAATTCCGTATGGTTATAATGATTCCCCGCAGAATCTTACAACTTTCAAACTACGTCAATATCGTGTTTTTTAGAAACCAATGTAACGGTAAGGAATCGAAATGTAATATTCTGTATGTTCTAAGACAATTTTTCAATATTATTAATACGATATTAGCAGATTTCGTGTGTGATTGACGTGGAGTAAGGAATCGTTAAGTGGTCATAGTGAATTCAGGCCCTGTTTGGCGAAACCTTAATTATGAGCCCGGTTTATTTTTAAATAGAATTTTCCCGTTTTGGTTATACCTAAATAAAGACTTCTTTGATTATTTTCGGTATATTTTTTTGCTTAGGATTAAGCAATCTCCTCATAGACACGCGTGTAATTCACCCTGTGTTCAAGGTCACGCACTAAGACCACATTTTGGGTTTACGAGCAATTTTGTTGGTCACACTATTTCGTTTTTATGTACACTATTAAATCAACGGATAAAGTTGTAAAATAAATAACATTTTAAGTGTTTCTAAATTGTTTTTTTTTTTACAATTGTACGGTCATAATTAACAGAGGAGCTTGTTTGTGGCTTAATTACAACAGCCGCATTGGTCGATCGATTGACTAATGCTATACTTGCCACGGTTAGTCCGTGCAACTTTGACAGTTGTTACAGGTCGTCAGAAGCCCAGAAGTCTGACAACCTCGCATCCAATTAAATTGGCTATGGAGGTCAGTTGAGCGGAGTCACTCAATGTAAAATACTGGTTCAGCTGCATCCGGTTAGACTGGAAGCCGACCCCAACGCAGTTGGGAAAACGCGAGGCAGATTGATGCAGATTGTAAACATATACCGAAGTATAGCGCTCGTTTTATATTTTATTATTTCCTTTCACACCCAAAAACATACGTCCCTTTTATAAAATCAGCCATTTTTCTTTCAACTTACCATCACATTCAATAATCTTATATGAGAATGTTTTCTTAGTAAACAAAGATGAATCCCGAGCTAAAATGTATTTTTTTAGGGTGAAGTACACCATACATGGAAAGGGAGGGGAGCGAAGCGTTCTTATTAAGGATTTACTGTGTTCCGATAAGACGGAGAGTTTTTATTTTGCCACCCTTATCTGATCACTATTGTGTGGAGAGAGTGGTGACACGTTATATTTCTTGTGATGATAAACAGAAAAATAAACAAACGGTGTTGGTCAATTTTTTTTTTCTTTCTTATATCAAATTTGTTATTGGAAAGCATTAAAAAGGAGTATCTATCTAAGATTGACGATTTGAAAAATTCTGGGCAAGTTACCTTAGCAAATTGAAGCCATTTTTGGTAAAATTTGGTTAGCCATAATAAGAGTAGTGGTGACCCGGAGAGCAGTGGTGGCCTGAAGAGCAGGTGGCCCGGAGAGTAGTGGTGGCCCAGAGAGCAGTGGCGACCCGGACAGCAGTGGTAGCCCGGAGTGGCCCAGAGAGCAGTGGTGACCCGGACAGCAGTGGTGGCCCGGAGAGTAGTGGTGGCCCAGAGAGCAGTGGCGACCCGGACAGCTGTGGTAGCCCGGAGTGGCCCAGAGAGCAGTGGTGACCCGGACAGCAGTGGTGGCCCGGAGAGTAGTGGTGGCCCAGAGAGCAGTGGCGACCCGGACAGCAGTGGTAGCCCGGAGTGGCCCAGAGAGCAGTGGTGACCCGGACAGCAGTGGTGGCCCGGAGAGTAGTGGTGGCCCAGAGAGCAGTGGCGACCCGGACAGCAGTGGTAGCCCGGAGTGGCCCAGAGAGCAGTGGTGACCCGGACAGCAGTGGTGGCCCGGAGAGTAGTGGTGGCCCAGAGAGCAGTGGTGACCCGGACAGCAGTGGTGGCCCGGAGAGTAGTGGTGGCCCAGACAGCAGTGGCGACCCGGACAGCAGTGGTGGCCCGGAGAGTAGTGGTGGCCCAGACAGCAGTGGCGACCCGGACAGCAGTGGTGGCCCACTGGTGTCGGCCACGACTTATGAGTTTTAGGCTGTGGTTTCAAACCCAGGCAACTTTTTTTTGTGGGTGGGAAATCATCAAATAACTCGCCAACGTGATTATGTACGACGTATGTCCCAAAGCATACACCTATGAATTAAGAATACTAAAAATCATATTACTGAATATCTTCAAAGATTTGTCCCAAAGGTGAATAACTAATTCGGGCATTAACCTTCGCAGTCAGATTCAGTGACTTTAACTTAAACTTAGACTAAATAACTTAGACTCTTCAGCAGTCTTAGGCAGATAACTTGCTTTGAACAGAGAGATTACGTTATGAGATCCTACGGTTACTGCTAAGCTGGATAAGACTGTCACTGCAAAGGCAATAACGTGACAAATTAGGACAAGTGTAGATATTGGTTGAATTAAGAATAAGCACGTTAGTAGATTTGCTTAAAAACGTCTTAATTAAAATAAATATGTTCTCAGCTATATTTTTATCCAACTACCTGACTCGACAGACGTTGTCCTGGCTTAACTATGAATATTGAATTTGTGTTTGATATATAAAATTATATAAATATATGTTACGCGCAACTTTCTTAACCTTCCTCTGACAATAACAAACACAACAAAAAATAATTAACAAAATTGGTCCGGCCTTTCACGTGTGATGCCGTGACCGAGGGAAAAAGGGATTAATTTTTATATATAGAGAGAGTTATGGAAAAAAAGAAGAAATCTTTAAAAAAAATGGCAAATTACTGACTGAGATTAATAATAGCCTAAGCCAGGATGTTTGACTATAAAACTGAGCATTATCATACTGAATAAGATAATGCTCTTCGAATGGTAAAACAATAAAAACTGTAGAATCATTTAAAATCAGTAGGCGTCAGAACAAACCAACCAAAATGCGATCTACGTATTTCGGTACCTTGAATCTATAAACTGTATAAAAATCGAAAACTTTAAATAAATATGGTAACCGAAAAGTCGAATAAGTTCATCATTTTATAAATACAAAAAACAGTTTATAAAGAAAGAAAGAAAGAAAGAAAGAAAGATGCGTTTATTGGCATTACAGCTTACATAACCTTAGAACTATAAATAAAACACAAAATGTTATTAATGCCAAAAGGGCCTCAGCTCAGCATAATGTCAGATGGCAACACAGAATGCACCACCTGACGCTGATTTTCAGCTGCAACCCACGAGTACCATGCGCTCGGATAACAAATGTGCAATTTAAAAGTTTTCGCAAAATCAAGACGGTTTATGTTTCTAAGGCCAAAGCAATATAGACACATGTTCAACACATACAATATGAAATATTCAATGCTTTTCTTTATAAATGGCTTCATTTATATGATGGAATACATTTATTTTAAATACATTTTCTTTGATATCGAAAGTTTGACATTCATGAGTTTAACCTCTGTAAAGGTTCTAGATCACAAAGCTTAACACTAACTCCTACACACATTGTGGCGCGGGGAGCAAAAAAAGAGTGGACTGTATATATAGGCAATGGTTTATTACCGTGCGTATTACAAAGGGCAAACTTTCCCGGACAAACAAATAAGAAATGAGGTTAGAGAGTAGAATCGTACGTCACGGTGGAGTCCGTAGAAGCGAGTGCTCGTGCCTCGGCGTGCCGATGATCATGACGCCTGCGCCTGCAGATCGCGCGCACGTTCCTGTGTTGGATTCGATTCCCAACATACATAATACTCAATTTCTTAGTATAATCAGCCAATAATTTTCCCACTGCTGGGACTCAGGCCTGGGAGTGGCCCATTATCCAGCGCGCGGGCCCAGTGCGGTGTTGAAATGTGTTCGAATTTTTCGTCCTTTACCGTTTTGAAAGCAGTGGTTATGAAATAATTTGCACAAAGTAAATAATAACCTTCCAAGGGTATCAAATATAGAAAGACTGTTACTAATCCGATTTCCAGAGATTATTACCCCTACATACAAACTTATACTTAAACTTTTATCTCTTTATAATATTCATTTAGATAAATCTACATGGGCGCTTATGACACGTCTGAAGCTAGGTGCACGGTTCCAATTAATCGTTTATTGATACTATGGAGAACGATAATCTAGAAGAGGCATATTGTAAAAGTCAATTATTTTTAAAAGAGGAACCGTGGCTTTTCTTGCTGGGTCTTCTCCATAGGAAGCGATAAATTTGGAACCGTGTATCTAGCTTCTGACGTTTCTTATCTGCCCATGCAGGTTTATGTGAAATAAAATATTTTTATTTTTATTTTGAATCAGAAGCTGTTCCTACCTATTCGTCACGATATTACAGAAGAATAATATCTTATGCGAGTTAACCTCAATTCGAATGAATGTCATTGAGGACTTTATTCCGAACAGTCGTAAAATTCACATTCATTTTAATTTTAAGTACACATACGATTTTACTGTTCATAATTTATTTATTGATATTACCGTCTGTCCCTTGAAATACGGTCATATTTTTATTAGGTGTCATAAAACTAGTTTTAATATTTTGTGAGAATAAAAGAAATACTAAGAGCTTAGGGATATGGTCTTAGTCACATTCGTTTATATTGGCCACTCTTCTTAAACAAAAAGTTTAGGTTTTTGGCTTATAATCTGTGGTTTTAAGCATTGATATACAAACAACCCAAGATGCACAGTCTCGAGCAGAAGTAACACTCAAAACCGTGTTCAAGGTATGATAAAACGTCATTTTTGCAAATTCAACCTTACAAGCATGGATTACAGTAGGTTTTACCAAGCAATGTCAAAAAAAACTGATTGAAAGGGCGCATTCCGTATTAGACAAATAGTGATAATATCGCGAAGCCAACCAAAATAAAAATCAGTACTAATGATCTGATAGCTCTTAAATTTTTTGACTATTCGATTTGGTCAGGTTCGCGATATTACCATTTTTGTTGAATTTCGGAACACGGCAAAAGATGACTGATGATACTATTTGACACCTGCGCACATTGCGCCCTATTTATGCGGACGTTTTTGAGACGCTGCTTGTGTATCTTGGGTTTTTTTGTATATCAATGGGTTTTAATTATTAAATTCACTTTATATTTATAAACATTACATACATACTTATAACAAATAAATAAAATTTTAAGTGTCTGATTGTAATGTCAAAATAACAGCTTTTTACAAAGCATATACTTAAAACAAAAAAAGAACATTTTTGTCTGGCTGCCTGTTAGTTCAGGTGATGCCATGAGCGCAGCTAGTTTTAAAATAAAATAAGATTAAACTATTCTAGGTACCTACAGATTTTTTTATTTTTATTTTATTTATGTAGATTATATTTAACATATTGTGAATGAGAGAACGTTGTAGGCCTTACAGATTGTAGATTTGTAGACGATTTTCTATTCTGTATTCGTCTAAGTACCTGGTACTTATTGACAGGCCTGCACTGTCCTCCCATACATTTTATCTCTGCAATTTGGAAACATTGTTAAAGCCAATTATTTTTTTAAAGAGTAACTGTGGAGTTTCTTGCCGGCTCTTCTCCATAGCTTATAGCTTTTGACGTTTCATAAGTGCCCATGCAGGTTTATGTGAATTCAAATATTTTGATTAGATTTTGATTTTTTGTTGATCCTTCAAATAAAATTAACACTCGAACGGCCGTTATCGTCCATATCACCTAAAACCCTCCAACCTAAAACGCAGACCAATTATAATTTAAATAAACTTACCAATTTATATCAAAAAGCTCTTCAATGTCCCAGATTATTAGTGAGCGCGAGAAAATATAACTACATTAGAATAATGCTGTGTCTCAAGCAAGCAAGAAAGAAAGAATAACATATATTTGATGAAATAGAAGTCAAAGTCAAAGCATTCCAAAATAGGTAAAAAGAATGCAATTGAAGCAATACAGAAAAATAAATTTTATAATAGATACACGGTGCTTACATATTTACAAACATTGTGAGAATAAGTATACGTATTTCCTAGAATATTATCAAGTATAAGTCAGTGTGTGAGTTAAAGTAATCACTGAGTGTAAATCAATGTCTTAAATATAATTATTTATACAATTCAATTAGCAACCAATTTGATTTTGTCTAGACTCTAGATTGTTCCATGGAGCAGAACCAGCATGTTTCCAAACATTCTTATCTTGGATCTTGGAAGCACTAGTTACTAGTTGTTGCCCGCAACTTCGTGTGCGGTCCAGGATATAGAGTAGCTTATGCCATTACCCAGGTTAAAGTCTATCTGTGTGCCAAATTTCATCCAAATTCGTTTAGCGGTTTCAGCGTGAAAGCGTTACATACAGAGAAGCTTACTCTCGCATCTATACTATTAATTTTAATTGATGATTTCATTATATTGGTCGTGAAGCGATCGTAGCTCATTACATAATTTGTCTCTCGTTTGTTCCGAAAACCAAAAACACCCTTTGTCGGCACGGCAGCGTGTCGATCGCTTATTTAAGGACCACTACTAGACCGTGATCTAACCAAATCGATAGTCGCGTTCATTTTGTTCTTCTAACCCGAACGCGTGATCACGCCGACAGATTGCACCATACAGTTTTCCAAAAAAAAAAAGTGACATTTGAACGACGATCACGTATTCACCCGAACGATCATGTTGGTTAGAACGCAGGTTATCTATGTTAGACACAATGACATTCAGAGTAACCCTATTTGTGGGTAAGACGCATTAAGATAATTATTGTACTCGTCTAAATTTTGAAAATGTCAACGAGGCTCTCGCCACAAAGTGTCTGCTCTTGTTTAAGTTTTCATCATAAAGGACTTTTCTGGCCCCTTTTTAATTAAGGGCCCTCTCGCGATGACCTTTGAGATGTGAAGGTGGACCCTAATCCGTGGTTAATGCCTGCACACGTCTGAAAATATTTGGGACTTTTTATGAATAAAGTTACAATTGTGTAAGTGTACAGTCACGAGCAATAATATGTATACGCTTACCAACTTTTAAAAGAGACATTCTTCACTTTTACTCATTGTAATCTTATTTTATTATGAAAATAATATTTTGGAACCCACACTATAATGAAATACCCAAGTTATCTCAAGGTTGCAATCGCTATTTAAAAGAAAATCCTTTTGAATTTGGCGATGTGTATGCATATTAATGCTCGTGACTGTACCTATGTGACTGCTTCGCTGGTCTAGTGGTACCAATCGCTAAAGCTCGGCATGAGGTCCTGAGTTCGATTAGCAGATAGGACAATGTGATATTGGGTTTTGCTATCTGGAATTGGTCTGGGTTGATGGCAATAGGCTCGCCCCCTATTACATGGGACTTGAACATGACTGGCGAAATGAGGGTACTATGCAACTCTTCCAGGAAACAAGGCGCGATGTGAAGTACCTACTAAATGTTTTTATGTATGTATAGGTGTAGTGAGTTACAGAAATGATGATTACCTTGTTTCAAGGATCTACGAGTAATTGACGGTTGAATTACTTTGAAAAGGGGGCACTGTTGGTAATCAGTTTTGCAATTGTTTTGTGAATTGTATAGAAAAAACAAGATGGCGGCGTAAGTTCCAATTTTGACAGCGCGCTCAAATATCCTTGTAAGAGCTTGAGTTAAATCATTGAATGAATTATTGTAGTAGAAGCGTATGCCAACGCTGGTCTGATAATAGGCAGAAATGCAGCATACAAAATAAAAAGAAGTTGCCACTTTTTTACACCGAAATTAGGAAAGTACTATTCAGAATTTAAAAAAAAAACACACATGGTGGCTGGATCAGTGACGTGCAGCTGATACCATGGGTTCTTTCAGTACCTACATGATTCTAATATCCCCTGCGTTGGAATTTTTGGTCGGTTTTTGAAAAAAAAAAAAAAAAACTGTTCAATACGTTTTGACGTAGCATGGCACTTTTCTATGAAATAGCAGTTTTTAAAAATAACCGATATATAATTTCTTCTCTATAATTTAATTCCACTAGTTTAATCTGTCATTGACACCTGCCAAAAACGATTCAGTAGGTAATTTGTTGGAAACTTGGATCTTGTTCATTTGTTTTTGACACAATGCCTGTGGCAGCGCGGGTTAGAATTTTAGTTTGGTTCATGTTGTTGTTCATAAAATAGGTACATACCTGTAACAGTATCGGTGTTTGGTTAATAATTTATGCATTAAACATTGGTGTTTACACTGGGCTAATATTTTAGGTGGTTACATGAATTATTAATTTCGTTTTAGGTTATAATAATGAAAACAGTTTAGCCTTTTTATAACATGGTTACATGTTTTTTTTTTTGGGGTGGTATATCATCAAATGACTTCTCCCGCTCCGGGTGGAGCAGGTGTCAGACTTTTACTGACTAAAACTCACCCGTGTCAGTTGCCTGTGTGCCAGGGCGACGGTGTCTCTTTCGAACAACTCGCACCCCTGGCAGGCATCGGCCCTTGTGGACCCCACCAGTTGTTGCTGACATCTCTGACGGTGCGCGTGGAACACAAAGCGCCGTTCCGCCTACCACGTCTTGGCCTCAGGGGATAGGGAGAGCGGCCAACGCTATACCGACACTCCTTCTCCCCTGCGGCCTCACCGCGTCCGCCATCAAACGGTGACGGCCCCGTCCAGGCCACGGAAGGGAAGATCGCTGCTCGGAAGCACCGGCACTCCTCCTCTGCCGCAGCCCGTAACCCTCAGCCGCGATGCCTCCCATTCGAAATCGCGGCCCACCTCAGTTGCGGTGCACATCACCGCAACCTACTTGTTGGTCGCTACGTCATCGGCTTGAAGGCAAAAGCCCTGACGAGTGGCCCCACCTTTAGGTTCCTCTTCGCTTTACCGTGGCTGGGAGACCACGGCTACTGAGCCCCCCCCGCAACGACAATGCGGGAACCCACTCGGGGGGGATGGTTACATGGTAAATGGAAACAACAGCCATGATAGATTTTCAACAGTGGTAGCCCATTCAGGCACTTTGTGTAAATAGTTTCATAACCACAGCTTCCAAAATGGTGAAGGACTCGTCCAGAACACCGGCATATCCCAGAACTAAACATTCAAAAACATATGACATCTCATATCAACCCGAACAGGGCCCGGTTGGTAATTAACAGCCCACTTCTTTTCAAAGAGAGGGCCTCCTCTCTTTACATAGGCCTATGTCCCAGCAGTGGAAACATTGTAAGCTTATTATGTGTGTTTCGTATTTGTATAGTTTTTTATAATCATTGTTCCTCTCAACCTAAGCACCTGCCATCTAATCTCTTCACCACCCTTGGTTGACTGGTAGAGAATGCTTAAGGCATTAAGTCCGCCTTTGTACCTGTTTATGTGCAAGAAGTTTAAATAAATTAAAAAAAAAAAAACTTACGGAATATTAAAGTTCAATAAATTATAACGTTATTTGACTCATCTTTAGTAAGATAATAGGAGCTACAGTTTTGTTGGTGGGAGTATTTGTGTGACGTCAATGAGTGTGGTAGTGGATGACTACCTACACTGTTATATTGAGTTCCTGCCTTTTAAAACCCACGTAAGTACCTAATAATAATAGTGAATAAATAAATTCTCATTTTTAAATGTCACTTTTCAATTACAATCTGCTTAATATTTTGCAACATCAGACAACTTACATAACGATCACGGCAGCAACAATTTGACATCATTCTTTTGAAAGTCTCCGAGACTCTCGACCATGGCTTTGCAACTTATTTTCATTTTTCAAATACCAAAATGTGTCATGAATAATAAAAAAACACCTACAAAAAAAACTTCCGCGAGGCAGCCCTAACCGCTAAACCGACGCGGTATGATTGATGGCTGTTTACGTCGCGCCCGACCGCTCCATCTGTACTAGGGATGTCACACTGTCGCGCTAGCTTTTAAATTTCCATAAACGAGCGAAATTATATAGTGGGAGTTATAAATTGTTCTGATCAGCGTTTAAGGTGTGGGTGTCAGCGTTCTGTTTTAAGTAGTTACGTTGATTTACGTCAAAATGAAACTTGACAGGTTAACAGGGTATTTGCACCTGTCAGCAAATATTTTTCGTTTGATTTCTGTTGGTTTTGTTCTGACACTTCTAAGTTTGGTTATTAATTTGTGTTAACCACAAGTGATTTTATGGTCTCGCATACAAGAAATGACATAAGCCACAAACTGCTTGGAACAAATAAAAGTCGGTTGAAACCACACGTAATGACAAGATATCTTGCATATCTGATAATTTCCAAGTACAATTTTTTTCTCTCTCGTAAATTCAATAAATCCTAAAACAAAAAGCGCCTTGAATCAATGGAACACATGCGCAGGAAGTGTGTGTGTGTGAGTGGTCAATACCTTTTTCCTTATGGGATGGGTTCGGCCCCATCCCTGCTAAGTAAGCCATCGGTCAGCTGACTGTTACATCTGACGTGGGACAAAAAGCCGTTAATACTCTATAATTCTTCCGGATATCTTGGTTTAGAGGAATCGAGCATCGGCGTACATAATACGACAGTTAGCTATAGATAGAATACTCTATGTTAAGTAAAAGTTTTTTTTTTTTGTTTAGCCTATACTGTCCCACTGCTGGGAAAATAACTCCACCAAGTTCTTCCAGGCTATTCAGTAAACATTTCACCGTATTAGCTTGGATGAAGTGAGCTGTTTGTAATAATTGTTTGAGGCACCGGGCGACGTCAATACGTCAAAGCCGTCACGGCCGTCAGCCGTCAAAGCTGTCACTGAAAACCAGCGACGGGGCTCTGTCTTGCATAGGGTCGCAGCATAATGCTGAGCGATATCCTTTTCTTATTTTTGTATTTCTGTTCTTTTTGCGTCATGTTTACCGCAAATAAACGTTTTTTTCTTTCTTTTCTTTCTTTCTTCTATCAATAGTATCAAGCCCTAGTGCCAGATGGAATGACAGCTCACTTCACCTAAGTTCCTACGGTGAGATTTTAACAGAATAGATCGTCAGGTTGTCTCGCCACCATTTTCTGGATATACATTTTAGACACCTATAATATTATTTTAATGTCGGTGACACAATGGGTGGACAACCTTTTAAAGACAACCTTCGAACGGATTAACGTTTCTTCAAACAGGCGCGACGTGACAGCGCAATTCCGACACTTGTAGAACAATTTCCATGAAGTTTTCATATAAATTGTTCTAATTGAGTCGCATCGCACTGTCGCGTCGCGCCTGTTTGCAGGAGCCTTTAAAGGAGAATGAGAGACAATACTTCAGGTTGTTTGTGTGTACCATTTATGGAATTCTTACCTACCTACTTTTATTAAAATACGTCAAAGATAACAGAAGAACGGTGCATAGTTTTGTTTTGATCTTAGAGCGAAAGAAAACTGTTTTAGGATATTCATAGTGACTTGTATACTAATTGCATAGCACACTATCAATCGAAATTTGAATAATTTTGGAGGATATTGCCAATCTATTCGTGATTGTCATGGAAATCATGTCACTTGGTTTAAATAGATTCATTTTATTTATATAGATTAATTTACATATTGTGAATGAGAGAACGTTGTAGGCCTTACAGACTGTAGATCTGTAGACGATTTTCTATTCTTTATTTTCATTCCTCTAAGTACCTGGTACTTATTGACAGGTCTGTATTGTCCTCCCATACCTATTATCACTGTTATACGAAAACATTGTAAAAGCCAATTATTTTTAAAAGAGTAACCGTGGATTTTCTTGCCGGCTCTTCTCCATAGGAAGCGACATATTGGAACCGTACCTAGCTTTTGACGTTTTATAAGTGCCCATGCAGGTTTATGTGAAATAAAATATTTTGATTTTGAATCCAATGCATCATATGTTCGAGAAAAGGGTCTGCCCAACAACGTAAACAATACAATTAATGTTGTTGAACTGTCGAAATAAAAGCCAATGCTACTGGTTAACAAGTTACGCATCAAGAGGTGATAGGTACCATAATAAAAGTTGGTAATATTCTTTGAATCTCGTAATGTAATGATAATTTCACACTGTACCTAAATCACTTCCAATTTAACGCGAATTTCCCAATAATATCGAGCCTGAACGGTCAAAGGTGAAATGGCCAATAATCACGTTTATAGGAACGATTGATGTTTGTAGTTTGTAATTAGCACACAGCAGATGAGAGAGATATTGAGGTTATCCCTAAGTTAAAATTTCTATATCCGCAGCGCAGAAAAAGAGTGGCATATTCTATTCCGGAACGAAATTCAAGCAAATAAATGTAGACGTTCCACACTGCATCGCCGTCTAATCTTGTAGGATAATAAAACCTAACAACGTTATCATCTTCCATTCTAAACTCCAAACATTCATAAAAAGAAATTAAAATAAAGAGAAAAAAAGGAACCTACTAAATTAGCAACCACGTTCCAACCTTAATAATCCCCAGGAAGACAAAACTAATCTACAATCCCCTTCGTTCGAACAATAAAAGGGCAATTTCTTCAAAATTTAATAGAAACCCAACACCCTCAGACCTCTTGAAATATTCGCAAAGAAAATGTAAGAAATCTCATCAAAATCTGGGGGCACCACGTCTAACAACAAAAGAGGAGGAAGCAGACGAATGAATCTTTTTTTTTTTTACTTAAAAAACTCGTAACAATTGAAACAAAAGTAAATTATGGGTACCCGCCTGGTCCGGGGAATTATGAAAAATGGTTGGTCTCCTTATTATTTTATTATACATGGTGACGGGAACAGCTAACTCGATTTCGTTCGAAGATTTTTTTTTTCCAATTTTATTTTTTTAGATTCCCTTTTTTACCCAGATTTATTTTCTGCATTTGATGGATCGTTTGCGGGGCGAGTTTTAACTATTTTATGGTAGGTTTTTGTTTTGAATGTTGATAAACGGCGTGACAGAACAAGCTGGTTTATTTTGTGTTAAAATAACGTTGAATTATTTGTCATTCGGTTTGTTGATGAACCTAAGAGGTCGTATTTTTTTTCGCTAATGTTATTTATTATTATCCCATTTCTTCCCGTGGGTGTCGTAGAAGGCGACTAAGGGACTTACTAGAGAATGGGCAGCAGCGTTCTCTACGTTTACCACAATACTGCGATCGCCAACCCGCCTGCCAAGCGTGGCGATTATCGCAAAACTCCGTGGACGTCTTTCGGCTGAAACGATGTAAGTTATTTATTTGTACCAATGCCTTAATTTGACATGCATGCAGTACGTATATATGCGTTGTAGCAGCCATTACAGTGCTTAGTGACTTACTAAAAAAGTCTAGAAACTTCATATCCTCTGGTAACCCAGAATGGCTTCCTTGTATCTGAAACAGTTACTCAAATACCAACAAATCTACAGTAATTACAATCTGCCTCGCCCTTTCCCAACTATTTTGGGGTCGGCTTCCAGTTTAGCCGGATGTCACTGAATACTAGTATTTTACATGCAGTAACTGCCTTTTAGACCACACAACCCAGTTACTGGGTAATACGATACCCCTTGGCTTCTGACTACCCGTAAAAACTATCAAAGATCGACGAATGACAGCCGGGACGTCGTCAGATTCAGATACTTTTTTCTAATCAGCACCACGAGCGCTTCATGTATAGTCACGTAACTAGAAGAACGGATATTATCAGACAATTTGTCACTTCAACCCAATCCTCCCATTTCCGACACCCCACTGAACCAATAAATATCATGCATGTTTACGATGTTTCATATGTGAGAAAAATACAACCCAGATACGATCACTCGTTTATTGGGCCAAAGGGTACAAGGTCGCTTTTCAAAAGGACAGGGCACACAACAAACGAAAAGCAAATATAAGATGAAAGTGTGGAATGACGGGCATTCATTAAATTCTGTGTCATTTTGTGCCATGGCAGGACAGCGGTGAGGAATGTAAAAGGTACTATGTTTGTTTAGGGTTAAATTTGATGTAAGGGTGTCCCTTTTCCGGTTGTATTACGTGCAATACAGTATTATGTTGTGCTTGTAATGTATTTTTGATGCAGGTATCTTATTTCCTGTCTATTATGTTCGTTGTCTTTACGCTACATGCTGTCTATAACATTATCATTTTTGACCAAATTAGAGGGATAATTGCTATTAAACTATCAGTAGGAATCTCTTACATTAAGACAGTTCCACAACATTTATGGCGTTGTTTACGTTGCTAAGCAGACATTTTTTCGAAGGTATGAAAGAATAGATTAGCAATAACGTTCACAATCATTCATATTCTGATTATAAGTGTGTTCCCGGCTGATTCCCGGCCACCGTAGGCGCGACCTTGTGGACGGCGAGTAATGGGTAGCTGGCTGTCCGGTAAGGACCAAGCACGTGTCGACGGCGCGTTGTGTTCCACGTGCGCCTCAAAGAGATGTCAGCACCAACTGGTGGGGTCCGCAAGGGCCGATGCCCGTCAGGGGTGCGGGTTGTTCGAAAGAGATACCCCTGGCACACAGGTAACTGAAGGAACACGGGTGGATTTTAGCGGGAGCAGTTATTTGATGATTTCACATCAAAAAAAAAAAACAGTGAAATACAATCACCAAAACAAATAAAGGTAATACCAATTTATTTTCTTTTTGAATTAAACTCAAGTCAACATAAAAAAAACCTCCAAATTAAAAACCCGAATCCATAAACAATCAACATTTTCAATAAAAAATTACCACAAAAGAGTTTCAATCAACTTTGATTTAAGCGAAAACGGTTTCTTTATCCGTCGTGCAATTTTAATCAAGCGGCCACCTGATGACCACAGAATAGATAGAAGTACAGAAGACCGACTGTAAACAAGCCAAAGCGCAAACACGCCTTTTTGTCTACCTACCACTTTACGCACCTACATGAATATTTACTTTGTAAAGTATGATATTATTGTTTCAATTATTATGATTGTGAGGACTATGTTGCTCATAGATTTCTTCTTTTTCTTCTCTTTCTTTCAGATTATTTTAATCATAGTCGGTCTAGTCTTCAGTAATTTATGCGGCCTACCCAAATGTTCTTTTCTTTGGTATTATTATCTACTGGTTTTGTCGACTCGTTGAGCTTCTTAAGTTCTGAGTTGAGCTGCATCTGCGTCTAGTCAATCTGTGGTCCTTTCCTCAAAATCCTATTTCAGAAACTTAAATACATAGTCTTCACATGATCTGACTAAGATTATGTCTGGACTTTAAAAGAAATTGTAACCTCCGAGTTCTTTTTCAGCCTTTATTCTCAGAATAGTCAGATAGGAAACGCCGACCTCATCTAATTTTTTAAATACGATTGACATTTAAAAGTGTTTGTGCAAACCTACATATAGAAATAATAATAAAGTCCTGACTGACTGACTCATCGACGCCCAGCCCAAACCCTTGGACTCAGAAAGCTGAAATTTTGCACAGAGGTTTCCTTTATAATGTAGACTAGGAATAAGGAAAGATTTTTCGAAAATCAATCCTTAATTCCGCGCGGGCGAAGCCAATGGCAAAAGCTAGTATAGTAATAAAATATTGTATCAATTAACTCTCTAAATCCGTCAACGAAGATACGGGCCCTTCCGTAAGTAGTTTAATACTTCAAAGTGAACCCTACTCCCGATTAATTAACATTTCCAGGAAAACATATCAGCAGTAAGGACTAGTGTTAAATCCTCTTGTTATTCATTCTTAGTTCAGGCTCAAAATGAATCTCATGTCCGTAGGGTGATAAGGAGTAGGAAACGCCAAAACTCAGTTACTGGGTAGATGCGATTCTGCGTGCGTGTGTTTCGCTCGATACATCAGATTTCGATTTGTTAATGGAAGAGTGAAAGACAAAACTGTCAGAATGTAGGATTTTTTTGTGAAGAGATTGTATGGCTGCATATGTATTTGTATGTGTATTTTACCTACGAACCTACTTACTAAAGACAACACGTTTGTATTAACTTTTTATTTTATTGATTGTACCATAGGTATATCCCTGCCAGGGGTGCGGGTTTGTTCGAAAGAGACACCACAGCCCCTGGCTTAAGGGCTACTGAAGGAACACGGGTGGGTTTTAGTCAGTAAAAGTCTGACACGCCCTCCTGCTCCACCCAGAGCGGGAGAAGTTATTTGATGATTTCCCACCCAAAAAAAAAAAAAAAAAAAAAACCATAGGTATATCTCTGCCTAAACCGTTAAAAATTACAGTCGTTATGTTGTGTTCAAATGTGATTAATTCGCTTCGCCCGCTATACTTAATATAAATAAATTAATATATACGGGATCGACCTTCTGTGCCTAGCTATTCTGTGTGGTTCCCTGACTGCCCACAGCATTTTAATGGCGATTAATAATGACGAATTGAAGTCAGCTTTGAGATTTGGATCCAATCCATTTCGGAAGTTTTGGCTTTGTGTTAATTCATTAATTTCGGCGAAGTTTGAAAAGATTCTCGCGTTTCGAGAGTTGTGGAACAATACAAGATGCATTTTCCACTGCTTGGAGTTAAATTAAGGAGTTCGGGTACAGATGTAAGATTGTATTTGCCATGCTCAATTGTTAGACGAGAATCAATTATATATTAATTTTGCTAGCGCAACTTCCTTCATATTTTATTATACAACTCTTTGATCTCCGTTTCATAACAATTAGCGCCCGTAAGACTGGTTATTGTGAGGCTCTTAAAAAGCTATCATAAGGCTAAATAACTTGTATGAGTATACGTGAAAAAAATAAGCGTGGGTTTGGGGGGAAACACGTCCAGAATGAAGTTCCTAACGCTTTTTCTTCATCTCCCAATGGAACATTGTTTACTCTATCTTTAAAATAGTCAAGCTTTATTTTGACATCACATCGACTTCAGCCATACAATTGATAAAAGAGGCTGTGGTGGCATCTACAACGCGACATGCGAACTACGCATCAAAGACTTGACGTCAAACAAATCCTACATCGCGCAAACAGAGTTTACCGCGCGACTCGTATAAATACAACATCCCGACATCAACCGTCGGGCAGTTGCCCACCAGACACAACAGCAGTCTGGTCGGAGGATTCTCCCTTTTCCATAGAGTATGAGTGAACTTTACACCCTGTTCCTCATACCTCTATAAGTCTTCAGCACCCTCAAAAACTAGTATTTAAAAAAATATCATTACCCATGATTTTTTTTGAATTGTTCGCTGCCGTCATCTTAGATTTTCGTTTTGAACTCAGTATTGGCTTCAAAACCCTCTAATAGCATGAAAACTATTTCATTCGTTCTGTCTCTTTCTATTACATGCATATTAAAAAAAGTCACATGGAATGTGATGTTCGCTTTTTTCGTTCCGTGACGATTTCTACAATTTTATTTTACTCCTACCGCGTTAAAGGACTTCGTTCTAAAAAAAATCCCTGTTAAAAACTGATACAAACTTGGCGTAAACTACTTGTAAAATACGTGCTTTGACTTGGAGTTGCGAACACCAACCCGTAGATATTACCCACTAAGTACAAACCCTGAAAATATTCAGCTAACATTCACAAACACTGATATTTCTATCGAAAACCAATTTCTTCACGGTTTTCAGCATTTTTTGTGAGAAACTACGAAAGTTATATAGATAATGTAAAAGAAGGAAAACAGACGTCGTTCACGTACTTAATAGCTATCGCGTGGTGCTCTGAATTGGCTCTTAGCATTTGCGCAAGGCGATAAAGCACTCACGAGTTTGTACGTATCTACTATTTTTCTATCGCAATTAAAAATATTGGAGAGAGAATATTATAATGTATTTCAGTAGCTTCTGCCCTTGTTTTGACATAATACGAGTATAACATGATACATGGCAATACTATAGCTTACCAGTTGTAAATTAATTTTCGGACTCGGATCAGTTGGGGCAGGAATGCGCATAGCATTGTGCTGAGTGGTGAACTCCTCAACCATTTTCCTCCAAACTTGGTCTTTTCTGTGTTTGTGTTGTTGCTCTGCGCCATGTTTACCGAAAAAAATTTTTTTTTTTTTACTTAAATTACTTTAATTATGACATTTAACAGCATTAATTATGTTGCGCTATTAACGATGTTGGGCAGATTTTTTTAACTTATGAAGCAACTAGCTTTTGCCAGCGGCTTACTTTAATCCCCTATTTAACTCCCCTAGGGGTTGAATTTCGAAAAATCCTTCCTTATTCCATGTCAAAATTATATAGGGAACCTCTGTGCAAAATTTCAACTTTCTAGAGCCAAGGGTTTGGGCTGGGCGTTGATGAGTCAGTCAGTCAAGGCTTTTCTTTTTATTTATGTAGATAGATGGATTAGCAGTTTGCTTCAAAATGATTTAAATTGTGATGGGTAGTATGTTACGCAATACATTCTACATGCAGACTCACATATTATTATGTAGTTTATCTCTGTATTATATTAAGTATATAGATTTCAATGTTGATTCCCAAAAAAAGTAATTTGACTAAAAGGTAACGATGTCCAAATGATTTCAAATGTCCAAGACTTTGTTTCGAAGATTTCTTTTTTAGATCATCATTATCATAATCTAGAATCCGAGTTCATCCAATGCTGGTTATAGGCCACTTTTTCTTGCTTAATCTCATCCAGGTTTTACCCGTTGTGTAAATAAAATAACCAATCTATTTTATATAATTTTCGATACTATTATTGCCCAGTAGTCGAAATTCAACCGTAAATAATTTATTTTAAAGTTTGAACGTTATTATTATAATAAAAATATTAAGTATAAACTCCTTCGTCTGCGTAATTTTCGTAAAAAGTACAATGGTTTTGCTTCACGTTTTAATTTAAAGATAACGTCTACTATATGATTATTAAAGATAATGTATCACAGTCCACAACAGGAAATGGACCTTTCCCAGGCTGCGGGACAATCTGACTTCCACCTTACGCAACCAATCTGTCTCAGCTACTTTTTTAAAGTCGTCCGTCCATCTAGCTAGGTGGTATTACCTGTCGTTGTAATATAGTTCTCATACTTTACTGTAATTTTCGATGTAAAGTCTTCATTTATTTTCGTTCCTTATATATTTAGTATGTATGTATCTATTATATAGGATAGGATATGTTTATATCTATTTTAGTATATTGTATATTTATTAGTTGCGCCAACAACATCCCCATTTTAGATCCAGACCAATCGCTGTCCATGCCAAGGTTGCCTGGAAGAGATCGCGGAAAGCGATAAGGCCGCCCATTGTATATTTTGTAGTGTACCTTGTTTTTTTGTAATGTATTTTTTGTGGTGTACAATAAAGTATATATAAATAAATACCACACTACGCTTGCCAATATGCGTCCTTTACTCCAGGCCACCGATATAACGTAATATCTGTGTATTGTACCTTTTTCTATCCTAACTTTACCATCTGACTGAATTATTTTTGGAACCTAGAAGAGGGCAATTTTTTGTTAAAGTACCCAAAGGTTATATAGTTTGGGTGTGAGATGAAATATAGCTGGACTATTTTCGTTTTAGTACAATAGTTTATAATCGTCAATAGCGTGTGGCTATAGGCTATTGATTTTCATAAATATTTATGACTAGCAGCGCTCCGCGGTTTCACCCGTGTAGTTCCCGTTCCCGTGGGAATCCGGGTATAAAATATAGCCTATGTCACCGCGGGATAGTGTAGCTTTCCAACAGTGAAATAATTTTTCAAATCGGTTCAGTCGTTTCGGAGCCTATTCAATGCAAACAAACAATCAAATCTTTCCTCTTTATTATTAGTATAGAAGATAGATAGAAACAACGTCTTGTGTTGTCGATCGTTTTCGTTTATTTCGTTTTGTTTATGCAGAATAAACAACATTCCCGTCTTTTTTATATTTATTCTTTAATTTCGACCAAAGAAAACAAATCAAAAGACAAATTAATTTATTTAGACAAAGATCAACGGTAAATATAAACCAAAAAGCAGTTTCAATATCGAAATATAATTTCGATACTCAACATGATAAACGTAAGATAAATAGACAGTAAGAGGGTAGGCTTTATCTTATGCCCAAGTAGAAGCTTGATGTATAGATTTGTACCCGATTCAGGAGTTTTCTCTGAAAATAAAAGCCTTCTCTTTTATCCCTAGAAAGTTTAGCGGATCACTAACACAGTATGACTTTAAAACAGTAGCACAACTATGACATGCCCTTGAAATAATATTTCAGTCTTGATCCAAGCATGCACTAAATCTAATAATCTAAATCCACTTAGATCTATTTTTAAATCATTGCCGTTAAAAATGGATAGAGAGAAGGACTTGCCTGACGTGCGTTGGCAGAGTGCCAAATGTGTTTGTAATTATCTCATTTTTGTACCCAAAATTGCTGTCATTCCTGATAATTGGAAATCGTATAGAGACTAAAACAGGCGTAAGAAAATTAAGCAACATAAAGATAGATTGTACAATATTTTTGTTGGTATATTGCATATTAAGTGGATTTTTTAATGTGTTGTGTTTTGTGATGAAAGGCATACGATTGAAGAAGACAGCTGTGCTATTGGGGAATTTGTTGGGCCACGTCTTCTTCCCAGCTAAAGCTATTAGATAGTGGTGAAGTAAATGTTTTTTTTTTAATTTAGACTAATTATTTAAAAAGAAAAAAATTGGCGATATTGCAAAATGGACTTTCAATCTACATAGAAATAGCCCAGTATTGTTTGTCATAGCCTAACATTTATTTACGCAGCTTACGCTACTGTTCATAATTTACTGTGACACAAGGCTGGAAATAATTCCCTTTCAATTACCCTACTTACGTTTACGTTATCCTGCCTATCTGCCAATTGTAGCTTTTGCTCGAGATTTTCTTGTTTCGAGCCTTTTCTCTGATGTTGTGAGAGATATTTATCTCTGTAAGGCCTTTTTACCTGACGAAGACGGGGAAACGTTGAGTATCATTGCTGGGTAGGTACGGCTTATAGTCAATTTAAAAGAAATGATCCTTTGATGAAACAACTAGTTTATTCTGCGAATTTGTTCGTCTAGTTTTAATTTTCGATATTTTTTATACATCTTCTATACAAATGAACACTATTCAAGTGTGTTTTTTTATTGACAAAATAACAGCTTTTTACAAAATGCAAAAGAAAGTTTAACAAAAGTAAAATCTCCGAAACTGATGGACCGATTTCACTGTCATTGGTATAATAGCTGATGTTATAAGGACTAACATACGCTACTTTTTGCCCCTATAGCAGGTTCCCCTGGGATAATTTCCGACAACTACGCGGACGAATTCGAGGGCATTACCTAATTATTTATGTATTTTCTGTCTTACACATCACACATTTTTACATAGATTAGTTACGTTATTTATATTTTCTTTGTCATGTAATCTAATAAATAAAAAAAGCTAATAAGTTCATTTCAATAACTGTTTACAATGAAACAAATGTAGAATTTTCGTTATTAAAATGAAAAATAGACAAAAATAACTATTAATATTCTCAGTGTATTCGCAGATCGGTGGGATTCCCTGATGTTGCGAAGGTGGATGCAGCTCCACGCTGATTTTTAATTATTTAATATTAATCTGTATTTGTACTAACACTAGAGGATAAGCAAAATTGTTACTAACCCTATGGACTTTGTCTGAAATAAAAATATTCTATTCTATTCTATTATATCAGAATAAAATTAAAAATTAAATGTATGTGACCTCTCTTTGTGTGATACGATAATGTGTGTGCGTGAGTGTGAGAGTGTGAATGTGGTAAGTAGATAATCACTATGGTGAATGTAGTATTAATTCAGTCTCTTTGTACGTTCGTTTTTGAAAGTATTCGGCTACCTTTTTCTTATATTGTGTCTTCGTTATGGGGTAAATTTTCATTGGTCTGGATAGCATTGTTCACATTTAGAGGTTTATATGCAGCAACGATGATCGGACGAATATTACAGCTGGGAATTTCTCAAAGCATCTTCATTTCCGTGACTATAGTCACACCGAGACGATACGAGAGACAAACCGCCACATTTTAATAAATGTCTCTTCAAATATGTAAAGATCGTCTTTCTCCGCCTATAAAGCATAATCAGCCATAATGCGCCCACTGCTGGGACACAGGCCTCCTCTCTGTGTGAGAGAGAGAGGGCCGTAAGACACCACGCGTGCCCAGTGCTGGTATATGGATGCCACATGTTTTCGGATTTTTAGTTCTAGGACATGACAGTTTCCTCACGATGTATTCTCCTTCACCGTTTTGAGGGCAGTGGCGATGAAGTAATTTCCAAAAAGTAAAGTGCATGCCTGGGATCAATCCTACGACCTACAACTCGTAAGTCACGCCACTGGGAGACCACTGCTCTCTTCTTCATAATATATAATAGTAAACATATTACTTAAAAAACCATTTTAGTTAACAATAGGTTTTATAGATATTGATTTTAAAAAGTTTATCCCGAAGCTAACTCAAAACGTGTAAACAAAATCGAATCGTTAGTTATGATTTCAGCAAAAAATTGAATAGATTCAATAAAAAAACATGCATAATAATGAGAGACTCGTATTGAATTCGATACTGGTTGGAATGGCCGCCATATTGCGGGCCTCAGGGTTGCCAAGCAAAAAATTGTAGGCCAGAAATTATGGAAATATTGTTATCGATTTCTTTTTTTGTTAGAAATCTCTTATTTAATAAGATTTGCGAACCTTTTTGTGGTTGGTTAAGAATTCAAAGAATTCCTTTATAAAACCGAACTTGGAACATTATATTTTTTGAAGATGTAGGTAAGTTCTATGTTGAATTAATGTGAGATCTTCAAAAAATACTTTATTCTACAATTAGGTACAGCCAAAAAATTGCTGATAAAACGCCAAAAAATCCAGAGGTGCCTTGGAACATGCAGTTAGAACGAACAAAATAAAAAATAATAACAGGCACAGTGAAATAAATCAACAACGACTGACAAGAAGAAATACGCATACTATGGCAAAAGTGTCGGGACCGTTAAATGTTACACTTTTTTGTTCTATGTCTCATTCGCCAAGTGCGAGTATAACGTATGTTAAGGAATCATCATCATCATTTCAGCTGAAAGACGTCCACTGCTGGACATAGGCCTCCCTCAAGCACGGCCACCTCGAACGGTTTTTTTTTTTTGGGGCGGTGGTTGCTTTATCGGTGGTAAAATGCATAGAGAACGCTGCTGCCCATTCTCTAGTATGTCCCTTAATCGCCTCCTACGACACCCACGGGTAGAAATGGGATGGTGCTATTCTTTTACGTCCGGCAACACACGGAACAAATTTCAGAATCGTTTCAAAAACATCAACTTTGTCCGAAACCGCGATCGAACATTATAGCCCATAATGTTCCCACTGCTGGGACACAGGTCTCGTCTCTGTGAGAAAGTCATTCCTACTGTTCGTGAGATATGCAATTACCCATCAGGACCTCAACACAACCTAGTAATTTCTTCAAACCATGTTTTATACAACGTGTTGTTTTGCATCCTCGTCAAATTCAAGGAGGTAACTATGCTAATGATTCTCGTCACGAATCAATAATAAGAAAGTACTTTTTTTTCGATATTTTTGGAAATCGGCGTTTGGCATTTTTTTTTTTTTTTCGGACACGCATGTTAAAACGCGGCCCGTGTGATACCGCAATGTAACACACAGCGATATAGTCGTGCGACACTGCCTACCGCATACGGAACGGGGCGATTCTATTCTTTGAAAGAGGTGTTTTATGAAATACTGTTAAACTTAAATAACTAAAAAAACAAGTATGTATTCATTAGTGAGCAAGTATCGTAATTTTATTTGATTATTTATGTCTTTCATAACAGCCTCCTGAAATTTGACGAGGATGCAAAACAACACGTTGTACTTTGCCCGTATGCTTAAGTGCTTTTTTAACCGACTTCAAAAAGGAGGAGGGTATCAATTACATCATCATCATCATCATCATATCAGCCGAAAGACGTCCACTGCTGGACATAGGCCTCCCCCAGGCTCCTCCACTTCGACCGGTCTTGTGCTTCCCACATCCAGCGGATACCCGCGGTCTTCGCAAGGTCATCGGTCCACCTTGTGGGAGGCCTTCCTACTCTACGTCTTCCGGTACGCGGTCGCCACTCCAGAACCTTTCGGCCCCATCGGCCATCTGTTCTGCGAGCAATGTGCCCTGCCCACTGCCACTTAAGTTTGGCAATTCTTCGGGCTATGTCGGTTACCTTGGTTCTCCTGCGGATCTCTTCATTTCTGATTCGATCGCGTAGGGAAACTCCGAGCATAGCCCTCTCCATTGCCCTTTGGGTGACTTTAAGCCTTCTGATAAGGTCCATTGTGAGCGACCACGTCTCTGTACCATAGGTCATCACTGGCAACACACACTGGTCAAAGACTTTCGTCTTGAGACACTGTGGTATTTGGGACGAGAAGATATTGCGAAGCCTCCCGAACGCTGCCCAGCCGAGTCGGATTCGACGATTGACCTCTTCCTCGAAGTTGGACTTACCTAACTGGACAGTCTGTCCTAGGTAAACGTACTCGGTCACAACTTCGAGTGTAGCGCCTCCGATCGTCATGGGAGTGGGTGTTACATGGGCATTCGACATGACCTTTGTCTTGTCCATGTTCATTTTAAGACCCACTCTTTCGGAAGCTCTACTGAGGTCATCGAGCATTGCACTGAGGTCCTCCATGGTCTCAGCCATGACGACTATGTCATCGGCAAACCGAAGGTGAGTGATGTACTCGCCATTGATGTTGATGCCAGCCCCTTTCCAGTCCAGAACCTTGAAGACATCCTCCAGTGCAGCGGTGAACAGTTTCGGAGAGATAACATCTCCCTGTCTCACACCTCGCTGCAGAAGGATAGGTTTCGAAGTCCGGTCCTGGAGTCGGACTGACATAGTGGCGTTTTCATACAGACACTTCAGCACCTCGATGTACCGATAGTCGATCTGGCACCGTTGAAGAGACTGCAGTACAGCCCATGTCTCGATCGAATCGAAGGCTTTTTCGTAGTCCACAAACGCTAAGCAGAGAGGCAGGTTATACTCTTCGGTCTTCTGTATAACCTGCCGCAGCGTATGTATGTGGTCTACGGTGCTAAAGCCTTTACGGAATCCGGCTTGTTCGGGAGGCTGGAAGTCGTCAAACCTGCGCGCGAGACGGTTCGTGATGACTCTCGAAAACAGCTTGTAGACATGGCTCAGAAGTGAGATGGGCCTATAATTCTTAAGAAGAGTATTATCACCCTTCTTAAAGAAAAGTACCACCACACCTCTGTTCCATGCCTGTGGCGTTTTGCCCTCGAGTATGACGAAATCAAACAGCTTCTGGAGGGCCTTAAGAACGGGTTTTCCGCCGGCCCTCAGGAGTTCGGCCGTGACTCCGTCATCACCCGGCGCCTTGTTGTTTTTTAGCTGCTTCAGAGCCATCCTAATCTCGTACAAGCTAACGTCCGGGATATCTTCGGTGTAGTGTCGGGTCAATCTGGCTCTTGGGTCGTTTGCCAGATCCGTAACGGGGTTGCTTGTTGACGTGTATAACTGTCCATAGAAACTCTCGATCTCTCTCAACAGCTCCGGCTTGGAGGAAACGATCCTGCCATCATTGGTCTTCAGTTTCGCAAGCTGACTCTGCCCAATAGACAGATCTCTTGAAAAGACCTTGGAGCCCTTGTTCCGCTCTATCGCGTCCTTTATGCGGTCCGTATTAAAACGGCGAAGGTCGCTTTTCAAGGCCTTAGATATCTGTCTATTGAGCTGTCGGTACTTTAGCGCGTCGTCTGAAGACTGCAGGATCATTTCACGCCTCTCCTCCATTAGCTGCAGAGTAGGATCAGAGAGTTTCTTTTTGCCATTAGTACGGCGGGTCTTGAAGAACTTAGACCCGACCGTAGGGACAGTTTCCATAACTAACTCTCAATTACATAACTAACTCTAACTATACATAACTCCGTCATATATTGACGGCACAGCAAATACATTTTTTTTGTTCGAAAGGAGTTTATTCCGAAATAGTCTCAATCTTCAATTTAATTTAGATCTGATGAAAAGTTTCGGAGACGAACAACGGAACTCCTCAAAAAATGACAGTAAATCAACTGCGATTACTACTATCGCATAAATAGGTATGCATTGTTTTGACCCCGAGGATGATGAAATTTCGAATTGGTGTGTACTATAACTAAAAATTGAAAAATAATAACTTAAAAAAAAAACGGAAAAGCTGTAACAAAGTGAAAAGTAACTTTAATTTAGGAAGGCGGTGACAAAAGATTAAAATACATATCCAAAGTCCCCGACTTCCGAGTTATTTTTCGCGTGTTTTTCCGGAAGTCGTCTTTTTTTGTTTTTTTTTTATCTCTAAATAAAGTTCAAATTTCCATCTTAAACTCTAGCCCTCACAACCAATCGTTTCTTTTATCACCTGAGATATCAGCTTGCTTTAACAAAACGTGCTTCTCAACAAGTCTAGGTTTTACTGGGATAAAGTTATGTTTGAGCTCATGGATCCGGTGAATTTAATACTTTAATCGCATTGCTAAGAAAATACGGAGCGTTCTTAGAACACACGAAAAGCTCGTTTTCCAATGTAATCATTCTGTAATTAGATTAACTCTTGATAAACACGACTTATGAAGGTACAAGCGTGTATCAGAAAATCGTAGTCATAACTTAAGGGTGTGATACAGCACGGTGGAGCATATGGTGGAGATCTACCTAGCCTGGTCCAGGCCACAGTACGTAGCGAAAATGCATGAGAGCCGTCATCTCCTTCTGCGAAGCAGTCATGCTCGCGAAGGAGGAGAGGCAATCGTTGCACCCTCGCGCCCCTATCTACCGCAGGAGACGCCCTGGGCGTCAGGAGTCCATAGTGTACTTTCGGCCACCGTAAGGGCAGGCTTGCGGACGGCGAGGAGCAATGGGTAGCTCGCTGTCCGGTAAGGACCAGACCAGAATTAACGGAACGGTGTGTTCCACTCGCGCCTCAAAAAGATCTCAGAAATAATTGAAGGAGTCCGCTACGGCCGATGCCTGCCAGGGTCACGGGTTTGCTCGAAAGAGATACCGTGGCCCCGGCACGGGCAACTGAAGGAACACGGGTGGGTTTTAGTCAGTAAAAGTCTGACACGCCCTCCGCTCCGCCCAGAGCGGGAGAACTTATTTGATGTAAAAAGAAGGGTATGATACAGGCCATCAAACTAAACCACTTTCTCTATGGGTCCAACATCGTAGTACCAATAGGCTATGATGTTCCCACTCCTAGGACACAGCTCTCCTCTCTGCGAGAGAAAGTAGACCGTTATCCACCACGCACGGTGTGGTAAATGTCACATGTCTTGGATCTTTGATCCTAGGACACGTATTCTCACGATGTTTTCTTTCACCGTTTTGAGAGCAGCGGTGATGAAATAATTTAGACAAAAAGTCAAGCAGCTGGCTACTGAAGATACGTCCACACTTTGTTATTTTACCTTTAAGTCCCATTTAATAAGGGCCGAGCCTATTGCTATCAAACGGACACAATTCCAGACTCCAGGCTGCTACTAAAAAAATCCAGACAGAAAAACCCTACAACACTTTGCCCGAACTTGGAATCGAACCGAGGACCTCATGCTCATTAGTAGCACTTGCGACTACTAAACCAACGAGGTCTCTTTTAATATATTTTTTAATCACAAGTAAAGTTGTTTAAATTCATCGCATCCGATGATCACTGTAACCGTTTAGTCCACTCTCGACCCCTCGACTCCCAATAATTAATGTGTCCACTGGACCCCTGATTATAGTTTATCCTCGACCCTTGGGGGTCGAGAGTGGATTTTATTTTCCAGCCACGTTTTAGTTTCGTCTCGACCCCCAAAGTAGTATGTACCTCACTGTATCAAAATATTAATTTTAGGTACTTACCGAACTAGGGGTCAAAAGTTGACGAGGTATGCATGTCCTTTGTATGAAAATCCAATGTCACCCTCTGGGGGTCGACTGTGAACTATGTTTAAGGGTTGAAAGGAAACAAATGAACAAATCTTTTTTAGAGGTCGAGGCGTCGAGAGTGGACTTTAATTATACCTACATAAACTGGATTTAATAAAACCACTTTAAAATAAAACAACACAACTCACTCGAAAAGCCATTTTTTCTTCATAGCGTGTTGATGGCAAAGATACTCGTAGAACGAAAGAATGTACATAAATGTACAGTTTTTAAATTTGTTTGGCCCAAAATTCAGCAACGCGAAAAAGCCACTGATACTATTATTATGTACCTACATAATTTAAATTATGTTTTAAATATACGTAAAACAAACTGAATACAGAATCATTGTATGAATATATTTATTTTCAGGGCTATTAATCTTTTGTTGACATGTTAAAGATTCATGTAACAATATTTTCATATATTCTGATTTGCTTTTCAAGTTATAATGGAATACTCCATTACTTTATAACGGAGGGGCTCGTGATTAAACAATGACAGCCACACGGGATCTTCAAGGTTAAGCAACGCTTGCAAAGGTCGGTCCATGGATTGGAGACCCTAAGCCGTTGGCCCCAGCTGTCATTTGTAGATCTTTGAGAGTCTTTGCGGGCAGTCAGAAGTCTGAAAGTCTGCCCACCAGTCTTGCCAAGAGGCATCATATTACCCAGGAACTGATTGTAGAGGTCAGATAGGCAGCTTCTTTGTAAAGAGTACCAGTATTTTACAAGAAAGCTGCCTTGTCCCAATAACTGGGTTGGTCGCCATTGGTGCCGTTGGTCCCAGCTGGTCGTTCTTTGACGGGTCGTCAGAAGCCCGAAAGTCTGACAAGCAGTCTTACCTCTACAATCCAATGGGGTTGTAGAGGTCTGAAAGGCAGTCATCATCATCATGATTTCAGCTGAAAGACGTCCACTGCTGGACATAGGCCTCCCCTAAGCTCCGCCACTTCGACCGGTTCTATGCTTCCCGCATCCAGCGGACTCCTGCGGCCCTCACAAAGTCATCGGTCCACCATGTGGGAGGCCTTCCAACTTTACGTCCTTGTCATGTTGGGGGGGTTTGCCATAATCGCCACGCTTGGCGCGACGGGTTGGCGATCGTAGTATGGTTTTAGAAATGAATAGAGAACATTGCTGCTCATTCTCTAGTAGTTCCCTTAGTCGCTTCCTACGACACCCACGGGAAGAAATGGGGTGGTGATGTTCCTTTAGTCTGGTATCACAGTCGCTTCATGTAAATACAGGTATCCAACTGCATCTAGTTAGACTGGAAGCCAACCCCAACAAAGTTGCTAAAAGGCTCGGCAGAATGGACTGTTCCTTTTATGGAAAAGATATTAAAAATGACCTACTAATGTAATTTCGCACTCATTTCCATCTTTATGCAAATCGACCAGAATTTTAAAATGGTTTTATACAGAAAAGCGTTGATGGGTTTCAAAGAAATACTTGTTCGTACGTTGCTACTAAAAATGTAAAGGCGAAACTTCTTGCTGTTTTAATGTTAAAAAAATACTTAGTGACCGTTTAAATTAAATTAACATTGGTAGACTCCAGTTTTGGAAGCGCCAGTCCTGGCGAAATGTATTTTTACTGTTGAAAAAACAGTACAGGCCGTAGGTTCCTACTTAACAATCAGACCGTACATTAAAACTAAACCCGTATAATTTACTAAAGGCAAAATTACAGATTAAATTAGAAATCAAATCAAAGAGTGAAAACTGAGTCTTCAAAACTACTTTTTTACGAGACCTTGAGATAAAATTATTAATAAATATAATAATATGTTACGGACTGGCAGGGGGATCGACGCGAAAACTGCTACCTTGACTTTAGCATACGGCTCTAGAACCCCCTAGCGTACAAATATATCGTCAGTTATTTAAAAATAACTAATATTTAATTGAAAAGTGCAATACCCACGCGGTTTTTTTTGAGGTTGGAAAATCATCAAATAACTTCTCTCCATCTTGTCAGAATTTTACTGACGAAAACCCATCCGTGTTCCTTCAGTTGCATGTGTGCTAGGGGCCACAGTATCTCTTTCGAACAACCCGCGCCCCTGGGAGGCATCGGCCCTTGCGGACCCCACCAGTTGGTGCTGACCTATCTTTGAGGCGCGCGTGGAACACAACGCCCCGTCGCGTCGACCCGGGCTTGGTCCTTACCGGACAGCGAGCTACCCATTATCCGTCATCCCCAAGCCCGCGCTAACGATGGCCGGGAATCATCCTGGGATTCTCGTCGCCCAGGGCATCTCCTGCGGCGACTAGGGCCATGAGGGCGCATATTATACTGCCTATACCTTTTTGATCAAAATGTATGCAACATAATTTTTTTCATTTTAGTTTTGTGGACTGAATCTATGCTAATAGAATGCACGTCGACATCCCTGCTCCCTGTTTATCAACAACAATACGAGTACATACATAAACACACGTTTTATTTCAAAGGTAATTTTTGAAGAAATTGTAAAAAAATATTTGATCCTTGCCATCCCTAATCCAGCATATTGCGGGCGCCATTTTAATTGAGAGAATCGTCGCATTCATCGCAAACGTGTTAGTCATGTTTCCATTCGATTTCCATCAGCTCTCGACCCAAGGGATCGCGGCTGTTTGCTCGCATACAGTTTGCTTTTTATTCTATTTTTGTGTATTCTGCTAAAAAAGAATCGGGTAGGTACTGGCTGGTAGTGAGAGAGTTCTAAGTGGCCGTTCTAAAATGGCTGGTGCTTGTAAAAATGAACATTTCGTTAAAATTATAGTTATTTTTAAGGACGTTTTTGTGTATTTTTTAAATAGAGTGATATTTTTTTTTGGAATATCTATAATTTTTAATGCTTTTCTTAAGAAGCCATAATTTCGATTATGATCTCATTTTTATTTCAACATATTTATATTGTTTATGTCGTGGTCGTTTACGTAATGGGTAAAATTGGAATATTGTTCGAAATGTAATTTTCTTTTTCTTTTTGTTATTAATCTTAAGTTTAAGAAGAATTTTGCTCTGATTTCTAAATTCTAGAGCCTTTCGTTTTGTAATTAATAAGAGTTATTTCTGAGATTGTTGGTTAACCTGTACCTAATTGGCGACTATGAGGCTATAACGCATAGTGCTTAAAATATAATTATTATACACAAAAGCTGTTGTTGTACTTTTGAATAAATATAGGTAGGTGTAGCAGTTTTAGATCAGATTTTACATGACACTTTACTTGAAATCTGTCTTCAAATGCCCTTAATTATATCGTCAAAATTCGTTGTCCTATGACGAGCTATTGTAAAATTTACATAATTTGAATCGATCAAATGTCAACTAATACCTCATCAATGCGTGTTAGACGGGGACGCACAACAAAGGTCTCGTTACTCACCCTTGAAGTACGCAATTAACTTTACATTCAATATTAAACCTGTCATCAGTAATTTTACCTTCAAAAGAAACTAAAAATTAACCTCTTTGTGAAAGTAATTAATCACTGTCAAGGTCAACGCCCCCTCGTAGAATTTCATGACCTTTCACGCCTGAAATGTGAGGCATGAAAAGTCTGAAATATTCTCCCTTCGATTACGAGAAAAATATTTATAATTGTTTAATAAAAAACGGACAGGTGAGAGTCGGATTCACACACGACGGGTTCCGAACGAAATTTTTATATTAAAGCCAACAACAACAAAATAATACACGTTTCTTGTATGGGTACACCTTTTAATTATTTTTCTTAGCGTGTCGATAATAATCTTAATACAGTCAGCCCAGAATTTAGCTACGAGCTCGGCACTTTCAGCAGCGTCCACAAACCCCTGTAGCGTGCAGACAGCAAGACACGCTGGACAAAATTGTTTCTAGGACAGCATCATATTTACACTTTTATTTAGCTGTATTTTTAACATAAAGTGTTGTTATAGTAGAAAATACACTCTGTGAAAAGATTCAAAAGATACAGCCCTGTCAGACGAACAGCAGTGCCTAAGTAATACGGTCCCGTAGGCACTCTTTAGGCACGGACCCCTAAAAACAAGAACGTTTAATGCCCACCTGAATTTAGAAAGACCTAAGTAATTACTTCTTGTTGCTTACACAGAAATTTCAAGGATAAAAGCCTTAAAACTTTCTAGAAGTTTGCAAGACCTTGTACGTTAGGTACTTAAAAAAGATATTAAAAACTTTTGCTGGGTTTTGTGTTTTTTATTCGGTACTTTTCCGTCCCTGTCATTCATAAAACGTGATCGTTATCTTAATAATTAAGCGGGATATTTCTCATCCATCACGTTTTCGAGAATAATAAAACATTTTGAAAACTTCTTCGTAGCGTGTCGATAATATCTAATACCTTTAAAAGAGCAATTCTTGTATATTTATATGTATATATATGTTGCAGTCAAAACTCTTAACCAGTCAAAAGTACTATTGACTAGCAAAATCAGTCAAAAGTACTTTTGACTGAACAGGTTGGTCAAAAGTGGTTTTGACTGAAAATTATTGGTTATTAGTACTTTTGACTTCAAATTTGCGGTTAAAAGTACTTTTGACTGACGCTCTTCGTCAAAAGTAGTTTTAACTGCAATAAAGCATCAGTCAAAAGCACTATTTACTCCTTAGATGTGAACAAAAAAGATATTTATAAAATGTGAAATCGTTTATTACGAAAAATTTAGCATTACAATCAATACAAAGAAAACGGTTGTCTATTGTTTGCCCGAAGATTATATGCCATAATCATCATTTTCCCGAATTTCATTTACCCGAATTTCATTTGCCCGAATGTTTCATTTGCCCTAAAAGACATATGACATACTTTTAACTGCCCGAATTTTAGATACCATAAGATACGAATGCCATAAGTATTGTTTGCCTTATTTTTATGTGCCATAATAATTATGAGACATATTTAATTCGATGTCGATGGGTGCGCAATGTTTGGTATAATAAGAATAAACTTATTTATTCTGTGCATGGTTTTTTTTTCTGTGCATGGTTGATGGTGGGCTAGGTCGACGGAGCCCCGCTTTGCGGGGCTCCTACTTCTGTGTGGTTTATAAAAAAATAACCACGAAGGGAATGGCGGGGTCTATTCGCTCGCTTCGCTCGCTCACACGACCCCGCCATCCCCTTCTAACCTAACCTATCCGAGTCGGGGTGCCCTAAAGTCCCAATTGCATCCAATTTCTCTTGATATAAACAACCGTTACACACCCGATGTCGATGGCAAATTATGTTATGGCATATCATAATTATGGCATATGATAATTAGGGCTTACAATGATTATGACAAATGATGTTATGGTAAGTGACTTTATGGGAAACAATGATTCTGGCACGTGACTAATATGGCAAATGAGAGTAGGGCAAATGAGTATTATGTCGTATGATATTATGGCTGTTGAATATCATGGCAAATGATATTAGGGCAAATAAAATTCGGGTAAACGGCGGTATACCAAAGAAAACATACACTTAAAAATTATCATTAAAATAGGTAATCAGAAAATTCACAGTTTATAAAAACACAGTACCCTATATTACGTTAATCGCTTTTGTAAAATAAATTTTAACTTTAATTGAAATTTTAAAAAATCGAAACATAATTCGTGACTGTATAATGAGAGCCTTGTAAATTATATAAGTTTTACGTATTACACATTATTTATGCATCGTAAGCGACATACGTGTTTTTTTTTATATTTCTGTGTTTTATACCACAGACTTCAATGATGTTAAAGCGTTTTAGTCTACTGTACTGTAATGGTGTTTTCTTTTCATTAAATTTCGCGTCTTCCACATCCATTGCAAACTTTTCAAATTTTTCTTTTGTCATCACATCGAAATGAGTATCTTTCATATCTTCTATCGCTAAAATTCTTTGCAAAAAGCGTTCTTTCTTTTCGTAGTCACTCATTTTTGTTCTAATATCAGCACGTTATCCACTAATAATGAAGTAATGTAAAAGTTTATATGTGCGTTTGTCGTTATTTTTATCGACCACCTTAACTTCTTAAGAGTTTTGACTAATGCAACCAGTCAAAACCACTTTTGACGGAATCACTTAGTCAAAAGTACTTTTAACCAGCTCCATTGGGCAAAAGTACTTTTACCTGTTATTTTAGTCAAAAGTATTATTGATTAAAGCAAACGGTCAAAAGCACTTTTGACTAATTTTGCTAGTCAATAGTACTTTTGACTGGTTAAGAGTTTTGACTGCAACATATATATCATCATCATCATTTCAGCCGAAAGACGTCCACTGCTGGACATAAGCCGCGGAGGCTTATGTCCAGCAGTGGACGTCTTCTTCCAGCGGACTCCTGCGGCCCTCACAAGGTCATCGGTCCACCATGTGGGAGGCCTTCCAACTTCACGTCATTATCATGTTAGGGGGTTTTGCCATAATCGCCTTGGCAGGTGGGTTGGCGAACGCAGTGAGGTGATAAAATGCATAGGGAACGCTGCTGCCCATTCTCTAGTAGGTCCCTTAGTCGCCTTCTACGACACCCACGGGAAGAGATGGGATGGTGCCATTCTTTTACGCCCGGCAACACACACGGGACATATATACGAGTACATAATCTGAATCTCGCAAACGGCTCCAACGATTTTCATGAAATTTAGTATACAGGGGGTTTCGGGGGCGATAAATCGATCTAGCTAGGTTTCATTTTTAGAAAACGTCAACAAAAAAAAAAATCGGTCATCAAGATTATTATTAAAAGACTGTGATGTCCAACTGCCTCGCTACCCTCCTTACACTTCTCTCTGTATCAAAATCAAAAGTCATTTATTCAAACTAGGCTGAGAGTCAGCACTTTTCGAACGTCGAAATTACATAAGACAGTCCCCCAAAAACGCCCACCCTTCGACACTTCCTAGTGCTTTAGCTGGGAAGAATAAGTGGCGCAACAAACTCCCTTATTTGCTGCTGCTAAGGACCAGTTCTTGTTAAAGGAGTCCAGCTTATCCCGCCATCTCCACCTGGGCCTACCGCGATGTCGCTTGCCATTATGAGGGACCCATTGGGTTGGTTTGCAAACTGTATTTCTTTTACAACTTAGATATTCTCGGCTTGTAGCTAATTAATCACAGCCGCACGGTTCGATCGATCAGGTTAAGCTACACTACGTCTTTCTCAGATCTTTGACAGTCGTTACGGGTCGTCAGAAGCCCGAAAGTCTGACAACCAGTTTTACTAAGGGGATATCGGATTACCCAATAATTACCCAATTATTGGGTATTCCAATAAAATGTGGAGGTTTTTTTTTTGGTCAGATCGGCAGTCGGATCATGTAAAATACTGTTCTTCAGTTGCGTTCGGTTAGACTGGAAGCTGACTCCAACATAGATGGGAAAAGGCTAAGCATATGACGAACTTAGATCATCATCGAAAGACGTCCACTGCTGGACATCGGCCTCCCCCAATTTGGGGCGGTTTGCCATAATCGCCACGCTGGTTGTAAAATGCACAGAGAACGCTGCTGCCCATTCTCTAGTAAGTCCCTTAGTCACCTCCGACGACACCCACGGGAAGAGATGGGATGGTGCTATTCTTTACGTCCGGCACCACATGGAACATGAAAAATATATTCTATAGAGAATGTGAACTTAGATAGTCTCTATATAATATATCTTAATTCTCTTTTGATGTCATAGTTACCGCGGAGACTGAAAACGTTTTTGCTACACACAAACCCTGAGTAAGGCTGCAACGATAAGCTTGAAGATCCATCTATAATCGAATGCTCATAAAACATCACGACAGTATTCACAGAAGTGATGGGTAGAGGTGTACCTAGTACACCCACATTTAGTGATCAAACTCAAAACTCAAACTCAAACCATTTTCTTTCAAATAAACCTTTTACAGGCACTTTTGAATTGTCAAAAAAAAACGAAGTTGAAGCTAGGTGCCCATTCCAAAACGTGATCTCTGTGGAGAAGAACGTGAAAAAAAAAGTTACGTTTAAGTCTCATGGGTGTAAACCTATTGGCAATAACCTGGCACAAATCGAGACTCTGGGCTACACTGAGAGATTCCAAATGGTAAAACCCAAAACACTTTGCCCGACCCGGGGATCGAACGCTGGACCAGTTTCAACAGTAGCGTTTGCTACCACTAGACCAACGAGGCAGTAAATTATACACGTTAATCAAAAAGCCTCCCTAAAATGTAAATAGGTATAAAAAAAATAACATCTTTTATAATGAAATAGCCATTTAATCGCCCTATATACTCTCATAATTAAAAATAAATTCACAAGCAAAAGTTAATTTCCCTCTGCAATTATCTGCTTCCAAATTGTGTCGAAAATTTTGCGGAACCAAGCGTGTATCGAAACGTTGCTAAGTGCGTTATTTAATTACATGGCGAATGTACTGTTAAACATAATTAAAAATGCCCGAAATATGGAGGAATGTTTGAAGATTTCTGAGGATAATATTTGGCCTTGGCAAGATAAAATAAGATTACCTACCAGGCCTGCAAAAATGGTTGATGCATGTAGTAACTATAATTATTTACTTTAGTATGGAATACCGGTGAAGATCTTAAAAATTTTAAATACTAGAAGTAAAATTTCGTTCAAAACTGCAAAAAAATACGTTGATGATGTGTCTAGCCAGTCAGACAGTTTTTCTATGCCCCATATTGGCTACTAGAATATCTAGTGCTCAATATGGGGCATGGTATGGTATAGGTACGAGTATATAAATATGAACGTATCAGACTAATAATAATCGTACTGGTCTAAGTTTACTTAATCTTTTCATACCCCTTCCACCAATAACACTTTATACCAATAATCACACTAACAAAGCATAACATTACTCGTATTTACTATTTTCTTCCCTCGATCGACTTAAAAGACTATACACTCATCATCCGCCTAGCCTTTTCCCAACTATGTTGGGGTCGGCTTCCAGTCTAACTGGATGCAGCTGAATACCAGTATTTTACATGGAGCGACTGCCTATCTGACCTCCACAACCCAGTTACTGGGTAATACGATACTCCTTGGTAAGACTGGTTGTCAGACTTTCGGGCTTCTGACGACCCGTAACGACTGTCAAAGATCCACAAATGACAGCCGGAACCAACGGCTTAGCGTGCTTTCCGAGGCACGGAGGGGTCTTGGTGTGTAAAGATGGTCACCCATCCACGGAACAACCGCGGCAAGCGTAGCTTAACCTGGCCGATCGACCCGTCCAGCTATTGTTATTTAGCCACAAGCCCCTCTTGACATACTTTTAAGACTTACTCGAAAGACTTTACACTCATATATGAAAATATATCCCGGGGTTAAGCACCGCAGCCTTTCTTGAAACGTCACTAAACACTTTCATCATCAACACTATCATTTCAGCCGAAAGACGTCCACTGCTGGACATAGGCCTCCCCCAAGCTCCTCCACATAGACCGGCTCTGTGTCTCTCGCATCCAGCGGATTCTTGCGGATCTTGTTGGACCACCATAAATTCCTTAATAACTGTTAGCTTGGTGACTTACCCCCTTATTCATAAATGCTGGTTAAAGTTAAGTAATGATTAGCGTCTGCGTAGTGTGTAGCGTTCTGTGTGTATACACATGTTCAAGCAAATAAAATTTCTTTCTTTCTGTTTAACCATACATTTTTGACGTTCAAACATCATTTAACTTTAATCATCGTTTATGAATATGGCCCTTAATTACCAAAAAAAACACCTCAATTATGTGGTCTACTAGTCAGCAACTTAACTGCGCCTTATTGAGCACTAGATATTGTACTTTCAGGCCAATTATCCAATTATTATGTAGAAGTACATTGTCTCATCTTTTCACACATTTCCACAGTACTATTGCCATAAACCAACAATGCTCCCGAGCGTTACCCCTACAAAACACAAGATATTTACTATTTTCTTACCCAGATCGACACATAAGGCTTTATACTCATCTATCAAAGTATATCCCGGGGTTAAGCAGCGCAGTCTTTCTTGTACCCTTCACTTATAGTTCCCGATTTCATTTGTCGGTAGCGGAAAGGATTTTCTTTGTGAACCTGCTTGGCAGACGAGGTACAGTTTAGAGGCACTTTGGCGAACATCCAAGCGGTATTGAAGTGTTAATTTTTCTTTGTTTTGCTATTTTACAATGGATATTAGATATTTTATGTGTGAAAGGACTACCTTCGTACTGTGTCATCTGGGGCTGTACTTATTTAGTCTTATTGCACCTTCGACTTTCGTTTATGAAAGTCACTAGTTTCTGGCACTTCGATCACTTCTGTGTTCTTCTCGCATCTAGCTGACAAGGTCATCAGTCCACCTTGTTAGAGGCCCCATCGGCCATCTGCTCTGTGCCCTGCCCACTGCCACTTAACTTTGGAAATTCTTCGGGCTATGTCGGTTGCCTTGGTACTCATACGAATCTCTTCATTTCTGATTTGATCAGGTAGAGAAACTCCAAGCATAGCCCTCTTCATTGCCCTTTGTGTGTCTTCCAGCATTTTAATGAGGCCCACTGTAAGCGAACAGGGGCCTAAGTCTACTAATTTATAAACGTTACAATGGTCTCTCAATGGTGTGTTTTTGACAGTTTTTGTATGGAAAATCTGTCAAAAACTTACCATTGAGAGACCATTGTGACGTTTATAAATTAGTAGACTTAGGCCCCTGTTTAATGTTTGCTTGTTATCTGTTCACATGTACGACTATTTGACTAGTGATGGCGAAACAGATTATTGGAGACACTGACAATGTATCCTATTAATAATTGTTTTTATTTTTGTACCTACTTACTTATTTAATATTTAGGGATTACATCCGTCCTAACTAAGTCTAATTTATTACTTATACCTTGAATAGAAAAAGCATAATTTGAAAGCTTGGGCGGTCATTTAGGTACAAAATAAAAATTCTGTTAAAAAAGACCTTTTCAATCCCGTTTTTACGATTCGTTAGGTACTCCCTACCTACAAGTTTCTCGACCATTATTCCATTATAAGAACGCAATCGAATGTAAAAATAAAATTCAGAACTTTGTGTAATTTCGTTAAATTTTTGACTAGAAAACTCGGTTACCTGCCTTCTTTAATTCGTTTGTTTTCGAGAATTTTCTCTTCTAAAGATAAATTCCATATGTTGGGTTTCTCACATCAATTTAAACTTTCGTCTTTTTCTTTCTTAATCTTCCCGTTTACTTTATTTAAAGCTCCTCGCTTTGTACAAGAGGATTCGGTCTTGGATAAGTATCTAAGGATTAAATAGGTTACTTTCAACTTTCATCTTGATGTTTGCAAGTTTAGCTGACTAACTTATGGCAATGGAGTTCCTATAAAGATACTGAATAGCGGTTTTATTTTTTGAGGGTGAGAAATCGTCAAATAACTTCACCCTCTCTGGGTGGGGAGGGCGTGTCAGACTTTTACTGACTAAAACCCGCCCGTGTTCCTTCAGATTCCTGTGTGCCAGGGGCCACGGTATCTCTTTCGAACAAACCGCACCCCTGGCAGGCATCGGCCCTTGCGGACTCCAACAGTTATTGTTGACATCTCTTTGAGGCGCGCGTAGAACACAAAGTTCCGTCGACCCGGGCTTGGTCCTTACCGGACAGCGAGCTACCCATTACTCGTTATCCGCAAGCTCGCGCCTGCGGTGGCTAGGAATCAACCTGGGACTCGGGACGCCATAGGCGTCTCCTGCGGCGACTAGGGCCATAAGGTCGCATATACTGCCTCTCCCTCACGTGCGCCGCCTCCCTCTTCGCAAGCATTACTACTTCGCAGAAGGAGGTGACGGCTACCCATGCATTCTCGCTCCGTACCATGGCTTGGATACTGAGCAGCTGTTAGGTCACTTTTTCCCAAACGTCTTAACACTAATTGATAATTATTTTATTGTTCGCCAGTGCTACTGCTGAGCTGAGAACCTCATGGTCCTGAGTTCGATAAACATAAATAAAAGTGACGGCACCTACACCCATGCCCACTCCTTTAAAGGTTACAGGAGTGAAGTTACAAAATGACGATATTGACGATATTGAAAGAGAAAGAACGGCGTGAGAGCTCTCGCAAGTTTGCACGTTGTTCTAGAGATGTAAAAAAGACCTTATTTCGTGCAAATTGCACCTCATTTTACACGTGCAGCCTATGAGTGGATTACGCTCAAAAATCGTACAGCGCCCTTCGCATTCAATATAATAATACGTTCCGGGTGCTGATGGAGCTGTTTCGCTTCTGTAGCGCATCAGGGATGTTTGCTGAAGCTGGGTTGGATTGCTTCTACGCTACGATGCGAAAAAGATGCGCTTCTCTTGTGCGCTGGGTGCGGGCCAGCTCCAACATTATACTGCGGTGTATGGCGAGCAGAGTGGACTGCATATGTGTGAATCGCTGCTGCAAACTCTCCACTTCAGTTTGAGCGTGTTGCAGGGATTCGCATGGTAACTATATGGCAGTTAAGTCTATAGGTTATATTTACTAACATAGGGTTAACAAATATTGTTACTGACACATTTTAATCATTTGTTACTTGTTTTCTTTAAATACAAATAAATACATCAATAATTAAGATAGTTACGTCTAGTATATTTCTTTCTTACTTATTCAGACGAGTATTAACTACTTCATTGCCAAGGTACTTATAAAGTCATGTTCTCACTCACTCAGTCATCTGCAGTTTTTTTGCCAAATATGTTGAGGTGCTGACCTCACCTCGACATTCTAGTCTATCTGCATTCACCTTTTGACGACCCGTAACGACTGTCAAAGATCCACGAATGACAGCCGGAACCAACAGATACGTGCAGCTGTCACTACTTAGTCTTTCAGCTACTCAGTAAGCGGTTATAAATGCCAAGAAATTCAATGAATACCGTAGCTCCATTTAAGTCTCATAATCACCTCTTACCAAACCCAAAGAAAGTGTCTTTATTTCACCATGATCCTCTCTCAAAGGAGTTGGAAGTATGCCAGACAGGCGAAAAGTATTAAGACACTAACACATCACTTAAACACGTTATCAACGTCTTCTATAGACTGAACTTGAATATCATGACAAGTGTCTACGAGTACCATTGTACTTCTATACGAGACAGGCTTTTGGTTTATAAGGGTAAGGTCTCATAGAACGCGAAAAACGATTTTAAAGCCTACTGTGGTATTTGTTTCCCTTTTATTAAAAAACTTCCAAAGTTTATTTCTTTTTAACCGACTTAAAAAAGAAGGAGGTTATCAATTCGACATGTTCAATTTTTTTTTTTTTATGTATGTTCGGGCATAACTCCGTCGTATATAGACGGATTTACAAAAAAAAATGTTTTTTGTTCGAATGGGGTTTATTCCGAAATGGTCCCATTAAAATTTCATATAGATCTGATGATGCGTTTCGGAGACAGACAACGGAACTCTTCAAAAAATTACAGCAAATCAATCGCGAATGCTGCTATCGCATAAATATGCATTGTTTTGACCCCAACGATGACAAATTTTCGAATTGGTGTGGGGTAGGTAAATAAAAAGTGAAAAATAAAAACTTGGCGGTGACAAAGAATTCAAATACACATCCAAAGTCACCAACTTCCGAAATTAAAGTTATTTTGCGCTTTGTAGTGTTTTTTTGGAAGTCGGTTGTTATTTTTTTGAAAAAGTTTTTTTTTTTTGGTGTGAAATCATCAAATATCTTCTCCCGCTCTGGGTGGAGCAGAAGGGCGTGTCAGACTTTTACTGACTAAAAACTCAACCGTGTTCCCTCAGTAGCCTGTGTGCCAGGGGCGGCGGTATCTCTTTCGAACAGCCCGCACCCCTGGCAGGAACTTCAAATGTTGGATGCACAGTTTGTTCCCACGAATACAGGGTTATTCTAAACTAGCTTTTGCGAGTGGCTTCGCCCGGGTGGACGTGAAAAAATGTCCCACAGGAAGATACTACCGGGATTAAAAATATTCAATGTGTTAATTTAGGTTATAAATTATATATATAGGTCCTAAATTGCATCCAAATCCTTTCGGCCATTTTTGCGTGATTGAGTAACAAACATACAAACTTTCACATTTATAATAATAATAGGATAGGGTAGGATAGTGGGACTAACTTTTGCTAGCGGTTTCGCCCACGTGGAGTTCAAAAATATCCCACCGGTACGTACTACCGAGATAAAAAGTATCCTATCTGTTAATTCAGGTTATAAATTATCATAATCTGCCTAGCCTTTTCCCAACTATGTTGGGGTCAGCTTCCAGTCTAACCGGAAGCAGTTAAATACCAGTATTTTATATGAAGCGACTGACTATCTGACCTCCATAACCCAGTTACTGGGTAATACGATACCCCTTGGTAAGACTGGTTTGACAGACTTTCGGGCTTCTGACGACCCGTAACGACTGTCAAAGATCCACAAATGACAGCCGAGACCAACGGCTTAACGTGCTTTCCGAGGCACGGAGGGGTCTTGGTATGTTAAGATGGTCACTCATCCACGGACCAACCGCGGCAAGCGTAGCTTAACCTGATCAATTGACCCGCGCAGCTATTGTTACTTAACCACAAGCGCCTCAGGTTATAAATTATATGTGCGTTAAATTGCATCCAAATCTTTTCAGCCGTTTTTGATTGATTGATTGAAACGTCCATCCATCCTCTAATATTTCGGTTTAGGATTAGTAGAAAAGTCGGATTGGGTAGCTAAACTCCGCAGACGCGATATCTTAACATAATAAAACAACAGTTTTCAAAATAAAGAGCGTTTTTGACACCTTTATGTCAAATATTTGTGGACATATCAGAAGGCCAATTCTCGTAATTAAAAACGTTCGCAGTCATCTCGGCGACAATCGAATTTCAAAAAATTGTCAAAAATCTATAGAAAATCGAGGAATTTTTGACGGATTGACTCTGAGATCAAAATGTGAACGTTCTTAAAATTACCAGAATTGCCCCTCGATTTGTCAATACACACCATGTTCTCTAATAAATCTTAGCTTTACAATTACCTCCGCTACCCGCTCCCGCCCCGCTTGCTATAGCACAGAGACTTTACCACACCGCTGTTCAATATACTGAAGACAGACAGTAACCTTGAACAGTACCTTTGTATCGATAAATAAGACTGTCAGACGCCGCCTCCATAGGACCTATTTCTATTGTCTAAGCAGAATCTATTTTTCAGTAAGGTGACCTAGAATTGTAATGTAAAAATAATAGAAGATAGAAGCTGGGTGGTTTTAAGGTGGGAATAAAAGCTTTTTCGTATTCTCAGTCGGTTTTTTTATAATTTTAATTTTATTTTTATTTTTCACAATTTAGCGGTTTTGGTGTGGTATCTACCCCATAAAAATCAGATACCTTCACTTGCTAAGTAAATACCAGTGAAGATAATTATTAACATCATCAACATACACTAAGTGGACAGAATACGTAATATTATAGAACTTCAAAAAATACTCATCAGAACTTGATCTTTATGTACCCTATAAGTATACCAATAAAAAACTTCAAATCAGTTTATTATTTCCTAATTTTTTAAGATAAATGTGTTTGCAGCCTGTCCATCACAACACCACACAGCAACACACCACACCAGATCACATTACACTACACTACACCACACCACACCACACCACACCACACCACACCACACCACACCACACCACACCACACCACACCACACCACACCACACCACACCACACCACATCACACCACACCACACCACACTACATCAAACACACCACGCCACACCTCAACACGCTATATTACACTATACCCACACCACACAGTATTACACAAACACAATTTTAACTTTTTCATTTTGGTTTTTTTTTTTAATTTCGCTAATGCGTTATAGGTAACGCGGAGGTTAAAAATATATTGTTATTATCTTTAAGATTTAAGTAATAGTCAAACACTGTTTTTGGGAGGGGGGAGGCTGGAAATCTGTGTGACAGGGTTTTCCTAGTGCAGATACCAGTCTCTCACAAAGGATTTATTCAGATGTCGTATTCTTCATTTATTTAATCAAGCAGCTTTTGTGGAAGAGAAATAAACGTTTTTTTTTATTATTATTTAAAAATGTATATTAATGGCGCACTTCAGTGGAAAGAAATATTAAAAAAAAAACAATCAAATTGGTAACAGCCTCCTTTTCTTAAGTTGTTTAAAAATAATAGAAGATAGAAGCTGGGTCCCTGTTAAGGTAGGAATAAAACAACAGCAAATATTGTAACCAATTTTTAATGATTGTAATATTACTTTTCTTCAGTGGAAATTTATGTGTAGGCTAATTATATTAAGTCGATAATGATGGTCTTAGGACCATCACTATATGTATCGGATTTAATTAGACCCCTTAATCACGGTCTGGTGGCGGGGTGGAGACCCAAACTGCTAAAACATGGCTGCTATTTCAAACTGCGCTACTTTTCTGTTCTCTTTTACAGCTAGGGACCTTAAGTATTAGGCAAGTTGACACTCTGTGTGAGAGTGACAATTTTTCGTGAAATAGACATTTTATGCAACTGTCAAAGAATGACAGTTGTGATTTGAGAAGTTTGTATTCAAAATAAAACCCACGTTATACGGAAAAAAATCCTTGATTTTTACTAACAAATAGAATAATATTTTCTTAAACTGCTTATTACCTTGAAATTGCTCACAATTGTGTGAAATTGAATGGCAATCAAGCTGTCATGTACAGTGTTTGTGAAAAATACATTTTAGTGGAAACAAAACAACATCTAGCCATCCATACTTGATCGAGCGCGTATCTATTGTGATTTGATCACAATCGCTGTGTCGATGTCATTGAACGCGCCGGGAAACTTGGGACGATGCCCAAATGTCAGTTGGGGGAACACTGTGAGGCTTTCGTTGGTAAGAGTCTGATATGACGTAGGCGTAGAGTATTCATGAGATTCCTGGAGTTTATACGAGAAATACTACCTACGTTTTTTTGAAGTTTTCTTTACAACTGCTACAAAAACTGAATAAAGATCTCCTTCTTAGCGTGTCGAAGGCTTGTGGCTAAGTAACAATAGCTGCGCGGGTCGATCGATCAGGTTAAGTTACGCTTACCGCGGTTGGTCGTTGGCTGGGTCTTTACATACCAAGACCCCCCTGCCTCGGAAAGCACGTTAAGCCGTTGGTCCCGGCTGTCATTCGTGGATCTTTGACAGTCGTTACGGGTCATCAGAAGCCCGAAAGTCTGACAACCAGTCTTACCAAGAGGTATCGTATTACCCAGTAACTGGGTTGTGGGGGTCAGATAGGCAATCGCTCCATGTAAAATACTGGTATTCAGCTCCATCCGGTTAGACTGGAAGCCGACCCCAACATAGTTGGGAAAAGGCTAGGCAGATGATGATGATAACGTGTCGATAGCAAACTTAATACAGTAAGCCCAGAAATTGGCTACGAGCGTGGCACTTTCAGCAGCGTCCATAGACTCCTGTAGCGTGCAGACAGCAGGACACGCTGGCCACATTGTTTGTGGGACAGCACCACATTTACACTCCAGGGCAGAGTCATCTGTGAATCTCCACCTTAGCAGGTTCTCTTTACTTCGGCCTACCAGAGTCCGGAGTCTATTTAAAGACTTCGCGACCGTTACACGTATTTATTTACATAAATATTATCAGAAAATCATTAATACAACCCTCTAAGATGTATTGATGGTTATTAATTTGATGGTTAGAATTTCTTGGGTTACATTAGAGCATCCTCCTTAAACTCTAAGTCTCTTACTCATAAACACAGAATAAATTTATTCCTTTATTCCGTGTTTATCAGTAAGAGGGTACACTATTATTATTTCTTTAATTTCAAGCAACAGGACCAATATTGTTAGTAACAAAAACTGTTAAAATATGTTAGTAACACATTAACATAGAATACAACAATCTGTGATATCACTGCTGCAAGATGACTGGCCAAGCTGATATCTTGCAGCAGTGGCTCACTAACGCACAATCTAGCCTGCTTGCTACCACAGACAGGATGCTGATGGTGCTGCTCCGCACTTTACTAACCTATAACTCCACATTACAGCTTATGACAAATAATGGTTGCTGAACATTGGCCAAGAGATGAAGCAACGGATAAATATTTTTTTAAGAAGCGTCGATGCCAATTAATATCAAACAGCAGAGATGGTTTCCAAAAATTTCGAAATTGTTATTTTCTTGTTCAAGTTTGAGCATGGTTTCTAGGATTCCTAATTATCTAGTCATCAATTAAATGACATAAATAAATTATTTGAGTTACTCATTAGTTAACCCATCAATAATGCTAACTTTGAACCCTAAAATTAAATTGTGTATGACAATTCCAAATAAATTAAAACATAACTGGGAGTCCCTAGTGGCGAATAGTCGTAACTCGTTGTGAGTCGTTTACGTCTAATGTAGACCTTGGAATAATGACCAGTGTAAAATGTTTCACGTGAGGATGGTATAATAAATGAGTTTAAAAGCAATTTGCAAAACACACGCGTAATGTATCTACTATGTGAGTAAATCTTGCATAACATAACATCACGCCGATTTGATCCACGAATGGTTAGACGGAGGTGTACCTATGACTAATCTATCCACATTTTGCTTTTTTCCCATGTAACAAAAGGCGAACCTATTGATATTATCTGAAGACAAATTCAGACTCTGGGTACGCCACGATTGCGGTAGTAAGTCCCCTCTTTAAGGAGTAAATTGAGAGGCGTCATGACATCTTCACCTTCCGCGTAACGCAGGTCTTCACCGGACACGGTTGTCACAGGAGGTTCCTGTTTTGCATAAGGCGGGAGGAAACGCCCGGGTGTTTCCACTGCGTAGATTGCCCTGAGTACACGCTGGAGCATACGGTGGAGGTTTTCCCGACTTTCCGTGTCCTTTTGAAGGCGATCGGCGGCGGCGATCTCTCGCGTCCGGCCCTGGTCCAGGCCATGGTACGGAGCGAGAATGCATGGGTAGCCGTCACCTCCTTCTGCGAAGCAGTAATGCTCGCGAAGAGGGAGGTGGCGCACATGAGGGAGTTTATGCGCCCTTACGACCTTAGTCGCTGCAGGAGACGCCCTGGGCGTCGGGAATCCCAAGTTGACTATCGGCCACCATAGGCGCGGGCTTGTGGACGGCGAGTAATGGGTAGCTCGCTGTCCAGTAATGACCAAGCCAGGATCGACGGCGCGTTGTGTTCCACGCGCACCTCAAAGAGATGTCAGCACCAACTGGTGGGATCCGCAAGGGCCGATGCCTGCCAAGAGTACGGGTTGTTCGAAACAGATACCGTCGCCCTTGGATAACAGTCAACTGAGGGAACACGGGTGGGTTTTAGTCAGTAAAAGTCTGACACGCCCTCCTGCTCCACCCAGAGCGGGAGAAGTTATTTGATGATTTCCTACGCAAAAGAAAAAAACAGACTCTGAGCTTCTACTGACAAATTAATTACTACTCAATAACATTTATTTTATTTTAGTAAATCTAGTACTGTCTTGTCCACCTGGATATAATTCTCTTTGTGTTTACAGATTATTCGGATTACATTCTAGTTACAGCCGTTGATTTATTTTTGTCCTGCTCATTCCGCCATCTACTTTGTGGTGTAGGTGACTAAGTAGGTAGAAACAGAATATGTAATAAGGTTACAAATAACTGTTCTGAGAGCTTGCTTATATTCTTGCAAGTATTTATTAGCCTATGACATATGTTATGTCCTTCTCACTGAGAGGAGGCCTGTGTCCCAGCAGTGGGAACATTATAGGCTGATGATGATGATGATGATATGTTATGTTAAATTATTTGATAAATAATAATAAAGTTTATAACATTATCTGTACGAACTCTTTTAGTCGTCTCCAACAGTTGTCGGCATTCTAAGTAGAAACATCGAAACAAATTAATAGCTCACAGGCTATTTTAAAGTGGTCCTTACCACAATCTTGGTCAGATCTTAAGAGGAACATGTAAATTTGTGTCGGAAAATGTATTTTTAAAGAACCATACAAATTTGAGTGGATTTTTCGAGTCAGAGCACGCATAAGTCTATTTATAACCATGTTGCTAACCTCAGAACTTAAGGAGCTCAACGATGACGTATAAACGTTGCATAGATAAATATAACAACATCAATCCAGACTATTTGCTTCCCAAAATCTTACCCTTCTGCCCTATGTAACCAAATATCCAACGATTGCTTAGCGACCACGACTGGTCGCTATTTACTTAGCAAAACCTCATCCTTCCACATATTCTATCTATGTTCTACACCCATATAACTCTTGGTTATACTGACAAATGGACACTACATTTCATGTATTATTTATCTATCTGTCCCTATTTTTCTTTTTCAACTTGTGGACTTATATATAGTAAAGTTGACAGGTTTTCCTCCGTAGACCTCCTTCAGAGATTTTGTTTGAAGATATACGCTTTTTCACATCATTCCTTGGGACATTTTTCAAGATTATTATGACATGGCCTTAGTAAGGGTATTTACCTAGATTTGGGGCTGTGTGTTTGGATTATATATTAGGGTTGTGGCGGCCATTTTGATGTTGTGTTTTTGTTTATTTTTTTTCAGATAGGAAATTGATTTGTTTGTCTATATTAGTTGTTGATGTCAAAAATCGAATTGAGACTTGAAATACTATAAGAACCGCGTATTTACTGTGAAAACGATGATTTACCATGAACTATGAAAGCTTTTTTTTTTTTTTTGGGTGGGAAATCATCAAATGACTTCTCCTGCTGAGTAGAGCAGGAGGGCGTGTCAGACTTTTACTGACTAAAACCCACCCGTGTTCCTTCAGTAGCCCGTATGCCAGGGGCTGTGGTATCTCTTTCGAACAAACCCGCACCCCTGGCAGGCATGGGCCCTTGCGGACCCCACCTTTGGTTGCTGACATCTTTGACGGCGCGCGTGTGGAACACAACGCGCCGTCCCGTCTACCACTTTTCGGCCGCAGGGGATAGGGAGAGCGGCTGACGCTATACCGACACTCCTCTTCCCCTGCGGCCCCACCGCGTCCGCCATCAAACGGTGGCGGCCCCGTCCAGGCCACGGAAGGGAAGAGCGCTGCTCAGAAGCACCGGCACTCCTCCTCTACCGCAGCCCGTAACCCTCAGCCGCGATGCCTCCCATTCGACATCGCGGCCCACCTCAGTTGCGGTGCACCTCACCGCAACCTACTTTTTGGCCGCTACGTCAATGGCTTGAAGGCAAAAGCCCTGACGAGTGGCCCCACCTTTGGGTTCCTCTTGGCTTCACCGTGGCCGGAATCCACGGTTACTGAGCCCCCCCGCAACGACAATGCGGGAACCCACTCGGGGGGGAACTATGAAAGGTCAGATGCGCATGTGACTCACAACCGGAGTTGGTATATGACCAGATATACTATTTAAATGAAAATAAACGAAGATTTAAGGCTCATAAAATGTACCGTTCTGAACTTTCTGCTTACTCCCATTGGATAAAAGGCATGAAAGGGATGATATATGTGAGAACTGAAGTTAGAAGATGCCTAGAATAACTTCCTGTTTTTCCTGGATAACGTTATTGAAAAAAAAAATACTTGAACGTAACATTTAGTTTAAAAAAAAACATTTAACAAAGAGGTTGATGATATTCATAATATTAATACTAGAAAAACCTAAGGACAAACTACGTGGTCGCTTTCATCGGCTTCATATGGTTCATAACTCATTTATTGTTCTTGGTATAACCTTTTAAAACAAGCTTCCCTCTTCTTTGCTAGATTTGAGCTAGCGACCTCGACAGTTGATCTATTATATCTAGAAAAATTTAAAATGGTATATTTCGTAACGTTAATTACGTACCTACCATTGTATAGAATCAAGTTCTTTTGAAATAACAGACAGCTGTGCTGCTGGGGAGTTTGTTGCGCCACTTCTTCTTTCCAGCTAAAGCACTAGGAAGTGGTGAAGGGCGGGCGTTTTTTGGGGGACTTTCTTTTGTAATTTTTGACGTTCAAAAAGTGCTGACACCAGCCTAGTTTGAATAAATGACTTTTGATTTTGGTTAAGCGAGTCAGCACTTTTTGAACGTCAGAATGACAGTCCCAAAAAAAAAGCCTTCACCACTTCCTAGTGCTTTAGCTGGGAAGAAGAAGTGGCGCAACAAATTCCCCAGCAACAAAGCAGTCTATTTGATGTAATTTATTCTAAAAGTACGCTATAATGTGAAACAAAATGTATCCCTAAGAAAGAGCATTTGTCTACGTCTCCAACTAGGTATACCTAAAAGACGAATAAATTCATACACACTCGCAAGAAACATCACACAAAACGTATACTTTATCCCCTAAAATATAAATACGAAGTATTCGTCCCACACGGCGATAAATGCTGTCCTACTCGCCTCCCTTGGGACAGACTTGAAGATATAATAAAAAAACCCGGGCAGGCTCTCGTCATATTTCTATACGTTTTTATTTACTTGTTATATGTCGATAGGGACTCTTGACAAATTCTTTTCCTCAAAGGATAATAGATTTTTTCGTGATCGCTGTTTATTTGCTGTTTTGCGCCATTAAACTATCTACTTGAGTTCGTATTGGTACCAACAAAACTGACAGACAATAATGTTAATAATTTACTTTACATGATCAAGTTCTTCTAACTTAACAGACAGCTGTGCTGCGGTGGAGTTTATTTCCGCCATTTCGTCCTCCTAGCTGAAGCACTGGGTTGGACGGGCATTTTGGGGTACTGTCGTATATAATTTTGACGTTCGAAAAGTGCTGATTCTCAGCCTAATTTGAATAAATGACTTTTGATATTGATTATACAGTTTATTAGTGCACTAGCTTTTGCCAGCGGCTTCGCCCGTGTGGAATCCGGAAATTATCCCACGGGAACTAACTAACGCGACAAAAAGTAGTTGAAACAAAAGTAGAGCTGAGAAAAATTGGTTTGGTATGTCTTTGAACCAAAAATTCGAAGACATTTGACATCTACCAAACCGCACTCAGCCCACCCGGTGGATTAGGCACCTCTCACCGAGACGAGGGCTGTGTCCCAGCTGTGAGAATGTTAAGACAAGCATAATCAGCTTATACGTAATGTTCCCACTACTGAGACACAGGCCTCCTCTCTGTGAGAGGGATCGGGCCGCAATCCACTACGCGGGCCCAGTATGAGTTGGTAGGTCTAGGCCATGCCGGTTTCCTCACGATGTTTTCCTTCTCCGTTTTGTTAGCAGTGGCGATTAAGGCGACGATAGATGACAGCTACCTACAGCGATGCACTGCCGCCCGTCGCTCGCAAGAGACCCCGCCTCAACGCGCATCAAGTTTTTCGAAAAACAACCCATGTTGATTTATCAAACACAATTCAAAGAAAAACCGTATACTTAATTTTTGGTGATTAAATTGTATTTTAGATGGTGAAAGTTTCATGGAAATACACCCGATCGTTTTTGCGTGATTATCGTTTTTATGTCCGCGATAGACATTAGTTTACCAATTAATTACATTATGTTATAAAAATATTATTTAAAATATTCACATATCAAATGACGAAGAAAATTGTCTAGTTTCACATAAAAAAAATTCAAATACATAAGACAAGCCGTTTAGACGTGATCTTCAATAAAAAGTCCTTAAAAGTCGGCTGTCTGCCCCTTAAATAATTTACACAAATTAAAGCGCCTGTCTGGGTTGGAACCTATGACCTACATGTCGTAAGTCGCGGCGGTTACCACTGTCACAGTAGGCTGCTTATGCTTTATCAGCAAAAGTGTTTGACATTCTCTGTATTTATCCCCACAAAGGTTGTCTGTAAGAGAATTATGGTGACCTCTAAATATTAAATAATTTCACTTAAAAAACAATTTATATCTGTCATTTATCCAGCTTCGAAAGATAGAAATTATGATCGATAGAACAAATAAATGATAGATTGATATTTTGTCACGTTAACGCTAGATAGATCGATTGAAATCTCGCTTCGACAATGCATTGAGATATAAATGTATTAAGAATTTGATTGAGTAATGCGTTGAGGCATGATTGATAAATAAACATTGAAATAAATAAAATATGAATAGGTATCTAATGTACTGTTTGAGATGCGAGCAAGTACCTACAAATGTGACTTACAAATTTGTGCTATACTGGCTTCTGCCTGCGACTTTTTCTGTTTTTTCTTGTTCCCCGATCTACTGCGTCGCGTCACTTCGCCAACTGGCACTATTACTTCTTTTTTGGTTATCGTTCTTTTTGCTCGACTTCTTAGGGCTGTAGCGTTATGGTTATATTCCATAGCCTTTCGAAAAAAATGAATTTTAGAATGCGAAAAGATTTTTTCAAAATCGTGCGGCAGTTTCAGAGAAAAGCGCTTTCAAACAAACAAACAAATAACCTCTTCAGCTAGTATAGATGAAAAGTAAGTTTATCATCACTGACTTTTATCTTATCAAGATTATAATGAACCTACTGTTCGAGTAGAGATGCGGATAAGTTAACCTTTTTGATTTGTAGGTAACTAATTTTCAAGTTAATAATGAAGGTTAAGGAAACAACATCGTGAGGTAACCGAGACTGGCAAAATTTTGAACGATTCTACACGCAATGAACTGTGGGGTGATTGCGTAATATACTTTCAACAGGAATTGCTTTCATGTAGACAGTTCCACAACATTTATGGCGTTGTTTACGTTGCTAAGCAGACAATTTTTTTGAACGAATGGATTTGCAATAATCTTCAAAATTATTCAGCTTCTGAATAATCGTGTATTGATCAATATCTGCTTGTTCTTTATTTTTTCGAAACAAGGATGAAGCCTCACAGTGCGATACTTAAAATCAAATAAAACTTTATTTCAGACTAAGGTCCATATTTTTGTTAGTATTTTGGAGTAAGTAACAATAGTGCTTAACAACTAATTCATTTGACACCGATATTAAGATCATTTTGCGTTTCCGCAAAGACCACCCCTGGTGTCAAATGAATTAGTTGTTAATAGATAAGTGAATTTTTTTGTAAATAGGTTATGCAATTAATCTATAATTTAATTAAGCTATAGTTTACTTGTACAACCATGTTTTTTTGTAATATTATTAATAAAGGCTATAATAATAACAATAGTGCTTAGATAATAGGTTAATATTGTTAGTTTTTACTAATTATTTATTAAAGTCCTACGCTTGAAGTCACCCAAGGGACCCGACGAACTGACCTTGCTCAAAATTGTTAATTATTATGTAGTATTTTTTAACTTTTACTATTTGGTTTTAAGATTACGAATTAAATGTAAGTATTGTTGTATTAGGTATATTGATTGTATTTAATTTTACCAAAACTATATCTTCTTATAGCATACTGTATATCTAGATATACAATGTGCGATTGTTTGCTTTCCCAAATAAAATAAAATAAGAGATCTTTTTCAAAATGCTGTACAAAAAAAAAAAAATATAATAGAAAAATAATTACCGGATAGTATCAAATATTGTAGGCTCGAACTGGCTCATTGGCTATAAATCCTCATGGTAAGTTATTCGAATCTAAGGCGGCCTTGTAGTTGCCAACTTAAATTAATGGATCTATCCGCTGTCAGGCTTTGCGCGGGCGAACATCTTTTGTATATTCAGATTACCCTGTGCTTATAAGGCAATGGGCACATTTAAATATCAATCTGGATTAATTGAATGATGGTTTATCAAGACAGAGACCCATGAAATACTCAATATTGCGATGGTCAACGCGGAGATAAGAACGCATGGTGCACAAATATGCACAACTACACATTCCGACTGCTTTAGCATCCGAAAAAGCTTACGAGGCCACCTCAGAAAAGCATGCCCTGGTTAAAAAAGAGGTGGAAAATTGTCGACCAGAACAGGCTGTCCAAAGAATGACTTAAAAGATAGGGTGAACTCCAATGGCAGTAACGCACCTGCCAATTGGATCATCTCATCTGCTCTAAAAGACATCTGATCTGACCGGATTAAAAATAATAATTATGTCGTTAAATTACCAGTCGTATAGCATTTTACTCGAAGGTCGGGCTGCTGACATTGAATCCATAATCATTTTGCAAAAGAGAGCTGTCAGAGCCATTTATAATCTACGTCGCCGCGAATCCCTCAGTGAACTATTTAAAAGGACGGTATTTATTATGACGGTACCTTGCCAATTCATTTATGAAAATATCATATGCAGGAAAAGTTTTCGGCCAGTACGCAAACTGTAACCATGAATTCAACATATCATTCTAGACCCCAAAAGACAAAAAAAAAAACAGATATTCCATACATTTTGACCGCGTGGGTATTGCACTTTTCTGTGAAACAGCGGATTTTTTTTTTATAACCGGCGAACAATATCTGCGGTAGAATGATATGTTGAATTCATGGTTACAGTTTGCGCACTAGATGAAAAACTTTATTTTTAATAAAATAAGTGATAGACATAATTCTAAAACTAGAAACAAACACAAAATAGACACATCAGTTATTATATTAGTTACTTAAATTTTATTATTACTATTTGTGATACCTATTTTGATAGAAGGCATCTCATATAATACATATGAAAACACGTCTAAAATTTGGTATCTCCCTATAAGTAATTAAGTTAAGAAAGTCAGTTGGCAGTCGCTTCATATGAAATTCTGTCGCACAAAACTTGAGCAAAGGCTTGATGAGTTGAGTAAAGAAATTCCAAAACTTTTATTTTCAATCAAAGTTTATCAAAATATAAAAGTTTTTTCTTGTTAAATGGACTGGAAAACAGGTTGTTGACCTTATTTATGAACAAATTGAATATAAATTTTTAAGTTTCGAACTTATTAAAGTTTAATTTTTGTCATCTTATTTAACAAAAGCAGTTGGTACCGTCTTCCATTCATGGAGCTTTTGCAGTTGCTACGGGTCGTCAGAAGCCCTAAAGTCTGACAACCAGCCCTACCAAGAGGTGTCATGTTACCGAGTAAGTGGGTTGTCGAGGTCAGACAGGAAGTCGCTCCATGTAAAATACTGCGATTCAGCTGTATGCAGTTTACACTGGAAGCCGACCCCGACATAGTTGAGACAAGGCTAGGCTGAAGCAGGTAGTGACTCTGCGCTTGCGGCCACGCAACTGAGTACCCTGATTCCCTGTCTTTTATTACACTACACGATCAAACACGCGGTAGGAAAGCATAGATCGGAACCCCTCGTTCGCCCTGTTTAGGGACCCTGACTCCCTGTTTTCATCTAATGCAAATGTTTGCCTTACTTAGGAAGCGACTGGACCTCACGAGACAGGCAATCCCAGAGTGAGGCCAGGGTTTTGTAAAATCTAGTACTAAGTAATCTAGGCTTTTATGTAATCTGTTACTAAACCCGGTTTCAATTCAAAAGTTTTTTTTTTAATATCTTAATTTAAAAAAAAAAAACTATTACTCTTGTCCTTTAACTCAAAAACCTCGAATCAGAACTTTAAATAATTGTTTCTAAGGCCGCACGTTATACATTTCGTAGTGTTAGTTTTATTTTTATGTATTTTTGTGGTGTACAGAAAATAATAAAAAATAACCGAATTGAGGAACTCTTGAATTTTTTGAAGTCGTTTAAACAGATGGTCATTGTCGCCTATAGAATACAAAATGGACCGCCGGTGTAAAAGACAAAACTAAAAAGTCTCATGTGACTACATATGAAGTTCAATATGTAGGTAGGTATAATTTATAATACTGTGGGCACATCAGTCAATACTCCAAGGGTGTGTGTTGACTCAAAACCGCGAGGTTGCGGGTTCGAATCCGACCTCGATCTACATTGCGGCGTAACCTACAAACAGATAGTTTAACGTTTACCGGGAAATCGTTAATTAATTTATGTTAACATTCTGGTTTTCTTACTAATTGCTTAATTAGCATTAAATGTTGATGTTAAAATCATGTGCATGGGAGGATAATGTCTCTGTTAATGCTAAAGCCTTCCAGTTTCGGAATTGTCTAATTATAATCTGAATTATTTCCGTATTTAATTATCATCTGTAAAAGGTAACCTGGTATTAATGAGAATTGGTAATATGAGAATTTGACGGCACGGTTGACGCAGTGGTTAAGCGATTGACTGCTGCGCTACGTGTCGCGGGTTCGATTCCCGCACGGAACAAGTATTTGTATGACCTACAATTAGTTGTTCCGGGTCTGGCTGTTTGTGTATGTGAGTTTTAAATGTTTGTAAACGCACCCACAATACAGGAGAAATTCCTAGTGTGGGGCAAAGTTTTTCGTAAAAAAAAAAAAAAAAAATAGTGAAATATCAAAATTGGAAAACGTTTTGAAGAAAGTAATTGGTATGGCCCTGTTTAAACAAGATAACAATTGGGCATCGCCAAATCAGTTTTTTAATATGAGAAAACAAAATCAAAACCTACATACAGGAAAAGTTTTTATCCAGTGCACAAATTGTAACCATGAATTCAGCATATCATTCTAGACCCCCTAGCGCAGAAATTTTTCGCCGGATACACAAAAAGAAATCGGCTGTTTTAACTGCGTAGGTATTGCACTTTTCTATGAAACAGCAGATTTTTTTTTGTGTATCCGGCGAAAAATTTCTGCGCTAGGGGGTCTAGAATGATATGCTGAATTCATGGTTACAATTTGCGCACTGGATAAAAACTTACCCTGTATACCTACACATATGCACTTGTGAAACGTCAGAAATTAGGTGCATGGACTAACTATTACAGGTAATAAAATCTACAAAATTAAGTGGTCGTGAGCATTATGACAAGTCATCCAATAAGGAGAACACTCAATCTACAATTTGGATTTTTACTCTCAGGATTCGAAAAACCAACATTTTTATACGAAAACATAACTCAAGCGAGATATCTAATCCAATCAACTTTCCAGATCAACATTTCCAGCCAGCACCTGAATCAAATCTCAAATCATAAACTGCCAGAGATCCCAAAAATGCAATCTGTAAAAGATGTGACTATGTCATAGATCAAGTTGGGTGTCGCATACTGTATGCGGAACCCCAATATATCTTTAATAAGGGTTCTTGAGTGTCCCTCTACATATTATATCTTTTCGGGAACCCTTTCATATCTGTAACGATGGAATCTCCTGTTTTTTAGGAGTTATTTGGGTGAAGGCAATTTCTGTTGCTTCTTCATTAGACCTTATACTAGTAATTGTTTTAAAACAATCTGAAATGGTTTGTTTTGCTAGTTGTTGTGGCGTAATTTGTTTTATCTTTTCTTTAGCGTAAACTGTCCTAACGGTGGGCAAAGGTCTCCCCTAAGTCCTTTCCGGAATTCTTTTCCTGCACCATCTTGATCCGGTCCTTAAGGTACGCGTCCAGGTCATCTTGCCATCGTCCATCTTCAGGCAAACATTCTGTGGAGACTTTTCCCCAGCAGATATCGTGCATGCGGCTGATGTGACTCACCCAATCCCACTTAAGCAGTGATGATCGCGAAGAGGGAGGCGGCGCACGTGCGGGAGAGGCAGTATACGTCCTCACGGCCCTAGCCGCTGCAGGAGACGCCCTGGGCGTCGGTAATCCCAGGCTGATTCCAGGCCACCGTAGGCACGGGCTTGCGGACGGCGAGTAATGGGAGCGCGCTGTCCGGTAAGGACCAAGCCCGGATCGACGGCGAGTTGTGTTCCACGCGTGCCTCAAAGAGGTGTCAGTATCAACTGGTGGGGTCCGCAAGGACCAATGCCACTCAGGGTGCGGGTTGTTCGAAAGAGATACCGTGGCTCCTGGCCACTGATGTGTTATTTGATGATTTCCCACCATCAAAAGAAAATTAAAAAGCCTAGCAGCCTTCTTGCCTACATTTCATTGACTAACGGTAAATATTGAATTTGCCTGTGGGTGCGCGAAACAGCAGCTATAGGATAGCTGGTGTATTGCTGGTGTTCTTGTAGTTAAAAACGTTTTAATTTAAGATGCAATTTTATCTCAACGACTATCAATGTCAGAAACTCGAATGTAGAAAGTTACATTTTTGAAAAATAGAGACTTATTAGAGCGTGAACAAAATATTACATAACATCACACCTGTATTCTCCGAAGACATCCTGAGCTGTATGAACACCCACTTTCACCAGTTAAGTTTAAGTATCTTCTATTTAATGGGAGCGTTCAAAAAACTGGGGCAATTGCCCCCTGTTAACATAGCGCAAAACCGCGCTGGAATGCACCATTTTCTTCACCGCGTCAACAACAATAAATGTGCAATATTATGTACATGCCTTACTGAAACACTATCTTGGAGCTCCATTTTCCTCGCTTCCTTTCGCGATCACGCTAACAAGGTGAAAATAGTGCAGTTTCCAACACATCTAGGTATACATTTATTACAAAGGCTTTATATTGTTTAGTTTGTAAAGTATGTAGGGCTTGTGGATTAATCTAGCACCCATATTTTGCCAGTTATGGTTAAATCCCATGTAATAGGCGCCAACCTAATGCCATCAACCGGGCACGAATCCAGACTCCAGGCTGCAATTAAGAAATACCAGATACAAAAACTCAATAACACTTTGCCCGATCTGGGAATCGAACCCAAGATCTCATGCTCAGCAGTAGCGCTTGCAACCAAACCCAACCAACACCAACCAACGATTAGTGACCAACGAGGCAGTCTAACTACGGATCCGATTCCGAATTTTTTTTCAATATTGGGAAGCTATAGTATGGTCAAGTATCAAAGGATATTTTCCTCGTGGGCAAAGTCATGGACAGAAACAAGCCTTCTACCTCAAGGAAAAGAAAACAAATAAATTTCAGGAAACCCTTTTACCATAATCCAATAAGATCCCAGGAATCCCTGCTAAAGACCCAACTTCCTGTGACCCGGGCCATTTTCAAATTTAGTTCACTGAAACTGCCTTAGTGGCTGTATTTAGCAGTTTCAGAGTACCTCAGGAATGTCTAGTGCAATATGTACCGGTACTCTAGGACCCAAGCTCGTTAGGCACCGGTCCCACCGCCGATGATGAAGCGAGTAGCTTTCAACGATTTTCTCGCTCAAGAAACGTACAGATGATTGTTGGTCCCGTGGAAGTAAAAGAGATACAAATATTAGTAGCTGATCGCTGACTGTTCACATCGCTGGCGAGTACTCGTTTGTCGCGGTGACAAGAACTATCAAAGTGAATTCTCGGTCAGCCAAGCTCGTTTGGCGGCCAGAGCACCCGCTGAGAGACTCATGCATGGTTCATACGCTTACTGATCGCCGTCACGCGAAGTCGTCGAGGCGAAGCAAAAAAGAGGGTTATGATTTTGGCCGGTATGTATGTACGTATTTACGTAAATATGAATGTATACTTAGATAGGTTAGACTAAAAGCTGACCTTTTCCCCACTTTGTTGTTTGGGAAAAGGCTAGGCAGATAATTATGATGATGTATATATGTGTACTCATTTGTTCTCTCATAATTTCTGAATACTTATCATAATTTAACAAATGAGGCACCGTTGAAAGCGTCTTGATCGTCCGCTATTTATATGTGACGTCACATTAAGTCCTCTAGACCAACTAAATAATATATTCTAACAGTAGTAAGCGATCTTGATTTGTAGATTTGTAGACGATTTTCGTTCTGTATTTTTATTCCTCTAAGTACCTGGTGCTTATTAACAGGCCTGCACTGTCCTCCCATACCTATTATCACTATAATTTGAAAACTTTGTAAAAGCCAATTATTTTTAAATGAGAAACCGTGGACTTTCTTGCCGACTCTTCTCCGTAGAGAAGCAGCATATTGGAACCGTGCACCTAGCTTTTGACGTTTCATAAGTGCCCATGCAGGTTTATGTGAAATAAAATATATTGATTTGATTTGTATTGATAAGCTTTCAGGCAAAGTGGCATAGCACCAAGGCTTTCAAATGAGAATATTGTCTTGTATTATAATACATTTTAAAGAGCGTGAAATTTCAGTAATCGGGTGTACGTTGCTACTTACTTTTTTAGTTGCTAGCTCTACTCGTTTTACGTTTACCGCCAGCGGTGGGACCTTAGGCGTGGACTAAATATGGCCCAGAAGTACCCACTACAACATCTGAGCTACCACTAAATAATACATCAAAGTAAAACTAAAGTGCCATAAATAATTTATTTCAAAGGAACATAAATTTTGGTCTGAGCTCCGGTTTTAAGTTCCGAAACTGAATTACATGGGTTTCAGTATTTATCAAAGCTGAAATACAGTTGAAACTGTGTCCAACTCAGATTCTGTGTCAAGTAACAAACTTAGTTAGTGCTGGTCGCGTTTGGTTTAGGCGTTATATTCGATGTCGCTTCTTGGGTTTTCATTAAGAATTCTGTGTATTTCTGGATTGATGCTTATTTAACTACCTGATAGAAGGCAAGAATAAATGGATGAAAAAACGATTTGAAAATCGAAATGTTTAGTAACTTGTCTTATTACACCAACTTACTCACACCACACACCAATACAACACATCTTCACAGCACACTCACACCTACTATTTTCTTTCCACACATCATCATCTGCCTAGCCTTTTTCCAAATACGTTGGGGTCAGCTTCCAGTCTAACCGGATTTAGCTAAACACTAGTATTGTGTACGACTGCCTATCTGACCTCCACAACCCAGAAATAAGTGCATGAAACATCAATTTAAACATTGAAATGTTTAACAACTTGTCGTTTCTCAATATACGATTTCTGTATTAAGTATTTAAAGTTGAGAAATGTCAACCTCTAGTCTAGCATTACTTAAGGTGACTACTTCAATGTAGTTCCGGGAAATCTAATACTTCAGCGCTGTCAGCAAAAACGATTTGACGAACAGTACCAAAAATATATTTTATATTTGGGTGGCCTGCAAGAATTACTCATACGGCCAGACTATGACCAAAACCCGCAGAATACCCACAAAGACCCACATAATGCTTACATTCACAATAATTAAAATTTATAATATTTATGCTTCACAAAGTCTACTTTGTGTAGTAAAAATAACACATTATAAAAACTTTTTTCAAAAAAATAACAACCGACTTCCAAAGAAACACTACAAAGTGCAAAATAACTTTAATTTGGGAAGTCGGTGACTTTGGATGTGTATTTTAATTATTTGTCACCGCCTTCCGAAATTAAAGTTATTTTGCACTTTGTAGTGTTTCTTTGGAAGTCGGTTGTTATTTTTTTGAAAAAAGTTTTTATTTTTCACTTTTTAGTTATCCACCCCACACCAATTCGAAATTTCATCACCCTTGGGGTCAAAACAATACACATTTATGCGATAGCAACATTCGCGGTTGATTTGCTGTAATTTTTTGAAGAGTTCCGTTGTCTGTCTCCGAAACGCATCATCAGATCTATATGAAATTCAATGGGACCATTTCGGAGTAAACCCCTTTCGAACAAAAAAAGAATTTTGCAAATCCGTCTATATACGACGGAGTTATACCCGAACATACATAAAAAAAAAAATATATAAACATGTCGAATTGATAACCTCCTTCTTTTTGAAGTCGGTTAAAAATGTATTTTCATGTTTTATTTCCGCTTATGGTATTTGCACGTTTCTAAAGGTGCCAAAGTCAATGCCAAATTCTGGGCCGACACCATTTAGATTGCTATCGACACGCTGAGAATAACATAAGGTATGCCACAGGCAATGTATTGACACCGCGTAAATCAGGCTTTACTCAAGTAATTTCTCCAAATTTCAATACCAATGCAACATCGACATTTACACTACATTATTTGCTCAATTAGATATCATTAGATCTCTGAATGCTCTCTTCTATAATTCAATCGAAGATTCAATTTACTCGTCTTCATAATCTATTGAACATCCTCAGATGCTCCCAAGTTCTATTGGTAACTTAACCAAGTCTTATATGTAATTTGATTCAAGTTAAGTTAGACTATAATTACGCAATTATGTTTGTACGGGATCGGGACTTCGGTTCGATCGGTTAAGACGTTAAGTTCCTGGTATATGCAAAAGTAAATTTTCTATCATGGATTTTGAAGGTGTTTTTAATTTAATGGCGTGGGCAGACTGGGTAGTGTTATTTGATTTGGCGTGTTTACTATAGCTATGCCATTCAATCATTTTTTTTTTAATATGTAGCTGTTGTACCAAGTATACTACTATTATCGTGTTAGCTTCAACATTTTATACCAACAAAGTTAATCCGGTGAACCACATAATTTATATAACCATGAAATATATTCTAAAGTTATTACAATAAACTGTGGCACCTGCACTTCAACTAGCCATTGTATTCCCATTCGATTACATCTCAGTACGACAAAACAGCATTAACAACCTATTTCCATTCGCAACTCCACCAGAATAACATGCCTACAATTTCTAGAACGTAAATAATTTAGAAGTAGCACACAAATACAATTTAATTTGAAGCTTAGCTCCTTCAGAAAACGTATAGAATTCTCTTTGAACGAACACACACACTTCATCATCTTAACAAAAGTCTGCAATGCAATGAATGTCACCGTAGTGTTGTGCTTGACAAATATTGCACAAGTCTCGTAGTTTCCCGTAGTGCTTTAATATGGTACCGTAGTGCCGTCTTATTATAGTCTATTCACAACACTATACGATTTTACAGTCAGTCAGATTGCAACTTGATTGTGTCGTGCGATTGTGCAATTCTCAGGTGGAGGACTCAACTATTCTTATCTTTGTAGTAAGCTAAAATTAATGTTGTGATCAGATGAACATAAATCAAAACCAACCAAGGTTATTTTGTAAAAGACAAAAAAGCAAAGCTTTTGTAAAGCTTTACACTGTGGTAGAATATTATCACTAAGTCGTAGCCGAAGCTTATTTAATTTTATTCTCACTGCAATTATACATATAGACCGAGTCCGATGTCGCCTATTCAATGGTCCTTCGAGCCGGATCATCGAATGGGCTCAGTCGGATTTAATAATAAAAGAAGTAGTGGACTGTATTAAAATAGGAACATACCATAATTTACACACAAAATAACGTAGCTATAGAAAATAAATAATGAAATACCCGTAGTGGCGCTCGTTTGTGAGTTGTGTGGCTTGGAGAGCGCGCAGTAGCCGTCGCATACCCTTACACCTTGCGCTTTTCTACTGTTGATCATGCGAATATGTGGTGCGCCGACAATTATTGTATCCACAATTTAAGACGTCAATGTAAACACTCGGTTCCATTGCAGACACAGAAATAAGTTTTTACGTGAAGGTTATATCATCATGTTTTGCCAAAAGATTTTCGATTTTGTGCAAAGTGGCTTCCAGTCTCATCATAACGTCTTTAAGAGCTATCGCGGACCAGTGGTAAAGGTCGTGGGTCTTTGAACCCAAGCAGGCGGTTAAATTGTGGAAATACAATACATCAATCACCACAGCTCTCAAATCAGTGGAGAAAAACATCTTGAGGAAACTGGCATATCCCAGAACCAAAAAATCGAACCACATCTACCAAACCGCATTGGACTCGCGTGGTGGGTAACAGCCGAATGAGAACATTATATAGCGGCGAAATCCATTAGTGGGCACATGTTTTTCATTACTACCTACATAAATATCTACAGTTAGATCTTATCCTGCGTAGGTTGAAGCCCTCATTTAACTTGTCAAACTTCGTGAAGATACATAATGTAATACACAAATCAAGATATGTCTACGTGTCGAGCATTCTACTTCATCAGAACTTATGGAACATTAACTACATCACTAGAGCAAAACTTCTCAAACCGTGACAAATGTTCTCGAGTCTTAGGTTATTAAAGTCTGCTGTCGGCACTATTAATAGTGCTGCAGCTGCAATATGACAGCTCATTGTGTTCGTAAACCTTTGCAACGTAGACCGTTTAACAGTTAATAGATATTTTAATGTAGGGTTTATTTTAGTTATGTATGGCTCGCAAATTGTTAATTAAATTTTAGGAATATCAAATATCTTTGACGCAAGTGTTTCGACTTCAGAAAGAGAGCTGGAAGATTCAAAACAAAAGTCAATGTATTTTTTGATGATTTTCTTTATTACCTATCTGTAACTAGATATAATTCCTATGAAATATAAATTTCTTTGAAACAGTCATCTTTTTAAAGGCGTTCACCCAACTGTGCGGCCGCAAAGACGGAGTTATGTTTTTGTCGCGTATCTTTGGATCTTTATATCGGCTTCTTTATACCTTCGAAGCATCCTAAAGTGAATCCGAAGTATCTTTCGACTTGTTTCGGTCACGCGAAGGTTATAAGTAGTTTTTTTTTTTTTGGTGGGATATCATGAAATAACTTCTCCCGCTCTGGGTGGAGCAGGAGGGCGTGTCAGACTTTTACTGACTAAAACCCACTCGTGTTCCCTCAGTAGCTTGTGTGCCAGATCCTTCGGTATCTCTTTCGAACGGACCCGCACCCTTGGCAGAAGGTTATAGGTTAGGTTTTGTTTGTATAAAATCAAAATGGCGGACCTTGGACGTCATTAAGTAGGCATAAAAAGCCAACAATAACGAAAAGCCTTGAGGAGAAAAATTGAAAAGTTAAGTAAATTGCTGCAGTCTGGTTCCCAAATTTTTGATTGTTTTACAAAACTAAAGTTAAATTATTGCATAATCAATTAATAATCAGCCTATGAGTAATATTCACACTGCTGGGACACACGCCTTTTCTCTGTGAGAGGGAGTGGTATGTAATCTACCACACGGGCCCAAAGCGGGTTGGAAGATGTCTCATGACTTTGGTTCTAGGACATGCCGGTTTCCTCACGATGTTTTCTTTTACTGTTTTGAGAGCAGTGGTAAGAAATTAAATTCTTGGTTCGAACCAACGACCAACAACTCGTAAGTTGGAGCGATGCCACTGGACCACTACTGCTTACCATAATTACCCGACGCCAATTAACAAATTCCTTTACTACTACGCCTTCGTTCTTTAACGTCTATTCCAAGAGCTTTTCAGCAGCTTTACTTAAGTTTTAATTAAGTTTGTGTAAGTGAAAGCATTAGAGGTGCAAAAAACACTATCGTGTCATTAGACTGTGTTGCTAAGTTAATGTGAGCTGTTGGAAACTGAGCCAAATTAACTAAGTTAAGACTTAGAAACATGGCGTAACTTAGTTCTATATTGCGGTAAGGTATAGTGGGTAAGACAAAAATGTATGAGCTAAGTACATAACGGAACAAAGCAATCTTAAATATTTTTCGGTTTTGGAAAATAATTACATACATAATCATATTTATTAGGCGTATCTGTGGAGAACGTTGTTGGTTGCACATACAAGTACATGTATATATAACTTCCTATGTACTATTTATTTGTAAAATATAATGTGTAATTGTTTGTTCTTCCAAATAAATAAAATAAAACAAAATAATTATTTTATTTACTTAGGAAGTAGATAAGGACTTTAAAAAAGGTGCTTGCAAAACTTGTGATCCATATACAGTCTATCTTGAATTAGGCATGCAAATATTGAAAACATTTATAAAAAAACTTCAGTGATTTTTTTTTTTTAAAATAGAATATTACAACAGGCCCATTATTACTTTTGACGTAACATAATCATCACTGATGGCCATAGGGCTCGCCCCATGACTTCCAGCTCTTTAGATCCAGGGCCGGTAACTGGTAACATATTAGGAAAATTAATAGTTTATGACATTGACATAGATCTCATTCATCGCTTTCCATCAGACGTGATCGAGTCCATACAAACAGGGTAAAAAAAATACACCCTGCGTAAAGTCGAGTTGATACCATTTTCATGGTAGCGTTTAAGTACTGGAAGGGGTATCATATTGCACAGTTACTGGATTGTGGAGGTCAGATAGGCAATCGCTCCATCCAGTTAGACTGGAAGCCGACCCCAACGTAGTTGGGAAAAGGCTAGGCAGATGATGATGATGAGTATGTAGGTACTAAAGCCATTTCATAAAACTGTCAACGCGAGCCTTAAAGACAATCCTAGAAATTCAACAATATTCTCCTAATAGAGGTGTTACGAGGTGTGTTTACGGAACATTGGAAATTCAAAGTGAAATTGTCGAGAGCATTTGAGCATTGAGTACGAATCAGCAGTACGAATACGTAATGATGTATTAAGTGAATCGGGTACGTCATTTACATTACATCAAATAATGGAGTCCATGTGGATGTGGAGTCATTTAAATTGATGCAGTATTGCAGTAATCGAAACAAGTGCGGATTTACGAGTCTGATTTAGTCTGTGGGTGGCAGATTGATTGAATATCTACTAATAAAGATAGTCAACAGCATATCTCTGCGATTGGATATCTTCACTTGATCTTTGGCGGAATTCTAGAGGGTGACATATAACGCATTATCTTCTGTGTAAACTGTATTCATTTAGTTATTTATAAATTTTATGTGATTTTTCACTGTCAGTCAGAACAGTTCAAAATATTTAATTTTTTGTTGTTAGTGGTATTGTATTCCTTTTTGGGTAACGTCTCTAAGTGGGGAAATTATGACTACATTATTTTATTGGGTTTCCCACCTATAATAAATTGTATAATTGTTAATAGTAAATAAAAAAAATCAATAAAAATACTCGTATTGCAGACAAAGGTAGGTTTGTTTACAATGCGAGTATTCAATCAATCTGCCGACCCTTCGTCCAACTATATTCGTACGGCTTCTAGTCTTACTAGATGCTTACTAGTTTTTTTATATGAGAATGGAGCGACTACCTTACTGACCTCCACGACGCAATTACTGGGTAACAGGATATATACCCTTTCGTGATTCTGGCGGTCAGAATTTTTCGAACAAAAAAATAATTTTGCAAATCAGTCTATACAGGGTAAGTTTTTATCCAGTGCGCAAATTGTAACCATGAATTCAGCATATCATTCTAGAACCCCTAGCGCAGAAATTTTTCGCCGGTTGTACAAAAAAAAATCAGCTGTTTCATAGAAGAGTGCAATACCTACGCGGTCAAAATGTATGGAACAGCTGATTTTTTTTTTGTGTATCCGGCGAAAAATTTCTGCGCTAGGGGGGTCTAGAATGATATGCTGAATTCATGGTTACAATTTGCGCACTGGATAAAAACTTTTCCTGCATATGACGGAGTTCTGCGAACATACGTAAAATAAAAACGAAAAATATTTAAAACATGTCGAATTGATGACCTGCTTCTTTTTGAAGTCGGTAAATAATATGACACGCAACCATAACGAATATAGCTTTATAGAATTTTAATAATTATAAATCATTCAAATTATCAAAACAACCCTTCAAGTACATTTAAACCCAAGCTACAATATTTTGCGTGACTTCAATTGATGCACAGTTCGCATGTGGCGATGTAGATCCGCCGCAGAGTCATTAATACGTGACAGTAAGATAAACTTACTTCCAATAATATTACTAGGCACCAACCAAGATTGTTTGTTCTGTATCGATCTGACTTGCTGATGTAAGAGCGCTGGTAACTTAGTTAAGACTTCATTATGTTTGGCAGTTAACGCAATTTGCGACTCTCTGGGAAGATTGATTTCAGCAATGCGATGCTGTATTTCTTTTTTGTAGGACTTTTTCGATCGTTATTCGTTAATTCTGTTAGTCTCTTTTTTATTATGTTGATTCTTTCTTTATTTTTGTTTCTAAAAAATATGTTTTCGTTTGTTTTTAGGCCTGATTCCATAATCAAACAAACATCTTAGTAACACTGCTGACATCAAAGCCTGGAATAATCTTTCTAATCTTTAAAGGTTTCACAAATATTTTTGCGCGGTTGGTAGATGTCACATGTCTTCGGATTTTTGGTTCTAGGTTCTACATGCCAGTTTCCTCACGATGTTTTCCTTCACCGCTTTGAGAGCAGTGGTGATGAAATAATTTACACTAAGTACAGCGCCTGTCTGGGTTCGAACCTAACCTAACCTAACCTAACCTAAGACCTACATCTCGTAGACGCGGCCGTTACCAGTGGCCCACCACCGCGTTCCCATATACCATGGAGGATAGGATACCATACATTTATCATAATTAAAATCATGTTCGCTCTTTGTCGTCACGTCACTGTTATTGCTATTTTCGTTATTTTTCGGTGTAAAAAGTAGCCTATGTCAATTTCAAGCCCGTAAGCTATCTCCATACAAAGAACAATGTCGATCTATCCACTCTGGTCCTGCGTGAGCGCAGAACAAAGAAACACTTTCACATTTATAATATTTGTAGGCTCTCTACCCTTCTCCTCATTAGCAGGGAGGTGTGGGGACTCCCCCTATATTCCTTTAGCGAGGTGTTGTCACAAACTGAGCGAGGTAACACAGTTAACGCTGTTAGTTACTTTAACTTCGTTTTAATTCCTGGTTCGGTTCAATTTACTGCGGTCGGTAATAGATTTACATTGTTTGGTGCTCCGAGACGCTCTATTAGCGTTGTTGGTTATATTATGGGTGGTTTGTGGAACTTCCTTGTATTTAAATACTGAAAGTGGCATTTTATTTCAGTTAGATTTTTTGTTGATAGCTTTTAGGGCCATATTCATAAAAGGTGATTAAAGTTAAATGATGTTTAAACATCAAAAATGTATGGTTAAACAGACGCTAATCATTAGTTAACTTTAAGCAGTGTTTATGAATAAGGGGGTCAATGTTTCATCAGAGACAGGCAGAGGTATTTTAAAGTACACTCATATTTGTCCAGCTATGTTTAAGTCCCATGTGATATAGGGCAACCAGTCAAACATAGAACAAAGCATGCACTAAAACCATATTCTATATATATGTATAATATACACGCCAGAACTTACCGAAAAAATCCTGAAAGTAATACTCATAAGGTTCCACAAATAGGACACGAACCCAGGACCTCCACGCCCAGAGGTCGTATCATTATACCAATGAAGTAGTCACTAACTAACTATCCAGTATCGTCCCACTTGTGGGCAAAGGCCAGGCTTTCCCTTTTCCACACAATTCTGTGTTTTGCTAGTGCTGGCCGCCATCTTCGTTTCGGCCTGCCGCGATGGTGTGTTTAGTGAGACCGAGTCGGTGGTTCTTTTAGCTCAATTGTCATCTAACATTTGACAGAAATATCGGCTTTCGCGCAGTGTTCTGTTCCTTAAACGGTCCGTTTGGACGCCCAGGGTACTGGGCTCCATGACTCGCTGGTAAACCTCGAGCTTTGGACCTCTGCTGAAGTGTCAAAGACCAGGTTTGAGCACCATATGTGTAAATGGGGAGAAAACACACGTTCATTATTCTCCTTTTGATAATAATGATAAATTATTTAATTTCTGTAAGTAGGTTTGTAGCAAACACTTTTACACGTCAATCATATTTTTTTAAATAGATGAGGTCGGCGTTTCCTATCTGACTTTCCGTATCAAACTCTGTTAATGCTATACAAAGCTCTGGCGGAATCAACAATATCGTATGGTCTGTCGAGTTATGGTAGGACATATAAGACTCACCTTGATCAAATTTACGCACTACAACTACGTATTTTAAAAGTAATTGTACCGCAAAACATTAAAAAGAAATACAATAATGACTATCATCAATTATTTGAATTCTGTAAGATAATACCTATACATGAAAATACCAAATTTACACTGTTAAAAGAAGAATTCTTTAATGAAAACCTCAAGAAAACAAAATCCATAAATAACAATGAAATTAGGACTCGTAGCGTCGTCAATGCTAAGCTTTTACTACCAAACTACACGAATTTACACGGCAAGAGAACATTAAAGTATGTAATACCCAGTCTAATAAATCAACTACCAATATCATTGAGGGACAAAATAACTCAAAATAACATAAAATTCAAATTAAAACAACACTTTTTACAAAATAGTATCTAAGAAAATAAAACACCCATTACTTAACAAAATATACTAGTATACTACTATACAGAAAAATACTTTAAAAACATTCAAAATACGCAAAAATAATACATTAACAATAATTATCAAAACACAAATTAAAATAATAGGAGCAGCCTGTAGCACTTTTAAAACATTCCACCACCACTTTTGTTCTAACGATGGACGGCCAGATTGGTCACCGATGTTCGATGGTAGATATTATTTCTTCTATACCCGAAGCTATTTTATTTGTTGTTTGTATGTAAGCTAACTACCTACTTAAGTCATTTTTTAACCAATATTGTATAGTCGATGACCTTGGTGCACGGTAAAACTCTAAAGAGTTTATGTTGGCACCACATTAAATGTAAAATAATGTATGTGTACTATTAAAAATAAATAAATAAAAATAAATAAATAATACCTATAGGCTTTATCCAGTCTTAAAATACGAGCCTGTAGCTTTACCAGATACCCTTAATTATATCCAGTGTTGTACAAACTGTAGTTAATTTCACCTAGAAACCTAACATACGCTTGTAAGTGAAGTTTACCTTGTAACGTTAAACATGATATTTACTTGGAAATCAATCCATTCTTGTTCATGCATTAATTACTTTGCTATCGACTATTCCTAGAAATACCACTTGTAATACTATGCTAGAAAGTAATTAACGGTTAGAGCCATTATGTTTACAATACAATGTAAAAGTTGTTACAAAATCACGCAAAAATGGCTTAATAGATTTGGATGAAATCATAATCATCATTATCATCATATCAGCCGAAAGACATCCACTGCTGGACATCAGCCTCCCCCAAAAGAGGGGTTTTGCTATAATCGCCACACTTGGCAGGGCGGGTTGGCGATCGCAGTATGGTGGTAAAATGCATAGAGAACGCTGCTGCCATTCTCTAGTAAGTCCCTTACTCGCCTTCTATGACAGCCACGGGAAGAAATGGGATGGTGCCATTCTTTTACGTCCGGCACCACACGGATGAAATATAGCACATTTTACCTGGATGAATACATAGGACACTTTTGGTGGGATATTTTTGCGAGTAAAAGGTAGTTACAGTATAAAATAAAGATCTATACAGATATGATAGATTGTAATACCAATATAGTTGCCTCTCCACCAATAATATAAATGCGAAAGTAACTCGATCTGTCAGTATTTTACCTTTCACGCCTAAACCACTGAACCGATCTTTATAGGAATTGACAGAGAGATAGTCTGAGACCTTGAGGACATCAGCTACTTTTCATCTTGAATGTTTTTATTAAAACTGATGGGTAGACAAAGTCAAAGGGCAGCAATTAGTATTTAATATTTTCTAAGAAGATCATTTTTCGGATGTTTGCGCCTGTTTGCTAGAAATCAATAGTCTCTTTGATAGTTGCATCAAAAGGGAATCAATCGGACTGACTTTTCATACTCCAATTTGCTTTTGATGAACTAGTTCCATTGAAACTCGCCAGTTTGCTGAAAGTTTGATTGCCTCTCCAGCACTAGTTTCAATTTTACTTTTTACATGAATGTCCCAATTCTTTACAGAGGTAATGCAATTAATTATTGAGTTTTGAATATCTAGCATATTTCACTATCCTAACTAATTTGCATTATAAATGCAAAAGTGAGTTTGTAACGCTTTCACGCTAAAACGGCTTAACGGATTTGTATAAAATTTGGTACACAGATAATCCATGATCGGGATAAGGACAAAGACTACTTTTCGTTCTGGATTTCAGCCGAAGTCGCGAGCAACAACTAGTAATACAATAAAGAGAAAGATTTTCTTTTCGTATTTTTTTATTTTGTTACGGTTTCGCGCTAAAATGGCTGAACGGACTTTAATGACAAATTAATTTGGCACATGGGTAGACCATGGTACACTTATGCGGGTGAAACCGTGGGGTGACTAGTAATATTATAAAGAGAAAAGATTTTAGTTTTAGTATGTTTGTTTGTTACGCTTTCATGCTAAATGGATTTGGATGAAATTTGGGACATAGGTAGACCATAGCCTGGATTAGGTCATAGGTAAGACTCGAGACTTATGTAGGTAAAACCGCGGGACGCATCTAGTTCGATGGTAGAAAGTCACTTTGTCTTACTACGTTACCAATTAATTCTACGATTATAATCGTCGCATCGCTCAGCAATATCAATCTCTTGTCAGAAATCGTTTACGTCTCTTAATCAAGACATTTTGCATTGATGGGGACCAAAGAGATCATTAGTCAATGTCACTGTTGACAGTATTGGAAACAGAAACCCATTGGAGTAAATGAATGTAGAATACTCTTAAATGATTGAAACGTATTATTTTAGATTTGTGAGGGGTTCAAGTTCTGTGCTATTCCGTGGTTCATGCAATGGAAAGACAAGGTCAACATGTTTTTTGGTTGGCAAATCTTCAAATAACGTCTCCCTCTCTGTGTGGAGTAGGGCGTGTCAGACTTTTACTGGCTACAACCCACCCGTGTTCCCTCAGTTGCCTGTGTTGCGGAGGCCACGGTATCTCTTTCGATCAACCCGCACGCCTGGCAGAGGTCAACATGGTTGGACTTCAAACACACATAAACTTGGGTCTTCTTTTCGTGGGAGGCAAAAATTACAGAACACCACTTGCTACGACCTTACATACTTCTTTAGCCTCGTTTACATCATCTGACTCTTCTGAAGGACATCAGCAATAAGGTCTCTATGAGTCGTCCAAGGGCGACCTCTCCTGGCGTTTCCAGCTTTAGAATATATGTCTGATCATATGCGCACGCCAGTTGCGAGTACTACCGACGTAACCTTTTTGAAAAATATCACTAATGAGGTCACTATATTATGTCCTTCTAGGGCGTCCCTTCCGGCGTTTCCACTGTGTTTTGATTTTACATTGTCAGAAATCGGAAGCATTATCAGAAGCGTCCCTGGCCTGCTTTACCGTTATTACTTAGCTACAAGCCTCCCTCAAGTCTAGCTTAATGTCGTACGAATATTACACGTAATTCCACTACATTAGACATAATTTAGACTGTTACTTCTCAATTCTGAGTACAACTTCGTCCTCTATTTCATCCTGCAGCTGCTATTAAGTTATTTATAAATAGTGCTACTGGACAGGACTTGTTAACTTTACTCCAACAGTTCCGGGCTTCGGTACTTCGGTTTGGATGTTTCTGAACTACGAAGCCCAGTTTGATGCTTCCAAGGGTGCTCTAGTTAGATGGTTTGAATTTTTAGTTATGTTAGAACTTTAGAGTCATGTAACAACTGCGTTTGTATGTAAACTATTGGAAAGAAGTTCCTTATCGCGCGTTGAAAAAGGGGCTAGACGAAAAAAATGAAGACCAAAAATTGTAACGACACTTTTTGCTATAATCATTTAAACCAGGCCACTCTGAAGTATTGCGAAAAAAAGTTTTTAAGTAAGGCGGGCTGGCCAGTTATAATCTATTTTGAAAATATGATTATTTGTAAGTAAAAATAGGTATGTTCCAATTTCAAAATAATTTCCCTCCACATGGTTTGCTAGGTTTATAAAAACTCTTTTACACGTCAATCGTTTTTTTTTATAAACTAGACGAAGGTCGGCGTTTCTCTGGCTACACTGAAAAGAAAGGCCAATACAAACTCCGAGGTAACAGTGTTTTTTAAAGCCCCGACAAAATCTATGTCAGATCATGTGAAGACCATGTGCATTGTTGTCTGAAATGGTCTTCTGAAGAACGAACCACACAGATTCAATTACGCCTTTTTCAGTACCTAATCATGCAGATCAATATAAGAACTTAAAGAGCTCAATGATTCCACAAAAGGACATATGAGTACGCCGCCACCGCAACTCGTTACTCGTATACCAACTCGTAATCCATCAGAATTTGTGTTTTTAAAACGTGTGATCCTAGTATGCTATCTCTATTCTAATGTCTGAAATGAGGATTATTATTTTTTCTCACCTATTTTCTTTTCTACTTAGTAACTAGCTAAAACCTAAGATAGCAATATACAATGATTGATTATTTTCTAATAATCTGTAATTCCAACGCCCTTGAGGAACATTTGTTCGAAATTCCGAACAGTAAGATGGATCGATTACTCTGCTTAATAGGCTAAATAAATACCTAGCTTAACTTTTCTGCGATCATAGTTGCTTACCAGAACAATCTGCGTAATCTTTATCCAACTATGCTGGGGTCGGTTTCCAGTCTAACCGGATACAGCTTGCTATCTAACCTGCAGAATCCAGTTGCTGGGTACTGTAAGACCCAAAAGGTCTTAGGTGGTAGGCCTTGTTAAATAAAACGCTTGTATGCGTGTAAATATGAATAATATTGTTTATTCCACGTTTTACATCTTAACAGCTCCGCGCCTGTTCATCAACTTTTTATCCCTGAAACAAATCTTCGGGGCAATTCTGGTAATTTTAAGAACGTTCACAGTCTGATCTCAGTCGTAATCTGTCAAAAATACCTCGAGTTCCTATACATTTTTGACAAGTTTTTGACATTTGCTTGTCGCCGAGATGACACTGCGACTAGATTGTGTTACGAGAATTGGCCTTCATAACTAAATTATTTGTTGGATGGATTCTACCTCTCCTGGACAGTTCGAATGTGACAGAGCCATTTGCTTGCCTGTCAGTATTTACATACAAGGTTGCATCGATAAGTAACCAACCTTTACAGTGCCATGATACTCTTTGGTAAGACAGGTTGACAGTATTTTTGGGTTTCTCACTATTTGTAACGACTGTCAAAGATCTATGAAGTACAGCCGGGGTACACCAATGGCTAATACTTTCTGAGGCACGGTGGGGTCTCATGGGGTCTCGATATGAAATAGTAGCTGAGCCTTCGATGGACCAGTGCAGTTGTTATTATTTAACAACGAACCCCTCGTTGCTAAACACAAGGTTTTCGTATAAATATTCTAGAATACAAAAACGAGGTGGTATTATTCTAACAACCATTCGATTCGTAAATCGCCTGGGCAATAAACCCAGGCCGTACCGCGTCGTACATTTGCAAAACCAATATATGGAATATTCAGCAGCCGAGCGCTTTGAGAATAGGGGTGGCTCTTATTAGCAGTTCGTTTTCAGTTCTTTTTTCTTTAATTTTACCGCTGTGCAAAGGAATTTATTACTGAGTTTTTTATTTTATTTAAGTGTGCCGGTAAGGTTCCGGGAGTGGCTAAGTATAAACAGCCATACGGGTCAATAGATCAGGTCAAGCTATACTTGCCGTGGTTGATCTGTGGATCGGTGACCTTCTTTACAAATCAAGACTTCTCCGTGCCTGTAGATCTTCGGTCTTATTCATAAACGCCTTGTAACTTTTAATCAATTGGTAACTAACTGATTAGCAAAATTCTTATTTATAAACGCCATTTAGTGCTATGGAGTCGCTAAGCAATTGATTTGTAGCTGTCATATTTAAACACCAGCGGTACCCTGTTTAAAGCTTGCTAAGAGGCAACATGGCGGATTTTATTTGAATCAGCTGATCGATTCAATATGATTTTTGTGTACTTCAAGGTTATTTTGTTCCTAATATCGAAATGTGCCTTAGTAAATGTGGATTTCGACATTATTTTACGGGATTTCAGAACGACACTGAAGAATTAAATCGTTTTGAAACGCCGCATTTTATTATTCTTGATTTCCTATTCTTCTTTGTCCAAAGACGGGTGCCATTATTTTGTCATGCCACTCTCATTCCTCATCTTTTTCACTTAGCATGTCTCCTCCGTTGCTATCTTTGCAAGGTTGAATAGTAATGGTGCTCTGTGCTAAGTAGTGGCTTTCATAGCAGCAGGCAAAATTGTAACTGTAAACAAGAATAATAATTGTTATTAAAAGACACTGAAACCCAAAAGCAATAGGAAGTTATATCGAATAGGCACAAGTACTTACATATGTTTCTCAAAGAGAATATCCATGTTAACAAGTTTAAAGAACATGTAAATGCATAGCAATATCGGCTAATGTGTTATCATTCATTTGGTCACTTTACAATAGAAAGTAGATAAAAATTCAGAGATACATTACCTTTTCCTGTTAACTCCATTCATGGGAGCGAATTATTTTCATTGCTCATCTTTTTCACGTAGCATCATCTCCTTCGTTGCCGTCTCAAGGTTGAATAGAATGGTGCTACGTGCTAGTAGCTTTCATAGCAGCAGTCAAAATTGTAACTGTAAACAAGTATAATTTTATTGTTATTGAAATAAACTGAAACCCTGCAAAAGCAATAGAAAGTTTTATAGAATATACATACATATATACGCATATGTTTTTGTAAGAGAATATCCATGTAAACAAGCGTAAAGAACATGTAAATACATAGCTAATACGATTGCATTAATTCGGTCACTTTACAATAGAAACTAGATAAAAATTCAGAGGATACATTACCTTTTCCTGTTTACTCCAATCATGGGATCGTATTACTTTCATTGCTAATTTGCTTTCATCGCAAACACAATAAAATAAACATAATAAATTATTTTATTCAAAGACAAATAAATCAATGAAATTTTTGACATAAGTCTGTCGAACAAAAATCATGCATTTGTAAGTAAGTAAGTAAGTAAGTAAGTAAGTAAGTAAGTAAGTCTTTATTTGCCTTAAACATGGTATAAAAGGTGTTACAGTTTGGTAATATAATATAGTCCACATGTTTAGCTATACAACATCGTGTATCAATTGCATGCAAAATACTTAGAATTAATTAGTAAGTAGAAATAAAAATGTCAAAGCTATAAAACATTCTCCACAATACAATCATCATAACATAATATTATTTAATGTCAGAAATTAATCTCCACGAACAAAATCAAAAAGTCACAATAAAAGAAAACATTATAAAAGTAAACATTATTCGCAACAGTTCCATAACATTACATAACATAACTTAAAGTAAAAAAAAAAGGAAATCAATAAAATCAATCATTATAAAATTAAAAATGTCAAAATTATAAACATTATCGACGTCATTATTTGTGAATTATAATTTAATGTCAAAAAAATCCTTAATGTCATAAAAATTATGTTCATTCAGCCATTTAAAGAGTCTGTTTTTAAAAGAATTAATATTAAATAACAATTTAATTTCTTTTGGAATTTTATTATAAATGCGTACACACATCACCAGAAAACTTTTAGAGTACTTGGCTGATTTAGGAGTATCCTGCAATACAAGTCTACATGGATCCCTATTACGAGAGTATATTTGATCGACTTTCTTGAATAATTCCTTATTATTATATACAAAATTACATATCTCGTAGATGTACAGTGAAGGAAGTGGTAATAAACCAAGCCTTTTAAAATGCGGTTTACAGGACTCGTCAGTACGGATCCCACAAATGGCTCTGATGCATTTCTTTTGCGCGATAAACACTCTGTTTTTATCTGTACTGTTACCCCAAAAAATAAGTCCATATCGCAAAATCGATTCTATGTAAGCATGGTAGGTTATAATGGCGGTTTTTTTATTCGTCACATTCTTGACTTGCCTGAGAGCATAAACGAACTTATTAGACTTGTTGCACAAACTTGTTGTTGTGTTGTTTGACAACTTGATTCTTAAAATCCTGTTTTTTAGGCGACTATTTTGATTATAAGCTGTGCTGAACGCATTATTTCACCTCTATTTCGTTTCGCAACTAATCACCTGCAAACTAGCGTTTATAAATAAAGAAAAGTTAATCAATGATTAGGAGGTAACTAATTGATAAGCTGAACAGTGGCTAATCAGTGATTAGCGAGTTTTTTATAACTAAGGCTGCTTGTGCTGCTGAGGAGCTTGTTGCGCCGCGTTTTCTTCCCAGCTGAAGCACTGGGAAGTGGTGAATGGCGGGCGTTTTGGGGGATGTCCTATGATATTTTGATATTCAGAAAGTGCTGGTGGCCTTATTTACATTATATTAAATTTGATTTGGATTTTGAGTATTTATTAGTTTGAATAATATGTTGGGAGTTTGGGGGGATAAACAATTCAGATAATTGTACCTAGTTTATGGGAAAAAAATCTACTAAGTGGCATGTATTATTTTCCATCATATGGATAGCAAATTACAATTAACAAAATATCTAACAAAATTGAGCCCGGCTTGTTTTCAATCATTTATTCAATGAATCAAATATTTTTTTATGAAAACAACGTCTTATGTAACTCATTGATCATCACACCTATTGCAACCCTGCCTTTAATCAACGCCAAATAGGTTTCATGGAAGTCTAACCTAAAATCACCTTGCCTGCAGTTTTTACAGTGATGAAAACCCTACCAATTACGTCATTATAATAATATAAATGGTCCACCAAATTCCCGAAACCTCATTATCTGCCTAGTTTTCTTCCAACTATGTTGGGATCAGCTACCAGTCTGACCAGATGCAGCTGAGTACCAGTATTTTAACTGGAGCGACTGCCTTTCTGACCTCCACAATCCAGTTACTGGGTAATACGATACCCCTTAGGTATTCTAACTGACTGGTTGTCTGACTTTCGGGCTTCTGACGTCGACGGTCAGTCTGTTAATTTAAAAGAAATCAAACATTTAATTCAGAGCAGTTTGAGATCAGCAGCTTCGAACCCAGACAAGCACTTTACTTTGAGTATTTAATTTCTTCACTACTGCTCTTAAAACTGTGAAGACAAACATAATGAGGAAACGGGCATGTTCTAGAACCAAAAAAATCGAAGACATGTGACATCTACCAATCCACGCCGGGCGCGCGTGGTGTATTATGTCCCACTCCCTCTAACAGAGAGGAGGTGTGTCCCAGCAGTGCGAACATTATAGGCTAATTATGGTTATGCAAACGTTTAATTCAGCGCAGCCCTACCGGCTAGCTCATTTAGGTTATCAATAAAACTGATATATTTTACCGTTGCACGTGTTATGTCATATGAACGCGTTCTCTCACGTGATAAATTTCATTGTATTCTAGGGTTGGTATGCTTGAAATTTTTGTGGTTTTGTTATAGTTTTACTTTCAAAACGTTTAAAAATTTCTACGCTCCGTAGCGTAGATTTTTTTTCGTCTATCGCACTTTTCTATGAAACAGCTGATTTTTTTATTGTAGTACCTACAAAAATATTCTGCACTTTCTAGAATTATTGCTGAATTCATGGTTACAGTTTGCGCACTGATTAAAAACATATCCTGTATAATTTTACATGGTCCTTGATGTTTTTGCAACATACTCGCACCTATGTTTACACTTAGTAGAAAACGTCACCCTTTTGACAATTGACCAATATTTTCTCGTATTTTCGCGTCTAAATATAAAGCATTAATAAGTCATCGTAGTCGACACGTTAAACTTCGCTTCATTCCCCAAGCCTCGGAAAAGCTTTTGAACTTTAACGTATAAATCGGGATTAAGAAGATTATAACATTTCGGTTTTACTTTTTGTTTCAGGTACATGCTCTACTGAAATACACGACAATACTGCTAAGCTGTGCTCAACTTGCCACTTACATAACTTAAGTATCTTCATTCTTGGTCTTTTACTAAGTCCTCAAGGCCGAATTTCGGCCACGTCAACTAACCTCAGCGGAGGCCAGCCTTCGACGCGAAAGATGAAATTTATTTATTTATTTAAAAATCATGGGAGACTTACAGCTGAAGCAAACAGATCAAGGACGGTATATTAGACGGAAATCCAATTACAGGTCTCCACATATAAAATACAGATCAAGAAAAAGTTAATTCTAAGGACATTCACACTAGGTTAATACATACTAGTATACTACATAATAATTATTGCTCGCACTGCATAACAACCATCCATGACAAAATGAACTACATGAAAAAGTTACGGCTTAAGCACTTCCTGGCTGATGACACACTGGTTAGAAATATATCTATATCGTACTGCTTACAATGTTTGTTTAAATTTCTGCTCACACGCACAATGTACGAATTCTGCCTATAATTAGTTATAGTACACAAGTGTGTGCGCAAACACAGGTACACTCTCTTTCCTCACTCTCAAAGTTCGATGAGATGGCAATCCGGCACCACTGGAGAGAGAGCAGGCGTAGGACCAACCACTTAACGTGCCTTCCGAGGCACAGGGGGTATCATACTGCCAATTTCCAAACTCCGGGTTGTTAGAAATTCCTAAAGGAAAAACTCAATTAGATACTATCACTTTAGCTGACCAGGAGTCCAACCTAGGAGTACACGCTCAACAATCGTGCTTGCAACCAGGAGACCAGCGGGGCAACGGGGCCTTTTACATACTTACCTAGGTATTGTAACAAATCAAACTTAAACCTAAGGGAAATAAAGATTTAAGCAGATTTTTACATTTTTAATTTAAATTAATAAAAAAATACAAATAGTTTTATAAAAATTACCTATTTCACTAGAGTCCTTTAGTATCACAAACTGGGAGGAGGATATATTGTGAGGAGGGTTCTTAAGTCACACACACTGGGAGGAGGATATGTCGTGAGGAGGATCCGGTATGAGCGCCTTGTTGTCTATTGGTGCTCGGTTCTAGAACATTCCAGTAAGACGAGCAGTGGAAACAGGAGGGACCCGACAAAACTCCGAAGCTCAATAGTAGGGCCGCAGCAGTAGTAGTAGCAGTAGTAGTATTATTAGTGGAGGCTTTTCAGAAAAATAAACAGCACCTCCATACATCAAATTACGTCGCTGTCCCTCTTCGTAGTTCCCTCTCGTAGTAGTCCCGCTTTCTGCGCTTCGTCCTCTATTTATACTAGTTTCAGCCGTTCCAGAACATTTTTTACATTTTAAAATTATATCCTCCAGTGGCCAGACACATGTAACCAGCCAGCACATATTATACAACCATGTGTGTGTAAAGAATTTAAAGATATAATTTAAAATTAAGAAGTAAACAATCATAGTTAATAAAATACAATATTTCAGCTAATAATATTGATAAAAATAATTTATAATAATTAAACCAAAAAGTAATTCTTTATAGAGTAGTGAGAAACTCTATGGAAAAAAGAAAAGTAACTGACAGTTTGACAAATCTTGACATACATGTCACAACATAGAAAATTACAAAGATCAAATTTATTTTATTACAGATATTAAAGAAATAGTTATTGTAACACGCAAATACTATATTTCCTTCCAGAAAATGAGTATGAAGGTACATAGAGAATGCTTAAATTTCAAGGTTAATGTTAACAAAATGTAAGTATAAAGAATAATCATTACAGTATCCAAGTACATCCAGCTTTGCACCCGAGACAGTTGCGAGAAAGTTGTGGTCATATTTGAAAGTACACACCATCAAACTGAACAACTTTCTTCATGGGACCAACATCGTAATCGCGAGAAATAGTCAGCCGTCCCAAATATTTAGGTCGAGTATGTATTACAATTTTGTACGAGAAAGCTGAACGAGTAATAAATCGTTTTTACCAAATCATCGGCCTTTTGCATGGCACGTGGACATCTTATTTTGGAATGTTAAATATTTGCGTATTTATTTTAGTGCTCTAAACACAAAAACTTAATAAAGTGTGAAATTAGAATTTAAAGATCCACGAATGACAGCTGAGACCAACGGCTTAACGTGCTTTCCGAGGCACGGAGAGGTCTTGATGTGTAAAGGTGGTCACTTATCCATCGACCACTCGCGGCAAGCGTAGCTTATTGTGGAAAAATTACGTTTCATCAATTTTTTTCGATCCTATAACGCCAAAATTTTTCAAAGGCTTGCTTCCACATAACCCATTACCTACCTAAAAAGAGGAAACCTTTTTATTAAACTTAATAAACACAGTCGTAGCATCCCTGCAGCATGACCTAATTAGCATGTCAGGTGCAAACTCCACTGAATTAATTTATTCTATTTATTCATTACAGCCTTCTTTTGTCTTCCACGCAATTGTTTCTGTAACAAAATGGCGCATTGTCAGTTAAATAATTGAGATATTTTCGCTTTGCTGCTGTCATGTTGACTTAGACGGCCTTTATTCGCTGTCTAAAGCTTGTTACACGATATTTTGGTTGTTTCATAATAATTACGTAATAGTTAAAGATGCTGACTTTTAATTAGTTGGGTTGCATCAATCTCACGTGGATATTAACTTAGAAAAACTCAAACAATCAAACTCAAAGCATTTATTTCCATGACATCATTCACAGGTACTTTTGAATTTTCAAAAAGACGATAATTTAGTCGGAACTAAGCTAGTTGCCCAATCCAAAACGTAGATTTATATGTTCTCAAATATAAATAAGCTCTACCCACTTGCAGGACCATTCATGGCTTCAAATCTTGCTTCGTTGTTGGGTCTGTATTACTAAGGGATGTCACATGCGTGCTGGAAAAAAAGAACTAAGAATCGGATTCCCGACATTCCCTCTAAGATTAACAATGACCTTAGGCAGGCTTAAAAGCTGTAACAGATTCTTACGCTCTACGCAGGGCGTCCAGGACATACCATCTAATTTGAGAAGCAATTGTGGGAATAGAAGCATCCACCCGATTCCCGATTTCAGTAAACCCTAAGAACATTTGCCTCCCGGGCGTGATCTGAAGTGGCCTATATGGAAAACCCTCAATCCATTTCCTCCTCTTCGACAAATAGTGTTATTTGTCGAAGAGGGAGATTAGTAACCCATCCAACACCCAGTGTGAGTGCGGTGCTTCTGATCAGACTATGTCCTAGTAGCTCGACTATCCTACTAAGTGCCCGTTCCTTCACCTCGGATGGCCAAAAAATCCCACTGCTAAGCCTACAGTGCTTAAGCTATAAAAAAAAGAACTAGCGTAAAAAGTTTTCGTCGACTATTAAAATAACAGATTTTTCGTAGGAAAACACAAAACCGACGCACGAAGTCAAAATATCAATTGTGCTTTTTTTTACAACCGACGAAAAGTATCAAAAAGGTTCAGAATCATGACTAAATACTTTTAACAGACTGCACATCATCAGAATAAAGTGGCATATCGCCTACAGTCAGGAGTCAAAATTGATTGATCTTATGAACCCATAGTTTCACCGACAGCCATCTTCGAAGTACTTCGAACCAGGGCACAGCTGCCTCGCAGCGGAGATAGGTATGACTGTAGTACCTACTCGTACCTATGGACTTTCCCGGACGAACTTTTTAACAAGGAGCTCGTACAATTGTCTTTGAATTCTGGAGAGAAATTTTAAAGTCACATTTATTTTACCGGTCTTGTCCAACCGCAGAGCAAATGCTTCGTCTCATACATTTAAGTAACGAGCATTATTCACTTAAATTGCTCAGTAAGAGTTGACAATCTCAGGCCATTGTAATAAGTTCCGGTTTTCTCACTAACTATCCTAATTCGACATTTAGTGATGTCCAAGATTAGCTTTACTTAGAGAAAACGCAACTATAAGTACACTCGTGAGCAATTAATTTGGGTCTGTATTTTTAGAGGGTGGCAGATACATCGACGCGCAAGTTCAACCTACGTACCATAACCTACGTTACCATGGATTCAATACAAACAACAACCCCTGCATTAATACTCGTATTATGCGTCAGTTAAAAAACTGTTCCATATAAATTTAAGGAACAGTTTTTTTTTAAGCTCTGGGTTCTAGAATTCATGGTTACAGTTTGCGCATCGATGTCCGTTTTCGTATTCATTCTCGGTTGATGGCCATAGGCTCCCTCCTATCACATGAGGCTTAAACATAGCTGTGGAAATGTTGTTGTTTAATAGCTACAACTCCGCCTAATCCACCGAGAAAAATAGGCATGATATTATGTTATATCGTATGCCTGAAACCATGTAGGTATGCTAGATTCTTAGTTCCGTAGTTAGGTGTTAAAAATCATTTAAAAATGTTTATAATTGTTATCCCGTTATGAATATCCATAAAGATAAACAGGATAAATATTATCAGATTAAAATTTACAGCACTAAGTCTAGTTTGTTCCCTTTTGTGTTTCAGACAATTGTTTCTAAGTCACAAAAGAGTATTCTGCAGCATTATGAAGACGGTTTCTCATTTTGTAATGGGTAAAAGAGCTAGGCTATTACTGTTATTAAGGTTTTATATTTTGTTTGTTTTATAAAGATTATTAAAGCATACATTTAACTTCAGCCAAATACCATTGCCCTTTGGGTAACTTTCTGCCTTCTTATGAGGCAAATTGTGAGCGACCACGTTTCAGTGCCATATGTCATCACTGGCAACACGCACTGCTCAAAGACTTTCGTCTTGAGACACTGCGGTATATGGGATGAGAAGATATTGGGTAGCTTCCCTAACGTTGCCCAGCCGAGTCGGATTTGACGATTTACCTCTCAATTGAACCAAGGTACCCGACATAGCCCGAACAATTGCCAAACTTAAGTGGCAGTGGGCAGGACACATTGCTCGCAGAACAGATGGCCGATGAGGCCGGAAGGTTCTGAAGTGGAGACCGCATACTGGAAGACGTAGCGTTGGAAGGCCTCCTACAAGATGGACCGATGACCTGGTGAAGGCTGCAGGAATAAGCTGAACTCGAGAAGCATAGAACCGGTCGAAATAGCGGTGATTGTAAATGTTGATGATGATGATGATGAATTCAAAGAGAACAGGGGTACATAAACCATAAGTAGAATTCAGGGTATATCACTAAAGACCACCACTAATAATACCAACGTATTATTTACTGCCCCGCTGCATGGCAAATGCCTATTCTCATATAGAAGAGGCACGAGTATTGATTCTCACACTGGTTGAAAATGGAATGGCGATTTCAGACTTTTATCAACTACTAGGTTTGCCAGCAGCTTCGCCAGCTTGCAGGTCAAATATTATCCCGCGGGAACGTAGGTATTACCGGGATAAAAGTCCTAAAAAATCCATGAGTTAATCCAGGTAATATTATCTATCTGTGTGCCGAATGTCACCCGAATCTGTTCAGCCGTCGTCGCGTGATTGACTAACAAACATCTAAATATCCAAACTTACAAACTTTCACATTTATAATATTAGTAGGATATTTCTAGGTTTCCTCACGATATGGAAGACATCACCTATGTCAATAATGACAAGGGTAAACTACACACTAACACTACATAATTTATCAATTGAAAAAGTTACGCTAGTTTTTGCTCGGATTTGAACCCACCAACTAGCTTACCTATATTTTAGAACAATGGAAATAAAATCGCGGAGTAATAAATGTATATTATTTAAATAAAATTTTACCTATGAAGATTATGAACTCAATACCATATTCTAGTATCTTCATATCCTCATATTCATTTATTAGTTACAAAGGGCTTAAAGCTAGGTACAGAAATATGGACCCTGTAAGGGCACAGCAAAAACAATAAAATTAAGATTACCTATTTAGAACAAAATTAAAGCTACTACATAAATAAAAAAAAAAATCCGGGTATTTAAATTAATGTAAAAATGATAACATAAATTGCAAACTTTTACTTTAACACATATACAGAGACATGGTCATTATGGCACATTATCGGGCACAGCAATGTTAACTACATAATTCGTTTGTATAGAATAGTTTATTCGTATATAAAATTAATTAAATTCTGTAAATGTAATTTAATGAAAAGAAATTTAATGAAATAACAATAATTAAAAAACAATAAAGTACCTACATACTAGACGAAAATAATAAGAATCATATAATTTAAAATTGGTCAGTTAGAAATTCGTTTATACTATAATAGCATTTACATAAAAGAAATTGTTTCAATTTATTTACAAATGGATTAAATTTTCTTTCGTTCTTGCAGATAAGTTGAGATCCCCACTTTTCCTCACTTATTTTGGTATCCCACTTCATTATTGTACGTTCTCAAGGATACAAGTGATCAAATCTGTAGTCAACTCTTACTTACATCGAAAAAATAAAAATATTTCATAAAATGTTCTTATATTATCTTTATTTTAATAAAATGTATATTATGTACAGTCATTCTTTTCTTCCACTTCCTCTTTGATTTAATATTATTTTTATTTTATGAATACCTAATTATTTCTTCTTCCTCTTATGTATATTTCTACAAGGTGGTAGGGACATCGGCGCGCAATTTGTTACTATGGGTTCGGTACATAATTCTAAATTCTTCCCTGCGTTGGAATTTTTAATTGGTTATTTGAAAAAAATAAGTTGTTCCATACGTTTTGACAGTCTAATTGCTGCACTGATCTATGAAACAGCAGATTTTTGCTTTAATTGTTGTCTAGAATCATGTGCTGATTTCATGGTTACAGTTCTCGCGTCGATGTACCTACCACCATGTACATTAAGTTATTTTAAAGATGGTTACTGCTTCTTGCTCGGTTGGAATAATGCCACGGCTGTGACGACTGAAAGAAAATGGATTTTATTATTGTATGCCACTTTTTTCTTAAGCATTTTAAACCAAAAAACGTGTTTTAGTAACCTAGAGGATAGATTTAATAATAAATATATAAGTTATTTTATAAGGCAAGGTGCGGTTGCCTTCTTTGTAGGAGCCTCCTCTAAATGTTCTTTTATGCTTTTTTTTTAACAAACACGCCAAGGGTAGTTGACGTAGAGACCTACTCTGCTTTAGCTGCGAAGAACTAGTAGCCCTCAACTCCCCAGCAGCACAGCTGTCATTTAAGTTAGTAGAACTGGATTCTATGCAATCGATATAAAATTCTACAATACACACTTACCAACCATACATCCAGAAATACTTAAGAATGGAATAGCACAGCCCATTTCCAACAATATGGGGAAGGCAATATTGCCTGATAAGGTGCCAATACGGCCAATTACCATTATGAAGGATATCGCCAGAGTTCTGGAAATAAAAACAAAATTTATTACCATTTCTTTTACTTCTCATTTAGTCACATTTTAATAAGAAATCATTTCTTACGTTGACAAATTAAAATCTAGTAATGTTTATCGAGGAGCTAGTGGTAAAATGCGAAAGATGGGATAGAAAAAAAAACTATCCTGAATTGAACTGTAACGCTGTGTCCTAACCAAGGCGATAATCGTGCAAACATGCGAAAGTCGCCGTCGTTTAAATTTTTCGGTTTTTCGAACAAATTAATGATATATGAACTTAAAGAAAGCGGAATCGTGCGACCGACCGCTTTGGTAAGGATACGGGATCAAGCATGACAATTTAAGAAAAATGCAGCTTGTAACTCCATCATTAGAGAGTGTTTGTTCTTTTCAAAAACGATTTTCTCAACTATTCAACATCACTATTGTAACGTATTTCCTTTAGCTCCACAATAGCAGTTTTATAAAATCCAACAGTAATACCGATTTAAAACAGTAAAGACTCGAAGTCACGTACAAAATAATAACGATATTGTATACTATGATCGCAAACAGCACAAAATATCAACATTCAAACGGCAAAGCGAAATACCAAATGAAGTATATTTTATTTTCAATGAAAACTCAACCGGTAAACATCTGGTACATTAGATGAATAACCGATACTCGATAGTTTTTTACTAAAAGTACATATTTAAACTGCTGTGAAAGTTTTTAGAAAGTGTATTTTATGAAATTGTTTTAAAACATTTATGGAAGCTGTCTGTTCACATGATTTATTACATCCTTACAAATATTAAAAACGCAAATGTTTGTATGAATGGATATATCGATGTTTGTTACTCTTTCACGCAAAAACTACTGAATGGATTTGGATGAAATTTGGCACACAAATAGATTAACATATAGGGTACTTTTTATCCCGGTAGTACGTTCTCGCAGGATAATTTCCGACTTCCATGTGGGCGAAGCCTTGGGAGGAAGCTAGTATATTAATAAATTCACGCTTTTTCCACTAAGGGTAGGCAGAAACTAGAGAACGCCACCTTATTCGATTCTTACATACTTCTTTTGTCTCTTTCACGTTCATACAGTCACCTGATCATATACGCACGCCGGTTGCGAGTCCTACGAACTGGACCTTTGAAGAACATCATCAATAAGGTCACTATTATGTCTTCCTAGGACGTTTTCTCCCGGCGTTTCCACTTGCATTCACACTATTTATACAGGATAAGTTTTTAACCAGTGCGCAAACCGTCACCATGAATTCAGCATATCATTCTAGACTAGTGTTGCCAGGTCCGATTTGTTTTAAATCGGTACGTACATGAGGTCAAAAAAATCGGGATTTAGGGTTGCACATCGGGACAGTAAATAAAAACAAGTGGTAAGTCTGGGTTTAATTTATTGCGTTTTAAACTACTAGTGCAAGTTTAGTATTATTTTAATTACCTAAATTAAAAATGTATTTAATCTTACTTAACAAGTAATCAGTCTTGCTAGGCCAGTAGAAATTATAAAATAAAATCGCACTTTCAGTGTAATTGACGCACTTCAGAAGAATAAAGTACCTAAGTATTTATGTAAATTATTTATTTTTTATTAAAATTATGTTTTTCTTTGGACTTTGCCGCCTTTAGAATGTGTGACGCTGATGTGTGCCATTTTGAATTTGACATAGTGATGTAGATAATGAGTAAAAATTACGTAGCGTAAATATACATTTTTTATGAGAAAACTTTTTCATTTTTTGATTAATCGGGACATTTAGCGTCCCGATCAGGTAGAAATCGGGACGCGTCCCCACACCTCTGAAAATCGGGACGTCCCGCGCAAATCGGGACACCTGCCAACACTATTCTAGACCCCCTAGCGCAGAAATTTTTCGTCGGTTATACAAAAAACAATCAACTGTTCCATACATTTTGATCGCGTAGGTATTGCACTTTTCTAGGAAACAACAGTTTTTTTTTTTGTATAAACGATGAGAAATTTCTGTGCTGGGGGATCTAGAATGATATGCTGAATTCATGGTTTTAGTTTGCGCACTGGTTAACAACTTATCCCGTATAAAGAAATTGTTATGCCAAAGATAACGTAAAAATGTGATATAAAATATTATATCGCGAATAAGTAAGATGCTATTGAACAAAGACTAAAAATGAAAAGCCAAACAGAAATAATTCAACACACCATCTGCACTAATTCAAAATATTATACTCAAATAAACGCCCAAATTATCTTCATCATCGAAACATAACAATTCATTCTAAATAAAGACAATAAATTAAACGAATCAACAATAAATTACTTAAGATAATAATTAAAATGGACCCGAACTTTGCTAAAATTAATTTCAAGTTTAAAGATAATCTTAATTTTCTATCACAGCAGCATGGGACCGTTTTGCTAAACAAGAAGTGAACAGATGGTATCTTGTCCATATTGTGCCTATTTTGAGCCCGTTGAGGCCTATTGAATTCCCTCGACCCTCGGAACAATAGACCAATAGATATCTGAGGCTATTGTCTATTATATTTAATACTTGCAAGATTGACAATGGGGCTAAAATAGACTTGTTCACGTCTTTTGTGTGCAATAAGTGTGTGTGTTCGGAGTTTTTTGTATGTTTGATAAATCGGATCTTAGTCATGAGTGGTTTTATTCCTATTAGCTTTCCATTTTTGTTATTATGCATGGTTAAGTCTAAGGTAAGATCTGAATAAAAAGATCAGGCACTTCAAACCGATAAATTAAAATGGTCGTCTCGTCTGCTTTTTTGTTGAAATAAGTGGGTATTGGTACCTACTGATTTATGTTTCTTTCGTCCTTATTTGTAATTTTGGGCCGTATTTTTATGCACCCAACCCATGCAATATTGTCAAAAAGGCGAACCACTCGTAGGATAATGTGTGCCCAGAAAAAATCCCTCCGATTTTCAGTTCAACTTACGTGATTTTATTCTAAGATCGTTTAAATCGGAATCGAGTCGCTAGAAACATTAATACATGCACACAAATAAATAATTTGAACTATTTGATTGTAATGTCAAAACAGCAGCATTTTACATAAAACGAAAATACGTATTTTATTTAAATTTTATCTATCCGTCTGTTTGTTCGAATCTCCGAAATGGCTGGACCTTTTTAGACGGGAATTTGACTGGCAGATAGCTGACGTTATAAGGAGGAGTATTATTGCCCGGTAGGTGGTAGTTCCTGTGGGATAAATTCTTACAATCACGCGGGCGAAGCCGCGGGCACAGCTAGTTAATATTACAATTATTATGAAGAGCCTGCATTGTCCCACTGCAGGTCTAAGGCCTCTCTACTCTCTTTCGACTTCTTTCTTCAAACCAGTACAGTAGAGCGTCGATTATCCGAACTAATTGGGGACATGGGTGTCTGGAAAACCGCTATTTTTGGATAATCGAACTACCTAAATGTATATTGATTCAGCTACGACATATTTAGGTACGTACAGGTAAATGAAAACCATGTTCAAATTTATGTAACTTGAATTACAAATAGGAAATTTAGTTTATCGACTTACGGTTACTTGGAAGTGAGATACGAGTACAATAACAAGTGAACGAGTCGCGACAAGTTCGCGAAAACTACAGCGCGTGAGGCGCGAGCGAGACACGCGCGGGGCGGGAGGGGGGGAATTGACCCGCGCGTTACTACTGTTCGGATAAGCGGTTGTTCGGTTGAGCGACGTTCGGATAATCGACGCTCCACTGTTTTTGTTGAAGAAGTTCAGCTCGAAGACTGCATCAATAGAAACCGTAAATATTCACAAACACAAAACCATAATGATCAAACAACAAACCTTGTAGTTGTAGGAAACATTTCCACAGTCATAGCCTGATTCAAACTCAGCATAGACTGAGCAATGGAAACATTTATTGAGAACAGAGCCACAACTAAAGTCTTGCTGTTTGCCCAGCGAAGGCCCAAAGAGCTGGCTACGGAAATCAAGCCGCCTGCAATGAGGAGTGGCTTCTTGCCAACCCTGTTTACCAGCATAGCGGTAATGAAGTAAGGTATGACGCAGACGGCGCCAAGTATGATGCTGTTGATGTATGTCTCGTGGCCGGATTTTGTCTGAAAAAATATATTAGTTTAGAACATTGATGAGAAGATTTGGAGTCAGCGTAAAATAGGGTAATTAGTAGCTAGTATGTAATTAGTGACCGATATTTAAACACATGGTGGTACTCAACATAACATACAACTTTCCCAAAGAAACGATTTATTTTATTTTATTTAACTTACGCATGTCCCCAATCACCCCAGTAGAATATTGAGTACCTAACAAGAATAATACACTATCAGCTGTAATTTAATTTAGTTAACTACAAACAAAAATAAAATAATCCACTTTTACCTGCATTATTCTTGTGTCATTAATTTAACCACCGTAAGGATCGCGCGCGCGCTATCAGCTGTGAGTCGCTTGATCCCCTGATGCATGGAAAAACTTTCGTTTTTTTTTTGTTTGTTCGTAGGTATTAGGTAACTACATTAAATTACAGCTGATGGTATATTATTCTTGTTAGGTACTCAATATTCTATTAGGTAATAAAATTGGGGTCAATATGATTGATAAAAAAAAAAACGTTTCTTGTGGAAAGTTGTTCGTTATGATGAGTACAATCATGTGTTTTTATATCGGTCACTAATTACCAGTCAAGTAAGCGACTTATCAGAGAATCGGCAGCAGCGTTCTCTATGCATATTTACCACCACACTGCGACCGCCAACCTGCCTGCCAAGCGTGGCGATTATGGCAAAAACCCCCTTTTAGGGGAGGCTTATGTCCAGCAGTGGGCGTCTTTCGGCTGAAATGATGATGATGAAATAAAAGTATCGTAAGAGAAATTTCAATCAATCAGCTTAGTTTTTTTCAGTCCCCTGCTGGTAATAGGCTTTTCCAAGCTGCGCCACAATACCCGGTCCTAACTATGATAAAACATGTCTATGTATATTAAAAATCATCATCTTTTGTCTAGTCTTTTCCAATCAACGCTGAAGTTGGCTCTCAGTCTAACCGATTGAAGCTGAATATCAGTATCATACACAGAGTGACTGCCTATCTGACCTCCGCAATCCAGTTACCAGGCAACACGATACCCTTTGGTAAGACTAATAACTTATGTAGAAAGAAACACAAGTCTTGGATTTCATCTGTATAATTTATTCTACGTAGTGTTTCAGAAATTTGTGATAATATTTAAGGATGTGGTAGAAACCATCAAACTGAATAACTCTCAATTTTCATGTTTAAATATTACCATATATTTCTGATATACGCCTTATGAAGTGTGCCTTTATACGTCTTCATTATTGTAGAATGAGTGGGTGTGGTTTGTTTGTACAAACGGTTCTAATAATATGCACGTCTTTTGAATAAAGGCAACCATGACAGTTGATAGACAGTGCCTACTTATTGCAAAGACCCATTTTTACTTTGCATACGACTTTATCAGTCACTTTATCGCTTGCCGCGGTTGGTCCGTGAATAGGTGACCATCTTTATATACCGAGACCCCTCCGTGCCTCGGAAACCACGTTAAGCTGTTGGTCCCGGCTGTCATCTGTGGATCTTTGACAGTCGTTACGGGTCATCAGAAGCCCGAAAGTCTGACAACCAGTTTTACCAAGGGGTATCGTATTACCCAGTAACTGGTTCGTGGAGGTCAGATAGGCCGTCGCTCCATGTAAAATACTGGTATTCAGCTGCATCCGGTTAGACTGGAAGCCGACCCCAACATAGTTGGGAAAAGGCTAGGCAGATGATGATGATGATGATGACTAAGATGGCAAGACTGACAAGAGATTATTTTTAACCGACGAAAAAACGGCGGAGGTTCAATTCGACGCGTATATTTTTTTTTATGTCCGATTTTGATAATTTTTTATTGGAAAGGGTATACCCCGAAGTTGGTCCCATATAAATTTCGAAGAAAAATTCCAACCCTAAGGGTAAGAAAACGGGTACGTATTACAAACCGAAATTCAAAATATCTATTTTAAAATACCTATGGACGAAATCCCGAAAAATTAAACGCCGAATGATTGTTTGGTCGAAAGTTTGAAATACCGAAAGTTCGTTTGCCCGAAAGCTTAAAATCCCGAAGATCCACATCCCGAAGCTTAAAATCCCGATGATCCCGAAGATCCCTGAAGTTCAAAATCAATATGTTATGCTACAAAATTTAGTGACAAAAACGAAACGCTGCAAAACCGACTTCACGCAGTCTTGTCTGCCCAACCTCTAGAGTGTAATTTAAACCCGCGTAGGCGCGGAGGGGTAAGGCGGTCCGCGAGCTGAGGAGCAGGTGGTTTGAAGGCCCGCCGCCGCGGCTGAGGCTGGCCGGCGTAGCCGGCCAGCAAGCCGAAGCTGCGGTGGTGAGCGTTAAAACCATCTGCGACGATAAGCTCGCGTGGGGCCGCCCAAGCCCCGCAGCACCGGAGTCTTGACAGGAACAATGCTTGCTGCATGTTGCATGCCTGCTTGCATGTTGCATCCTTTCCCATGTATAATCCCCAGTAGTATAATTCCCGGATAATTAGAAAATGGTGAAAAAAATCTGCGAGCTACTTGGAAGTAGCGTTCGCCGGCCGCTGCCGCGGCACCGCTCGCTTCGCTCGCTCGGCTCACGCGCGGTTGGTCACGGTTCTAACCTAACCTAACCTATTTCACCCAGTTCAATATGATGAATCCTACAATTTGCCTGCGACTAGATAATTAGACAATGGTGAAAACATTTCTGCGGTAGATTGCAGGTATGATAAAAAAAAAAAATATGTAATGAACTTACCTAAGTGTATTAAAAAGGAAATTAACATAATAGCTTCTATGTATGATACGAATAACATATAAAACAAAAAAAAACCAAGATACAGAATTATGTAAATTTAAAGATTACTGGCGATCTCACCGCAATAACTGTGTTGTTGTGCCATCTATGAGTAAAAGCGGGAATTACGTTGCCGCTCTTCGGGATTTCATCCATCGGTATTTCGTCCATTCGGGATTTCGTCCATTCGGGGTTTCATCCTTTCGGGCATTTGAACATCGGTATTTCATGTTTCGATATAACGGCTATCGGTATTTCAAACTTTCGGTATTTTGAACTTCGATGTTTCGGACGTCGGTATTTCAGTCATAGTTATTATGAAATGTCGGTATTGTAATATGTACCCAAGAAAACAGGGGATGATTGATTGTTAACTCACAGATTTTAAGACTGAGTTGTGTATTACAAAAAGTAATCAAAAATTAAGGATGTAGTAATTAGTAGATTATAGCCACAAAAAATTATAAAATAAAAACTTTTTAATAAAAATATTAAACCGCCGAAAAACCGAAAAGTAAAAAATAATAAACTTGCTTTGTCCAACCCCAATAACTAAGTTCGGAAGTCGGTGACTTTGGATATGTATTTAATTATATGTCACCGCCTTCCGAACTTAGTTAATGGGGTTGGACAAAGCAAGTTTATTATTTTTTACTTTTCGGTTTTTCGGCGGTTAATTTTTTTTATTATAAAGTTTTTTCGTGCATCTGGTTAAACCCCAACGTAGCCTGCCAGGGGTGCGGGTTGTTCGAAAGAGATGCCGTGGCCCCCGGCACACAGGCAACTGAAGGAACACGGGTGGGTTTTAGTCAGTAAAAGTCGTACACTCCCTCCCACTCCACCCAGAGTGGGGGAATTTATTTGAAGATTTCGCAACCTCAAAAAAAAAATAGAACCAACATAGTTGAGAAACTACTAGGCAGATAATGCCGTCATAAATTGTATTGACGTCTATTCTAGTTTTACTTCACACCCAGTGATCTGCCTGATTATTATCGTATTGTTATTTTGTTGTTTTAACTGTACATAAACTCCGCATTGAACATTTTATTTTGTTTATTGACCCATAATAAATAAAATAAAATTCGGTGTGAGTTTTTTCATCCCTTGGGTGTAGATAGAAACTACAGAACGCCACCAGGGCCTGAATTCACTATGACCACTTAACGATTCCTTATTCGTAACCACGTCAATCACACACGAAATCTGCTAATATCGTATTAATAATATTGACAAATTGTCTTGAAACTTACTGAATAAGACATTTCGATTCCATACCGCTAAATTATCCTGAATATTGTCTCAAGATCTTTCAAGGTACGGGCTTGTTTTGCGAAACAGTAGGGAATTTAAAAGACCCGCGACAAAAATAAAGCTTTTCAACACTTTAGTCCGTCCAATACTAGAATATCGTTCCGTAGTATGGAATCCGCATTACGAGGTGTACTCCAAGCAGAGTGTCCAAAAGCGGTTCCTTTACCATCAGTGCTACGGAGATCACTTGACTAAACAACTCTCTAGCTACACTGACAGGTTGAAACATTACCACATGGATACACTAAGCAGTCGAAAGAAACTACACTTGGTCATCCTTCATGAAATATTAAATGGAACAATGAATTGCAGTGAAATTTTGGGTTCATTATAGATTACAATTCCGACTCGGATTTCCAGGCATAACATTTACAATTTATTTTATATCCCTGGCTCAAAAAGTAACCTCGGTCATTACGCCGCTGTGCCGAGACTTTGTAGGCAATATAACATGTTGGCCAAAACTAACAATTTAGACATCTGCGAGTCTCTGTCTAAATATAAGAAATGTTTAAAAGATTTAATTTAATTTAAGTACCTCTAAATGTTTTATTTTCATTTTTTTTTTTTTTGTATGACCTTTAAATATTTGTTTTCTGTTTCCAAATTTTACCTGTATTTAATATTTTTACTTTGTTAGCTTTTTGTAAAAATATATTAAATTATAATTATGTTTTTATATTTCTTTAAATTATAATATGTACAGGTATATAAAAAGAAAATAATCATAGAGCATCAAAAAATACGTCCGCATCGTTGTCAATGGGAAAAGTGCCAAAAGGCTGGCAGCATTGCCACGTTGTATGGCAATGCTGATTCTTTGGCCAAAAAATAGGCCAACCCTTTGGTCCCTTTGTTAGCTTAGTTTTTATAACGCTTTTATTAGCTTGGGTTGTATGTATGTATGTAACGGAATCTTTGAGCCTAATTTTCACTGGTTTCTAGACGTCTGATCAACTTGAAACTTTGCACACGTCTTAAGGGCCGATGACAATGCAATAACCAGATAAGAAAATGTAAAATTTCATAAAAATTAATTAATTAAAAAAAAAAAAAACTTTAAAATTTTCCCGATAAAAATTTGATCGAACTAAAAAATGGAAAATAAATAATAGTTCAAAAAAACTAAAAAACACGCTTTTATTGCTGACCGAACTAAAAATATTTTTTAATTACAAAGAGTTTATGTTACAGTATTAGGAAGTCAATAATTCAATTCAGAGTAAAAAGCGTGGGGTACTTGATATTTTAATTATTACAACTATTCTATTGGCAACCATCTAAGAGAGGAGAGTCATGAAAATATAGGAAAATGCACGCCACGCTTTTTACTCTGAATTGAATTATTGACTTCCTACTACTGTAACATAAACTTTTTGTAATTAAAAAATATTTTCTACTTTTTAGTTCGGTCAGCAATAAAAGCGTGTTTTTTTAAACTATTATTTTTAATTCTATTGTGCATGCTGTGGTCTCCTATAAGTGAAGGAGTACACCTACATACTTAATACCTGTTGTTGCCTTCTATTAATGTCATGTATTGTGTACCTACATCTTTTGTTGGAAATCCTTAATAAATAAATAAATTGGTTTCTATAAAACACGATTTTGACGTAGTTTGAACGTAGTAAGATTCCGCGGGGAATCATTATCACCACACATAATGCCCTGGTACGATCTAAATGACTAAACTGACGTACATTTTTTATAAAGACTTAATTCCTTGGAAGCTACCGTGATTTTTTCACACCTAAGTAATTTTGAGGGCGAATTTAGCAAAACCCTATTCAATTATTCTTTAATCATTCTGAAAGGTACGAAAATAACCCTTTTTACTTCACCCCATTGTTCCAACTTGTGTAGAATGAAGAAATTTTCTCCGAAAAGTCGCCGTAAAAAGAAAAGACCCTTCACAAGGAATTTGGAAATTAAAGTATTATTCTGGCTATTTTTTATCTCGGTAATAAATATTAAGCTGAAACATTAAAAGTTGCTAATAGGATTTATGTTATTGGATACGCACCGGGAATTTCTTACTTAGAATTTCTAGATTTATTATGAGCACTAATAAGGGATATTTATCATGTTCCTTTATTTCTATGAATACTAGTGACCCGCCCCTGCTTTGCACGGTTTTCGTTTTGACAAAATACCAAGAGTAAAGAATACTCTTATAGTCAAACATTAATGTGTTGTATATACATAGACCTTTTGGAAATAAATCCCGAAATTACTGTATAAACCGCATTAAAATAAATTTTCAAAATAGCTGAGAGAACCGCATCAAAATCCGTTTTGTGGTTAAGGTGAACAACGCATTCACACAGACAGATACAAAAGACTAATTTGTTTTATAATAAGGAAACAGAGTGGCAGAGACATCGACGCGTAAACTGTAACCATGGCTTCAGCACATGGCCGTAGACATTTAAAGCGTAGAAATTTTTCGTCGTGTATCAAAAAAAATAATCGGCTGTTTCATAGAAAACTGCAATACCTACGTAGTCAAAATGTATGGATGTCCATTTTATTTTATTTTACTCGTTAATAATTTCTACGCAGGGAGCTTCAGAATCATGGTATTAAATCTATTTCAACAGGTTTCGCTTAGATTTCTTCGCCACCCTGGCAAAAATTGTAAGGTAAAAAACTTTATCCTATTTCCAAAACGAAAATAGATTATCGCGTCGAAATAACCCTTTATTTAGGCAATACGTAAATCTTGGGAGCCTAATTTAACAAAAATGAGTCTGACAAGAATTTTTGTTAGTCTTTCAAGAATTTCTACCATTTAAAATCACAAATCTGACATGATTAAGCACAAAATGTCAGTTTCCCAAACGGTTCCGCACGGGAACCTAACCCAGCGATAATTTATTGTTAAACAATCTTCTATTCCAAAGACAAGCCGTAACTTATTGCTAGGCACGCTCCCCTTAAACGTAGACCTTGAATTGTTTGCTTTGCGAGTCAATTCATGTTCAAACTAAAATATGATATTATCAGAATCAATATTCCTTGTTCCGACCATATTTATTACTATAGTAAGTAAAATAATGGTTATTCGAGCCATGAACGATTTCACTCATGGCTTTGAATGCTCGTTCCTTTGTAGTCCATTCGCGTGCTTAGTTACTTGAATAGCTGATAGTAAGTTATAAATAGTAGATGTTATTATTGGATCGTGTGTTGGAATAATCAGAGTTAACTTAATACAGAATTGGGTCAAGGCTTCGTCCTAGTATCGTCCTGTGATGGTGAAGTCGAAACCCGTGAATCTGTGTTACAATTTGAGAGAAATTCATTTTGTTTGTTGTCCGTGGCTTAAACTGTACTAATAGTTTAAAATTTTCTGTATCAAAAAGTTATACAGGGTAAGTTTGTAACCAGTTCGGAAATTGTAACCATGAATTCAGCATATCATTCTAGACCCTAGCGTATATTTTTTTTGTCATTTCATGGTTACAGTTTGCGCACTGGTTAAAAATATTTCCTGTATGTGTCGTTGTTCAGAACTGTATTAAAACTAACGGCAAAGCTAAATACAATAAATGTGAAAAACTAATCTTAGGGCACATAAAATTCAACGGCGGAACCAACACCCCTAAATCATCTACGAGTACAACAATGATTTCATGAATGCAGAATCAGTGCGATTTGAGCCAGCAGAAATGGGACACTAAACGTTAGCAACGAAATAGCTGCTCCTGTCAGCGTTTAAACCAAATACGGCCTTCTCGAATTTCACGTAGACTGAGACAAACACGTTGGGAGAAAACACGAATATAAAATTTCGGGGAATAGACAACAATACTTTACGAAAGAAAGAATAAAAAAATGGTTTTATTTGACACAGAAACAAGTAAAACACAAAGAGATAATTAAATCGAATAATGAAGGCAAGATAGATCTTTAATCGCAAGAACAGAACAGAAATAGTAAGCCATGACTATGACAAAAAGATCAGCATATTGCTGTGCTGTGGGGGAGCCAGAGCACAGCACAATGCATGTATGTGTGTCTATTATACCTTATAACTTTGCAATTTTGTGCTAATTAAATGAATTCTCACATCTACGTCTTCCATTTGGTAAGCGAAGCGCCATCTTAGTGCTCCGGTACGCGTAACAGTAGTCCCTACTCAATTATCGCAGGTCTCGTCCCAGGGGGCTAAGATTGCGCACACATTGGCAAATTCACGCCTAACATCACGTTACCCTTGATTCACATGAACTGGGTAGATTTGCTGAGTTTATGCACTCTAGGAGACTATGATTCATTTGTGTTAATCGATGCGTCTGTTTGTTTGATGATTTGCTTGTGAACTGACTTGGCTAAGGTTGCTATCTTTAGTTTTGGGAGGGAATAGAGAGAGACAATAGTGCCGATTATTTTATTCACCACAAAAACTTCAATAAAAATCAAAACTCTTATTTATCGTATTTCTGCATGATCTTCATGTGAAATTTTACGATACTAGATTAACTGTAAGTCTGCAAGTAGGTACTCTACCTTGATTTATTTGCGAGTGCCAAAATATTATGTCGTTAAAATGGCCGTATTTTTTTTTTAGCTTCAAGAATCTGTAAACCTACGTATTTGATATTAATTTTAACTTGATAAAAAGCATTTCTGAGAAAACATGGCTTAACAGAAGGATTCCGTTTTTTCATCTAGCGGTACAGAACCCTAAAAACATTGTTGCCGCCTCCTCCGTCATCCCTGTCGATTTTTCTGACCCAACAATTGAATCTAGGCCAGTAATTGACGCTTGAAGTGACAGCGACCAAATTACTAGTGATAAATTAATACTAGGTAGTAGGTACATTGTATTTCATAAAATTCTTGACCGAATTTTCGTGTTACGCGTAGTTTATTATGGTAATTTACTTGGATTAAAATCTGTTGATCGTATTGGCTCAAAAATAGGTTGTCATCATAACCATCGGTATGACACTAAACTTGTATAACGATTTAAGTTCAACAAAAGATGAAATCCTACCAACATTATAAAAATGAACGTTTGTGAGGATGAATGGATGTTTGTTACTCTTTCACGAAAAAACTGCTAATCAGATTTGGATGAAAATCTTCTTCTTAATGTAGGTACCCACATAGAAAAGTATCCTATGCTGATATTCATGCAAATTTAATGCTTTGTGCCTCATTTCTACCCAATTCATGCAGCTGCAGGCTTAGAACGAGCACCGGTTTGTCTACGGAGGAACAGACATTACTATATTAACTAAATGATGTACAATAGGAAAAGATAGCTATGTTTTTCCACTAATTATCACAGTTATACGTTCTAAACGAATCATGATTTTGTAGATAATGGTATATACTTTGTGGCCGTCGAGTAGAAAGTTTGTTGTCAGTATGATTTTGACAGTTTTGGAAGAAACATTCTACTGAATAGTCTACATTTATAAGGACCTAGACAAAGATCGTTAGAAACGAAAGACAAAATAACAGATTGTAGAAAGATATCTACGGTGCGATTAAAAAAATGGAGAAACTAAATATCACTTTGTAATGAAAAAGCACTGTCTATTCTTCGTAGAAATAGAAAGCGTCATGCTTTTTTTTTTTTTTTTTTTTTTTTTTTTTGGGTGGGAAATCATCAAATAACTTCTCCCGCTCTGGGTGGAGCAGGAGGGCGTGTCAGACTTTTACTGACTAAAACCCACCCGTGTTCCTTCATTAGCCCGTATGCCAGGGGCTGTGGTATCTCTCTCAAACGAACCCACACCCCTGACAGAAGCGTCATGCTAAGCTTGCTGCTGAAGCATCATTGAGGCACAAACATATTTTTTTACATAATACATACATAAACTCACACCTGCGCCCCATGGGGATAGGCAGAAACTACAGAACGCGAGCTACTACGATCCTAACACTCCTTTTGTTTCTGTTCGGGCGCCGTCGGCTTTCTTCGTCAGGCGTCGGGTGGCTGCGTGGACGACGGCGCGGGCGGCTGCGACACTTCATTAGCAAGAGCAACCGACGACACACGCGTACCTTAGTTCTTATAGCTGTACATTAATCTTGGATATATATACCTCAGTTTATACAGTCCACTGCTTTTATTTAAAGTCCATTATAAGACCCTTAGAGTTTCGTTTACGTTCAAAAAACATACTTTTAAATTAAATAGGATACACATACTGAACCAATTGACGTCATTAAAGGAAATAAAAGATAGTATTATACTTACTGGCACACAAACTTCTTGTATATAGGAAGAGTTGTGTATAACTGGTTTCAAACTGGAAGTGTATGTGTCTAGAACAGAGCACAAATCCTGTCCATCGGTCAGTGGGTTGTGCTCCACAATTGCTGATAGCTGAGGGAACCAAAGTCTTAGAACGTTGTACCTGGGAATAACAAAATAAGGTTCAATTTACCTTTTTCGTGATGGTATCATTATCAGCTCATAATATTCCCACTGCTGGGACACAGGCCCCCTTGCTGTAAGACGGAATGAATTCGACCACGCGAGCCTAGTGCGGGTTGGAAGATGTCTTCGGATTTTTGGTTCCAACCCATGCCGATTTCCTCACGATGTTTTCCTTCACCGTTTGTGTCGGTATATCGGGATCTACACACAGTTTTTGTTCATCATTTTTTTACTAGAAACCCGCAGTGTTTTAAGACTAAGGTCTTTAAACAGTGCGCCATGCCAGTTACGACATACGGTGCCGAAAAGTGGACACTTACAGTTGAGCTGGTCTACAAATTCAAGATCGCTCAGCGCGTTAGTGAGCGGGCTGTGCTCGGAGTTTCTTTGAAGGATAAAATCAAAAATTAGCGACAAGAATTACCGACACAGCTTGCAGGCTAAGCAAACTGAAGTAGCAGTGGGCTGGAAATGTTTATCGAAACACCGATAGCTGGTGGAGCAGATGACTCCTAGAATGAAGACCACGTATCGGCAAGCGTAGTGTGGGACGCTCTCCAGCTAGATGGATCAATGACCTTAATAAAGTAGCTAGGACTGACTGGATGTGAAAGGTGGAAGACAGGGTGTCGTTTTGGACCATGGGAGAGGCCGATGTCCAGCAGTGGACTGAAATAGGCTGAGTTTATTGATTGAACATATTTTGTCTCAAACTCACAGCATTGTTTATTTCAATTAAACTAAAGACTTTTGAATCGCCAATAGGTCGATGATTCAGAAAGATGAAGCTAGTTTTCAATCCAAAGCGTCTCTTACTAATATTAGAACAAAGTTGTTTACTAACACGAATGATTGGTTACTTGACCTAATAATATGATGTGAAAATTCATAAAATGTGAATTTGTTCGATGAAAAACTAGCATAACAATTGCGATTGCGGAGCACACTCGCGACATACTTTATGCCGGCAATCAATAGTCATTCAATATTGATTGATATTAACGAAGGCTCTGCAGTCGCAAAGAGTAGGGGTAAAACGGTTAGGCTGTTTGTTCAAAAGATGTAAAGTGTGTGAGTATGATTCTTCTGTGTAATTATTGACGTCCTTACTAAAAACATGTCACCTGGCAGATTCTACCCCTGAAAGAGAGTAATTACCTAGTCGGGATTTTTAATAATTTGTAAGGCTATAGGTAGGCCCTAGGTGATCATTTTTCCTAGTAAAGAAGAAGTTATAAGTAAGCCTTAGTTCGTGATTTTGTCAAATTCCTGAGACTTTGGTTCTCACGAATTAGGGAAATCAAGACTAATTTAATGAGGACAATAGGTAGGTACCTAACCTACTAGGTATCGCGCAAATATGGGAGTGGCGCGAGGAGGCCAAACGCCGGGGCGTAACTCCGCTGCCGCAGGAAATCGCGGCACAGCGGACAGAGCTCCGGCGGGATCTCATGGTGACATGGAGAGAGCGATTGTCGCAACCCAGTGCTGGGCACGCCACAATTGCGGCGGTAAGTCCTTTCTTTGAGGAGTGGGTCGAGAGGCGGCATGGCGTCCTCACCTTCCGCCTGACGCAGGTCCTCACCGGACACGGTTGTTTCGGGAGGTTCCTGTTTCGGATAGGGCGGGAGGAAACGCCCGGGTGTTTCCACTGCCAAGATCGCCCTGAGGACACGGTGGAGCACACGGTGGCGGTCTGCCCTGCTTGGGCGGAGCACCGCCGTGTCCTCGTGGAGGCGATCGGCGGCGGCGATCTCTCGCGTCCGGCCCTGGTCCAGGCCATGGTACGGAGCGAGAGGGCATGGGGAGCCGTCACCTCCTTCAGCGAAGCAGTGATGCTCGCGAAGAGGGAGGCGGCGCACGTGAGGGAGAGGCAGCATATACGCCCTCGCGACCCCAGCCGCCGCAGGATACGGAGACGCCCTGGGCGTCGGGAATCCCAGGCCGATTTCCGGCCACCGTAGGCATGGGCTTGCGGACGGCGAGTAATGGGTAGCTCGCTGTCCGGTAAGGACCAAGCCCAAGTCGACGGCGCGTTGTGTTCCACGCGCGCCTCAAAGAGATGTCAGCACAAAAAGTGATGGGACCCGCAAGGGTCGATGCCTGCCGGGGGTGCGGGTTTGTTCGAAAGAGACACCACAGCCCCTGGCTTAAGGGCTACTGAAGGAACACGGGTGGGTTTTAGTCAGTAAAAATCTGACACGCCCTCCTGCTCCACCCAGAGCGGGAGAAGTTATTTGATGATTTCCCACCCAAAAAAAAAAAAAAAAGACCTACTAGGTATTTGCAAAAAAGTATTCTTTTAGAATAAGTAGTTTAGCTACGGGCTAGATCCAAACATTGTTTATCTTTCAGAACGAAACGAAACAATAACTTTGTTCAGAGGATTCTTTTTTATTTCTGACATTACAAACTAAATGTTTATTTTTATTGAATCTCAAGTTTATAATTGTTGAATACTTCAATATTTTACTATACTTAAATTCAAGATTTTCTTTCTTGAAGATACTTTAACAATAAAATTCAATAATAATTTTGTTCTTGTTTTAAAAATACAATTTTATTCATCTCTCAAATACATTTCAAACTATAGCTTTGTTCTAAGTTTTGTATAATTTAGAAGCATGTTTCAATTTTGTAGATGTGGGTATCAAGGATCTATTTAATACGTTATTATGATGTACGTTTACTTGATAGAGCATAGCAGTTGAGAGTAAGTCATACCTAAATGTCTCAATGACGGAGGCGCGTGTGTTGAATCTTTCGGTTCCCTACAAAATGGTTGAGCTGTATAGTGCTGATCCACGCGTTATGTTCGTGTATGCTCTGACTATGTCTTAACGACCAGATCTTTTTTTCAATCTTATTTTTTGAATTTATCTTGTTATTTTTTTCCTTATAAATTGTTTTCACTTTTAGAAACAACATGAATAATGTACGCCACTAGGAATTTCTCCTGTATTGTGGGTGCGTTTACAAACATTTAAACACACGTACACAAAGAGTCGTTATGAAATATGTTCATTTAAAAGACTGTCCTTGAAATGTATTTCCCGTTCTTCTCCATAGAGATCTATGTTTTGAAATGGGCAACTAGCTTCAATTTTCTATCTAAGCGACTTTTTGGCAGTTCAAAAATGTGTAAATGATTTAATTAAAATAAATGGTTTCAGTTTGAGGACCAAAAAACTTTAGGTTTTCCCCGAAGGGCTAGGTTTAATTATTACGACGACGAAAACTAAACAATTTGTTCGCATCGCATGATCGCACGACCTCCAATAGGACATTCAGTAGATATTAGTATGTTTGAACGCACGGTCACACGATCATTTTCATCGGACGGACGCATCATCGCACGAGCGATGGCAATAAGACAGCGCCCTAAGCAATAAACAGTCGGAAAATGTCAGTTTTAGTTCATGAAATAACAAAATACATTTTAAAATGCAATTCAAAGATTTCAGTAAATAGTAGCCGCCATGTTATTTATACCGCTGAATAAACGAATGAACTAAATAATTAATTGCAATAAAAAGAATCATCGAAATCAGTCAACACGGTAAAGAATTATCATCGCTGGACATCGGAGTCGGTAAAAAAGACCCTCGTTTAAAACGGACTTTTTATCAGAGTCTAATAGTAAATAAGCCATCAGCTGTCGGTTTTCATATACATATAAAATGTTTTCCGTTTATCCAGCCCATTATAATCTCACTGCTAGGAGACATGCCTTTCTTCGAGAAGAAGTGAGTTGCAATCTATCACGCGGTCCTAGTGCGGGTTGGTAGATGTCACATGTCTTCGAATTTTTAGTTCTAAGACAAGTCGGTTTCTTCACGATGTTTTCGTTCACTGTTTCGCGAGTAGTAGTGACGAAATGATTTACACAAAGTTTGAAACGCCCGTCCGTATTCGAATCACGACCTTACCACTCGTAAGTCGGGGTCATTTCCACAGCTTAGTTTTCACCACATTATCCGCATAAATAAAAAAAATACTTACATGGCCATAATAACGAAATTATTGAAGCAAGTCATAGCCAGATGCACCACCAACGGCTTCTGGAACATCGGCTTCACATTATAAAGCCCTTCCACAATCTGGTGCCGAATATTCGTCTGTACATGGTGTTCAGGTGACTCGTCTATAGAGTGCTTATTTTTGTCCTTCCAAATGTTGTAGAACTGGAACGGAGAAAGATTATGATTATTACAAGCACTTATCTGATTTTTGTGGACTTTAAGTGACAGTTCTGCTTAAATCTACTCATCATCTGCCTAGCCTTTTCCCAACGATGTACGAGTCAGCGGTGTAGCTGAGTACTAATATTTTACATTGAACGACTGCCTATCTGACCTCCACAACGTATAGTTAATGGGTAATAAATGATAAATGATAAATGATTTTATTTCTGTAAGTAGGTTTGTACAAACACTTTTACACGTCAATCATATTTTTTAAACTAGATGAGGTCGGCGTTTCCTAACTGACTACTCTGAGAAGAAAGGCCGAAACAAACTCAGAGGTCACAGTCTCTTTTAAAGTCCAGACATAATCTTGGTCAGAGCATGTGAAGACCATGTGGATTGGTGTCTGAAATGGTCTTTTGAGGAAAGAACCACACAGGTTGAGTGGACCTGTCCATTCAGTGCACGCATGTATCAGTAATCATACGGCTCAACTCAGAACTTGAGGAGCTCAACGATTTGACGAACAATACCAAAGAAAGGACATTTGGGTAGGCCGCATAAAGTACTCAAACTGCCAGATTAACATTAAAAACGAACTGAGAAAGAGACGAAACACAAAAACAAAAATACCACATAGTCCTCACATTCACAATAATTAAAACAAAAATAATATTATACTTCTCAAAGTAAATATTCATGTCAAAGTGTATATAATAATAATCAAATGTCAAAGTGTATATAATAATAATCAAATGTCAAAGAGCAAAACAAAGAAAAAACAACATTCAGTATACAAAATTGGAGCAGGTCAATCCCAAGCTTTTTTGTCCTCAATATAATCTTTAACGGTATAAAAGGCTTTCAGGCACAACTTACGTTTGATGAATGATTTAAATTTATTGAGACTTAGATCTTGAACATGGCTTGGAAGTTTATTATAAAAGCGTATACATTGACATCTGAATGACCCACCTATTTTCTTGAGCCTTGTTGATGGTACAACAAATTTGTGTTTGTTCCTAGTATTTATACTATGGATATCACTGTATTTTTTAAACATTTTAATATTTTTATGAGCATATAAAATATTTTCATAAATATACTGTGAAGGCACAGTCATTACATTTATCTCCTTAAATTTATCTCTGAGAGAGTGTCTCGGACTTAATTTATAAATTGATCGGACAGCTCTTTTCTGCAAGACAAAAATAGTCTGAATGTCGGCGGCATTTCCCCACAATAGAATACCATACGACATTACACTATGAAAATAGCTAAAGTACACTAAGCGGGCTGTCTCGAATAGGTACGATACCCCTTGGTACGACTGGTTGTCAGACTTTCGCGCTTTGAAAGACCCGTAACTGTTGTCAAACATCTACGATTGACAGCCGTACCCAACGGCTTAACGTGCTTTTCAGGGAACGGAGGGTTCTTGCTATTGTAAAAGTCACCAATCCAATAGCCGCACGGTTCGATCGATCAGGTTAAGCTACGCTTGCCGCGGTTGGTCCATGGATGGGTGACCATCTTAACATACCAAGACCCCTCCGTGCCTCGGAAAGCACGTTAAGCCGTTGGTCCCGGCTGTCAATTGTGGATCTTTGACAGCCGTTACGGGTCTTCAGAAGCCCGAAAGTCTGACAACCAGTCTTACCAAGGGGTATCGTATTACCCAGCGACTGCCTATCTAACCTCCACAACCCAGGTAGGGTTGTGGAGGTTAGATAGGCAGTCGCTCCATGTAAAATACTGGTATTCAGCTGCATCCGTTTAGACTGGAAGCCGACCCCAACATAGTTGGGAAAAGGCTAGGCAGATGATGATGACGTAAAAGTCACCAATTCACGGACGATCCTCGCCAAGCGTACCTTAACCTGCTTTCGATCCATGTGACTTAGCCTTACTTAAATCCACTAAGTTATGAGAAATCAATTTATACACGTAAGAAGGCAAAACGCTTAGCATAATCAGCGTATTATGTTTTCACTGCTGGGGCATAGACCTCCTCTCCGTAAAAGTCAGTGAGCCGCAATCCATCAGCATAGATTGGTAGATGTCGCATGCATTCGAACGATTTGTTCTAGGACATTTTAGTTTTCTCACAATGTTTTCCTCCGCCCGTTTTGAGAGCCGTCGAAACGTTAAAATAGGCACTGTTTTAATTAGTCCAAATTGATCTTCTGAGGCTTTCACTAGTTTAATTTGAATGCACGCAACTTAAATTTACATTAAAGCCTACTAATTTAGAAGGGGTTAAATCCCTTAACACAGCTTAGAAAATCAAGTAAGTTTTTCATTACCGTGAACCGGGGTTACTTTAATCAATATTGAACTTTGAAGGTTCATGTCTCTTAAATTTGTGGTTATGAACAAATCCAAAAAATGTCCAATAATCGTTTTTTTTTTATAACTCTCGATTCCTGTAATAATACGTGAATAAATATTATTCTATAATGAGAAAAAAAATAAACTAACAGATCAAAGTTGTACGTACGATGTAGAGTAGCCGAAAGACGTCCACTGCTGGACATAGACCTCCCCCAAAAGGAGGGTTATGCCATAATCGCCACGCTTGGCAGGCGGGTTGGCGATCGCAGTATGGTGGTAAAATGCATAGAGCACGCTGCTGCCCATTCTCTAGTAAGTCCCTTAGTCGCCTTCTACGACACCCACGGGAAGAAATGGGATGGTGGTATTTTATTGCGTAATTACAAAGTAACCCCAATTATAATGCCAATACAATTTCAAAAATTAAAATCTGCCAACACGAAAAATAATTAACTTTTTTAATTAAAATTGTTAGTGAATTCCTCAGGAAACGATTTAACCGTTCTCCAGTGTTGCTTAACTAGAAAAAAGAACTACCATGTTGCGTTTCATTTTAAGCAATTAGCGATTTTATATGAAATGGAAGTTTTCATCAAACTCATCCCGCGAATTAATGTAACCCCGGTTCACCGGTACTTAGGTTTTTACTTTTAACATTATATTACTCAAAGTGAATCGTCAATCACAATTAAGCTTTCAAATAAAACGTTAATTACATCGCCGGTAATATACATACAGTCAGCAAGAAAAACTAGGACAGCCTCACGGTGACATGGCAACGATACAAAATCAGAAAATATCGTCACAATAAGTGGAGTTTCCACATATTTATCGATGTTATAACTCAAGTTGATGATGCGAGCGAATAGCGGAATAATTTTTACAAATGGATACAATATTACACGCAAGTCACTACATGGAATTGTTCAGAAGTTTAAATCTGAATGGGTATTGCCGAACGATTGAGATAAAAAACATGTAATTAAAAAATAGCTGATTCTCAGGCAAATTTGATTAAACTTGGCTGAGAGTCAGCTATGTTTAAATATATAATATTACAAAAGGCAGTAACTCAAACTCCCGCCCTTCACCACTTTCTAGTGCTTTAACTGGGGAGAAAAAGTGGCGCAACAAACTTCCCACCAACTCAGCTGTCTTTTAAGATAGAAGAACTTGTTTTTATACAAAAGTACTTAGGTGAGTAATTAACATTACGAAACACAAAACATTAAATTGAGGGGCTTGTGGCTAAGTCGATCGATCAGGCTAAGCTAAGCTTACCGTCCATCTTTACATTTCAAGACCTCTCCGAGCCTCGGAAAGCACGTTAAGCCGTTGTTCTTGACTGTCATTCGTGGATCTTTGACAATCGGTGCGTCTTCCGAAGCCCGAAAGTCTGACAACCAGTCTTACCGAGATATCGTATTACACAGTAACTAAGTTGTGAAGGTCAGATAGGCAGTCATTCCACGAAAAATACTGGTATTCAGCTGCATTTAGTGTAAGTCGACCGGAAAGACTAGAGAATGGGCAGCAGCGTTCTCTATGCATTTTACCACCATACTGCGATCGCCAACTCACTGTCAAGCGTGACGATTATGGAAAAATCCTCCGCTTTTGGGGGAGGCCTATGTCCAGCAGTGGACGTCTTTCGGCTGAAATGATGATGTTGAGGACAGTTGGGAAAAGGCTGGGCAGAGAGGATGAGGTACAGCCCAACGCAGGTCAGTAGTCATACTTTGGTCTTCAGCTAGCCTAGCATAGAACGGAGTTCTAAAAGAGTAAGAGGCCTGCTTATACTGTATTTTTACTGACGTGTCGCTGCACAATGGGTGAGCCTTTATTTTTTGTCACTACAAGCAATTAGAAAAAGACTTAAAAATATTAAGCGCTCACCGAGGTTGGTAGTCGATCTAGCCGGGCCCAGACAAAAACTATGAACTTCGAATTGAGTACTGCTTGTGCTTTATAAGACTAAGGAATCTCCATTAAAAGCACTATGTTCTGAATTTTGTTTCAGTTGTAAGTTTTACTGTTTTTAATAACTTATGTAAGTTTAGTTTTTAACCCAACGAAACCGTAGCTGAACTAAATTTTTATGGTTTTACTCATAGAAATGAATTATTTATTCTTTTAATCCGAAATCAATTGTCTGAGGCATATTTTTAAAGCCTCTCTCTTAAAATGTGTTAATATTTGTGTCTTGTTTTGGCTTCGTCCTAATGGCCCAACACAGTCCCAAAGACGACTGAACCTTCTCATTTTCTTATGTAGTGTGTCTTAATAGGCAGTACGTTATAATCGCAAGATATTTCCGCCGTAATATTTACTGGTATTATTAAATACGAGGGTTTCGTAAAAGATTTATATTTCTTTGATACATCTGGTTGATGATGTTATCGTTATTTCCAAGTAAGTACGAACAAACACAAAGACAATTCCTGTTTCAATATTAATCTTTTTCTGCGGATATTGGAAAGCGTTTGTATGTCGATGTTCACAAAGTAAATTAATAAATAAATCATTTAGAATAATTTATCAAAATAACGACTTCTTTTACCACTCTATGATTCAATCACTTATATTTCACATTAAAACCAAATCTAACGTATTAACTTTTCAATGAATCCAAAACAACATAACTTTTCAATTTCAATAAAATCAAAAAGCAATCTTCACACAATTTTAAAAACACCTTGTTGTACGAAAAGTTTCAGTTGAAACAGAGTACTTCAATTTGAAATAAATGACAATTTGTAAAGTGCTAAAGGTATCATTATTTGAACCCTAGACTTCAGTTAGACTAGGGTTGTCAATAAAATTTAAATGTCATCAGACAGCTCAGCGTTCGACCGCAGCGTTTAAAGTGACAGCTGTCAATTATTATTTTATGCTTATGTTTTTCCACTCCAGGGAAAAGGCTTCCCTTCCCTCTTTCCACTTTCCCAGTCTACTGCGATTGTGGGTAAATCGTTAAAGAAGCTCAGATGGATGTCGGGGTTCTGTTGGGGTCGCCTCGTGTCAAACCAGATGCAACTGAATACCAGTATTTTAAATAGCGCGATGTCCTATCTGATCTCCACAATCCAGCTGTCAAACTTTTTATTAATGTTTTTAGACTTTGACAGCAAGTGACTTCGTATTGCATACAAACTTCTAACCCCTGTTTGAACTCCATAGAGTAGGACGATTTAAGTTGCGAGCCTTTCTACAGCACTAGAAAGGTTGCAAGGATGCATTCTTGAAGATATGATTTCCTTACATTTTAAAACTATTACGTGGCTTTATGGAGTAGGTATTATGTCACCCATCCACTGACCAACCGCGACAAGCGTAGCCTAACTGGTTCGATCCGTGCAACGGTTAGTTTATGTAAAAAAAAAAAAAACTAGTGACAACCTTGTGTTCGAAATATACTAACATACCCTAAATATTAATATCAAAACTCTCTTTGATAATGAAATTGTTAAAACAAGTCTCAGATAGCAATAATTTAAAGTAAACATTTGTAAATTAAATCATTTTACTGCAAAATGGTATCTTTAAATTAATTTATAAGCGCATTGAAAGACTTGAATAATTTCTAATAACATTTGGAGTGCTTAATTATTGCATTGCACTTCGTTTTTGGAGTTAATTAAAAGGGTCTACTGACATTTTGAATCTAATTAATTGTGATCCGCTATTATCAGAAAGAACAATGGTAACTCTCCTAACATGCTTGGACTAGCAAAATTTAATAAAACGTCCCTTGATGAAACATACGTTGTTTCATTAGGCTATGTAAATGTAACGCAATATGGTCTTCAATAAGTTTTTAAAAGATGGGAGGGTCAAGTAATTAAGGAAAATGTTTTTGAGGGTATATCTATACTAATATAATAATAATCTTTACTATAATAATCTCCTAATATTATAAAAAGGGAAGATTTGATTGTTTGTTTGTTTGCATTGAATAGGTTCCGAAACCACTGAACCGATTTGAAAAATTCTTTCAGTGTTGGGAAGCTACACTATCCCTGGGTCACATAAGCTATATTTTATCCCCGTATTCTTACGGGAACGGGAACTACGCGGCTGAAACCGCAATAAAATTAAAAAAAAAAAAAAAACGTAATAAAATTTGTGGCTTTTTGAATTGAGAGGTTTCTCGCCTGTTTTGGAGGATACAAAAGAGAACAGTAGTGGCCTAGTGACAATGGCCATGACTTACGGGTTCGAACCCAAACAGAAGCTTTATTTATTCATTTCAGCCATTAACGTTCCACTGCTGGGCAAAGGCTTCCCTACTCTCTTCCCACATATCTCTGTCCAAAGCTGACGAGGACCAATCTTTATTAAAGGCTTTACTTTGTGTAAAATAATTTATCACCACTGCTCTCAAAACGGTGAAGGAAAACAACGTGAGAAAACCGACAAGTCCAAGATTCAAACATTTCCAGACATGTGACATCTACCAGCCGGCGGCGGGCCCGCGTGGTGTATTACGGCCGACTCCTTCTTACTGAGAGGAGGCCTGTGGAAATATTATCGGCTAATTATGCATGTTATGGATATGTAAAAGTATATTAAAACCTCTGCTTTAACAAGACAACCTCTTCTCATGGAGCTAATTTATTTTCAGGTTAGCGATTTCAGACAGTTACGAGTATAATAGACTTACACAGTTTGGGCAAAATAAACCTCATGCAATTCTACTAAATCCAAAATGATACAAAGTCACTATGAAAATTGAAATACAGATAGACGCTAACCTCCAACTGTAACGTTTAAAAAAAATTACCTTCTCATTTACTTTAGTAACATCGCGTTTTGTAATAAGAAGGTAAGGTTCTGAGCTCAAGGGTAGAACCAAAAAATCTAAACTGCAGTTTTTGTATTTCCAACTTAATTTTGATTTAAGTAAAGTTGTTAATAAAAAAATACAACTTAGCGCTGGACTGAGCTGTAAGTTTTGTAAAAAATGAAAATTAAAATACATATAGACCTTCATATTTACTTTAGTAACATCGCGTTTTGTAATAAGAAGGTAAGGTTCAGAGCTCAAGGGTAGAACCAAAAAATCTAAACTGCAGTTTTTGTATTTCCAACTTAATTTTGATTTAAGTAAAGTTGTTAATAAAAAAATACAACTTAGCGCTGGACTGAGCTGTAAGTTTTGTAAAAAATGAAAATTAAAATACTTATAGACGCTAACTTCCAACAGTGACGTTTAAAAAAGCTTACCTTCATATTTACTTTAGTAACATCGCGTTTTGTAATAAGAAGGTAAGGTTCAGAGCTCAAGGGTAGAACCAAAAAATCTAAACTGCAGTTTTTGTATTTCCAACTTAATTTCGATTGAAGTAAAGTTCTTAATAAAAAAATTACAACTTAGCGCTGGACTAAGCTGTAAGTTTTGTAAAAAAACTGTTTTCGGTTTTTGTTTTTTGGGTCGGGAATCATCAAATAACTTCTCCCGCTCTGGGTGGAGCAGGAGGGCGTGTCAGACTTTTACTGACTAAAACCCACCCGTGTTCCCTCAGTAGCCTGTATCCATTTGTCTATGGTCGGTCCCAAGCCTTGACTGACACTATCAGTCAATGGACAATATTGTGAAAATTATCGACTTGAATACGGGGCTTTTGGCCACATTGTATGTGTGCATTTTGTTTCATAGTTTATTTTATTTTGTGTAATGTGCGTTTTATTTGTGCAGAATAAACATTTTTTCTTTTTTTTTCTTTCTTTTCTTCTTCTATGAGAAAAAAAAAACAGAAAGTAAAATTATTGCCAATTAAAAAATCTTACCGGATAACTTTCAGCTGGTTTCCCCGTATTCTCCATATATATTTTTATAAGTATCTCTCTCGCCTCATCGTACTTTTGTTGCGTCAGCAAATATTTGGGGCTCTCCGGCAGACAGAACACGTACATCAGAAAGGCTCCCAAGGCCCATAGCGACATGATGTAAAGATAAAAATTCCATGTGTTGAGCACTGGAAAGTTAAAAGGAAATGTCTATATTAAGGTGCAACTCCATTGGTATGTGTGGCTGGGAAATAAAATCAACAAGGGTAGCTAACGCGCGTATAGTCTGTTCCAAAGACTCTGAAGAAAATTTAAACAAATGGATACGAAAACCTACCTGTAAATGCCAATTTGCAATGTTTTTTTTTGGTTGGGAAATCATTAAATGACTTCTCCCGCTCTGGGTGGAGCAGGAGGGCGCGTCAGACTTTTACTGACTAAAACCCAACCGTGTTCCCTCAGTTGCCTGTGTGCCAGGGGACACGGTATCTCTTCCGAACAACCCGCACCCCTGTCAGGAATTTGTAGTATCACTTACCAGTTCAGTGCATAGATGTTATTACTTAGTTATCTCAACTCGGAATTCTAATTTTAAAGAGGATTTTCATAATTATGACAATTGAGGTTCATTTTGTTATATTATCGTCAGTTTTCGTCGATGATTATTCAATTCTAATTTAATAATGTTTTAGTAACAAGAATTCTTGCAAAAATACACCGCTTTATACACCAGCAGGCTTACACCTTAGCATTACGCTTTCTATTTCTACTCTACCGTAGAATAGAAATCGCTTGTCTACATTTTCGGTACAAAACTATCAATTGTCTACACGGAAAGGTCATTTTTGTCTACTCTTCGACAAAACTCTTCTCTATGGTTCTACTTTACGGTACTTCTCTAAGCTGTATATTACCAGACATAAAGTTGGAATCTTGTAAATAGTTCTAAATGCTGATGAATGTCTTAATCATTCCCTTTTGTGTGTTTTTGTATAAGAATTTAACCAGCACCCTAATTGCGAAGCACACTATCCATCACAATATGAATCATTTTGAAGAATATTTACTAATCCATTGCTTCGTAATTATGTTTGAAAAATTCGCCGCGTAACAATATAAATAACGCAATGAAAGTTGTTCAACTGTCACAGTGAAAGTCATTACTAATGTTATTGTGTTGCCACCAGATAACTTTAGCACAGATTATAAACTCTCCGTGCATTTCCAACGCAACAGTGACATAACGCCTTTACTTGAAACGTGAGAAGTTAAGAAAAATGCCGGCACAATTACGGTTTCAAAAAGATTGAGCAAAATCCCTTTTTTTTTGAGTCCAGCCCTTTGTTGTCAGGATTTATTGTCTGAGGTCTAAGCAAACATGCTTAGTAACTTAACCTGGAGTGTGTTATGTTGGTACTTTTAGGCTTAGTGCCGTGTTAGGAGACTCGTTGTGGGATAGACCTTCTATTTCTTTGTGAGAATGTAGGGCGGGGAAAGGATTAATATCTGTGGGTTTGACAGGAGTGGCTATTTGCTTTTTCTTTTATTTTGTGCCACAACACACATACTGTAAATTTGTCTTATATCGTAGATGAGTTGAAATACACAGTCAGACTCGAAACCTAATAAATAACTGACCCCATTTATGTAAAATAAAATAAAAACCGCCCACGCGCGAGTCGTATGAAGTTTTATTTTTGTTAAAACAGCAACAGAAATACACACTCTGAATACTTCAACTGTCTACCTATTATGGTTCATGAGGTACAGCCCGCTGACAGATCAATGGATGGACGGACGGACAGACTACGCAAGCTTAGCAATAGAATCCCGTTGGCAATTTTTGGGTAGTTACAGAACCCTAAAAAGCGTAAAATACATCTATTTTTGAAAAAAAAAAAGAAATCGTCTAATAAAAGGCAATATTTATATAGGGTGACTGGTAATTAGTGACCGACATTTAAAAACATGATTGGACTCATCATTAGGAACAACTTTTACTATGGGGCCAAACCGAAATCGCGAAAAAAAATCATCTGTTCCCTACATTTTGACGAGTTATGCGAACATAAATGTACAGCAGATTTTTATTTCGCGATTTCAGGTGTTTAAATGTCATTCACTAATTACCGGTCATCCTATATACCCGTCACTGGATTTATAAGCCTCCAAAACGAAATATATACTGAAAAGAAAAGTCATATTCTTACCGAATTTTCCGCCAAAGAAAGAATACTTCCAGTCATTAGTTAGGATCGCCCACGACATAGCAGCTATTACTATGTGGGAGACGGCTATAAATGAAGACTGGCATAGTAACATGCGATCTCTGATACTTGAGTAAGAGAATTCTGCAGTTAAAGACACACAGGCACTAAATGCTGTCGCGTATCTGCAATAAAAATAAATTGAATGTTATAGAAGGAAACTGTAAAAAAAGAAAACAATCTTGTATTAAAACCTTTACAATTGTCTGGAAACTTAAACTTATAGGGCATACAAAATAATATTGATATTTAATTATATGAATTTCAAATAAATGACAGTTCAAACTGGTGAAGACTAAGTCTGCTATTTTTATAAATTCGTCATTCCAGCATGATCCCATTGTCATTTTGCTAAAAAGTTCGTAATCTGCTAAATTCATAATGGTCGATCAGTGGTCGGTCAATGGTCTCGTAATAGAATTGTGTTCTATTGGCATTGTCCTATTGCCATTATTATAATACCCGTTAGTAGAAATGATTTTCGAAAAAATACTACTAAATTTGAACATTTATTCATGCCAGATTCCATTTATATTTATATATTTTTACATATTATTTTTAAACATATTATTTTAGGAACTGTCAAAATTTTAGCAGATTACCCCCTAAGTAAGTCATTCATTTGTCATTATGTACGAGATTACCAATAAATGCCATTTCTTTCAAAGGAGTGTCAGTGGCTATAACCACTGGAAAGTCATAAGGACGCCATTATATTAGTAGATTACCAAACTTGTCAAAATCAACAATTATGAAGTCAACGATAGACCATTCTGACACTATTGTAATAACAGACTTGAGGCCCTGAGTGCTCGCGCCGATTGTTTTATTGATTAAAAAAGTCATGGAACTATTAATAGGGAAGGCAGCTGTCAAAATGGTCCTGTCGTAACTAGTTCCCAACACAAGTTATTAATACAAGTCGTTTTTTTTTTTTTTTTTTGGGTGGGAAATCATCAAATAACTTCTCCCGCTCTGGGTGGAGCAGGAGGGCGTGTCAGACTTTTACTGACTAAAACCCACCCGTGTTCCTTCAGGAGCCCTTAAGCCAGGGGCTGTGGTGTCTCTTTCGAACAAACCCGCACCCCTGGCAGGCATCGACCCTTGCGGGTCCCATCACTTTTTGTGCTGACATCTCTTTGAGGCGCGCGTGGAACACAACGCGCCATCGACTTGGGCTTGGTCCTTGCCGGACAGCGAGCTACCCATTACTCGCCGTCCGCAAGCCCATGCCTACGGTGGCCGGAAATCGGCCTGGGATTCCCGACGCCCAGGGCGTCTCCTTATCCTGCGGCGGCTGGGGTCGCGAGGGCGCATATGCTGCCTCTCCCTCACGTGCGCCGCCTCCCTCTTTGCGAGCATTAATTAATACAATACATTAATACAAGGCGTGAGGTGGTTTTGTTTTATTTACCAAAAAGACGCGTCATTTACTCCGATATTGGAGTCCACTATTTCCCGAGAGATCCTTAAGGTATTGGTACATAATTCAAGCGAGAACGATAATTAATTTTAAAAATATGGTCGCAAAATTCTCAAAATGTTGAAGATAAACTGTCATATTTTACAAATTCATAGTTAAGGGAATTCAATCAATTAAAGAAATACCTGAAAAATCCACTGAGCGGTGTTTACGTTTTTTAATTTATTTAAAACTGCAAAATTACATTTATTTTGCTGGTCATTCGATTCAAACATCAAACGCATCGCCATTTTGAACCTTATTTACTGCCGCGATGCGACATTGTCAAATACCTAAAAAAATTGCCTCTTACCGCGCCTTAAAAAACCACAAGAAATATGAAGTTATCTTTCTTGGTTAATTACTCTTTAGCTTGAAGATACAAATAATGACAAGACTACCAAACGAACAGCCTCATTTTGAGTCAAGCTAAAATTACAACCGCTCTCTAAGAAATCCAGAATTCTCTATTGTGACGAAATAATTATAGCAAGCTTAAAACATTATTCTTTTGTGTCGAAACAATGCTCAGAATTTCAAGTCTGGCCTCGTATACAAAAAGGCAAAGAAAAATTACTGAATAAAGGTCCAAAAGGCCTAGACATGTCTGAAGAAAACTTACCCTAGACATTAATTTTATTACAAGAAAAGAAACTTTTTGGACCGTGAAAACCTGTTCTTGGTTTGGTCCAATGTGATTCTAAATTTTCCATATTCAGAGGGAAGTGCCAAGTAGCCTACAAAGTTTAAATTTTCTTACGTTTTGTCCAATTTGCAGGTCAATTACACAGTGACACACTGACGCAGTCATAAGATCGTCAAATGCAGGTTTTTTTTTTTGGGTGGGAAATCATTATATAACTTCTCCCGCTCTGGGTGGAGCAGGAGGGCGTGTCAGACTTTTACTGGCTAAAACCCATGCGTGTTCCTTCAGTTGCCTCTTTGCCAGAGGCCACGGTATCTCTTTCTAATAACCCGCACCACTGGCAGGCGTCGTCGGCCGTTACGGATCCCACTAGTTGGAGCTGGCATTTCTTTGAGGCGCGCGTGGAACAAAGCACGCTGTTGACCCGGCCTTGGTCCTTACCGGACAGCGAGCTACTCATTACTCGCCATCCGCAAGCCTGCGCCTACGGTGGCCGGGAATTAGCTTGGGATTCCCAACGCCCAGGGCGTCTCCTGCGGCGACTAGAGCCGTGGTGGGAGCGCAAAAATGTAAATGTGTAGTGTGTATTTGGTTTTTCTATCCTACCAGAATATCAGCGCTGCGACACTTTTTAAATCTCGCAGCATTATGCTGAGGTAGAAGCCTTTTGGCCTCGTGCAGGACTTTCTGTTTTATTTTTAATAGTTTTTACTCTCAAGTTTGCTTGTTTTTTTTTTTAATTTTTGTACTAGTTTATTTTATTTTGTGATGTTCCTGTGCGAGTCACAATAAATACTTTTTCTTTCTTTTCTTTCTTTCTATCTGTAATTTTTCAATAGCAGCCCGGCGTTGGCTAGGAATAGGCTCATATGGTACTGAAGCATCAGGACTGGCTAAATGTTGATTTACACTTACACTTCTGCCTAGCCCTTCGGGGAATACCGGCATAACGTTACTTTAATTTCATAATCAGCCTATAATGTTCCCACTGCTGGGACACAGGCCTCCTCTGTCAGAGGGAGTGGGCCGTAATCCACCACGTCGGCCCAATGCAAACTCAAACTCAAAGCATTTATTTCAAATAAACCAATTACAGGCACTTTTGAATTGTCAAGGACGGTGAGTTAGAAAGATGAAGCTAGTTGCCCATTCCAAAGCGTAGGTACCTATGGAGAAGAACGGGCAAGAAACTCCATGGACACTCTTTTAAAATCAAGATTTTGTTACAAAAAGTTGGTTACATCATTATGTTGAAATTATCAATGTGAGAACGATGTAAAAAGTGCACATTAAAAGCGTCCGTAATTAAAATAAAATAACAATTAAAATAAGCCGTGGGAGCTAAGAGATGACCAGTCCCTACTGGCGGCGCCCGTTCACGGACATGACGTATGCATCAGCACCATTCAGCTCAACCATTTTGAAGGGAACTTAATGATCCAACACACACGCCACCACCAGCGAGACATTTGAGTGAGCATGACATACTCTCAGCTGCCAGGGCACATTCAAGTCAATGAAAGACGTACCCTGTAAATGTTTGCTTTATAGTAGGAACATAGTGCTCACACATATGCTATGCAATTATACAATACAAAAATTTGAATTTATACAATGCAAAGATATCTAGCTTTTACAGTCTTCAGCAGCTCCAACAATGTTTTCAATGTTATCCAATTTAGTTTAAGCTACCTTGTGGAGCAGGACAAGCAGCGTTTAGCCAAGCATTTTTGTCAGCGATGTAATCCCCCAACTTATAATAAGCATGGCTGCATAGTGTGCGTTTTATACAAGATTTAAATTTCGATTCATTCAGTTCGAGTATGTGGGGAGGTATTTTATTGTAACATTTTAAACAGTACCCCATGAAGGATGAGTCTACTTTAGCCAGTCTGAAGCCTGGTTGAACCAATTGGTGCCTATTTCTCGTTCTAATGGTGTGTCTTTCACCTCGTTTACTGAAAAGATTTAAGTTTTTCCTAACGTACATGATGTTCTCATAGATATATTGACAAGGTACCGTCATGATATTAATAACTTTGAACAGTTCCCTTAGAGAATCCCGCGTACGGAGGCCATATATTGCTCTAATGGCTCTTTTCTGCAGAATAAAAATAGACTCGATATCTGCAGCCCGTCCCCATAGTAAAATACCGTATGACATGATACTATGAAAGTAACTGAAATAGACTAGCCTCGCGGTTTCTACATTAGTGAATTGGCAGATTTTTCTTACAGCATATGCTGCTGAACTTAGCCGTCCTGCAAGAGCTGTTAAATGAGGACTCCACTGAAGTTTTGAGTCGAGCGTGATCCCTAGGAAAACAGTTTTATCGACGAATTCTAGTTTCTCTTTATTCAATACTACGTCACAATCAGTACTTTTAACATTTGGTAAAGCAAATCTTATGCATTTAGTTTTTTTCCCATTTAACACTAAATTATTAGCAGTGAACCAATTATGTACCAGCAGTAGGGCATTATTTACGTCGTCAAGATTTGATGCACGTCTATTTATTTTAAAAATTAAGGATGTATCGTCAGCAAATAACACCATTTGTGGTTGGTTTTTTAATAAATGGGGTAGATCATTAATATATACTAAAAAGAGGAAAGGACCTAATATTGAGCCTTGTGGAACACCCATTTTTATTTTTAAACCATGTGAATTGACACCATTTATATGAACTTTTTGCTGTCTATCATTTAAATAAGATTTTACTAGACTGAGCGCAAGTTTACCTAGTCCGTAATGCTCAAGTTTTAAAAGCAAGGTTTCGTGATTAACGCAGTCAAATGCCTTGGAGAGGTCACAAAAAATTCCAATGGCATCCTGAGCCTCCTCCCAAGCTGCAAATATGTGTTTTAATAAGGCAACACCGGCGTCAGTCGTACAACGTCCTTTGGTGAAACCATATTGCTGATCGTGTAAGATTTTGTTGGTATTAAAATGATTAAGCATTTGATTGAGCATTATCTTTTCGAAAACCTTGCTGAATACCGGCAGCACGGATACTGGTCTATAATTGTTGGCGTCTTTGCTGTCCCCAGATTTGAATAGTGGTAGAACCTTACTATATTTCATTAAATCTGGGAAGACTCCTTGATCCACACACAAATTAAATATTAAAGCCAAGTATGGTGCTATGGTCTCGATTATGGATGTACAAACTTTTATAGACATTCCCCATAGATCTTCGGACAATTTGATTTTGATTTGCCGAAAAGATTTTAAAACTAATAAAGGGGTTATGTGCTTAAATTGAAATTCAACTGGACAGCTTGGAACGTTCGCTCTTAATAAATCAATTGAGACATCGGGGGACGAATTTAAAGAATCCGTCGTTTTAGATGGTATATTAGTAAAGAATTTTACAAATTCTTGAGCTACTTCTATGTTAGAGCTTATGGCACCACGCGAAGTCTCCAATGTATAATCCGTATTTCGTATTTTTTTCCTACCAGTTTCGTTATTTATTACTTTCCAAACTGTTTTTATTTTATTCTCTGCTGTTTGGATCTTGTTGCTAATGTACAAGGCTTTAGCTAACTTACAGGTATTTCTAAAAAATTTGGAATATGTAGCAACATACTTGTTGAAAGTTTCGGTATTAATGTAAGGCTTAAGGCCATACAGCTCGAACAGTCTTTCCCTGCTTATCCTAATACCTCTAGTAGCCCAGTCACTAAATACAAATTGAGGGCAAATATTTTTGGTTTTCTTTTCTAAAGTTTTACTGAATTCAGTGTGCACTACTGAAAAGAAATCCTCATATAATTTATTTGCATCGTCCATATTATTAACGCCCAGAACCTTTAATTTATTGTATAGGGTACTATTGAATTTATTTAATTTGCCCGTCGTTATTGGTCTAAATTGTATTTGCACTTTTTGCAAAGGTGTTCTAAACTTAAAATTAACCGTTTGTCCACTATGATCAGATGGCAGATAATTTACGATGGCTTTCTCCACATATTCACAATCGCAGAAAATATTATCGATACAAGTAGCAGAAGTTGGAGTTACTCTAGTCGGTTCTATAAAAACATTCGATAAATTGAACGATTTAAAAAGGCTTAGTAATCTACTGCTATTTGAATTTTGTTCCAAAATATTGATATTAAAATCACCACATATAATTGTGGCTTTATTACTGGATGCAAGTTTCGCTAGGGTATCTTCCATTATTGACTCAAATAAAGAAAAGTTCTGATAATTAGGAGGTCTGTACACGCACACTACAACATGCATATCTAGCTCAACACAGGACAGTTCAATACAATGTTCCACTGATAAACCAACTATGTCATTACGTTGCTTAGATTTTAAACAATTTTTTAGCAATATAATAGAACCTCTACGCTGCATAGATTTACGGTTAAAACAACTGCCCACACTATAGTTTTCATAATTAATTAGCATTTGGTAATCCTTTAACCAATGTTCAGTGAAACAAACAATGTCAAACTTTGTTTTTTCTAAAAACAATTCTATTTCTAGTAATTTGGAAGAAATACCTTGAATATTTTGATGAAATAATTTCAAGGCTTTCTGCTGATCTCCTTTTTGATGCTTAATTATTTTAGAGCAAGAAGATACCTTGTTGTTGTTGATAAGAATATTGGTACCTTCTGTTGTCTTACAAACTAGTTTAAAATATTATCCGGAGTTAACCCCAAGACTTCAATGACCTCACCAGGCATTGAGCTCATTGTGAGTGAGGGACATGGAACCTCCTTCGTACAATTTGTAAACAAACTTATAGCATTTGAGCTACATTCGTTCAGGTTCACCACTGATGTGGTGTCAATAACACAAGACTTCGACATACTATTTATGTCTGAGTTTATATAAAAAGCTAATAGCCTTGCTATTATGTGTCTAAAACTAACAGGCAGATACACAGTACCCCTAGTCGAGTTTAAAGTTTCCACAAAACTGTTGGTGTCAAAAAATACAAGCTTGTCACTATAATGACTAACTAAAAAGTGCATATGCTTATTAAGCATATGAATATAATTGTTTTGTCTATTTGTCAATTTTTTAAAATATGGGAAAGCACACAATGTTATTTTACTACAGTTTAACTTTAACAACTCAGTTACATAGTCTGTAATTTCTTCTTTTCTGACCTTAGAACTATTACCTACAAACACAGTAATGTTGGTTTTGGGATTATAATCATTACCTGTTACTGATGCCATTATGCGTTTGTAAGTTGACCCTGGCATACAATAATTTTGAGTGGAGTAAGTCAGATTATTACTAATTAATTTACCTAGACCTCTACCTATACTATCTGAGAACATAACTGAACGGTAGCAATCATTACTACTAAACAATGGACAACTACCAATCTCGAGCTCTGCCACTTGTGATAGATTCTGTACAATATCAGATGCATCTTGGTTGAGAATACAGTCTTGAGACAAACTCTCAGTCTGGGACGGGTCCTCCGTTACCTCAGGCTGGACAGCATCAGAGTTTGACACATTCTGACACGTACACTGAAACCTTACTAACTCATTTGCAGCAAGAATGTGTTCCTTAATTTGGTTCTGAGAACCCACATATTTAATGTAAAGGGAACTAAGTCTGTCCTCAAGTTCCTGTATATCAGACTGTAAACGCTGTGTATCAATTTCATATATATTTTTGCAGTTTTCTAATTTAATTTCATAATTGTTTAATTTACTGATTAGATCAACACGTTCTTTCCTCAGTGGAATATTTTTGGAAAAGTGTTTTTGTTGTTTCTTAAATTGGTTACATTTTTTAATTATTCTATTAAGCTTTGCATATTTTTTAATTTTTTTGTGACTAACTTTATAACTATAATTCTGTTTCAGCATGGAATCTTCAGTAAGGTCAATTGTTATCATAGAATGAGGTTTACCATCTGTGTTTAGTAGTTCATTATATAGGTGGTTAGTTTTTTCAACCTGGGTATATTCTTTTTCTTTCTCTAATTGGATAATACGACTATTAGCATGAATTAATTCATCTTCTAGGTCCCTAACTTTGCTTAAAGCCTCCTCATACAAATTGCTACAGTTGTTGAAACCATCCGTGACCACCTTAAGTTGATTGCGTTCTTCAACAACATCCAGATATTGCTGATGTAGGTCTACTAGCTCCCGTTTAAGGCTTGTGTTTTTGTCAACTATCTTCCTGACTTCCTCCTCACTTTCATCATTCTCCTGCAGTAATTGTTGATATTGGAGTTGCGATGCTTCAAGGTTTTGGAGGGCCGTTCTTAATTTAAGTTCCATATCCTGAGCAGTAGCCTTACGGGTCATCACTGGCATGGTTTCAGTAGTTGTTACTTACTGGAATTATAATAAAGAAACGGTGAGATCAAGTAGGACAGACAGACAAAATAAAGTAGGAAATGAAAGGGAAAATGGTAGAAATTAGTGCAGTTCAGTGATGAAATGAGGTTGTGTATTGAATTAGCATGAAGAGCTTTATTATATGATAGCTAAAATATCAGGTTGAATGTAAAATGATTCTTTTAATGTTTAGGATTTTTCTTTTTCCTATGTGGGTAGGGTTCTTTTCTTATATGTTAAAGTTTTTATTTGTTTATAAAGTATAACGTCAATGCAAAACTAGCTATCATGAAAGTTTATAATGTTGTATTTTATTTTATATTATAATAATCAGCTAAGGAATAATAGAATCTTCGCTAAGTTATGTTTTCTACGACGTAAACAATGCAAATTTAGACCCAATACAGAGTGCTAAATCAACGAACTATTAATACTAATACTTAGCAAGGATGTGCACTGGAATTAAAGAGATGATTGTGTGCTATTATAAAGTAAAAGTAAACAAGTACTCCCCGTTAGAATCCGCAGTTGGAACGTCAGCTGTTGGTTTTAGGTTACCGGTATGTAACCAAATATTGTGTTTTACTTAGTATATTCACAAGAAAATAATAATCCTGTGTATTTATGCAATTATTTTACATTTACACATAATTTTACACCTTAATTTCACTTAATTACTAATTAAAATTAATTTTAAAATACGGAACAAAAATTTGACATGTCACTCGGGCAGTGTTGCCATTCTTTTTTTTCCGGTGTGCGGGTTGGAGGATGTCACGAGTCTTCAAATTTTTGGTTCTAGGTCATTCTGATTTCCTCGCGATGTTTTCCTTCATCGTTTCGAGGGCAGTGATGATGAAATAATTAAAACAAAGAAAAGTTTTTGTCTGGGTTAGAACCTACGACCACCACTGTTTCCACTTTATTATCACTAGGATATTCACCATTCAGAAGTAATTGGCATGCAAGCTCTAGCAACAAACAATAAATTGATGATTGATTGGTGATTGCTCTTATTACAATGAATTGAATTGCTTGAATTTGTACGTAGCCCTCTTCCTCTCTCCTAACTTTGCTGTGCGCGACAGGGTCCATATTGTTCTCACTGTTTATACCATCTATTAAATACATATGGAATGCAATAAAGAATTGAGTATTGAGTACCTACTTTAGCAATTGCATGCAGGCATGTGTCAATCTGTTTGCAGAAACGACGAAGACGGTCAATGAAAACGCCAAACAGAGGCCTAGCCGTCCCCGACTTGACAATGCCCTGATCAAAATATTACGTTCAAATTAAAAGGCCTATAAATATTATTTTTAACTTTTTAGAGGTTTTGTTTGGGTCGGGGGTTTTTTAAATTTTAAATTTAATATTATTTCTTGCTTTTTAAACTTAATCTCTCATAGATCACCATTTATCTATAATCTATTCATTGAGACCTTTTCAATGGGCCCAAACACGATACTTCTGCTGTTTGTTGGTGAATAACTTGGGTTTCCTGAAAATTCCAGGTGTTGCTCCAGCATCAGTTCAAGGTTATTTTTTTCGTCTAATATCATTGAAGTAATAGAATCCCAAATTTTGAGTTGATCAGACCCATGGAAGAGGCTAAAATCCTTTTTTCAACCAGAAAAGAGCTGATAATCTACAAACGGCTGAACCGATTTTGATGAAACCTGTCTAAGAACACTCCCGACTAATACACCTTTCAAACAAAAAAAACTAAATCAAAATCGGTTCATCCGTTCGGGAGCTACGTTGCCTCAGACAGACACACACACACACACATACACACACACACAGACACGTCAAACTTATAACACCCCGTCGTTTTTGCTTCGGGGGTTAAAAATACTTAACAACACTAAAAAATAAATATTTTAACACAATGTAAAATTATCTTTTCACCATTATTTGATAAATTTCCACCAAAATCAAACATAGAATTAAAAAAAAACAATCGAATATAAATTAACCCAGTATTGGTTGTTGTAACGGGTCAGGTCATCGTTTGCCGGCTTCCAGCTTGACCAGACGCAGCTAAATACTCTGGTATTCAGCTGCATCCGCTTAGACAGCCGATTTAATACAGAGGTACGGTTTTGACCCCTAAGTTTTTTTCGTCATTTCCTCTAAGGGTTTGTCAGAGAGGAAATGTTGTCTCCATCTTATCTCCTTTAGGCTCTGTATAGACCGTCGCTCCATTTCTTATACTGATTTTGCATGGAGCGACAGCCTATTAAAAATAAAGGTACTTACAATAATCCTTCGAAAAACTTGGCAGCTGCAAGTACTTCAAATGTTTGACTGGAACCTCCAATTAGTTGAAATATGAAGAGTCCAAGAAAACCAACTCCTAAGAATATTTTCCTTCCAAATGCGTCTGTTAAGAAACCAGCCACTACAGACGATAATAGCATACCTGAAATAATTACATAAATACAAATAAGACTTTATCTTTCAAACATTTGGGTGAAATCTTTATACAGCGTGTATAGAAGGGTGTGGTCGTTTAAAGGTACAAGCCATCAAACTGAGAAACTTTCTCCGTGGGGCCAACATCATGATCACAGTGACATTGACGTGCAAATTGAAACCATGAATTCAGTTTAGTAAAGTTCAATTTAAAAAAAAACTATTTCATAGAAAACTGACTTAAGCTGTCAAAACATTTTATAGAACAGAAAATTATTTTGACTAGTTCCCGTTCCCGTGGGAATACGGGGATAAAATATAGCCAATGCCACCCGGGGATAGAGTAGCTTCGCAACAGTGGAAGAATTTTTCAAATCGGTTCAGTAGTTTCGGAGCCTATTCAATGCAAACAAACAAACAATCAAATCTTTCCTCTTTATAATATTAGAATACATAACCAACGACATTTTCAACGCAGGGTTTCCGAATTATGTATTGAATCAATGCTAACAGGCAACCTATTAATTTCCTGCGTCAATTGTTGGCGTTGTTGGCGTCAATGTCCCTGCGACAGTGTATAAGTAGCTGTTGCAGGCTTAGGCATCACGCGTTCTATGTCTACTCGAGTATAGAATAGGAATCGCTTGTCTACATTTTTGGGTATAAAAGTATCATCTGTCTATAATACGGAAACTTCATTTTTGTCTACTCTTCCGACGCCAAAACGCTTGTCTACGGTTCTCGAGCTTGTTGATGACTTTCGCAGGTAAAGTTATTGCTACCCGCATTGGCACGTGTTGGTTCCGTGTGGTGCTGGACGTAAAAGAATAGAACCATCTCATTTCTTCCTGTGGGTGTCGTAGAAGGCGACTAAGGGACTTAATAGAGACTGGGCAGCAGCGTTCTCTATGCATTTTACCACCATACTGCGATCGCCAACCCGCCTACAAAGCGTGACGGTTATGGCAAAACCCCTTTTGAGGGAGGCCTATGTCCAGCAGTGGACGTCTTTCGGCTGAAATGACGATGATTATGATGACATTGGCAAAGATATTGCCTGTAGGTAATATATGCCTTAACTCTATACCCACTCTTTAGTTTTCAATTGAATTCCACACGCTTAAGCATCATTCTAAAACACGGCTGGCATAAATTTATTGAAACTAGGCCGATCCAAGTCTAAACTGTGCCTCAGTACAAACGAGTCGCAGATTAAAATGGTAGGTATCCCCGTTTGAAGAAAATTTTCTTTGACTAAGCACGATTGGTTAGGCTACGCTCGGCTTAAAACCGGCTCAGCCTAGCGTAAGTAATCCCTAAAAGTAAAGATAACAATGGAACACGTCTAAGTCAGTTTTCTTCGTACCAGGGAACCGTAAGTACCAAAACTTCCCAGTTTAACAAATCATAACTTTGACGACTTCTATCGCTCTCCGTCAATTTTGTCGATGGACGATGGAGATATTATGTATTTGCTCTTTACATACTTCGTAGTGTAGTGTTCTTCGAAGGTCTATGGAAACACGCATTTTCTGTAGCAGATTGTAGGTTCAAAACCCAGTAAGTAATACTGATTTCAAAGTAATGTGAAGACTCTATGGGTATTTCGTTTTCTCAGTTAGTTTTAGTCAAGTTCTGGTAGTTTGAGTAATTTATGCGGCCTACCGAATGTCGTTTGTTTGGTATTGTTCGTCGAATCGTTGAGCTCACAGAACAAAGAAGAATACATAGAACTGCCCTACCACAGAACAAAGAAGAATGAGCTCCTTATGTTTTGAGTTGAGCTGTACGATTACCGACAAAGCATGCATTGAGTCGACAAGTCCATTCATATCTGGGTGGGTATTTCCTCAATACATAATTTCGCATACCAATCTACATCGTCTTTACATAATCTGACCAATATTATGTCTGGACTTTAAAAGAGATTTCCGAATTGTTTTTGACCTTTCTTCTTAGAGTCGTCAGAGCCGACCTCATCTTGTTTAAAAATATGATTGACGGTAAATTGACTTGAAGTGTTTGTACAAACCTACATACAGAAATAACATCTTTTATCTAATATGAAGACGCCAAGTTAGTTTGACACTGCAAATCTTTAGGAAGATGCCTGGACTTAATAGTCTGCAATAACTAACAGGCGGTGAACAATAGTGGGAATCAATATCGCCAGCACTGCGGCATGTAAAGTCTAATACTAGCACTGTTATTCACAACCATTCGATACGCTTCCATACAGAATTTAATATCGATCAATAATCATCGTAGTAGTTCACTAAATTAATGCTGTTTACAAAACCAAAACCAGAAAATTTCGCAGTCTTGTATAGTCTTGTTTGCTGTCGGGGGCAAAGCAAGTCAGGTTATCGTAATGTGTGTCATTTTCGATACGATAGTCTTTCGAATGGATGTGAATAGCTATGCTTAAAATAATGATTATATACGTGTTTCAGTTCTATCTTAGAATATTATAAATAAATCATTTTATTGATCTGTCTGGGCCTTCCTTTAGTACGCTTATAAAGGGAGAAAGACCTATTTTCCGATATATACTTTAAAAATCGAATCGTGAAAACTTACATAAATGTGTAAAACACTAAATGTTCAACTTACATTCTATTCTATTCTATTTTTATTATGGCAAGCAAAGCCGATGTCGACTATTCTGCCAATGTCTAAAGTGAATTGAAAAAGCATGTGTGCGTTATTAAAAATAAATAAATAAAGAACGATAATAATTATTATCTGTGGATAATAATCTTCGATGATACAGTTGGGCTTAATGTTGAGTACAACTTACTTAAGTGAAATGATCTTGAAAGTGATCAGTGTCAATTCGTCAATTTAGGTGGATTGACAGAACACTTCACCTAAGTTTTGATGATGATGATGGTGTTAATTTGTATTCATTTTCATAGATTTGTAGTCAGGATAGAATTAGTACTAGACACAGCTAGTATTCTGAATAAAATATGAGTTGTAGTTACGGTCAGAATATTAACAATTCTCAAAACAAACGCAATTAACTCTTCACTCATTCAAATTCTCTTTGGTACAAGTTTAGTTATGGCTAATGGAACTATCGATACTTCAAAGTTCATATATCATGCATTCGAATCGATCGCAGTAGTTAGCAGCGGTTCACTGCCATTCCTTCTACGTCCGACCTCGGGCCATGTCCCTTTTGCAATAAATTAACGTCCAGGTGGTACTTTTCCATTAGCCAGCATAACTCCTGGCGCTATAAATTTACCCTGTTCCTCGATTCTGGTGAGGTTTTCAGCAATATTGGAAATATTTTCTTCAATATTATTTTTCTTAACTTTTCTTTTTCGTCTTTAAATATACAAAATGAAATTGAAATAACTGAAATCCTGTCAAAGGGACATTATGCAGTATTCATGATACATTTTCTGGAGCTCCATTAAATTTATGTTTGCATAAGTAGCCCGTAATGTTCCCACTGCTGGAACACACTCTCTCTGTCAGTGAGAGGGAAAATGTGATAATCAGCCACGTGGGCCCAGATCCGAGGGGCAATTCTTGCAATTTTAAGAATGTTCACAGTCTGATTCTCAGTCTCAATCTGTCAAAAAACCCGCGAGTTTCCATACTTTTTTGACAACTTTTTGCCGTTTGACTTTTAATTACGAGAATTGGCCTTTTGAACCCCAATTCTGTATGCTTATAATGATTCCCTGCGGAATCTTACAACGTTCAAACTACGTCAATATCGTGTTTTTTTAGAAACCAATGTAGCGGTAAGGAATCGAAATGTCATATTCTGTATATGTTCCAAGACATTTTGTCGATATAATTAATACGATATTAGCAGATTTCGTGTGTAATTGACGTGGTTATGAGTAAGGAATCGTAAAGTGGTCATAGTGAATTCAGGCCCTGGTTGGTATTAGTACGTCTTCGAATTTTTGGTTTTGGTCTTTTGGTTTTTTCACCGTTTTTAAGAGCAGTGGTGACGAAACATATTACACAAAGTAATGGACCTGCTGGGGTTTGAATTCATGACCTTAGGACATGTAAGATGGAGCCGTTACCACTGGATTTCCACTTCTCGCACAACTAGACAGAATGTAGATTTTTCTGTTTAATTTTTTTGGCGAGTTTGGGATCGATCCCATAATCTAATTAAATTGTTCACAACGAGGAGTACCGTTTTGAGGTCACACCATAACCTCATAAAAAGTGCTCAAGAGTTATTTTTATCAATTATTGCGTTTGCAAACTGTTAATTTCAAGGTGAATTCAAATAATTCGACTTACCCACATACGGCATGGCATTCAACAACCCTTTTTGCAACAAATCCATTTCCAAGTCACATTCTGCACTAGGCAACAAATAGGCAGTTGTGGAACTAGCCAAAATTCCTGCCATGAAACCCACAAAGGCTATAAACAGCAGTTTTATATGGAACCACCCGAAAGTACACGCTATGAGAGCTGCGTCGATTTCTTTCATTGGCGTCTTCCATTCTTCACGGGCCTTGGCTGTAAAATAATTAAATACATTTTAAGAATCACGGTTAATCAATAATCCATTACATTTTTTAGGTCAAAGACGCCTATAATTACACGAAAATAACATGGAACCTGAAATTTGTTTATAATTATCGCGTCCTCGAACAGAAGAAAATTAATACAATATAAATTACTAGTTGTTGTTAGAAAAAAGTTTTCGCTATAAAATAAAACTGATTAGTCACACAATAAAGTACTAGAGGAAGAAGTGGCCTATAGTTATTGAGAGAAAAAAAAAACGAAAAAAATATATTCACGATAGTACTAAGGCAAGATCAAAAACCCAGTACACCACAAACAAAATCATATTCTTTTCTGAAAGCCGTAGTCCTATGCCACTTTCCCTACAGCTTATGATTACTTACTACAGTTACAATGTAATGCTTTGCTAGGGTAGGTGACATAAGACCAAGGCTTTCAAATGAGACTTTTTTCACACGGCAAGATTATTAAAAATATTTTTAACTAGCTTTTCCCAGCGGTTTCGTCTGCGTGGAGTTCGAAAATTATCCCACGGGAACGTATTACTGGGATTTAGAGTAATAATCTATCTGTGTGTCAAATGTCATCCAAATTCGTTTAGCCGTTTTGGCGTAATTGAGTAACAAACATCCAAACATCCAAAATTTCACATTATTAATAAATAATATAATTATAATTATCTCTGGTTGTTCTCGTCTGGCTAACGGCGAGTACTTGCACAGACATAACCAAGTAGCCAGGATTATTCACCAGCAACTTGCTTTGCAATATAAACTTGTGGATTCTGAGGTACCGTATTACAAATAAGTGCCCGACCTAGTTCTTGAAAATGACCAAGTCACGGTGTACTAGGACCGGTCTATCATTACTGACAGGACTATTGTAGCCAATAAGCCTGAAATAATGGTGAAACATCGCTTAGCGCGCCGCACAATGATAGTCGATGTTACCATTCCGCATGACGGGAACCTCGTGAAAGCCACGGTGAAGGCTAAGAAAGAGAAGCAAATTAAATATCTCGACTTAGCACACGAGGTTGTTCACATGTGGAATGTTAACTCGGCCGTCATTGTGCCGATTGTCGTATCAGCCAATGGACTGATGGTCGAAAGCTTCGAACAACATCTCTCGAGGCTCTCGTTAGGCGGTTGGATCAAAGGCCTGATTTAGAAGGCAGTACTCCTCGATACGGCTCGCATCGTGAGGAGGTCCCTGTCTCTGGAGCCCTAACCACCGGTAGCTTGGATCTTGCTCCCGATATCGACGGATCACTATTTTATATATTTTTAAATGTTTTTTTTTTAATATTTAATAATGGATAATAATAAGTATTAAAATGAATAAACGAGATAATATATTATTAGTCGGAGTAGGATTTAATTACTTTTTGTCATCTAGGGGGCGCTTTATTCAATTGATTGTGTCGTATAGCCTAAACAAGCGAAATATCAAGACGCTTCTAACGATATTATAATTATGATAAGCAGTTTAAAAGTTATAAGGGAACAGATGAACATTCAGTAACAATACTTTTACTTACTTTTCTTTAATTCATACATTCTCACATAGACACATCCAAACCGGTCAAAATGATACTCATCGTCATTTCATACACCAACTCATAACCCTCGTTTTTGCTTCGCCGTAGTTGGGCAAAAATTAGGTAAATGACTGGCTACAATGAAATCCTTCCAAATAATTGTGGGACCAATTACGCTCACACGAAGAGTGTCCTACTTTATTCAAGTAGAACGTACTTACGGCATAATTTGAGACCGACTAATATATAATTCGAGTATATAAGTAAACCAATGCATAATATTATTCAGTAGACTACTCGATTCCCAAGATTCCGATAAGACCACCAAATCAAGAATATATGAAACATAAAAGCATTCGTGAAGCTATAATATCAACGAGTAATACTTGTGTAAATATCAGAAAACATTGTGAGAGATTGTATCTTCTCCGACCTAGTAAGTATAAGAAACATCCAAGAAAATTGCTGGATAGAAAATAATAATAAGTTAAGAAGGGAAACACAAACACAAAAGATTTCTAGAACCAGGGAAGTCTTGATTTAGTAGATATTATTATACACAATCTCCACTTAGTTTGAACACAAATATTTTCAAATCAAAGTGTACCTTTACGAAGGAATTTTGATTAAAATTCTTTATCTGATTTCAGTGTTTAATTTTCATTAAGATTACTCTAGTTTTAGATCTTATAAATAATTGTTTACGAATTTCATAATTAACATACTACGTTTGATAATAAGCAATGATTGAACTTGGTTGAAAGGATTATCTAAAAGCCGGGGAATGCTTGCCAGTAACTTGCACTAAGTGCCTTAGCAACTTCAGAAATTGCTAAGACACTTAGTGTAGATGAATAAATAGGTATATCAAAAGGGCGTGCAAGCTACTTGTGTACTTCAGGCAAGTTATTGGCTTGTCTATTCATAGCGTAATAATAACTATTTTATTAAACAAGAAGATGAAAAAGTTTTTTCTCGAATCATAAATCAAACTTTTATAAAAAGCCATAAAACAGAAAAGAATAATAACCCCAAATGTCAAGATGACATCCGGATAAAGAAGTATCACAAAAAAGCTAAGAAGAAATTTTTAATAGGCAATAAAATAAAACATCGGGAAACCTGAAAGGCACAAAACAATGGAGTGGTTATGTAGTCTTACTTCGGACAAGAATAGGGCAATCTCGCCCCAGTTCCACCGAACATTGAACGAATTGATAGAGGCGTTAATCAAGCCAGAAACTTTGAAACGGGACTTGTTCTTCGCTTTACTCCTCATTGTGATCAAAGAGAATGATTTCGTACAGCAAGGGAATACCGAAATCAACGTCGTTGATTATATACTAGCCAAAAGAAGGGATCGCCGTCAAGTTTATGAAATACATATTGTGTTGTGTCCTTATGAAGATTCCCCTGCGAATATAACCGTGTGTAACCTAAGTGATACAATGCTTATCAATGGAATCGTTGATGCTACTAAAGAAACACATTCGTTATGTCTGCCTATCAATGAACATGTAACAACTTCTTGCTTAGGTATTCCGTCTGCATTCTGTCAATTGGAAAAACTAATAATTTCTTTGAAAGAGAAAATTATTATCCCTGTAAAGAACAGCATATTAAGCTTTCATTGCCAACCATGCAGCAATCTATATGGTCTACCCGACGACGCGTTATTTCATATTCTATTGAGTTTGCCCCTCACTGATATTTTAAATGTTGCCAAATCTTCAAAAAAGCTAAATAAAGTTTTGAAAGAAGACAACTTGTGGTCTCGGCTTTATAAAAGAGATTTCCCGAAGATGAGAAACAGGAGGGATGTTGATTGGGGCAGCCTTTATAGAAAGGAATATGCGAAGAAAAACAAACAGAATGCTGTAAAAGCAAGATTGAATCTTAGAAGTAACGTTATTGACGAAAATGATGAGTGGCCAGATTACACGCCCGTGAGAGATTCTAGGTGGCAAGTTTTACTTTGACATTTTGGAATAAATATACCAATAATTGGAATATTATGTGCACATTTTTCATTTTTTCTTTTAACTAGCCAGCCGCCCCTGCATCGCACCGTTTTTACAACTACAATAAAACATCGAGATGTATTTATTACTAGCTATTGCCCACGAATTTGTCTGCGATCCGGGATGAAAAGTAACCTATGTCCTTACCCAGGACATGGTTTATCTGTCTGCCAAATTTCATCCAAATACGTTCGGCCATTAAACTAGCGTGAAAGCGGAACAAATAAACTTACTAGCATTTATTATATTAGTTGGAACATGTAAGTTCAATTTGAATGTTTGTAGGTTATATATTTAAACCTTTCTGAATCATTTTCTGAAATGATGTTGAAAATTTATTGCGTTGCTAAGAAGAACAACGCGGTCACACATACAACCACAAAACTGACTTTAATGGATCCCTCTGGTATAAATGAGCTAAATTGCAGAGTTCTAGTTACAAACTGAATATGTACTGTATAGATTTTATTATTGTGCTTGTGGTCAATTTAAAGTCACCTCACTGCTCGTTGGTCCGAACCACTCACGTGTGAAGAGATAAGCCAGTGTTTTGTTTTGTATTTTATTCGTAGTGCATATATAGTAAATCGGTCGTCCCTGCCGTTGCGTCTAAAATGGCGACCATTCTGTTTTTGCTAAACCATTTCAAATTGTCCTTTACAGCTAAATGGGTTACTGTTTACTGGCATCTACACCCATATATAGGGTGGCAGATAATTTAGCAGATGCATGATTCTGAACCTGAGTAGAAATTTTCTGTTGATTATTAAAATACACTTTTAATTCCATTTACAACATTATGTAGGTTTAATTGCAATTTAAAAGTGCTCACTTCTACACTATTATGCTCTATGGTGCTCACACTATCATCATTATTTGCCTAGCCTTTTCCCAACTATGTTGGGGTCGGCTTCCAGTCAAACCGGATGCAGCTGAATACCAGTATTTCACATGGAGCGACTGCCTATCTGACCTCCACAACCCAGTTACAGGGTAATACGATACCCCTTGGTAAGACTGGTTTGACAGACTTTCGGGCTTCTGACGACCCGTAACGACTGTCAAAGATCCACAAATGACAACCGGAACCAACGGCTTAACGTGCTTTCCGAGGCGCGGAGGGGTCTTGGTATGATATGATGGTCACCCATCCACGGACCAACCGCGGCGATCGTTGCTTAACCTGATCGATCGAACCGTGCGGCTATTGTTACTTAGCCACAAGCCTCACACACTAATAATAGTGAAATAGTGGGTATTTAACGGCTGGGTAGTTAGGTACATCATCGTTTGCAAAACTTAAAGAATTCTGAAGGTAGAATCCTGGACTGAATCCATTTATTTTTGCGCATCCACGTCATGTCATCCTGTATACATAAAGTCACGCCTTCTTCCCATGGGGGTTGGCAGAAACCAAAAAAGCGACATCTGCTACGATACTTACATAGGATTTACAGACGCCAGTACATCAAGCAACTGTCACCAATCAATCAAATCAAAAACTGTCAATTTTCTTTGATAGATTTTCATCCTCATTGCATAAGCTTAAGGTTTATGTTCAATTGGGAAAATTTGACTTTGGGGTAGCTTGATGTCAGCAGCTGGCGTCTGTACTTTCAATACGTTTACGTTCAAACATTTGGTCGTACACTTACATCGGTTACAAGTACCACGCAAGTGACCTTTCTGAAGAATATCACCAATATGGTCATTGTATTATTATTATAGCTTGTTTGTGTGTCCCTCCCTCTCCCGACGTTTCCACTGTTATTTTTATTTCCAATGTTCTTCTAATGAAAACCGATAGATGAATCGCTTCAAACTAATTCGGAATTACTCATTTTGACAAGAGACCTTGATTGACATAATAATAAAGGATCTGTTATGTTATAAAAATTAAGTTACACTCCCAGATTTACCAAACGCTCGACGAAATAAAATAAATTGTGTGGTCTAATAAAATATTTATGTGTGAATAAAAAATGAGTCGATTCCAGGGGCCATCAAGTCAGACAAGTAAAAATTGGTTGGCGTTAGATATTGTGGCGGCAACAAAGAAAAATAATGTAAAGAGAATCGACGCTTTTAGGTCATTGTATAAAAGTCTTGAGTTCAAGCCCTTGTCTACCATCTTAGGTAGTTCTAGAGTTTACCTTTTCTTCGGACCCACTTTTGAGAAACGGATTGAATGGTTTTAATAGGCACGTAGCTATTAAAATGGTTAGCAAATAGAGAATAGAATAGGTTGTAGACCAGAAAACGATTGTTCTGTTATTTATTTCAAAATAAACATCAATAAAATTTCACTCTTGCTTGAATGGATTTGAATACACTACGTAACATAGAACTTACAACTGGAGCCGAGTATACCCGGTTCAACGCGGAGCAAAGTATACCCGATTTAGCGTCACCGACGGACTGGAGCCGAGTATATGCGATTCAACGCGGAGCACAGTATACCCAGATCAGCGTCACTGATCGACTGGAACAGAGTACACCCGATTCAGCGTCACCGACAGACTAGAGCTGAGTATACCCGATTCAACACGGAGGACAGTATACCCGATTCAGAGTCACTGACCGACTGGAACAGAGTACGCCCGATTCAGCGTCACCGACAGACTAGAGCAGAGTATAACCAATTCAGCGTCACTGACTGACTGGAACAGAGTACGCCCGATTCAGCGTCACCGACAGACTAGAGCAGAGTATACCCAATTCAGCGTCACCAACTGATGGGAGCGGAGTATACTCGATTGAGCGTATTCAATGCGATGCGATGTTTCGAAATCACAAACATTACGTAAACGAAATCATGATTCTATTTTTGATAACTACGTATATGAAGATCCGAAATGTTTGTTCAAATACTGATAACAAGAAACAAAAGTGATGTTTCGTAATTATTTATTCGCGCGTTTCACTTAAAACAAAACCGGTCAAGTGCGAGTTGGACTCGCGCACCGAGGGTTCCGTACAAACCTGTGGGTATATAAGTAAAAGTTCAAAATTGTCAAAAAAATTTTTTTTTATATGACGAAACTAAAAATTTTCGGTTTTCGTAATTTTTCCTATATCTGTACTATAAGACGTGACTTCGTACAAAATTTCAAGATTCTAAGTTCACGGGAAGTACCCTGTAGGTTTTGATTCCCGTGCGAGTTTCGAAAATTTGCGGAATTTTGCGGCCTAAATGGCTGTATCTTTTGATTGCGTTGACTTAGAAGGTTGATTTTTCTACAGCTTCCAGGGACAGTAGAACTAAGTATCTGTAATGTATGTAGTGTGTTTTCACCTTATCGAGTATAAGGATGACAACACTATTGATCTCCAGAACTGTTTCCGGTAACGATGTAACTTGTCATCTGTCATTCCATTATATTCCTGTGAACGAAGCTGGTGTTTCTCTTACCCGAGTATTCCGGATCACACAACAAGGTTCTCATATACTTCAGTGGCGACGAGGATAAAAGAAAATCAGCATATAGCAACGCGTGGCGTATGTATACAAACACTTAAAATGTCTATTGGCAAAGTAGGCGAATTCAGAATGGCGGATGACTGGAGATTATATGTGGAGCGCATGGAAAATTATTTCTTGGTCAACGCAATTAAAAAGGAACTGCAAGTGCCAACGTTAATAACATTAATGGGGGCGGAAAGTTACGAGTTATTAGTCAATTTGTGTACACCGGACAAGCCGGGCACAAAAACCTTTGAGTACATCACCGCCATTATGGAAAAGCATCTACAACCCAAGCCGAGTGTATTAGCCGAGCGATACAAATTTCACCAGCGGAAACAAAAAGAGGGTGAAAGCGTTGCCGAATACATGGCAACTCTCAAGAAAATGACAAAATCATGTGAATTTAAAACGTGGCTGGAAGAGAGTATTCGGGATCAATTTGTATGCGGCATAAGCAGTGAAGTAATTCGGCAACGGTTATTCGCTGAGGAAAAGTTAGACTATACAAAGGCGTTCAGCATGGCCATGAGTATGGAAGCGGCCGAGAGAAATGCAGCTGTTGTCGAGGGCAACAGGAAGTTCACAGATAAAGTGAGCACGATGAGTGACTGCTTGGCGGTGGAAACGTCGACCCAAAACGGTGGCCGCGGCGGGGCGGAGCAACCAGGTGCGGGAGCGCGCGGTGAGAGGCGCCCGTGGACTCGGAACGGACAGCGACGCACGGGTTGGCGCAAACCGCGGCATGGCGAAGACGCGGGGACGACGACCGCTCCGGGGGAACGTGCTCGGAAAGATCAACAGTGCAACGCTTGTGGAGGCCGGCATGACACGTCATGGTGTAAATTTTCGCGTTATGTGTGTCGCGTATGCAATAAACAAGGACATCTGCGCCGCGTATGTCCATTAGAAGTAGGACATCATCATTTGGAGGGTGTTCAAACTTCAACAAACATATCAGACGGTGAACGAAGTGATGAGGTAAGGATAATCGAATTCAATAATTTATCTCTAACACAGTGTCCACCCATATGTTTAACATTAAAAGTGCACAACAGAGAGTTGTGTATGGAGTGTGACACAGGAAGTGCCATATCATGTATAAACGATGAAACATACAAACAGCTATTCAGTGATTTAAAAATGAAAACATGTAATATTGTGTTACGATATTATACAGGTGAAATAGTAAAACCAATTGGGGTTATAAAACCAGAAGTAGAATATAACAGTACCTGTAGGAAATTAGATTTGTATGTCATTAAGGGAGGAAAAACAATATTAATGGGTCGGCAATGGATGGTGGAATTGAAAGTACTATTGTCTAGTTTAAAGGGGGAGGTAGTGTCTGTTAATAATGTGCAAAGTAAGAAGTTTAATATGACTGAATTCAGTTCCAGATACTGTAAGGTGTTCGAAGAAGGCCTGGGTCGATTCACTGGTGGTACAGTTAGCATCCATGTGAAAGACAGCGCGCGGCCGGTCTTCATGAGAGCGCGCCCGTTGGCGTATGCGCTGCGCATGCCGGTGGAGCGTGCCCTGGAGCAGCTGGTGCGGGATGGCATCCTCACACCGGTGCATCGCTCGGATTGGGCCACACCGATCGTGCCAGTGGTAAAAAAAAATGGTACTATCAGAATTTGCGCTGATTACAAATTAACATTAAATAAGGTTTTGGAAGTTGACCGTTACCCCTTACCACGAGTCGAAGATTTGTTGGCTCGTTTGCATGGGGGTGAACACTTTAGTAAGATTGACTTATCACAAGCTTACGCACAATTTGAATTGGACAAGTCAAAAAAATATACTGTCATAAATACACACAAGGGTATGTTCATGTTTAATAGATTAGTTTATGGTTTAGCATCCAGCCCAGCAATTTTTCAAAGGTCTTTAGAGCAACTATTTGGGGATTTACCAAGTGTTGGGGTATTCTTAGACGATATTATCATAACGGGTGCTACCTCTGAGGAACATATTAACAATTTATGCAAGGTCTTCGATCGTTTACAAGCAAATGGTCTCAAGGTAAATAAGGAAAAATGTAGTTTTTTTTGCTAAGAGAATAACTTACTTGGGCCATATTATTAGCAAAGAGGGGGTACAAACATGCATGGATAAGGTAATGGCTATAATTAATACACCCGCACCTACAAATGTTTCACAGATGAGAGCTTTCATAGGTATGACAATGTACTATGCCAAATTCCTTAAGGATGTCAGTACAATTCTTGCACCGCTGTACAAGTTGCTCCGAACAGATGTACCTTTCAACTGGGGTAGCGAATGTGAAGAAGCATTCAAACAAGTTAAACAACAATTAGCTTCAGGTGAGGTACTGATGCATTACACACCAGACCTACCACTAGTGTTGACCGCGGATGCGAGCAGCGTAGGGGTGGGTGCAGTGATTTCGCATCTCACAGCGGCCGGAGAGCGCCCGATAGCATACGCGTCGCGATCATTAAGTGCGGCCGAGCGTGCATATTCACAAATAGACAGAGAAGCACTCGCGATAGTATTCGGTATCAGAAAGTTTCATCAGTACCTATACGGGCGTAAGTTTGTACTAAGGACAGATCATAAACCATTAACACATATTTTCGGAAACAAGGTAGGCATTCCGGTAATGGCAGCGTCACGGTTGCAGCGATGGGCGATTCTATTATCAGGTTACAATTATGAAATTGAATATGTATCATCTAAGAAAAATTGTGCTGATGCCTTATCAAGGCTGCCGCAGGGTAAACAACCGAGCGAGAGCACAGAGATCACATATTTAAATTTTGTCGAAGATTTCTTGCCAGTAACTAATCACGAGATTAGGAAACAGATGGCGACCGATACGCTACTCAGTAGAATTATACTTTATGCGCAGTCGGGTTGGCCTTCGTCATGTACGGATGAACAAGTAAAGCCGTATTATCATAGACGGAACGAATTGTATATAGATTGTGGCTGCTTAATGTGGGGCTATCGTATAATTATACCGCGAACGTTACGCAAAACGGTACTTGCTCAATTACATACAAGTCACATGGGAATCGTTAAAACAAAATCAGTAGCACGTAGTTACGTATGGTGGCCGAACATTGACAGTGACATTGAACAACTATGCCGTAGTTGTGAGACTTGTGCGATAGAGGGCGCTGCACCACCACGAGCTCAGCCACAACCCTGGCCGCACATGGTGCAGCCATGGACTCGGTTGCACGTCGATTTCATGGGCCCTTATCGAGGTAGTACATTCATGATTCTAATAGATTCAACTACGAAGTGGCTAGAAGTAAATGAAATGACGCGCACTAATGCAACACAGGTGATAAAAGTTTTACGTAATATATTTGCTAGATTTGGCCTACCAGTTGAATTAGTATCCGACCAAGGGCCACCATTCACAAGTAAAGAGTTTAGCGATTTTTTGACAAATAACGGCATTCGCCAACGGTTTTCACCAGCATATCACCCATCATCGAACGGCGCGGCGGAAAATGCGGTTAAATTATGCAAAACAGCAATTAAGAAAGCTTACAGAGACAACAAAGACATTGATACAGCAGTACAAACGTTCCTACTTAGTTATAGAAACACAGCCCAAAGTACTACAGGGGAAACACCGGCCATGTTGCTGCAACGACGGTCATTACGAACGCGATTAGATTTATTACGGACGGACCGCGTCATACAGGACCGGGTTCAGGCAGCTCAACAGCGTCAGACAGTAAATTCAGGAGGGGTAACTAGAGAGCTAGCTGAGCAAGATACGGTATGGACTAGGAATTACGCAAGGGGTGATAAATGGTTGAAGGGTGTAATAGAGGCTAGGGCAGGCACGCGTGAATACATAGTGGATAACGGTGACGGTCAGCTTACTAGAAAACATGTAGATCACATAAAACGCAGATCCCGACTATCGGATTTTGCATGTTCTGATGGTACCACTTTCGATAATGTTTTACCAAATCCAGCACAGGCAGTTGAGGATGTCATGCCGACATCAGGAAGGGCGGTGGATGTTGATATTTCACAATCTAAAAATCTCAGCGACAAGGTTAAAATAACGAGGGAGGACCTTGGGACGTCAAGCAGTGAAAAATCAGAACATCCATCGCCAGTCTCATCGCCACCACAGGTGGATCGACCCAGACGTAATCGTAGACCGGTTGTGAAATTTACATTTGATGATTAACTAAATAATCGCGATCGTAGTTAGTGGAAGAGGTTGTTTGGCCTCTTCTGAACCCAAGACAATGTCGCAGGGCTAACGATGACTAACAAAAGTTCTGTAGAGCTATACCACCGTATAGTTAGATAGTATATATCCATTTCATTGTTTAACTTTAAGTTTATTTGTTTCTTATAATTACACTAACATAGGTAGCAAGTAAGTAAATGTTATAATATAAGGTATGTGAATAGTTGTAAGTTGTTAAATCTTTATGCTAAACAAAGATAACATACTAATAGTTGGCTAATAGAATTAAGAAATATGTTAATAGAGTTAAGAATACTTATTGGTTGGTCATTTGTTATAATTAGGGTAACCTGTTAATTAAGTGGGGAGGTGTAATGTATGTAGTGTGTTTTCACCTTATCGAGTATAAGGATGACAACACTATTGATCTCCAGAACTGTTTCCGGTAACGATGTAACTTGTCATCTGTCATTCCATTATATTCCTGTGAACGAAGCTGGTGTTTCTCTTACCCGAGTATTCCGGATCACACAACAAGGTTCTCATATACTTCAGTATCATATAGAAATTTCAGTTTGATACCTCCACGCGTTCCTGAGAAAAACGGTCTTGACAGACGGACGGACGGACGGACGGACGGACAACAAAGTGATCTTATAAGGGTTCCGTTTTTTCCTTTAGAGGTACGGAACCCTAACAAGGTAACCAAATAAAGTACACATTCTTATTTTGACTGATGAAAAGTTGTGTGGAAATCGGTTGTCATGGTATGGGCAGGGCGTAGAGCATGTCATACGGAGGAATGAGGAAAATGTCATGAGGCATATTTTGAGTATGAATGTCGATGGCTATCAGAGTAAGGGAAAACCAAAGAAACGATGGCTGGACTGTGTGAATGATGATATTGTTAGAAGGAGGGTGACTGCCGACATGACGACTAAAAGACAAGCATGGAAGAAAATGATATGAGGCGCCGACCCAAGATAAATTGGGATAAGGGTACTTAGGAGATAATGAAGATTTTTTGTGATACGATGTTAGTTCCTTTTCCTACGTATTTTGTAGTGATCATACTAAACCTCGTTCTGAAGAGATCAATCAAAAGGCACCTAATCTGAGACCGAGACCTGTAAAAGTTACTTAGCACGCGCTTTGACTTAAACATGTTCCTGACTCTATCTTGCACTTAGTTTGACGGCTATGCGGCAGTGACTTGGCCAAAGTACGTGCTTAAATCGCAGTTTTGTAGATCTTTGCTAAAAGTTGCAACAGATAGAGAAATGTTTACCTATATTATCTATATATATACTTACAATAAAGTTGAAGAGTACGTTTGTTAGTTTGTATCTTTGGAACTACTAGTCTGATTTTGTATTTGATAGCCGAATTCTTGACGAAGAGTATAAACTAGTTAACATACGAGTAACGCTAAGACCCATAATTAAATTTTTTTAAATAGAAATAACGCTAAGCGAAAACGAAATAATAACATGCGATGCGATGCGACTTTGTGGTTTGGGGGAGCAAGAAATGTCTCATGGACGAAGTGATAGATAAAAGTTATGACCAAGCCGATTTTATAAAACGTTTTGCCACATTTGATTTTTTGCCTATGTTGGCCTACACTAACCAATGTAGGTACTGCCAGGGGTGCGGGTTGTTCGAAAGAGATACCGTGGTCCCTGGCACACAGGCAACTGAAGGACCACGGGTGGATTTGAAACAGTAAAAGTCAGACACGCCTTCCCACTCCGCCCAGAGCGGGAGAAGTTATTTGATGATTTCCCACCCAAAAAATATATATATGTAGGTACAACATAATTTAAAAATATAAGAATTAGTTTTCTCACCTTAATTTTGCACACAGCATGCATGAAAGAGAAAGAATAAGAAGAAGACAGAGAGAGGAAGACACATGAAGAATATATTTTCTGAGCAGCATGCATCTTTGAGATACAGTTTAATCTTCTTCATATCTTGATTTGGTAACTCCTTATTGAAACCTTCGTAAATTGTTTATGTAGACCTAATTATAGGTACTATCAGAACCTACGCCTGAAAATGAATCCAACCTCCATCTATAAATTAACACACTATTTGGTTATCAGCGTAGGCATATTCCTTTGTCGAGTGAATATTCTACTAGGTGAATATTGCTATATTTAACCATCCCTTACTTGGGTAAGGTATGATAGTACACCCACTGTTGCCTTTCATGGTACAATTTCTATAATAGTTACTGTATTGTATCTCACACAGGCATCGTTCTTTTCTTAATTACCTATCAAATTAAATTGACAAAAACATGCTACAATTCACGTAGTCGGACACCCGAAAATCCAACCACTAGTCTTACTAAGGCGTATCGTATTACCCAGTAACTGGGTTGTGAAGGTCGGATAGGCAGTTGCTTCATGTAAAAGTACTGGTACTCAGCTGCATCCGGTAAGACTGGAAGCTGACCCCAACATAGTTGGGAAAAGGCTAGGCAGATGATGATACAACTCTTACTAATCAATTTAAGTTGTAACAGGACACTTTACGAATCTACGTGTTTTATACATCCATTAACTTTGGGCAAAAATTATTTACTTGGAAATGATTTTATAATTTTGGCGTGAAAATTCACTGTTTTACGGAACCTAGATATTGAGCAATGTTTCGCACGCACAATATTGTATTTATGGGCGCATGAAATGGTACAGGGATCGTGGGAGTGTTTAAAGTTTAGTTGTAGGTAACATGTAAAACTTTTTTCTTTAAAAAACTTAAAGTTGAAATATTTTAACCCTCAATATCTCCGAAATCAAAAGAGCGATGATATTCGTAATAACTGGAATAACAAACTCTCGGGTTACTATTAATAACCTAGCTCAATTTCAATCCTCATATTATGTTGTCCAATCATTTTAAACCAAACATAAATTATTAATTTTAAATATTTAATTTGGCTTAAGATGAACCTAAGATTTTTGAAACATTTTTTTCATGACCATTTAGAAATTTAAGAAATAAAGTCGAAAATGTATGTGTATACATCTTGTAACAATTATGATGAAAAAAATATGAAGTAAAATCACGATAACTTTTTTATGTGTACTGTGAGATTTAAAACAAAACCCAGCTGCATTAAGACTCCCAATTCGACTTCTCGATCCTAGTCTGGCTTCCAAAATCTTTTTTAGAAAAGCCGATGCCTACATAAAAATATCTCCTAAATCGTGTGTGCTGTCAACTGTATCTAAAATAAGATTCCCTAGTGGTAACAAATAGCTCACACTACCTACTTATTCCGACACTTTGATACATCTAAAATTTAAGGTTACAAGAAAAAGCAATTCGACTGTCTATGTACTGTACTCGTATCTTTTTTAGTTTTGTACATTTTATGGGAAAACGAGAAAAGTATCTAAAAAAGGGAACAGCATTGCATAAATCTCTATCACTAATACCAGTTTTCAGATACACTCAAGGAGACCTACATAACATGCAGCTAAATAAACTATTGGTCGCCTAGTCAGTAGTTAAAATTAATTTAATGTATTTCTAATTCATTACTTCAAAAAAATATCTCCTTCTCCTTCTTCTTCGTATAAACTTTTATTGTGCCAAATGAATATACAAAACTAGCGGACTTGACAGACGATGTCCTGTCCGAACAGTGCCACCTGCTGGGTCAAATTATGAATTGAAAATATCCAGCGACCCACTCAAATACACTCAAAATATTTCATCAAAATCGGCCCAGCCGTTTAGGAGTTCAGTGGCATGCACACGTACATTTTTTTTTGTTTGTTTTGTTCGTGTGTGAGTATTGTGTGCCGGACCTAATCTGGGTCAAGTATAATTACAAATATAAAAAATTGGGTGTTACATTAAGCTGTCGTGTAGTGTTAGTGAAAAAATGGCACAAAGGTGTCTAAGGGATGACGTTGAAAGTTTAGCAGTACCTAACCATATGTTTTCGATTTAGATCAACAGTCCATTAGCCAAATGTGAAAATTAGGACACATAAGTACTGTGTCTATTTTTAGTCACAAACTGTTACGGGCTGATTATGATAGTGAAGGTATCACAGTGAATTATTACGCAATATTAATAAACTGTCTTTGACAGTCGTTACGGGTTGTGAACAGTCTGAAAGTCTGACAACCAATCTTACTAAGGGGTCAGATAGGCAGTCGCTCCATGTAAAATACTGGGATTCAGCTGCAACTGGTTTGACTGGAAGCTGACCCCAAAGTAGTCGGGAAAAGGCTAGGCGATGAAGAAGATGATTTTTAAATTGGTTTTCAAGTAGGATTCGAACATGGTACCTTTATTTATTACTTTAAAAAATATTATATTATTATAGATTGGACATAAGCAACTGCAACGGGGAGAGCCTGTACGATAATACTTGGACACATTTTTCTTTGCCATCTTCTTCAAATCTTTGATCAGTCCCAATAGGCCTCTTAACATCATTTCAGAGTGTGATATTATTATAAGTCGTTGATTGATTAATAGTAAAATTCATTTGTACTCACCCCTTTCCTTCGCAGCCAAAGCCGGTAAATCCAGATCACTCATTTTATTAAACCTATTGTTTCTGTCTTTCACCAAAAAATAAAGATGTCTTATAGTCTCATAACACCTACTTAACATGTCAGTGGAAACTGCGGTAGTAATATATCAGCATGATTTAATGTGACGTAATAAAATTAATTTGTCTTACATCACAAAGACCTTGTTACTACGACCAATTAATCTTGATCCTCCATGTTCAACGGCACTAAGATATTTCTCTCCTGTGTACAGAGACTGACAGGTCTTGATACTTGGTCGAAATTAGTGAGTAAACTTTAGATAATGTTATCATTTTAGCTGTTTCTGGTTTGCTACTGATGGTTGATGTTTTATACGTCAGTGTTTGTCTTAGGATGGTAGCACGCGATCAGTTTTCATAATTACGTATTAAGTTTCATGGTGTTACATGAATGGAGAGAATAAGAATCGAGTACATAAGAGGAAGTTTGAAAGTGGCACCGGTAACTAAAAAGTTGTGCGAAAATCGCTTGTAATGGTATGGGCATGTCCATAACATGATAACCGATACGGAGGAAAGAGGAAATCGACGTGCAAAGAGTTTTGGAGACCCCTACTCTATGGCAAAAGAAACGATGGTTTATGTAAAAGATTTTGTGGCAAAAAAGAACTACCTACTGTGATAATGACTAATAGACAGGTAGGAATGGAACAAAAAGGCACACCTATTGCACCAAGTGTCCCCCTACTCACTGACGTAAGGATTACGGAAAGGCTAAACCAGTGGCGAGATGGTGCTTCCCTACCAAACCCATTCGTTCCACCTGCTGAAAGTCTAGCACCTGGACATGCTTAACTTCACTGGAAGTCTTTGAAAGGACTCCAGACTCAGGTAGGCCAAAGTAAAGAGAACCTGCTCAGGTGGAGATTCACAGATGACTCCGCTTTGGAGTGTAAATGTGGTGCTGTCCGACAAACAATTAGGAATTTAATATTTTGCCCAGCGTGTCCTGTTGTTTGCAAGCTGTGGGAGTGCATGGACGCTGCTGAAAGCGCCAAACTCGTAGCCAAATTCTGGGCTGACTGTATTTAAATTATTATCGACACGCTAAGAAGAAAACCTAGTGCCCCGAAGCGAAATGGTGTTGAACCGAGCAGAATCCAACAGAGTGTAGCATCCCAGCGCGTTGTGAAGACAGATTGTTGGTTTTTCGCTGTGCGATATTCGCACGGACGTACAAATCTCGCTACGATATTTTGACGTTGCACCAAAATATGCTGGCAGGCAATGTTTTTTGCCTTTAAATGAACAAAAACAACAAAAAAAAAATGACCGTGCAAGGCCAGCTTAAATTATCAACACTCAGGATGTGTACATTCCACTACTGTAAAATATAAATAAAGAGTGAAATAGATAAAACAATTATTTACAAAGTTGATAATACTATACTTCCAATTCTGTTCAACTCGTTGAGAAAAAGCGTAATATATTTCACGTTGAACGAAATAAATAACTGAATCGACAGTGCTTCGTTAAATCTGATCTGTATATTTTTTGTCTGTCATTTCACTTGTGTTGATTTTAAATATCAACAATAGAATTCAGTGCAGAATTGGCACTCACAACAACTTTTCTCAGATGTTTTCACGGATCTACCAAAGTTTGTTAAAAATATATTTAAACCTTTACAGCTATTTTTATTAAAAAATTCGTTGACATGTGAAATCTACCAACGCGCTCTGGTTTTTCATAGCTGTCCCAAAATCATCTACATGAGCACATCACCTTGTACGTCATTTAGGTGTTACTGAGCAGCGGTGGTTCAGTTACAGGTGTTACAGGCCGCGACTTAATAATTCTTGTAAGTCGTAAGTTCGAAACCTGGCAGACGCTTTAGTTTGGGCAAATTATTGCATCACTATTGCGTTCAAAACAGTGAAGGAAATCACCATAAGTAAGCAACGTCCTAGAAACTAAAAATTCGAGGACATTTCATGTGCCTTCTTTCAAACCGCACGGGGCCTGCGTGGTGGATTACGGCGAATGGTGCTTCTCACAGCGAGCAAGCCTGTATCCCAACAGCATCGTCCACGTCTGGATGGATGTAACATTTAATCTCCGTTGGATTCTCAAATCTCGGTACAAGACCAAGAGTTGAAAATCCAATGTGCAATAAAGTACGTCCAGGCGATCATGGTCCTACCATGTTATCTACGATGATCTTACGCCTCGCCAATACGACGTCACTCACCAAAGTTTCGTGTCATGAAACGAATGCCCTCGCCCACTCGATCGTTCAGCTAATCATAATCGCCTTACATTAAGCTTTCCCGATTACTTATGTGGTATTTCTATACAAATACGGGCTTAGTTTCATTGACAAGTTTTAGGAGAAAAGTATTTCGTTAAGTGGAATTGTGACCAATGATCACTTGGTTTGTCTAGATTATGTGTCTGAAAGACTTATCTTATGGTTGAGAAAATGAATGAAAGGTAACAATAGGTATTTACAAGACCGATGTGAGTGGAAACGCCGCGAGGAGACGTACTAGACGGATATCTAGATAGAAGGAGTCTAGTAGTGGCCATCCAGTGGTCGGGATTCGAGCATTTTTTTTTTTTTTTTATTGCTTTCTACACTCCTGCTTACAAACGTTCTACGCCAAATTTCATACCCTTCCATCCGCGTCTTTTTCGTTAAATGGAGTAGGTACTAAATTTTGCTTTCACGTTGTTCCACAAAATATTACAAAAACAGCTGATCGATTACGGGTTACGATTGACCTTCGCCCCTCGAATGTTTTTTTTATTCCATTCGTTTTCGATATAGATACCCAACATGTTGATAAAGTATTACTAGCTAATTTAATTTTACCCTGTATACATTCTTAGCGTGTTGATAGCAATTTACATATAAACAGTCAGCCCAGAATTTGACTACGAGCTTGGCACTTTCAGTTGCGCCCATTAACTCTTGTAATGTGCAGACAACATGACACACCACCGTAGTGAGACAGCACCACCTGATAAGCCGGTTTCGTGCATAGTCTCGAGTAACATTGAAGGGTTCCCACAAGATAAACCAGAAATTCTGCCCGTTGTCTAATGAAAAACTCACTGCGACATTGCTTGCGTCCAAGAGGCCCATTGAGAAGAAAATCGAAAGCCGGCGACACATCCCTTGACTTACGTTTATCACCGAGAGATCTGTCGCCCGAAGCACGGCAACAAAGTATTTTCTGACCCCAAGCATTCTATCCACCAAATACTCAATTAGAATGGCAATGGCATAGAAATTATCACCGTTGATGTTGGTAACTGCATCATCACTTCCATCTATAAACCAATTTTTTTGGTTTTTTTTTTTTACACAATATAACTTTTACAAGATGTTATGCAAATGATAAGGGCGACCCTTTTGCCATCAACAGGGCCTTAGACTCCCGGCTGCTAGTGAGAAATTCTTGATTGAAAAACACAATAAAACATTGGCCGACCTCCTCATGCTCAGCAGTAAAGCGCTTACGACCACTAGACTAACGAGGTCATTTTTAATCGAGTTTCCATTTAATCCATTCATTCAATCACAATACATTTTGCAATATATATAATTTATATCTACGTATATCGCATGAACAGCTTCCTTTCGCAGTCCCATTGTATAACAGTGGATATTCAATCTGATATCGTGATAATAGGTTTTCCAGGAAAAAAAATGGTAAGGTAGGCTGGTAGAGAATGCCTTTGGCATTAAAGGTTAACGCACATTTGTACGCGCTAAAAGAATCAACAGCGCCGACTGGAAGAAAACCTTCCGAATTATTTCGTCGATTCACCCGATTCGGCGTGGATAAAGGTCATCCTTCATTATAACGACACCGCTCAGTAACCTCCTCGAAAACCCGCTTGTCCCCAACGCACCATCAGGAAGAAGAGTGCACGATGCTGCTGCCATGCCCCCCTGATGTGACAGCTTGTTGTTCTCGTACCGTTTGCTAGTTGATAGCCCACCATTCATGCGCCAACGCGTAACGGCTAGTTTTAAGCTTTAAGACTGGTTTGAGAACATTAGTGAGTGTGATAAATTGCGGGCGACGGGTAGACTTTCGTGCGAGCGCAGACGCGAGGTCCATGCGCGGGCGGCGAGGCGCTGGCATGAAAACCGCTTGCCGGCGTTTCTTCGCCGGCTTCTTCGCCTACAATTAGTGGATAGCGAGTTACGTACGAGCTGTCCTCTATCAGAATTTTCATCGTAAAATGTATTCTATTGCAGTTCATTTAAAATCCTAACTCGATGACAAGCTATTTGCTGTGTCGGAGTCGTGCTTTTATAATGAGATGACCTTATGTGTGCGAGGTTTCATAGGATTTAATATACCTAAGTAATTGTAAAATTCGATTCTTTCATCTCCTTCGCTTCGATCAGCTCTGATAAGTGTGCGTTTACCTTTAGCCTGCCTTCGTACATTGTTTTTGTGCATAAAAGATTAAATAAATGCAGCTGAGCAGCCGCTTCTGAACTGTACATATTTTATTTAAATGGTTCAACGGTAGTACAATAATGCTCTTCCATGCCGGAATTAAGGCATGGGCAAACAATACTCAGGCGGTATTTATGCGAAACCAGAATATAGTTTGCTCAGAATAAGTTACTGAATCGATTACTTAATTTTTCTCAAAAACGTTTTGCATGTATAATGGAAAATGTTCCAGTTAATTACAATACAATTTCCGTACGGTTAGGTACCTACCCCCCGAGTGGGTTCCCGCATTGTCGTTGCGGGGGGCTCAGTAACTGTGGATTCCGGCCACGGTGAAGCCAAGAGGAACCCAAATATGGGGCCGCTCGTCAGGGCTTTTGCCTCAAAGCCGACGACGTAGCGGCCAAAAAGTAGATTGCGGTGAGGTGCACCGCATCTGAAGGGGGCCGCGATTTCGAATGGGAGGCATCGCGGCTGAAGGTTACGGGCTGCGGCAGAGGAGCAGTGCCGGTGGTCCCTTCTACGATCCTGACTCACAATATACCCAGGGTTAATATAAAATCACTACAGCGTTCTCGTGAAATTACAATAACACTAAAAAAAGGCCGTTAAATTGTAAGTAATGAAGGCGGTTGGCAAAGTTTCGTGCAATTATAATTTGACTAGTGAAATTATAATATCAATGGTTTGACAATATCCTCGCGACATATATACTCGTAGTAACCACTGATTTTATTTTGAGCTAGCCAAAATGATAAATAGTTCAAATTAAAGCGATCTATTTAACGAGTATGTTTTGCAATAACGGTAGCTGGGATGTCAGTGCCATGATAAAATTGGAATAAAACTACAAAATGTAAACAAGAACAATGAAGTTTATTATGTATATTATTAAGTACCTCTTCTACTCCTTCTTCTTTGGCAAGAATATTATCAAGACAACCACAACTGAAACAAAAAAATTACATTATCAATAACCGCAACTGAGATCCCCAAGATACCGGAACTCAGATCCCCAATGATTTTAGACGGTGTTCCCCAAACGCGACAGTGATTTCCAAATTAAATATTTGGGGGATACCGTCCAAACGGTTATATTTTACTAGAGATTTTACAAGAGGTTCTTACGAATTTAATATACTTAGAAGGAATACTCAAAGGCTTATGGAAATATCGAGTGAGTAATATTTCCTTTTAAGTGTCCTTACAAAGAATATATTTGAGCCAATTTCGGCGTATTCGAAACAATGGATTTCGCAAGTAAAACATAGGTAACGTTAATATTAAAATATTGGGAATTTTCCTAGTAGTTTATCTCAACTGAACTAAGAATTTATTTTCTTAAAGTTATTCCAAAATTACAAATACTCCCGAGAACGATATATAGCAGCCTTGGTTTACTAATATAATATTCCGGACGGAACTTTGAACATAATATTATAAATTCCAAATAAAATCTAGCTATTTTCAATCCCCCAAATTAGGAGTTTGGCTGAGAACGTAGTGATCCAATCCAGATTTATACGTAATTGGAGCCAGGGACGCCGCATCGTAGGTACAACCAAAATGCGGTACTCTAGCTTAGCAAAATGTGACGTAATATCATGATGCAAAATAGCGCTTAAACGGTCCAGCTTCTAGGTAGAAAATATTTTGCATGGACTTGTGAACTAACTTTTATTAACAGCTGCTCTCGTTTTATGGTAAGAGGCTGACAGAAAACCTACTGCTTTTGGATTTTACTATAACTTTAGTAAAATAATACAATTTTGAGTTTGTTTTAACGACAGATTTTTCTAAGCTATCTTTTTTAATAATGTAATTGAATTGCTTATTTCTTATAAAAAGGCTTCATCAATAAAAATACCTAATACCATTTCTGATAACGATAAAAAAACATTCATAACTAAGTTAGGGAAATTTACTGTTTCGCAAATTGACTACGAATATAAATAGTCAGTACGTCTATTCGAATCACAACTGTCAGTTTTTGACAGTTATATATTTCATCTAACTGTCAAATACTGACAGTCACAAACAGTGTATTTGTAAAAAAAATATTTATATCTCATTGCTGCACTGGTTAGTTGACGTCATAGCGTCAACGCTAGCTGGCTGTTACTGGAAACCAGCAAAGTGGAGAAATATATGACCATAAGTTCCACAATAAGTGAAGTCCATAAGTTAAACAACAGAAGTTCCTATAAATATTACCACTGGTAAACTTACATGACATCATTGAAGCCATCGTGTAGAAGGGAATGGAGCAACCCATTGCCAGCAGGATGGGGAAGGCAACGTTGCTGACCAACGTGCCCATACGAGCCATCAGCATTACCAGAGATAAAGATAAGGCCCTGTTGAAAAGAAAATGAAAGTTCAGGAATATTAATAAACAGTACATTAATAAGTTATTAACAGTGATAGCAATAGGTAGTGCCTATTTTCCTAAACTTCGAAGAACAGAGACAAGAAACGGAGACTTCCTTAGGACGAATTTTTTTTTCTCGGGGTTCGGGAAAATCGAAAGTTAAAATTTGCGCACTGGATAAAAACTTATCCTGTATAAGATGTGTAAAAGCAATTTTTAACTAAACTTGCAATTACCAAATTTTCGGGATTTTCAAATAAAATCCCGAAACAAATAATCTAACTTTAATTCATAATTTGATACAACGGTTAGTTGGATCGTAAATATAATTCGAATACATGAATTAAAGATTATTTATTTCGGGATTTTACTTGAAAATCCCGAAAATTTGGTAATTGCAAGTTTACTTTTCGTGTATATTTAGTACATGAAGATGCTAACTAAGCAGCTAAGAGATGGAAATACCCTGAGTTCTGTATGATTCTAAATCTGACACTTATCATCTGCCTAGCCATTTCCCAATTAAGTTGGGGTCGGCTTCCAGTCTAACCGGATCTCGGATGCAGCTGAATACCAGTATTTTACATAGAGAGACTGCCTCCACAGCCTAGTTACTAGGTAATTCGATTCGAATTCCTTGGAAATGCTGGTTGTCAGACTTTCGGGCTTCTGACGACCCGTAACGCCTCTCAAAGATCAGTGAATGACAGCCGGGACCAACGGTTTAGCGTGCTTTCCAAGGCACGGTGGGATCTTGTCTTGTGATGATGTTTACAAATTAATCGCGGCATGCTAGCTAGCTTAACCTGTGGGCCTAGTGTAAGTTTATTTTTACCATCTCGACTTAACGCATCGACCGCGTTCGGCGCTACGGTTGGCTCTTCGGCAATCCAGGGCCAATCGGAGCGCCAAATACGACCGTTGCGTAAAATCAACATGGTTAGAAAAAACTCATTGATTGACTATGGCTCGGCTGAAATTACTTAGTCATAAGCAGGCATCCCATTTCATCCCGTGGGTGTCGCAGAAGGCGACTAAGGGACTTACAAGAGAATGGACAGCAGCGGTTTCTATGCAATTTACCACCATACTGCGATCGCCGACCCGCCTGCCAAGCGTGGCGAAACCCTGGAGGCTTATGTCCAGCAGTAGACGTCTTTCGGCTGAAATGATGATGATGAAGCAGACATTTAGTAGGTATAAAAATTAAGCCCCTTTACCTCATAGCAGTTGGGATGACATCAATCAGTACGACCTGAACCAAGCTTTTCATGGTCTGCGTCACGGCCACGTTCGAAGAGAATAATGCGACCATCATGGTCTTCGAGTTAGACCATCTCAATCCAAGCAAGGATGCTGTAGACATCAGGCCTCCGATGAAGAGCAGGACCTTCTTGCCGACTTTGTTCACGACGACTCCACTTATGAAATAGGGCAGTAAGCTGACGAGACCAATAATTATGCTGTTGATGTACGTTTCTGCGCCACTTACGTGCTGTAAAAAAGAAAAAAGATTTATTCTGCTGATGACAGTTTTCGATGTGTTTGTGGAGTCTTCTTGTCTTACAATTCAAGCAAGCAGAAAGGATAATCGTATTAGCCATTAATTGGGTTATGGAGGTGAAGGCAGTCGCACCATGTAAAATACTGGTATTCAACTGCTTCCGGTTAGACTGGAAGCCGACCCCAACATAGTTGCGAAAAGGCTAGTCACATGACGATGAGATCGTCATTTAATGATGTTGGTGTGCTCTTGCAATCATTCGTTCTTACAAGCATATTGAGAAATCCCACTGCCAACCCAAATAATCTACATAGATTTTACTGTTCTCGGAAGGGTGGGCGTGGAATAAATAACTCGTAACTTCGGAAATGTGTTAACAGATTTATTATTGAGTAGAATAATGTTGCTACTCGCACGCCGGAGCGGACAATTCTGTAGTTTCGAAAAAGTCTCAATAAAAATTAAACCGCGGAAAAAACTGAAAAGCAAAAAATAATAAATCAAATAGGGTTCATTATTTTTTTCTTTTCAGTTTTTTCGGCAGTATTTTTTTTTTTTTTTTTTGTTAAAAAGTATTTATTTCATTAAAAAAAATGGCTATAATCTACTAATTACTACACGCTTAATTTTTGATTACTTTTTGTAATACACAACTCAGTATTAAAATCTGTGAGTAAAAGTCAATCATCCCCTGTTTTCCTACCCTTAAAGTTGGTTTCTTCGAAATTTATGTGGGGCCAACTTCGAGACCAACCCATTCCAATTAAAAAAGAATTATCAAAATCGGCCTACTCTGAAAAAAGTTATGCGCGGACATACAAAAAAAAAAAATACGCGTCGACTTGAGAACCTCCTCCGTTTTTTCGTCGGTTAAAAAGCAAGTTCAAAATCTCAAACACGACCACTGAAAATCATGCTTTAATAAGAGTAAAATAAGAACATTATTGTCATCTGAAAGCTGTAGTCGTTATGCCACTTACCTTAACAAAACAATACATTCTTACAGTGGTAAGCGATCATAGCTATAGGGCAATGTGGCATACTGCCAAGGCTTTGAGATGAGAATATTTTCTAGTTTCATTCTCTTTAGAGCGTGATTTTAGTTGTCAGGTTTTCATTTTTCAATTTACCTTTTAGGGGTATATAATAAATATAATAATAACAGTGAAAGAAACGTAGCAAAACATGGTTTCTTCCTTCATGTAATGGCGATAACAAAAGAACATTTTTTTTTATATTTCCGGACGAATTTTCCTTAACTATGTCCGTAATAACAATTAAGGGGAAATCTTTGGCCTGATTAATGAACTGATGTTATCGCTAAACCGGAAGGACAGTAATAATTGCCACACGTGACGTAACGTACGGCATCTATAAATGATCAGTGATCATTTGCTGCTACCATTATTATGATACCAAAAATAAATTTAAGATTGTCGCCATTATTAAAGTAATTCATTTTATTGGCAGCAAAGTATCACCCCATTAACCTTTCGACAGTTCAAATTCATATTAATAATGGTACTGCCATGAGAAATAATGGAAACCATTGTGGTTTTAGAACTCAGACCGCAGTACTAAGGGTTGTGTGTAGTTCCAAACTAAACCACGCGGAATTATTGTGGGGAAGCTATTAGTGAAAGCACGTTCGCCTTAATTGGATGGGTTAGCTTTAAACTTACGTATCACTTTGTTAATTAGATACACAGCGAAAAATTTACAACGAGGACTCGAGGAACAGTATAACGATTGTGTTACTCAAAAACTAAGTGACATAGAATAAATTAAAAACATGGCAGGTGAATAAATACATTTTTCAGTTATTAAATAAATTACAGAGTATTTAATTCGCTTAACAAGACTCATTATTTCGTAGCAAAGTAATATTCGGTGTCAAAGAAGTTCGTTTTAGCACGTTTTTTTTTTATTATTATTAATGATTTATTATTAGCTTCGCCTGTGTGTTTGTTTTTTTGTAACCGACACGTTTTTTGGACTTGATTTTGACCCACTTCAAATGGACAGATTTCATTTAAACTCTGTAGACTTATCGAGGACCGATGACAATTCAATAATTACAAAAAAAAACACGCTTTTGCAGTTAGCAGAACTAAAACATAGAAAATAAAAAACAGAATAAAAAAACAAAAAACACGCTTCAAAAACCAAACTAAAAAGTAGAAAATAATTTCATTATATTATGAAGCGTGGGGTGCTTTTTGAGGTATTTTTTATAATCAATTAATATCAAGCACCCCACGTTTTTTTAAGCGTGTTTTTTAGTTTTTAAACTATTATTTTTTAGATACATAAACAATATCACAACCACCTGCATCTGGTAAGACTGTAAGCTGACCCTAAGCTAGTTGGGAAAAGGCTAGAATGATGATAAATCCTTTGGGATTGATACTATCACTATCTGTTTGAGGTATACAAGTACCTATATCGTCTAGTTTTCACATAGCATGATGTCAAAGAATATAATTGAAAACATGAAAATGAGTTGAGTATACCGCAAACCTTTGTAGATCGTTTGATGATGTACACCGTACAAAGTAACTGAGTGGTAGATAAGTTACATTCTAATTTTCGCACTCCCATTTTAAAAGGCTTCTAAGTTACGAGGCGGTTTTTGAAATTGAGAACCACACAGCCCTCTCCCTTACATAACAAATCTTTAACAGTTTGTTTGTTACCCAATTTCACGAAAATGTTTCGGACGATTTCAGTGAAACATTATACGAGAATAAATCATGGCGGGGGACTAAGTAGGATATTTTTCCCCGGAACTCAATTTGGGTCTCGAGAGGCCCCCATCATCGATTCCAAAGTGGGTAAAACTGCAGGCCAAAGTTTCTATAATCATATATCACTGTCTTTATATTCGCTGGAGATAACTTACTTAGTTTCAAGCTGTTTCAAAAGATATGGAAACCTGGGGTTTTTTAGTTCTTTCCGATAGTTGGGAAGTTTGTTTGACTTATAAGTTATAGCTCTAGGTTTTGCGTGTTCGATTTTTAATGCAATTCTTGTTTTTGGTCCGGTTTTTTAGTAGGTAATATATCAAAACCACCAACTGCAAATATACTCTATCGTTTAACATAGCCTAAGTAAAGCCAAAGTCAAAAAATATATTTCAAATAGGCATATAAAAGGCACACTCGAATGTCAAAATTTACAATAAAATAGAATTATTGATTCTAGTCGCCCTTTCCAAAAGATAGTTTTGTATGGAGAAGAATGGGCGAAAAAATCCACCGTAGCGCTTTTATATTATTTCACAATATTTTGTATAAGTACATTAAAATATGTGATGATGTTATATAGTCAATAATAAAATTTCCCTTAGAGTATTTAGTTTTAACTTTTCGAACAACTTCTTATATTATTATAAATGGCTGATATATAGCCATTTATATATAAATTGTTAATTAACTGTTACAAATAAGTACTCCTGACTAACTGCGGTTTTATTTGTTTAAACCATCTTATAAACAAAATATCTTAGAAATAATTTTGCAACTAAAATTTTACTTACCGGAATGCAAACGTCTGATGTCGCATTTGCAGCGCTCCTCATTTTCAAACTCCCCGTATATGAGTCCAATAGGTCACATAGATTTTGATTTCCTTCGAAATTGTAATGTTCTACAATTGTAGATAATTGTGGGAACCACAGCCTGATGGCGTTGTGTCTGAAATAAAAGGCTGATATTCTTTTATCTGTTCAGTTTTATCTAGTAATTTGCTATGGAAATTGTCCCTATGGATGTGAGCACACAATTTTGTGTCTTGTATTTTGAACCATAAAGTTGTTTTTTTTTTTTGACAAATTAAACTTGTATTTTTATTACGAATATCTGAAAATCTAACTCTGCCTGCAACGTTTGTGGTATGAAGGTTCAATGCCTTTCAGTTCGTATTGAGTCGGATTTTAGAGCCTTAAACACTTTGACGAAGGCTTAGACGAAAAAAATAACGCGAACGACGTCAAATGGGTTGAATCAGGCGAAATAGCCCTTTGAGTCTGGCGAAAAACTGGAGTGAGAATAAAAAAGAAGTCCAGGTAAAAAATGGGGTCGTTTTACGTTAAAATTCTTTGAATCGACATTTCAGTGGAAGTATAGACTAAATGATTTTAAAATTACAGTGCTACAATGACTGTTTCTTCTAACAACTCTGTGAAAAACAAAACACCCAAATGATCTAATCACCGTTATTTTTCGATCGTTTGAAGTCGGTTGGTAAAAAATAACATAAAACTATAATAAAATAAAATAAAGTAAAATAAAATAAAAATAATTTATTTGGGGAAGGTAGCATGTCTTTTTCTTCTATATTTCTCTATTAGTCATCATCTCTGTAGTCACACCCTTTCTAATCACATAGTCCATCCATCGTTTCTTTGGTGTCCCTCTACTCTTATTTTTTTATTATATGTTATTAAAAGTCCACACGGATATGCCAACCCCATCTCCCCTTATCTAATACCTTTAAACGAGCAATTCTTCTATATATACACCGTGACATTTTAGTCGTGTTACAACGGCAGCCCACTTCATGTATCCAATGACTACAATACATTTAAATAAATAAATCATTTTTTTAACATGATAAGAATAATTAAAAAAAAATAAAAATCATTCACTAAGACGGATGACGTAGTTTGAAACACCCGGATATTGAGATGGAATGTAATGTCATAGCTACTTTCTACCCTTTGATACGTAAACATTATTAACAGGGTGTTTCATAACTCTAAAGCATTATTTATTATTCTTTGTACGTATTATCTTAATTAATGGTAACAATTTTTTATCGGGCCCATAGGTATTGTATGTCGGATACATTGAGCGGACCATCTTTGTAACGACTAAAATGTCACGGTGTATAATCTGAATCTCGGAAATAGCTCAAACGATTTTCATGAAATTTTGTAAACAGGGGCTTTCTGGGGTGATAAATCGATCTAGCAAGGTTTCATTTTTACGAAACGTCAAACATACAAAAAACAGGTCATCCGGATATTTAACTATTAAACTCTAAGTATAATAACTACATACTAAATGTGTAAGGGAATCGTTAATTAGGTATCTTCACCAAGCCACACAACCTCTATACAATCGTTCTCTATTCTTATAGCCATCGACATTCATACTGAAAACCTTCCAATTTATCTAATGTTATTTAAATATCTCTGCTCTTTAGGTGAATAAGTAATGGTGTTACTATAAAATCTATCTCCAATATCCCGTCCATCCATCTCATCTCACCGCCCTTCGAAAGAGAAAGGGTACCATAATCCCATGAATTTAAAGCAATACGATTTGGCATACCAATTTGTGTCCCTACCTTTTCAATCACAAATTCTTCTTTATGGAAAGCTAACAACCGAGGGACATGTTGCTAAATGCTTATCAGCCGCACGGGTCGGTCGTAGGGTAAGCTACACTTGCCGCGGTCAGTTTTTGGATGGGTGACCATCCATTACATATGGAGACTTTAAGCCGTTGTTCTCAGCTATCATTCCTAAATATTTGACAGTCGTTACGGGTAGTCAGAAGCCGAAATGTCTTACAACCAATCTTACCAAGAGCTATCGTGTTACCCAGTAACTGGTTTGGGGAGGTCAGATAAGCAGTTGCTCCATGTAAAATACCGGTATTCAGCTGCATCTGGTGAGACTGGAAGCCAACCCCAACGAAAAGGAAAAAGGCTAGGCCGATTGATGTGATTGAGAAAGCCCACAATCTAAAATTGAATGATGAATTTAAATATAAAGAAATTAAAAATAATAAATAACAGAAATATACGTACATTCCCAAAGTTACGAATTGGATTAATCCTATTAATGCTACGTAGCCAAGTAATGGCCTTCGCAATAAAGGCCTCATGTTTCTAAGACCGGCCATGATTTTGTGTCGAAACTTCAGTTCAGTTTCAGTATTAAGAGCCTTTTGTGAATCAACCTCCTTGATTTCCATTTCAAATATGTTTGGGTACTAAAAAAAAAAAAAAACTTACTTTTTCTGCAATAAAGTATTTATCATTAAAGTGCGGTCATATTTTAAACGTGTGACGAAATGAAACTGGTCAAGAGAAACTAAAAATAAAGATTGGAAACAGCTGGAAGACGCATATGTGTTACAGGACACGCAGATCACTAAACTGGGAAATCTATTGTGCTAGATAATAAGGTAAAACAGTTTGCAACTCTACAAATATTTAACAAAAAATCAGCAAAAAAAAAATGCTAAAAGAACTTTATCGCGAAAAAGTTATCAGAGGCCTATTTAATAAACGCGACGATGACAGGCGACAGGTGAAAATCCGACAATTTGACAATTTCTCTCCGCCAATTCGACCGTTCTGTGCTTCCCGCATCCCGCAGATTCTTGCGGTCTTCAAAATTATCAAAAGTCTCATACAATGTTACATTTATTCGCGATTACATGTCTTTGAAATTTGGTTCTAGGAAGCTTTCCTCAAGATATTTTCCTTTATCGTTCTGAGAGTAGTGGTGACAAATGTACACAAAGTAAAGTGTCTATTTGGGTTCGAACCCATGATCAAGACTCGAAGTCGCTGCTGTAACCACTTGACCACACGGTTTAAGTATAAAGTACAACATTTTCTGTTCATTTTCGTAACAAAAACACATTCGAAACAGCCATTTTATCAACGTTTGTAACCAGTCGAGCAGTTTCTGAATAAGAAATAGGCAGCTGTATTCCCAGATCAGCCTCGAACATCACAAATTCTGATAAAAAATGCAATATTCTCACCGGAAATGTGTCGGCGGGTTTTCCACTGTTTTCAGTGTATATTTGTATCAAAATATTTCTTGCTTCAACGTATCTTTTCTGTGTTACCAGGAATTTGGGACTTTCTGGTATCAATAAGTAAAGTAGGAAGGCTGTCAACGACCATAGAGACATGGCGAGAAGGTAGAAGTTCCAAATGTTAAGTACTGAAATGGAAAAAGAATTAAGTAGAAGATATTACACAAATTACAATTAGCGTACCTTTTATACTTACATCCATACAATTATTATAAAATCATGCATAGAAATGAGGTCAATTGCATCATACAGGACCCAGAGGATAAGTCACCTGATATATTTTTAATGGCATGTTTATCCCCAGAATCTAAGACAAACAAGTGCGATGCAACTGAACGTCACGTCTCCAGTAGATAAATTTCCATGAAGTTTTCATAGAAATTGTTCTACTGGAGTCACGTCGGGCACGTCTGCGGGACCCGTTATCCAGCTAATACTTAAATTTCATTAAAAAAATTTGCTCAATATAGATACTCAATAGAGTTTAATATTTATTTATCAAATCAAATAAATTGGCGAAAAAAATCATGCCATTTAAAAAGATAAATAATACGAGTATGAGATGAAAACACCACCTTACTCACCAAAACGCCCATCGAAGAAGCTAGCTCTCCAGTCTTGTATAAGTATGCCCCATGCCATGGCTGGAGATAGGATCTGCGCAAGAGCAGCGTATGACGACTGACATAGCATCACACGATCTCTCACTGTGGTATGGCAGAACTCAGACGTTAGTGACGATAGAGCTGCTAACGATGTTGCGAAGCTAAAAAATAAATAATATATTATTGATAAAAAAATGTGAACAATGTAACTGAGGATAATTTTCACTTTTATTTCTAGAAATATAATTCGACACGCTACTATAGTAAATGAGCGTCTTTGTGTGATCCGCTAATGGTTTCGATTTCATAATAACTTACTTAGTGACTGACAAATTTAGCAAAGAAAATGAACAAAGGCTCATCTATAATCTACTAATATTCTAAAGAGGAAAGATTTGATTGTTTGTTTGCATTGCTCCGAAACTACTGAACCGATTTGAAAAATTCTTTCAGTTTTGGGAAGCTACACTATCTCCGGGCTATATTTTATCCACGGTGAAACCGCGGAGCGCTGCTAGTCTTTAAAAAAAAAAAAACATAGGTTTCTACGTCTTTTTATAGAACAGACTACTTTCCTTAAAATTTTCGTAAAAAATTGATGGAGCAATTTTCTCCTCACCCTTCAGTTTAAAATCTACCGTCTAGGATACTTATTGAAAGAGGTCTACTTTGAAAGATTTTTCTTAGCGTTCAGAAATTAATTCAAGTGCACTTCGTATCTTTTGCCGATAATATCTTTCGTTTCGTAAGATAGCTATGGTAGGTACCTATTTATATAGATAGACGGGAAACATTTCAGCTTCTGAGAAAATATGTTCAAGGGCAAGTGAAAATCATTGTTGAAATAACAATGTCTGTTACTATTTTAACTAACATAATAAAACAATGGTCATTTAAAGCTTTACCACTAATAATAACAAAGCTTTAATCCATCCAACATGATTTTTACAATAGTGCATAGTTTCATATCAAATGATCGAAACTGTGATGAATCATAACTATGAGAAAACCCAGGAAAAATAACCATTAAAATTATTCATTTATTGCATTCCATATTGTAAAAAAAAGATACAACAAAGGGCTTAAAGCTAGGCATAGAAATATGGACCCTGTAAGGGAAAAGCAAAATGATAAAATTCAAATTAAGATAAGAATAAATTAAATGATTATATTACATAACATAATATTGATTCTAATTATGACAATTAAATTATTTCATGGTACAAAACATTAATAAAAATTCATTAAGTTACACTAAATATTAATTCATTACATTTTATTAAAATCAATTATTATGACCTTTATTTCAATAAAATCAATCATTATTATTAAGAGCGTTTATTCTGAAAGTTGGCAACGTCGCAAATAGCTGTCAAATATTTACCTGTTTTGATTAATTTGGCAATATTACTGTATGAAAATATGAAATATCGCTAACTAAATATCTAAAATACAGATTATGAAATGCGATCATTAATGTTTTAACATCGAAAATTTAGTTTTAGATGTAAAAAAAGAACTTGGAAACTTTCCAAATGCCTTTTTTACACCTAAAACGGTTACAACATCTGATTCAGTTTTATAATTGCAAATCATTATCCATATTTTAGATAGTTAGTTAGCGATATTTCATATTTTCATACAGTAATATTGCCAAATTAATCAAAACAGGTAAATATTTGACAGCTTATACGCTCAGAATAAACGCTCATAAGTATCTACATTTTTCTAAAAAATATTCTGCTCCTATGGTAATTTTAATTTGACAAACATCATCATATGCCTACCGTTTTCCCAACTATGTTGGGGTCGACTTCCAGTCTAACCGGATACTGGTATTTAGCTGCATCTGGGCTGTACCCCTTGGAAAGACAGATCAGACTATCAGGCGTCTAAAGACCCGTAACGACTGTAAAAGATCCACGAAAGACAAAAGACTGTAAAAGATCCAAAATCTACTGCTAAACGTGCTATCCGAGACACGGATGGGTCTCGATATGTAAAGATGGTCCACGGACCAACCACTAGCTAGCGTAGCACAACCCGATCGATCGAAACGTGCATCTGTTATTTAATTCACTCCAACTGATTCAAACTAAATAGATACTAAACATCATACACCAGAATGAGAGAAAACCAATATATCACAACTAGATGTAATAGAGGACCATATCCCAAGCCAAGGTAATAATGCTGTCAGTATTTTGGGCACGCGACCAACATGCAGTCGAGTGTACTGCACAAATATGTACTGTATTATTTACAGTTTTGGATGCTAGCAGCAATACCGATATTGGAAGTTTAGCTTGGAATAATATTAGGTCTTTACCTATGAAATTGCCGTTCTGCAGTACTGGCCATTTCAAATCAAAATAATTTTTGTTTGGCTAAGAATTCTAATTTCAAATTAATTTTATTTTAAAAACATGGATTTTTTTTTCTAAAAGTAGTCATTTCTTTATTGATTAGTGTTACATTTTCATCGCATTTCAATCTTTTTCGTCATCATGGATACGTTAAAAATTCGAGTAATTATGGAATATGAGTACCGTCGTGGCAGCAACGCGGCACAAGCGGCACGCAACATCAACGACGTTTACGGAGCTAACACTACAAACCAACGCACCACCTGTTATTGGTTTGCTCGCTTCCGTTCTGGAAATTTCGACCTGAAAAATGAACCTCGCGGTCGTCCGAAGACTTTGGTCGACAATGACGAATTAAAGGCGATTGTGGAAGCTGATGATACACAATCTACGGCTGAATTAGCAGCAGCTTTCGACGTTAGCGTCAAAACAATATTGGTCCATTTGCGTCAAATTGGCAAGGTAAAAAAGCTTGACAAATGGGTGCCCCACGAACTCAATGATCGCCAGCGCGAAGTACGCGTCGAGACGTGCCTTGCACTGCTCAACAGACACACAAATGAAGGAATTTTGAACCGCATTGTTACCTGCGATGAAAAATGGATTCTGTTTGATAACCGTAAGCGCTCAGCAAGTTGGTTGGATCCTGGTTCAGCACCTAAACAATGCCCTAAACGAAAACTTACCCCTAGAAAAGTGATGGTCACTGTTTGGTGGTCTAGCGCCGGTGTGATTCATCACAGCTTCTTACCAAACGGGGTGAGCATTACTGCAGATGTGTACTGTGAAGAACTGAACACAATGATGGAGAAGCTGGCGCATCTCCAACCAGCATTGGTCAATCGCTCGTCTCCGCTGCTCCTGCACGACAACGCGCGACCTCATACTGCACAGCAGACGGTCTCCAAGTTGCAAGAACTGGGGTTGGAAGCTCTCCGTCATCCGCCCTACTCACCAGACCTTGCGCCTACAGACTACTACTTTTTCCAGAATTTGGATAACTTCTTGGCGGGAAAAAAATTTAATACCCGAGAGGCAGTACAAAATGCCTTTGAAGAATTTGTTGCCTCCCGTCCAGCTGATTTCTTTAAGAAGGGCATCAATAAACTGCCACTGCGATGGCAAAGATGCATTGATTGCATGGGTGATTACTTCGATTAATACAAATAAAAAAATCATGAAAAAAATTCGTTTAAATTTTTTCATACAAAACGGCAATTTCATAGGTAAAGACCTATTAGATGTGTCTGGTGGACCAGTCAGTTTGCATAAGTCTGGAAATGACAGGAATCATAGTATACAAGATGGCGCAGTTACACAGTTTAATCATGCTCTAGCAGTTTGAGTAATTTATGCGGCCTAGCCGAGTTCTTTGGTAATGATCGTCGAATCATTGAGCTCGTTATATTCTGAGTTGAGCTGTTTGCTTACTGATATATGCGTACACAGGTTCACTCAATCTGTGTGGTTCTTTCCTCAAAATATTTTATTCCAATTCTGTGACTTTATTTTTATTTATTTTTTGTGGCAGCTTTGAGAAATTTTATTTTAATTTGTGATATGGATTTTGCCTGAAATAAATGAATTTCAATTTTCGTTTCAGACACCAAACTACATAGTCTTCACTTGATCTGACCAAGATGATGTGTTTCGACCTTTCTTACAATCTTTAGCGTTTTTAAAGTATGATTGACGAGCAGAAGTCTTTGTACAAACTTAATTGTAAACTTCTTCTTTAATCGGTCCCTCATTACTGAGGATCGTGGTCAATGAAAGCTTTTAAGCGAAAAATCTGCCTCCATCGACTCCCGTATGAAGTTGCCTTCACCATCTGCTGAAATTTGCTGGATGAGGTAGCTTCCTTTATTTGGTCAGACTATCGTGTTGGCGACCGGCCCCGTGCTCTCTTTCCTTCGGTATTGCCAACAATGACCAACTTTTCAAGGCTGCTGTCTCCCCTTCGCATTATGTGACCGAAGTAGCTCAGAATACGCTGTAGGCAAGTTGTAGACACTCGGGTCTTGATAGCGAGCTGAGAATGGACAAACACATTTGTGCGTTTGGCTGTCCATGGTATTTGTAGCATTCGCCTCCGGCACCACATTTCGAATGCGTCTATCCTCTGTCTTTCTCTTACTCGGATTGTCCAGGTCTCAACCCCATAGAGAAAAATCGGGAAAACTATTGCCCTAACCAAAGCCCGATTGGTTAGGGCAATTGTAAACTAAAATCATTTAATTTTTATCACCGACACACAAACTGTTGGATTCAGTCCACCATTCTGAACCCCCTACGCTGAGAAATTGCTGTTCCATATATTTTGACTGCGTAGGTATAGCACTTTTCTATGAAACCGTATGAAATCTTTTTGATAACCGACGGAAAATTTCTACGCTATGGGGTCTAGAATCAGATGGTGAATCCATGCCATAATGAATAGTGAAATGGGCACACGGGCTAATAACATTTTTGATGCAGTCCTTAGCCCCTAATTAACCAAATTGGTGCTGGCCCAGTTACCGATTTTAATTACGAAAGCAACTACGATCTCTCGCAGAAAATTCACGTATTCCTCAGGAGTTTTGCAAAAATAACGAAAGCATTGCGCGAAAATTTTGCATTCCCAGCGTATGGAAGTTTTAATTTCAAGCAGTCCACAAGCCTCGTCATATTTAACGACGACGAAAAACACTGCATCGGAGTGATATTCCTTATCATTCAATTTAAAATTTATTTCAAACTTGTGGGTAGTGGTTTGTTAAGTAAACTTTCCACTTAAAAATTCCAGTTTAAAAAAAACAAAGTGGGAATGGAAGAAAAATACTGAGTCGACTGCTTATCGCAACGGTCTGGTGAATCCGTCAGAAAGGGGAATTATTATGGTACTATGGTGACAAGTCCGCAGCCTCATTTTATCTTCACGCTCCTTTAAACTTAAGGGCTAAGCAGAGGCTTTTAATGTGGATGGACGAGTTAATCCAGTTCATTGCGTTTTTGGGGTAAACAAATTAACAATTTAACTGATTTAACAGAGAGGTAGATAATTAAGAATGAATTCACCCTGTAAGTGGACTGTTAAAGCTACAAATTACAATAACTCATTAACTCGAGTTATGCAATGCAACCCCTCCTCATATTTTTTTAATTCTAATTTTCTTTCAATATCTGCAGTAAAGACGTGGGTTCCTAATTATGTTTTTTCTATTTTTTCAGGTAAGTTGATGCTTTTTAATGGCTGAAGAACTACATTTAAGAACGGAAAAGGAAAGTATATATTATTTTTATGCATTAAAGATCTTAGACACTATTTTTTTTTTCTGTAAGATTACATTCATCATGATTGTGGATGAAGCGTTTTGAACCCTGTACCAAAAAAAAATTATATACATTTATTTTTATAAGTCCCTCACAAAAGTGAAATATTAGTAGCTCATTTAAAAATAAAACTGACAACATATTGCGTATGTAAGTTTTCACTTTTGTATTAAGAACATTTAACTCAAAATAAAGCAAAGCAAACTTCACTCAAATCAAAATAAAGTTAGAAATGCAAAAACTAGCTTAGAGCTGTAGGCTAGAATTAAAGTTAGACGGAAGGAGATTATAACGAAAATCTACTTACAGAACACCTTCGCAGAGCTTTGCAGCTGCCAACATCACGTACGTCTGACTGGAGGCCGAAAATAGTGTGCATAAGAATATTCCTCCAAAACCAACCCTGACGAAATATATCCTTCCAAATGTGTCTATCAAGAAGCCGGCGATTACTGTTGATACGAACATACCTGAAAAATAAATAATTATGTATAGATATTTATTCCGTATACGTTTAGGATAGCGGTATCCAGTATAAGCAAAATATGAATCATTTAGAACAATATTGCTAATCCATTTCTACTGGGGTGTTTGTAGAATAAGTATATATTAGACTCACACCGGAATATCACAAACTATATAACTAACTATAACTATATAACCATACAATATGCTTCACGAAATATAAATAAAAATAAAAAAAAACACAAAGTCCTGTAACGAGGCCAAAAAGACCAAGGAGGAGAATCTCAGCATGATGCTGCGACATTTAAAAATTATTGGAGCGCTGGTATTCTGTTAGGACTTCCTCTTCCTCTTCCCAGCTAAAACACTAGGAAGTGGTGAAGGGCGGGTGTTTTGGGGGGGCTGTCTAATGTAATTTTGACATTTATAAAGTGCCGAATCTCAGCCTAGTTTGAATAAATGAATTTTGATATGTTCGAAAAAATTGTCTACTCAAACAACACAATGAATGTTGTTGAACAGTCAAAATAAAAGCCATTCTTACGGCTAGTGTGGTACGCATACTCAGCCTATAATGTTCCCACTGCTGGGACACAGGCCTCCTCTCCGTGAGAGGGAGAGGGCCGTAATCCACCACGCGGGCTCAGTGCGGGTTGATAGACGTCACACGTCTTCGAATTTTTGGTTCTAGGATAAACCGGTTTCCTTCCGATGTTTTCATTCACCGTTTGAGAGCAGTGGCGATGAAATTATTTACACAAAGTAATTCGCCTGGCTGGGTTCGAACGCACGACCTACATACAACTCGTAAGTCGCGGCCGTTACCACTGCTCGTTCACTAATTAGGCACTTCATGTAAAACACGTGGAATTTTGCCCCACCTCGTTAGACTAGGATTAATTAATCCTAATATAGGTTTCTAGGCTAGAAATTGGTATCATAAAACCAACTTCTTCAAGGATTTAGGCTATGCTAATGAATCCATTTCAATAAAATAATTACTTTGGTACTCAATGTAAAGGCTCGTGCACACTAGCGCGACGCGACGGTCGCGTGCGATTCGGCGATTTATATCCTTAGAACAATTTCTATGAAAACGCGCGCGACACTTCACACAGGGGCGATCTGGCGCGCCGCGACACCGTCGCCCCGCGACGACTAGCGCGACTGCAAATTGGTACATTTTGTATGGCGTCGCGGCGCGACGACGCGTTATCGCGGCGACAACGCGATATCGCGGCGACGAGCAGCGCGACAACAATGTTACATTTTGTATGGTGTCGCAGCTGCGCGGACGCGACACGCGCCGTCGCGCGCGAATCGCGCGCGACACCACACGAGAGGGTATAAATAGCGGTGCAATCCAAGCTGAGCTCAGTACTAGACGAATTTTCGTCAGAGGACTAAGGTAGGTCTGTGCCCGTTTGCGGCGTAGGGTTAGGTTAGGTTAGGTTAGGGAGGGTGAGGAGGGACCCTCTCCGAGGAGGGTCTCTCCTCTGGGGAGGGTCGTCCCTCTGAGGAGGTTCGACCCTCTTGGGAGGGTACCCCTCCGAGTAGGAGGGCCACTCCTCTGAGGAGGGTATTCCTCCTCCGAGGATCCCTCTCCTAGGAGGGTTCCTCTGAGAGATCCGTGTCTCCCTGAGTTGAGTGATAGTTTTTTTTTTTTTTTTTTTTTTTTTGTTTTTTTTTTTTTTTTTTTTTTTTTGTTTTTTTTTTTTTTTTTTTTTTTTTTTTTCGCATTTATGTGCTGTCGGGAGGACGTGTCGCGCTCGAAAAGATGGAAGCCCTGGTGTTTCATGGACCCCACCATCGACCACCGGCGGGCACCACTTTAGGTAGTGAGCTAATCATGGAGCGGGATCACATGACATACCTACTTGGGCTAGGTGAAACTTCGGCCAGCACTTCTACCGACTTGCCCCGAAGTTGATCAGCACAGCTTCCACTCGAAGTCGGAATCTGGCTGGACCGAGTGCGGAGTGCCGACGGCCTAGCACGGGGGTGGTGCACTCGATGGATGGCCCTGTACGGCACCCTAGTGTGAGCGGCTCCCGGAGCCTACGATGAACTGCCAACCATTTAGCGGAAAATCCATGCCACAGTATATCATATTGCAGTTGATCAACTAAATTAATTTTGCTTAGGTTCGATATTTTTTCCTTACTTTTAGGTACCTACATTTTATGGTAGAACTAATATTATTACTTAAAATGCCCTATGTTGGGTAAGTGTCCTGCAAGTTACCTATTGAGCGTTTTCATATTATCAGATATCGACACCAACCCGATACCGATATGTTGCCAGCTATACGCATACCGATTCGAAACCGATATAATTATTATCGGCTTGATGATATTGGTGAATATCGATGACCATCGCGACTCACCTAACGATCACAGTATAGTAAGTATCGACGTCTTGAAGTCGGCAGTGGGAATAAGTGTGATCAAATGAAAGAATGGCCAGTTGTCTCACCTCTATTGTGCTGATATCGGTGTCTTAAGGATAGCAATAGGGTTTCTGTTACACCTTGTATAATGTGTTTTTTTTTTTGTGTGTGATATCATCAAATAACTTCTCCCGCTCTGGGTGGAGCAGGAGGGCGTGTCAGACTTTTACTGACTAACACCCACCCGTGTTCCCTCAGTAGCCTGTATGCCAGGGGCTGCGATCTCTTTCGAACAAACCCGCACCCCTGGCAGGCATCGGCCCTTGCGGGCCCCATCCGTTTGTGCTGAAATCTCTTTGAGGCGCGCGTGGAACACAACACGCTGTCGACCTGGGCTGGGTCCTTATCGGACAGCGAGCTACCCATTACTCGCCATCCGCAAGCTCACGCCTACGGTGGCCGGAAATCAGCCTGGGATTCCCGACGCCCAGGGCGTCTCCTGCGGCGGTTAGGGCCGTGGTTGTCGTTGGTGTCTTACGACTTCCACACGAACGAAGTCGCAAGCAGAAGCTAGTTACAAATATAGCACTAGTTACAGGTTTTGCGGTTGTTAGGTGAAAATTATAAATGCAATGGTTTTAACATTGCAATAAGAACCCTTGAGCAATTATTTGTTCTTTGAGAAAATAAATGTCTTTAAACCAAACTCATGCTTCCAGACCCAGAGGTTGGGGCTAAGCGTTAGTTGTCAGTGAATTTAAGAAATTTATCAAGTAAACAAGCCGTGAGCCCGACGGTATTCTCTTCGACAAAGATGGTGGATTTCCATACAAATTTTCATGGGCCCGCGTGGTGGATTATGGCCCACTCCCTCTCACAGAGAGGACTGTGTCCCAGTAGTGGGAACCTTATAGGCTGATTATGAGTTGGTTAAGTAGAATAATGAATGATTCCATAACCTGAATACACGTAGTAAAGATCAAATTGTGATTCCAAAATTTAGACTGACTAAAACTAGCAAGTCATTTCTAATAAACAGTATCCGCTTCTATAACAAGTTGCCAAAGTCAGTTACAGAACTTAGCGATGGAAAGTTTAAAACGCACATCAACGCATTATCAAAAAAGCATATTATAAGATTAAAGACTACGTTGAAGACAGGGAAGTTTGGCATTAATTCCTTCTGCACATGTGGCTTCCCTGGTACCTCATTAACAGCATAACTATGTTATTATATTAACTGCTCTCAAATACAATGTTCTTTTGTATTCTTTTAATTTTTAATATGCTGACATATTCTCGTCATTAATTGACATTAAACATCAATTTTATTTAGGTTCATTTTATTTATGTTGATTATTTTACATATTGTGAATGAGAGAACGTTGTAGGCCTTACTGACTGTAGATTTGTAGACGATTTTCTATTCTGTATTCGTCTAAGTACCTGGTACTTATTGACAGGCCTGCGCTGTCCTCCCATACATTTTATCTCTGTAATTTGAAAATATTGTTAAAGCCAATTATTTTTAAAAGAGTAACCGTGGAGTTTCTTGCCGGCTCTTCTCCATAGGAAACAACAATTTGGAACCGTTCACCTAGCTTCTGACGTTTCATAAGTGCCCATGCAGGTTTATCTGAAATAAAATATTTTGATTTTGTTTTTTTTTTTGAGAATAGGCTAAAAATGGTCGTACTGTTTCGCTTACACTGTAACCATATTCTTTTGCTTATGATGCCGCCGCTCAGAAAGAACCTTAAATATTGTGACAACATATGAAGAAATAATTACCGTACTTTATTGTCTAGTGACGAACCTACTGCTCCAGTTGTAATTTATCGAATCTATTTTTTAGGACATCAAAATTAATTTAGTACATAATACAGGTTTTTTTTTTATCCAGTGCGCAAATTTTAACCACGAATTCAGCATATCATTCTCGACCCCCTACTGCAGAAATTTTTCGCCGGTTATACAAAAAAAAAACTGCTGTTTCATAGAAAAGTGCAATACATACGCGGTCAAAATGTATGGAACAGCTGATTTTTGTTTGTGTTAAAATTTGCGCACTGGATAAAAACTTACCCTGTATATAACCGTCCCCGGTCTTGTCGGATTACGGACGCATTGGACTATTTACCAAGTGTCATAGATGCGAGTATATGGCATAGATACGAAATTGATTGGGAACATGAGCACCGAGTTATGCTGTCAGCGCATAACCTGACTGCGTTAGCACGGCGCTATTTTTCAAGCACGTTATAATATTTTATCGTATACAATAGTGACAGTGACTGTTTGCGTGTGTCAGTGTCTGTGTGTTTGAATTCAAAATTGAAAGCCAATATTTTAAAATCACGGATTCGAGAAAAAATCTAGGTATACAACCGACAACCGGACACATTGTATACTATGTAATATTAATGTAGGAAATGATAGTAGGGAAGACAATTCGGTGGAGAGGAACTATCACGGATAAATCTGATTAAAAACTTCTTAGAAAACTGCGTTTTGTACAAACTTCTTCATAAACGGCGATAAAAAATTAAAGACTACTCTCACTTGACTATTATTTTATCGATAGTAAATTTGTAATGTGTCAACACTATTTTAAGATGACAATTAAACGTCATCATATTGTCTCGAAATAATCACATTTTCGAAAACAATTTCTGTATTCTGAGACAATTTTATTAATTAAAACTAATTACAAGATATTTTTTGAGGTGGGGCCACTCGTCAGGAATTTTTCTGCCAAGCCGACGACGTAGCGGCCAAAAACGTAGGTTGCGGTGAGGCGCATCGCAACTGAGTATCGTATGGGAGGCATCCATTGAGGTAATATGTACTGTACGTTAGTACATATTACCTCAATGGAGGCATCAGGGTTACAGGCTGCAGCGGAGGAGGAGTGCCGGTGTTTCTAAGTAGCGCTCTTCCCTTCCGTGGCCTGGACGGGGTCGGCACCGTTTGATGGCGGATGCGGTGTGACCGCAGGGGAAGAAGAGTATCGGTATAGCCGCTCTCCCTATCTCCTGCAGCCGAAAACTGGTAGGCGGTGGTGCCAGTGTGCTGACCCGTCGCAGGGGAACCAAGGGTGCCATGCAGAGGGTCGTCTGGCACCCGTGTGCTATTTGGTCCCTGGGGTGGTTACGGCGTGCCATGTTTTCTAGTCGGACGGAGCGGCAGGGTCGTGAATGTTCCCGTGTTCCAGCCACAAGCGGCACTGGAGGTCACTGTGGAGTTTTAGTGACAAAAAATGTGCGAATCTGCTGCGGACGTCCGTCTCCGGACCCTCCTCGGAGGCTCCCCTCCTCATAAGGGAGACCCTCCTCGAAAAGGGTACTCTTCTCAGAGAGCGGATCCTCCTCGGAGAGAGGACCCACCTCAGAAGGGAGTCCCTCCTCGGAGAGGGGACTCCGCAGAAGGATAATACCCTTCTGCGGAGTTTAGGAATTTAGGTATTTCAAAGAATTCGCAGATCAAACTCTTATTAGTCCAGTGCTAAATTGTCAGTTTTGTAAAAGGAGCTGTAATTCTATTTCAGTTCTAAGTTCTTATTCCATAAACAGGCTCGGTGGTTTAAACCATACCTTAAGAAAACACTTGTTTTGTAATAAGGGGGATTATCTCTAGTAATATTATAAATCCGAAAGCAACTCTGTCTGACTGACCGCCTGTCTGTCTGTTACGCTTTCACGCCTAAGCCGCGGAACTGGTCATCATGAAATTTGGCAGAGATATAGCCTGAGATATGGAAAAGGATATAGACTACTTTTTACGTGATGACCTACATCCACGCGGGTGGTGCCGCGGGCAAAAGCTGGGCTTTATTTATACTTTTAAAGTAGGTTCGGATTACTTCCAACAAGTGGAAAGTTGTCAGAGGAAGCCTCTGAATCTAGGAATAAGGATTTTCGCACACATTTTTCAAGAGCTGCACAAAGCATAATAATAATTAATCAAAATTTGGACGATGAGGCCGAAACCGATATATAGAACTTGGCTTTTGTACAGACGTCAGCACATCAAGCTACCCCAATTCGTCAAATTTCTTTGATAGATTTTCAACTTTATAACATAAGTTTAAGGTTCATGTTCCATTGGGAAAATTTGACAGTTTGGGGTAGCTTAATGTGCTGGCGTCTGTATATATGAATCTTTTCCAGGGTTTAAAAAGCGCCCAGTTACACTAATCATTGTTTCACGCTAACTTTATTTCATAAAATATCTATGTTTTTAATATTATTCCAAGTGGATTAGACCACGCCCAGTAAACGCTCAGTTTTTTTTTGGATCATAAAATGAGTTGCAGGCGACTACTTTTACGAAATTACATAAATTGAAGACTAAGAGAAGAAACGTTTGTATTCCTACCGTACTTAGCCCACCAGGGGTAGGTTTGGTCACTAACCTACCTCCCCGGTGGGTTGAGCGTTCATTACAGGGGGCTCAGTAGCCGTGGCTGCCCTTTACTGTCACCGACGCAGCGGCCGGTTCCCGTAAAAAAAAAAAAAAAAAAAAAAAAAAAAAAAAAAAAAAAAAAAAAAACTCACCTAGCTCAGGGAGACACGGATCTCGAGAGAGGTCCTCGGAGAGGGGCCCTCCTCAGAGGTTTGGCCCTCCTCGGAGGGACAACCTCTCAAGAGGGACGACCCTCCTCAGAGGGAATCCCTCCCAAGAGGGACGACCCTCCTAAGAGGAATTCCCTCCCCAGAGGGACGACCCTCCTAAGAGGAAATCCCTCCTCAGAGGAGAGACCCTCCTCACCCTCCCTACCCTAACCTAACCTAACCCCACGCCGCAAACGGGCACAGACCTACCTTTGTCCTCTGACGAAAGTTCGTCTAGTACTGAGCTCAGCTTGGAATGCACCGCTATTTATACCCGGTGTCGCGCGCGATTCGCGCGCGACGGCGCGTGTCGCGTCCGCGCAGCCGCGACACCATACAAAATGTAACATTGTTGTCGCGCTACTCGTCGCGCGCGATTCGCGACGTCGCGGCGTCACGAGTCGTAGCGGCGCGACGCGTTGTCGCTCCTGTGTGAAAGGGTTTGCGTCGCGATTATCGCAGAATCGCCACCGCGACATGTCGCGCTGTCGCGTCGCGCCTGTTTGAAGAAGCCTTAAGTTTTGTTTAATATGGCGATTCTATCTCACTTTCAAAAGCTGTCATTTGGATTTGGAGACGTTTTTAATTATAATCATGAATAGGGGGCTGTAGTTAAGTAATTACAGCCGTACGGGTGTATAGATGAGGTTAAGCTACGATCGCCGAGGATGGGCCGTGGATGGGTGACCATCTTTATGTACCAAAACTCCTATTTGCTTCGTAAACCACTTTAAGCCTTTGACATTCGTTACGGGTCTGAAAGTCAGACAACCAGTCTTACCAACGTCTGTCGTATTTAAACTGTTACTAAATTGTCAAGGTTTTTTTTTTTTTTTTGGGTGGGAAATCATCAAATGACTTCTCCTGCTGAGTAGAGCAGGAGGGCGTGTCAGACTTTTGCTGAATAAAACCCACCCGTGTTCCCTCAGTAGCCCGTATGCCAGGGGCCGTGGTATCTCTTTCGAACAAACCCGCACCCCTGGCAGGCATCGGCCCTTGCGGACCCCACCACTGGTTGCTGACATCTTTGACGGCGCGCGTGAGGAACACAACGCGCCGTCCCGTCTACTACTTTTCGGCCGCAGAGGATAGGGAGAGCGGCTGACGCTATACCGACACTCCTCTTCCCCTGCGGCCCCACCGCGTCCGCCATCAAACGGTGGCGGCCCCGTCCAGGCCACGGAAGGGAAGAGCGCTGCTCAGAAGCACCGGCACTCCTCCTCTACCGCAGCCTGTAACCCTCAGCCGCGATGCCTCCCATTCGACATCGCGGCCCACCTCAGTTGCGGTGCACCTCACCGCAACCTACTTTTTGGCCGCTACGTCAATGGCTTGAAGGCAAAAGCCCTGACGAGCGGCCCCACCGTTGGGTTCCTCTTGGCTTCACCGTGGATGGGAGACCACGGTTACTAAGCCCCCCCGCAACGACAATGCGGGAACCCACTCGGGGGGGAAATTGTCAAGGTCAGATAGGCAATCGGTCCATGTAAAATACTCGTACTCAACTGCATTCGGTTAGACTGGAAGAAAATTGCTTTTGAAACTTGCGTAAGTGTAACATTTATACTTGTAGCTCTAAACATTTACTTTTACTATACGTATAGATTAAACAAAACATAGTCGCGATGTACGGGGGAAGTTAAAGCAACGCTTTTCAAAGCTTACTGTCAGTCCTTCTACGCGTGCAGCCTGTGGGTCAACTTCACTCAGCGCGCATTTTTTTTTTTTTTGGCTGGTAAATCATAAAATAACTTCTCCCGCTCTGGGTGGAGCAGGAGGGCGTGTCAGACTATTACTGACTAAAACCCACCCGTGTTCCTTCAGTAGCCCGTATGCCAGGGGCTGTGGTGTCTCTTTCGAACAAACCCGCACCCCTGGCAGGCATCGGCCCTTGCGGGCCCCATCATTTTTTGTGCTGACATCTCTTTGAGGCGCGCGTGGAACACAACGCGCCGTCGACTTGGGCTTGGTCCTTACCGGACAGCGAGCTACCCATTACTCGCCGTCCGCAAGCCCATGCCTACGGTGGCCGGAAATCGGCCTGGAGCGACCTACGTGTTCAATATAATAATGCACTGAGAGTGCTGCTGCGGCTGCCGTGGCGTTGTAGTGCGCCAGGGATGTTTGCAGATAACAACATGGTTTTGCCGCGATCATTAGAAAGAGATGTGCATCCCTGATGTCACGTGTACGCGGCAGCACCAACAGTGTTCTCAGTGTTTTCGCAAATCGGTGGGATTCCCTGATGTTGCGAAGGTGGATGCAGCTCCACACTGAGTTTTAATTAGTTAATAGTAATCTGTATCTGTACTAACACTAGAGGATAAACAAAATTGTTACTAACACTCTGGACTTTGTCTGAAATAAAAATATATTATAATCTATAGTCTACATCACTTACCAAAATAAGGCATTGCATTTAAAAGTCCTTTCTGCTTGAGATTCATGTTGAGGTCGCACTCAGCAATCGGTAATAAGTAAGAAGTGGTGTTGGTGACCAGGATACTGGCTATACTACCAAAGAATGTGACGAACAGTAATTTGACGTGAAACCTCCCGAATTTACATACTTCATACGCTTTGTTGATTTCTTGCATAGGAGTTACTGGTTCTGTAAATGAGATAGATTCATTAATACACGTCATGACGAGGAATATGTGTAGTCGACTTCATAATTAAAGATATTTATACGTCGGATATGGTAGGTACAAAGTTGGACAAATATAAATAAGTTCAGGACACATCCGAAAACTTACAATTTATTAGTAATTACACATGGGTGTAAAGCCTAACTTTTAAACTATTTTAACTTTAGGATTCGATACAAAACACTTAAGGCTGTGTATATAAGGACACATTTATACAATACAAAATAAAACAAAACAATAAAATTCTTCGTAATAATATAAAATCAAAAATCTATAAATAATATCTACATATTATATTCAAAAAATTATTTTAATGTATAAAGATTATTTTGGAGAAGCCAATTTTTCAGTTGTTTTTTGAAGAAATGTAATGGTAGTTCTCGTATTCGTTTTGGAATATGGTTGTAAACTTTTATGGACATACGAGTAAGAGAACTGTTTCTATAGTGGAGAGTGCTGTTACAAAATTGGTTTTTTAACTTGGTGGGGTCCCTTTTTGTGAATCTATTATTTACCTTTTTTTTATTACCTTTAGTTTATAAAAAATTGCTTAACTTCACTCAACATCTGGCTAGCCTTTTCCCGACTATGTTGGGGTCGGCTTCCAGTCTAACCGGATGCGGTGAAATACCAGTATTTTACATGGAACTACCTATATGACCTTTACAACCCTTACTAAGTAACACGATACACTTGATAAGACTGGTTGTCAGATTTTCAAATTTTTCGGGCACGAAGTCCACGGATCAACCGCGGCAAGCGTATTGTAACCTGTTCGATCGGCCCGTGCGGCATTATACGGCAAGTTGAATTAAATTTAAGTTACAAAAAACAAAACAGAATATCATAATTTAATTGGCCGCAAAATTAGCAGGTAGCCTGCAAAATTCAAACCTGGGCTTACATTAAAAATCGTGTCAAAATTTAAGAATTCAGTCATATTTTGCACGTAAAAGATAAGCATCATTTCTACAATTTCCTGCTGCTTCACTAGCCAAAGCTGGGTCCATAATAACGTAACGTTCAACTAAATTTTATATAAGGTTGACCCTTGCAAGGGTGAATGTGGACCAAACTAGGGATTATGATGACCGATGGTCTATCCGGCTGATCCCTAAAATGCTCTACCAGTACGTATAATATTTCCTGTTTTAGTTTGTTGGGTAAATATTTAATGTCTTTGGTGATTATTTAATTATTATTCTCTTTGGGAAAGTAGTTAAGGCATTAATGATAATCTTAATCGTTTATTTCCTTGGAAAAAGGTACAACCGCGGACATTTGCGGTGAATCACATTTCACCCTAATGCCTTCACTACATATAATTTTATTTATTTATTTATTTATTTATTAAAGGTAACTTCACAGCTGACAATAAGTATAACATTATTAATTAATCTAAACATTACGCCAATTACGAAGTACACAGAAAATAAGAAAAAAATATAATAATACCGAGAGTGACTTAATTCCTAATACTTAAAGTGTGGGTGAGCGTGTATCTGTGCGATGTAGGTGCTGTGAATGTGTGTACTGACGTGTGTGTGTCTGTGAGTCTAAACTGGCACTACTGAGTTGGTTGAGTTTACCGGGTTTTGATGGAGGATTTGGATAATCTCATTTTTAAATCTGTTCCGTGGGTTGTTGAAGGGGTCCAATGTTGGGAATCTATTGTTGTATAATGCAGGTAGGCGCAAGAATGGTGACATTTTTAGATAATTAGAGGAGGCCGATGGCACTGATAACATAGTGGTATGTCTGGTACGCCTGAGAGGGACGTTAAAGTTTATTCTGCTGATTAGATGTGAACAGTCAAATTTGTTGTTAAGTATGTCGTACAATAACATCATGTCGTTTAACTGTCGTCGATCTTCCAAAGTATTAAATTTGTGGTATCGACAGGAGTCCGGGTAATTTGGGATATCAGCTTTTGTTCTATAATTTAGGTACTTAACAAATTTACGTTGGATTGATTCAATTTTATCAATGTATTTCTTATAAAAAGGTCGCCAAATAACACTTGCGGATTCCAGTATGCTCCTCACATAACAGTAATATAACGTTTTCAGGCATACTGGGTTCTTGAACAATTGGCTGTTACGGATCACGAATCCGAGAGACTTGTAGGCTTTACTGGTGATGTGGTCAATATGTGCCTCGAACGTGAACTTCTCATCTAGAATCACACCCAAATCCCTAACCTGTGATGCACGCTTTATAATTTCGTTACTAATACGATAATTGTAACTAATGTTGTTGCGTTTTTTAGAGAAACTTATAATTTGGCATTTCTTAGTGTAATAATAAAATCAAGTCTCCACCGCGTCTGTCTGTCTGTCTGTTTGCGATAAACTCAAAAACTACTGAATGAATTTTCATGTGGTTTTCACCAATAGACAGAAGATGATTCGTGAGTAAGGAATCACTTTTCACCCTTATGCCTTCACTACATATTATAAAACAAGTCCCCCACCGCGTCTGTCTGTCTGTTCGCGATAGACTCAAAAACTACTGAATGGATTTTCATGCGGTTTTCACCAATAGACAGAAAATGATTCATGAGTAAGGATTAAGTGTATAATTTTTTAATGTTTTGTTAATAAGCTAGTAAGCAATAAGGATGAAAAGTGGTCGACCGAGTGTCCGCGATGGAACATAAAATAAAAGTGGTACAAAACTTATAATCCCTGCACAATAAACCTTAAATTAGACATTAACTTATTATTTAAAATTACTATTATAATATGTGTATGTCCACTATATTATTACCTATACGTAGGTATAGATAAATATAGTCTCTGCAAAAAGTATTTGTTGAAATGCAATCACTCACTTATGGAAATTAGTTACACATTCATCTGTACTAAGAAGGTTACCACTTTGTTTCCCGCCACTTTCTCCCACAATTATTTTTTGAATGACAATATTGTATTTGAACAAAACAGAATTGTAATTCAAAAATCATAGACGAAAATTAAGATTATAGGATTCATTTCAATAATCAAATGAAAAATATCTTTAAGTTGATTTCAAATTAGAATAACGGGTTCAGTATTCAGATAATCAAATCAAAGCACTATTTATTGTAAGTGTCAGTACAAATTGGCATCCACAGTAGGTACGTTTTCGAATCCATTAGTTTGCATTTTCTGTAGATAGGTACTTTTGGAGCAGAATGTACCTAAACTCAAATGTGTCTTTTGAGATAATGATAGGTACATTCTCGCTAATCGACATCTGTGCTCGTGGCTGTTACTACGCAAGCAACTTCCCAAAAAAAAAAAAAACATTCGTGAGAAAACGAGTGCTCGTATAAAAGCATTTTGAAATCGAGTTTTGTCGGCGTAACATCACATCGTATGTACAGTCAACTTCGAGTCAGTAGTAACACTTGAACAAAAATCGACTAACTGCAACGAAATTTAAGGCGCTGTCAAAGACTAATTACTACCAAGAAAGTGTAGCTGTAAGTACAACTGTCTTATCTATAACTACAATGCAAATTTGAGATGATAAGTAGGTACTATTTGACTCAGTGAAAAAGAGAGAATTTAAAAGAATACACACCAGTTTTGTCCACCACGTGAATATTAACGTCAGCCATCTTTGTTTTTAATAATATTTATTAAAAACAATATTTGAACTTTATAATAATCCCAATAAGAGTAATTACTATGTTTAGTTACATAATAATTACAGCTAGCTTCAGTATTAATATAGTACTGAGAATGTTACGTTTCACAGCCTGATTTTGACGCAAAGTCCTTGATGAATGATTAATTACCAATCTAGTTTGAGCTTTGATCTCTCTTAAGGAGATTCACCTGGGAGCTTAAGTTATATTGGCCAAGTTACTGGTATCTCTGTGTAAATTTTAGATAAAATTATTTGGTAACTTCCTTTAATGATTTCTATGTAAATGTATCATAAGAGTTGTTTTTGCATGTCATCTGATAAGCAATGAATTGCGTCGGTAGCTTAAATCAATATTTCGTTAGTTAATGAGTAATAGAGGTGGTATTCATAGGACTTGTGTCGTAATTAGCTATATTTGGACGTGCAGTGTCCTAATTCGCGTGACGGAGGAAAATTCCTCTTAGGCCTAAAAATTTAAATCGGATAACGGGTTGTCGAGTTTTAAGCGCATGAACATGCTATTTCGCTGAGGACACGGTGGTGGCGGTCGGCCCGGCTTGGGCGGAGCACCGCCGTGTCCTCGTGGAGGCGATCGGCGACGGCGATCTCTCGCGTCCGGCCCTGGTCCAGGCCATGGTACGAAGCAAGAGTGCATGGGTAGCCGTCATCTCCTTCAGCGAAGCAGTAATGATCGCGAAGAGGGAGGCGGCGCACGTGAGGGAGAGGCAGTCTATGCGCCCTCGCGACCCTAGCCGCCGCAGGATACGGAGACGCCCTGGGCATCGGGAATCCCAGGCCGATTTCCGGCCACTGTAGGCAAGAGCTTGCGGACGGCGAGTAATGGGTAGCTCGCTGTCCGGTAAGGATCAAGCCCAAGTCGACGGCGCGTTGTATTCCACGCGCGCCTCAAAGAGATGTCAGCACAAAGTGCCGGGGCCCGCAAGGGCCGATGCCTGCCAGGGGTGCGGGTTTGTTCGACAGAGATACCGCAGCCCCTGGCTTACGGGCTACTGAGGGAACACGGGTGGGTTTTAGTCAGTAAAAGTCTGACACGCCCTCCCGCTCCGCCCAGAGCGGAAGAAGTCTAATAATGATTTCCTAACCAAAGAAAAAAAGGGGTTCCACTAGGGTTAATGCAATGTTTAACAACTACAAATTAACCATCAATCGAATTCATTACAAAACCTTACGCAACAAACACGTAGGTACTATAAGTAAACATCCATCACCATTTCATACAAATAACGCCATGTAAACACGACTAAATGCGTCAAGCACTACGTATGCCATGACTAATGCTCAGTAAATATTTAATAAATTATTCAGGTTCCGCATAAAACCGGCAATGGATTAGTGTTCACGCGATAATCACGCTCAACGCGGTACTTTGTAGTACCAAAACAGGCATTCATGAAATAGTTATAAGATGGTGTTACTCCTCTTTGAATTAAGTCCCATTTATACTGGATGAGGTGTGGTGCTAGTGTCAGCGGTGTAGCGTTTAAATAATTAGGTAAATTATTTATATTGAAGCCCGCTTGCACCGCATATCACTAAGTACGAATTTCACTAATTAAACTGAACACGATCAGCACATCTAAACCGCGTTCAAGAGCTGTCAGTGTCATTATTTACTGTGGAATATGGACACTGACAGCCCTAAAACGTGGTCTATGTGCTAATCGCGTTTAGTTTCTTTGACGAAACTCGCCATAAATGCGTTTAGCCCTAAAACATAATTATGTCTCTGTCATCTTCAAACAATTGACAGAAATAGAACGATGTTTTATATACGTACGGGTTTATTTAACGAGTGTGTTGATGTTTTTATCAACGTGGTTTAAGTAACTGTTTAAGTATTAAGTAATTAATTATTCGTTTGATTTTATTTTAATCAATTTGTTTTGCTTTCTATTATTTCTATTCATTTAAGTTTGGCGACGTGCTATAGTTTTTACACATTTTGCTTCATTCCATTTTATGCAACAAGAAAGTCTGGCAAAAGTGAATGATATACATTTATAAGCATGCCATAGTTTAAAACACAAAGGATACTTTTATCGCAGTAGTACATTCCCGTGGGATAATTTCCAACTTCTACGCGGGCGAAGCCTCACGCAAAAGCTAGTAACATTATAAGTTTGAAAATTTGTATTTTTGGATGTTTCAATGTTTGGATGTTTGTTACTTAATCACGCGAAAACATGGAATTCGGCACACAGATACACTTCCTGAAATAACACATAGGATACTTTTATCCCGGTAATACGTTCCTGTGGGATAATTTCCGACCTCCACGTGGGTAAAGCCGCTGCCAAATGCCCTCTATTAGGCAAACAGAATTCTCCCGCTACAACTGTGACCACACATTGACCTATGTACGAGCACATAGCTTCAGAATTAATCATTCGTTAATGGTGTCCGTGTTTCACAGCGAACACCTGCGCTCTACGGTTGCTGCAACTGATACTGTAGCATATTATGTACTGGAGATAGGTTGTATTTAGTAGATAGAGTTTATTTGGCTGCTATTGTGGCATTTGTGGCGTAGAGCTAGTTATGCCCAGAACAAGTAAACGTAGTTGTAACTGTTGCTGCAACATTAATGGACTGTTAAATAAATTCTTGATGTAGGTTTTATGGTAAACACACGGATTTTGATACGCTAATATTCTTCTTTACGTGTCGATTAGTTTCAAATTTTACTGTTTAAGGTTAAAATATAATTATATACCATCGCGGATATTGGCGGTCGGCCACTTTTCAACCTTATTGCCTAAGGCATAAGGGTGAAAAGTGATGTACCAATACTGTCCGCGGTTGTTCATCCATTAAGTAGGTAGTTAATAAATAAAGATCAGAATTACATTGTTGCAATAATCACTGATAATATTTCAGAAGATTCCACTTACTGCCTCGTTGGTGTAGTGGTCGCAAGCGCTACTGCGGGGCATGAGGTCTTGGGTTCGATTCCTAGATCGGGCAAAGTGTTGCTTCACTTTTCAATCTGAAATTTCTCAGTAGCAGCCTGGATTCTGGATTCGTGCCCGATGATTGATGGCAATAGGCTCACCCCCTATTACATGGGACTTAATTATAACTGGCCAAATGTGAGTGTACTATAGGTGCAACTCAGCCCGACCCTTTGGGGAAATAAAGCGTGATGTTACTACACAAATCTTATCCATCGATTTCCATTAGAAGTGATCGAGGTTGAGAGCAGGCCCATTTAGTAATACCTACTTATTTATATAATTGCGAAAGTAACTCTGTTTGGCTGTTTGTATGTTACGATTTCACCCCCAAACCGCTGCACCGATCTTCATGTTTGTCAGACATATAGCCTGGGATATGGAGAAGGACATACACTTTTACGCGAAAACCACCATCCAAAAGCTAAAAAATTAAATTGTAATTTTCCAGAGTTTTCAAACAACAAATGGAAGTATTATAATGAATACCAAATATACTAGTAGACTACAAATAGCCTCACCATTAAAAAAAAATATTCACAACCAACCGAAGTAAACGTGCCATATTTAACGCACAAACAATAAAAACAGTTACCAGAAAAACCACTTTACTAATCTATTAAATACATTTTAATTACTGTTTAATATTCCAGGAAAGTTTGAAGTAAACAATAGGTAAAATTAATTTGGACTATTCAAATTTCCACAAACTTCATAGGAAAATATTTATTTTCATTTGTGTAGTCGTTTTTATATGAAAACAGCAGTTTTCAATAACACTTAGTGGTTTGGCGTGATTTTTACACGGAAACGTACATTTATCATACCTCATAGCGAAGTAGTTAAGCTATTGCACTGCAGATCGTCGGTTCAATTACCGAACGATGAAGTCACAACTGATAGCTGTTCCGGGGCTGTTTTTTGTTTTGGGCGGGAAATCATCAAATAACTTCACCCGTTCTCGGTGGAGCAGCAGAGCGTGTCAGATTTTTACTGACTAAAACCCACCCGTGTTCCTTCAACTGCCTGTGCCAGGGGCCACGGTATCTCTTTCGAACAACCCTCACCGCTGGCAGGCATCGGCCCTTTCGGACCCCACCAGTTGGACCTGACATCTATTTGAGGCGCGCGTGGAACACAACGCGCCATCGACCCGGGCTTGGTCCTTACCGCACAGCGAGCTACCCATTACTCGTCGTCCGCAAGCCCGCGCCAACGGTAGCCGGGAATCAGCTTGGGATTTCCGACGCCCAAGGGTTCTCTTGCGGCGACTAGGGTCGTAAGGGCGCCTATCAGCCTAGCTGTTCCGGAGTAAGATGTCAGAACAATTTTTGAAATTAGATTTCTGAATAATTTTAAAAAGGTATTGTTAATCCATGGCTTCAAATGTTCGAAAACTGTGTCTCCTCAACAACGTAAATAACGCAATTAACGTTTTTGTAACTGTCAAAATGACAGCCAATCCTACTGTTACTGTGTTAGGCAGTTACCACTCTGTTTCTAAATCTCTATGCATCACTTTAACTAAAACTCTTATCTCCTATCATCATCATCATTTCAGCCGAAGACGTCCACTGCTGGATATAGGCCTCTCCCAAGTATTTTGGGGGGTTTTGCCATAATCGCCACACTTGAAAGGCGGATTGGCGTACGCAATATGGTAGTAAAACGCATAGAGAATGCTGCTGCCCATTCTCTAGCGAGTCCCTTAGTCGCCTTTTACGACAACCACGGGAAGAAATGGGATGGTGCTATTCTTTACGTCCGGCACTACACGGAACCCCATAAACATATTTCTAATTGTTTCATATTTTTCAAAATTCTCGAGTCGCTAAATCGCTCTCATTGTGACCACACATCGAATAACCTCAAAATTAACGATTTATTAATGACGTCCGCATTACACAAGGTCGGAACACCTGGGTTGGTAACGGAACCTATCTATTATGTAGATGATCACATGTCTACACTGTAAGGTATTATAGTGAACCAGTTAAACACTGGTTTATATTACGGATTGGCTAATTCTGATGTGTTCTGTTTAAAATGTCATGAATCGGAGTTGTCATGGATGGTTTTTCTGCCTCATTGGTCTAGTGACTGTAAGCGCTACTGCAGAGCATGAGTTTCAAAGATTAGTCGGAAGTAACAAACAGCCAGACAAATATTAAAGAACACGTTTTAGCTTGTCCTGTTCGTTTTTTGGGTCCAATTTAAGTCTTGAAATTTTACCTCCTTCCTGTTGGCACATTGATCTGATATCTGGTACACACCTTTAGTTTTGATAAGAATACAATTTAGTTTAATCAGTATCATTGTACATCCATAATGGCCGCCGTTACAAATTTTTTTCACAATCGCCACAGTATGGGTATCAATTGAAAGTGCCTGACTTTTTCACTTCACTTCAAAAATTTAAAACAATATTAATAAAAAAATACTAAATAGAATGAGAAATATTAAGTAAGGAAATAAAAGCTAAAACCTAGAAAATAAAATAAGTAAAAAATAACTTTTAATTTAAACGGTTTTAATTAAAAATAATAATGTAGATAATGTAAAAATAAAAATAATTCGGTAGGTCCTAGGTACCAGTCCTCATTCCAGTTTCCTCATCAATCGAAGGCATTGATCAGAAAAAAAAATCGTGGGGCGTAGCGAAACCTGAGTAAATAATAATATATGTTAAATAGCATATGAGCGGTTGACGGTTGATAGAAATTTCACGCACTTCACTATTAAATTTTTTTGTTTGATCATTTTTGGTCATGAAAGCATAAACGGTGCTACCGTTTGTGCATTCGTACGGATTTGATAAAAAGCTGTTATTTTGACATGACAAAAACACAAGTCAATTTTATTTATTTATTTATGTAGGATATAGATAGATAACTTCAGTTGTAAACCCTTTCAAACAAGATTTCTTTAAATTAGTCCACATTTTTTTTTAATACGTATAGGTATGAAAATATCGATGAACATGCATAAAATAAATACAAACCTACAGACGAACATACCTCCTTTTTTTTGAAGAAGGTTAAAAAGAAAGCAGTGGTGGTCCAGTGGTAACGGTCGTGACTTACGAGTTATATAAGTCATAGCTCCAAACCCAGACAGGCGCTTTAAGTTGTGAAAATTATTTAATCATCACTACTCTCAAAACGGTGAAGGTAAAACATATAGTTTCGACACATGTCCAAGAACCAAAAAATTCGAAGACATATGTCATCTACCAACCCCCACTGGGCCCGCGTGGTGGATTACAGCCCACTAACTATCACAGAGAGGAGGCCTGTGTCCCAGCAGTGGGAACATAGGCTGATTATGCTATGCGACAACCACGTCAAAACCACGATATCTATCAACAACCGTTCTTTATAACTAAGAAAACATACGAACTTTCCAGCATTTCTCATTACCGTTTAACACCTTTGTTCTCCCCTACCCGAGTAAAACGTAAAGCTCCCTTTGTGGAGCTCAGACGAGCCGAGTGGTACGTCACACCTAAAATGCTAGACGGGTTGAATTACCCTTAAGAGTATCTCAATAGAGATGAGCCTATTGAAATGAGATATCAACACATACAATCTATCTATTTATATTGGCCTAATCTAAGTTTAGTCTGTGTGAATAAAGTGGTTTTCGAAAGGAGGCGTTGATTTTATGATAACATACATAGAAAGAAAGAAAGAAAAATTATTTATTGGCCTTGCACAGGAATCTTACAAACATGCTACAGTATAATACGATAGTTAAACACATAAACTCATACCTTTTTCAAGCTAGAGATTAATCCGAAGAGGTCGACTGAAAGGTTAATATATGCTTTCTGAGGTCAGCACGAGGATGGGTGACCCATTATACAGGCTGGCAGGGAAAAAATTAATGGTAAAAAAGGGGAACAATTCGCTGTTCCATACATTTTGACAGCGTAGGACACTTTTCTGTGAAACAGTTTATTTTTATGAATTACCTTTAAGAGTATCTCTATAGAGATGTGCCTACTGAAATGAGATACCAGCACATATAATCTATCTATTATTATATTTCAATTGGAGTTGTTAATCAAAGTTTAGTCTGTGTGGATAGTTTCTTTCAATTGAGATCGAAAGGAGGCGTTGATATTATGATAACATACGTAAACGTGCAAGATTAATCCGAGGAGGACGATTGAAAGGTTAAGCTATGTTTGTCAAGGTAGGTCGATTCGTGGGAAAGACCATTCAGGGACATCAATACGCACCGTGTTACCTTTGATTGAGAAAATGATCAGTCGGTTATTTAAAAAAAAATTGCCATTCCGTGAACGGCGTAGGTTTTGGACTTGTCTATAAAACAAAAGTTTCTTTTTTGATAACTTACGACAAATTTCTTCCCCTAGGCCTAGAATTATTTGTTGATTTCGTGGTTGCAGATGTACCCTGTATATCGAAAACCGTTCATGCCTCGTTAAGCTTTCGGTCATTTGTAGATCTTTGACTGTCGTTAAGGGAAGTCAGGAACACAACCTGACAACCAGTCAGTCAGTATTCGATTGTGGAGATCAGAAATACAGTCGCAAACATTTTATTTTGATATACCACTCAATGTTTCGAGGAAAAAAACATTTTTTTGAAGACAATATGGCGCCAAAAATCGGCCATTTTTTTCCAATTTTGACTTACCCACTCAAACAATTAAGACGAATCTAACGGCACCTCTCAAGTTGAAATCTATCAAGCCGTTTAGGATACAGAGCGTGCCAAAGAAAAAAACAATATTAAAAGGTACATAAATTGAAAATCATTATTTCAAAACGAAATCCTGAAATTGCAATGCTATTTTTAAATATTCACACGCTCATAGGGTGAGGGAGGCTAAAATGAACCACAGGCAATTTTACACTACATTTTCAACGAACGACCGTCGAAATATGAACGCAAAAAAAAAAACACATTATATTCACTACGCAGAGCAATCGTCACAATAATTTGTTTTCTCCATACCAAAGTGTTCCCAGCTGCCAAATATAAAAAGTTCACCAAACTTTTCAGATCAATAGAATATCTGGTATTCACAGTACAGGGACCAACAGATTTGCTGAAAACTTATATATTCCCGTTTGAGTAGAACTTTATGAAAAGTAAAATACTTTGCATGTAGTGTTCTATTGGGGAGAAATATTCAAGTTTAGTGAATTAGTTGATCGAGTTCCAGAGTTCCGTAGTTCCGAGATCCGGGATAGTTCACTACTAGGTAAAGTGAACGTCTCGCCGTCAATTCGGCGTGTGGTACGGATTATGTTTGACATGAGATTCTCGGGTGGTGGTTCATTGTAAGACGTCAGATTCGATTGACATGAAGACTCCACAGTCCATGGTTCACGAGGAAATCCTCTAGCATGGGTATAGTTGGAAATCAATTTCGTTAATTGAATCTATTGTGTTTGATGCTCTGACACGACTATTAATATTATATTTGATAGTATTAAATGCGATTAAATTTTAATAAATAATGTGAAGAGTGTTTGCACAGTTCAAACTCTTTCAAGAAAATCATAAATTTACTTAAAAACTAGAGCTAAAGCCCCATTAAACGAATTAACTACTATACAAAGCTGAAAGTCAAAAATAAACGTTCCAGGCGTGATAAAGTTAAATGTCTCCATTCATTTGTCTGTATAAGAGACACACACTCACTCCGTGTTTCTTGAAGCTATGCCAGCAGTTGTTTAGGCCAAGTAGTTGGCTAAATCTTCATATTCAGTAGCTTAAAGCTAGGAATACACAGTCATGCCAGTAACTCGCACGAATATGCAAGTAGCTTTTATGCTAATTCTAAATCTCTACCTAGTTGGTACATATTGGAAGTAGAAACATTTGTTACTAGCAGCGCTCCGCGGTTTCAACCGTGTAGTTCCCGTCCCAGGCGGAATACGGGGATAAAATATAACCTATGTCACCCGGGGATAGTGTAGCTTCCCAACAATGAAATAATTTTTCAAATCGGTTCAGTAGTTTCGGAGGCTATTCAATGCAAACAAACAAACAATCAAACAATAAAATCTTTCTTCTTTGTAATATTAGTATTGATTAAGCACTAAGGCATTGAAAAAAATCTTTCAAAATATCCAAACAGCATGACTGTGACAAAATGTAGAAGCCATTAATTCAAAAAGATTGGTATATTATGTTCGTTAAAATACATATTACTATGTAAGCAAATACTTAAAACAATCAGAGAGTTGCAACAACGTGTCTAAGACAAAATAGAAATTCTATTGTTATCGGTACACATGGTGTAAACTTGACATTCAAAGAGTTAAATTATTTCAAAATGATATTTTAGAAATGGCTCTTTATTAATGTGTTCTACACTCTATGTGAGTCCTAAAATTTTAACCAAAGTTCCAAATAATCACACCTAAGGTATTTAAATTTACACTTAAACACTATCTTACTAGTAATATAATTGTAAATTAATTTTAAAGTATTTTTCATCACATTATAACCTCAGTAGTAGAACTAATTTATAAATATGTGGAACTAGTCATTTTAAAGTCCCATATCTAGATTTATACATCCAGATATAAAGTCACGACTTTTTCCTATAGGGTAAGCAGAAACTTCTGAACGCCAGCTACTATTTCGGCAGTGGACGTCTTTGACGATTATGACGATCAAAATCAAAACTCATTTATTCAAACTCTGCTGAGAGTCGGCACTTTTTGAACGTCAAAATTTCATAAAACAGTCCCCCAAAATGCCCGCTCTTTACCACTACCTAGTGCTTTAGCTGGAAAGAAAAAGTGGCGCAACAAATGTAATAAATACATCTGGTCAAATTCAATTTATTTTACTCTATGGCATTCACCGAAGTTGGCATGACTCAATGACACGATACTTGCATATTTTTGTGCAAGTTACTGGCACGTGTATTCCTGGCTTTTTACATGCAGTTTCTTCCGTCCCCATTGTCCTATGCGAGGAACGAATGCGATACAACGCGTATAGATGTCGAGTCCACAGCACATACAGGTTGTCGGGCTGTTATATTCCCAGAAGGGTTAAGCAGAAGCGTACCTTGTTTAAGACCCTTTTGCCATTAAAATATCCAGACTACGAGCTGGTATTGATATTTCCAGATAAGAAATCAAAAAAAAAAAATCGGGTCGGGTATCGCGTAATTAATAAATTACCTTGAAATTGTTTAAAGAAGAGCTTAGGGCCGTTAAAAAAAAATCATAATATATCTATATATTGATGAGCCTGTAGATAGATGGCGAGAAATCGTAAGACGAATCATATTATGAACCCCTAGACAAGAAATTTCATGAGGACCACGACAACTATGACAAGAGTGTTACGAAGAAGAAGTCGAAGAGAATAACTATAGTTTACCAAAAAATGAACATTTGGTTATACAGGTTAAGTTTTTATCCAGTGCGCAAATTGTAACCATGAATTCAGCATATCATTCTAGAACCCCTAGCGCAGAATTTTTTCACGGGATACACTAAAAAAAATCAGCTGTTCCATACATATTGACCGCGTAGGTATTGCACTTTTCTATGAAACAGCTGATTTTTTTTTGTACAACCGGCGCAAAATTTCTGCGCTAGGGGTTCTAGAAGGATATGCTGAATTCATGGTTAAAATTTGCGCACTGGATAAAAACTTTTCCTGTATAGTGTGGCTGAGGCAACGACGTACAATCTGTTAACTTGGATATCAGTACATGTATCTGAAACATCCAGCGTAGAAATTTTTCGGCGCGTCGTGTTAGCACTGGTCATACATTTTGACTCATAGGTATTGCAGTTTTATATGAAACAACACCCCACTTAGTTGATTATTCGCAGGTTATTTAAAAAAAAATGCTGTTCCATACCGTTTGGCCGCGTAGTAATTGCGTTTTTTTATCTAGCACAGACTAAAAAGCACACAATATGACAGCAAAAAAAAAACCAACAAAAAGTAAAAAGTGCGCTGTCAGAAACTAGCATCAAAGTGTGCCTCACGGCTGCGCTAAAAAAGCCCAGTTCAGCAAAAATGCCAGATAATTAGTGTATGACGCTGGGTTTCAACTGGACCTGTCTAATAGCAGATTTTTATATCGATAACAGTCTTAAAATTAATACGCTAGATCTAGAATTATGTGCTGAATTCATGGTTACAGTTTGTGCGTCAATGTCCCGGCCAAAAAGTATTTTCGGTGGCTAAGACATTGTTAATTATTATGGTAAAGAATTGAATACTTCAATAAGAAATATAAAGGTTCTACTGACCTGAAAACATGTTTAATGTTCAAATAAATTCACTCCCGCACAAAAAATAATCTCACACTGTTGAAGTTCGCGCATGTGGTAGTTAATCGTGATGATTAGATATTTCTTTGACACGAGTATGTTATAATTCGCGAGATCGATTACAAACGGTCTCTCTCTCCTTCAGTAGTCACAGTAGTCTATGTTTTTATTCCGTTCACCGGTAAAAATGTCCAAGTTTAACGTTGAAATGGCTTTCAACGATTTAATTAAAGAAAAAATGGCAGCGTTCACGGCAAAAATCACGACTCAAACAGCTGTGATTGAGTCTCAAAATAAGAACATAGACGATTAACAGCAAAAGATCGAAAATTACTTGGTCACCATTAGCGACCAGACGAGGGTACTTGCAGTTTTATTCACTAAAATTGAGAAGCTCGAAGTCAAATTAGCTATGAAGGCACCAGAGAGCGAGATGGATAAACTCGGTGTAATACCAACTATACAGTGGGTGAGCGAGGCAAGTGTTGCGAGTGATGCCAAAGAATCGCTGAGAAAGGAGACTGAACGTGCCCGCAGTGCGACGCGACGGAGCGAGCTAAGAATAAAGCTGCGTCCATACCGTGGAAAAGCAGTGAGTGTTTATTGGAACCTCCTGAGATAGCTTCGGAGGAAGACATTTCAACTGAAGAATGGAATGTAGTCAAGAACAAAAAGCGTGCTAAGAAATTTGTTGCTAACGCCATAAAAAAAGGAGGAAATGCATAAATTGCTTCAATTCAAGCAATCCAGAAGATTCTTACACACAAAGTTGGAAGGCCTCCCACAAGGTGGACCGATGACCTTGTGAGGGCCGCACGAGTCCGCTGGATGCGGGAAGCATAGAACCGGTCGAAGTGGTGGAGCTTGGGGAGGCCTATGTCCAGCCGTGGACGTCTTTCGGCTGAAGTGATGACGGTGTGATCGAGCAGATGGGCGCAAGCAAGGAGTAGTGTTATTAGCAACATCACCGCGCTTTGAGTTAAAGTGTGTTCCAGTCGCAAATGTGAACTCAGCCTTATTTGAGGTTGTTTGTGCTACCGTGCACCAAGGAAATAATTGTTTGTTTTTATATTGTGTAGTTTATATTCCACCGAAATGTGATAGTAATCAATACTTGCGATTGTTTATTTTAGAAACTGTATGCGTAAGTTATGAGAATGTACTAGTGATGGGTGATTTTAATATGCCATCTACATCAGTGGAAGTGTAAAGTTACTTGGAGTATTTAACCGCTTTCTGTGGATTCGTCAGGTAAATAATATTTGTAATATTAATAGTCGTACTTTGGACTTAGACTACGTTTTTGGCGAGTGACATGGAGGTAAAACTTTCAGGTGATCCGTTCATTAATATTGATGTTCAGCATCCTTCATTGATAGCTAAAGCGAAGTTTGGAGGTCGATTCAATGATTCATTGACGGTACACAACCCGTGTTCTGTCCAGATTGCATTATATTTGGTAATCAGAAATGGAATTATATGAAATGTGACTTTTCCAGACTTTACCTTATTTTGCAGTCAGTCGATTGGGAGGCATTGTATAAGATTTCGAATACCGATAAGGCATTAAATTTCGTTTATAGCGTAGTCAATGAAGCCATTAGTGAATTTACACCAACAAAAAAAAGAAGCAAATATCTGTATCCAACCTGGTACACATTTGATTTAATACAATCATGATATCAAACAAAACAAAGTGGAGGTATCATAAGTTAAGTAAGACTACGAACGATTTTCTTACCATCGAGCCCAAGTTAAATACAAATTAGTGTTAACGTATGACAAATACTTGTCTAGGCTACAGACAAATATTAAAAACAATCCATAATCTTTTTGAAAGTTTGTTAGAAGCAAGCGAGCAACAAAACTCGACTCACAAAAAATGGGGAGGAGTTCAAAGATTGTGCGGAATGTTTGGCTTCCTACTTTGCGTGCCCGGCGCTGGACCCCGCTGAGGCGGTACGTACGGCGGGCAGGAGCGCGGGCGCAGCGCGTGTGCACGTTGGTCAGCTCGACTTGCGCGAGCTGTACGCTGCGCTCCGCCACCTCAAGCCCAAGCATACGGCGGGCGGGGCCAGACAGGATCCCCCCCCCTTACAAAGTTAAAGACTGCAAGCATGGTGTTTGAAAACCCATTACTACGCATTTTTAATTTGTTTTTAAAGTTAGTTCAATATCCCAAGCAATGGAAAATCACGAGAGTGATCCCAGTTCCCAAGGGAGGTTCGAGAACTGATGTTAGTGGCTACCGACCGGTGGCAGTGCTGTCGGCGTGTGCTAAGATGTTTGAATAGGTGTTGCACAAGTGTATTTCAGATCAAGTAACTTCGCGCCTGACCGACGCACAACACGGTTTTCGTATCGGTCGAAGTACGGGGAGTAACTTGTTTTCATTTATGACATACCTGGCGCCTGTTATTAACGCTGGGGGACAGGTGGACACTGCGTACTTCGACTTTCGGAAGGCGTTTGAAACTGTCGACAACGATGTGGTGTTGGCTAAGGTTGCGGCATTTGGTTTCACACCCCACCTTCAGAAATTCTTCGCAAATTACCATAGTGATCGCCGGCAGTACGTCGAATGTGGTGGATATGTCGCCAAGCCTTATTTCACGTTTTCGGGGGTGCGTCAGGGTAGAAACATTGGTCCATTGGGATTCATTCTAATGGTCAATGATCTCCGTGAAGTCTAAAAAGAGGCGAAGTGTTTGCTATTTGTGGATGACCTCAAGTTGTTCCTGTCGGTAGCAAAGACATCGGACTGTGAACGGCTTCAACAGGATGTTGATAGGGTAGTGCAGTGGAGGATTGATAATAAGTTAGGTGTTAACATTTCTAAATGCCGTATAATGAGTTACGAGTACACTCTTGCTCGGAAACCTCTGCTGCATCAGTATGAGATGGAAGCCGCGGTCATTTCACGAGTCACGCATGTGCGGGACCTGGGGGTAGAGCTGGATGCGGAATTGATGTTTCGTGGGAACATCTTAGTTAAATGCGGCAAGTCCTACCGTAATCGTGGGTTTATCCTCAGACAGTGCAAGGCCTTTCAGAATACGGCAGTGATTAAAATCATGTACAATGCGCTGGAACGGAACCGTCTTGAAACGAGTGCTATAATTTAGAGCCCCCATGAGGCTAAATACAGAGTCATGGTGGAAATAGTCCAGAACAAATTCACTCGGTTTCCGTATTTCAAGCAGTACGGCGTCTATCCCTTCTTTCTGCTGTTGTACCAGAGTCTCTTCGTAATGATGGATCTTTCGGATGGTAGGGTACAGTAGGCTGGCTGTGCGGAGGGACTTTGCTCTTTGTAGTTTTGTGTTTTGGGTGCTGTGCGGTTGGCTGCACCACCCTGAACTACAGGCAGAGCTTGGGGTGCGCGCGCCAGCCAGATGCGAGGGTGCGCGTCGGCCGACGCCAACCCTACTGGAGCCATCCTCTAGGACAAACCTGAACAAGTTTGCCCCCTTGTCACGAGCCATAAGATTGGTCAATATTATTTCTATGGAGGTTGATATATTTCAGTGCAGAAGAGGTTCACAGAAGTAGCACTGAAGTGCATTGAAAATATTTGGAGGTAAGTTCATGTTAATTTCATAATATATATTTTTTGTTTCTTATTGTAACATAATTTTTATATAATATATAATTTTATATTTTATAAATATAATAGTTAGTAGTAACATCGCATTGGCGCATTATAGCTGTTTATACGCTGTTATGTACGCAGTTTTAAATAAATAAATTTCTTGAAATGTATTTGTGTATGGCGCTGCAAAAATCCCATTAATTGCTGTTTTTAACATGGCTTATTAGTCAATTTGAACGAATTTACTCGCCCGAAACTGGCAACGACGATACTTTACTTGACGCACGAAGTTAATTTACTTTTGGAACACGTTTGGCACGTTTTCAATTTTATGCAATAAAGTTAAGAAAGAACACTAAAACACTAAAGTGATATTAGTAAAATATTTTGATGTATTAATGAAACACGTAAATAATCAAATATATCTTCATTATAAAATAATTTCACGATAACAATTTCTAAATTGTGTATATCAATCAAAGAGTTTTTGAAAGTAATTTTGAAACGCATAATATATCAAGATAAATAAACAACCATATTTTTAGTATAGGCGAAACCCGAAACACATGTCTAGTTTTTTTTATGTAAAGAATCTATGTACAAAATTTCAAAACTGTATCATGAAAAATCACAAAGTTATAAAGCTTGTTATGTTATCTTGTTGTCACCACGCGGCGCCGCCACGCCCCCCGCACGTCCAGCGTCGTATTGTGCTCATTGATAATAATTAGGCAGTAGAAACCTAACCGTACGGCGATTGTATTATAATTGCAAAAAAAATGTTAGGAAAAAATATAACATGGTGTAACAATAGGGTATTTCCCAATTTAATAAAAACTATTTTAATTTGAAGATTGGAACATTATTTAACTGAAAAATAAAAAAAACAATATATTTAAATCCATTTTCTCAATTAAAAACAAGTAAAATCAAATTTCGTTTTTAATGTTTTGAATTTACCGCCAAAACGCTCCTAAGGATGACTTTTTATCACGTGACATCGTGACGCCAGCTTTGTGTATACGGCACTGGTACAAATACTTAATTTGGCGCAGTTTTAGAAGTATTTGTGCACAGAGGCACCATACGCCAGTACTTCCATTTTCTATATACATTAAAAATCTTGTTAATTATTAACTCGACATTTACTTGTTTACTTAATAACTACTTTGGTTTACACAAAGTTGACGTCACGTGATAAAAAGTCATCGTAACGAGCGTTTTGGAGGTAAATTCAAAAGACCGAAAAGTAAATTCGATTTAAATCATTTTTAATTCAGAAAATGGATACAAATCAATTTACTTTTATTTTTAACCGACTTCAAAAAGAAGGAGGTTATCAATTCGACATGTTTATATTTTTTTTTTTATGTATGTTCGGGCATAACTCCGTCATATGTAGACGGATTTGCAAAATTCTTTTTTTGTTCGAAAGGGGTTTATTCTGAAATGGTCCTATTCAAATTTCATATAGATCTGTTGATGCGTTTCGGAGACAGACAACGGAACTCTTCAAAAAATGACAGCAAATCAACCGCGAATGCTGCTATCGCATAAATATGCATTGTTTTGACCCCAAGGATGATGAAATTTCGAATTGGTGTGGGGTAGGTAACTAAAAAGTGAAAAATAAAAACTTTTTTTCAAAAAAATAACAACCGACTTCCGAAAAACACTACAAAGTGCAAAATAACTTTAATTTCGGAAGGCGGTGACAAATAATTAAAATACACATCCAAAGTCACCGACTTCCGAAATTAAAGTTATTTTGCACTTTGTAGTGTTTTTCGGAAGTCGGTTGTTATTTTTTTGAAAAATGTTTTTTTTGATACATGTTTCATCCCAATCTTCAATTTAGAATACTTTTCAATAAATTGGAAAATAACCTACGATTCAGTTACTTACTCTGAACAAACTATATTCCGGTATCGCATTATACTAAAAATAATGTTGTTTAATAATAATGAATGCTAATCATTAGGCATCAATGCTGCCGACATGAAACAATCGTTGAAGGAGCGCTTCTTTGGCCGCTTGAACAAAGTGTCAAATAGTCTTTTATCAGGCGGAAACAAGGTGCGTGCCTTCAACGGTTGGGTCATGCCGGTTTTGATGTATTCTTTCGGCATACTCAAATGGACTCAAATGGAACTTGACGCCCTGGATAGGAAGGTCCGTACATTGCTGACGGCACAACGGATGCATCACCCACGGTCATCAGTGATGAGACTGTACATCCCGCGGAAGTGTGGGGGCCGAGGCTTTTTAAATGCTAAAACCCTCCACAACCGCGAGATTTGCAGTCTCAGGGAATATTTCCTTAACACTGACGTGGGGATGCATCAAGATGTGGTCGCAGTGGACAAGAGCCTCACCCCGCTCTCCTTGGCAAAAGAGAACTGGCGCAAACCTGCAGTACTGGATACTAACGACCGTAAGGAAGTATGGCAAGGCAAAGAGCTACACGGACGCTTTTTCCGGGCTCTTCATGGGCCTGATGTAGACTTTTTGGCGTCTGTATCCTGGTTGCGTTTCGGCGACCTCTTCGGGGAAACCGAAGGTTTTGTCTGTGCGATTATGGATGAAGTTATCATGACGAATAACTATCGGAAATACATTGTCAAGGATGGTACGGTTGACATCTGTCGGGCATGCCACCGTCCCGGTGAATCAATCCGACATATCGTTTCCGGTTGTTCTCGTCTTGCTAACGGCGAGTATTTGCACAGACACAATCTAGTAGCTAGGATTATCCACCAGCAACTTGCTTTGCAGTACAACCTTGTGGAGTCTGAAGTACCATACTACAGGTATGTGCCCGACCCAGTTCTCGAGAATGGTCACGCCACATTGTACTGGGATCGATCTATCATCACTGACAGGACTATTGTAGTCAATAAGTCTGATATTGTGGTGATAGATCGCCGAGAGCGTCGTGCAATGATTGTTGATATCGCTGTCCCTCATGACGAGAATCTCGTGAAAGCTGAGCAAGATAAGAAAATCAAGTATCTTGATTTAGCTCACGAGGTTGTCGACATGTGGGACGTGGACTCAGCAATCATTGTACCGATAATCATTACAGTAAATGGCCTAATAGCGAAGAGCCTCGACCAACACCTCAGGAGGCTCTCATTGCGCGGCTGGATCAAGGGCTTGATTCAGAAAGCAGTACTCCTAGACACGGCACGCATAGTCAGGAGGTTCCTTTCTTTAGAGCCCTGACCACCGGCATCCTGGACCCTGCTCCTGATGCCGATGGGCCACAATTTTTTATATTTTTAAATGTTTTTTTTATGATTTTTGTAAAAATATTTAAAAATATACTAAATATGTTTAAAAGAAAATAAATGAATGCTAATTAAATAAAAATAACCTACAAAGTACAAAAAAAATCCCTACCTATTTCTAAACAAATATTTTATTTTAAACTCATAATCGCCTAACAAATATTACTTAAAAGTGTGGAGACGCCCGTCTCGGGCGAGTAAATTCGCGTAAATCGACCAATAAGCCGAAATACTTAATCATACTTAATTATATTATTTTAATTATTATTTTTTACAAATATTTTTTTTACGTACCGTGTGGTGCCGGACGTAAAGAATAGCATCATCCCATTTCTACTCGTGGGTGTCGTAGGAGGCGACTAAGGGACTTACTAGAGAATAGGCAGCAGCGTTCTCTATGCATTTTACCACCATACTGCGATCGCCAACCCGCTTGCCAATCGTGGCGATTATGGCAAGCTCCCCCCCCCCCCCCCCCAAATTGGGGGAGGCCTATGTCCAGCAGTGGACGTCTTCCGGCTGAAATGATGATGATGACAAATATTTTACTAGATAACTATAGTAGTTATAGCAAGTTATGTTGCTATTATATATAATTGAAATGTTAATTATCTGGTAGTAGATCTTACAGATATAAATTTTTAGTCAGTATTTGAAAACGAGATGGCGCCGGGATTTCTAAGCTGACCGATCCCTGATAAGAAATGCCAAAACAAACTCAAAGGTCTCTTTTTAAGACCAAAAACTATGACGTTGTGAGTCTAACAATGTAAGACCATGTCTGGAAGAGCAATTTCAGATTTGAGTACATACCTTAGCATTACCTATCTCGTCTTAACATTCACAACAACCTTCCTCTAAGCCACTATTATACATATACATTATGCTAAAATTCCCGCATCGCATACTCGCACACGGCTCACGTAGTACGACGCTCAGAAGCAATTCTGCTAATGTAGGCCTTAGCTACAGAATCTAGTTACAATGATGTTCCATTGTGATGCCTAGACCACTTAATGTCAGATCTGAAATCTCAGCAGCTTGTGTGTTAAGTTTGAGATGATTTATCGTGTATTGGTTCACTGTGGTGTATTGGAATTGGGATATCAAGAGATATATGATGCAGATGTCCGATTTAGTGGGTGTTTGGTGTTCTTGTTCAAAGGACAATTAGATTTAGTGTGCGATGATATAGATTATTAAGATAAACTTTAATTCCTTAATAATAACAATTCATTTTTTGCAAACATATTGTAATAAAAATAATTAAAAAAAAAACGATATCGAGAATTATCATCATTTAAGTTTTTTTTTTTTAAGTATTAATTATAATGATGACTAGTGGTATGGTACTGAATCAAATTTTAGGTTTTATTTTTTATAATATGAGCTTACACATAATTTTTTACTAAAAATTATCTCACGTATTTTAAGGGTTCCGTACCAATGGGCTGCCAACGGAACCCTATTACTCAGCCTCCGCTGTCCGTCCGTCGCGCGTCGGTCTGACAGCGGGCTGTAATTTATAAACCGTTACATGTAGACAGTTGGTCCTGATCCTGATCCAAACGTCATGCATTGCACTTTCGTCTTTGCATGTTCGTGAACGGGCCCCGCCAGTAGGGACTGGTCATCTCTTAACTCCCACGGTTTGTTTTAATTTCTGGATTGTTATTTTAAAATTACGGATGCTTCTAATGTGCACGTCGTTTTACATCGTTCTCACCTTGATAATTTCAACATAATGATGTAACCAACTTTTTGTAACAATATCACGATTTAAAAAAAGTGTCCATGGAGTTTCTTGCCCGTTCTTCTCCATATGTAACTACGCTTTGGAATGGGCAACCAGCTTCATCTTTCTAACTCACCGACCTTGACAATTCAAAAGTGACTGTAATTGGTTTATTTGAAATAAATGCTTTAAGTTTGAGTTCAATTTTTCAAAGTATGTATTTCTGCTGCCTCTGTCATCATCATCATCATCATTTCAGCCGAAAGACGTCCACCGCTGGACATAGGCCATTGCCTCTATACCTAACTACAAATAAGAAATAAAAATAACTGGGGGTCTCCATACAGGAAACGAGTTTTTTTTCGCGGTACGAAAGCCTTGTTGAGTCCGAATCGCACTTGGCCGGATTTTTTTATAAAATGAGCTGTCTCATTTTACTATTTTAACTTATATTTTTATTTTATGACACAATTTGTCCCATAGCGACCACAAACTTTCTGCTATCGACACCATTCAATTTTAATTACTATTTCTGCGCGGTAGCGGCTGCATATTTTGCGTTTATCGCGTTAGTTTAGGAACTATAAAAATAGAGACATTTTAAAATGCAAATTAGTTTCCGTCTCGGTCTATTAATAACTAAATAAATAGCTACATAACTGACTACGTGTATTTGAAAAATCCTTGTTAGTTTCGTAGTTTTAATATTTCTGTTTTATTTTTTGGGTAATTATGATAATTTTTTATTTACTTTCATAAGTTGAGTCCTATAAAATGTTATGTTTTAACTCGTAAAAGTTAGTGAGTCGCATGCAACATTAACTTGGCATCCGCGCGGGATCAGATTGATATCAGGGTCCTATAGTAGGGTTGTCCAAAGTTACCCTGTTCACCCTTATATTTTTATTGCCCATAGACCTGGGTATGAGGGTAATAATCTTGTTGAAGTGCTTTCTTTTTATTATACGTACGTACCGAGATATACTGAACTAAATAAGTATCTACCCCCATTGCTTATTGGTAACTTCTGTTAGATTTTGCAAGGTACCTAGTTAAATTGATTTGGCAAATTGTTTTGTTTTATATTATACCAAATCTTTAAAAATACGCAACTATAAATTTTTCGTAGTGTAAGTCTTGGTAATACTGGTTGTGTGTGGGGCTGGACGTAAACGAATAGCACCATCCCATTTCTTCCCGTGGGTGTTGTAGAAGGCGACTAAAGGACTTACTATAGAATGGGCAGCAGCGTTCTCTATGCATTTTACAGCCATACTGTGTCCAGCAGTGGACGTTTTTCGGCTAAAATGATGATGATGATGTACTGATTGTTAGACTTTCGGGCTTCTGACGACTCGTAATGACTGTCAAAGAACCGCGAATGGGAACCGGACCATGCCAGAGCCAATGGCTTAATGTGCTGTCTGAGGCACTATGGTCATCCATCTACACACCAACTGTAGCTAGCGTAGCTTAGTCTGATCGATTGACTCGTGTGGCTGTCATTACGCAGCCACAAGCCTTATGATCAAAATAAATCGTTCTATACAGGGTGTAACATAAACCCTATTATAATCTTAAAGCACTAAAGATAACAGCTTGTATAGAATCACTATAGGTATGTACATAGTTTCAGAGCAAAATAAAATACTCTGAGAATTGATACCAAATTTTCGGTTTCATATGTTTCTTAAATTGAAATCATAACAAACGTGTCACCGCACTACGAACGTGAATACCGTTCCACGTTACTTGCCAGTATCACAATAAATCTCTTCCGAGTGATGTGTTTATTTAAATTTGAATAGTTCGGTTCGATCAATGTATTAAAAATTCTCATAACTTTCGAACACGTAGAGATAGGATTAAAAAACCCTTCCAATATCGTTTGATATCGTCCAAAGAAGCCGTACAACGTGTAAGAGAAAGGTTATATGCATACCAAGGGATGGTATGCATATAACCTTTCTCTTACACGTTGTATATAATATACGGTTCGAACCACCAATTTTCCACCATTTAATATTTTGTTGGCGCCACATAAACCAACAATACAGTATGAAATCTTATTATGTTGAGTAGAAAGCACTCCCAGTCGATTATATAGTAACGTTCGGTTTACTGTAGAATAGAAGATTAATGTTTGGAAGATAGGAAATCTAGGTTCCTTTATAAGTTATTGAAAAAATAAATGTTTTATTTGTTACCCGATCGCCGAATTTTTTTTTGCAGAGTAGGCGTACCTACTATTTCAGCAAGGCTTAAAAAGGATTAATTCATGAATTGCTTTAAACAGAAATTGCTTATTTTCAAACCGACAATTCAGCTGCAATATGTAGCTCCCAAGAATGACTATTCTAACAGATCACGAACATCATCATGTGTCTAACTATGATCATCCAGAAGATGAAGAGGAAGCGAGAACGCTTAGCAGACAAAAGGATGGCAGGTTCCTCTATGTACAGGCATTTGTACTCCAGTTAGCATTCGCAAATCAGCCTATAATGTTTTCACAGCTGGAATACAGGCTTCCTCTCTGTGAGCCGAATGTCACATGTCATAAATTGTATGGTTCCAGAACGTCGATTTCCTCACGATGTTCTCCTTCACCGTTTTGAGAGCAGTGTTGATGAAACAATTTACACAAAGTAAAGGGCCTGCATGGGTTCAAACCTACGTCTTATAATAACATGTATGTCGCGTTGTTACCACTGGGCTAACACTGCTCTTACCTACACTACCCTATAAGTAGGTATACCTGTAAAGCAGCACGTGTTCAGAAGTGGGTGTATACGTACTGCATGTCGAACCTGTAATCATCTCACCGCGCGAAGTGCGCGTCGAGTGACCTGTCTGTGTCATCCCACTGATGCTAGGGATTGACCAAGCATTAGGTGAAATGACACTGACAACTCACTCCACGCGGTGAGATGGTTACAGAATAGCAATGCTGATGAGAATAACGGTTAAACAATTTAAAACTGTAAAACGTACAAGATCAGAATAGAAAGGCAATGAAACTCTTTATAGATAAAATCAAAGCTCTAAGCGTAGAAAATTGTTCCACTTTAAGCTCATAATTTTTAAACACGGAGGAGAGAAAAATGAGGAACCATAAAATCCGACAAAGTACTAACTAGCAACCATTTTTATTTCCCGAAACGAAAACTATTCCCACCCGTTAGTTAACAGTTTACCCCGATCTAGAAAAGTGGAGCTAATAAAATTTCTTTCGCCAATTCCATTGAATTTTTAAAGTGCTCCGGGCGTCCGAATGTGGCAGCGTTTATGTATGGGAACACAACCCTAATCCCGTCTAAAAAAACGGGGAAATTGAGATATAAAACTGCGAGATAAAGGGCCTGCCTGACAACGGGCACCCGAGGGCAGAAGCCGCGCTGTTTTTCAACAATTTAAAATGTTTTCGTAAAAGTTTCGGTATTTAATTTATGGGGCACTCCCTTAAAAGGTAGCGATGCTGTGTTTTTACGTTGTTTTAGGGTGAATTGTTAACTGGTTTTCACACACTTTTTTTTTTTCTCTAGGGATGTGAATTTTTCGCGAGTTTGTAACAAAGGCTGTGAACATAAATTTTGGGAGATAACTTAAGATTGACCATCCCATTGGTGGGATAGACCGCAGGTGTGTTCTTATGAATAGTTACTACCCTGTAGAACTATCATGAGCAGCGCGACAACGCTATCTCTCACATTTTGTCGAGATTTGTTTCTGACGTCATCTAAATGCCTAACGTGACCGTCAAGCTCGAGAAACCTAGAAAAAAGCACTTTGACACTTCGTTTTCTCGCGATGATAAACCAATGTAGCAAGTTATTGACTAGGAAGTCGATAATTTGGACCCAAATTACTCCTTGTCGCATGGAATAAAAAACATATTTCTAAACATGTGTGGGATCCAACTTCAGTAGTTTCGTGTAGTCAGTCAATGAATCTAAGAACCGTTTCGTACCGTAAAGTTAGAATAACACAACTTCCTTAAATTCTCCGTTTAATCAAATCACAACTGTCATTCTTTGACAGTTGTGTGACTATAACACGACAAATTGACGTAGTGTCATTTTGATAAACATTTCATTTCCCTTACTGTATAAATACCATAACATAAAATGATCTAGAAATCTTAGCACTTGAACAATCGAAACTATTTTCTTGTTTAGTACACAATATTGAATAGCTGCGTCGGTTTAACCTAGTTCTCTCAATCAAGGCTGCGTCGAGTAGCATGCTAGGGTAAGCAGTAGACGAACAGACGGACACTATTGAAACAATTATGTTGGAGACGTGCCAATACATCTTCAAGGGTTTGGTGAACTTTCCACTGGGTCATACGCGTTCAGTTTCATTTGATAGAATGGTAACCTTTGAAATAATACAAAGTATGTAACTATACAATACTTTTACGGGGGAAGCAGCAGGGTAGCCCGCGATGTTCAAATTTGCTTCAGATTTTTGCAATTTGCAGCAGGCTTAGCACGAGCACCGAGTTATCGACGGAAGGAATAGGTATGTTTTTAGGGTTCCGTACCTCTAAAGGAAAAAACGGAACCCTTATAAGATCACTTTGTTGTCCGTCCGTCCGTCCGTCCGTCCGTCCGTCTGTCAAGACCGTTTTTCTCAGGAACGCGTGGAGGTATCAAACTGAAATTTCTATATGATACTTAGTTCTACTGTCCCTGGAAGCTGTAGAAAAATCAACCTTCTAAGTCAACGCAATCAAAAGATACATCCATTTAGGCCGCAAAATTCCGCAAATTTTCGAAACTCGCACGGGAATCAAAACCTACAGGGTACTTCCCGTGAACTTAGAATCTTGAAATTTTGTACGAAGTCACGTCTTATAGTACAGATATAGGAAGAATTACGAAAACCGAAAATTTTTAGTTTCGTCATATAAAAAAAAATATTTTTGACAATTTTGAACTTTTACTTATATACCCACAGGTTTGTACGGAACCCTCGGTGCGCGAGTCCAACTCGCACTTGACCGGTTTTTTTCTATTAATTGTCACAGTTATGTGTTCTAAATTAATCATGATTTTGTAGATAATCGTATATACTTTGTGGCCGTCGAGTAGAAAGTTTGTTGTCAGTGTGATTTTGACAGTTTGGGAAAAAACGTTCTTCTGAAAGTCCACATTTATAAGGACCTAGACAAAGATAGTTAGAAACGAAAGACAAATTGACAGATTTTAGAAGAATATCTACGGTGCGATGTCAAAAATGGAGAAACGAAATGTCACTGTGTATTGAAAAGCCACTGTCAATTCGTCGTAGAAATAGAAAGCTGACGCTTTCTATTAAGCCTACAGGTGAGCTTTTTGTTTTTTTGCGGATGAGAAATCTTCAAACAACTTCTCCCGCTCTGGGCGAAGCGGGAGGTCGTGTCAGACTTTTCCTTTTTTTTACCCACCCGTGTTCCTTAAGTTGCTTGTGTGCAGGGGCCACGAACAACCCGCACCCCTGCAGGCTTAGCACGAGAATCATAAAGAAGCGTTTTGTCAACGGAAGAGTAGACAAAAATGACACTTCCGTGTAGACAGTTGACAGTTTTGTACCGAGAAATGTACACAAAGGTTTTCTATTCTACGTTAGAGTAGAAATAGAAACGGTCATGCTAAGCCTGCTGGTGCAGGTCAGTGTCAAGATCAAAATTTGATTCCCGATTGTATAATGAATGTTTTTACTCATACACATACATTGAATGACTTTCATGAAAAAGTAATTCAAAGGGATTAAAATGAATTTAGAGTGTTGGATTGATTAATTATTTAAATAAATTAATTAATTCGTTTATTTCAGGTAAATAACACCCATTGCTAGACATAAATTAACACATTTTTTTACAAATAAAAACTAAATAAATACATCAAATCCAATTAAACCATATATAAATAAAAATAAGTAACGTTAAATAAAATAAAATCAATTAAAATCAAATTAAATTTAAATTAAGTCAAAATAAACAAAATATAGGTATTCTTGTAAACGAGCCATGAATTATGCCTGTTTATTTCCCATAATTAATAAAGAAACACAAACAAAATATTTAGGTATCATATTTGACCAACATTTGAGTTGGTACACCCACCTCGAACACGTCGCTGATAGAATACGAAAATTGGGATGGATAATTAAATCATTGAGATACGATTCGAATTACTGAGAGAGAAGATTAGTTCACGCCAGCGGAGCCGAAGTCACAGCTAGCAAAAAAATATCAGAAAAATAACCCTTTTCTTCCATCGTTTTTCGGATATAATCTAAAACCAGGCTCGTCAGTTCCACGCGTCACCGTCAACCATGACAGGTGACGGCCATACTCGGCACGGCTCCAATTTTTTGCAAAATATAGCTACTGTGTCCGAAGCTAGCGATACCTTTGCTTTTAGTTTGTCGTTTTGTGTGTCACGACCTTTTTATTTTAGGTTCACGAAATTTGAAATTTTTTGGTCTAAAAATTCTGTGCTGCTGCCTATTTTTAACCGGCGGCTTTGCCTGCATAGAGGTTTAAAATTATCCCACGGAAACGTACCTACTACCGCGATAAAAAAGTATATAAAATATCCAGGTTATAAAATATTTGTGTGCCAAATTTTGTCCAAATCCGGTCAGCCGTTTTCACGTGTTTGAGTAACACAAACACGAACCAACTTTCACATTTTATTTATAATATATTATAGTAGGATTCCTCAGGTAACTGATTAGGTACCTACTAATACATCATCATAATCATCATTTCAGCCGAAAGACGTCCACTGCTGGACATAGGCCTCCCCCAAGCTCCTCCACTTCGACCGGTTCTGTGCTTCTCGCATCCAGCGGATTCCTGCGGCCTTCACAAGGTCATCGGTCCATCTTGTGGGAGGCTCCGGTACGCGGTCGCCACTCTAGAATCTTCCGGCCCCATCGGCCAGCTGTTCTGCGAGCAATGTGCCCTACCCACTGCCAGTTGTTTGTTTTGATATTGATCAAGTATTCAGAAACTACCTATCAATTAGTACATAATGGACATTGCTGAAAACGTCCTATGAATCGAGACGTATGCAACCTGCACCGTGATAACTTATTTATGATATGATGCTTACAGGAATCAACAATTAATTTTTTTTCATAATGGAATGGACACTTCAGTGTCTCGTAGAAATTTCTGTTTCTTTACTATTAATTTGGCGGCACGGCAGTGCCCCCGCCAATTCGAGCAAAAAAGCGGCACGGCCGTACCATCTTTATTTATTAGGACTATAATGAGTTCCGTCATAATTATAGGTACCTTTATCGGTTGTCATGAAAATCTGTACCTAATTTATTTTTTACCAGCATTTGACATAAAAAGATGTCAAAACGATCTGTATGATCTGAACAGCCATTATTGTGTTAACGTGTCCATTTTCTTAGGAAACCAAATTTAGGTCTTTACCTATGAAATTGCCGTTCTGCAGTACTGGCCATTTCAAATCAAAATAATTTTTGTTTGGCTAAGAATTCTAATTTCAAATTAATTTTATTTTAAAAACATGGATTTTTTTTTCTAAAAGTAGTCATTTCTTTATTGATTAGTGTTACATTTTCATCGCATTTCAATCTTTTTCGTCATCATGGATACGTTAAAAATTCGAGTAATTATGGAATATGAGTACCGTCGTGGCAGCAACGCGGCACAAGCGGCACGCAACATCAACGACGTTTACGGAGCTAACACTACAAACCAACGCACCACTTGTTATTGGTTTGCTCGCTTCCGTTCTGGAAATTTCGACCTGAAAAATGAACCTCGCGGTCGTCCGAAGACTTTGGTCGACAATGACGAATTAAAGGCGATTGTGGAAGCTGATGATACACAATCTACGGCTGAACTAGCAGCAGCTTTCGACGTTAGCGTCAAAACAATATTGGTCCATTTGCGTCAAATTGGCAAGGTAAAAGAAGGCCCGGTGGACCTAAGAACCGACCGCTTGTTATTGAATTTATAAGTAAGAGAATGGCCAAATATATTATTAACAATAACACTTATTTTCAAGGAACCGGACTTTTCATATCGGAATTCTTAGACACAAATGAACGAAAGTATAGAGCACAAATGCGAGAAGAATTATTTAAAGCCAGGAAAAATGGATTTCATGCAATTATAAGAAACAACCATCTATACGTAGACGGAAAACTGATTAACATGGAAAACAACAAACATCAATGCGATTACAACACCCAAGAAAATGATATAATATTGAACAACATCAACCAACTTTGCCCTACAAATATGTCCAACGAAGCTGAGAACCAGACATTTCGTAAACAACGACCGACCATTTAAAATAATGTTCCAAAATATTCAAAGCCTTAATAACAAACAAGATATACTTGAAGCATTCATTGATAAAAATCCATTGTATAAAGCAATTTGTATTTCAGAAACTTGGCTAACTCAAGAAAAACTTGATCTCATTCAATTTAGTGGTTATAAATTTGCATCTTCCTTCTGTCGTAGCACTAGAACGGGTGGCGGTGTTTGTACACTTCTACAAGAACATATCGACAGCATAAATAGAAATGATATTTCAGAAATGTCCATAGAATATATAATAGAACTATGTGCCACGGAATTACCAATAGAAAATTTATTGATAGTAACTATGTACTGGAATAGAAGAGAGGAGGAAGTATTTTATCAGCAATTAAAACGAATTCTAAAATATTTAAACAATAAATACTACAAACTAAATATAATAATAGGCGGCGATTTTAATGTTAACATAATATCGGATAATTTAAAGACAAATCAATTTTTAAATCTTATGCAGGAACATAATTTTACTCAACATGTAAAAAGCCCTACACGCATTACACCAACCACTGCAACGTGCATAGATCTAATATTCACAAACTTTAACTACAAAGACATGTACACAACCACAGAAGAGCTAGGTTTTTCCGACCACCACAGTACAATTTTACATTTAAAAATACCTAAACAATCAGAAACACATAACTGGTACACAATGAAAAGACTATTTAATAACACAAATATATCAAAATTCAAAGAGAAAATACAAAACCTTAGTTGGAATGATATTCTTAGAACCAACAATAACGTTAACATAAATTATAAAACATTTAACGACATACTCATCTCTATTCTAAACCAATGTATACCATTGCGTAAAATTAAACTAAAAACAGAATATACAAAATATTGGCTCACCGTAGGTTTAAAAAAGTCTTGTTTAAACAAAAGACTATTAAAGACATTAATAATAAAAACAAAAAATCCAATATTAACAAAATATTATAAAAAATATGAAAAAACACTGAAGAAAACTGTCAAGGTTGCAAAAAAACTACATTATAAAAATAAAATGAAGCAATCTAACAATAAAGTTAAAACAATGTGGGGAATAATCAATGAACGCACAAACAAGAAACGGAAAAGTGATAAACACAACATAACTCTACAAATAAATAATAGCTTAACTTCAAAACCCCAAGAGGTAGCCAACATATTTAATAGTTTCTTTGCTTCTATTGCTGGGGATAGCACAATACCTACCGGCAGCAAACCAAAATCAAAAGGACTCCCGGCGATTTCAGCTATACAAAATACATTATATCTAAGTCCAGTAGATCCTTACGAAGTAAATACTATAATTAAAAATTTAAAAAACAAGAAAAGCCATGGAATTGACGAACTCCCACCCACTCTATTAAAACAATGCGCTGACGAATTAACCTTGCCATTTCACATACTACTTAACCAATCCTTTGAAGAAGGCGTTTTTCCCGATTTATTAAAAAAAGCTATTATAAAACCGATCCACAAGAAAAATAATAAAACCGACCCAAACAACTACCGTCCCATTGCTCTCTTACCAACAGCCTCAAAAATATTTGAGAAAGCCATGTGCGATCGTGTGTATGCATTTTGTGAAAAATATAATATATTCAATGATAGTCAAAATGGTTTTCGCAAAAACCGATCAACCGTTTTGACTGTTTATAAATTTATACAAGAAGCCCTCAATATAATTAATAATAAAAAATATGCTGTAGGATTGTTATTAGACATGACAAAAGCTTACGATAAGGTGCAATTTGATATACTATTAAATAAACTATATAACATCGGTATCCGCGGAAAAGGCTACGAGTGGTTCACATCTTATTTAAAAAACAGAGAACAAGTTGTAGAAATAGAACATTGCAATCATAAATCAAAAGAAATAGAATTAATTCGATCCCAAAACATACCCGTAAATGCTTCTATACCACAAGGAACTGTGATAGGGTGCCTGCTATTCCTTGTTTACATAAACGACCTCCCTAACCACATCAATGAGTCATGCGTATTATTCGCCGATGATATCTCTATCTTAACATCATGCGATAATAATATAAATTTAAACCGAAAATTGAGTTCTATACTTGACACCGCAACACAATGGATGAATGAACACAACCTTGAAATTAACTACAATAAGACAAAAATAATAACTTTCCACCCCCGACAAAAAATACCTATAGGTATAAGCTTCAAGTACAACGGATCAAAATTAGAAGCAGTAAATAATTTCACTCTTTTAGGTCTAGACATAGATTCACACATAGATTGGAAATCACATATACAAAAAGTAAGAACCAAATTATCCAAGTTTTCATACGCTCTCCGAGAAATCAAGAAAACAACAGACCTCAAAACAGCACTAGTAACTTATTACGCGTACGCATTTGCATGGCTCAACTATGGAGTTATTCTATGGGGAAATAGTACGGACGCGCCTACATTATTCACTATACAGAAAAAAATGATTAGAATATTAATAAATATCAAAGATACAGACTCCTGTAAACCCCACTTTAAAGACCTGAAAATATTAACCCTGCCATGCCTCTACATATTCGAAATTTGTAAATTTGTACGAAAGTATCCGAAATTTTATACCAAAAGAGGAGATATCCAAACAAAAATTGCACTAAGACATGAAAGCAGATTAAATATACCCACTTCACGATTAAAAATGCACTCTTCTAGTACATTTGTAATGTCAATTAAAATATACAATAAGTTACCGGAATTCATAAAAAATATAAATACAAATAATATCTTTATCAATAAATTAAAACAATTTCTGATAATCAAAGGCTACTATACTATTGATGAATACTTTGGAGATAAATTCCAACAACAATGAACACTACTTTTTACATTACATTTTAAATTTTTCTTTAAATATTTATATTAGTTTAAAACATTTAAATACTGTAAATTCAAAATGAATATTCTAAACAGTGCACAATTAAAATAATATTCTACAAGGCTCAATAAAATTATAAATATTTAGTTTATCATAATTTATAATATTAATAAAATAAATCGTGCAATAAATAATATAGAAATATAACTTATAATCAAATATATAAATACTTGCTTACTACCATAAAAACAAATGATACTATTTTAATGTTTTTTTTTTCTAAAGACACTATTTAATGATACTATTTTGATGACACAATTTTGATGATACTATTTTAATTATACTATTTTAATGAGACTATTTTAATGATAGTTACTATTCTAATGATACTATTTTAATTTTTTCTTAACAAAAAGGGCCTTCATCCTCTCTCCTACTAAAAACTAACTTTGCTGTGCCCGACAGGGTCCATAATTGATTCAATGTTTTCACATACCAACTGTTATATGTACACATTATGGAATGCAATAAAGTATTGAGTATTGAGTATTGAGTATAAAAAAGCTTGACAAATGGGTGCCCCACGAACCTAATGATCGCCAGCGCGAAGTACGCGTCGAGACGTGCCTTGCACTGCTCAACAGACACACAAATGAAGGAATTTTGAACCGCATTGTTACCTGCGATGAAAAATGGATTCTGTTTGATAACCGTAAGCGCTCAGCAAGTTGGTTGGATCCTGGTTCAGCACCTAAACAATGCCCTAAACGAAAACTTACCCCTAGAAAAGTGATGGTCACTGTTTGGTGGTCTAGCGCCGGTGTGATTCATCACAGCTTCTTACCAAACGGGGTGAGCATTACTGCAGATGTGTACTGTGAAGAACTGAACACAATGATGGAGAAGCTGGCGCATCTCCAACCAGCATTGGTCAATCGCTCGTCTCCGCTGCTCCTGCACGACAACGCGCGACCTCATACTGCACAGCAGACGGTCTCCAAGTTGCAAGAACTGGGGTTGGAAGCTCTCCGTCATCCGCCCTACTCACCAGACCTTGCGCCTACAGACTACTACTTTTTCCAGAATTTGGATAACTTCTTGGCGGGAAAAAAAATTAATACCCGAGAGGCAGTACAAAATGCCTTTGAAGAATTTGTTGCCTCCCGTCCAGCTGATTTCTTTAAGAAGGGCATCAATAAACTGCCACTGCGATGGCAAAGATGCATTGATTGCATGGGTGATTACTTCGATTAATACAAATAAAAAATTCATGAAAAAAATTCGTTTAAATTTTTTTCATACAAAACGGCAATTTCATAGGTAAAGACCTATTATACACTAAATTAAATAGACACGACAATATTAATCGTAAAGCTACCCAGAATCATTTAAATGTCATGGTATTTCCTAGAAACAAAGCTTATTTATTTACTGGTTAAAATCCGCAGTACCAAGAATAATGTTGTTACTAATAAGTAATGGACTTATAACCTTTAATGGTAGTGTTAATACGGATTATTATGTTATGAACGAAATGTGATAAAATGTTATGATAGCTCGTTCGTTACGTTTATAGGGGTACTTAACGGGATTATTCTGGAATTCTGGATAGGTAGGTACTTTGGCAGGTTCGGGATAGTACCTATATTTTGGTATCTAAATAAACATAGCTTTTAACGGGTTTAAAATTAACTTGCTCTGTCTTAATATCAGCTGGAATGTAATCCTATACTCATTATAAATGTGAGTTTGGATGTTTGTGACTCAATCACGCGAAAACGGCTGAACGGAATTAGATGAAATTTGTCAAACAGATAGTTTACAACTTGGATTAACACATAGAATATTTTTATCTCGGTAGTTGGTACGTTCCCGTGGGTTAATTTCCGGCCTAAACGTGGGCGCAGCCGCTGGCAAAATCAAATTTAAACATAACATTAATTTGATAACATGCTAGATTATAATTATGTTACGGTTAGTCAGAAGTTTATTTAAAGTACACCCACATTTCTATTACCACCTACATTTCACCAGTTATGTTTGCGTCCCATTTCATAGGGGCAAACCTCTAGCCGGTAACCGGGCACACATCCTGAATGCGGATTGGTACTGAGAAATTCGTGACGGAAAAAACTGAACAACACTTTGTCGAACCGGAGACATTAGAACACCTGACAGAATCTTTGAATCATTGTTCTTCACATTGTTCACGAATTAGGTAATGCTCAGATAATATGATCAGGCGTTTTTTGATGAAATACCATCAAGTTAAGTCAGTAATTCACTATTCAGGTACAATTTATTAAGTCCTCAACCAGGTTTTCCTGCCTGCGGCGACATATGGTGCCAAAACGTGGACACAGACAGTTCACTAAGCGCGCTATGGAGCGGGCTATGCTCGGAGTTTCCTTGAAGGATAAAATCAGAAATGAAATTATCCGGAAAAGAACCGGAGTCACCGACATAGCTTATAGAGTGAGCAAGCTGAAGTGGCAGTGGGCTGGCGATATTTGTCGAAGGACCGATGGACGGTACAGCAGACGAGTCCTGGAGTGGAGATCGGGTATCAGTAAACGTAGTGTGGGGCTCACAGCTTAATGGACTGACGACCTTACAAAGGTGGCTGGGATCGACTGGATGCGGATTAAGGCGGAGGATAGAGTGTTGTGGCGCAGCCTGGGAGAGGCTTAGGTAATAGGTAATAGGTAAAACGGGCTGTTGTCCGCAACTCCACGTCAAAGCGCGTATTTTGCGTACGGGTGGGAGAATCGGTCATTCGATCCACCCCAGCTCCTCGAAAAAGGCCAGCAGCGCCTTGGTGTTGCTGACAATCTCACTTAGGGTACCTGGGTTACCGAAGTATTTTGCCCTGTAATTAGCAACCGCCGGGCAGTTTAACAGCACATGAGCCGCTGTCTCGTCGTCCTCCATGCAGGCCCTGCACAGCGGACTGTCTGTTACTCCTATGACAAAGAGATGTTCATTAAATGACCCATGGCCAGTTACGGCTGCTGTAACTGTACGCAGCTGTGGTTTTGTTAAACGGAGAACCTGTTTCGTGAGGCGGACATCGAACGCAGGAAGTGCTTCCTTAGCCTGCCTGCACTCACTTAGGTCCATCCATATTTTGTGATGATGATCCCTGGTTCGTTTCCTTACCAGAGTGCGTAGATACCCGAAGGGAAGTGGCGCAATGGGTTCTGGTCCCACTGGTGTCATGCTCGACCCCCTCCTGGCAAGTTCATCGGCTGCATCGTTGCCTAGCGAACCGCTGTGTCCCTTGATCCACTGAATGGTAATATTGTTGAGGCTACCTACCTCGTTGAGGCGCTGGTGGCACTCGTGTATCAGCCCAGAGTCAACCGTGTGACTGTTCAGCGCTTGCAGAACAGCCATGCTGTCTGAGAGTATACGAATCGAGTGATCCTTAACTTCCCTGGCTATGATAGCAGACGCGGCAAGGGAGATGCCCATGCATTCGGCCTGGAACACTGTGTTATGGACCCCCAGTGGTGTGGCTATGTGGATGTTGAGGTCCTCCGAGAAGACTCCAGCCCCTGTGCCACTACCTGTTTTTGATCCGTCCGTGAAGATACGCAGCTCTGCGGGGCGCAAGCCTTCGCATCGTCGATCCTCATGCAGTTGGATTCTGTATTTTTTATCGAAGATAAATTGTTTGGGCACCCGGTCATTTATTGCCTTCGTAATGGGGAACTCACTGTTGAGTTCCTTAAGCAGCCCGGTGTGTTGTGTGTCTGTCTTACTCCATAGATTTGTAGCCTTTAGACGCACCGCCGCCATCGTTGCTTCCTGCTGAATGAACAGGTGGAGCGGCGGCAGCCCCAGCATGGCCTCGATCGCTGCAGTCGGAGTAGTCCTCATGCAGCCCGTGGTCGCCATGCAGGCTAGTCTTTGCATGCGCTGTAGTTTGTTGGTAGCTGTAACTAGCTTGGTGCGGGGCCACCAGACCACGGCCCCGTAGGTGATCATGGGGCGGATTACTGCAGTGTACAGCCATAGTATAATTTTGGGGGATAGACCCCACTTCTTACCAATCATTTTCCTGCACTGCCAGAATGTGATGCAGGCCCTGTTTAGCTTGGTGTCCAAATGACTGCTCCAGTTTAGCTTACTGTCCAAAGTAACCCCGAGATACTTAACTTCATTGGCCAACTGAAGTTCCGTGTTGAATAGTTTCGGTAGGCAGAAAGGGCCTAATGCTCGTTTATGGGTGAACATTACTAGTTCAGTTTTGGTGGGGTTAACTGATAGCTCAAATTCCCTACACCATCTCTCTACGATACGTAGTGCTTGTTGTGTGAGGTTACAGATCGTTCCCGTCACCTTCCCCGAAACAAGAATTGCGAGATCGTCTGCATAACCTATTGTAAAATAATGGTTGGCGTTGAGTTTGGTGATAAGATCATTTATCACCAGATTCCATAGGAGGGGGGACAGTACCCCTCCTTGGGGGCAGCCTCTGGCTATCATGGCCAGCTGCTGCTCGTCCTCCAAGCGAACCACTCGTTTGCTAAGCATGTTTGTAATCCAGTCCGTTAGTACCTGATCTACCCCATGTCTGGCCCCCCCGAGTGGGTTCCCGCATTGTCGTTGCGGGGGGGCTTAGTAACCGTGGTCTCCCATCCACGGTGAAGCCAAGAGGAATCCAACGGTGGGGCCGCTCGTCAGGGCTTTTGCCTTCAAGCCATTGACGTAGCGGCCAAAAAGTAGGTTGCGGTGAGGTGCACCGCAACTGAGGTGGGCCGCGATGACGAATGGGAGGCATCGCGGCTGAGGGTTACAGGCTGCGGAAGAGGAGGAGTGCCGGTGCTTCTGAGCAGCGCTCTTCCCTTCCGTGGCCTGGACGGGGCCGCCACCGTTTGATGGCGGACGCGGTGGGGCCGCAGGGGAAGAGGAGTGTCGGTATAGCGTCAGCCGCTCTCCCTATCCTCTGCGGCCGAAAAGTGGTAGACGGGACGGCGCGTTGTGTTCCTCACGCGCGCCGTCAAAGATGTCAGCAACCACTGGTGGGGTCCGCAAGGGCCGATGCCTGCCAGGGGTGCGGGTTTGTTCGAAAGAGATACCACGGCCCCTGGCATACGGGCTACTGAGGGAACACGGGTGGGTTTTAGTCAGTAAAAGTCTGACACGCCCTCCTGCTCTACTCAGCAGGAGAAGTCATTTGATGATTTCCCACCCAAAAAAAAAAAAAAAAAAAAAAAAACCCCATGTCTGGAGAGGGCGCTTCCGATGCTTGAGAAATTGGTTTTGTCGAAGGCTCCTTCGATGTCTATGAAGGTGCCCAGGCAGGTGCCTTTTTGGTGTATTGCTTCTTCTATCTGACTGACCACTTGATGAAGAGCAGATTCGGTCGACTTACCTGAGCTATACGCGTGTTGGTTACCGTGTAGCGGTATGGTTTTGAGGGCGCCGTCTCTCAGCTCCCTATCACATAACCTTTCCAGTGTTTTCAGTAGAAAAGAGGTCAGGCTGATTGGTCGGTGGGATTTGGCGTTAGTGTAGTCACCTTTACCTGGCTTTGGGATGAATATAACTTTCACTTCTCTCCAGCCTTTGGGAACGTACCTAAAGGCCAGGCACGCTCTCATTATAGGCACTAGTCTTAATGCGACAGAGACTCCCCCCCATTGTAATAAGGCGGGGAACACTCCATCGGGACCAGCTGCCTTGAAAGGATGGAAGCTGCGGATGGCCCATTGGAGTTTTTCCAGCGTAATCACCCTGCATGTGTAGCGCCAGTCATTCTCAGATGGTGTTTGGATTACATCCTGCCAGTCGATTACCTGCGCGAAGACGCATCCAGGGAAGTGAGTTTCAATTAGGACGCGTCTAGCTTCTTCAGGTGATGATGTGAGTGTGTTATCAGGTTTACGGAGGGTGGTGGGCCCGGAAGTCTTCTGTTGCGACAGTACCTTCCTTACCCTGTTGGCTTGCTGGCAGGATTCAATGTTACCGCAGAATTTGCGCCAACCCGTGGTACTCCTGAATCTAATGCATTTTTTGTATCTGGATTTGGCTGCATAGTAGCTATCCCAGTCCTCATCCGCACAAGTGTTCATGGCTCTATTTAAAGCCTTCCTTACCTTACCGCGCTTGCGCTCCAGGTCAACGCCCCACCAAGGTTGTTTGCCCGGTGTGCTACGCGGGGTGGATTCTGGGCAGGCAGTGTGGTAGCTGTCTATCATTAGTTTAGTGATATGACTTACTTGTGCCTCAATTTGTGTCGTGTCCGCAAATGACGTCGGACCGCTTGGCGTCGCAAGCTTAGCTTCTAGGCTGCGTGTATAGGTGCCGCGATCCGTATTACGCGGATTGCGACGTGGTATCGTAGGTGGAGCGCAGACCTGGATGTCAAAGCGAATCCACCTATGATCCGAGCAGGAGGCCTCCTTGGAGACCTGCCAGCCAGTGATGATTTCCGCCGCGCCCTCTGTTGCCAGGGTCAGATCAATGATCGTGCGACTACGCCTGGTTACGAAAGTAGGTTCAGCGCCGGTGTTTAGTAGAGATAGGTTAGTTGAGAATAAATATTCAACTAAACCCTTACCCCTTTCGTTTTGGGTGTCCATGCCCCATAGTTGGTGATGAGCATTGGCGTCGGCCCCGACGACGACCTCAAACCCGCAACTCTCGCAATGGCTCACGAGACGGGCGAGGTCGTGGGGGGGCGGCGCCTCCGCCTCAGGCATGTAGGCCGAGGCGAAGACGATCGCCATCTCTACGGCGTTGGCACGATGTATTACTAGCTTTGCTGCAGAGACATCTCTGCAACAGAATTCAGTTAAGAGCTGTGTTTTAAGGTTACCTGTAACATAGATACACGACCTGGATTGGTCGTGATCAGTGGTAACCAGGAGCTTACCCCCAAGATTGGATAGTCCTTGTATGCGGCCGGCCCTAATCCACGGCTCTTGGATCAGAGCAATGGCCGTGTGTTGTACCTCCAGCCACTTGCGGAGCTGAGCCGTCGCGGTCTGACTGTGGTGGAGATTGGCTTGGAGGACTTTACAGTCGGACAAAAGGCACGCCATTGCTGATCGCCGTTCGTCGATCGTTGGAGGTGCCACAGGAGTGGGAGGGTGTTTCACGGTGCCAGTATTACCCAGCACCGGGATTCGTGCAGCATGGGTCGGATCGGCAGTGGTGTTAACCGTCGCCATTGCACTCACCTGGGTTTTAGAGGGGTCGGTACTGGTCCCAATCAGCGCCGACGTCCTCTGTTTTTTTTGGGACTTGTTGGTTTTGGTCTTGGCTGTGGCTCTCGCCACAACCGGACCAGCGCCCGCACTGGTACCCGCGAAGTTAGTCGCAAGGCGTCCAGGGGCGAGAGAAGTGCAAGCACCTCCCTTTAGAGTCTCATTGGCTTTCGCCTCCACTCCAGTGATTTGGGTTTTAACTGGCCTTAAGGCATCCATGTTAAATTGTCCATAAAAATTCGTCTCTCTGGCTCCCACCCTCCATGGAGCCCGCACCTGGGAACGTCTCACTATAAAAAGATCGAACGTTAGGACTACCAGAGAGATATAGGGGCGCGAGGCTGGTTTACAGTGCGACATCGGGTGTTCGATCAGGTTGGCCCCCAACGAGCTGATCAACCTTCACTTACACCGTCAGCATGACCTTTACCTACCGCTTCGGTCGTCCAAGGACAACCTCAGCAGACCTCACGCACCTCGCCTGTGACCCTCTGACGGGACACCGTGACCATTTCCCTACCCCTGGCTATTAGGTAGGGCCACCGTTTCGCTTTAAATCCAGACCAAAGGGGGCGTGTTGCCTCACGGGCACATTACAACCAGAGCCGATCGGCTCAACCCCCCAGGACTCCTTCATCCCCGCTCACGGCGCTCAACTGCGCAGGTCCTAGCGCAGGTGACTAATTGCTCCTACTCGCCATCAGCTGATTTTAGTGATGGACGAGCCCGCCACCACCCAGTCACGGCAGGGTCGCGGTTAGGAGCGGAAGTTGGAGTGGAAGGAGTACGGGTGTAGGTAGGGTGGAGTGGGGAGGGATTGAGAGAATTGGAGCGGGAGGGCTAAAATGCGGGATAGCACTGGCGCCTGGTGGTTTTTGTTACATCTATTTCTTAAGGAATTAGACCAAAAACGGGGTGGCAACCTCGGGAAGGTACATCCACCAGACTTGCCTTGAGGATCTACACGACTGCGGCGCTCTCCCTCAAGACCCCGCCACCCTGCTGCCTCTGAAGGAGGCGACGAAGCCTGGGAGAGGCTTATGTCCAACAGTGGACTACGAAAGTATTTCCCACTCCATATCGCTTACGGATATCAGATTAGTTCGAGGCCCAAACTAAATATTAATGACAACACGATAGGTAATATGACAAGACAGAATCCGGAATGAGGTGATCCGGCAGAGGACCAAAGTTGTCGACATAGCTCACAAAATTAGCAAGCTGAAGTGGCAATGCGCCGGCCACATTAGCCGTAGAACCGATGACCGTTGGGCTAGACGTGTTCTTGAGTGGAGACCGCGAATCGGCAAACGTAAGGTAGGACGCCTTCAGGCTAGGTGGAATGACGATCTTCGCATAGTTACTAGTAGCAACTGGATGATAATGGAGGTGAATGGCGTGCAATTGGAGAGGCCTATGTCCAGCAGTGGACTGCTGTAGACTGATGATGATGATGATAGTAGATAACATGACAGTTGTCCTAACACCTGATGCGTTTTTGCTTGTCCAAGAAAACTAATTAATTAATCGGGATTTGGGTTCACTTCTAAGCATCGAAATACGACCTGTATCTTCGTTGATTGGCTTATGGCCGATTCCTATAATTTACGGAGAGTTGTAGACTAAAATTAACACTCTTGTAGCTTTACCAAGCGATCGCCAACCCGTCTGCCAAACGTAGCGATTTTGGCAATCCCCTTCTGGGGGATGCCTATGTCCAGCAGTGGACGTCTTTCGGCTGATATGATGATGTCAGTGATTTCTAAAATGATCTTATAAAGTCACAAAAAAACTACCGATGTTAAATAAAGCCACAGCAATTCAATTCTATAAACAGCTAACCTCACAACTCTAACAATAAACATAGTTCATACATGCTACACCAGCATGAAACCAGAAGTACATAGAGTACTCGAAATGCTACGTGTCGTTCAATAAAGCACACATCGTCACAGCCAGACGTCAGCACACAAGTAACACGTACATACTGCCACAAACCGAATAGCGACCCTCATTTAAAATTCAAATGCTCAATAAGTATATTGAAGTGTTGAAAATTCCACCGTATTCATCATTCGCGGTGTGGAGTTCGAACAAATAGATGGGAAGTAAGTTTAAAAGCTTCTACAATAGCGGTTCTCAACCTTTTAACATACGCGCCCCCCAACAATTTTCAACTTAATGAATGGTCAGACATTTAAATGATTAATAAAGCTTAGCTTAGTAAATTTTGTATCGTTGATATTATGCTATCTGGATTATGTTATCTGAAATAAATGAATTTTAATTTAGTTTAAAATTAAATTTGTATCAGCCGTTTTTTTTTTTTTTTTTCATTTTTTTTTTAAGACTAACGCACTCCACTCTGAGAGGGAGTGGACTGTAATTTACCACGCGAGCCGAGTGCCGTTCGAGTTTTTGTTCCAGGACATGCCATTTTCTTTCACCGTTTTGAGAGCAGTTGTGATGAAATTATTTACCACATAGTAAAGCGTAGCGCGACATAAGTCATATATTTGTTACTTTTATTCATTGATGTTAAAAGACTGTTGGCGTAACTATTAATTTGTTTATTAACTATTACGGTGAAATTACAAGGAGCAAATGGCGTATATCGAATGACAACCATAAAGTCAAATAACTTCATTAATCCGTAATTTTTACTTTAGAATAACACTCCTGATGTAAAAATAATTTTCTAATACTAGGAACACACACTTTTTTCAATATGCTCCCCCGCCGCCTCTTACGTCACTTTACGACCCAGTGGTTGAGAATCTCTGATCTAGAGAGTGAAGTAGGGATGTCGGTAGATAGTGTCGCAGCGTCGCTGTCGTCCCAGTTATTCGCAGACATTGTCAGGAAGCGCCCTTGTTGAGGCTGGCGAGAAATAGAGGGAGAATTCTTCGACTAGCGTTTAATACTTTTGTTGCTATGGTTATTACTCAAGGATGATAAATAAGACGTTTGAGGCAAAGGAGTTCTGACTAATCGCCGGTTTGGGAAATCGGTGATGCTTTGGTTTTCTGATTGGTAGGCCAAAATCATTTGATGAAATAGCTAAATACTCAATAACTATTCATAACTATGAACAGTGAATGACAGCACTGTTTACAAGCCCATAAATTACCAATTCACTTAATACAAAAACGCACATTCACTGTCGAAAATCAGGACATCTACCTACAATCATACCCCAAATTACTACCCACATCTCAAAGGCAAAACCACACGGAAGAGGACAATTAAAATAAAACATCTGTGCTCCACAAGAATTTAAAACACAGGCTGCACGTAATTAATGTAGCTCCACAAATTGGCGACTCGATCTACAATGTGTGCCAGACCTTAGGGTGTGGTGCTAGTTGCATCTAATAGACGGTATATTCTTTCGGTCGTGAGTTCTAACCCAGCCAGGCGCTTTACTTTGTGTAAATTATTTCATCACCACTGCTCCCAAAACGGTGAAGGAAAACATCGTGAGTAAACCGGCATATCCTAGAACCAAAAATTCGAAGACATGTGACATCTACCAACCCGCACTGGGCCCACGTAGTGGATTACGGCCCAATCCCTCTCACCGAGAGGAGGCCTGTGTCCCAGCAGTGGGAACATTATAGGCTGATGATGATGATGACTCCATAATAAGTGAAGTAAGCTTGAAGTGAGCTGACATTATTCCACCTGATACTAGGGATTGACATAATTGACAGCTCTTCCAATGTGAGTTTTCACGGTGAAAATTTTGCAGACTATACCGACAGGAATATTTTGGACTTGAAGATTTAATTGTATTTGATACGGAATGTATGAACGTTGGTGACGGGTTTAGGAAAGTTTCAAAATTGAGTTTCTTTGGTCTTTACGTTTTGATTAATTTCCTTGGGTAGTTTTTGTGTTAGGTTCGAAAATACGTAATCAATTCATTTTGTAGTGATTTTTGAAAAATGGTTGCTTTTGTTTGTAAACACATTTTACACTCTGTAGTATTTTTTTTAAATATCTATAGAGTAGAACGAGTATTTCAACAGAAAAGATAAGAATCTGTGAAAAACGAAACATAGTTTGTGGGGTATGAGAGGAATTTTCAATAGTCGCACATAAGGAATAATAAGAATGTCTCTGAGGTTGAAAGAAATTGTTTTTAAATTGAAAGATCGTTTTGGTTGAAGTTTTTCTGAAATTTAGTTTATGGGACTTTTTGTACGGTCACTAAATTCCCACTAGTCTTCATTCGACCGCCTACCAAACCATTCGGATTACGAGCCCTAATTTGTAAACAAATTGAAAAGCGATTTTCTCTTGGGAATTGTTTTCCTTTGAGCCAAAATCTGTTGCATAGGTTCTGAGCCTTCCGCAAAGACAATCTCCACAGGGTTCACGGACTGTTCAGATCTCAAGTGCGTATGCAGCTGCTCCCCACAGACAATGGCCCACCTTCGATCCTGCGCCGCCTAGTGTGATCTGTGCATTTGATGATCATGACTACGTCAGTGGGCGGAGTTCGCGAAGCTGGATTTTGGGCCAAAGTTGTTTGAACTTTTTGCCATCGTTACGCTAAGAAGTAGAAAGGTTTTATAATACTAAGTTCGTAACAACATTAAACTATTTAAAACACCTTGAAAAACTGCAAAAGTTACAGTTAGGTACCTAAAAGAGCGGTGGCTGCCGCATTATCATCGCAGTGACAGCTGTCAGAAAAATGGATGGCACTGAGATCTGACTTTACGGTGTCAAAAACGATCTCTAGGAAAACCCACTAACTTACTTGCCTCGTGGAGGGCAAATATATATAACTGGCTTTTGCCAGCGGCTTCGCCCGCGCGGTACTTTCATCCCCTATTTAACTTCCTTAGGGGTTGAATTTAGAAAAATCCTTATTCCTTATCTACATTATAAAGGGAACCCCTGTGCAAAATTTCAGCTCTCTAGGTCCAAGAGTTTGGGCTGGGCGTTAATGAGTCAGTCAGTCAATCAGGACTTTTATTTATATAGATAGAGATATGAATAATTCCCACATAAACATACTACCGAGAAAAACATTTGGTGGTATATGTGATAATCCAAGTTATCTCAACTGTGAGCCAAATTTCAGCTTAATCCAGTCAGCCATTTTTGCGTGATTGAGTAACAAACATACAAACTTTACATTTATAATACTAGCTTTTTTCAGCGGTTTCACCCGCTTGGAGGTCCGGAATTATTCCGCGGGAACGTACTACCGGGATAAAAGTATGTGGTAATTCAGGTTATACGCTGTGCGCCAGATTTTATCCCAGTCCGTACCTACGGCCTTTGAGTAAAAAGCATACATTTCCACCCTCACAAACCTTCCATTTATAATATTAGCAGGAATTAATACGATGTTTCAGTGACGTCATACAACGATAAATTGCGTACGTTTTGTGGCGGCCACCGAATTTTTAGCAAACCCTCCGCTGCAACAGCAACCACGTAACCCCGCCTGTTGTGTAACAGATAGGAATTTAGGCCAAACGCAGTAGCGCCTGGGATACTTTATTTATCCCGATTTACGTTCAGAACACTAGTCTTACAGTCGCAACACTATTTCACTGTAAATGCCATTTAGAGCTCGAATAAACGTGTTCCGCTAATGGCTTGGTGACAAGCTTGATGGTGAAAATTTAAAGGGTTGAGACGCTGTCAGTTTTGTTGCTGTGTCAGTTGGATTAGTTTTCTGTTTGTTTTCTGGTTGATTGATTAATTTGGTTAGTGTAGCTTATAATATTTATTTTTTAATAGAGGGTAGCAAGGACATCGACGTGAAAATTAAAGTCACAAATTCAGCACATGATTATAGACAGCCTTTTTTTTTGAGCTTGGGAAATCATTGAATAACTTCTCGCGCTCTGGGTGGAGCAGAAGGGCGTGTCAGACTTTTACTGACTAAAACCCACCCGTGTTCCTTCAGTTGTCTGTGTGCCAGGGGCTACGGTATCTCTTTCGAACAACCCGCATCCCTGGCAGTGTCCCCGTATCATATAAAAGTGCAATACTGATGAGTCAAAATGTATGGAAGAGCTAACCCGCCGCGACGGAAAATTTCTACGCAAGGTGTTGCATTCATGTAATGTATTCATGATAACATGTTGCGCGTCGATCACCTTGCCACTCTGTCTAAAATCTTAGTTTTATTTTAATGAGTATTAAGTGACAGTGAGGAACTTGTGGCTAAAGTAACAATAGCTGCACGGGTCGATCGATCAGGTTAAGCTACGCTTGCCACGGTTGGTCCGTGGATGGGTGACCATCTTATCATACCAAGATCCCTCCGTGCCTCGGTAAGCACGGTAAGCCGTTGGTCTCGTTGTCATTTGTAAATCTTTAACAGTCGTTACGGGTCGTCAGAAGCCCAAAAGTCTGACAACCAGTCTTACCAAGGGGTATCGTGTTACCCAGTAACTGGGTTGTGGTGGTCAGATAGGCAGTCTCTCCATGTATGTAAAATACTGGTATTCTGCTGAATTCGGATAGACTGGAAGCCGACCTCAACATAGTTGGGAAAAGGCTAGGCAGATGATGATGATGATGAATAGTAAGTGATAGATACTCCTATAGATCATTAACACTAATTAGCGATTTCTGATAGGAAAATTTTGGGATACCTAGGTATTTTTGTACTTCTATAGGCTAAGAAACTTGATATAATTATTACTTTACGTCAGTCAAAGAAAATTCTGGAGCATAGTTTTTTGGAGCGTTTGGAATGAAAGCTAGTCTACGCAAGTCTACTAGATATACATTTCCATGAAGAGTCGCGTCGCGCCCATCTACGGGAACCTGATCAAACCACATATTAATGCATCAGTTGATTGTAAAACTACTGTTTCTGCTTCACTGTCCGGGTACCTATCAGTTAAAGAATACTGTCCTATTGCAAGGCAAAAGTTTCCTCAAAGTCACCCTGCACCCTAATTGCCTAACACACACACCAAACAACACAACACACACACAACACCACAATCACAACAACACACAACACACCAACACATCACAATCTGAAAAAAAATTAAGAGTATTATTCAACATCGTAAATAACGCAATGAATTTTGTTGAACTGTCAAAATTACAGTCATTCCTTTAGTGCGTCACACAATTACCCCTCTGGTACTCTTATAGCGGATGATTAAAAGTTTTTGAACCGACGAAAAAACGGAGGAGGTTACTCAATTCGACGCGTATATTTTTTTTTATTTTTTTTATGTATGACCACGCATAACTTTTTTCAGAGTAGTCCGATTTTGATAATTCTTTTTTTATTGGACAGGGTATACCCTGAAGTTGGTCCCATATACATTTTGAAGAAAAATTCCAACCCTAAGGGTAAGAAAACAGGGGATGATTGATTGTTTACTCACAGATTTTAATACTGAGTTGTGTATTGTGCAAAAATTAAGCATGTAGTAATTAGTAGATTATAGCCGCAAAAAAATATAAAATAAAAACTTTTTAATAAAAAATTAAACCGCCGAAAAACCGAAAAGTAAAAAATAATAAACCTGCTTTGTCCAACCCCAATAACTAAGTTCGGAAGGCGGTGACTTTGGATATGTATTTAATTATATGTCACCGCCTTCCGAACTTAGTTATTGGGGTTGGACAAAGCAGGTTTATTATTTTTTACTTTTCGGTTTTTCGGCGGTTTAATTTTTTTTTTTTTTTTAAGTTTTTATTATAATCTAGTTTGATTAAAACGTTCAAGTATTTTGGATTCCAAACCCAATTTCAATTGCATAAAACTGCTCTCTCTATTACCAAACAGAAAACGAAAATGGCCGGACTACGGAGATTTCGCAAAGAGCTCAAAACCGATAGGGATTGCCATACGACCAGAATATTTGTATTGCTGATACTTCGTTTGGCAGTCCGATGTTTGTGGAATTGATTTGTGTGGGAGACGGCTGAATATTAAGAGGGAATATGGGTCAATTTATTAACTGGCCCACTGTGGTTCGGTTATAGATTTATTCCTCCCCTTATTGATTGATTGACGGTGAAGGAAAACATCGTGAGGAAACCGGCATGTCCTAGAACCAAAAATTCGAAGACATGTGACATCTACCAACCCGCACTGGGCCCGCGTGGTGGCTTACGGCCCAATCCTTCTCACCGAGAGGAGGCCTGTGTCCCAGCAGTGGGAACATTATAGGCTGATGATGATGATGATGATGATGATGATGATGATTGATTGATTAAATAATTTTATCTTTCCCTGACACTAATTTTAAATTTATATGAATATGGATTTTTGACATAATAACATAAAATAAATTCTAATTTATAAGTTTCTATATTATAAACCATGTAAATGCCTATTACAGGTATATTTTTGTTGATTTTTTCTGATTGTTAATTCTTTAATGTTAAGGAAATATTTGTACGCCGATACTAACGGCTAAACATGAATGGACTCAAACGATAAGTTTTCTAATATCTTGCATGCTCTTGTATGTATGCAATGTTTAGACAAATAAATAAATCTTATCTTATCTTATCTTATCCTCAATTACGGTTATTCCAACTGTGATAAAAGGCCAAATAGGAAAAAAAAGCTTATTTATTTGAGAAGTGCAGAATCTGCGGAAGTAGATGCTCGTGAGATGATTTCCCATGAAGCCGGCGAAGCCGCGGGCATAGCTAGTTGGTAAATAAGTTTAAAGCCCAAAGCAAATCATGATAAACAATTTGATAGACACATGCTACTTGCAGTTTGGTGCAAATACGTTGGTCCCCCTTTTTTTTTTGTGTATGGCATCTCGCAGTTGACCTTGAGAGGCCGTGACTGCTCAACCGGGCTTTCCTGTGAAGGTTTTTAGTGATTCTAAAAGCCTCCAGTCAGGGCGTAAACCTACTTAACCTAAAGCAACTGCACGCTGAGGGCACCCCCTTTGGGGTACGAACCTCGGCTCAGGGCGTCACTGAGCAATTTAAAGCTGGGAATTTAAAGCTACTGGCTCAGCTGCGGCGCAGGCTAGCGCATCAACGAGCAAGGGACGGTCGGGGGTCTAATCGTTACTCAGGGGTCTTCGCGGGGCGCGAGGACCTCGGCGGCGAGGTCGGAAGGACACGTTGGTCCTCCTATGCGTTTGTTTTCTTGTACTTACCCATCGTGCCTGGCCTTTTATTGCTTCGAGATTACATCAAACACCCTTTTCAATTAATTATTACTTCATCCATTGTTATAGGTAGGTAGGTACCTACTTCATTTTCTTCAAATAGTATTAAACTCACTGTGTTTTTTTTTTTTTACTTCTTAATTATAAGTGTCTATTGTTATTGTAATTACTCAATGTTTTTTTTTTTTTTAATAACCCACTGTAATTTAAATTTTTTCTTGTAAAAGCGAAATAACTGACAGTGTAATGTCCGCCGAGTGCGGCGGCTTGCAGTAGTTGCTGTTTTTGTAAGGTTTAAATGATGTGTTTATTAATTAGTGTAAAAATATTTATTTACCTTTATTGAAACTATTTGTACTCCTCGTCACTTGTCCCTAAAGGTTCATTAGAAAACCAGCGTCAGACAGCATCTGTCTGGCATTAATGCTGAAATGGCACATATTGTAGTATCTACCTAGTTATTTATTTTCACTTTTTTTTATTTATTTTGTGTTACACGAACTGTGTCCAAATAAACGGTATTCTTTCTTTCTTTCTATCGACTAACGCTGTGATGGAATTAGTCCATTGGTTAGTGATGATAGACAAGCATACCTAATGATTATTATACTTATATTGTACTGATATTCAGTCTCTCTAGCTAGACTTATTTTAGTACCCGATACCCGCGACGTGACTACGTCTGTAATCCAGAATGAAAACCAGCCGCTTAAATTAGTCTGAAAATCACTTTTCAAACGTCAAAATTATCCAAGACAGTCAAAAACGCAGCCCGGTGCCCGGTTGATGGTAATAGCGTCGCCCCGTATGTAAATATGGGTTTACCTCTCTCTAAACCTTCGGGAATTAAAGGCGTGATATTACGAAAGGAAAATACACATAAACAAAAGGTACCCATCAATCGTCAAACGTCAAGATCAGACGAGGTAACATTACGTAACTTTCTTATTTTTTCCTTTAGACATGTTAGAAATTGATAGGAAAATGCTATAAGGAAATAACAAAACATTTTATACATGTGAAGCTCTCAAAATGACATGTTTCCTTCTGTAAGTAAAGTGCGTTGATACTATATACCTACTTAGGTAAAATTCATTGATTCAGTGACATACAACGCTAGAAGCATAAATTTTTCACAAGAGTTCGTTTTTATCAAAGATATAATGCAGCCTATGATGTTCTCACTGCTGGGACACAGGCCTTCTTTTGACGAGAGGCAGTGGGCCATAATCCACCACGCAATTCACAATGTCTTCGAATTTTTAGTTCGAGGATATGCCGGTTTACTCACAATGGTTTTCCTTCACCGTTTTCGGGTTCAGTGATGATGTAATAATTTAAACTATGTAATACGATTATAAATTATCTGGATTTGAACATACGACCTACAACTTGCGGCCGAGACCACTAGGCCACCACTGACTCCAATAAGTATGAAATATAATTAAATATATGTTAGGTTATGAAAAATGTAACACAAAAATCAAATTCAAAATATTTTATTTCACATAAACCTGCATGGGCACTTATGAAACGTCAGAAGCTAGATGCAAGGTTCCAATTAGTCGCTTCCTGTGGAGAAGAGCCGGCAAGAAACTGATTGGCTTTAACAATGTTTTCAAATTACAGTGATGATAGGTATGGGAGGACAGTGCAGGCCTGTCAATATGTAGCAGGTCATTATAGGAATAAAAATGCAGAATACAAAATCGTCTACAAATCTAGTCTGTAAGGTCTACAACATTCTCTCATTCACAATAATGTAAAAGAATCTAAAGAAAGAGAGACCCATCTTAAAGTACCATAATCACTCTCGGATCTTCAAAATAATATTTGAAAAAATATCCGTGCGCGAACCAACGTACAACCCTAAGCACAAACTCTGGTCAGCCACTGCGCCTATAAAACCGACAAAATTATTATCAATGCAAACATTTTAAACCCACGAAATATACGCATGGTTTGCTCCAATGTATTTAAACCGTATCACAACATATTGGTCTATTATTTGAACGATTTAATTATCACAATACACATGCCATTTGATCATGTTGGAAGTAGATTAGTTAGAACCAATGATTTAATTAATAGGACGCTATCATTAATGGACGAAAACATGACGACATTACATCACAAACATGGTTGTATACATGACTACACATCAAGCCATTCATTTCCAGTTTACGCTGATCTCGCACTGTACGGAAATACTATAAAATACGAGATCAGCTTATATTGGAAATTTATAGCTTGATGTGTTGCCGTGTGTACAATGTAGTTACATGGAACTTGTCAGATGGGCGGGCGTTTTGAGGACTACCTTATTTAATGTTGACGTTCAAAAGGTGCTGTTTCTCAGCCTCATCATCTGCTCAGCCGGAAGCACAGAATGCCTGTTTCTCAGCCTAATTTAAATAATTAACTTTTGATATGAATAGATTTTGAACGTTACGACTGTCAAAGATCCACGAATGACAGCCAGAATCAACGGCTTAGTGTGCTTTCCGGTGCACGGTGGGGTCTTGGTATTTAAAGCTGGTCAACCATTCACAGACCAACCGCGACAAGTGTAGCTTAACCTGATCGATCGATACCGACATCTTTGCAGATATCATAAATGGACGAAAACATGACGGTTTACAAATGTACAAACACAGTTGTACATGTAACTCGTCAGAAAGACGGGCGTTTTGGGGATCTTTTTATTGGAATTTAGACGTTCAAAAGGTGCTGAATCTCAGCCTAATATGACTTTTCATTTTGAAATAAGACCCAGTTTTTTAATAACACTACCATCTGCACGCGACATCGTACGCGTGAAGTTTCATGTTCCCCCGACGCATCCCATAGCATCGCATCGCTTGTGCTATTACCTATTTCTTTTTCGTTTAGTGTTATTTCTGCTATTTTGCTTTGTCCGGCTCTTAAGGGCCGTAGCGTAGTGTTAAATTCTTAAGAATTGTGGTATCAAATTAAAAAATAATCTAACTGGAAGTTCCTGAGCTTAGCGCGTTCAAACAAACAAACAGTTCAGCTTGATTATTAGTATAGATTTGATAGATTAGAAGCAGATACGATGTCTAGAATCCTAACTAAACGGGTTTCCATTACTGCCAAAGTCATGTAGATTATAATATGACTAATTTCAGAAGCATTAATCTAGGTTAGCCAAGATAATAATTGTAATAAGGCAATTAATTAAACCTTCAGGTCTTGATCTGCAATAATATGTTCGCATTATGAAGGAAATTGTTAGGCAATTAATTCAGGACTCAATTCTCAAGCAGAATAAGGTAGGTATTCTACTAAATCAGCGAGTAATGGGTAGCTCGCTACCCGCCCCGGGTCGCCGGTGCGTTGTGTTCCATGCGCGCCTCAAAGAGATGTCAGCACCAAGTAGTGGGGTCCGCAACAGCCGATGCATGCCAGGGGTGCGGGTTGTTCGAAAAAGATACCGTGGCCCCTGGCACACAGGAAACTGAAGGAACACGGGTGGGTTTCAGTCAGTAAAAGTCTGACACGCCTTGCCGCTCCACCCAGAGCGGGAGAAGTTATTTGATGATTTCCCAACCAAAAAAAAACCCTAATTATGTAAACTATCAATCACGATCCGAATATTTTTTTAAGAATATAGCGAATCCATTACTTCCCAAATGTTCGAAAGAAAATCTGCTCAACAACGTTAATAACGCAATGAAAGTTGTTGAACTGAAGCCCTAGTGTGTGTCTGATTGATCCGTCACCAATTCAGGGCCAATGGGAGCGCCAAACGCGCTACGATACGTTTGATCGAGATGGTATACAGGAAAAGTTAAAAAAAAAACAGCTTTTCCATACATTCTGACCGCGTAGGTATTGCACTTTTCTATGAAACACCTATTTTTTTTTATAACCGGCAAAAAAATTCTGCGGTAGGGGCTCTAGAATGATATGCTGAATTCATGGTTACAGTTTGCGCACAGGATAAAAACTTACCCTGTAGTGAAATTCACACTAAGGAAGCACATGTGAATTATGTTGAAATAAAACCCATTATTACTGTTAGTGTGTTACGAGATTACTCCTCTGTTTAAACAATTTTTCTATTTATCTAGTTGACCCAACAGACGTTGTCCAGCATCCTAATTTCCTAATACACTATTAATCCATTCTTTCAAATGTTCGAAAAAATTGTCTGCTTAGCAACGTAAACAACGCCATGAATGTTGTGGAACTGTCTAAATGAAAGCGATTCCTACTGATTGTGTATTACGAATTACCCCTCTGTTTAAAAGATTTTTCTATTTAACTAGCAGCGTGCCGCGGTTTCTCCCGCGTAGTTCCCGTTCTCGTAATACAGGGATTAAATATAAACTATGTCACCCGGGGATAGTGTAGCTTCCTAACAGCGAAATAATTTTTCAAATCGGTTCAGTAGTTTGGGAGCCTATTCAATGCAAACATATAAACAAAATCTTTCCTCTTTTTTTAATATTAGTATAGACTAGTTAACCCAACAAACGTTGTCTTTTCAGTTTTTCCGATTCTTCCAATATATACGCCTAAGGGCTGATTTTACCAAAGTCAGATATCTTTTATCCGTAGAGTAAAATTTAGGTCTGACAATTCTACTATGGAAGATCTGTCAAAAATTCAAAATTTGCTCTCAGGATAAGACTTATTCTAAGTATGAAAGTTTGGTGAAATTCGCCCTAAATGTCCTTTTGTTTTTGTATTTGTTTGTATGGTTAGTTAGTAAATAAATTCATATTTTATATTTGAATAAAGTAACGCATAATTTCCGTAAAAACTTGATTCGGAATATTAAAAAACAAAAAAAATTGCCAAATCTGTCCAGCTGATCCGAAATGATGCGCTTACCAACGACCAGCATTTTTTTTTATTTTTTTTGATAAAGACATTTTTACTATGTAAAGATTCTGGTAATTGTGTATTGAACATGTTAAGTCATGGGTTTAATCTAAAGTACACCAAAAACAATTATGAGGCTACGCTTGCCACGGTTGGTCCATGGATGGGTGCCCATCTTTACATACCAAGACCCCTCCGTGCTTCGGAAAGCACGTTTTGTGGATCTTAAGAGTCGTTACAGGTCGTCAGAAGCCCAGAAGATTGACAACAAATCTTACCAAGGGTATCGTGTTACCCAGTAACTGGGTTGTGTTGGTCAGATACGCAGTCGTTTCAAGTAAAATGCTGGTAGTCAGATTCATCCGGTTAGACTGGAAGCCGACCCCAACATAGTTGGGAAAAGGCTAAGCAGATAATGACCAAAGATAAAATGGCACGTGACATGACTGTAACAGTATGGACTAAAGACTCACGAAATAATATTTATATGCCATTTGAATAGGAATGTCTTATTAAACACTTGACCATGTAATCAAATGACGTCACAAAACACACATATATAAATAGATTTAGGTACCTAGAAGCGCAACTCATCAGCGGTCGTAGACCCCATATTTTTTTTTGTTTTACCGTATTTAGATTATATCGATATCCATCAAGTCTGTGGAATTCTGCTAATTAATTTAATTAGACCTTGCATATCAAATCGCCACGCGTGCTATCGACTTGTTTATCGTGGGTTCGAACCCAGACTAGCCCTTTACTTACTTAACTTAAATAATTTCATCACCACTGCTGTCAAAACGGTGAAGAAAAACCTAGTGGGGAAACGAAAAAAAAAAACAAAAAAAATGTTCTAGAACCAAAAATTCGAAGACATGTGACATCTACCAACCCGCACTGGGCCCGCGTGGTGGATTACAGCCCACGGCTTCTCACAGAGAGGAGGGTATCCCAGCAGTGGGAACATTCTATGCTTATCATAATGAAGTTTACTGAAGGAGTTTGGCTATTGTTCTCCCCAGATACAGCACTTGTGAGTGGTTATAAGGGCGTGGTTTGAGGGCAGCCTATTGTAATTTTGGCGTTCAAAAAGTAGTTTTAATAAATGTTTTTCGGATGAAGGCTCAGATTTTGGAATGATGGCATCATCTACCGTCAGTAAATGGTGTCTTAAATACTTGGGGTTCTATGTTCTATGTTATGGGTTTGGTTTCCGCACTTAGACCTTCAAGTGGACCAATGTGCGTGAGCCATGGCGGCCTTTTGGTATTATTCCAGCCAGCCCACCTCCCTCCAGAAGTTGGCTAAAACTTCTGGTCTGTTGAGAACATCCGTGTAACATTTGGGTGCCACGAGGGTTTCTGTTCTAATCTGGGCCACGCCTGTGCATTCGAAAAGCACATACGCAACGGTTTCCTCAGCCTCCATGCAAGCCTGTTGCCGACATGATATTGAAAAGTCACATTCACAAAACTACACCACTACTAGGTTTTATGGCGCGAAGTCAAAATCAGAACTAAGCCGCCATCTTGTTTTGTCTATTACAGTATCTGTGACAGTTTACAAAAAACGCCTCCTTGTCAATGTAATTCTGGCTCCAAAAGATCCTTGTGGCACTGTGTGTACACTGTAGTTCGGAAGCCACAATATAAAAACGTTCGTGCTTCGACGTTGTTATATTTTATGGACAATAGTTCAAAAATGTATTATCTAAATTGAATCCGCTGCCATTATTAATATTATTGCCTTGAGTTTCAAATAATATCATATAGGAGTACCAATCGAAATAATCTCTGGTTATTTCCTTATCTATTTAATTGAGTCACAGAAATATAATACATTTATGTTGGTATGTATCTATGTGCTCAACATATTAGCGCAATATATCTAAGTGCTCAACATTGTCCTCAGCAAACGATTGACACGGAAGTACTCGATAAACTAATACAAATGAGATAAAATCAAATAGCCTGCAATGATTTGAGTATTTTGGCTTTAACAAACGTTTTAATTTTGATAAAAATAATTGTGAAGAATAAAATGTAACATGATGACAGGTACCTACTTTTTTTCAATTAAAAACAGGTGAACAACAAAAAAAAATACTTAGTGAATTGCACAAAAATATCACATTGGGAACTTGCGATTTATCAATGACCACAGTAAGAGAGAAAGCAAGCTCAAAAAAAATCAAAACATCTTCCATCTCTCTCTATTTCAAAATAAGTATTCAATCGCTGTCCTAGTCTATGTCTAACCCTATGACCGGTTCACGTCACTAGTTTACTTCGGTCAGCTGTCACGAGTCATGTTTACATTACATACAAATTGATATTAATGAATGAATATACCTATTATTACATGATTACAAGCACGTAGACAGTTAAAATAATTATGTAAACTAATTTGGACTTACCATTTTTAGGCATAAGTTTACTTATTTCTTCTAACTCATAATTTTCTTTATTCTTGTTCATTCCACTACCATTTGACACTTCTAAACACAAATTAGGGTTGTTCAATGATTTATCATTCGGTTCACTCATTTCTGTAAATAATAATATAACCTTTTTGGTAAAAAGCACATATAGTATGTTTATGTTTTAGTTGTGGTTGTGACCGAGATCGGCTTCACTGACAATTTACAATAGATGTTGCCAGCGTTTGTTTATAAATACCTATAAATGGGGGCGTATTGACCACGGATGTTATTGAATACTACCAGTTTTTGAAAAATTTGTTTCGCGAAAAAACGAATCAGATTTGTAATATATTTGGAAGATGAACCTCTGACCATATGAATGCATTCAATTCACTTTATTTTTTAGTTCAGGTACACTACCTACTATTAACTAACCAAAATATTTGTGACGAACACTTCTCACATTTATAATTAAGAAATAGATTCAGTACATTTAAGTTGTCATTTGATATTACAATGAAAACAAAAATCCTGTAAGCAGTTTTTCCCCTAGTTGGCAAGCAGTTTGAATTCTCCCATAATTTGGGGAAGTTCCACAGATTGGCAACTTTTATTCACAGCAAGTATTGAAGCTCGATCGGCGTTCGGGCGCATTCGTTCCTATTCGGGTAATCCCGGCAGCAATTACTCACATAGTACCATCGCCATCGCCAAACCAGACAGTTATACGTCATTGGCGCCAAAGAAGATCGGACTCGAATTTATTTTATTTTTCGTTGCCAAGGGTAAGGTCGAGTAGTTAGATGCCCACACACATACATAGACTGCTAATTAAGTAAGCATGTTTCTTAAACATAGCTGTATAACTAGTAAATAAAGTTTTATGTGACTGGTTTTGCAAAGCTAAAATATGAACTGTCGCGTGTCCAAGGAAAAAGTAAAAGTGTCGATACAATTTCCATCAGAAATGTTTCTAATTAGTAAAATTTCACTCACTGACAGACAACGCACAGCCTCTGCAGGGTATTGGCCTAACGCAACACACTAAGCCCACGTTCCCATGGACGTAATAAATTCGTGGCGGAATGTTTTCGCGCACTGGAACTTCAAGACCAGAGGTTACAAGACTGCTTGCCGTGCATCAGATTGGAAGATCGAATCTTGGGCACGAAATGTGCTTTTAGAAATGTCAGCACCAACTGGTGGGGTCCGCAAGGGCCGGTGCCTACCAGGGGTGCGAGTTATTCGAAAGAGATACCGTGGCCCCTGGCACACATGCAACTGAAGGAACACGGGTGAGTTTTAGTCAGAAAAAGTCTGACATGCCTCCTGCTTCACACAGAGCGGGAGAAGTTATTGGATGACACACCCTCGAAAAAAAAAACGCAGTGCTTAGCGCCATGAGTAAAAAATCAAAGACTGTGACGCAATGTGCTCTGTTGGATTCTCAACGGTTCAATACGGAGAGTTGAAAATCCAGTCCACGACAAAATCCCGGTGCCATTTTTTTACGTCCGTGTGAATATCGACTAACAGTAGAAATGGCTTTCATTTTTAACCGCCTTCAAAGGAGGAGGTTAGATCTGAAGGCCAATTCTCGTAATTATAATCTAGTCGCAGTGTCATCTCGGCGACAACCAAATGTCAAAAACTTGTCCTAAATGTATGAAAACTCGAAATATTTTTGACAGATTTAAACTGAGATCTGAGGAGCAATTCTGGTAATTTTGTGAACGTTCACAGTCTGATCTCAGTCGCAATCTGTCAAAAATACCTCGAGTTCCCATACATTTTTGACATTTGCTTGTCGCCGAGATGACACTGCGACTAGATTGTGTTACGAGAATTGGCCTTCAGACTGTGAACGTTGTTACAAATACGGGAATTACCCATCCGATGTTGAGTTTCAGCGACTGACAACGGAACTCTTCAAAAAATTATATGCTAGCAAATCCGCGATTACTGCTGTCGCATAAATATGCATTGTATTGACCCCAAAAATGATTAAATTTCGAACTAGAAAGTGAAAAATAAAAACTTTTTCAAAAAAATGAAAACTTGTTTTTTTGCTTGTTGTTTTTGTTGACAGTTCAACAACATTCATTCCGATTTACGTACGTTATTTAGAAGATTTTTTTCGAACATAATCTAAATGAAGCAATGATTAAGCAATATCCCATGAATATCCCTCGGAATGATTCAGAATCTGATTGATAGTGTGTTACGCTCTATGGGTGCTGGCTCTCTCCATGAGCACTCTTCAATAGGTACTTATATAATACACATGTATATAAAACACATACATATTTTGACATATTTTTTACGTTTCTCTTCCAAACACTTTCGATAGCTTCATAATATTTTGGGCTCACTACGGTCGGGAAGCTAATGGTTTATAATATTTTGGGCTCACTGCTACGGTCGGGAAGCTAATGTACTGTAAAATACGTGCCAACGAATACTCACACATCCCGTAAAGAGGTAAAATAGAGGTATAAAGCAATATAATGTTATCGATTAAAAGTGTAGTGATGAAATATTTGGAATGGTCTGCTTCAACGTCTTTTGGCTGTGCCCAGGGCTCTATCTAGTGGTTATTTTGGCTCACAGTTCATTATGGCAGATGTAGCCTGCCAAGCCCTTCTTGATCTTTCCCGCTTTTTGAGCTGAAATATTTGGAGTGTGGTGTTACGAATTTTGACATCTGTCTATCAACAATCATTCTTGACATGTCATCATCATCGAGCATAATCAGGCCTCCTCTCTGTGAGAGATAATGGGCCATAATCCACCACGCGGGCCCAGTGCGGGTTGGTAGATGTCACATGTCTTCGAATTTTTTGTGCTCACGATGTTTTCCTTCACCATTTTGAGAGCAGTGGTATTGAAATAATTTACGCGAATTAAAGCGCTTGACTGGGTTCGAACCTACGATCTACATCTCGTAAGTCGCGGCCGCTACAACTGGGCCACCACTGCTCTCCATCATCATAATTAGTATCTCTGAATAGTAAAGTAAAGACGCTGTTTTCGCCTCTCTGTTTCTACGCTTACTTCTAAACCAAGCAACGGATTGTCATACGGTTTTCAATTCATTTAGAGAATTTTTGCTCAAATATAACAGATGCATATTAAAGTAGAGAAAAGCTAAGAGTTTCATATATTTGTAAGTCGTAAAAACATATTTTTTGGCGCGTCATCGTCATCAAAAACATAAAGTTGCTTTCCGAATCTGTCTGAATTACCGCTTAGATCTTCTAAGCTATACCATTGATTTTGATGACATTTATACTGGAAGGATTATATGCATAAACATTTATTTACAACTTACATAAAGAAATTCTCGATGGTTCGTCGGGTCGTAATAACCGCGCGAAGCAGGTAGTTAGTAGTTACGACCCGACTAGCGATAATACAGGGTAAATTTTTCGTCGGCTATACAAAAAAAAAAACTTTTCCGTACATTTTGACCGTGTATGTATTGCACGTTTTTATGAAACAGCAGGTTCTTTTTTGTATAACCGACGATTTTTTTTTACGCTAGGTGATCTAGAATGATAAATGCTGAATTCATGGTTACAGTTTGCGCACTGGTTAAAATTTTATCTTGTACTAGCTGTTGCCCACGGCTTGGCCCGGTAACGCACTACCGGGATGAAAACTATTATATGTGTTAATCCAGGTTATAAACTATCTGTGTGCCAAATTTTATTCAAATCCGTTCAGCCGTTTTTGCGTGAAAGAGTAACAAACAGCCATACATCTTCACAAACTTTCACATTTATAATATTTTAGTAGGATAACAGTTATCACCATGATGTCTCATTGGTCTAGTGGCTGCAAGCGCTACTACTAAGCATGAGGTCTATGCGTTCGAGACAAAACTTTAGTGTTTTTTTTTTGTATTACTCAGTAGCAAACTTCAGTGTTGACTTATGCCCAGTTGATGGCAATAGGCTCGCCTCTATTACATGGGACTTAAGCATAACTAAAGAAAACTCGGTGTACTTTAAGAAGGTACTTACATTTCTGCCCAACCGTTCGGGGAAATAAGGCGTGATGTTATTTTGTTAACACTATGTTAGGAGAACGGCCGGGGCTCATACTTAGCCGTAGACCATCCTATTAAGAAAACTTCCTCAGTTGAATTTGTTCCATTTTCCACCGCCGCTGTTTTATAATCCATAACTTCGATTGGTCCACCCCTCATCAGAGTTATGAATAAAACATTTGAATTCTTAATCAATTCTACATTTTATAACGGTTTGTTTTTAATGTTTGAGAATTTCATTACATTATTTTTCAAAAGTTATTGTAGTCGAGAAAAAATAACCAATTTCATTATAGAAAAGCTCTAAGACATTATAGCGCTTTTTACCAACTTGAAATAACAGTCGTCTCTCCAAAATCGATTCTCTATTCCCCAAAGCTACTCCCCAAAGTGGAGTAGATGTTAATTGAAGTGACATTGGAACTACCTATATGAACGCCTTTCAAAGTCTAAGATCTTACAGCGTAGGAATGTTTAGAATTGCTTTGCATTTCTTAGAAATATCGAAATATTCTGTTGCGCTTTGGGTGAATTTGAAAGAATAGCTACCTATAAAAAAATTTATGGTACAAGCAGTGGACATTTTTTATTGTTGTTTTTAATACAATATCGCATTGGGTCTAGTCTGTAGATATTTGTATGTTTGGAGTGAATAAATAAATAAATTTTGTATCCGAATCTCTTAGCTTCCACAGCTAATTTTAATTTCTAAATTGTTATTTTATTATTGTTTTAACTACGGACGCTTTTAATATGTACGTCTTTTTACGTCGTTCTCATATTGATAATTTCAACATAATGATGTAACCAACATTTTGTAACAATAACATGATTTTAAAATAGTGTCCATGGAGTTTCTTGCCCGTTCTTCTCCATAGGTACTTACCTACGCTTTGGAATGGGCAACCAGCTTCATCTTTCTAACTCACCGACCTTGACAATTCAAAAGTGCCTGTAATTGGTTTATTTGAAATAAATGCTTTGAGTTTGAGTTTGACTGCGCAACAGAAAATACAGCGTCTTGTATCTTTGTAGGTATCAATTCTGAGATGGAATTACATTAACTGCCACCAGCTGCATCAAACTGGTTGAAAAATTATCTTGATTTGAATTTGTTGAGGGTGCCCCGCCACTGCAGCGCCTCGGGCATGTTCGCGGAGGCGCGCACCGACTGCTTTCACGCGACCATGCGCAAGCGGTGCACGTGTCTGGTGCGCAGAGTACGGGGCAGCGCCAACACCGTCCTGGCGATGATCGCCAACAGAGTGGATTATCCTTGTGTCCGGCAATGCTGCAGCAGGCTTAGTGTTATCTTGTGAGTGTTCGCTTTGTTTTATTTTTATTTGTCTGTATTTGTTATTTTTTTTTTTTTTTTTTGTAAATACCATCTCGCAGTTGACCTTGAGAGGCCGTGACTGCTTAACCGGGCTTTCCTGTGAAGGGTTTTTAGTTAGACTAAAAGCCTCCAGCCAGGGCATAAAACCTACTTAACCTAAAGCGACTGCACGCTGATGTACGAACCTCGGCTCAGGGCGTTACTGGCGGTGGGGACAGGCTGGATCAAAGTATTTTCTTGATTATTATTCGGGGAATTTAAAGCTACTGGCTCAGCTGCGGCGCGGGCTGGCGCTCCAACGAGCAAGTCTGATCGTTACTCGGGGGTCTTCCCGGGGCGCGAGGACCTCGGCGGCGAGGTCGGAAGGACGGTCGTTTGTGTTTGTGTGCTGTACTGGTGGCCCTATTCTTTTCTTGGAGAACAGTAATGGGGTCATCTGGGTCGGAAAGGACATGTCTCGGCCGGCGGATTCTAGTGACTCTACTGGGGACATAACTAGCGGCCTTCACAATCAAGGGATTGCGATGTATCTCGGCTTTATCGAAGAAACGCTTCGAGTTGCGTTTCAGAAATTGAGCTATCGTGGGCAGTCTCAGACCGAGATGGAGGATCTCGTTCCGAACGTACCATGGGGAGCCTGTGGCATGGCGAAGGAAACGGTTTTGGAGGGACTGCATCCTATGGATGGATCGGGGTTGCTATACTTGTTATCCTGTCTGTATGCTTTATGTATGTCTGTATATGAGTCTTGTTGCTTGAATTAAACACATTTTATTTTATTTATTTATTTATTTTTTGCCTTTGCAATCGGAATTTTCCTAAAGGCCTATTTTATTTCTTTCATTATCGTGTAATGTTATGAGAAATCTCTTGCTTCTAAGCATGACTTTCTAATATCCCACTCATTGAGCATAATTAGCCTTTAATGTTGCCTAAATGTGTTTGGACAAAGGCTTCATCTCATCAAGAGAGAGTGAGCTATAATCCACCACGTGGGCCCAGTGCGTGTTGGTAGATGTCACATGTCTTCGAATTTTTGGTTCCAGAACATGCCCGTTTCCTCACGATATTTTCCTTCACCGTTTTGAGAGCCGTGATGATAAAATAATTAACACAAATTAAAGCGCTTGACTGGGTTCGACTCTACGACCTAAGACTCGTGACCACTGGGCCACCACTGCTCCTTACATTGTACACGTTATCTTAAAATAAAATTTACACTGATACTACTGAATAATTGTACTTAAATTAATTTACTTAATTGGCAAAAGCCTCTCACAAATACTTCACGCCAAATTGCAAAACAAACAGAAACTATATTATAACAATAGAACTATATATATTTAGACTTAGGTACCTACGATATTTGTATTTTATGTTTATAATTTACATACTCACTACTGTTCCGTGTGGTGCCGGACGTAAAAGAATAGTACCATCTCATTTCATCCCATGGGTGTCGAAGAAGGCGACTAGAGAATGGGCAGCAGCGTTCTAGCTATGCATTTTACCACCATACTGCCATCGCCAACCCGCCTGCCAAGCGTGGCGATTATGGAAAAACCCCCCTTTTGGGGAAGGCCTATGTCCAGCAGTCGACGTCTTTCGACTGAGATGATTTACATACTTACCTTCATGTTATTTTGTTAAATATTCAGTTTTGTTACCTTTTGTGTTTTTTTTTGTTTGTATTTTTAGTGCAATGTGACAAAATCTATTATTTTAATTTAATTTTATAACTTAATCTCAATTCTAATATTACAATAATTTCAAAATGTAATCGAATCGTTATTCACGTTCTTTGGTATTCGTAGCCTTTTAATAAGAATGTTGTGCACGAGCCTAAACAGTAGGTACTGAAGATTCGTCATCACCTAATGCTATCTTTGCATAAGTCATTATAGGCACACCGCCTTGCATAATAAATAAATAAAAAAAACTAAAATTGTAACAACTTGCACACTATTGTGACCGACTTACTAATAAAGACTATGTCATTCGTAGATCTATGACAGTCGTTACGTAGTAATCAGAATCCCAAAAGACTGACAATGATTACCACGAGTTACCGTGTTGCCAAGTAACTGACTTGTGAATCGTACCTACGGGTACGTCTGTTATTATTTAACCATGAAACCCTTTGAGAGAAACGACCTAAAACCAAGAAACAACAAGGAACAGGCTCCTATTACGTTATCGGATGCTGAACACTATACATCATAATCTAACGAAAGTAGGCATGTGTAATTTATCTGTTAAAAGATAGTGGAGGCGTTTATCATACGTTAGCCTTTGAACGAAGTTATATTGTGTATCAGAAGGGTGTGGTCATATTATTTAAGGGTGTGGCACTGAACACCAAATTGAACAAGCTTCTTTATAGAACTAACATCGTAATCGCGAGAAAACGATCAGATGTCCCATAAAAAAAAAAAACTTTAATACCTTCTCGGGCCAAATGTATAAATGACTAGCAGCGCTCCGCGGTTCCCATGGGAATACTGGGATAAAATAAAGCCTATGTCACCCGGGGATAGTTACACTATCCCCGGGTGACATAGGCTTTATTTTAGCTTCCCAACAGTGATTTTTTTTTTCCAATCGGTTTAGTAGTTTCGGAGCAAGCAAACAAACAAACAATCAAATCTTTCCTCTTTAATAATATAATAGTATAGAAGATATATAAATGTAGCGCATCACTTACGTCTAGACTCATTTCGCTATTTTTATTTTAAAATGTCTGTTACAGTCCTAGTTCAGTTTTTATGGAAAGAATATTTTCCCTGAACTCGAAATTTTTGGAAAATTCTGGACGTCGTTTTGTGTCAGGAATTTTTGTATGAACTCAAGACTCGAGATTCAAGGTCAGGACAATGTCTGTCGGGTCAGGAAGTTATGAAATAAATATCCTGCCCTTTTCGATTCTACCACAATTGAAACACGTTATGATGGTCATAAATCACACGCATCTAGCCACTGGAGCGCCTTTGCAACCTGTAATATGCAGGGTAAGTTTTTATCCAGTGCGCAAACTGTAACCATGAATTCAGCATACCATTCTAGAACTCCTAGCGCAGAAATTTTTCGCCGGAAATAAAATAAAAATCAGCTGTTTCATAGAAAAGTGCAATACCTACGCGGTCAAAATGTATGGAACAGCTGATATTTTTTTTGTATAACCGGCGAAAATTTTCTGCGGTAAGGGGTCTAGAATGATATGCTGAATTCATGGTTACAATTTGCGCACTGGATAAAAACTTATCCTGTATAGGTTTTTATATAAACCTACTTCAGGTACAGCTACTCCTTGTTCGTGCAACACCTTCTATCAAACATTAGCAATGTACAGACGCCAGCACATCAAGCTACCCCAATCTGTCAAATTTCTTTTATAGATTTTCAACTTTACGACCTATGCATAAGGTTCATGTTCAATTGGGAAAATTTGACAGTTTGGAGTAGCTTGATGTGCTGGCGTCTGTACATGACTTGTGTAGAGAAAATAAACGAATTATATTAACCACAAACCCCACATGACACGAAACATCAACAACAACAACTTAATACATTATTTTAAAAACTTAAATCGGCAAACTATAATTCCAACTCCGTCCTCGTTTTCATTTTTTCTCCACCTGGTGTTTCTAAGTTGCCCGCTGTCCGGTAAGGACCAAGCCCAAGTCGACGGCGCGTTGTGTTCCACGCGCGCCTCAAAGAGATGTCAGCACAAAAATGATGGGGCCCGCAAGGGCCGATGCCTGCCAGGGGTGCGGGTTTGTTTGAAAGAGATACCACAGCCCCTGGCATACGGGCTACTGAAGGAACACGGGTGGGTTTTAGTCAGTAGAAGTCTGACACGCCCTCCTGCTCCACCCAGAGCGGGAGAAGTTATTTGATGATTTCCCAACCAAAATAAAAAAAAGTTGCTACTTCTTAATTTAAGTCTGAACATCAGAACTTGGTAAACGCCTTGTAACCACCTCACTTATGTAGCATCAAGTAAAATAGTTCTCCAACTTTGTGCTCGCCAAAGTATTTCGGTAATTTCAGTTGTTTGACTTTCATATAGACGTGCCCTTTAGAAATGCCAGCGTTTATGAAAGTTTGTACATGTCTGGGCAAGTTTTGTCACTTGTCCAGCGCTTTTGGATGAGAATTCCAATTATTATACATAGCAGATGATGTTTCATATTGTGGGTAGTTTTCGTTCAATTATTCACAACTACATACTTACTCTATTTTGACAGAATGAGTAGACATTTCTTTTATTTATTTCTTTCTTTATGTGACCTTGTCCCGTCAGCAAGATAAGTACATAATATGACTTTAGGCTCTTTTGGTGCACTATGTTTTGCTGGCATCCATGTCATGCAACACACCTGGGGATGTATGATAGTACTTAGTCCTTCCTCATCATCACCATTTCAGACGAAAGATATTCTTATCCACAAGTCATAAGCCTCCCCTAAGCGCCACTTAATCAACCAACCGATCTTCTGAACCTCGGTCCTCATTTCGTAGTGCTTTCCAGAAGGCCTAGACAAACTTACATTCTATCAGCAATAATGATGAAGGATCAGTTAAAAATGATTAGGGGTAATGAGGGACAGGGTGTAAAATTCACTCAACCTTTATTGAATAGGGACGATCCTCGGTTACTGTGTCTGGTGGGAAACTGCCCAACGATTGATGTCGGGAGGTTGTACATATGCAAGTTGCGGGACAAACTCTGCTTACGCGATGAGGGCTTTTGTGTGACGTCAGGGTGATGTGTAGTTCGCATATCGCGAAGTAGGTGCCGCTACAAATGTAGTATAGCTTATGTCAATCCTGTTGAAAGTCGTTGTAGAAATACGAAACGCTTTAAAAGCGATTACCATTTGTTCTACTGCTTGCCCTCAGAACAAAATCTGCACTTTATATTCGTAACATTCTGTCAATCAGAATCTGAACTCAATTAAAGGAAAATGATGAATCCATTGCTTCTTATTTTCGAAAAATGTATCTACTCAACGACGTAAATAACGCAATGGATTTTGTTTTGAAATTACCGCCAAAACGCTCCTTACGATTACTTTTTATCACGTGACATCGTGACGTCAGCTTTATGTAAACAGCACCAGTACAAATACTTAGTTTGGCGCAGTTTTAGAAGTATTTGTGCACAGAGGCACCGCACACCAGTGATTACACTTTCTATCCATAAAAATCTTGTTAATTATAAACACGACACACACTTGTTTACTTACTAACTACTTTAGTTTACACAAAGTTGACGTCACGTGATAAAAAGTCATCCTAAGGAGAGTTTTGGCGGTAAATTCAAAACAACGAAAAATAAATTTGGTTTAAATCGTTTGTAATTGAGAAAATGGATATTTGACTTTTATTTTTCAGTTACATATTTCGTACCAATCTTCAAATTAGAATAGTTTTTAATAAATTGGAAAATACCCTATTGGGGCCGTTATCACTTGGCCACCATTGCTCACCAATTTACCAGTAGCTCTGCTAACCCGATACTTCTACACAATCCATTGTGCACAAGTTCTACACAGAAAACATTTCAACAACTCTTTTGAACCCTCGTAAATACGCTGTTTAGGCAACCATTATGCCTCTCGGCAAACAAATACGACAGCCGTATTTGTCAACACCGCTTCAGTTATCTTTTATTGTGAAAATGGTGTCAGGGTGTCAGGCACCGCCTGCTGTCATGTTTGGTGGGAGTTCTCCACGTGGTATGAATAATATATCGAGTTGGTCTGAGCAGGATAGTGCGTAAAAGTGATAGGATAGTACTGGACATAATACATGATAGTTCGGTTTTTCCAAACTTTTGTGTCTTGTGTTAGCTTTATTGTTATCGATACCTAGTGTTTTCTTGGAAGATGAGATTTGAAACATCTATATATATAAAAGAAAGTCGTGTTAGTTACACTATTTATAAGTCAAGAACGGCTGAACCGATTTGGCTGAAAATTGGTGGGGAGGTAGCTTAGAACCAGGAGACGGATATAGGATACTTTTTATATATTTTTATCCCGGTATTAGGTAGGGTAGCGTAGGTAGGGTAGGTAGGATAGTGTAGACTATGGTAGGGTAGTGTAGGGTAGCGTAGGTAGGTAGGGTAGGGCAGGATAGTGTAGTGTAGTGTAGGGTAGGATAGTGTAGGGTAGGGTAGGGTAGCGTAGGTAGGTAGGGTAGAATGGTGTAGGGTAGGGTAGGGTAGTGTAGATTAGGTAGGGTAGGGTAGCATAGATAGAGTAGGTAGGGTAGGTAGGGTGTGGATTTTGTATGAATGACTTTTGGATGGACAGGACAATGTCTGTCGGGACAGCTAGTTTTAAATAAAAGTAATTAGGTAGTGGATAATGTTGGTAGTAGTATAATAAGTGTTTTGTTATTGTAAGATATTATGTTTAACATTTAATTTTACTCCTGTTTTTTTATCCTGAAGTAAAATAAAATAAAAGAGGAACTATGGTTTTCTTGTCCATTCTTCTCCATACGAACTTTTGGGAAGGGGCAATTAGAATTATATCTATTTTTAACTTAGATAAAAAAAAAGAGAAAGTTCTCAATTCAGATAAGTATATTTTTCTTGTTAATGAAATGGGAACTTTTAATAGTAAGTAAGATTTAAATTAACATCTAATAAATAAAAAACACATGTAATATTAACTTAACTAATCCTATTCACAAATTAAAAAATGGCGTCAAAAAATTCATCCTCATCGCCGTCGACTGGTAATGTTCCCAAGAGACTGGCAGCATTACCACGTTGTATGGCAATGCTTAGCCGCTGGCCAAGGTAGACATCTGCAGCCCTTGGGTCACGGGAAGTGTCAACCAGCCTTTTCGAGATTTCCTTAATGAAATTGTAAGAAATCGAAAGTGTGAATATAGCCTACTCGAAACAAATGATTTGACTTTAACAGATTAACGGCCAGTTTCTTCATCAAAAGTAACAGCCAAAGTAACGACACAAAGTTAAAGTAACGGTTAAATTTGTTTCTTCACGATTTTAGCTGTTGCTTTAACTGCTACTTTTGCCTCTAACTTTTACTGCTCATTAAGCTGATGTGAAAGCTAAAGTAATTATAATTTCGTCAAAGTTGTACTGTTGTAAGAGTTATTCAGGGTCTGTTTGAGCTGTTGGCTTACAGAAATCATTGGCATTTATCTGTAAAATGACTAGTAACCTAGATTTAACTGTTTTGTGTAAAATGGCATCAAGATCGCCCAGTGTTCATCAGACGATAAACTGATCGTGCGTGATTAACGCATAGGCGTAAAAGATTTTAGTAATCGCAAGGATAATAATGTATGGGGCGTTAAAAAAGTATTAAAATTGTAAATAATAAAACAACATATGGATTGAATATCTAGGTACTTATAGTAAATAGCTCAATACGCTAAGCTAGCTACCAAGATAAAAATAAGTTTAGGGATCTTTTTTGTAACAAATGTTACTATAATAATAATAAAAAAGCATTATGCACTTAAACTTTTACTAAACGTATAACATGTAATATTTAAAAAATAAAATCAGATTAAAAAGAATTACTTTTTTCTTCAAATATTTCCAAAATGTAAAAAAAAAACTCGAAGCCAGCTCAAAGTCTTAAAATAATAATATGTACAAACAAAAAAATGTATTACATATTCATTGGAATACTCTATTTCAATCCAAGTTCAATAAAAACAGTACAGTACAAAGAAAGTCATAGAAGAACATTCACTTTGTCATCTGGGACCACTTGACAGTGAAATTGTGGCTGGCACTGCCATGTGTAAAAAAATCTCCCCACGCGTTTTTGTGGGAATTACGACGTTTGTGTAATGGCAACTCCTTTGACTTTTACTTTAGCTGTTACTTGAATGAAGAAACACATTCGCCGTAGTATCAGTAAAGGTTAAGTAAAAGTCAATGCTTTTACTGATTACTTTAGTTGTTGATGAAGAAACTGGCCGGTAGTGATTAAAAATCACTTCATATACCTATACGACGAACAATACCTATTTGTTTTCTTCAAGCATGATTTCGTGAGTTTGATGTCTTAATTTACCATTGCATATTTTCCTGAAAACTTTCAACCGTGGAAAAGTATACCCTTGGACAAACTCTGCCTAAAAGTACCCATACATTCTGAAAACAATATCGAAAACAAATTAATACTTGGTAATACTAAAGTTATATTATTTATTTAATAAAATTTTATAGATTTAAAGGGCTCCTTTCTTGTAATAAAAATACCTCACTCAAGTCCAATCTAGAACATCCTAGATCTAGACTAAGAAAAGTCTACGGCGAGCAATAAATAACATTTTTATTTATTTCTGCCCATCCCTTGTCCCTGTAGATTATTTTATCAGGCGCACCCATATCATGACGGGTCACGTCTTTATGAAAATGCCTGACATAAACAGCTCTGACCTTTATCGATTTAGTCCTTCTGTGTATCTTTATAATAATATATTTATACGTAAGAGCTGCAGGAGTCCGCTAGATTTGGCACAAAACCGATCGAAGTGGCGGAGCTTAGGGGAGGCCTATGTCCAACAGTGGACGACTTTCGGCTGAAATGATGATGACGATGATGATCTATACGGAAAATATTTTTGAAATTTCTCTTCAGTCTGATCCAGTCTGTCCCATGCTGCCCTCTGCCAGTGATGCCCTGAGCCGAAGTTTGCCGCTATAGTTTGAAGTTTCAAACCCCTGGCTGGAGACCTTATTTTATTAAGGTGGTCACAGGCAAGTCCGGTTAAGCAACAGACTACCTCATAGGTTGACTTCGTTTTTAGTGATTTTTTAACCGACGAAAAAACGAAGGAGGTTCTCAAGTCGACGCGGATATTTTTTTTTTTAAGTATGACTACGCATAACTTTTTCCAGAGTAGTCCGATTTTGATAATTCTTTTTTTTTATTGGAAAGGGTATACCCCAAAGTTCGTCCCATATAAATTTCGAAGAATAATTCCAACCCTAAGGGTAGGAAAACAGGGGATGATTGATTGTTTACTCACAGATTTTAATACTGAGTTGTGTATTACAAAAAGTAATCAATAATTAAGCATGTAGTAATTAGTAGATTATAGCCACAAAAAACTATAAAATAAAAACTTTTTACAAAACTTAGTTACTGGGGTTAGACAAAGCAGGTTTATTATTTTTTACTTTTCGGTTTTTCGGCGGTTTCATTTTTTTGTTAAAAAGTTTTTTTTAATAACAACTCGCAGATGTCATAAAAAAATCTCACTAGCAGCCAGCTGGCTTAGCATGACGCTTTGTATTTCTAGAATAAACAGTGCTTTTTCACTACAAAGTGACATTTCGTTCCTACATTTTTGTTATCGCACCGTAGTTATCCTTCTACAATCTGTCATTTAGTCTTTCGTTTCTAACGATATTTGTCTAGGTCCTTATAAATGTAGACTACTTCAGAAGAATATTTCTTCCCAAACTGTCAAAATCACAAGACCGGTCGAAGTGGAGGAGCCTGGGGGAGGCCTATGTCCAGCAGTGGACGTCTTTCGGCTGAGACTGGCAACAAAACTCTATACTCGATGGCCACAAAGTATATACGATTATCTACAAAATCATGATTCGTTTAGAACGCATAACTGTGATAATGAATAGAAAAACATAGCTATCATATCCTATTACATCATTTATTTATTAGTCATGTCTATTCTTCCGTCGACAAATCGGTGCTCGTGCTAAGCCTGCAGGAGTCTGGAATAGCAATAAGCTCACCATTACACGGGACCTAAACACAACTGGCGAAATTTGGGTATACTATATAGGTTCTTTGCATAAGACGACCTTATGTTGTACCGCATTCGAACAGTCAAGCTAATTTAGAAGCAGAATATAGAAAAAACAGCAGACGAGGGATTGGGATGACAGGCCGAAGAAAGAAGTTAAAATATAAAATGTGTCACGTTTTCGAGTAATAATTTGCTATATTCTCTACAAAATGTGTTTTATTAATCGATCCCGGTACAGAGAGGCTTTGAGACCTCTGCCCTAGCCTTCAGGGAAACAAGGCATGATGTTTCGATAACTTTTTTTGTAATGGGTATAAAATGTTAAACTCGCGTCAGGTCACGTGTCCTGATCGAAAATTCGTAAGACGGATGGCGGCGCAAGGCGCTTGCGCGAATGTTCGTGTGTGTTTATGTTACACCGTGCCACGCGCATCCATGGATGGCGACAGCTGATGGCTTGATTTTTCTGAGAGATAAACTTTTTAATTTGTCATGTTTGAGTACGATAGCGCAATATAGTTATTTATGATACTAGTGCGGTAAGTTGGTTTTTACAAACGAGTTGACAAATGTAAGCCCGAGACGTAGTCGAGGGCTTACCATAGTCGCAAGTTTGTAAAAACCAATTTCTGCACGTGTGTCATACAATGTTTTTCAACACATTTTCGAGAAAACAGTATAATATGTAATTAAACAAACCTATACATCATTAAATAGCGCTCTCCAATTTTGGCGGCTAGAGACCGTTTCCTGCAATTTGCGCCTCATTCAAAATATCAGGTGGAGTAGATTCCATATTAATATCAGTTTCCTCGCTTGAACTCATAATAAAAGTTTGTTTATAAATATCAGTCGGAAACTCGCAACAATCTTTGACGTTTCTAATATGAAAATGGCGCGAATTTACAAATGGCGCCACATGCCCGTGGTGAAAATTAGAACTACATCTTTCATCTCATTTACTCTTTATTATTAAAGTGAGACAAACGTATTGAGCAAAATCGTTTCCAAGGAGGTTCGATCAGTCAGCTTATTTATTCTCGTAATGTGAAACTCCTTGGACGAAATTCTTATAATATTTTATGGAAATTAAAAAAAAAACCGTAAAGAATACGCACGGTGCCATACAACGAGGTATGCGGTAAAATAGGTACTTAGGTGAGAGTACCTATTTTACCGCACGTTCCGTTGTATTAGTGCGTAATTTTTAACTTTCGAACCATGTATGCAGGCATCGTAAATGCAGTTTTTGAGCAAATGTGTTGAAAAATAAATATTGTATTCTACCACATGAATGATAGTACTTTTATACTGATCATTAAAGCAATTCGTGCAAAATTATTTCCTAACCATTCCAAAATATCAAAACTGCACAACGTTAATATTCAAGTTTTCACTTCTGCCGGCACTCCCGGAGTGCAAACCGTCGTTTTTTTTTTTCATTCTGTTTAGCACGGGTTACATCGACGCGCGACGAGCAAACTGTAACTATGAAACTCAGCACATGCTTCTAGACCCCACGAGGTTAAATTAGTGCAATACCTACGCAGTCAAAATGTATGGAGCAGCATTTGTTTCTTTTAATAACAGACATTTTTTTTTTTTTTGCGCCGTGAGATTCAAAAGGTTGTACTGAAACCACGGTATACAAGGTGAATTTTTTGCCAACGTTTAAATTTTTCAGGGTCATAGTACCCGTGAAATTGAACAACTTTCTCCAAGAAACATGGGTCGAAATATGAAAAAAATATAGGACTTCCCATACAAAATTGATCAGCTGACTATTGATTTTGCATGGAAGGTCCGATTTATCTCTTCTGTTAACAATTCCCATACAATTTTACAATCACTAAGGTTGAAAGTAATGTAACTCTCACATACACAAATAAACCTTGTCGTTTTATGACGTGTTGGTGACATTTGACCTTCGGTTGATAACACACACACAACACACAGACAGGGAGAACAAGGGCTAATTTAAGAATATTATTGAAATGGACACAATTCCTACATACGAAAGAATTCAGCGTCAAATATAACGCAATAAATTATTCAGATGGCGACCCTTTTACATGTCAAAGGTAAATTAATGTAGTATCAGGCGTTTTGTAAACAAAACTGTGAAATGTATAGGTTTCATAATTGTCTCTGTTTATACGTTTAATCAAGGTATGGTCACAAAAAGCGATGACATTTCACGTTTTGTTATTGTTTATAGGAATAATGAGTGAATCTCTAATTATGTTAAGATATATGAAGAGAAAAATTTAATAAAAAGAAAAAGTTTTTCCAAAAATCTATTTCCGGAAAAACACTACAAAGTGAAGTCGGTGACTTTGAATATGTATTTTAATTTTTTGTCACCGCCTTCCGAAATTAAAGTTATTTTTAGGTTTAGTTAGTTTCCGGAAGTCGGTTTTGTTTTTGGAAAATGTTTTTATTTTTCACTTTTTAGTTATAGTACCTACACCACACCAATTAGAAATTTCATCATAATTGGGGCAAAACAATGCATATTTAAGCGATAGCAGCAATTGCGGTTGATTTGCTGCCATTTTTTGAAGAGTTCCGTTGTCTGTCTCCGAAATCCGCATCCTCAGATCTATATAAAATTTAAATTGGACCATTTCGGAATAAACCCCTTTCGAACAAAAAAACAATTTTGCAAATCCGTTTATACAAGACGGAGTTATGCCCGAACATACATAAAATATATATATATAAACAAGTCGTTTTTTTTTTTTAAATAAGATAATTGTTAGATAAAAAACACAAGTTTATGGCACCAAAAGAAAAATTAAACGTTAACTTGTATTTTCAAAATCTCTTCATTTGGTTTCTTCTGCAGCGTTGGTAATTATAGAAGAGTGAAAAAAAATATACCAACACGAATAAAAATAGGTCGCCATTTTCCATGAGTGAGAAAGTGGTGGTCCAGTAGTAACGGCCGCGAGTTCTACGATCTACAACCTGTAAGTTCGAACCCAGACAGGCGCTTTCAATTATTTCATCATCGCTCTTAAAACGGTGATCAGTGTTAAATAATTATTGTATGTAAAATGTTGTAAAACATTTTAAAAGAGTAATGTAACAATTCTACTTAATTCTAAGTAGTATTTTTTAAAGCAGCAGTGTTCTCTATGCATTTTAACACCACGATCGCCAACCCGCTTCCTAAGTTTGGCGATTATGTAAATAACCCCCCCTTTGATGTCCAGCAGCGGGCGAGTTTCGGCTGAAAAATTATGATTTTTTAAAATAGTTAATTTATATTTTAAATCTAGTTTAAAAGAGTAAATATTTTTTTCCGTTTAAATTTAAATGTTGACGTTCTAAAGTGCCTTTTAAGTGCCTATTTGAAATAAATAGTTTGACTTTGTGAAAGAAACTTCGTGAGGAAACCGGCACGTCCTAGACTCAAAAAACTGAAGACATGTGACATTTATCAACTCGCACTGGGCCCGCGTGGTGGATGACAGCCCATTCGCTCTTACTGGGAGAATGACTGTGTCCCAGCAGTGGGAACATTATAGGCTGATTATTCGTAATTTTCAAACCCCACTGAAGAGCCAGACTTCCTATTCAATAGGGCACCAACAATATCTCACTCTAAACGCTTAATACACAACACTAACTAATTCAAGGAGCCATGCATCATTCAGACGTCAGAACATATCAGTCACAGATGTACACATATTACGAAAGCTAGCATTACAAGACGATTTAATTAAACGTGACTGTTGTGTATTACATAACAGCTTATAGTTAATTGTTTTTCTACCTACGGAAAATATTAAGCTGATATTCTAAAAATTATAGACCTTATGACCTTATGATGATTATAGACCCGATGCTCGCAATAACTAAGTAACGGTACCCTGACTAAATAGTTTAAGAATAGAACTGTGACGAAACGCGCGCGAGCCGAGCGAGCGAAATGAGCATTGCCATGGGCAGCGGCCGGCGCCGGCGGCAAGAGAGTGCTACATCCGAGTTGGTCGCAGTTTTGTAACATTTTTATGAGCGCAAAATTGAAAGACATGCGTTTTACTCCAGGACAAAGATCTCTTTGTTGTATAGAGAAGGAATGGGAATGATCATCACACTTGCTCACAGGGATCTGGCGATATAATGACCATACAACCATGTAATAAGTGTCTTCACCTTCTATAAAGGGTACATTTTTATCCAGTGCGCAAACTGTAACCATGAATTCAGCATATCATTCTAGACCCCTAGAGTAGCAATTTTTTTGTCGGTCAGAGGAAAAAAAAAACAGCTGACCCATACATTTTTATCGCGTAGGTTTTTTTGTTTGCACTTTTGCACTTTTCTATAAAACAGCTGATTTCTGCGCTGAGGGGTCTAGGATGATATGCTGAATTCATGGTTACCTACAGTTTGCGCACTGGTAAAAAATTTAGGTATCCTGTGATTTCAGGTTTTGGGTGCGGTGCAGTGTTATTGAGTTTTACCATCAGGAATTTCTCAGAAGCCCGGAGTCTGGGTTTGGCCCTGTAGGTGGCAATAGGCTGGCCCACATTACATGGGACTTAACTGGCGAATTGTGGGTGTACTATAGATACACCCCTGTCTGACCCTTCGGGGAATGCAGGCGTGATGTTACCTTGAGAATATTGGTTGTAGTCTTCCTTGAACATCCTAACGTGACATTAAATAAAAAATAAAAATTATATAAATTAAATATTATGAAAAAAAATCCCCAGGAGAGTTTCAAAATAATTCAAAGTGGTCATCACCACATCTGAATAGCTTAATCAGCCAATAATGTTCGCACTGCTAGGACACTCGGTGAGAGGGAGTGGGCCATAATCCACCACGCGGGCCCAGTGCGATATCAGTCAATACTGGCCCATAGCTGGGCAAAAGATTTTCTATTCAATTTATCACATCCATCCATCCGTTTGTGGTGACGTAGACGAATTATCATCTCTATGTTCAAGATTAAATTATAAAAATGCTGGGGAGTTTGTTTGCGCCACTTATTCTTCTCGGCTAAAGTACTAGGAAGTGGTGAAGAGTAGTCGGTTTGGGGGACTGTCTTGTGTAATTTTGACGGTAGAAAAGTACAGTTTTTTTTTTGGTTCATCAAATAACTTCTCCCGCTCTGGGTGGAGCAGAAGGGCGTGTCAGTCTTTTACTGAGTAAAACCCACCCGTGTTCCCTCAGTAGCCTGTATGCCAGGGGCGGCGGTATCTCTTTCGAACGAATCCGCACCCCTGGCAGAGAAAAGTACTGATTGACTTTTGATTTTGAACTTAGGCGTTAAAAAGTCTCATTGACACATTAACCACGTTCTACCCTAGAAGCTTGACCCTTAGCATATGCGACACGACACCACTATTCTAGTGTTATGACAGATAAGTTCACCAGAAAACAATGTATGCCTTTACAAGTCCATTAAATCCTTTGTTTCATTTTTACATAAAGCGGAAAGGAGGAAGCGTGTTGTCGGTTCTATATACGTATGCCTCGACAAAAAATAGGCCAAGGTAGCGCCTACTACAATACATGAGGATGTAGGTATGAAAGATGGCTAGATTACGTCAAGGCGATGACCAACAGAATTCTATAGACTTTTTACCAGCCCTGCAAAAGTCTAGAGAATTCTTTTGTAAGTGAGTAAAAATTGGAACCACCAATCCATGTGTCAAGGGCAGTAACTTCTTCTGCTTAGCCTTTTCCCAACTATGTTAGGGTCGGCTTCCAGTCTGACCGAATGCAGCTGAATACTAGTATTTTACATAGAGTGACTTCCTATCTCACCTTTCTGGCATCCACAACGTAGTTTAAGGAATAACATAAAAAACGTGACAATGAGGGTTTTCTGGCAGCACTGACACATCAGGTCCGGGCACCTGTCAAGTGTCAAAGCGCCTACAGACTGAATAGTGAACGAATGAATAAAACGAATGACATCAAATATTTTAAGTTCATGTCGAACTGGAAGACCTCTTGTCATAGTGGCGCCAACTGGTGGCTTGAATATTCAAGAACACCCTTATTGGCTAATTTGTATTTCTGGGGTTGTCGATTTGCCCACAAATTAATTAAGTGCGTGCGAGATGCCTATTGAAAATAATATTAAAGTATTTATGTAAAAGTGTCGATTCGGGCGAGTAATGCAAAGCTACTAATAAGCCATTTCATCAGCTTTCTACGTCAATACGCCCTTACTCACCATTTACTTATGTTTGCTTTTCCCCATAAAATACACGACTGAATTTCATTAGTGACGGGTGTTTATCAATATTTTTTTTTTTTTTAAAACATGTACGGAATTTAGAATAGAATTTTATCGCAAATTTCTGTCATAATACGTCCTCACATTGCTCAGTGCTATAGCTCAGAGCCTTTTTAATATCACCCCACCCTGACATTTAACTTTCGACCTTCCTGTTGCTGTTTTAAGGTACAAAACGTTTGTATTCAAAACATAAACAGAAAGGCCGTAACTTTCCTTTGTTAGGGAAATGTACACATTCTTGACCTCCACTGAAGGAATGTAAACTACAATGCTTTAATATTACACAAATACTAGCTTTTGCTTTGATTCCTCTTCTACGTAAATGTTGGAATGTTATTTTCCGGTCATTTGGTTGTCAAAGTAAGCTATAATGGCAGCATAGGATTTTTATTTCGCTACCATTTTGTTAAAAGAATATTGGTTTTAGTCTTCCTTGAACATCCTAATTTGATATTATGATGAAATAAATTGTCTAGGACAGTTTGAAAATAATTCGAAGTGGTGATCGTCTCTACGGTTTTATTCCCACTGCTGGGACATAGGCCTCCTCTCGATGAGAGAGATTGGGCCGTAATCCACTACGCGAGCCCAGTGCGGGTTGGTAACCACTCACTTTCAGGCTCTGATATTGCCAACAGAAGACTTAACTTCATACCTTTAGCCTCCACCTACAATTTTAACGTTAGCCATGCCATGGTTACGGTCACTTGATAATGATGGCTTCTAACTGATTTTGGCCACAGCGGTAGCATTCTCTGGCATCTTCAAGACCCCCGTTCCTCGGAAAGCATGTTAAGCCGTTGGTTCCGGCTGTCATTTGTGGATCTTTGATAGTCGTTACGGGTTGGTAGAAGCCCGAAAGTTTGACAACCAGTCTTACCAAGGGGTATCGTATTACCCAATAACTGGGTTATAGAGGTCAGATAGGCAGTAGTAGCTCGATGTAAAATACAGGTATTCAGCTACATCCGGTTAGACTGGAAGCCGATCACAACATAGTTGGGAAAAGGATAGGCAGATGATGACAGGGTGGCAGGGACATTGAAGCGAAAACTGAAGCCATGAATTCAGCACGTGATTCTGGAGGGTGTTCTATGCCAAATCGAATACCAAATAATCTAATTTCAATTGATCGACCACCATATATATAAAAAAATCGAACGTCTAAATACTCGAAAGTTCATAACATCGAATGGTTAATAAATCGAACAATTATATACGGTCGCGGTCAAGAGTCCATTCTCATTGCTATGACTCGCGGTCCAGGCCGTACCTACAGCTGTGTGTATAAGTGATGTAACCAGACCGCACACCACAGTAGGTACTCACACACCACTGTCGTCGAAAGATACAAAAAACATACCGTCGCACAGAGTACTATGTCTCTGTCTGTACTGTGTTACGTAGTAACTACGTATGACCTTGGTCGGTTCATACGATCGCTAAAATTCACGTTCTAATATCAAGTATCGGTAGCTCGCAGCGTATTGTCATTGATTAAGAAACACAAAAGTCTGGGTTCAAATCTCCCGAAGAGACTTTTATTTTTCTTTTCAACAATTTCATCAGTTCTTTTATTATTAGTTATACGATAATGTTTTTTTTAAATTACTTAAATTATTATTTAAACAAAGGATTAAGAAGATTATGTGATTACAAAATGTTTATTCGTTATAATTTTATGAAGTAGGTATAAAAATAACTACTAATAACTTCTTGTTAACAGTTTATTTTCTCATAAAGAACAATTATTAAAGTAAAGGAGCTAATTGGTGAACCATGATAATCAGGCTATTGTATCTTAGTAATATAATAATATTGTGCTGTAATTACTACAATGTGCGGTACTCTAAAGAAATCACATTTTTCTACGCAAATCTACCCACGTAAAAATAACAAATGCAGACAAGTTGTCACAATACAATTAAATGACTCAGTAGTACTACTATTGGAATAAATCTACTGCGAGTGAGTTAGTTCTCTCAAACCTCAAAGTTAACAAATTGTATTTAATAGGACTTATCGAAGTTATAGCTTAAGTAATCATTTTCATTACGAAAAGAAAATTGAAACTAAACCTCGAAATAATCCATATTACGGATATGACACAATATTATGTGAATATTACTAAAATCAATAAAAGTCAATAATAATAAATATTTCTAATTTATATCTTAATGTTAATGTTTATGTTTTTTGAGCTGGTTTTCCATGATGCAAACCTTCTGCGAGGAGTGCACAGCGCACTATGAATAATTTGGCAAAATGTCTTGTCTTTTTGAAACCACTTGTGCTGTCGCTTTCTTTTATAAGCTGGGGTCTTCCACTTTGCTTTCGACGGGCAAGGCTACCCCCTTCCTCATATCTTTTCATCCACTGACTCACAGTATTTCACTAAAACAAAAAAGGGGTACTGTTAGGCTACTAAACAAAATACATACTAATATGTATTACTATTTAGAAACAAAATTATTTGAAATATAAATTTCACATAAATATTTAATCTAGGAAATATTTACTTTGAAATTTTATATTTTTCTCTTATTTAGACGTTATGATATTAATAAAACGTTTAAAAATTACTACAAGGATCAGCAGTTATACTTTAAATAAGTGCTTAATAAAATAATTAAATCATAATACTCACACTCAGGCCGGTTTCATCAGTTATTTGTGATATTTAAATCCGCTCTTATGCAGCGCAATAATATTCGCTTTCATTTCTATTATTCAATTTGCTTACATTTTAAAATGAACTAGAAGACCGCTAATAGATTAAACACACGTCACTAGCACACAATAACAACCAACACCGTTCTATGTGTCACGTCGAATGAGTCGTAAGTTAACTATCATTTAAATTTCTTTAGGTTTCTGTGGGTATATTGATAAAGTTTTACGAGTTTAGTGAACAAGACGAATAGAACAAGAAACTATAGTCAAAAGCGATTTTTAAAACAATAAAAAGGCTAGCACACCGCGCGTGGGATTCGAACCCGAGACTCGTTGCGCACGATGGCGCTAATCCAAGTTCAGGAACCACTAAGCTATCACGTCATTTACTTTAACGGTTGAATTTATGGAATACAATCATTTGTAGACGTATGAGAGTGTGTGTGTCTACAGTATAGAAATTACTTAATATAAGAAGGTCGTAAGTTAAACCGTAGTGTCGATCTATTACTTTTTGAGATTGGTACTCCGCTTTTGGATCCTACTGTACATTGTACACTCAATACATAGAGTGTTCAAAATATCGAATAATGTTTGTTTGATCGAGCGTTCGACGCATCGCATATTCATTCTATCGAAATATCAATATACTGTATGGAGAGCCCTGCGTTAAAAAAAAATCGACGGTTATTAAAAACCGGCGAAAGTTTTCAACGCAGGGGCGCGCCAGAATCAAGTACTGATGTCTCCCTGCCACCCTTAAATACCTTACAAAGTCAGTTTAGTCGCTAAACTCCGACCACAAAACGGACACGTTGGTATACACCATTAATGTCGTTATAAGTTGTTGGTGTAAAAGGTATCGTTGGCATCACAAGCAACTTTTAAACCCAAAGGGCGATAAATTATGCTCTCACAGTGATAAAAACCTTCAAACTACGCATTAATATGTAAAAACCGATGCTGTCATAACCGAGTGACTTTTAAAAACATAATTCATGAGTCAACATCGTGTGCGAAGTTTTCTAAAACATGAAACGTACGCGATAAAGATGTCTTCAGACGTTTGAGTTAAATGGCTCGGGGGCGATCAATCACCGCTGGCTTGCCAACTTTGTCAGGCAAAAGGCTCTGTATGTTTAACATGGTAATTTATCGTTTAGCTGATGTGTACTACTGTGTAATGCGGCTTCGCTTGTTTTTTGTTGATATTTTAGAGGCGGTTAGGTTATTTCAGTAACAGTGTTTGTACGACGTTGGTAGATCCAGTCAGGTAAAAACGCTTTATTATTTCTGTTGGTCTTTGTAAAATAGAAGCATTCTTTTCATGCTGAACACACTGTATTTCAATACATTGCAAAATTTTGAGTTCATAGCAAAAACTACTATAAGAAAAGGGCGACTAGAATCATGTTGAGGTTTAAAGTGACTTTTATGTGCTTGATGTTGATAAATGATAAATGATTTTATTTCTGTAAGTAGGTTTGTACAAACACTTTTACCTACACGTCAATCATATTTTTTTAAACTACATGAGGTCGGCGTTTCCTATTTGACTACTCTGATAAGAAAGGCCGAAACAAACTCAGAGGTCACAGTCTCTTTTAAAGTCCAGACATAATCTTGGTCAGATCATGTGAAGACCATGTGGATTGGTGTCTGAAATGGTCTTTTGAGGAAAGAACCACACAGGTTGAGTGGACCTGTCCATTCAGTGCACGCATGTATCAGTAATCATACGGCTCAACTCAGAACTTGAGGAGAGAGGAGTTGATAATCAGTCTATTATTCAAACTACTGGGACATAGGCCTCCTCTCTGTGGGTCGTAATCCACCACGCGGGCCCAGTGCGTGGTGCGTGGTGCGTGGTGGATGTGTTTTTATGTGCCTATTCCAAATAAATGCTTTGATTCTGACTTTAGCCTTTGACTTTGTAGTTGCATGTTCTACCAAAATGAAGGCATGCAAAATGATAAACATTTAATAAATTACAACAGTACTAACCTTGAACGCATCTATCTCATCATCACACCTTGATCCATCTCAAAATAAATAGTTATATTTCATTACTTTCTTTCTGCTGCCAGACAGCATTGATGTATGAAGAATAGGGTGTAAAATTGCTTGGTTTAAAATAGTGCTTTGTGATGCAGGAAATTGCATGACGTCAGTGTGATTCGTAGTTCGCATGTGGCGGTGTAGATGCCGCTACAAGCACGTGAAAACGCACCTGCCTGTGGTATTCAGATATTTATTAACAGCGGTGTGAACTTATTTGCTTCCTAATTACATTCAAAAGGGCAAGTTACTCAAAAACTGACTATCATTTCAGCAGACAATGCTGCAGCACATGAATGTCTGAGCTACACAATGTACGCTTTGAAATATACCGAATTAGCGACGCTTTCGTACGAGTTCCGAATCACTATGAAGTGTGAACCGTACTTTAGGATTCCAATACACGCGACTGAATCCGGCCCTACACCACTGGCGGCCGGACCGCATATTTGTGCTAGTCAAAACCGCACATGAGCTGGATGGCATTCATTCCAGTCTCCAGGGCAGCGCAAAAAGCCAAATTGCTGTTAAAAGTGACTTACATTTAAACAGGAAGGGAGGTCTATGTCCAGCAGTGGACCTCTATCGCCTCAAATGATGATGACGAACATGTAAGCAGAAAATACTACAGTGCACGAATGCAAGCTCTGTGCTTGAAAACGTCTGCTTCGAAGCATACCAATTCCAACATGTTCTGACACACTGCGAGGTGTGAAACGTACTTTAGGATTCCAATACACGCATATGGATCTGGCACAATACCTCCGGCGCCGGACCGCATGTTTATGCGAGTCAAAACCGCGCATGAGCTGGATGGCAGCGCAATACCACCAATTATTTGCTATTCCTATCGGATGATCGGTGGCGATGCGGTCGCGACACGGTTCACATTAGAATACCTACTGTTACGAGTAACAATGATCCGATCACGGTGCGGTATTGATAGGTATAATACGGTCGTACAATAATATAGCTTTAGTTGCGTTGCGTTAAATCAATCCAGGATAACACTGATTTATGGTGAAGGAAAACATATACGAAAAAACGATAACAAACTGGTGGCCAGGAGGGATCTCATCATTCAAGGTACTTAGAGGGAAGGTATATAATGCGGACAGCGACGGCTGCTGGCGGAGCCGCGCGCTCGGACCAATTTTATGAGTGAGGCGCCACTGACGCGTCCACTCCGCACGCTCAACCTCATAGTCAGTGACTTGGACCTATTCTGTTTTTCTCTGCGAGAGTTGTGCCGGACGTAAAAGAATAGCACCATCTCATTTCTTCCCGTGGGTGTCCTAGAATGCGACTAAGGGACATGCTAGAGAATGAGCAGCAGCGTTCTCTATGCGTTTTACCACCATACTGCGATCGCCAACCCGCCTGCCAAGCGTGGCGATTATGGTAAAAGCCCCCTTTTGCAGGAGGCCTATGTTCAGCAGTGGACGTCTTCCGGTTGAAATTATGAATAAACACTATCGAATTAGGTACAACCCTGTAATGATAGATGTCAGTTTGAAATAAATATGACTTTTATATTATATACTAAAATAGACTTCTATTATAAATTCTAAGTACCTAAAGTTTATTATTTTATTCCTTCTTTGGTTCTAATCTGTAAAAATCTCGAAGCCTGACTCGATTTTCGTACGTCGTTTTCTGGTAACCATTGCAAATCAACACTGTGCTGTAGGTTCCATAGCATAGCATCATGCTGAGTGGAAGCCTTCTTGTCACAGTCACGACGTGTGGATGCCGACTATTTATGTTCTTTGTTCGTCATTATAAATCCGTTTTATTTTCAAGTTTTATAATAATGGTCTTATCTTTTTTGCACGTGTCTCTGTGATAAAAAAATAAAATTTTCTATCTTTTCTTTCCTGTGTAATTAACATAATTTGACTATTGCCCTATTTTTCTTTTGTAAGGGAATTCGATTCGTCAAAAGATCTACTAAAATGTTCCAACAGTTTAAAATGCCACGTCTATTTTTGTTCCCAAGAAAATCCTCGTAGATTTTCTTCGTCTGTGGTAAATGTGTTTTCTTTTTTTACGCTTTCTTCGACTGGGGCAAACAGAGGGTTAACTCGGACACCTAAATTACTATTGTGTTCCTATTGCTACCACGAGTCAGGAGCATTTCAAAGCACTGTCTGTTTTTTTTTTGTTTGGAACCAATCTGCCGACCATTTTCTTAATCATTTTGGGGTCAGCTTCCAGTCTAACTGAATACAGGTTGGGGTCAACTTCCAGGCTAAACAGATGCAGCTGAATACTAGTAGTTTACATGAAGCGACTGCCGATCAGGCGTCCATAACTTAGTAACTGAGTAATCCGATATTTATTATTATTTATTTATATATACTTTATTGTACACCACAAAAAAATCATTACAAAAAAAAAACAAGGTACACTACAAAATATACAATGGGCGGCCTTATCGCTTTCCGCGATCTCTTCCAGGCAACCCTGGCATGGACAGCGATTGGTCTGGATATAAAATGGGGAACCGATACCCATTGGTAAGACTGGTTGTCAGACTTTCAGGCTTCTGACGACCCGTAACGACTGTCAAAGATTCACGAATGACAGCCGGGACCAACGGCTTAACGTATTTTCCAAGGGACGGATGAGTCTCGGTATGTCAAGGTGAAACAAGTCCACATTTTTTCCATACAAACTTCGGGAGGGTTTTACTCCATTGCTTGACAATGTACATCAAAACTTAAACATCGTATGGTTTTGTCTCATTATTAATATTGTCGGTATGGAAACAAAATACTAAAATAAAGAGCCATTAAAAAGTTATGAGCCAACAAAGATTAGTTTTTCTTGCTTACTTAACCTAACTTTTGGCGTGTTTAAGTAATAAAAAAAGTGTAAAATCTCCAAAACCAAGTCGGTACCGACAAATTTCAATTAACTTTATTGGTCATTGATTTATGCAGTGGTTTTTTCATAAAACCCGACCTTCCGAAGGACTTTTCTTAATTTTTTCACGAATCTTTTGTTATAAATGCTCCTGCATCTCACTCAATAACGTTGTGCGTGTAGACTCTAACTGCTCATCACTGATACTATCTCTGTCGGATACGAAGCCTGGTGAGACAGCGTGATTTTTAGCCAGGTCCACCAGTGCGTGAGTTCGAGCCCGTGAAAAGTGTCCCCTAAGATGGTTACTCTTTCACTGACCAACTCCGGCAAACGTAGCTTATCCCGATGGATCAAATCGTGCGGCAGTTATTATTAAACCACAAGCCTCTCTTTGTCCCCATTTGTTTAAAACCAATGAGTCCAAAATACTTCTCAATAAATCCATGAAAATATCAGTAATTTTATTTTCTTGTCGACGGCCTACAACTGCAGAGCACCATCAATTTCCTTCCAACAATTTATCAAGTCTAAATCAAATTTCTATAAATATGCAGGTACTAAATCATATAACTTCCGATTTCTTTTTCAATACAAACGTAGTTTCTATTTGTAATGCACACAAACCGACCGGGGGACAGAACTACGTAATTTATTGCAGTGAACATCTTGCATGTCTTATGATTTATGATACCAATTGAGTTGTACGCCCTCTGTCAGGCCAGTTTGCTTACTATTATGTTTGCAAAGTTTCCCTGCCTATTTATATTTAGATACTTTTATAACTGCCCAGCAGGCTTAGCACGAGCAACGATTTGTCAACGGAAGAATATTCATGACTATTAACTAAATGATGTACCTACAATTGGAGAAGAGTGCTATGTTTTTCTATTAATTATCACAGATATGGGTTCTAAACGAATCATGATTTTGTAGATAATCGTAAACATACTTTGTGGCCGTCGAGTAGAAAGTTTGCTGACGGTGTGATTTTGACAGTACGTGAAGAAATATTCTTCTGAAATAGTCTACATTTAGGTATAAGGACCTAGACAAAGATCGTTAAAAATTAAAGGCAAAATGACAAATTGTAGAAAGATATCTACGATGCGATGTCAAAAGTGGAGAAACGAAATGTTAGTTTTTATTGAAAAAGCACTGTCTATTCTTCGTAGAAATAGGAAGCATCATGCTAAGCTGGCTTGGTCTGGTGCTCGCAAGCACTATTGATTGCTCTCTCATGGGGCGTTTGGACAAAAAATCATGTACGAGTAGTGCGGTCCTATTCCGATATTATGTTTCTATTAATGTGTGTCTATTTTTGTATTATTTTTATTATTATATTGTTAAAACAATGTACCTACCTATGGACGATTATGACAGCTACTAACAATGTTATTGTAATTTATCTATATAAATAAAAAGCAAAGTCCTGACTGACTGACTCATCAACGCCCAGCCCAAACCCTTGGACCTAGAAAGCTGAAATTTTGCACAGAGGTTCCCTTTATAATGTAGACAAGGAATAAGGAAGCATTTTTGGAAATTCAACCCTTAAGAGAGTTAAATAGGGGATGAAAGTTCCACGCGGGCGAAGCCGTCCGCAAAAGCTAGTCAGAAATAAATGAATTGAATTGAGCATGAGGTCCTAGGTTCGATTCCCGGGTCGGGTAGTGTTATTATGTTTTTCCAACTGGATTTTTTCAATAGCAGCCCGAAGTCGGCCCGAAGGTTTCGTGGCCACTTTATGGGTTACATGGGACTTAGTAAACCAGACCCCAGTTTGCTGTTAATTACTTTCTATTGAATAAAACTTTTTCCAGAAGTCTGTTGGTGTACCTTTTTTGGAAAATGTTTTTATTTTTCACTTTTTAGTTACATCCACCAATTCGAATTTTCATCATCCTTGGGGTCAAAACAATAAGTATTTATGCGATAGCAGGAATCGCGGTTGATTCGCTGTTATTTTTTGAAGAGTTTCGTTGTCTGTCTCCGAAACGCATCATCAGATCTATATGAAATTTAAATGGGACCTTTCGAAAAAAAAAAGAATTTTGCAAATCTTGTTCTATATACGACGGAGTTATAGAGCCCGAACATACATAAAAAAACCATGTCTAATTGAGAACCTCCATCTTTTTGAAGTCAGTAAAAACCAGCTCTTCTGACCTGGTAATTTGACTAAGAAACTTCTGTTCCTTTATTATAGACACAAGACAAAAAGGAACAACACCAGATATTCTCGAAAATCATTCTGGCGACATTTACTTAAAACCGAAAAGACATAATCCTTGAAAGTTTTTATCACCTCTTAAAAGATATCTAAATCCATGCACAGAACCCATTATGAATGAGAGATCCTCCCAAATGACGTAATTAAACCTTTATTACACACTTCAAGGAGCAGAAACTAATTTTAATGACGCTAACACACAGTTTCAAAACAAATCCTTTGCACAGTTACACCAAATAGCAGTTGCATTCAAACTACGAGCTAAAAGGTAAACTTTAGGCAGTCATGTCATTAAATGTATTCATGCGATTTGCCGCGCGCCCGTGCCAGCACTGTGCGACACCACGGAATAAACATAACACAGAAGGTTAGATATGGCGGAATAACTATAGATCAAACTCAAACTCAAAGCATTTATTTCAAATAAACCAATTACAGGCACTTTTGAATTGTCAAGGTCGGTGAGTTTTAGAAAGATGAAGCTAGTTGCTCATTCCAAAGCGTAGGTACCAATAGAAAAGAACGGGCAGGAAACTCCATAGACACTCTTTTAAAATTTTAATTTTGTTACAAAAAGTTGGTTACATGATTATGTTGAAATTAAGTAATTAGAACAAAAATAAAATATCAATTCAAAAATTAAAATAAGCCGTGGGAGCTAAGAGATGACCAGTCCCTACTGGCGGTGCCCGTTCCCGGACATGACTTATGCATCAGCACCATTCAGCTCAACCATTTTGAAGGGAACTTAATGATCCAACACACACGCCACCATCAGCGAGACATTTCAGTGAGCATGACATACTCTCAACTGATAGGGCACATTCAAGTCAATGAAAGACGTACCCTATAAATGTTTGATTTATAGTAGGAACATAGTGCTCACACATAATTATGTTATGCAATTATACAATACATTTTTTTTTAATTTATACAATGCAAAGATATCTAGCTTTTACAGTCTTCAGCAGCTCCAACAATGTTTTCAAATGTTATTCAATTTAGTTTAAGCTACCTTGTGGAGCAGGACAAGCAGCGTTTAGCCAAGCATTTTTGTCAGCGATGTAATCCCCCAACTTATAATAAGCATGGCTGCATAGTGTGCTTTTTATACAAGATTTAAATTTCGTTTCATTCAGTATGTGGGGAGGTATTTTATTGTAACATTTTAAACAGTACCCCATGAAGGATGAGCCTACTTTAGCCAGTCTGAAGCCTGGTTGAACCAATTAGTGCCTATTTCTAGTTCTAATGGTGTGTCTTTCACCTCGTTTACTGAAAAGATTTAAATTTTTCCTAACGTAGATGATATCAATCAATATCTGACATGAAACCCTTTTAAGACTTAATAAGATAAATTATGCTATTTATTATGAGTTGATTCCTTATTTTTTATTGAATTCAATAGATAACAATCAACAGACAGTTTTGAACAAATCGAGTGAAATAACTTGTAACAAAAAAATAGTAATATAACATATGAGGCATTTTATTTACAAGTATCATTAAATGTTACATCATCATTAAAAACAATAGTAGGTATCTAGGTAGCTTTATAAGTTTAGTGATATAATTGTAAACACACCAGTAAAATTAGGTACAAGCTCCATAAATGTGACTGATAGCGTTAACCACCAAACACAAGATACAAGCCCTGCTTAGTTTGGGGGTCAACGCATCCAATATTGTGATGTTCTAAGTTATCTGTGTTTTATGTTACATTACTCTCTGTCAAGCATCACGTTTTCCTTTTTGCCAATAAAACTTTTTGTATTTTATTTTTTGTAATTTTGTAATAATTATTATGTAACATCAACATGATTAATGATTCAATGACTTCACGATAATTCAAATATAATCACAAGAAAATGTTACGCACACACACACATATACACAGACACGTACAGTGACTGGCGGTCCGCTGAGAAAGACAGATCGCCGTACGTACGCGTTCTCGCTCGTTGTACTGAGTCGACCTCCTGTAGGCACTATTCTGTGGCGGAGCTGCCTGCGCTCGGCTCATTTGTAACATGCAAACATTATACATAAGCAGATATTATTTCAGTTAGCTCGCTATGTTCACGCCCTTTCTTGTAAGTGAACATTATTTTAACGAGCTCCTTTTTCAATTACTGAGAAAGAAAATGAATATGGAATTAAGAATACTGCGTCTTGGATTTTGTTGTGTGTTTTCACTACGTTGGTGCAGCAACGTTTTATAAGCCTTTAAAAATACATAGACTATTTTCCTTTTTAAGTTAGTATGTAAATCCTTACTAACCCCTACTATTAATATTATAAATGAGAAAGTAACTCTGTCTGTCTGTTACGGTTTTACGCCTAAACCACTGAACCGATCGTCATGAAATTTGAAAGAGTTATAAGCCTGGGATATAGAGAAGGACATAGGCTACTTTTTTACGCGATAACCGATATCTACGTGGGTGGAGTCGCGGGCAAAAGCCGGTATTAAATAAATTATTGTCGTGAGTAAATAATAAAATCAGTTTTAGATAAACATTGCAGCAGGGAGCTAGACTCCCAAACTGTAACCATTAATTCATTACATCATTCTGAACCCCTGTATTCGTACGTTATTTTAGAAAAAAAATCCGTTCCATACATTTCGACCTTTTAAGAATTTCACTTTTCCATGAAACAATTTTTTTTTTCATACCCCGCGAAAACTTTCTATGGTAGATATTTTTATTTTTATTTTATTTTATTAATTATTAATATTAAGAAAACTTACAGCTATTACAGACGAGTAGTAAGAAGTAACATGTAGAAGAAAGCCAATTACAAGTTTCCACTTATATAAACTTACGTATAAAATTGACGAAACGGTACAAACAGCGTGAGAGTTAAATTAAGTTAAACATGGACACAACAAAAATAAAATAAATTACACAAGAACATTTTTTTTTTTTTTTTTTTTTGGGTGGGAATTCATCAAATGACTTCTCCTGCTGAGTAGAGCAGAAGGGCGTGTCAGACTTTTACTGACTAAAACCCACCCGTGTTCCCTCAGTAGCCCGTATGCCAGGGGCCGTGGTATCTCTTTCGAACAAACCCGCACCCCTGGCAGGCATCGGCCCTTGCGGACCCACCAGTGGTTGCTGACATCTTTGACGGCGCGCGTGAGGAACACAACGCGCCGTCCCGTCTACCACTTTTCGGCCGCAGAGGATAGGGAGAGCGGCTGACGCTATACCGACACTCCTCTTCCCCTGCGGCCTCACCGCGTCCGCCATCAAACGGTGGCGGCCCCGTCCAGGCCACGGAAGGGAAGAGCGCTGCTCAGAAGCACCGGCACTCCTCTACCGCAGCCTGTAACCCTCAGCCGCGATGCCTCCCATTCGACATCGCGGCCCACCTCAGTTGCGGTGCACCTCACCGCAACCTACTTTTTGGCCGCTACGTCAATGGCTTGAAGGCAAAAGCCCTGACGAGCGGCCCCACCGTTGGGTTCCTCTTGGCTTCACCGTGGATGGGAGACCACGGTTACTAAGCCCCCCGCAACGACAATGCGGGAACCCACTCGGGGGGGACACAAGAACATTAGACTTCAAAGAATAAGTCATTTAACATTTTTTTTAGTTTCTGAACACTGTTTGAGAATAAGTCGAGCTCAACATCCCTGCTCACCGTATTGAACATTCGACATGCTCTCAAAATATATGCGTTTTGCCTATAGTTCGTTTTCACAATAGGAACATGAAGGCGATAAGGTCTCCGAAGAAACACAGATGGTGCACGAAGTCCAATCTTGGCCACCAGCTCTGGGACGTCAGTAGACCCGTTCATTATATTAAATAGGAAAGCAAGATCTGCAATTTTTCTTCGCTCGTGTAAAGGAAGTATATGAAATTTCTTGCACCGACTAGTAATGGTTAGGAAGATAAGTATTTGAACGATATTGAGTGTACCTTAAAGATCGCCTTTGTATACTTTCAAGGCGATCGATATAAACATTGTAATTTGGATTCCAAATTTGAGAAGCATATTCAAGATGGCTACGGACAAAAGCACAGTATAAAATTTTCATGGTTTTGACATTCTTAAACTCAGAGCAGACCCTAAAAATAAAACCCAATGCTTTAGAAGCCTTGTTAACTATATTGTCAATGTGCGCATCAAACAAAAGCTTTGAGTCAAAAATTACCCCAAGATCCTTGATGACGTTGACTCTGGCAATTGAGGTATTCGATAGTTTATAATCATACCTAATAGGGTTTGGCTTACGAGTAAATGTACAAACACAACATTTGGAAATATTTTTAAATCCAACCTATTGCGGTCGCAGTAATCATGAAACCGGTCCAGAAATATCTAGAACGATATGCTGAATTCATGGTAACAGCGTCTCGATGTCCCTGTCATTCTCCCTGCGTATTATACGAGATAAAAGGAAGTTTAGGAATTCCCAAACAATAACGCACCTACGTTGCCAGGATCCCCTTTATTGTCTTTGAAGCCTCTTACGTCACCTGCCAGGGGTGCGGGTTGTTTTAAAGAGATACCGTGGCATACAGACAACAGAAGGAACATAGGTAGGTTTTAGTGAGTAAAAGCCTGATAGGCTGCCAGGCCCAGAGCGGGAGAAGTTATTTGATGATTTCTCAGCCTTTAAAAAACAGTGGCACTCCGGGAGTGCCGACAAAAGTGAAAACTTGAACAATTACGTGTGTATTTTTTTAATCGTCAGGAAATATTTTTTGAATCGTCAGATTTAACAACGTCCAACGTTGTTCGTTCTTACGTTCGTGTTGTCAGTGGTGTCGGTAACAGTGTCGCGAGTTCATTTTTTTCTCCATCTCATAAAATGCCCAACGCACCTGAAGAAGTTTTCACTTTTAAAAAAGCCTCTTACGTCACTCTACACACATGTGCAAACACACAAAAATACATTTCGTCGATCCAGAGGGGTAATTACGTAATACATTATCAGTAGGAATCGCTTTAATTTTGACAGTTCCACAACATATATTTTTTACGAAAATATGAATAAATTATTAATAATTATATAAAATTATAAATATACAAAATTATATATAATTGTAATATTCAAAATTATTCAGATTCTGATTACTAGTGTATTACGCATTTAGGGTGCAGGCTGTCATATTTTCTACGCCTCGATAATTTTTTTTCAACACGTAATCGACACAGAAGCTCCCACTAGAGACATAAGGCGCAGACAGACGACTTTTATGGACTTTGTATTGAAGATCACGTCTAAACGGCTTGTCTTCCCCCCCGAGTGGGTTCCCGCATTGTCGTTGCGGGGGGGCTTAGTAACCGTGGTCTCCCATCCACGGTGAAGCCAAGAGGAACCCAACGGTGGGGCCGCTCGTTAGGGCTTTTGCCTTCAAGCCATTGACGTAGCGGCCAAAAAGTAGGTTGCGGTGAGGTGCACCGCAACTGAGGTGGGCCGCGATGTCGAATGGGAGGCATCGCGGCTGAGGGTTACAGGCTGCGGTAGAGGAGGAGTGCCGGTGCTTCTGAGCAGCGCTCTTCCCTTCCGTGGCCTGGACGGGGCCGCCACCGTTTGATGGCGGACGCGGTGGGGCCGCAGGGGAAGAGGAGTGTCGGTATAGCGTCAGCCGCTCTCCCTATCCTCTGCGGCCGAAAAGTGGTAGACGGGACGGCGCGTTGTGTTCCTCACGCGCGCCGTCAAAGATGTCAGCAACCACTGGTGGGGTCCGCAAGGGCCGATGCCTGCCAGGGGTGCGGGTTTGTTCGAAAGAGATACCACGGCCCCTGGCATACGGGCTACTGAGGGAACACGGGTGGGTTTTAGTCAGTAAAAGTCTGACACGCCCTCCTGCTCTACTCAGCAGGAGAAGTCATTTGATGATTTCCCACCCAAAAAAAAAAAAAAAAACGGCTTGTCTTATGTATTTGAAAAAAATAGATGTTAAACTAGACAAATTTTTTCGTCATTTGATGTGTGAATATTTTAAATCCTATTTTTATGACATAGTGTAATTAATTGGTAAAGTGTCTATCGCGGACATGAAAATGATAATCACACAAAAACTATCGGGCGTAATTCCATGAAACTTTCACCATCTAAAAGACAATTTAATCACCCAAATTTCAGTATAAGGCTTTTCTTTGAATCGTGTTTGATAAATGAACATGGGTTGTTATTGAAAAACTTGATGCGCGTTGAGGCGGAGTCACTTGCGGGCGACGGGCGGCAGTGCATAGCTGTAGGTAGCTGTCATCTATTGTCGCTTTATATCCCTAAAATATAAGAATATACACACAATAAATAAAACAGCTCACACACAAACAAAATTTTATGGTAATTAACAAAAGTTTAGCAAACATTTTAGGAAAAACTTTTCGTTAGTGAAAATCCTTTCAATATTTGAAAACAATTTTGTTTTAGGTAGGTAATTAATTTGCGAAACCGCAAGTGATACGTTTATAAGTGCGCTTATATTTCATGAATACTTTGAAATTCAGAACGTTAAACCGAATTGCAGATGTGTGAGTAAATATTAGTAAACAGGGTTGGATGGAAAATACGGAAGAAGTTTGTGAGCAACAACGGTCCATAGAATCGTGTGAACTAAAGTAAACAGGCCGTATTGATTTTATTTCCTTGTTTTATCTAGTACACAAAAACTTATCGAAGAAGAGAGAGAAGAGTAACCGAAACCCACCCATTAATTACAATAACTTTAAAAAAAGACTATTTATTACAGTATTCCCTAGTCACAAAACAAAAGTTTTATCACAAATAACAATTAACATAAACTTTCTCACTATATTTCACTCGCAGTAAGCAAACCAAAAAATGTTACCACCTAGTGAAATGAACAACCAGTTAACATTTTATAAAAGCCCGTTGCAGCGGTATTTTTTTTTTTTTTTTTTTTTGGGTGGGAAATCATCAAATGACTTCTCCTGCTGAGTAGAGCAGGAGGGCGTGTCAGACTTTTACTGACTAAAACCCACCCCTGTTCCCTCAGTAGCCCGTATGCCAGGGGTCGTGGTATCTCTTTCAAACAAACCCGCACCCCTGGCAGGCAACGGCCCTTGCGGACCCCATCGGTGGTTGCTGACATCTTTGACGGCGCGCGTGTGGAACACAACGCGCCGTCCCGTCTACCACTTTTCGGCCGCAGAGGATAGGGAGAGCGGCTAACGCTATACCGACACTCCTCTTCCCCTGCGGCCCCACCGCGTCCGCCATCAAACGGTGGCGGCCCCGTCCAGGCCACGGAAGGGAAGAGCGCTGCTCAGAAGCACCGGCACCCCTCCTCTACCGCAGCCCGTAACCCTCAGCCGCGATGCCTCCCATTCGACATCGCGGCCCACCTCAGTTGCGGTGCACCTCACCGCAACCTACTTTTTGGCCGCTACGTCGTCGGCTTTGAGGCAAAAGCCCTGACGAGCGGCCCCACCTTTGGGTTCCTCTTGGCTTCACCGTGGCCGGCATCCACGGTTACTGAGCCCCCCCGCAACGACAATGCGGGAACCCACTCGGGGGGGCCGTTGCAGCGGTGCCGCCGCAAAACTTCCGTGCCGTGTGTTTCCATTCGAAATGGGGTCAGGGGTCGCGCAGTGTTCGTTATTCATAACATTTTTAGTTTTCACTCGTCAAATTATGAAATGAGTCCTGTCGACCTGTTTGGAGGAAAATACGACATTTTTTATAAATGAAAATAGCATAGACTAGGCTGCTTTTGTGAAGGAAAAATCTTTTTAAAAGCTTTAATATGTTTTTAGAAGTAGTGGCTAAATGATAATAGCCGCTACGCAGCCATGGTCGGTTCTCGGATGGGTGACTATCCTCAAATCGAGACCCTGCCGTGCCTCGGGAAGGACGTTAAGCCGTTGGTCCCTGCTGTCATTGCGGGTCATTGTCTAGTGTCGTGTGGGTCATGTTTGGAAAGCGATTCAGCTGTATTTATAGGTGCCAAACTAAATCATGTAAAAATCAATTGAAAATAAAAGGCTATGAATAATTAGAATTATTTATTTGACATAAGATGAAACTTGATAGGTACATAGCTGTTCCGTATAACAGTTACGTTTTATCCCGATATTCACACGGAATCGAAAACAACGCGAGTGAAAGCGAGGGGCGCAGCTAGCTTGACATAAAAAGTATACACGTGACAGTTGATTTAAGCGTGCAAATATCTTGGCCTTAAACATAACTGATCAATGACTCTCATGCTAGAAAAAACCTATATTACAGGGGTCCTCCATCCGTCCATATAGGGATATAATAATAATAACAATTTAGTTATGTACACTTTTATAAAAATAAACTAGAGTACAGACACGAGCAATAGTATGTATGCGCTTACCAACTTTTCAAATCAAATCAAATCAAAATATTTTTTATTTCATATAAACCTGCATGGGCACTTATGAAACGTCAGAAGCTAGGTGCACGGTTCCAAATTGTTGTTTCCTATGGAGAAGAGCCGGCAAGAAACTCCACGGTTACTCTTTTAAAAATAATTGGCTTTAACAATATTTTCAAATTACAGAGATTAAATGTATGGGAGGACAGCGCAGGCCTATCAATAAGTACCAGGTACTTAGACGAATACAGAATAGAAAATCGTCTACAAATCTACAGTCAGTAAGGCCTACAACGTTCTCTCATTCACAATATGTAAAATAATCTACATAAATAAAATGAACCTAAATAAAATTGATGTATAATGTCAATTAATGACGAGAATATGTCAGCATTGTAAAAATAAAAAGAATTAAAAAGAACTTTGTATTTGAGAGCAGTTAATAGACTTTCACATAGTTATGCTGTTAATGAGGTACCAGGGAAGCCACATGTGCAGAAGGAATTAATGCCAAACTTCCCTGTCTTCAACGTAGTCTTTTATCTTATAATATGCTTTTTTGATAAGGACACGTTTGATGTGCGTTTTAAACTTTCCATCGCTAAGTTCTGTAACCGACTTTGGCAACTTGTTATAGAAGCGGATACTGTTTATTAGAAATGACTTGCTAGTTTTAGTCAGTCTAAATTTTGGAATCACAATTTCATCTTTACTACGTGTATTCAGATTATGGAAATCGCATCGTTTTTTGAAAAGGCCTAAGTTTTTAAAAGTGATTTTCTCCTCTTTGACTAATTGTATCGTATTTTATTAAGAAAATAATATTTTGGAACCCACACTATTACGAAATACTTAAAGTTATCTCAAGGTTGTGATCGCTATTTAAAAGCAAATCGCTTTTGAATTTGGCTATGCGTAAACATATTAATGCTCGTGACTGTACCTACCTAGTACACACGGCTACACATCAAGCTATACATTTCCAGTTTCCGCTGACATCGCACTGTTTGGAAATTCCATACAAAGTGAGATCAGCTTATACTGGAAAAGTATAGCTTGATGTGTAGCCGTGTGTACCTATATTTTATTTTGAGTAAAATAGTAACAACTATGTTTTCTTGTTTCAGGTAAATACCAGTTCTACAAAGTATTGCTGACTGCGTCTAAAGAAAATGGTATTTTTTGTAGAAATATTTAACAACACATTCATATTTTAAAGGAAATTTGCCAAACGGGCCTCAAACATTTTAAGTTTAACTTGTAAAGATATTGTTCACATGAGTAAATTCTTTACAAGCTAGATTACATTATTATTAAGTCATCTTTAATTAAAATCAGAAACTCTACTGTTGTTCAGTGTTTTCACCGAACACCTTAGCAATATCGGCGCGACGCATTGACCTAATTTTATTACTCACTAGCGCACCGCGGTTTCACCCACGTAATTCCCGTTCCCGTAGGAATACGGGGATAAAATATAGCCTATGTCACCCGGGGATAGTGTAGCCGGGGACAGTGAAATAATTTTTCAAATCGGTTCAGTAGTTTCGCAGTCTATTCAATGCAAACAAATCAAACAATCAAATCTGTCCTCTTTATTAATATTAGTATAGATTATTTGTTATTTTGTATTACATTCAGTGTACTTTTGTCTACCACGTTACCCGGGTGTATTCATCGACATTTTAACATTAAGAAGAGTTTGAGGATGGGACAATATATAGTGTTCAACATAAACATTTGTTTCTCCTCAAACTGCTACTACGTACCCCGACAACTATAATAAGTAAACTACATACCGTACTAAAATCAACTTTCTGATTTGATATTATAAAAATGGTATTTTTTTTAGAAATATTTAACAACACATTCATGTTTTAAAGGTTTGCCAGACGGGCCTCAATTTTTTAAAGTTTAACTTGTGTTCACAACTTATGAAATTCACATGAGAAAAAATCTTGACAAACTGAATTACATTATTATTAAGTCATCTTTAATTAAAATCAGAAGCTCTACTATTGTTCAGTGTTTTCTCCGAACACCTTAGCAATATCGGCGCGACGCGTTGACCTAATTTTATTACTCATTATTTGTTATTTTGTATTACATTCAGTGCAATCTTGTCTACAACGTTAGCCGGGTGTATTCATCAACATTTTAAGGCGCAGACAGCCGACTTTTAAGGACTTTTTATTGAAGATCATGTCTAAACGACTTGTCTTATGTATTTGAAAAAAATATATGTATGTGAAACTAGACAATTTTCCTCGTCATTTCATATGTGAATATTTTAAATCGTATTTTTATAACATAATGTATTTAATTGGTAAAGTAATGTCTATCGCGGACATAAAAACGATAATCACGCAAAAACTATCGGGTGTATTTCCATGAAACTTTCACCATCTAAAAGACAATTTAATCACCCAAAATTTAGTATATGGTTTTTCTTTGAATTGTTTTTGATAAATCAACATGGGTTGTTTTTCGAAAAACTTGATGCGCGTTGAGGCGGGGTCTCTTGCGAGCGACGGGCGGCAGTGCATTGCTGTAGATAGCTGTCATCTATCGTCGCCTTAACAATGGGACGAAAAATAGTTTCTCCTCAAAATGCCGTTACCTTACTACGTACCCCGAAAACTATAAAAAGTAAACTACATACTGTACTAAAATTAACCTTCTTATTTGATATTATACCCATCCATACCTTCCAATTACATTCAACAAATTCCATAAGAACTCATCCTCTGTCCACCCCTCTTCATCCCGAACAAAAGTACCTATTCTATTTGTGAATTCACCCCTTCGAGTAAATATAAAACTCCTATTGAATATGTGCATGGTATCAGGTGATACGATTCTAATGGATTCCCCAGGAATTTATTAATTTTCCAACATTATTATTGGAAAACCTATCGGGCAGATTTGAGGAAAATTGGAAAATAAATTAGTTTCCTTTGTTCAGTGACTAATATGACAGCGCCGAGTTATATTTTAGGTACGATATTTTTGATCACTACTGTGTTGTTTATACGATGTTCTTTTTTTTTTTTTTTTGGGGTGGGAAATCATCAAATGACTTCTCCCGCTCTGGGTGGGGCAGGAGGGCGTGTCAGACTTATACTGACTAAGTGTCCCACCCGTGTTCCCTCAGTTGCCTGTGTGCCAGGGGCGATAGATGATCTGCGATAGGTACCGATGACATATTTTGACGTGACAGAGCGTCAAGATTTCAACAGCCTTTTTTTGCAGTTTTTTTTTTTTTTTACTGTAAAGAGCTCTAAAGCTCAAAAATGTATCGTTTTTACGTGGAGCGAATGTCTATCTGACTTCTGAAGCCCAGTCACTTGGTATTACGATACAGCTTGGTAAGACTGGTTGTCAGACTTTCGGGATTCTTACGACCCCTAACGACTGTCAAAGATACAAGAATATCAGCCGGGACCAATAGCTTAACGTGTTTTCCGAGGCACGGAGCATAGCTACCGCAGTCTTATGAAACCCTAGCTTTACATCCCAACATCTATTTAAGTGGTACAAAAAAAAAAAAAAATTGGTTGAGATAAAAAAAGTTGAAATATCCTCGCTAAATCCTCACATGGGATTATTGCCATCAGATTCTATGCCTATGGCATTAAGTCCACCTCTGTACATTTGTGTGCTTAAAGTGTTAAATAAATAATTAAATTCTAATAACTCAATAACATGGTTTTTAAATAAAATTGCCCACTAAAATTTTTGTCAATCAACTTCAGAGCCAAAAATCCTGAATATGTCTTAACTGACCCTACTCCCAATGAGGTCTAAAATAGACAACAGAAGCAATCACTCTCTTATACATACTATGTACGTTAACTTTCGTCCCTCCGCGTAACATTCTAATATAGGTAACAAATTCATGAGATTCTTTCGAGCCCACGACCCAAACGATTCGACCGAAATATTTAAACTCCAAATTGTTTCCCTTCTAATTTATTGTTTTAAATATGTAGGTATTTGTTTACGTTAACTTTCTGTTATGAGGTAAACTTATTGTGGAATTATTAATTTATGCATTGAGGTGCTAGAAATTGTAAGGAACTTTCTCAAAGTGTTTCATATGCAGGATGACGATGAGCTTGACGCGCAATGTGAAAACATTCATTCAGCACATGATTCGAGATCTAGCGTATAAATGCATAGCAGAGCAATTGTGTTTTAAAAACCAACGAAAAGTTTCCACGCAGGGGCGTTCAGAATCATTTGAGCAGAATCCCTGGTAACAGATTGTGCGTCGATGTCGTTCCCACCCTGTATTTCTGTATACCTGCCAATATAAATATGTATTACTCGTGGGAATCAAAACGCCAGCCCAGTGCGAGTCAGATTAGCGCACTAGGCATGCCGTTACTCTCTTGAATATCTGTGGATGTTTGAAACTACCAGTATCAAACTCGTAGTTCTTAAGTTCTTTGTCCACCACACTATTAACTTAAAGAAAGTTCCTATCAGTGTATCACTTGCTGCCTCATAATGAAGGTTGGTACCATCTTTAAGCGAATCAATATCAAGTGAATTACCGTGACTTTCTAGCCGACTGGTTGATTTCCCCTGATCCCAAATCTACCTGACTCCTAAAATAGTTGCCCCTCTAATTTATTGTGTCAGCCATTTTATAAGTTCAAACGAACGTGATTTAAATCTCTAACGGTCGAACCTAGAATCAGCCGTTTCGAAATTCAAATTGTTCAAACTTTTCGGCTTTCGAAACGGTAATTGAGTTTTAACCGTGATTTGGTTTAAAAATGGAAATCCGGTGGGGTGATTAGAATTTCTAATGATTTTGAGGTATGGATTAGGATTAATTGGAAATTGAAGGTAGGTGGTACCTTACATGTTTGATTATGATTAATACATACCTAGTTCCATTAATAATATATAACGGCTGTACATCATATTATTTCTAAGCCAATTAACGATTATTTGTTAATCAGCTTTTTATTTAGGGTAAAAGAATAGAACAGAAGAAAATATAATACCTACGTATTTTATTTTTTTCTTATAAAATGGCATTGCATAGGTATTAAAGGTTTTACTTATTGGTGATAGTTATGTATTTAGTTATGGTATTTTTAGTGGTTTGTTGTATGTCAAACGGTGGTATTAGTTAGTTTAAAACAGAAATTATTTAACAAAAATTATTTAACACTACAAAACAAAACACACAATGGGCGGCTTTGTCGCTTTTTGCGATCTCTTTCAGGCAACTTTTATTATATTAAACGGCGTCACATAATTATACTGCTGTTGCCGTTGCAACGTGGTTTTACGCCGCTTAAACGTAACAGCGAACGTTGCAGCGTTGCACGTTGCTGGCAGCAAGAACATTTTGGTAGAATGAATTTTTGACAGTCTGTTAATACAGTAAATATCATTTTTTAAACTTTTCAAATTGTAAATCTCAATGTGCTTTTTTAGTATTTACTTTGCTAAAACCTACCATTAGCTGGATCAGCCACTGTTGAAAGTTATTGCTCAAGGAATTATTGTCTGTCATGAAAACGACGCTTTACAGCCAACAATAAAACGGTAGACCAAAATAAAAAAGGTAAAGATGTAGAACTGTGGCAAAAGAAATCAAAAAATTCTCATACCTTTCATACTCAAATCACCAAGAAACGTCCAATATTATTAAACGCGAACCCCGTTCGAAGCATGATTACATTACTTTCACCACAATCCCGTACTCACGCATTTACAAAAGGTACATACCATCTATTTAAAGCTTCCTAGAATACACAGGCAAGTAATAAACGAGGTAAAGTTAAGTAAAAAAAATAGGAAAAAAAAACCTCTGGCAAAGGAACATATAAATATAGGATCAAAGGAAAGAAAACTGTCCATCTGAAAGTTTTGTGAACGGAACGGGACTTATAAAGAATTCGAATTCGGGTGTTCGCTCCAACAAATTTTATTAAGTTTGCTACAGAAGGTAAAAAGACGGTAACTGTAAGACGTTGGCTTGCAATACCAAGTATTTGTATGATATTGTATTTGTTTGCTGTAGGTGAAGCAATGTTTCTGCTAATCATGCTTAAATTTTATGATGGTTCAAGGAAAATGGTTAATAATGGCGGATATATGTTTTAGCTTTGAAGCTAAAACAGATATCCGCCATTATTATTCTGATCTTTAAATTTACATGGCGGTTCCATATTTTTTCAGAAAATAATAAAACAGAAATTAATACTCTATAGGTATTACGTACACCACGTGAATCAATTTTTTATTTTTTTTATTTACAATGGCTGGTATTTTCGCTAAAAGCGATCTTTTAAAAACAATCTTAAGATTGACTAAGAGGGACAGAGAGACAATATTGCAGGTACCATTTGACATTTACAAACATACATACACAAAAGTTGTGCTTTCCAATTTCCTAATTATCAACTAGAGATCTATAGATCATCATTTGCCTAGCCTTTTTCGAAATATGTTGGTGGCTTCTAGTCTTACCGGATGCAGCTGAATACCAGTATTTTACATGTATCGGCTAACTATCTGAACTCCACCACCAGAATTCTATAAATATATGTCAGAAATACGTACCTACAGTACGTATTTCTTTTTGTTAAATATAAATAAAATCGATGAAATACAGCCAGTAAATAAATAATAATTAAAGAAATAAATCTTTATTTTTTGTCAAAAGAATGATAAAATTTAATAAATAAAAAAAATACACTATTAATTACGTACCACGAATCTAAAAATACATAGCCAATTAGTTTCTCGGTGCACAAATACATTCAGGTTATTACGAAACCGATTCACTCTGACCCCCGTAGTAGTTATAAACTGTATTACGGTGGGACAGTTTTCGTCGTTCTTAGTTAACATTATTTTAATAAGCCGATTTGAGAGAGAATAATTAGATATTCCTACTTTTACAATAATACAACGCAAAATGTCGGTAAACTGTATCACTTCAAATAATTGGTTTTACTTTGCAGGTAGTAGCGTAAACTGACATAGTATATGTAAAATTTTAAGATAGAATAGCTACAATAAACCAAGTAACCATCACACACAAACTAGCGAAGGACCTTCAGCTAACTCCTGAAACGATATATCGAGTCCCGAACATCCGCCAAAGCTGAAATCCGATCACTATCTCTGCTCACCCCGATCTGACGCATTAGGGGCGAGTTTTATCAGTAATCACACTAATGTAATTAACGATACAACTCAATGTATGGACGCCCTTCGATTAATTGATGAGAGAACGTGGTGTAGCGTGCAGATTTTCCCCTAAGTATGAAAGAGGGGGAGATATTATTGGGTAGTGACGTCCTTGTCTCGCAACAGACTGAGAGGAAGCTTGTCATGTTGATGATGTTAATGAATTTTGTTTTTTGCTGCCTCTAAACATGAGTACGAAGGAATTTTCAGGAAATTTCTTTTCTGATACCGTCGATTGTAACATGTATGGTACGTACTCAGTCATAGTTTTAAATAAACGAATCAAAAACCGCCGTACTGACGACATACTGTTTTTGGCTGTTTTCATCGCTTTAAAAGTTCACAACAATAAAAAATTCCCTATTTTATACAAAAGTTTATCAAATTGAGCATCTTCAATCGGTCTAGCCTTTTCTCAACTATGCTCGGGTGGGCTACCAGTCTAACCGGATGCAGCTGAATACCAGTATTTAACACAGAGTGACTGTCCTGCCTATTTAACGTCCCCAGCCCAGTTACTGAGTAATACGATACTCCTTCTCCTTAGTATGACTGGTCGTCAGAAGCCCGAAACGACTGACTGAAGATTTTTGAACAATACTCAAATCATCATCATCACCATTTAAGCTGTACATAAGCCTCCCCTAAAAGGGGGTTTTGCTATAATCGCCACGCTTGGCAGGCAGGTTGGCGATCGTGGTATGGTGGTAAAGTGCATAGAGAACGCTGCTACCCATTAGTAAGTCGCCTTCTACGACACCAAAATCATAATAGTCATTAATTGTATTAAAGTAAAAAAATAATGGTATTCAGTTACCTCTGGTGAGACTGGACATAGTTGAGGAAAGGCAATGAAGAAGAAGAATTGCATAAAAGTTATTAAAGATCGATAACCATTTTACGCAAGAATCTTTCCCCTACAAAACATTTATTAAACATCCTCAGAAATATTTAAATTACCAAAGCAAACATAAAAAAATTAAGCCTGATCTAACGAATTTAATAAAAATTATATGCTCCCAAAATGCCTTCAGTTTCCGAAAACAAACTTCAAAGTGGCATCATAATTATAAGTGAGCCAACTCAAACACGGATAGATGATTTCTGTCGGAAAAGTTCAACAAAAAATATTATTCCAACTTCGCCTAACAATGGGAGAATTTGAAGTTGAACTTTCCCAAATTTTCAGAGATGGTTCCAACTTAATTCGTACTTTGGGAAGTTCCAAAGTCCATTTTGTTAAGGGAATCTTGTCTTGTTGATTTGGACGAAGTTAAATAGAAAGTTGGTGTGGCTAACTCGATACTCGTGTCTATTTGATTGCTGGAACTTGATCGATGTTATTTTCGTTTGATGGTGAAACTCATGTGGTCTGTTGTGGGGTTGTTCTATACGTATGTATTTGGAAACTTCAGTCACTATGCATATTGACTAGGATTTTTGTATATGAAATGTCAGCATCAATATGGCCACTACGTGTCTTGCGTACAATTGAAGTTGCTTCAATTCCGCGGTTACTGATTCATAATTCACTTATAATATTCCCACTTCTGGGACACAGGCCTTTTTTTTTTTTTTTTGATGACGGGGGGAAATCCTCATGGATGTCCTCCGCCCCGGGGAGGGCGGAGGGGTTTGTCAGACTCTTACTGACTAAAACCACCCCGGTGTTCCATCTCTCACTTACGCCAGGGATCACGGGAACTAGTAAGTCTTCCGCGATCCCCGACTAGTGCCGGCCCGCCTATGCGGGCCACCTCGCGATAGGGGGGGAGTGAGGTGTTAAACTCCCCCCCACATCAATGAGAGGCGCGCGTGGAACACTACGCGCCGCCATCTCGGGTCCTAAGAAGTAGGGGGCGACGGATTCCCCAGTCCGTCGCCCCTGGACCCATTCAGGGGGGCTGGAAGAGGGCGTTGTCCGCCCTCCGCCGACGCCCGGTGCGTCTGCTGCGGATCGGGTTAGCGAAAGCAATCTCCCGCTCCCTCTCCGCAGCCTCCTTCTGCGACATAACTGTTTCGCAGAAGGTAACCACCGCGTCCCAGGACTCCTCGCTGTCGACCATCGAGTCGACAACGGCCGGCAGCGATAAGTCACTGCCTACTCCTGAGATGAGGGCACGGCGTGGCTCCGTCCAAGCGGCACACTCTGCCAGCGTGTGCCACGCCGTGTCCTCCCGACAGTCGACGCAGTGGTGACACCGAGCGTCCGGCTCCCTGTTTATGCGACACAGGTACTTCCCGAAGCAACCATGCCCCGAGAGCACCTGTGTCACCCGAAACGACAGGGAGCCGTGCCTCCTCCCGAGCCAGCGCTCGAGTACTGGCCGGATCGCCCCAATGGTGGCGGAGCCGGCGGTAGGGCATGAGAGCCTGTCCCGCCATTCCGCCACCAGGGCTGCGCGTAGCTGTGACCGACGCAACTCCAAATGTCGCGGCGTCTGCCACTCGCCCCGCGCCCTCGAGTCCTCGCACCACCGATGCAGCGACGCGAGTACCTTCGCCTCGAGGTCCCACGGTGGGGATCCGGCCAGTACGCAAGCCGCCTCGTAGGAGATCGTGCGATATCCCCTTATGACTCTGACGGCCATAGCTCGCTGCGGTTTCCGCAGGACAGCGATGCTGCCGGCCGTCAGGTCAGCCGCCCAGATCGGGGCCCCATAGAGGGCCATCGAGCGCACGATCCCCACGTAGAGCCGCCTACAGGCGGCGCTCGGGCCCCCCAGATTGGGAAGCAGCGTTGACAGCGCCCCAGCCGCGCCCAACAACTTGGGCGCCAGCCGCTGGAAGTGGGGTCCGAAGTCCCACCGGCTGTCGAGCACCAATCCCAGATACTTCATGGTGGACTCGACAGCAATTCGGGACCCCCCCGACCACGATGTGTGATCCCGGCGGCGGCGCCCGCCGGGGGCCATGAAAGACCATGGCCTCCGACTTGTTGAGGGCCACCTCCAGGCCAAGACGCCGTATGCGGGTCACCACCTGTGACACCGCAGCCGTCGCCAGCAACGCTGCCTCCCTGTACGAGCTCCCCCGGGCCGTGACCAGCGTGTCATCTGCATAACACGTCAGGTCCACGACCGGCTGGAGCTCGCCCCTCAGCACCCAGTCGTACCCGATGTTCCACAGGAGCGGTCCCACGACCGAACCCTGTGGAACACCGCACGACATGCGGCGCTGGTTTCCGCCATCACGTCCCATGTAGGTGACACACCTATCCGCCAGATAGGCCCCAACGATGCGGCGGAGGTACGGAGGCACCCGATGGTACCGCAGTGCCTCCCGGATGCAGCTCCAGGGCAGGGTGTTGAAGGCGTTGGAAATGTCCAAGGACACCGCCAACATCACCCCGCCCCGGGACACCGCTTCCTCCGCCAGGACTCTCACCCGCGATATCGCGTGGATGGTGGAGCGCCCGTGCCGAAAGCCGAACTGGCTCTCGGCTAGGTCAGGCCCCTCCCTGTTTAAGTGGCCGACGAGGCGGGCGGCGATAATCCGCTCAAACATCTTACCCACCTCGTCGAGCAGCACTATGGGCCTGTACGCGGACGGCGAGTCCGCGGGGCGCCCCACCTTCTTGAGCAGGACCAGACGACCAGATTTCCACAAAGTGGGAAACTGGCCCTGCTCAAGGCACGCGGTGTAGAGTCCTCTCAGTTGGGGCTCTAGCTCCTTCAGAGCGAGGGCTAGCACTATGCCGTGGATACCATCGGGCCCCGGAGCCACGTTCTTGGCCCGGAGCCGCATCACGGCTGCCCTCATCTCTGGCTGTGTCACCTCTGGGACGCTGATGGCGACCTCTTCGGTAGGCTCTGCGGCTGTGGGTAAAGCCATCGGCGGCGGAGTGTGCTCCGCTCTAGCCGGGAAGAGCGCTGTGACCACATCTTCCAACAGCTCGGGTTGGAGACTCTCCGTGAGTGGAGGCGCCGCGGCTCGAAGTTTCCCTCGAACCGCACGATACGGGCGCCCCCACGGATCTCCGTCGAGAGTCTCCAACATCTCCTCCCTGGCTCGCGTCCTCGCTTCGCCGATGGCCAGCCACAGAGCCTCCTTAGCCGCGTGGTACACCTCATACAGCGCGGCTTCTTCGTCAGGGACCCGACGACGTCGCCTCCGGTATCGGGTGTACTGGCGTCTGACCGCCACGCACTCTACACGTAGTCGAGCGATCTCGGCAGACCACCAGTACACCTGGCGCCTTCCTGATTGCGTGTTGACACGGGGCATGGACGCGTCGCTGATTTGCGTCATCGTCCCGCGAAACCACAGCGCCTCCTCTTCGACGTCGACGGGTCCAACCGTCGCCGACTCCCGGATCCAGGCCTGGACAACAGCGGCCTCCTCAAGAACTTCCCTGTCGATGCGTTTACGCGCCCAGCGCGGGCCGTCCGTCCGCGGGGCCGATGGGCTGCGGCCGCCAGTGGTCTGGGCGGAGACGTCGAAGCGGATATATCTGTGATCCGACAACGTCTCCACCTCCACGGCGACACGCCAGTCGCGGACACGGCTCGCGACAGCAGAGCGAACGATACGTCTACGATCGAACCGCCCCGCTGCCGCACGCACGTGTACACCGAGCCCCGGTTTAGGACGACCAGGCTAGTCGTGACCACCTACTCCTCCAGCGCCTCACCCCTAGCATCGGTCACCGGGGATCCCCACGCCGAAGACTTGGCGTTGAGATCCCCCAGTAACAGCACGGGGCGAGGGTGGAGCCGGCCTACGACGGCCCCCAACTCGACAAGGAAGTTCTCGAAGTCGGCGAGGCTCTTGTTGGGCGAGAAATACGCCCCAACAATGCCAATGCCGTCCGCGAGGGCGGCCACCCAACCGCGACCTCGGGACGGGTTGACGAGAGCCCCGCCGATGATGGCCACCAAGCCGTCTAGGTCATCCACCCAGTTATCCCTGGGGGGGACAAAATACGGCTCGGCGACCACAGCCACGTCAATCGACCACTCTGCCATGCTCTGGATCAATGCTGGTCAATGATGTTGCCCTGGAGGAAATGGTAAGGCGCCATTATGCGCAGTCCATTTCCGCACCATCACTGGGCCGGGAGTCGGCCGTAGGGCACCCAGGCTGAGGGGGGGGGGGGGGGGGGGGTAAAGAGCCCCCGGCAGCCTTGGTGCCTCTCCTTCTCTTCTTCTTTGTGGTGGGTGCGCCACAGGCTCTTCCACCCGCCCTGTGCCCAGCGGGCCTCCCTGCAGCTGTACAGAGGCTGCAGTTTGGCGCCGCTGTGCACTGGGCGGACTTATGGCCAGACTTACCGCAGCGAAAGCATTGTTCGCTGCGGTCTATTTCGGCGGTGCACCCTGCCCGGACATGCCCAATGTCCAGGCAACGGTAGCACCGCAGCGCTCTGGGTTGCAGCAGCTTGACTCTCGCTGCAACCCAGCCCACCAACAGGCGCCCACCGTCGGCGACCTTGTTTGCCGCCGACACTGGGCACCGCACCCAGATGGCTCCGAGACCGGAAGCGCCAGTTCGGATGTCGCCCGTGCGCACATCCTCAGGCGGACATCCTCCGGCTTTGGCGATGGCTGCCACGACCTCAGCCGGAGTCGTCGAGTCGTCCAGGCCGTCGACTCGCAGCTCAGCGGTCTTCATTGGCCTAGACACTCGAACATCCTCGGGGTTGAGGACCTCCCTCAGCTTGGCGGCCAGGATGTCCGCCTTCTCCCCGCTAGAGGCACCTCCAGCAGCCGAGCCCCTGTAATCGCCGTCCTAAACCCGACGCCCGACGTTATGCCAAGGTCGGGGAAAGCGACTTTGGCTTTGGCCTCCGTCAGGACCGACTTGTACGAGACGCCCCTTTCGACGGCTCCGGGCTGCAGTGTAATAACCACAGCCGCGGAGCGTGGGGCTCTCGGCCTAGGCGGCCTCTGGGTCCTCTTCGAAGAAGATGCCGGTGCCACAGTGACTGGAGGCGGCGCTGCCTTCTTCTTCTTCTTGCGTCCCGCTTGTCCAGGCCTCCGTAGCGGGCCCGGAAGCGGTCGCCGGGGGACTGGCCGTCTGGGAAGTCGGAACGGACGCGGTCACCGGGACAGCCGTCCGGGAAGTAGGCGCAGACTTGGCCTTCGCAGACTTACTGGCCCCCTTCCCGGATCCACCCGGCTCAGCCATAACAACCGTTGACCCCGGATTGGCGGTGCCAGCTAATCTCTGCTTGTCAGCAGCAAGCGGTGGGCGGAGGGTTTCGGCCGGGAGTAGCCTCGCCTCTATAGCCTCCAGCCGAGCCCCCACCATTTGCCCGCACTGCATCATGCAGATGCGAGCAATCTTCTCGACCTCCGCATCTGCAAGCGCAGGGGCCGATGATGGGGTCGTTGATGGGGCCGACAATGGGATCGGAGATCCGGTGGCCGCGGGAGCTACCCTCTGGGCGGCAAACTGCCGCTTGAGGTCCTCCAACTCGGCTTGGAGACGGCGGTTCTCTTCCCACAGCTTCGCCGTCTCCTCCGTGATCGACCGACTCTGGAGGACGTCGACGGCCTCTTTGATGCCGTCAGCCGCTTCCTTAAGAGCGCGCGTGAACGTGCCCTTCAAGTTGCCGGATTTAGTGGCAACCTGAAGGACAACGCCCACGCCGTCCAAAACCTGGCGACTAAGCGCCACCGCCGATGGGCTCCCCCCGGCAGCCATCCGGGCTGAGTGCCGCTCCCGCAACTGACGGGCCAACTCTTCCACCTCGTCAGCGGCTCTGGCTTTGCGCTGCGCCCGTTTGGCAGCATTGGCCTCGGCCTTGTTGGACCCCAGCAGAAGGCCATCGTTGAGGTCCGACATCGTCGACGCGGAGTCCACACTCTCCACGCTTTCCGCGTGCTCCACCGGGGCAGGTGTTTCGGGCTGGGACACCGTCATAGAACGATCCCGCTCCGGCAAACGAGCAGAGGCTCCGCTTGGCACTGCGCGACCTCGCCTGCTCCTGCCTGTTGGCACTTTAGCAGCCGGCAGGATTTCCTCACTGTGGGAGCGTGGCGAGCGCTTCGTCCTTCCCTTGGAGGGACGCCCAGCCATACTCCCTTCAGCCTGCTCGCGCTCCGAGCGCACGCTCGTTACGCTAGCCATCTTCTCGGATGCGATGTCGGAATCCGACATTGCACCCACACTCATCCGATCGACCAAAACGATCGGCAACTTCACAATTTTTTCTTTTTCAAAATCCATAAGATTCCCACGAATGTGGGGGATGTAAAAAGTCCGCCTAGGGTAACCCCCTGTCCCTAGGTAAGTGTACATTTGTTTCCCAACCAGGGGGTGGGACACAGGCCTACTCTTTGTGCAGTGCCAGCGTGGGTTGGCGGATGCCACGTGTCTTCGAATTTGGACATCTAGGACATGCCAGTTTCCTAACAATTTTTTCTTTCACCTTTTTGAGAGCAGTGGTGATGAAATAATTTACACAAAGCAAAGTGCCTGCTTGGGTTCAACCCATGACCGACAACATTTAAGTCGCAGCCGTTACTTAGTAGTAACGGCTGCGACTTAAATGTTGTCAATTAAGTTAAGTCAGTTAAGAGCAATGGTGACCTAGTGGTCACCATTGCTCTTAACTGACTAAGTTAAATTATCAATAACGGGATTCTACAATTTTATGACAACAGCACCATCCCGGAAGCATAGCATGATCAGATATCAATGCAGAATCTGACCGTTTAGCCATCACTATGGTAAAAAAATATAGATTGAAATATAGATATTCGCAGGTGTTGTGTACCTCGCCACGGGACTCACTATGAACCTGCAATCTCCCGCACATATAGCTATGACCACATTTAGCCTACAACTCCAACCATTTCAAATAATAGTTACATGTACAGAAAAAAGATAATCTAAATGTATACTTACTCAAGTAGATGAAATACTTCAGTGCGCACATGAGCCAAATTCATACATTCCACATTTGAGAAGTTTTCACATAAAAACTGAGAGCAGCCATGAATATGTAACACCGATGCGCCAACGAGAGTTGCACTAAAATCTCAGTACAAAATGTTAGTATCACAAACCAGTTTATTTTCCCTCTTACAACTCCGCTCATTTTTATGATATCGTGTACTTTATGCCGTGCGTCGACTTCAAACTGTATGCAGAAACATGTAGAATAGTCAGCGATGACAGTCCATTTGACATTACAGTTTTTTAAGTGTATTATTAAATAAAATCGGAACGGAAGTAAAAATATCTTCACATAAACTACTAGTTACATGTAATCTATATATAATAGGTCTTTACCTATGAAATTGCCGTTTTGTATGAAAAAATTTAAACGAATTTTTTTCATGAATTTTTTATTTGTATTAATCGAAGTAATCACCCATGCAATCAATGCATCTTTGCCATCGCAGTGGCAGTTTATTGATGCCCTTCTTAAAGAAATCAGCTGGACGGGAGGCAACAAATTCTTCAAAGGCATTTTGTACTGCCTCTCGGGTATTAAATTTTTTTCCCGCCAAGAAGTTATCCAAATTCTGGAAAAAGTAGTAGTCTGTAGGCGCAAGGTCTGGTGAGTAGGGCGGATGACGGAGAGCTTCCAACCCCAGTTCTTGCAACTTGGAGACCGTCTGCTGTGCAGTATGAGGTCGCGCGTTGTCGTGCAGGAGCAGCGGAGACGAGCGATTGACCAATGCTGGTTGGAGATGCGCCAGCTTCTCCATCATTGTGTTCAGTTCTTCACAGTACACATCTGCAGTAATGCTCACCCCGTTTGGTAAGAAGCTGTGATGAATCACACCGGCGCTAGACCACCAAACAGTGACCATCACTTTTCTAGGGGTAAGTTTTCGTTTAGGGCATTGTTTAGGTGCTGAACCAGGATCCAACCAACTTGCTGAGCGCTTACGGTTATCAAACAGAATCCATTTGTCATCGCAGGTAACAATGCGGTTCAAAATTCCTTCATTTGTGTGTCTGTTGAGCAGTGCAAGGCACGTCTCGACGCGTACTTCGCGCTGGCGATCATTGAGTTCGTGGGGCACCCATTTGTCAAGCTTTTTTACCTTGCCAATTTGACGCAAATGGACCAATATTGTTTTGACGCTAACGTCGAAAGCTGCTGCTAATTCAGCCGTAGATTGTGTATCATCAGCTTCCACAATCGCCTTTAATTCGTCATTGTCGACCAAAGTCTTCGGACGACCGCGAGGTTCATTTTTCAGGTCGAAATTTCCAGAACGGAAGCGAGCAAACCAATAACAGGTGGTGCGTTGGTTTGTAGTGTTAGCTCCGTAAACGTCGTTGATGTTGCGTGCCGCTTGTGCCGCGTTGCTGCCACGACGGTACTCATATTCCATAATTACTCGAATTTTTAACGTATCCATGATGACGAAAAAGATTGAAATGCGATGAAAATGTAACACTAATCAATAAAGAAATGACTACTTTTAGAAAAAAAAATCCATGTTTTTAAAATAAAATTAATTTGAAATTAGAATTCTTAGCCAAACAAAAATTATTTTGATTTGAAATGGCCAGTACTGCAGAACGGCAATTTCATAGGTAAAGACCTAATATAAAAGGAGAAACTGACTGACTGATCAATCAACGCACAGCCGAAACTACTAGGACTAGGAACGTGAAATTTTGTACACGGCTTTTTGAAGGGATTTTTGGAAATTCGACCTTTAAGAGGGTGAAAAGGGGGGATTTTGTTTGTACGAAAAATCTTATTCCTTGAGTTAATAAACTTGAAACTTGGCACAAATACTTATCTAAGTAAATTATAAAGTTGGTTATTTATTGTTTTCCTAAACCCCCTAAAGGGCGATTGATGGGTGTCAAAGTTTTTTGGAAGAATTTTAACGCGCTGTCTGATTAACTCGAAACTCAGTATTTCTATCTAAAACCAAAAATAAAGAATAACGTTAATCAGGGTTTTTCAAAAATCTACCCCTACAGGGGTAAAGTTTGTACACATATAGATTATAACCTAGATTAACACATAGGATACTTTTTACGGTCTTACCGTATGTATATTGTATTTTTTGGTCAATTTAGATGATGAGCGTATCTACATTATCAAATGAATCTACAAAATTCTAACGTGTTAAACGTTAGCTATATATAATGGGATGATGTCTACATTTTACAATTTTATATTTTCAACAATGAAAACATACGATCGATGAACTGCATGAAAAATTATATGGCTAGAACGGGGTGATCAATGAGACGGCGACTATTGGAGAAGCGAGGAAGAAGACAGATTTGGCCGAACCCAAATACTCGTAAATTGGGATGCAAGAGAATGACGATGACATTTTCAACAATGTTGACAGTGCACTTATTCGAAGTGGTATTTAAACCTATCTGCCAGGTCCGTAGACTATGCCGCAAATATTATGACAAGAAATATGGACTAGTTCCATCGTAATAAAACCAAATGGAAATATATTCAGATCAAAACAGAAAAAAACATCACCGTTCTGATTTAAATTTTGCCCTGAATGTTCAATTGAATTTTTTTTTCATTGAATTCGTATTAATTCCATTAGCGTGAACTCTAACTGGATATTTCAGGGATTCAATGAACTATTCAGCATCAATTTGCTATTCAAAAGGAGCGTTCGATTTTGATAACAAAAAAAAATTGGTTTTATTTTCAAAAGTGCTTTCTGTCTCAATAATGTTTTTTTTTTTTTTTAAATCAGAACCTAAAATTCAAATGTCATACTTTAGTAAATAAAGTATGACATTTGAATTTTAGGTTTTGATCATACAAATCGCAGAAATTGTTTTACAAGCCGTGTAACCTATATATAACATTTCCTATCGACAAAAATGGCAAACTTTCAAAGCCGATAGTACGGAACTCGTGGGGTAATTTCCAACCTCCACGCGAGCGAAACCGCGGGCGGAAGCTAGTATGTATTACAATGAATGTGAGACTTTGTATGTTTGGATGTTTGTTTCTCAATCACGCATAAAACAGCTGAATGGATTTGGATATAATTTGGCACAAAGGTAGATCATAGCCAGGGTTAACCAATAGGACACTTCTAATCCCGGTATAACATTCTCGTGCAATAATTTTCTACAACGACGCGGACGAAGCTGCTGGCAAAAGTAATATGTATACAAATTCCCTGTAGACCGTCATGTCCCATAGAATATACAAAATCACAGTAAGTAAAATACAGGCACGTAAGGGAAACGCTTCCGAAAACGAAGACAGGTGATAGGGCTAGTGATTCTCGATACAGTACCATACAAAAAATCTTGTTTAAAAAAAAAAGCCTTTTTCTACACCACGCCGCCGTGAGAATAGTTAAATGAACTATAATTTGAGATTAAACACATTTAAAAACGAAACTAAGTCCAGGTGGTGACTTTAGGTCTAGACATCCTTTGTAAAGCGCCGCCAAAATAAAATAAGCAGAAATATTACAGAAGCATCAAACGTTTTAAATTGATGCAAAATAACCAATTTAAGGCGAAAGGTTATTGGTAACCGTTTGCATTTTGGTTGTTTATAACCTACGTTCTGGCTTCGGAAGCGTTCTCCTTACACTCTGCATATACAAATTCCCAGTAGACCGTCATGTCCCATAGAATATACAAAATCACAGTTAGTAAAATATAAAGATATACTTCAGGCTCGCTGGAAGTTGTCAAAATTATCGATGGGGTACAAAACAACAAACAACATTCTAAAATTGTATAAGTAAACATATACTGATAGATAACTTCTAATCGCATTCAGAAGTGCTTGTTCACCAATAAGTTATTAAAAAATTCCGACCTCTTTAATACTGTTGACGTCAACATAACTGCACACTACAATAATCTCTGATCGCAGTCGTACATCATAGTTATCATCGTTGCGTGCATTACGATATTAAGTTGATTATTCAGCTCGGTCGTGTGCCATTTCGTTACGACCACCGATTTTATTCATGAAGTCACGCTCGAAGTCACTCTAATGCGTTAAATTGTTGACAGCTGCTGTGATTTCCGCTACGGATTCGGAAATAGATTCGGTTTTTTGAAACAGGTTGCTCGTTTTGATTTCAATAGTCGGATATTTATTCCTACTGTGGAATAGCTAAATAATGACAGTCGCACGTTTATCGGAAGTTAAGCTACGCTTGCAACGGTTGTTTCGTGGATGGGTGACCATTCAATAAATGTCAAGACTCTTTCGTGCCCCGGAAAGGACATTATAGTAGTAGGACCCGGCTGTTATTTGCAGATCTTTGGCAGTCGTTACGGATTTACGGAAGCCCAAAAGTCTGGCAACCAATGTTACCAGGGATATCGTCTTACTCAGTAGTTACTGGGTTATGGAGGTCAGATAAGCAGTTGTTCCATGTAAAATCTGAGCTGCATCTGGTTAGATTGGAAGCCGAAGTCGGGAAAAAGCATTACTTCTCAGGGTTCAGTCAGTAAGAATTCATGTAGTTTTGCAAATTTCACCAAATTGTCTGACGAATTGACAGAACATCTACTTCCCGAAATAAACATTACGTTTACATTATGTTTTCCAACCCCTACATTGATTTGGGAAAAATAAGTTGTTGAAGGATAATTGAGATTTGTTGTTCGAGTTTGTTTAAGAGTTCTCGTATTCATACTATTATCGTATTCTCAGAATATTTTATCGTATTCATCACAAAGAAATAAAACGAATATTTGTAATAACGTTTATTGTAAACAACATCAACATCATCTTAGCTTGGGTATTTCAAACATTTTTCACTTTTAGACTGTAACTTATATCGTTCTTAGACGTACACATAGGTACAAATATTAATAATAAAAGAGCTCCAAATAACAAAAAAAGTATAATTAAAATGGTATAATATATTTCAGTGATTAAATCTATAGAATCTACTGCTTTTTGCATTAACAAACTTATTTCAATACTCGTCGATGGGAACTCCGTAGGATCCAGAGACATCATCAGAGCTATGGGATTACCTCTTAAGGTAATTCTAGTAAGCGATGGTACTAATTTATGAAACATTTCCGTATCCACTGTCGTTATGAAATTGAAATCAGCTACTATTGTTTCAAGCTCTTTACATTGGCTAAAAAACGTAGCATTTAGTGAGGTTAAGTTACTTTGTGATATTTCGATCCTTTCCGTGTGATTCAAACCAATAAAACTTTCGTTGGTTAATTTTAGTCCACAATTTGAGACACTTAAGACTCTCAAGATTTTCGCATGTTTGAACGTATCTTTTTTGATTTCTCTGATTTCGTTGTTGCTTAAATTTAAAAGTTGAATATAACTGACATTAATGAAAAAAATTTCGTCTATGTGACTTATATTATTATTGTTCAGATGTAAATTGATCAGTGGTTTGGTTCCATTAGCGTTTTGAGGGCTATTAGAGCTTGGTATTTTTTTCAATTGATTGTAGCTAAGATCTAATCTTTCAAGTAAAGGAAATTGTGCAAAATCATCAAGCATTACTTCTTCAAAGATGTTGTGTGATAAAATAATTGATTCTAAGGATTCTACCTCAAGCTCATCGACATTTTTAAATTGATTAAATGACAAATCTAATTCTTTCAAATTGCTGAAATGTTTTAAAGTTATGTTAAGCGTTGTAAAGTTACTACAACACAAGTTTAAGTAGTTTAAGTTTTTTAAGTTCGCCGAAGACTGATCTCCCAACATTGTTAGTTTGTTTCCTTGTATATTTAACTGTCTCAAGTTGTACATATTCACAAAGAAGTCATCAGGTAAATACGTCAACATATTGTATGACAAATCTAATAAAGATAGTCTATTTTTATTTACCGTTAACTTAAAAACTTCGGATTTTATTTGATCTAGGTGATTTCGTGATAAGTTTAAGGAGTCCAATTGTTCTAATCCAATAAACGCCTTGCCCAAACTCTTAATCTGATTTTCAGACAGATCCATGTATACAACATTTTTGAAGTTACTGAAAGCATAATTTTGTATAGCATCCCAGCTGTTTCCAATAGCTGTTAGAATCCGGACATGCGAGTTGAATTTTGCTTTAAAGAAATTTGCTGTGACATTGCGAACTGGAGATTCGTTGATGACGAGAGTGATGTACAGATCACTGTTACTGCAATGAGGAAAGATGTTGATTTTGGCAGGAATATCGCAATTAATGGTGTAGTAACAGTTATCATCGTTTCTGATTGTACAGGAGGTTGCCACTGATGTTTTTATTATGAAAGTAATGACCAGACCTGAAAAAAGAGATTAAATGAATATAGATTTTTATGCTGACACATTTTAACATCATATCGTTATCTAGATTTCTAATGTAGTAACCAGGCTGGCACATGGCAATCACTTTAAAAATATTATCGTTGAAACCTTATTGGTGTTTATGCTATAACCATGTTCTTATCTAAATGGAACAATCTTCATGGTTGCCTAGTTTACAATCACACTTCCATTGAAAATTAATGATATATTACTTTGGCCTTGTAGAGGCCATAAGCCTTTATTGGAAAAAGAACCTCACATAGCCGGCGAGCTGGCACCTTTTCTGTATCTGCTCGGAATGAACTAAACCAAAATGATTTTCAATTTCGTAGTTTTTTTTGTGGGATTTTGTTAATTTGTGTCTTTCACTTAAAAATAAGATAATATTGTCATACAATTCTCTAGCCTTCTATGCATCTTGAAAGAAGATGTAGTGACAACAATTTAAAAGAGTACGTTTAGATGTTTTGGTCAATTAAGAGAATAAGTGAAAAGCGAAATGTGAATAGTGCAATGCTCTAGATCAGCGATTTCTAAAAGGTGGTCCACGGAAACCTGCGGTTCTGTCAAATTGTCACAGGGGTTCCGCGGTCTGTCCGAGAGTTATGAGCTCAGATATAAAGCCTAATTTTAGTGCTTTTACAACAAAATAAGTGAAAAAAAAAATCACATTGAATAATCATTGCATTGTATTTCTTAGTTACAGTAAATGCAATACTTATAATGATTATTTTAAATTATTTAATTATATAAATTGTTCGATCTTCGAGTTTAACATGAATATTATTCAAACTAAAAGGTAAATACTTCGGTTATCAAAATAGCCAGCTAGGGTTCCGCCGAAAAAACTATGATCAATTAGGGTTCCGTGGCCAAATAAAATTGGGAACCTCTGCTCTTGAGGAACAAAGTGACCTGATTGGTGTTGTTCTTCAGAAAGTTCAGGTACCTAGTACCTAGTAACTGGCTTGCGTGTTGGACCAGCAACAAAATTGCGTAACTCACGATTAATCATAATCTGTTTTGTTTTGAAACAGATTGTTAAACCATTGCTTCATATGATCGAAAAATGTGTCTGCTCAGCAACGTAAATAACGCAATGAATATTGTTGAACTGTCAAATGGAAACAGATACGATTAATCGTGAGTTATGCAATTAGGGTGCTGACGTATGAACGGAGTATGTATGGATATTTTTAGCAGGTAGCGTTCTGTCGTTTCTGCTTACTCCCATGGGAAGATGGCGTGAGTTCATGTCTGTATACTTCTGTGGCGGTCTTGGATCAGTATTATTAACAGTTCACAAACAAAACATAGTTTTTAAAACCAACAAAAATATGATTTTAAATACCGAAATGTCTTTAAGGCAATACTTACATGAATATATTCTTTTGTCCATAGTTTTACATTAATTTGTAAATTATTTGTTCGTGTCGACGCGTCCGTAACTGATTACAACAGAAGGGAAATAATGATAACACAGTTCTTTGTTGGTCTATGGATTAGTGACATGATTTCTGTTAGTTAGTCCACTTCAATAAGTTGGTTATTTAAAAACATACCTTTGGGAGAACTTTTGCAAGGATCTTTTGGTAGTTAATTAAACTGATAGCCTCGCGTTGTTAGAAAATATTTTCAGAATAGTTTTTTTAACCGATTTCAAAAAGAAGGAGTTTATGTTCGGGCATAACACGGTCATTTATAGACGTATTTGATTTTTTATTCGAAAGGGGTTGTTAAATACCTGCCTGATGGTATTTGGGGAAGGTTGACCTGAAGGTACACTAGTAAGATTTAAAAATAAAACTATTGTGTACTGATCTGATATAGCTCACTTTATAAAAAAAATGGTTTGCTTCTATACTAGTCGCGGTAACATAACCATAGCGAGATCTAACTTGACGCCAGCGCCGTCTATCGAGCAAGCCGGAAGCTTCAGAAATATTTGAGTCGTAAACAGGGGTTTATTCCGAAATGGTCCCATTTAAATTTCAAAATTATAGATCTGATGATGCGTTTCAGAGACAGACAATGGAACTCTTCAAAAACTGACAGCAAATCAACCACGATTACTGCTATCGCATTTATATGTACCCATTGTTTTGACCCCAAGGATGATGAAATTTCGAATTGGTCTGGGGTAGCTACTATATCTAAAAAGTGAAAAATAAAAACTATTTCTAAAAAACAAACAACCGTATTCCGGAAAAACACTACAAAGTGAAGAAAGTTGCCAACTTCAGCTGTTTTTTTTTTTAATTTGTGTAAAAATATTTGATAATATTAGTTCCCATTCTGGGAAAACGCCACAAGATCCTATACACGTTCGCTTTCCATTAATTTTCGTGGTTACGTAAACCTTGCATCGAAAACTTGTCAACAATATAATGTTTATATTTTTGTCTCGGTCACACTGGCGATAAATCCATTCAGTATTTAAACAAGCAAATTCTTCAGAAATTATATCATAAGCTCAGTCATTCATCAATATTTTCCTGCCGGTTACGTTTTATCATGTGTCACATGAAACATGATTTTAACTAACGAAAGGGGCGGGGGGATAATGAAATAAAATGTAAAAAAAAAAACTGTTTTATTCATGAGATCATCCTGATATTATAAAAATGTATCTGACATTCACAGATCACTAAATAAATTTATTTTACTAAAAAAAAAACAATAATTATCAACTAGCTGCTTGAAGTAAACAATACTGTTAATAAATATAGATAGAATACCGATGAATACGAAAGTAATTAAGGTTACTGATGATGCAGTATCATCTGCTGACTCTTATCTTTTTCTAAAGACTTAGAGCTTTTTTTTTTACAATTCCTCTAAAAATCAGACCTTAGGGCTGATTTTCAATAGTCTTACAACTTTTTTATGAAGAATAATTATGTCAATTTGACATATTTTCAATACAAAAGCTGTCAAACTTCAATATTTACAGATATTAAGATAACTGACTATTGAAAAATCAGCCTTATGTGACGTCAAATATTCTTAATTAAGTAAGTAATAAACAATATTTTATTATATTCTGTATTCCTAACAATGTTGGGGTCAGCTTCTAATATAACCTAACTGGATGAATCTGACAACCAATATTTTACATGGAGCAACTGCATATATGACGACTAATTTACACAAGGAAAATCGACGAAAACTTCTATGCCGAAAGTGAAACGAACGTAGACCTCTAGCAGCCTATGCTAGTGGTCTACAGTCGTTTAATTCCTACTGTATACAATCTGGAATATTCGAAACCTTTAGTTTTACTTTTTTTTTTTTGATAATGGCAGCTCGCAGTTGACCTTGAGAGGCCGTGACTGCTCAACCGGACTTTCCTGTGAAGGTTTTCAGAACTCTAAAAGCCTCCAGCCAGGGCGTAAAACCTACTTAAACCTAAAACGACTGCGCACTGAGGGCACCCCCTGTGGGGTACGAACCTCGGCTCAGGGAGTCGCTGGCGGGGGGGGGGGGGGGGCAGCTAGTACTACAGGGGACAGGCTGGATCAAGATATTATTTTCATGATTATTATACGGGGAATTTAAATCTACTGGCTCAGCTGCGGCGCGGGCTGGCGCATCAACGAGCAAGGGACGGTCGGGGGTCTGATCGCTACTCGGGAGTCTTCGCGGGGCGCGAGGACCTCGGCGGCGAGGTCGGTAGGACGGTCGTCGTTTGTATTTGTGTACTGTACTGGTGGCCCTATTCTTTTCTTGGAGAACAGTGATGGGGTCATCTGGGTCGGAGAGGACATGTTTCGGCCGGCGAATACTATACTGATTCTACTGGGGACATAACTAGCGGCCTTCACAATCAAGGGATTGCGATGTAACTCGGCTTTATCGAAGAAACGCTTCGAGTTGCGTTTCATAAATTGAGCAATAGTGGGCATTTTCAGATCGAGATGGAGGATCTCGTTCCGAACGAACCATGGGGAGCCTGTGGCTTGGCGGAGGAAACGGTTTTGGAGGGTCTGCATCCTATGGATGTGTCAGGGGAGCGTGTGTGCAAAGACTGCACATGCATACGTCATGATGGGCCTTATGCACGCCGTGTAAATCCGCAATTTGCACTTGAGTGACAATTTGCTACGTGCGTTCAGAACAGAGTGCAACCTTCCGAGAGCGAAGGCGGCGCGTGAGCGCGCCTTCTTGATATGCTCAGAGAAGGAGAGGTGCTGATCTAGAATCACTCCAAGATATTTGGCTTGCTTTTCCCAAGGGATCGGCTTGCCGAATATGGAGATGGGCCGGAGGGGGTCGAGGTGGCGTTGCGGCCTCTTAAAGAGAACCGCCTGGCTTTTGTCCGGATTTAATTCGATTCGCCATTTCCTAAATCATGCACCGAGTACGTTGACTGCGGTCTGGAGGGATTTGGCTATCGCTTTGGAACTACGCCCAGAGTGGTAGATGGCTGTGTCGTCTGCGAACAGAGCCAACTGTGCCTTACCACTCTTGGGGATATCGCTGGTGAACAGCGTAAAGATGAGAGGGGATAGCACGGCGCCCTGAGGGACGCCGGCGCGAATTGGGTGGGTTTAGTTTTACGTGCTTACACTTCTATAAATATGTCTTTCTGATGAGACATAAAAGCACTATCACATGATGGTAACCCACAGATGTGCGGTGAACTGTATCTGCAGTTTTGCACACAGAAATTATGATACAAAATAATATTCACTGCCGACATTTAATTGTGTGTATCGCCGCCATTCTTTGTATTCAGTGATTTCGTTGAAACTTAAATCTAAAAGACCAAAATTATTGAAGGTATTCAGAAAAGTTTGATCTACGTGACTTATATTGTTATTGTTCAGATAAATTTTGACCAATGGTTTGGGTCTATTAGCGTTTTGAACGGTACTAGAGCCATATATTTTCTTTAATTTATTGTAGCTGAGATCTAACTGTTCAAGATTAGGAAATCGTTCAAAATAATGAAACTTAAATTCACCAATATCATTATGTGATAAATTTATCGTTTCTAGGGTGATAACTTCAGATACATCAATTTCTTTTAAATGATTAAAAGACAAATTCAATTCTCTCAAGGACTTGAAATATTTCAAAGTTATGTTAAGCGTTGTAAAGTTACTACAACACAAATTTAAGTACTTCAAGTTTTTCAAATTCATTGAGAACTGGTCTCCCAACATTGTTAGTTGGTTTCCTTGTAGATATAACTGTCTCAAGTTGTTCATATTCACATAGAAGTCATCAGGTAAATACGTCAACAAATTGTATGATAAGTCTAGTAAAGACAGTTTGTTTTTATTAACAGTCGACACAAAAACTTCAGGTTTTATTTGTTCAATATGATTCCGTGACAAATTCAAGGAGTCCATTTTTTCTAACCCGATGAACGCCTTCCCTAAACTCTTTATCCGATTTTCAGAAAGGTCCATATATACAATGTTTTTGAAGTTACTGAAAGCAAAATTATGTACAGCGTCCCAACTGTTTCCAATAGCTGTCAGAATCCGTACATATGCGTCGAATTTTGTGTTAAAGGAATTAGCTGTAACATTGTGAACCGGTGATTCGTTGATGACGAGTGTGATGTACGGATCAGTATTATCGCAAGAAGGAACTATGTCAATTTTAGCAGGAACATCGCAATTAACGGTGTAATAACAGTTGTCCTTGTTAGTTATTGTACAGAAGGTGGCCACTGACGCTTGTATTATAAATGTGATGACCAGACCTGAAAAAGAGACATTGTTATACACTCTTCTGAGTTATTCTTTTTAGCATTTCGATGGCAATCTAAATGTACTCCACCCAGAATCCGGCTTCTATTTGGTGCCATCACTAGTGTCTATCAATTCTTGTAACGTGCAGAAGACAGAACACGCAAGAGACGATATTATTAAATGACCCATCGTTTGTAGAGTAGCACCTGATGTTGATACTATTTTAATGGCGCAATACGATTAAATCAACAGTTGGCAGAATAGCTATCGCAACAACCTCATTGGTGCTTACGCTATTAACTGACGCAATCTTAATCGAACAGTTTTCACAATCATATGCCTTCCATGAAAAATTATGATTTATTTCTTCATTCTGGAAAATTACCGGTCATAGGCCTATATGAAAATAAATTTTACATTAAAGGCTTTAGGTACTTTTGTTACATAACCACAATTCCAATGCCCATCCATTGAGATAATTCTATAATTCTAATTGCACTATTTATATTGTCGAATAGATGATTTTTTCAAACATTATACAATTGTTTATGAACTCCTTTTTTGATTTAAGGATATGGATATGCCGCAGACGCCTGCATTTTGATTTCAGCTGAGAAATGCTTACATTAACCAATACTTATAATTTCACAGGTGTAAGTTTCCCTAACTGTGTTACACTATGTGGGCTTCAATGGACTTGTAGTCAAAAGGCACAGCGACGTTGTTGTTACTTTTGTTATAACTATAACTTACAGTTTTAGGCTATCATCATCTACTTCATCCACTGCTGGAAATAGACCTCTCTTTTCTTGTGCCAATCCCAATGCTTGAAGCGTGCCTCACCCAGGTTTTACGACTAGTTTCCACATAATCTTTTTTAATAATATTCACATATATTTTTATGACTATACAACACATCAACACTTTTGTACTTATTGATATGATATAGTGTAGCCACGCACGTGTTTCATTCACCATGTAGGTAAATAGCTTACAGATCGAAAATATATCACGTTATTTTTCAATTTTTCCTTGCTTTCACAACCAACAATAATTACGAACTGAATACAAAACACTCACATGAAAATATTCTTTTATCCATATTTTTACATAACTGTTTATTCAAAATGTTCGTCGAGTGTCGAAGCGAGCATAACTGACTATAGCAGAAAGGAAGTAATGATAACACTGTTCTTTGTTTGTTTGCAGAATAATGTAATATTTAGAATTCCGTAGTTGTAGAATGAAAACAGAACCATTTAAAAGTTACTTCTGTCTGTCTGTGATAGACTTTATTTTCTGCGTGACATAGGAATTAGAGGACTAGCCATACTATGAATAATAAAAGTCTAGTTATAGAATATTTCGATATTCTGATATTTACTTATGGTGATTTCGATACCTAGTCACCATATGTAATATCATGTTTGTACCAATCGAAATTTCTATAAATATTAAAATATTCAGTTTTACATTATTACATTGCGTATGAGATAAGTTGGATTCAGTTAAAAAGTTGAATATGAATAGTTACTTAGTTGAATGTGAAATGATTAAGTTTTATTTGACTTTTTTTATACCCACAGTTCGTTAATCTCAGCAGTATAGGTACCAGTTGCACTACATTGTTAATCAGAAAAGGCAAGAGTATAAATAACCAAACTTAATACAGAATAATAACAATAATAGTTATTTTACTCAGCCAAAGTCCATTCTATGGTGATTTCAAATGATTTAAGTCCAGCACCCTAATTGCATAACACACTATTAATTAGAATCTGAACCATTTTAAAGTTTATGACTAATCCATTCTTTTATATGTTAAAAATAATGTCTGCTTAACAACGGAAGCAACGCAATGAATGTTGTGGAACTGTAACAATGTAAGCGAATTCTACTGATAGTGTGTTAGATACGTAATAACCCCTCTGTACCTTAATACTGGTCCACATTCACTATTGCAAATTCATTTATACTCTACACTCAAGATTTTATAATTTTCCTTATCTTATCTGTCGTCGATACTGTTCAGCTAAATAGTACACTCTTTAAATTCACACCGTTTCTTTATTAGATAATTTGTGTTACTACCATAAGTATATTTTTTGCAGCACATACGAGGAACACTCTAACACTACGGCTAGAATGTCATGATAAAGCGAACTTCATTTTGCGCGCTCTGTGTTTATAGCGTGACCTCCGGCGTCGAACGAAGTGTGAAACAAATCGGAATTACTAGGTAAAACATCTAACTTGGAAGTAACACTCACCAGCCGCTGCCCCGGCACTGCTCGCTTCGCTCGCTCGGCTCGCGTGGTTAGTTAGTTCCAACCTTACCCATAAATTATCGAATTATTTTTCTAATTGTTATAAAAACACGCACATCTAATATTGGGACCCTGATTTACTTAGTCACCAAACGGCTGACTTGTCACATCACACAAAGAATTGTATTGTGAACTAAATTTGAATGTCTAGATAGATATAGTGTCCATAAATATGATATATATATATATATGATATAGTGCCATAGTGTAATTTGCCTAACTGTCTGTTAGGCAAATGACTTGGCTCGATAACGTGTGGCTCAATATCATTCAGGCTGCAAGTTGAACGCCGCCGTTTAGTAAAAAGGTTAGGTTGTTATCTGAAGCTAATGGTTACGACATATGATCAGCGATAAGAACTTCGTTCCAACCGGTTGTTGAAAGATACCTCTCAAATTTTTTATTTTTGAAACACACGAGTTAACTCACTAGAGTTAACTCAAAGACCACCAAAACAAATTGTAAAAAATAGCATTCCTTTAATAATTCGTATTTTAATCAATAGTATCCACACGCGATTTTCCCAAATCAATGAACCGATGATAAACAATAAATTCAGGGCTGACCTTAAACTTTGGGAGCTATGGCCCTATTACTGCTGGCAAGTTGCCAACTCCCCGTTACCACAACATAAAGTATGAACTTAAACGGTAACGTTTACGTAAACGTTTTGTTTGTGTGTTCAATTCGCGTGAATTGGAGATGTATTTGGATGATTTTGTTATTTGTTTTGTTTTTGCGTTAGATGTGGATGTATAAGCTGGTTCGGTGGTTGAGTTTCTGATATCCGAGTTTCAGACGCAGTTTTACGACCTTGAAAATTGGGTTACATAAAACAAGATTAATAGATTTTTTTCTTATGAATCCGTCCAAAATATCCACGAAAAACTTTATGCATTATACTACTACTAAAATTAACATTCGCCCCAAACTTTATAGTGTCAGCAAAATTATCACTAACACCACGATTACTTGCTTAACTAAATTCCCAAAACTTTTCCTTGATATTCGGTGCATTTGAAGACTCATCGATAACTCACTTACTCCACGAAATCACAGAGCTTGCATTAGACAACGCATTGAAATTCAATTTAATAAATCAAGCTCAGAATTTCCCACAGAAATTACTGCCATCGAAGTTGCATAACTAATTCTACAAAATATCTAAAGTATTCCGAGAACTCGGAATCATCATTAAAATTTCACGTAGAATAGCCTACCCCTAATTTTGTATCCAGCAAAATCAGGTGCTTTGGATTCAGCCGACCGCAAAATTTTACCGGTAAGTAATTTGTTTTGGCTTAGCAAACTTTATCAATACGTATTTTATTTAGGAGGAAAATTATTTTTAGTACATCGTTATTGTGTGCGAATAGCTTGAAGAGTTAACATTTTAGCTTTGGTTTTTGCTCTCTTTTTTATGGTTTAGGTCCTGTATTCTTATTCCTTCACTATTTCAGTCGACAGTTTTAACTCTCTACACTTCCCCACGAGACCATCGAAACTGGATGGTGAAGGCGTAGGACAGGGTATTATGGCGCAGCCTGGGAGAAGCCTATGTCCAACAATAGACTGCGATAGGCTGAGTTGATTGATTTCCACCTCTCCACGTGACGAGCTTGAGAATAGGAGATCTCTTTGAGCCCGCATCTATTAGGACATCTTGAGACAAAACCTGTTAGTGATACGTGACACGAATGAAATAAAATGTACTAAGCCATAAAATACTATGGTATACAGATTTTATTGATCTACTGACAACAATATAAAATATAAACTCCGTTAACATTATTGTATAAAATCGAGTAAATAAAGCACCTCGTCCATGAAACACTACGCACTTTAGTTTCACGCAGAGCACTGGCAGACAATGCACAGCCGCTGGGTCTAGAAGCATATATACTGAGAGTGAAAATGTCTAAATTCATCCCCCAAAGGGGCCTGATGAAAATTGTATGGAAGTTGGTAATTTTTAGCGATGGAAAAGACTATCCACACACGGGACACGAGCTGAGTCATTATAACATTCAAACTAATATCATATACACGAGCAGCAAGTTATTAACTACGGAGGCAACTGAAGCCGTTGAGCATCGTTGGCGACAGCCATAGACGCGTCGAATGCAGTTGCCGACGCGTAAATATCCAGCCGTCGACGTAGATCGTAGGTCCTCAAATACACGAGCGGTACGTTACCAGCTGCAGCCGTTGACACTTGCCGGTGGCAGATGTAGACTTGTCGATGGCTACAGTTACCTCTCAGTTAAGTCAATCAGAATTTTTTCTATCTTTATTTATCTTGGACGAGTAGCTTTGAGTGACATAAAAATATACTAACAAAAAGTAACCACCTTAAAATAAAATCACACTATGGTTTTTGAGAACAAAACAAAATATTTTTAACATAAACATACCCTACTGCGGTACATATAAAAAAACCTAACTCAACAGATCACTCTGAAAATCTGAACCATCCGATACAATTGAATTTCTCATTTGCATAATCACATTGCTACCAACAACCAAAATACGTTTTTTATACAGTTTTAAATATATAAATACACCAGCACCAACAAGTAGTATTGTTAATACAGAACACCAGATTAATACTATAGTAGTTGACGACACTGACGATGTAGTATCTTCTGACAACTTCTTCACTTGAGGTTTCACAGAAGTACTGTTATTAAACGCATCATCTCCACATTGTATACCATGAACATTGTCCTCATGATATACTTTATGAATAGAGGTTACTGCTACTTGTCTGATAGCATAAAACGTACCGTTTGTAGATTTTATATTATGAACAATCTCCTTACAAGAAATAGGATTACCTCCTAAACTCAAAGTTTTTAATTTCCTTAACGATATTAGTATCAGTCTTTCAACATCAAATGTTTTGATACGGTTGTAGTCGATTATTAAAGTTTTCATTTCATCACATTCATGAAAAACGTCGACATCTAACACTGCGATATAATTTTTGGATAAATCCAACAGTTCCGTTTTATGAAGACCTTTTAAACTGCCGAATCTAAGTTTCGTCAAGTAATTAGAAGATAAATTTAGTACCTTCAAGTTTTTCATAAATTGGAACGTACCAGGTGGTAAATCTGTAATATTATTTCTGCTTATATCTAGTGATTGTAAGTATTCATTATTTTTAAATAGCGTGCTATTTAAATAAGTCAAATTGTTATTGCTAAGATCTACCGACATCAGTTCTTTGAAATTACTCAAGTCAATATTGCTTATTTCATTTGAAGATAACCCTAGGTCAATTAGTGTCGTTAAAGAGTTAATTCGTGGGTTATTGAAATATTTTATTTTATTGTTGGCTAGATGTAACCCTGTCAAATTAGGAAAGATATCAGGGCCAAGTGCCGTGAGATTACTAATGTCATTGTTAGATATATCAAGATATAACAGCTTGCATGTATTGACAAAAAGTTTCGATATGTTTGTGAGTTTGTTGTTGTTCAAATATAGGGCTTTTAAATTATTCCACAAAATACTTTTGTTGAAGGACAAATGTGTGAGATTATTGTAAGATAAATCGAGACTGTACATATTATCAACTCCTTTGAAATTGTTTGATTCTATAGTCTCTATGTGATTGTTGGAAATATTTAGTCGAGCTAATACTGGTAAATCGACAAAAGCTGAGTCATCAATTTTTGTAATGCTAAAGTTACTTAAATCTAAAAACCTTAAATACTTTGCTGGACTGAACACATTTTTCTTTATATTACCACTTAAACGATTACCTACAACGTTGAGATATTGCAAATTTTTCAAAGGTAAGGAATACTGCTCAATAATCATGATCCTGTTCATGGAAAGGTCTAATTTTCTCATCTGTGATTGGTTATCAAAAATATTTTTTGGGACTACAGTAATATTATTATCGCTGATAAATAGTTCAGTTAGATTTGGCAAACAATTCTGAAGGTAATGCAAATGAGATATTTGATTATGCGAAAGGTCTAAAACAATGATTGAAGAATTATCAAAGCTAGAATTTTCAATTTCTTGTATATTGTTAGTACTTAAATTAAGATGCGTGAGGCTGAACATATCTGTAAATGCCTTATCTTTAATACCACTGATACTTTGTCGTGACAAATCGAGGTTAGTGACATTGTGCAAGCCGGCAAAAGTATTTTCTTTTATATCCCCTGTTAAGTCATTGTTTTCAAAATTGATATAGTGGAGACTACTATGCAGAAAGGAATTCTCTTGTATTCCTGTGATATAATTATTATAAAAGTTCAGATATTTTAGCTTAGTGTTGACCACAAACCTTACATTTTCGATGGTGGCATTAATGTTATTGTAACTAAAATCTACTATTTCCAAAGAGGTAGCTTGGTTGAAGCAATGTGATTCAACTGATGTCAACGCGTTATGCGATGCATTGAACTCAACAATAGCAACCATACGATTAATTTCATAACCAGATAGTTTTATCAAATGATTGTAAGAGATATCGAGTGTCTTCAACATTTTTAAGTTCGTTAAGGTCAAATTCAAAAACGACAAGTGGTTATTTTGCAAATTAAGATATTCCAAGCTCTTTAAACTCATAAAACAATCGTCTGCCATTTTCGACAGTATGTTATTCTGTAAGTGCAACCTTTTCAAGTTGGACAAGTCATTTAGTTCACTTGACAGTTCAATTAGCTTATTATTGGACAAATCAAGTTCTTGTACAAAATTATTTCTAGAATCAGAGATAAGAAATGACTTGGAATTCAGTGTTTCAATTTTGTTGAACGATATATTCAGAGTTTGAAGATAGTTCAAGTTTCTGAAGGCTTCATTATGAATTTTTTCGATGTTATTATTCGATAAATCCACTCTGATGCTCTTGGGGTAGTATCGAAATGTTGAAGAATCAATATGTATCCAAGAGTTGTCATAGGCTTTAATTTCGCGAACTCGGGAGTCAAAGTTGGTTGCGGCAAAGAATCCAGTGGTAAGAAATTCTATGTTAGAGTTCGTGATGCTGAAGATGACGTAGGGTTCCTCATCACAATTGGGGTTGGTGATGCTGCTAGGGTTCGTGGTACAAGCGACAGTGTAGTTGCAGGAATCATATCTATTGTACAAACTACAACCGGCGGTTGATAACGCGATGGTCGATGCAAATACGACGACACCTGAAATAAAGTAACAGAAGTCCATTATGATCCAATTTAAAAAAAAAACAACATATTTCAAATATATCAGGATATTTCCAAGTTTTCACTGAATTTTATCTCACAATAATCCCAGACTATCCATTAAAATTATTCGTTTTCAGTACAGCTAGTACCTAAACTTTGGGGGTGTTTTTTGCTGGTGGGAAATCCTCAAATAACTTCTCCCGCTCTGGGTGGAGCAGGGGGCGTGTCAGACTTTTACAGACTAAAACCCACCCGTGTTCCCTCGTTATCTCTTTCGAACAACCCGCACCCGTGGCAGGAATCGGCCCTTACGGGCCCCATCAGTTGGTGTTGACATCTTTTTGGGGCGCGCGTGGAACGCAACGCGCTGTCGACCCGGGCTTGGTCCTTACCAAACAGTGAGTAACCCACTACTCGCCGTCCGCAAGCCCACGCCTACGTTGGCCGGGAATTAGCCTGGGATTCCCGACGCCCAGGGCGTCTCCTGCGGAGGCTAGAGCCGTGAGGGCGAATATACTGCCCCTCCCTCACGTGCGCTCCCTCATCGCAGGCTTAACTGCTTCGCAGAAGGAGGTGGCGGCTACCCATGCACTCTCGCTCTGTGTCATAGCTTGGACCAAAGCTGGACGCGAGAGATCGCCGCCGCCGATTACTTCCACAAGGACACGGCGGTGTTCCACTCAAGCCGGGCAGACTTCTACCGTATGCTCCATCGTGTCCTCAGGGCGATCTACGCAGTGGAGATACCCGGGCGTTTCCTCCCGCCTTATGCGAAACACCTATTACTATGGGTCCATCTAAGATGTACCAATGATAATCTTGAACTCTTAACTTTTGGTTATAGTAAGGATGGAAAACTAGGTAACAAATATATAGGAATATCTACGCACTACGCAGGGAATTTTGTAATTATTTTTTTACCGACGAAGAAGGTGGATATTCTCAAGGTCATTTTGGTTGCTCAAATATAAAAACAACGATGATGCTATCTCTTATTATTTTTGGGTAAATTTAAAGAATAATATTGACCAACTACTAAAAAGAAGCTAGATAGATTCAACAAGATTCTTTCTAACCTCCAAATGGTTGAGGTTGTAATTAAACTATTTTTTTTATTTCATTTTTGTAACGATTTGTTACGATTTTTTGTTGCGTAATAAAATGCTTAAATCATTTTTTATGATTTTTTTTGTTACGCGCTGCTGCTAAGAGACACGAGACTGCTGTATGAAAATATTATGAGACTGAAGTAGTAAAACTCTTTTTTTGTTTTAATTACCTATTATTATGATCTGAAATGTTGAAACCCAACTGGGAAACATGTTGCTAAAGATAATAATACTAGTTTGATCACTTCAATACACTTTTCTTCGTAAATATTCACGTGGACGTTTTCACACACCAAAATGTACAAAAATTTTGAAAATCACCCCTATACAGCTCACGCACGATATGGGTCAAAATGCATTGTAGTCGCCGCCTTACCTCTTTTTTAAGTGTAGGTAGGTTTTATGCCAGAAGTAGAATTAAATAATAAATAAAATTACTAATAATAAACTGAACCTTACGTACCCAAAAAACTTTTGACATCCATTTTAGCACTTTAAAATTAATATAGTTTTTTTTTTCTCACTTCACAAAAACTGCACTTCCCAAGAAAGTCATTTCTAGTTCCATGAATGAAGTTATTGTTATAATTATCAAAAACAACGAAAGCTTCTGTTTGTGCCGACGGACGTTGTGATAATAATGGTGCCCGGTCTTTGTTTAATGATTAATTGGGAACAGATGATTCATGGAGACGCTACTTACATTTTTATTATTTAAATAAATAATTCACAAAGCGAGATAAATAATGTGTAAACATAGAGATAAACATGTTTGTGGTAGACTGATGAATTTGTTTTTATAGGTAATTAATTATTTCCATCTTTTTCCCGTAGTTTTGCTGCGTGAATACTACAGTTCTGCCACGGGAACGTAGTGCCGGGATAAAAAATCCAATTTTCCATCTAAGCCTGTGGCAAGTTTTATCAATCGAAACAGTTCCAATATAGATTTGGTACAAGACAAATAGGCTTCAGTACTCGATACTTTTGACCGTGAAATAAAGTGTAATAATCTCCTTCTTTTTGAAGTCGGTTAATAATTTAAATACTTCTACCATTGTCCATCTTTGTGACTGGCGTCCATTCGAAATTCCACCATTCCAGAATCCAGCACACAGCCATTAAAAGGCGTGAATAATTTGTCGTACTTATAATATGGAGGGGCTTGTGGCAAAGTTACAATAGATGCACGGCTCGATCGATCAGGTTAAGCTACGCTTGCCACGGTTGGTCCGTGGATGGGTGACCATCTTAACATACCAAGACCCCTCCGTGCCTCGGAAAGCATGCTAAGCCATTGGTCCCGGCTGTAATTTGTGGATCTTTGGCAGTCGTTACGGGTGGTCAGAAGCCCGAAAATCTGACAACCAGTCTTACCAAGGGGTATCGTATTAGCCAGTAACTGGGTTGTGGAGGTCAGAGAGACAATCGCTCCATGTAAAATACTGGTATTCAGCTGCATCCGGTTAGACTGGAAGCCGACCCCAATGTAGTTGGGAAAAGGCTAGTCAGATGATGACTTATAAAATAAGTATGAACTATGGATAGATCTGACCTAACCTAAATTCATTAATTTAGACCATTCAATATTAGTGAGAGATAGCGATTTTATAGGTTACCTATCATAAGTTCGAAACATATTTGACCGAATTTCATTTCACCTAAAACTTGTCCTGACCTTTTCAACTGTTATCGTTTCGTTTTTTTTTACTTCATCGAAGTCACGTCTGCCACTGTATCAGTTGACCTATTATGCCCTGGTCCAGGCCATGGTTCAGAGCGAGAGTGCATGGGTAGCCGTCACGTAATAATCTTTTACTCAATGCGAACAAAACTAAATGTCTTAAGTTCTCGTTACCGAATGTACCCCAAGTAGGTCTAAACTTGATGGCAAGAAAATGGATGCTATTTCGGAAACTGTATTTTTGGGAATTACTTTAGATTCAAAATTGCAATGGGGTGCTCACACATTAGAGCTCTTTCAAGTAGATTAAGCTCAGCTGCTTACGCAGTAAGAAAAATAACGCAGTTGACTGATGTAGCCACAGCTAGGTTGGTTTACTTTGCTTATTTTCACAGTATTATGTCTTATGGCGTTCTGCTGTGGGGATCGGCAGCTGACGTAAATTCAATTTTCATATTACAAAAGAGGGCAATCCGCGCAATCTATAAAATGGGGCCTCGCGAGTCTCTTAGAAAAAAATTCAGCGAAATTGATATACTAACTTTGCCTTCTCTTTGTATCCTAGAAAATATCTTGTATGTTCGCAAAAGCTTAGGCCTTTTCAAAAAACGATGCGATTTCCATAATCTGAATACACGTAATATAGATGAAATTGTGATTCCAAAATTTAGACTGACTAAAACTAGCAAGTTATTTCTAATAAACAGTATCCGCTTCTATAACAAGTTGCCAAAGTCAGTTACAGAACTTAGCGATGGAAAGTTTAATACGCACATCAAACGTGTCCTTATCAAAAAAGCATATTATAAGATAAAAAACTACGTTGAAGACAGGGAAGTTTGGCATTAATTCCTTCTGCACATGTGGCTTCCCTGGTATCTCATTAACAGCATAATGACGAGAATATGTCAGCATTTTTACAATGCTGACATATTCTCGTCATTAATTGACATTATGCATCAATTTTATTTAGGTTCATTTTATTTATGTAGATTATTTTACACATTGTGAATGAGAGAAAGTTGTAGGCCTTACTGACTGTAGATTTGTAGACGATTTTCTATTCTGTATTCGTCTAAGTACCTGGTACTTATTGACAGGCCTGCGCTGTCCTCCCATACATTTTATCTCTGTAATTTGAAAATATTGTTAAAGCCAATTATTTTTAAAAGAGTAACCGTGGAGTTTCATGACGGCTCTTCTCCATTTGCGAAACAACAATTTGGAACCGTGCACCAAGCTTCTGACGTTTTATAAGTGCCCATGCAGGTTTATATGAAATAAAAATATTTTGATTTTGATTTTGGTTCCCGATTTTATACAATGTGCGGTGCAACTATATCTATATTTTTGAACTGCTTTGCAAATAATTGGCCTACTAGGCCCTTCTCAGTATCCTCACCTATTTGGTACACAAAATGACAATACTTTCAAAAACAAAGTAAGGAGTCTCCACAATTTTGTTGTTCACAGGATATTGTATGGTACTTATCAATTACATCGCATCCGAATGACTTGAATGGGGCCTATTTTGCGAAGTACATATTTCATGACAAAGGTTCACTTAAGTACGAATGTACTTTGGCAGTATCAGTTAGGTAAACTAGTACTAAAATATCGCTTTTAACAGCATATCGGGGTATGGATACAAAATTTCTTATCGAGTGTCGCATTTATAGCTGTTCTGCTACCGGTCATGACCTAATAAAATACAAATTCTGCTTAATATTTTATACTAGTGCCGTTTACGTCTATCATATTATTATAATGAATATACCCACTTAAATATATTCACCTGTAATAATACATAATTACATACATGCGGTAAATATCAGATCCTATACAGAGAAGGAAAAAGAAGATAAATAACAACCGACTTCCAAAAAAACAATACATTGTGAAAAATAACCGCTTTTTTATTACTTTCATTTTTTGGCCTTCGACTTCCGAATTTATAGCTATTTTTCACTTTGTAGTGTTAGTTTTTGTAAGTCGGTTTTTATTATTGTTTAAATAACTTCAATAAAAAATTGTGGAATAAATACGTAAGTAATATTAAAGCTAACTCAAAAACCACTGATCGGAACTAGACCAAACCTATATATATCGGACCACTCATTAAGAATACCCCTTCAAACGCTTTTCTCAAATCGGTTTAAAAAATGTTGGAGTTCTGAGGCAACAAAATAGAAAAACCAAATTCACAACATCCTTCTTTAAATGAAGTAGTTTAAAATATATTTTCAAACTCGTTCAGGTTACAAAACTTACCCTTAACATTAAGCTGATTTAACATTCGATCTTTAGGGATTGATTCAAATCATCAAATTAAATCACTAAATTTGTAGGTGGCACTAGAGTTTGCCACTGTTTTCCGACCTACTTGTTTATTTTTATTTTTTTGTCACAGAATATAGTTTACCGACCTTTTTTAACCTGTGAGATACGTAACTCTTAATAGCTTTGTATTTTGTATCAATGTAATTGTAAAAGAATGTCTATAGAGTTTCTTGCCGTTCTTTTTCATAGGTACCTACTGCGCTTTAGAATGCAACTACCTTCATTTTACTGACTAGGCGACTAGCTTCATATTTCTGACCGATCAACTTCTTGACAATTCAAAAGTGCCTGGAAATGGTTTCATCACTTTTGTAAGAGTCATATAAAAACTAATGTTTGTGAAAACCTTTTTCTATTTACAATTTCTCCGTGTTACCCGTAGCAACTCAAATATAATATTTCATAGTGAGCGTGTACTCCAAGGGAATTATTGCGACCTCGTTTGTTCCAGTTTGATTGATGACTGTTCCAAAAGGAATACCTTGTTATTTTTTACATGAGATAAGTTCATATCGTAACATTACATCTGTTATTTTCTTTCGTTTCGCCACTTTTACGGAGATTTGTTTTAATAGAAGCACGTTTTTTTTGTGCGGTTTCGGCCTGGGGATTTGTATTATGCTTTTAATTTAAAACGCTTAGAAATCCTTTTTGGGAAAAATCTCGAATAGTTCTATCTAATTCCTCTTTTTATAAATGTCTATTGTACCTCCTTGTTGAGAGCAGTGGTGGCCAAGTGGTAACGGCCGCGACTTACGAGTTGTCGTGAGTTCGAACCCAGACAGGCGCTTTACTTTGTGTAAATTATTTCATCACCACTGCTCTCAAAACGGTGAAGGAAAACATCGTGAGGAAACCGGCATGTCCTAGAACCAAAAATTCTAAGGCATGTGACATCTACCAACCCGTACTGGGCCCTCGTGTTGGATTACGGCCCAATCCCTCTCACCGAGAGGAGGCCTGTGTCCCAGCAGTGGGAACATTATAGGCTGATGATGACGATGATTGTACCTCATCTCTGGAATAAGAGTCTTCTTTTTGTACAAAAATAATACTTCCTTACTACGCTTGTTCATTGCTTATTTATTTTTTCACTAGCTTTTGTCCGCGGCTCCGCCCGCATGGATGTTGGTTGTCGCGTAAAGAAGTAGCATATGTCCTTCTCCATACCCCAGGCTATTCGAGTATCTCTGACAAATTTCATGACGATCAGTTCACCGGCTTAGGCGGTAAAGCGTAACAGACAGACAGAGTTACTTTCGCAATTACAATTTTAGTAGGGGTTTAAAATCTCCTACAAAAGGTATCATCATCATCATTTCAGCAGAAAGACGTCCACTGCTGAACATAAGCCTCCCCCAAAAGGGAATTTTGCCATAATCGCCACGCTTGGCAGGCGGGTTGGCGATCGCAGTATGGTGGTAAAATGCATAGAGAACGCTACTGCCCATTCTCTTGTAAGTCCTTTAGTCGTCTTCTACGACACCCACGGGAAGAAACGGGATGGTGCTATTATTTTACGTCCGCCACCATACGGAACAAAAGATACACAGCTCCACAGAAAACTTTGTTTTCTGTGGAGCTGTGTGTACTACCGGGATAAAAAGTATCCTGTGTTAATCTATGTTACAATCTATCTGTGTGCCAAATTTCATCCAAATCCGTTCAGCCGTTTTTGCGTGAAAGAGTAACGAACATCCACACATCGATACATCCATACATACAAACTTTCGGTTTTAAAATATTAGTAAAGAGTTACAAGAAAATAGAATTCATTCTAGTACCAACTCTATTTAAATGTTTTTGCACACTGTATTAATTAATTATAATTATATGTGAAGACAGTCAGGAATTAGTTATTCCTAAATATTATAACTATTAACACAAGAATTACTAAACGCCACAGGTCATTGTATTAACATAACTTGCTTAATCATTACGATAACAAAAGACGATTATATTAAATAAACAATGGTTCGTGGCTACCGCTACTACATTTGAGTCCTTGATTAAAGTAATTAGAGTCAAATATCAATCAGTTAATCGATTTAGCCTACAGCAGTCCACTACCAGTCTTTCCAAAGCTGCTGTGGAGTTTGTTGCGCCACTTCTTCTTCCCAGCTAAAGCACTAGGAAGTGGTGAAGAGCGGGCATTTTGGAGGCCCGTCTTATGTAATTTTTACGCTCAAAAAACAACCGACTTCCGGAAAAATACTACAATGTGAAAAATAACTTTAATTTCGGAAGTCCATGACTTTGGATATGTATTTTAGTTTTTCGACACCGCCTTCCGAAATTAAAGTTATTTTTCACATTGTAGTGTTTTTCCGAAAGTCGGTTGTTTTTTTTTTTATGTTTTTATTTTTCACTTTATAGTTATAGTACCTACCCCACACCAATTCGAAATTTCACTATCCTCGGTCTATACAATGCATCTTTATGCGATAGCAGCAATCGCGGTTGATTTGCTGTCATTTTTTGAAGAGTTCCGTTGTCTGTTTCCGAAATGTATCATCAGATCTATTATGACATTTTAATTGGACCATTTCGAAATCAAAACCCATTTCGAACAAAAAAGTAATTTTGAAAATCCGTCCATAATTCCATATATGACTGAGTTATGCCCGAACACACATAATTTTATTTTATTTAAAAACATATCGAATTGATAACCTCCTTCTTTTTGAAGTCGGTTAAAAAGTGCTGACACCAACCTAGTTTGAATAAATGACCTTTGATTTTGATTTTTCAATTCTTCCTTCTCTCCAATACATAACATTATGTTGCTTCCTTTACCCACAAATCTGCCTAGTCTTTCCCCAACATTGTGGTTATCGGCAATTTTAACTAGATGCAGCTGAATATTATTAATAACACTAGGTTCTGCTCGCGACTTAAGTTCGCATCAAACTTGCTCCCCCGACGAACCCCGTCGCCGTCGCTTCGAATCGCCTGCCCGTGCGAGTACTTCGTATTCATGATTTTTTTTTCTTTTTGCTCGACTCCTAAGGGCCCTGGCGTGATTTTATAAAGCCTATAGCCTCCCTCGATAAATGGGCTATCTAACATTGAAATAATTTTTCAAATCGGACCAGTAGTTCCTGAGATTAGCGCGTTGAAGCAATTAAACAAACTCTTCGGCTTTATAATATTAGTATAGATTAATATTAATAATGTTAATATTACTTTGAGTGACTGCCTATCTGACCTCCACAACCCAGTTACTGGGTAATACGATACCCCTTGGTAAGACTGGTTGTCAGACTTTAAAATTCAAATTCATTTATTTAATTAGCTTACACATGGTTCTTAAATAAACAAAGTGGCTTTACATGGTATGAAATTTTCACTAACAGAAGACTTACACAAATTAAGCAGCGGGTCTCAAACTAGACACAGCCTGTATCTTGATGACCCAAACAGTACACAAAGTTAATAATTCTGCTAGCGCAAGATTGTTACAAATTCAGAAGTTCCTTGTGATTTATTAAATTTACAATTAATTGAGAAGATAGAAAATAAATGACAGACACAAGACAGTTAAAGTGAGTGTGTGGTGTAAGTGTGAGTGAGGGGAATTTATAATGGGTTTCTGACTACCCGTGACCACTGACAAAAGATTTACGAATGACAGTCGGGCCACACGGCTCAACATTTTGCCCGCCACAGTCATGTATAGATGACAAACAAAATGTGCCCAGCACGCCACGGTCACGACTACATAGATGACAGATTTGTATGTTTATAAAACCGCTTGGCGCCGAGCGCACGTTTTTTTAACGTGGCGGTGAAAGGGTTGAAGTTCTTTCCGAGGCACGATGGGGTCTCGATATTGTAGTGTATGGTCACCCATTCACGAACTGACCGCGGCAAGCATAGTTTAGCCTTCGATTGACCCGTCCGGTTGTTATTAATTAGCCACAAGCTTCCTTACTGAGACTAATTTCTCACACATAACTACATCGTCACATTGCTAAGTACTAACATTCAGCTGAAGGTACAAAATGTGTGCCCGCCCCAAAGAGATTGTTTCTTAAATTTATCCAACCGAGCCCAGTGTTAAATGTTAAGCATTACGATACAATAGTCAGGGAGGCCGGTAATAGACTCTTTCGGCAATTCAGCGGTTTTATGGGCCTATTGTGGCAAAACAGTAGTGTGACCATTTTTGTTGACATGTGTAGAATGTCGTATTACTTTTGTAGACAATTTAGTGGGAGATTATGAATGAGGGGTCACATATGTAGTTTAAACCACTTAAAAAAATAGGAGGTTTGCAAAAACTGCTGAATGGATTTGGATGTAATTTGGCACACAGGTAGATTATAACCTACATTAACACATAGGATACTTTTTATCCCAGTAGTACGTTCCTGCGGCATAATTTCCGACTTCCATGCGGGCGACGCCGCGGGCGGAAGCTAGTCATATATAAACCGATTTGAAAACAGTGTTGTGTGTACTTATACAGTATGTTTGGTTAAACTAGGGACATACTTTAAGAGGGTGTGGTACTCATGACAATGCACAGGAAAAGTTTTTATCCAGTGCGCAAATTTTAACCATGAATTCAGCATATCATTCTAGACCCTCTACCGCGGAAATTTTTCGCTGGTTATACAAAAAAAAATCAGCTGTTCCATACATTTTGACCGCGTAGGTATTGCACTTTTCTCTGAAACACCTGTTTTTTTTTTTTTAACGGCGAAAAATTACTGCGCTAGGGGCTCTAGAATGATATGCTGAGTTCACGGTTAAAATTTGCGCACTGGATAAAAACTTATCCTGTATAACTACTAATATGGCGTGGACACCGAAATATGAATAAAAAATCAGCTGTTACCTTCATTTTGTCCAGTTATGCGAACGTAAATGTTTTGAGCAGCTGGTTTTATTTTCACGAATTCAGTATTGGTCTCTTAGTAAAAGTTATTCATTTTCATGAGTACTACACACTACCTATCCCTTGTAAAACATAACACACTGTAGAGTGGTCCCAGATTTTTTTTTATCAAGTTCTGATAAGTGGTTTTTGAGTTAGCGTCAATAATAGATACGTATTTTTTTCCACTTAGTGGGTATATGGTGATGATGTTATAATATTATCTTTCTGACACTGTTGGTTACATAACAAGTGAAGATAAACGAAAGTGTGGGGCACCAATAGAGATTGAAAAATAAAAAGATTATTTAAAAAATTAACAACTGATTAAAAAAAAAACACTAAAAAGTGAAAGACAAAGACACCGACTGCCGTCATCATCATCATCATCACCAGCCTATAATGTTCCCACTGCTGGGACACAGGCCTCTTCTCGGTGAGAGGGATTGGGCCGTAATCCACGACGCGGGCCCATTGCGGGTTGGTAGATGTCACATGTCTTCGAATTTTTTGGTTCTAAGACATGCCGGTTTCCTCACGATGTTTTCCTTCAACGTTTTGAGAGCAGTGGTGATGAAATAATTTACACAAAGTAAAGCGCCTTTCTGGGTTAGAACTCACGACCTACAACTCGTAAGTCGCGGCCGTTACCATTTGGCCACCACTGCTCTGCCGACTGCCGTAATTAAAGTTATTTTTCACTTTGTAGAGGTTTACTTGAAAAAAAAAATTTTTTTTTTTTTTTTTCAAATTAACTTTAATTTTCGTCTCACATTTTGGCCTTCTGTGCTTTTTCGTGATCGGATTAGTACATACCTAGTTACCTGCTAGGCTATAAAAAATAGCTCAGACGGAGCGTTGAGGAAAAATAAAATTAAACACTTATTTGATTGTCATCATGTCAAAAAAACATTGAAATTAGGTAAACAGATAAACCGGCCGATTTTTAAGACAGTTCAATACCTTATCGCTGCTTTGTTTAGTATACAAATATAATTATCAGATGAATTGAGAACTTCCAGTAAGTAAGTCGGTTGCAAGTAAAGATTAACAATAATAAAAATTGTCGCCGTTCTCATTAATTGAACTATAAATATGTTTTAAACACTTGATAACAGCGCTAATTACGTAAACTGCAGACGGTGGATCGAAAAAAAACCAAAGTGATTTTAAAACTTATTTAATTTAATAGAATAATTACAATTTAATTGGTGAAACCTATTCGATGCTAGAATATGGAATGACAGAAAAATACTTAAAAATAACTAATTGCTACTGTTGAATTTTGCTGCGTCGACGGCTCGTGGCGCGGCGGATGTCATCGTTGCAGTTTCTATGCGGTTGGCGTAAACATGTAGGAATTTGCGGGGTCGGCGATATCCATTAGGGATCCGTACTTAACACCTCCATCCGCAGAACAGCGACTATTTGCTCATATTAAGAGAAAATGTTGCTGGGAGTTCATCTCGTTTTCTGGTTACATCTTCATATGTATGGATCTTAGGAGTTTGTTGCTGCTCTTTGTCGCCTCCTCTAAGGTTCCAGCATTTGTATCTGCGGCTTATTACCAAAATGATAAATGCGGTTGCGCAAAGTACAATGATATAAAATGGTATGGTTGTATGGTACAGGGCAACCTGCTGAATCTTGTCGATCTGAATAGGGTTTTCCATCAATACTTTGTTCTGGATGCTGTGAAGTTCTTCCAAGTTGACTGAATTGAAGCCGATGATATGAGTGGAATCAGTTGTTTGGTCCATTTCATTATAAGGGATTTTTGATAACTTAAGTGGCTGGCCTTTTATCTCGTTGTTGTCGTTGATGATTGTGAATTCTGTTGTTTCCAGATAGCAGTCCACGGGTATGGTGACGAAATAACTTCCTTGTAGGATATTAAAGTCTTTTCTGCCGCAGGCTAATTGTACTTTAGTCGGTTGGGGGAATGATAAAACGTAGTGCTGATCGTCCAGTTTTTCTACGGCTTGTTTGGAGAGTGAAATCTTCGTGAATTGGCAGGTGTCTTTTAGACCTTGGTTGATGATGAGCTCTTGAATGCAATCAGGCTTCGTCCGGATCTGATGACTTGTCTTCCTTTCACAGAGATGGATGCTACTGTACTTCGGGCATTCAGCCTCTATGTACACGAATGATTTCTCGTTTGTTGCTATGTAGGGAGAGGAAGGAATAAGGGCAAGTTGTTTCTTATTAGGCACAATGGAGAGTCTGTATAAATCGTAAAGATCTTTAGAGACTATAGGGAAACTGTATACTATTACTATTCTCTTCTCAATAAAGTAGGAACCTGGTTTTATAAGATTATAATATTCTCGTAGTTCTAAGTTTAGGACTTGATCTTGATTGTATATTGATTTTAACCTATCTATCATTGATCTTAATACTTCTATATCTATCATAGAATGATGGGTGCTGGCTGCACGTATAAAAGCCATAATATTTTCTAACCTAATTATCTCTAACATTAAATCTTCTACATTATTGGTTATGATTCCTAAAATTTGGGCAAACTTTGCAAATTTGATTAAACTGTAATCTGTATATTCTCTTTTCTCTAGAAGTAGTCCTAACGTTGCGTTAATCCTTTTCTGATTTTTTGTTATTTGGTCTAAGATGGTACCATGTTGGGACATCCATTCTTTACTTAGACTAATATGATTGTTAAATTCTGATACTATTTTGTTTTCATTATTTTGCAAAGTTTTAATAGCCTCATCATATTTCAGGGCATCTAGATAATCTAAGTTGCCAGTAACACTTTTTATTACCGACCCAAGGCTATCTACAAGACCTCTTTTGACTCTGACAGGTTCCAAAGATTTTACTTGTTGTAGTACCTTGCTGAGTTTGTTAGTAAGATAGTCAATCTGGTATTCGTAAAGCATGTAAGTCTCATTAGTGAGTTTAGTTCTGAAAGTCTTTAATTGCGTCTGTACGGAATTAATTTTATCTTCTATGTCGGTTAATTGTATGTACTGTATGAAAGAGTGGTAATGTGTAGTTAGTCTTGTCGGTCCTAGTCTGTATGGTAACAGTCCTGGTCCATCGGCTAAAGTCTCAAGTCTTATCTCTTGAGGATGAGTTGCATGGATTGTCAGAAGTAGCAGGATCCTGTAACAATTGGCTTAATTTAGGAACACGTTTTAGCCGTGCTTTGGCTATAGGACCACGTTTTTTCGAAGTATATATGTGTATAGGCAGGTCAGCGAGTACTGTATCCTGTGTATAACGTGGTGCAGCTTTCTGGCGGCTGGCAAAGGGATTTTTAATGAAAACTTGTTGCTGAGGGGCATATTCTACTTCGGGCTCGCGAGTTTCGTTCCTTTTATTAGTTAGGGCTGTACGATTTGCAAGAGATGACTCGTTAATGATTTTATAAACTTGCTTCATCTGTTGTCGATGATTCTGGGCGTATTGTTGTAAGATGTGCTCATTCAGGTCTATGTCGAGTGGGTCTCTGGGGTCAAAATGTCCGGTTAATAGATCAAACGGTCTGCACTTCGTGAAACTATGTATAGAACTGTTATATGCTATGATGGCATATGACATAAGATTAACTATCGGTTCATCTTTATTTTGTAGTTTTAGAATTCTAATGTGCTCCAATAAGGTTGAGTGAAAACGTTCGATGTTGCCATTGTCATTAGGACTATGGGGTAGAATTTTATGATGAATTATCTTATGAAGACGTATAAATTCGGAGAAAAGTTGGTTCGTAAACTCGGTGCCATTATCGGTGATAATAGTCATGGGTAGTCCATGATGGGAACAGAACCGTAATAGTGCTTGTATTATGCTAATGGCGGTTCCGTCTCGCAGATGATATGATTGGGCATATTTCGTGAAGACGTCAATGAAAGTTAAGTACTTTTCATTCTGGACTGTAAAGAGGTCCATGTGAATAATTTCTAGTGGTTTGGTAGCTGGGGGCACTATGTTAAATTGAGGTCTTATTGGATTTCTGTCGTATTTAACTTGACCACAGATGGTACAGTCATTGATGAACTTGGTGATTTGTTCTTTCATCTTTGGCCAGTAATATTTTCGTGAGAGGGCTAGATGACATTCATTTATACCGCGGTGGTTTGTCTTACCGTCATGGTAGTGTCGGATAATGTCTTGTTGTCGGAGATATTCTTTGACATTCTCGAGTTCTATCTTAGATAATACTAGGTTAAGTGAGGAACTTCTAAATTTGTCCTGTACAATGGGTATTATTGAATACATGGCTAAAGGTGGATTAATCAAGATAGCTGTTTTGACTTTAGGATTCACATATTCTTTGATAGCATTAATAATGTCGCTCTCTAGGTTGGATTCAGAAATTTGGACTGCGATTCGGGTATGGTTTTCAAATGGTTTGGTTACTGTCGGTCGTCGTTTTATGTCACCTACTATGGTGAAGTGAATCTGTCGATGGAATTTATTGAGGGGTTCATCTGTAATGGGGATTTCTAGTATCGGATTTTCATTACTGGTATGCACGGTGTCAGTCGAGGAGTTTGTTGGTGGAGGTGGTGCCTCCGATGAGTTGTTGATCATAGATCTGAGATCATTAGTACTTCCGATCAATGAGTCGGTATCAGTCAAGTAGTTTACTGGTGGAGGTGGTGCCTCCGATGGGTTATTAATCATTGATCTGAGATTCTTAATATTATCGATCAATGAGTTGATCTCATCTACTTCTTCGTTATGGATTTCTACACGGGAGAGAGCATCAGCATTAGTATTAGATTTTCCTTTTTTGTATACTACAGTAAAGTCATATTCGCTTAGTCTGAGTCGCCATCTGGTCAGTCGTGAGTTGGGCTCTCTCAAGTTCATCATCCATTGCAAGGGTTTGTGGTCGGTCAGTACTTTAAATTTCCTACCAAAGAGATAAGGTCTAAAGTATTTCGTGGCCCAGACTATGGCAAGCAACTCTTTCTCAATTGTGCTATAATTTAGCTCGCTTTCGTTAAGAGTGCGAGAAGCGTAACAGACGGGTTTGTCGGAACCTATAGGTCCTTGAGATAACACTGCTCCAATAGCGACATTTGAGGCGTCTGTTGTGAGATTAAATTCCTTTTTGAAGTCTGGGTATTGTAGAATAGGGTCATTGGTTAGTAAGGTCTTACAGGTTTCAAAGGCATTGACATATTCAGGGCTGTGAGTAATTTTACTACCTTTCTTTAGGCATACCGTAAAAGGTTTGGTGATGCGAGCAAAATCGGGGATAAATTTTCGGTAGTAACCTAGAAGTCCTAAAAATTGTTTGATCTCCTTAGGGGTCTTTGGGATTGGATACTTTTGTATTGCAGAGATCTTATCAGGGTTTGGCTTGATGCCATCTCTACTAATGATATGTCCTAGATAAGCAGTTTCGAGTTTCAGGAATTCGGACTTATCCATCTGAATTTTGAAATTGGACTCTCTAAGTCTTTGGAAGACCTTTTCCAAGTTGTCCATGTGCTCTTGAAGAGAGGTGCTGTATACTATAATATCGTCAAGATACACGAGGCAGATGTTATTTTGAAGGCCTCTTAGAACATTGTCCATAACTCGTTGGAAGGTGGACGGTGAATTTTTAAGTCCCATGGGCATTCGAAGGAATTCAAAATGCCCGTGTTCCACATTAAAAGCTGTTTTTGATATATCCTGGGGATCCATCTCTACCTGATAAAATCCGCTTGCTAAATCTAGGGTCGTAAAATATTGGCACTTGCCTAGTTTGTCGAGGACGTCACTGATGTTTGGTATGGGGTATTTGTCATCTATGGTTTTTTCGTTTAATTTACGAAAATCGACTACTAGACGCCATTTCTGTTTTCCAGAGGAGTCCATTTTTTTAGGCACAATCCAAATGGGCGAGCTCCATGCGGAATCGGAAGGTCTTATTATACCTTGTTCCAGCATTTTGGAAATTTGATCCCTAACTTCTTCCCGATGAACGAAAGGGTACCGATAGCTCTTAGTATATGCGGGAATTTCATCCGTTGTTCTTATACGATGTTTAATCTTGTTGGTGAATGTCAATGTTTCTCCGTCAATGTAAAATACATCTGCGTAACGAGAGCAAAGGGTTAAGAGATTAGCCTTTTCCTCTGCATTAAGGTGGTCCGTACGTAAACGCGATAATACGTCGTCAACGCGATTCGATTGTTTAATTTGCGTGCACTTAGCATTGAACAGTTCTGCACGAGTTGATTGGTCTAACGAAAATATAACGTCATTAGGTGTTGGATTTTCTATTTCCACATATCCACGACTATTGGTAACAGTGGTAAGGCACTCGTGGATAATACAATTGCAAAAAACTTGTTCGTTTATTAAGACATCGCCATCCGGGGCATTTATAGGTAGTTTAACTAATTTAGAACTATTAGCAGGGATAATATCCTCATACAGGTTAACATTGCGTGAATCGTATACTTTAATCTGATTCGTAGCAGTACGCGTTACCAATTGGAAATCTTTTAAATCTATTTTAGCCTCCCATTTAGATAGTAAGTCTAATCCTATCAGGCCATCAAAATAATCGTGAAACCGGTAGACGAATAATTTTATACCATCGGTCTCATTGAATTCATTAAAACACGGTAGCGTTATGGAATAATCATTTCTGCTAACGCCGTGTACATTTGTAACTTCGAAAGGGTCATGGTTAAGAGGGTAGTCATAGAAATACTTTTGTACAGCTTCAGGGCTTATAAATGACTGATTAGCGCCAGTGTCAATCAAGAATTTTAAAGGAGGGCAAGAAATTTCTATATAGGGTAACTGTCGTTGGGTCTGTAAGTTAAGGTCTATTTTTGCTCTTTGGATTTCTGGTCCGACTGAAAATTTTGGTTCTGATTCTGGTTTGCGCCGCTAGGGCCTAAGTGTGGCTCTGCTTCACCTATCACCTGATTATCGGAGGTTGTAGTCGAATTGGGATCAGTCATGTCGGTGTTGTAGTCAAAGTTACAGACAACGTAACAGTCATTACCGTCCGTGTAGTAGTCGTATACTGGCTCATAGTAATAGTCCGGAGAATAATAAGAACTATCAGGCAAAGCGAGTTCGCTGAGGTTTAACTCACGCGTTTTAAAATAATTATTTGATGGTGGATTTCCGTTTCGTTGCCAGTCATGATGCCCTGATCTCAGTGGTAATGGTTTTGGGACAAAATGTTGAACACCGCTCATAGGTTTCGGACCCGAATATTGTGGTGGATTATGTTGCAATCTGAAAACGTTACTTTGAGGATTGTAGTTTGGTAATGGTGCACGGAAAATTTGTTGGGTTCGGGTAGGCATGCGATTTTGATGCTGGTTGGGCATATTAAATTTAAAGGCCTGAGGCTGGGGTTGGTAGCCACGTTGTCCTACGGGTGCCGGCCAGTTAGGTACTGGTGGTCGCGGAAAGTTAAACGGCACACCAGGCATCATAGGAGGTTTATAGAACATTTTGGGTGCACTCTGAGCAGTTTGAGCCTTTGGGGCATCATTACGCTGCTGCAGGTATATAATATTTAGTTCTTCCTGCACGAACTCTAGAGCTTTCTCTATGGTTTCTGGACGCATACAACGTATACGTGACCCTAAAGGTTCCTTTAGTCCACGTACGAAGGCCTGCATTGTCACTTTCTTATATAGTGTCCGTTTCGCTTCAATAGTCGTCTGTAAGGTCTCATGTAACGTCACGTAGGTCATAATAGTGCTAAACAGGGTCTGACATTGATCGTAAAATTCCTGAGGGGTCTTATTACCTTGCGTAGCCAACGAGAGGTCATTGTATAAAGCTGTTTCGTCCCGCTGATCTGAAAAGTTGTTAATTAGAGCTGATCTAATACCTGCCCAAGTTTCAGGAACGCCATTTGAGTTGATGGTGGATGCGGCAGGGCCTGTTATCTTGTTTAAGATGCCGTTCAAAAGACACAGATTTCCCAGCTCATTGCCGGGCTCAGCGCTTGCATACTGAGTTACTATCCGGTCACAGATGTTAATGAACCTCGTCAGTACATTGGGGTTTCCTTCAAAATCGGGCACAAGGCGTAAGGCCTTGAAAATTACGTCAGGATCGTAAGGCATTTCGGGTTCAAATAAACTGTTTAAATTTAAATCTACTTCACTATCTAAATATCTACTAATATCTAACATATGTCGACGAGCCTGTCGCGATGCAGGTTCCTGACGATTAGATCTTTCGTGATGGAAGATCTTGGACATAAAAGAAACTAGGAATAGAGGGGAAGCAACACGAGAATGATTCTAGTGTACTCACATATATTTCATCTCTGGTCCTTCTCCGTGAATCGATATCTGGATTCTCCACGCGGCTCCGCAGCTTTACTGTAGATTCTGGATACTCGTGATGTGACTGGATAGCCACCCGGGTGACTCGCGATCGTGGTGATCGATATGAGATGACTCTAACGCGATTCGCGAACCGGCCCGCGAGTATCCTACCGACTGCGCCAATTACGTAAACTGCAGACGGTGGATCGAAAAAAAACCAAAGTGATTTTAAAACTTATTTAATTTAATAGAATAATTACAATTTAATTGGTGAAACCTATTCGATGCTAGAATATGGAATGACAGAAAAATACTTAAAAATAACTAATTGCTACTGTTGAATTTTGCTGCGTCGACGGCTCGTGGCGCGGCGGATGTCATCGTTGCAGTTTCTATGCGGTTGGCGTAAACATGTAGGAATTTGCGGGGTCGGCGATATCCATTAGGGATCCGTACTTAACACGCTTCATAATAACAAAAACCAACAATAATTGTCTGCGGGAAGTCCCAATTTATTTAAAACTTTAGGTACAATTATGTACGTTATTTGTGCTTTATAAAATCCTATAATAAATTATTATTTATAAATGTGAAAGTTTGTGCGTTTAGATGTTTGGATGCTTTTTACTCAATCACGCAGAAACGCCTGAACGGATTGTGATGAAATTTAGTACACAGATAGTTTATAACCCGAATTAATATAAAAAATACTTTTTATTTCCGGTAATACGGTCCTGTGGGATGATTTTCGACCTCACGCGGGCGAAGCCGCTGGCAATAGCTAGTAATAACATATTTATAACATACCATAAAACAACGATGAATCAGCCAATGCACTCATTTAGAGAAATGTGTTGATATTTTTATTATGTGGTTGGAATAAATAGGGCAGACATAAATAGAAATATAAAGTGCATCCGAATGAAACCTAATATTTTTCTTGAAGTGAGTCACAAACTGAATTGTTTAGTATTACGCCATCTTAAGCCCAGTTCACATTAGTCCAGTCCAGCGACTGGAATGCCACTGGAATGCTCTGAAATGTACCCAGTAACCAAGTCAGTGCAGTAACTGGATGGGCAGTCTATCTTTTCATTCGAGCTCGCCCATTCCAGCGCCACTGGAATTGTGTAAAACTGAAACTGTGAACACGAATTGTTGTTTTTTTTGTTCTGACTGACTCATCATCTGCCTAGCCTTTTCTCAACTATGTTGGGGTCGGCTTCCAGACGAACCGGATGCAGCTGAATACCAGTATTTTACATGGAGCGGCTGCCTATCTGACCTCCACAACCCAGTTACTTGGTGATACGATACCCCTTGGTAAGACTTGTTGTCAGTCTTTCGGGCTTCTGACGACCCGTAACGACTGTCAAACATCCACAAATGACAGCCGGGACCAACGGCTTAACGTGCTTTTTATGACTGACTGAATCACTGGAATAATGTAGACGTTATAATCCAGTCTAGCACTGGACTGGCTTGACTCGCTCGTTTTCCGGATTGGAATAATGTGAATCGGGCATTTTAACGCGGGATAATCAATTCGTCAACTCAGCCTATTGCAGTCAGTATGGACTGCTATAGGCTATAGCCATAAGCTATACCAAGTCGTGCCTGAACACCTGGTTTTCCAGCTTCGGTAACTAGGTATCTATTCAATTTTACCGGTCTGTCCGCTTCCGAAATGAGGTACCTATCCAATTTTACCGGTACATCAAACTGGCGGCCATTCGCGCAATGCTGTTACGCGGTCTCAAATCGAATACTTCAAAGGTGATCTGCGTCAAAGGTCATCGGTCTTTGGAAGGACTTGGTCGGTCCACTGTAAATTCAGCGAACAGACTCTGCACAAGACCATTTCGGAACTAGTTTAGTCATACAGATCCAAGGACACCGAGTTCCGAAATTAAAGTTATTTTTTAGGTTGTAGTGTTTTGTGTAGTAGTTGCTTTTTTTTTTGTAAAAGTGTTTACGGGTGTCATGAAAGGCAACTGGAGGATTCCGCATTCCAACATAATCCTTATATTCAGTATTTTTTAAACACGACGTCGGTCGTTGTCTTGTTATAAATTGCTTACTATGACAACAAAACGGTGGTGACGGCTACTATAATATTAAATAAACAATGGCCCGTACATACTTCGATAATCGAACTACATTTGAGTTCTTGATTAAAGTCAAATATCAACCAATCAATCACTCAACTTAGCTTACAGCAGTCTAGTGATCCACTTCCGGACTTAGGCCTAGTTGGTTATTTATATTTTGTGTTTGTGTCCTAGTAACGTTATTCTTTCTTAGTGTTGACATCGTTATTTTTATTTTTTGGATGGGAAATAATCAAATAACTTCTCCCGCTCTGGGTGGAGCAGGAGGGCGTGTCAGACGTTTACTGACTAAACCCACCCGTGTTCCCTCAGTAGCCTGTGTGCCAGGGGCGGCGGTACCTCTTTCGAACAACCCACACCCCTGGCAGGCATCGGCCCTTGCGGGCCCCATCACTTTGTGCTGACATCTCTTGGAGGCGCGCGTACACACTACGTGCCGTCGACCTGGGCTTGGTCCTTACCGGACAGCGTTACTCGCCGTCCGCAAGCCCACGCCTACGGTGGCTGAGAATCAGCCTGCGATTCCCGACGCGCAGGGCGTCTCCTGCGGCGACTAAGGCCGTGAGGGCGCATATACTGCCTCTCCCTCACGTGCGTCGCCTCCCTCTTCGCGAGCATCACTGCTTCGCAGAAGGAGTTGACGACTACCCGTGCACTTTCGCTCCGTACAGGACCGGACGCGAGAGATCGCCGTCGGTGTTTACATTGTTGAGCAAACTACTTGTGCATACAAATCGAGCTATGGATTAGGAATTTCGTTCAAAATCCTTCGAATTGTGAAGGAAAGTGTGAAATTAAATTAAATTAAATGTTTATGTAATTAGATCTAAGACACTTTTACACGTCAATGTTTTGTAGGTTAATATTTTAAAATGTAGATGGCGCCAGTATTTCCTAGCTGACCGTTCCCTAGGAAGAAATGGTTAAACAAACTCAGAGGTAATCTCTTTAAGTAAAGTCCAAACATTATATTATTTGAATTTTATGTGAGTCTAACAATACAGGGCAATGTCTGAAAGAAGCTTTTGAAGCTTTCTTAAAAAGGCTCTTTAGCCATTTCAGCGTTGAGCTGAGCTTTCCCAACAGACGACATGTGTATTAATACTATTGGAGGCCTTGTCCAAGTCTACGTCTATTCCATTTACCGTTGTACAAAAGACGATTCAACAGCAAATCGAAATTCGAAAAACCAGCATCATGGCGTTTGTAACCGGCCGATGCGGTCGAATTGATAAGAGCGGGGCGACCGCAAGCACTTACGTTTTATTTTATAGATATTTATTGAGGTCCCTTTAAAAGTATTAGGGCAGACCCTTAGACTGTTACAATTGGTTCCGTATGGTAATTGCAAGGGAAACCGTGACTACGAATATAGGTTGCAGGGCGTAAAAATTGAATGGCTTTTATTTTGTTGTTCTATGTTTTGTTGAAGTTTGACCGCGTTTTTCGGTTGAAAAACAAGTATTTCTTTAATAGTGAGAAAAAACTTGTTTTATCAGACCATAATGAAGTCTAGAAAACAATGTATTTTATTATTGTTTTACTTAGTGGCAGTATTAGGTAAGCTGTAATAACCAATTCACACAAACATACAATAACACTTAATAAACAAACGAATAAACTATTTTTCTTTTTGTAGTCTATTGGCTCCCGAGGCTACTAGGACTGTTATTTACTCTCTGTGTTAGGCATTCCTACCTGCCAAGTGAACTGATGAAGACACTGATGAGATCTCTCCAGGGCGTTTGACCTGGTTAGGTATGATATTCTCTGGCGTAAACTCAAGGATGCAGGGGTGCCGGGTGATTTAGTTAATATTTTTAAATATTGGTATGACCACCATCAACGCTCTCCGAATCGAATGTAATAACGCGTTCAGGGTGCTGGTGGGGCTCCCACGCTGCTGTAGTGCGCCTGCGATGTTTGCGCATGCGCACACAGACGGCTTTCACACTGTGCTGCGGCGCCGTATCGCGTCGCTCATGTTCCGCACGCGTGGGAGCGCCAACACCATCCTGAACGTGCTCAGCCACAAGCTGGACAGCCCCCTTCTGGGGCACTGGGTTCAAGCACAAGTGCGTGTGCCCGGGGCCCCAGAGGGTGGCAAATACTTAAATTAAATTGTTATTTTAAATACTAACATAGTTTTAAGTCTTTCTACTAACAATATGTATGGGCCAAATATGCAAAAATTAAAAAGTTTTTTTTTTTATTTGTTTTTTTTTTTTTTATTGGACTTATTATACAGCGGAGAAGTTTTTTCTTTGTTTAATCGCGCCAATCTCTGGAACTTAAACTTGTATGAGAAATTCTTAACTGTATTTGATAGCCCAATTTTTAAGAAAGGTTACAAGTTATTTAAAATCAGGTTACGGCCTATAGGAGCCGGGCAACGGAGAAAAAAGCAAAAACAACTTTTAGCAAAAACGAAGTAAGAGCGCAGGCGAGCGAGACCGATGCGATGCGATGCAACGGGGCGAGTCGGGGAACAAGAAATTTCACGCTGGTGAATTCGCTGTAAGATTCTAGTGTCAACATAGTTATCACATCGCAAGGCGTGGTGACTTAGATAATTTATTACGCTTATCTGCAATGTTGGCAACAAACACTGGTTTACAAAGAGTTTTCGTCTTGAGAAACTGCGGTATTTGGGACGAGAAAATATTGCGAAAAATTGCCAAACTTAAGTGGTAGTGGGCAGGGCAGGCTCGCAGAACAGATGGCCGGTGGGGCCGAAAGGTTCTGGAGTGGCGACCGCGTACTGGAAGACGTCGGGAATCCGCTGGATGAGGAAAGCACAAGACCGGTCGAAGTGGAGGAGCCAGGGGGAGCCCTATGTCCAGCAGTGGACATCTTTCGGCTGAAATGATGATGATGATGATCTGCACTTTTTAAAAAGATTATGTTCAGAATCTACGTAACTACTACCACTATCACCAGTCCCACAGTAAAAAAAAAAATACTGCTGCGGTATTTTTAATTTCCACATTAAGATCGCCCTTAATAGCCTGATATAAAAGGAGTTATTGTTGTGTCTGTTGTTTTTATTGTATACGAGCTTCTGCCCGCGACTTTGCTCGCGTGAAATTTCTTGAAACCCACCCCGACGCATCGCATCGCCCAATCGCGATTTCATTTCGTTTTCTCGTTTCTAACATACTTTCTTTTATCTTTTTCCTCGGCTTTTTGTTTTTTGAGCTTGGGAAATCATCAAATAACTTCTCCCGCTTTGGGTGGAGCAGGTGTCAGACTTTTACTGACTAAAACCCACCCGTGTTCCCTCAGTTGCCTGTATGCCAGGGGCGACGGTATCTCTTTCGAATAACCCGCACGCTTGGCAAGCATCGGCCCTTGCGGACCCCACAACAGTTGTTGTTGACATCTCTGTCGGGCGCGCGTGGAACACAACGCGCCGGTGCCGTAGAATTTTTCAAATACGACTGACGGTTCCAGATATTAGTACGTCCGAACAACAACAAAAAATCAAAATGCTTTTAAATTAGTACTTGTCCATGTATTTAAAAGTTATACCATAGATATCCTGTAGTTACCAATCTTTCTTTCTCCCTTCAAAATCACTAAAGTTGTTTTTAAAAGATCACTTTTAGTAATAAGATTGCCTATTATGTCACCACCACCTATAATTCGTACTAAAGAGTATTTATTCTTCTTCTTCTTGGTCGCATACTTCATTACTGAAGGTTGTGTCCTTGAAAGGCTTTTGAACGACATTCACTTCGTGACACACACTTCGAACACATTCCACTTCGTACGGTTCTCGACTTCTCTAATCGGTCGTAACAGAGATTCCAGTGAGGACAGTTACTTGGTCGAACCAGCGGTTAATTGACTGGCCGCGAGGTCTTTTCCCATCTACTTTGCTCATCACTACTAACTTTTCAAGGTTACGTGGTTCACGACGGACAACGTGACCAAAGTAACCGTGAATCCTTTCGTAACCGATCGTGTATTCATTCTATTCTATTCTGTTTGTTAGTCCCGGAAAAAAAACTGAAAAATATCTTGAGGCTTGAAAATCGAATGTCTTTGTTTCATTGGGCGCTAAGTTGTGCCAATGCTCGGGCCAATGTTTGTCGTGGTTCCGATGCGCGGTGGCGTGATGTTTGCATGTCACTCGAATGATATCGATTTGAGACGTATTTGGGGCTTAAACGATGTTTGTTTAAGTTCACAGTTCAATATTAAAACTTGAATATAGGTAACAATAAAGCTCTTTATTAATAGGTGTTGATGTTTGACTCTATTTGCTGATAATAATTGATAGGCACTTTATAAATGGTTATTAACAATATTGTTAAGCAAATTGGTAACCTTCGTTAATTTTCCGTGTTAAAGCCGTTTTATAGAACCATCACAGAATTACAGTGGTAATAAATTTTCTAAACAATTTATTTCCTCGAGTTTACATACCGAGAAGGGGACGGAAAAATTACATACGGTTTAGTTAAAAAAAAAAGGTGATAATTGAACACCAGACCGCATGCCTCTAATGTCGATTAATATTGGCTTAGGTACTTGGGTAAAATGAATATTTGGGTTCCGTGTGATGCCGGATGTAAAAGAGTAGCACCATCATCCCATTTCTTCCCGTGGGTGTCATAGAAGGCGATTAAGGGACTTACTAGAGAATGGGCAGAAACATTCTCTATGCATTTTACCACCATACTGCGATCGCCAACCCGCCTGAGTCTAGGTCGCAAGCACTTCTGCTGAAGATGAGGTCTGGGGTTCGATTCCCAGGTCGGGCTAAGTGTCGTTGGGTTCGTCCATCTGAAATGTCTCATTAGCAGCCCAGAGTGCGATTGTGCCCGGTTGATGGTAATAGGTTCGCCTCCCATTAATGGGACTTTATTATAACTGGTGAAGTGGCGAAATGTGGATGTATTGTCATGTAATGTTTATATTGTTTCGTCATCAATATCAGAGCGATATTTTCACTTTAGGTTGCTATTTCCACCTTATTTTTCATACGTCCAACAAGGCTTTTAAAAATGTTACAATCGGGCAATCAAAAGAGCTTGAGAACTACACAGCGTCTAGGTTTTTCAACTGATCAGCCAACAGATTGACCAACAAATCGTCCAACTTTGTCGCATATGCGTAGCCTTGCGCTAACCGTTAGGGCCTAAGGAATTGTATGAGATAATTGCTCCCGTTCGTACGGCCAACATAAATCTGGTAGGCGGCCCCTGCTAACTGCACCACAGTATAGATGGAAACAGACGGTCAGCTTTGTTCAATGAGTGAAAACACAAAGTACATTTTTGATACGCGTTCACGTACCTACACAACACGCCACGGATATTCGTGTCCGTAAAGTTAGCCGCGGATAGTCTTATTGTGTTTGTTTCTTTGGAGGTTTCATGAAATCTTGGAACAATGAAAATGCTGTTAAAATAAAAACCCATCAAACGATCCAGCTCGATCTTTTTTTCAAATCTGTTTTATAAGGGACTAAAAGATGCCCGCGATTTCGTCTGTCTGCGATCAAGGATGAAAAGTAGCTTATGTCCCTCCCTAGGTCTATCTGAGTGCCAAATTGTATCCAAATTCATTCAGCTGCTTTAGCGTGAACCTTTTTACGCTTAAACAAACAAAAAAGTATCTTTCGCATTTATAATAATACTTACGGCCTGACCACGGGGATCGGCGGTGCGTACGGGCGGCGGTGCGGCAGGCAGGCGGGGCGACAATTCGCGCGGCATCGTTTGCAGGCCACGGGGAGTCACGTTCGCCGCCGCGACCAGTAAGGAAGTCCGAGAGCGAAATGTTTTTATCAAAGTTATCTCGATATTGCTTAGAAAGTAATAGTTTTTTGGTTCAAGATATAATATAATGAAGAGATTGTGGAGTATAAAGTTGAATAGGAATCGAGGTATAGATGGAGAATTCCACAAGAAGTACGAGAAAATCTCTTTTATTTTAATTTCTTCCCACAATCACTTCACTATCTGTTTATATTTATGCTGTGGGTGGCCATACTTCCAAATAGGTGGCCTTGCTAGTATTTCAGCAATAAAAGTCTCGGTGATCATTATTCGCGGCGAAAACAACTAAACTCGTTTGATCGCTGCCCTAGTCGCCGCGACTGCCGCTTGACGCCGTGGCTCGCGCCGTACTGTTATGTTATTCATGTATTTGTTTTACTCGCCGGTCGCCGCCCCGCGTGGCTTGATAAGTCCATTTCTATGCGTTTGTTTCAGTCGCTAGACGCCTCGGCGGTCGCACCGCGCGAATTTTCGCTATGGCGAATGTCCCGTGGCCAGGCCGTTTTTTTTTTTTTTTTTTTTTTTTGGGTGGGAAATCATCAAATAACTTCTCCCGCTCTGGGTGGAGCAGGAGGGCGTGTCAGACTTTTACTGACTAAAACCCACCCGTGTTCCTTCAGTAGCCCTTAAGCCAGGGGCTGTGGTGTCTCTTTCGAACAAACCCGCACCCCTGGCAGGCATCGACCCTTGCGGGTCCCATCACTTTTTGTGCTGACATCTCTTTGAGGCGCGCGTGGAACACAACGCGCCGTCGACTTGGGCTTGGTCCTTACCGGACAGCGAGCTACCCATTACTCGCCGTCCGCAAGCCCATGCCTACGGTGGCCGGAAATCGGCCTGGGATTCCCGACGCCCAGGGCGTCTCCGTATCCTGCGGCGGCTGGGGTCGCGAGGGCGCATATGCTGCCTCTCCCTCACGTGCGCCGCCTCCCTCTTCGCGAGCATCACTGCTTCGCTGAAGGAGGTGACGGCTCCCCATGCCCTCTCGCTCCGTACCATGGCCTGGACCAGGGCCGGACGCGAGAGATTGCCGCCGCCGATCGCCTCCACGAGGACACGGCGGTGCTCCGCCCAAGCCGGGCAGACCGCCACCGTGTGCTCCACCGTGTCCTCAGGGCGATCTTCGCAATGGAAACACCCGGGCGTTTCCTCCCGCCCTATCCGAAACAGGAACCTCCCAAAACAACCGTGTCCGGTGAGGACCTGCGTCAGGCGGAAGGTGAGGACGCCATGCCGCCTCTCAAGCCACTCCTCAAAGAGGGGACTTACCGCCGCAATCGTGGCGTGCCCAGTGGCCAGGCCGTTAGGATTAACTTAATCAGTTCTATAGTAGAGGTAAAGAGATGAGACGCGTAGTCTTTGTACGACGATATCTAACTAAATGCAATTGCGACTCTGCATTTGCATCTTTGTCAAACAATCAGCTCAATCAACCAATCATAGTAAGAGCTCAAGTCGCGCCATGTCACTAGTCCAAGTCCGTCCCAGCCGTCTTTTCAAGGTTGTCGCTCCATCTAGCTCGATGTGTGCGTTTTCGCCCGCTATATGGAACTGGCCTTCTGTGTTTACTATACTGTGGCAATGTTCTCCCTGTAGGACAATGAATGCTTGAAACACGAGGCTTGAAAGCTTACAACTAAGATACTGTTTTTCGTTGATAATATTTCGTGGACTGAGCATTGTAAGGGTATTATTATAATTGTGATAGAGGTAGACATCTTCGTTCCGCTGCGTAGTTAAATGGTATTTTGTGAGTTTTAGTGAAGAGGCTTGTAGAAGTGACAGTAACCAAGATAAATGAAAGATGTGAAAAGGCAGGCTTATTTTTGGTTAAATGAACGGTGACTTAGATCGATTAATAGAACATATTCCTTATTCTCTCTATTTATAACTAAACCGTAAACCAATGATTAGGGAATAGGCTTGCGGGTTGCGGCTAAACAATTATTAAGGCTTGTTGCCGCTGCAAGGCTAATCTTTAACGGTTACGGAATGCGGACACTTTTCCGTAGGTATACGACACTTCAAAGACAGTTCTCAATGCGCAACTGTCAGGAGAGTGACGGCCGCAAAACGCGCATACGATAATGGGTTGATTACACTAACGAAACTAAACGTGATCTGTCAGAACTGTCAGTGTCGTCTTTATAGATAAATTTTGACACTGACAGCTTGAACATATGTCGCGTTCCGAAATTCAACAAAGTGATAATATCGCGAACCCGACCAAATTGTATAGTAAAAATTTTTAAAAGCTATCAGATCATTAGTACTGATTTTTATTTTGGTTGGCTTCGCGATATTATCACTTTTGTTGAATTTCGGAATGCGACAATAGTTTAGGTGTGCTGATTGCGTTTAGTTTCTGCTGATTGGTGAATCAAATCCGAGTATATATGACGGAGTTATGCCCGAACATACATTAACAAAAAAAACGAAATGATAAACTCCTCCTTTTTGAAGTCGGTTAAAAATGACTGGCAGCTTCTGCCTTCGAAATCATCCTCGTGTATTTTTGGCCCTCGATCCACTCCGACGACGTAGTAACAGCGCTAAGGGCTCCCACACATAAACACGATACGACGACGCAACGTGCCACGGCACGGCAACGTGACATGGAAGAAAGAACCTTAGCGCCTGAGTAGATAAGGTTCTTTCTTCCATGTCACGTTGCCGTACCGTGGCACGTTGCGTCGTCGTATCGTGTTTATGTGTGGGAGCCCGAACAGCCTGTTACTACGTCGTAACATAGCCTGTTCGCGCTGTTACTACGTTTTCGCTTAGCGTTCTTTCCGACTTTTTTGCTTTTTGCTCGGCTCCTTGCGTAATGTGAAATAGTTTTTTAACCTTTCGCAAGCATTGGGCTAACAAATGCCTGCAGATTTATTCAAATACGACGGGTAGTTTTAGAGATTAGCGCGTTCAAACCAACAATCAAACTCTTCACCATTGTTAACTTATTCGTATTTAGATTGAAGCAGATTTGTATATTTTTTTTAGCAAGATGGCCGTTGTCAAGCATAGACTTTTTCGTTTTGTGAAATAATCAGTTTCGACTGATTTATTATTTTGTGTATAAAAACCTGGAAAGTTATATTGCTTATTTGCCTCATATTATCCGCACTTGCAACCATAAAACATTAACAATACAATACAAAACAACGGATAAACTAAACACGAAAGTATCCAATACCAAAACTAACGAAGCAAACTTTGACTTCGACAAACTTCGTCAAACTTCGACGCTCTTCGGGGAACTAAACAGTTTCTGTACTGGACTGTACCTAGGGGGTCGCTGCAAAAAGTTACTAAATGTCTCTTGGGGTCTTAGTGTATCATGGCCGGAGTTTCGGCCTTTGTATACCTACGTTAAGGATGACCCTTACTAAGTGAATATTGTATAAACTTGTTATATTTCTACACTTGTATCTGAGCGGCCATTTTTGGTAGATTGACGGGAGACGTGAGTGTTAGCATTTCTTTATTAATATCTAGCGATCGCCCGTGGAGGCTTACTACCGAAACACGAAATCCGTTGCTTCGGCCGAAGTTACGGGCATTTCCTTCTCCGTATCAATTTCGGACGAAAGATTTGTGCTGAACTAAGAATGAAAGACAACACGATTTGACAGTTGTCATTACTCCAGATGTGTTTTTGGGTCCGTATCTTCGTTGATGGACTTAGAGACTTGGCACTCTGCTTTGCAATACCAGTATTTTACATGAAGCTACTGCCTCCACAACCCAGTTACTGGGTAGTACGATAACTCTTGGGCAAGACTGACTATTGTGTTGTCAGACTTTCGGGCTCCACGAAAAACAGCCAGGACTATCGGCTTAACGTGTTTTCCGAGGCACGGAAGGGTATCGGTATTTCAAATATGGTCAGCAACCCACAGATCAGACCTGTGCCTGAATTCACTATGACCACTTAACGATTCCTTACTCGTAACCACGTCAATCACACACGACATCTGCTAATATCGTAATAATAATATTGACAAACTGTCTTGAAACATACAGAATGATGACATTTCTATTCTTTACCGTTACATTGGTTTCTAAAAAAAACAATATTGACGTAGTTTGAACGTAGTAACATTCTGCGGGGATCCTTATAGCGATACAGAATTAGGACCCTGATCGATCGAACCGTTCGGCAGTTAATTATTTCGCCTCGAGATCCCATCACATCGATGCTAAAAGTCTCATCCAATTATGAAGCAATCTATCTAGCTATCTTGTTTGTGGAAAAAAACTAATTTTCTTTCTTTCTATCTATCTCCTCATTCTTCTAACAAACCATTTATTATTCAAATTATATTTAAACACAGCTTTTGACGCTTTTCAGCCGTTCATTAATTTGCTTTACTAACAATGCTTTATGGCTATAATCTGCCTAGCCTTTTCCCAACTATGTTGGGGTCGGCTTCCAGTCTAACCGGATGCACCGAAATACCAGTATTTTACATGGAGTGACTGCCAATCTGACCTTCATAACGCAATAACTGGGTAATCAGATGATATTCCTTGGCCAAGGGACTAAGACTGGTTGTCAAACTTTCGGGCTTCAGACGACCCGTAACGACTATCAAAGATCGACGAATAACAGCCGGGACCAACGGCTTAACGTGCTTTCCGAGGCACGGAGAGGTCTTGGTATGTAAAGATGATCACCCATCCACGGACCCACCGCGGTAAGCGTTTTTTAACCTGATCGATCGACCCGTGCAGCTATTGTAACTTTGCCACAAGCCCCTCTATATTATAAGCCACAACCCCCCACTCAGCTACAATCCCCTCCAGTCTAATTTAATCCCTGAACGTCTCCAGAGTGACAGCAATATGCTGTGTTTAAGCTTTTTGAGAACTTGAGATCAGTAGTGGCCCAGTGGTTAGCAGCCTGACTTACGAATTGTTGTAGGTCATGGTTTCAAACTCAGTCAGGCTCTTTACTTTGTGTAAATGATTTCATTACCACTGCTTTCAAAACTCTGAAGGAAAACATTGAGAGGAAACCGATATATCGTAGAACCAGGAATTAAAATACGTCTGATGTCACACACATCTATCAACCCGCACTGGCCCGGCGTGGTGGATTACTCATACATTTCATGGCAGTAGCGAGAAAGGGAGTGTCGTCCTTTTTCCCACAAACCTCATCGATCATACTTCGTATTTGCTTTTATCAAAAGACGAAAAGAAATGAAGTCTGTATTTTCAAAGTTGATATTATAAGGAAAATCTTGAGCCACGTTAACAAATACAACCTATCGATTCTTTTTACGTTTCCTATTATTTTCTTGTCATGTTCGACATTTCCTGGAACTAGATATAAAGGTGGAAGGTTACTTTGTGTTAGATACCTTCTTCTACCGACCACCGTACTTATTTTTATCAGAAAAAATCTAAAAATATGTTATTGAGATAGCTTAGGCAAAAAGCAGTCGCAAAATGTTTTTTTAGTTCATGAAATAAAAATGCATTTTAAAATTAAATTCCAAGATTTCAGTTTTTTTTTTTATCTGTTTTTGAAGACCATGAAATAGTAGCCGCCATGCTATTACGTCATACCGCTGAAAAAACTAATCAACTGAACAACTTTGTACTTATATTATTTTCGTAACCAAAGTAAATTTTATTGAAATAATATCTTACATTCAGGAACAGCACGAATAGGAACGATACGTTTTTTCAATAACGTCATACCCACAGCCCAATATGGCGTCCACTGCGGCCAGCGTTTTCGTCAAATTACGCGCGAAATATGAACATTTTAAATTGAAATGCATTTTTATTGCACTAATCGGTTTTATAAAATGTTGTGTTTTTTGTGGTTTATTAACCATTTAGAATCGAATTAAGACACTTTTCAAAAATGGGTGTTATACCCTATTTAGTGTAAGGGTTAAAGGATATAGTGCTGGTTGAGTTACTGGCTCCATGAGGGTTCTCAGCCTTGTCTCTAAGTAACGCGTCCATTCCACAAATCTGTTGGTGTCAGGTTTGTTAAATCTGTCAAGGGCATTGTCCAATGAAACCGTAATATATATTGTACTTGTTGTTTTACAATAATGTACAAAAAAGTAACGATTGCCGCGGTTGATCAGTGAATGGGTGAACTTCTTTACATACAATCCCCTCCGTTGGTCAGGGCTGTCATTCGCGGATCTTTCTCTGTCTGACAACCAGTCTTACCACGGGGTATCGTATTACTCAGTGGTTGTGCAGGAATAGACAGTCGCTCCACAGAAAATACCGGTACTTAGATGCACCCGTTAAAACTGGAAGCCGACACCAACATAGTTGATGATGCTAAAGCAAGAAACAAAATAAAACTCTAAGGGTAATTTTCACCAATCAGCAGAAACTAAACGCAATCAGCACACCTAAACTATTGTCGCATTCCGAAATTCAACAAAGTGATAATATCGCGAACCCGACCAAATTGTATAGTAAAAATTTTTAAAAGCTATCAGATCATTAGTACTGATTTTTATTTTGGTTGGCTTCGCGATATTATCACTTTTGTTGAATTTCGGAATGCGACAATAGTTTAGGTGTGCTGATTGCGTTTAGTTTCTGCTGATTGGTGAAAATTACCCTTAGAGTTTTATTTTGTTTCTTGCTTTAGCATCATCAACTATGTTGGTGTCGGCTTCCAGTTTTAACGGGTGCATCTAAGTACCGGTATTTTCTGTGGAGCGACTGTCTATTCCTGCACAACCACTGAGTAATACGATACCCCGTGGTAAGACTGGTTGTCAGACAGAGAAAGATCCGCGAATGACAGCCCTGACCAACGGAGGGGATTGTATGTAAAGAAGTTCACCCATTCACTGATCAACCGCGGCAATCGTTACTTTTTTGTACATTATTGTAAAACAACAAGTACAATATATATTACGGTTTCATTGGACAATGCCCTTGACAGATTTAACAAACCTGACACCAACAGATTTGTGGAATGGACGCGTTACTTAGAGACAAGGCTGAGAACCCTCATGGAGCCAGTAACTCAACCAGCACTATATCCTTTAACCCTTACACTAAATAGGGTATAACACCCATTTTTGAAAAGTGTCTTAATTCGATTCTAAATGGTTAATAAACCACAAAAAACACAACATTTTATAAAACCGATTAGTGCAATAAAAATGCATTTCAATTTAAAATGTTCATATTTCGCGCGTAATTTGACGAAAACGCTGGCCGCAGTGGACGCCATATTGGGCTGTGGGTATGACGTTATTGAAAAAACGTATCGTTCCTATTCGTGCTGTTCCTGAATGTAAGATATTATTTCAATAAAATTTACTTTGGTTACGAAAATAATATAAGTACAAAGTTGTTCAGTTGATTAGTTTTTTCAGCGGTATGACGTAATAGCATGGCGGCTACTATTTCATGGTCTTCAAAAACAGATAAAAAAAAAAACTGAAATCTTGGAATTTAATTTTAAAATGCATTTTTATTTCATGAACTAAAAAAACATTTTGCGACTGCTTTTTGCCTAAGCTATCTCAATAACATATTTTTAGATTTTTTCTGATAAAAATAAGTACGGTGGTCGGTAGAAGAAGGTATCTAACACAAAGTAACCTTCCACCTTTATATCTAGTTCCAGGAAATGTCGAACATGACAAGAAAATAATAGGAAACGTAAAAAGAATCGATAGGTTGTATTTGTTAACGTGGCTCAAGATTTTCCTTATAATATCAACTTTGAAAATACAGACTTCATTTCTTTTCGTCTTTTGATAAAAGCAAATACGAAGTATGATCGATGAGGTTTGTGGGAAAAAGGACGACACTCCCTTTCTCGCTACTGCCATGAAATGTATGAGTAATCCACCACGCCGGGCCAGTGCGGGTTGATAGATGTGTGTGACATCAGACGTATTTTAATTCCTGGTTCTACGATATATCGGTTTCCTCTCAATGTTTTCCTTCAGAGTTTTGAAAGCAGTGGTAATGAAATCATTTACACAAAGTAAAGAGCCTGACTGAGTTTGAAACCATGACCTACAACAATTCGTAAGTCAGGCTGCTAACCACTGGGCCACTACTGATCTCAAGTTCTCAAAAAGCTTAAACACAGCATATTGCTGTCACTCTGGAGACGTTCAGGGATTAAATTAGACTGGAGGGGATTGTAGCTGAGTGGGGGGTTGTGGCTTATAATATAGAGGGGCTTGTGGCAAAGTTACAATAGCTGCACGGGTCGATCGATCAGGTTAAAAAACGCTTACCGCGGTGGGTCCGTGGATGGGTGATCATCTTTACATACCAAGACCTCTCCGTGCCTCGGAAAGCACGTTAAGCCGTTGGTCCCGGCTGTTATTCGTCGATCTTTGATAGTCGTTACGGGTCGTCTGAAGCCCGAAAGTTTGACAACCAGTCTTAGTCCCTTGGCCAAGGAATATCATCTGATTACCCAGTTATTGCGTTATGAAGGTCAGATTGGCAGTCACTCCATGTAAAATACTGGTATTTCGGTGCATCCGGTTAGACTGGAAGCCGACCCCAACATAGTTGGGAAAAGGCTAGGCAGATTATAGCCATAAAGCATTGTTAGTAAAGCAAATTAATGAACGGCTGAAAAGCGTCAAAAGCTGTGTTTAAATATAATTTGAATAATAAATGGTTTGTTAGAAGAATGAGGAGATAGATAGAAAGAAAGAAAATTAGTTTTTTTCCACAAACAAGATAGCTAGATAGATTGCTTCATAATTGGATGAGACTTTTAACATCGATGTGATGGGATCTCGAGGCGAAATAATTAACTGCCGAACGGTTCGATCGATCAGAGTCCTAATTCTGTATCGCTATAAGGATCCCCGCGGAATGTTACTACGTTCAAACTACGTCAATATCGTTTTTTTTTAGAAACCAATGTAACGGTAAGGAATAGAAATGTCATCATTCTGTATGTTTCAAGACAGTTTGTCAATATTATTATTACGATATTAGCAGATGTTGTGTGTGATTGACGTGGTTACGAGTAAGGAATCGTTAAGTGGTCATAGTGAATTCAGGCACAGGTCTGATCTGTGGGTTTCTGACCATATTTGACATACCGATACCCTTCCGTGCCTCGGAAAACACGTTAAGCCGATAGTCCTGGCTGTTTTTCGTGGAGCCCGAAAGTCTGACAACACAATAGTCAGTCTTGCCCAAGAGTTATCGTACTACCCAGTAACTGGGTTGTGGAGGCAGTAGCTTCATGTAAAATACTGGTATTGCAAAGCAGAGTGCCTACCCTCTAAGTCCATCAACGAAGATACGGACTCAAACAACACATCTGGAGTAATGACTGAATTGACAGTTGGTCAAATCGTGTTGTCATTCATTCTTAGTTTGGCACAAATCTTACGTCTGAAGCTGGCGGCTTTCTCTCTTACTCCGTCAACGAAGATACGGGCCCATCCGAAAGTAGTTCGAAACTTCTTTGTGAATCCTACAGCCAATTAGCCAACATTTTTGGACAGGCAAAAACATACCGGGAGTAGGAACAGGTGTCAAATACTGTTGTCATTAATTCTCAGTTCAGACTCCAAACTAATCTTCTGTCCGTAAGTGATACGGAGTTGGAAACGCCCGTTACTTCGACCGAAACGACGGACTTTGTGCTTAGGGAGTAGGCCCATTGATACGGATAGGGAAACGCCCATAACTTCGGCTGAAGCTACGGATTTCGTGTTTCGGTAGTAAACATCCACGGGCGATCGCCAGATATTAATAAAGAAATTTTAACACTCACGTCTCCCGTCAATCTACCAAAAATGGCCGCTCAGATACCAGTGTAGAAATATATCAAGTTTATACAATATTCACTTAGTAAGGGTCATCCTTAACGTAGGTATACAAAGGCCGAAACTCCGGCCATGATACACTAAGACCCCAAGAGACATTTAGTAACTTTTTGCAGCGACCCCCTAGGTACAGTCCAGTACAGAAACTGTTTAGTTCCCCGAAGAGCGTCGAAGTTTGACGAAGTTTGTCGAAGTCAAAGTTTGCTTCGTTAGTTTTGGTATTGGATACTTTCGTGTTTAGTTTATCCGATGTTTTGTATTGTATTGTTAATGTTTTATGGTTGCAAGTGCGGATATTATGAGGCAAATAAGCAATATAACTTTCCAGGTTTTTATACACAAAATAATAAATCAGTCGAAACTGATTATTTCACAAAACGGAAAAGTCTATGCTTGACAATGGCCATCTTGCTAAAAAAAAAATACAAATCTGCTTCAATCTAAATACGAATAAGTTATTAATGGTGAAGAGTTTGATTGTTTGTTTGAACGCGCTAATCTCCAAAACTACCCGTCATATTTGAATAAATCTGCAGGCATTTGTTAGCCCAATGCTTGCGAAAGGTTAAAAAACTATTTCACATTACGCTAGGAGTCGAGCAAAAAGCAAAACAGTCGGAAAGAACGCTAAGCGAAAACGTAGTAACAGCGCGAACAGGCTATGTTACGACGTAGTAACAGGCTGTTCGGGCTCCCACACATAAACACGATACGACGACGCAACGTGCCACGGTACGGCAACGTGACATGGAAGAAAGAACCTTATCTATTCAGGCGCTAAGGTTCTTTCTTCCATGTCACGTTGCCGTGCCGTGGCACGTTGCGTCGTCGTATCGTGTTTATGTGTGGGAGCCCTTAGCGCTGTTACTACGTCGTCGGAGTGGATCGAGGGCCAAAAATACACGAGGATGATTTCGAAGGCAGAAGCTGCCAGTCATTTTTAACCGACTTCAAAAAGGAGGAGTTTATCATTTCGTTTTTTTTTTGTTAATGTATGTTCGGGCATAACTCCGTCATATATACTCGGATTTCCAAATTATTTTTTGTTCGAAAGGAGTTTATTCCGAAATGGTCTCATCTAAATTTCATATAGATCTGATGATGAGTTTCGGAGACACACAACGGAACTCTTAAAAAAATGACAGCAAATCAACCGCGATTGCTGCTATCGCATAAATACCTATGCATTGTTTTGACCCCAAGAATGATGAAATTTCAAACTGGTGTGGGCTAGGTACTATAACTAAAAAGTGAAAAATAAAACTTTTTCCAAAAAAAATACAACCGACTCGCGGAAAAGAACGCTTTTTGGAAAAGTTTTTAAAGTACCTACATTAAATAAAAAAGCCCCTGAAATCAATTAACGAAATTTCGTTAATTGACTCCCAAAAGTCGATGAAAGTTTGAAATTAACAACAGCAACTTTTTTATTAATTAATTTTGGGTACTTTTTGAAAATACAAAAACAAAGTAGCACCCAATGATTTGTTTCTAGAGAAACATGAACCGACCGACCAAGCTTGTTTTAATTGGAAAGAATGTTATGTTCTCTAATAATACATTTTAAAAAAGCGGCCAAGTGCGAGTCGGACTTACCCATGAAGGGTTCCGTAGCAGCAAGTAACGTAATACGATTTATGACGTATTAAAAAAGAACTACCTACTTACTAAATCTCGTTCAAACCAATTGTCGGTGGAAGTTTACATGGTAATGTACATCATATTTTTTTTTTGAAGTTACAGGGGGGGGGGACACATTTTACCACTTTGGAAGAAAATATATTAGAAACCTCAATATCATTTTTGATGACCTATCCATAGATAACCCACACGTATGGGTTTGATGAAAAAAAAATGAGTTTCAGTTCTTTGTATGGGGACCCCTAAAATGTTTTGTATTTTTTTTCTATTTTTGTGTGAAAATCTTAATGCGGTTCACAGAATACATCTACTTACTAAGTTTCAACAGCATAGTTCTTATAGTTTCGGAAAACAGTGGCAGTGACATACGGATGGATAGACAGACAGATATGACGAATCCATAAGGGTTCAGTTTTTGCCATTTGGCTACGGAATCCTAAAACGACTTCCAAAAAAAACATAACAAAGTGAAAAATAACTTCGGAAATCCGTGGCAAAAACCAAATATACGAAACAAAAGACTTCGACAACCACCATCGCGGAATATTTGCTGTTCGTTATTGAAGAGACCCATTGTCTATCTCCAGAGCTCCTGAATATATTTTATAAGTGAGTATAAAAGGTAGTGAGGTGAGTGTAGTAGGTTTAAGTGATTAAACCTTCCCTGAAAAATATGCATTTACTTAAATAACAAAAACCCCATCCAAATGGCCAACCTTAACGAAGATTACCAGGAGATATTATACTGCACAAATGGCTACATAGGTGCACTCTGTGTCCCTTTACTCTTATACTCCGATGGGACAGCAATTCGATACGACGGGGGAGAGATCAGGTGCTGGACTTAACATGCTTCACACAACTTACTTCCAAACTCTGGGTTGCTATTGCGAAATTCCTAATTGAAAAACCCAAGAACACTTTACCCGATCAGGGAACAGAACCCAACTACCCCACGCCCAGCAGTCGCGCTATTGCATAAAAGTTTACGTGAACAGAGCCTGGAACAAAGCTAGTTTAAAAAAAATCTCACAGTATTGGCTATGTTTTTTTTTGGGTTTTGGCTTCGCACGGCTTGTACATTTAGCCAGTGTCAAGTAATTTTACTTGTCAATCAAGTAAATGGCCCGATATCAGGCACGAAGTTACAAAAAAGTCAAGTCCTATTAGGAGTTTTTGGGGGGAACACGAAAAGTCCACGTTGGTCACTAATTTTCACTTTCACTACACTTGTGCACTCACACGTAACTAAATTGAATAATTCACTACCAAAATTATACAATTTAATTCGCTATTTCACGAAATTTCATGAAAATGAAAATTCGTGCGACATGTTCCAACGCGAGCCCGCCAAAAACTCTGGATATGAATTTGGAAACACTAGACTTTAGCCTTATGTAACTTTGCTCAATAAAGTGTCAACTCGATCCGTAGCTGAGCCTGTAGTTTTAAATTCCCCAGTTAATAATAATTATCCAGATTTGATCCAGACTCACCCATCTTGCTGTCCTCCCCCTAGCGACGCTCTAAGCCGAGGTTCGTATCCCACAGGCCCCTGAACGTGTATTATAAGAAATTCGCTCTTGGCTGGAGACTGGAGAGTCCGCTTAAAGCACCCACAAGAAGGTCAACTAGGTACGAGAAGACACAATCTGAAAGACAAAGATAAATATACATATTATAATAGGTCTTTACCTATGAAATTGCCGTTTTGTATGAAAAAATTTAAACGAATTTTTTTCATGAATTTTTTATTTGTATTAATCGAAGTAATCACCCATGCAATCAATGCATCTTTGCCATCGCAGTGGCAGTTTATTGATGCCCTTCATAAAGAAATCAGCTGGACGGGAGGCAACAAATTCTTCAAAGGCATTTTGTACTGCCTCTCGGGTATTAAATTTTTTTCCCGCCAAGAAGTTATCCAAATTCTGGAAAAAGTAGTAGTCTGTAGGCGCAAGGTCTGGTGAGTAGGGCGGATGACGGAGAGCTTCCAACCCCAGTTCTTGCAACTTGGAGACCGTCTGCTGTGCAGTATGAGGTCGCGCGTTGTCGTGCAGGAGCAGCGGAGACGAGCGATTGACCAATGCTGGTTGGAGATGCGCCAGCTTCTCCATCATTGTGTTCAGTTCTTCACAGTACACATCTGCAGTAATGCTCACCCCGTTTGGTAAGAAGCTGTGATGAATCACACCGGCGCCACCAAACAGTGACCATCACTTTTCTAGGGGTAAGTTTTCGTTTAGGGCATTGTTTAGGTGCTGAACCAGGATCCAACCAACTTGCTGAGCGCTTACGGTTATCAAACAGAATCCATTTTTCATCGCAGGTAACAATGCGGTTCAAAATTCCTTCATTTGTGTGTCTGTTGAGCAGTGCAAGGCACGTCTCGACGCGTACTTCGCGCTGGCGATCATTGAGTTCGTGGGGCACCCATTTGTCAAGCTTTTTTACCTTGCCAATTTGACGCAAATGGACCAATATTGTTTTGACGCTAACGTCGAAAGCTGCTGCTAATTCAGCCGTAGATTGTGTATCATCAGCTTCCACAATCGCCTTTAATTCGTCATTGTCGACCAAAGTCTTCGGACGACCGCGAGGTTCATTTTTCAGGTCGAAATTTCCAGAACGGAAGCGAGCAAACCAATAACAGGTAGTGCGTTGGTTTGTAGTGTTAGCTCCGTAAACGTCGTTGATGTTGCGTGCCGCTTGTGCCGCGTTGCTGCCACGACGGTACTCATATTCCATAATTACTCGAATTTTTAACGTATCCATGATGACGAAAAAGATTGAAATGCGATGAAAATGTAACACTAATCAATAAAGAAATGACTACTTTTAGAAAAAAAAATCCATGTTTTTAAAATAAAATTAATTTGAAATTAGAATTCTTAGCCAAACAAAAATTATTTTGATTTGAAATGGCCAGTACTGCAGAACGGCAATTTCATAGGTAAAGACCTAATATTGTTAATAAAATTAACTGTTTATCATATTGACATCCTACGTCAATTTAACATATTGTAGCCATTTCATACAATTGTGATTTGAATAAAAGGACAATTTAAGTTGATAATCAATTTAATAAACTATTTTTAATTCCCTGTCTGTACTCTAATATTCACATGATAGGAAGCGATAAGGCCGCCCATTGTATATTTTGTAGTGTACCTTGTTTTTTTGTAATGTATTTTTTGTGGTGTACAATAAAGTATATATAAATAAATATAAATGATAGATGACTAAATTCTTCCGACAAACAACATAGATTCAGCAATTACATATTAATGTATACTATGTATGAATGTGATATATCATCTCTTGATTAGGCCATATCGTTTGTCTGTTATTCTATATTATTACACCTATAACAATCCTTCAGCGGAATTAGATTAGAACTACTACTATTGGAACTCACATTGTTTTCACTTTTGATTAATAAGGTCATTTTTAATTACTGTCACTGGCGACAATTCAGGGTGAGACATCAAAAGGACAAACTGTAATCATGGATTCAGTAATTTATTCTTTTTTTTTTGGAATGACATCTTGTAGTTCTACCTATGAGGTTGTCGTCTGCTTAACCGGACTTGCCTGTGATAATCTTAATAAATTAAGATTACCAGCCAGAGCTTAAAAAACTTAAGACTAGAGCGACTGCTCGCCAATGGCACCGCCTGTGTGGAACGGACTTCGGCGTATGGCATCACTGGTAGAGGGCAGCAAGGGACAAACTGAATCAGGGATCCTCGTACTGTTTTCTACGAAACAGCAGATTCTTTTTTAATAACCTACAAAAAAAAATATGTCTTGAATAATGTGCTCATTTGGTGTATTATCACCAGTGGAAAGTTACCAGAAATTACCAGCTAAGATTAGGGTAAAATTAATTGTACTGTCGTTTAATTAGCTAGCCTTCCACGTTTTCTCAGTATTCAGGGTGAATTTTAAGGCAGATATCACTATCATTAAGGCAGATAGAAAAAAAAGGAGATTTGATGACCAAGCTCTACTTAGATTCTATCCTTTGTATTGATGAAACAACATTTTGGAACCGTGCACCTAGCTTCTGACGTTTCATAAGTGCCCATGCAGGTTTATATGTTTTTTTTTGGGTTTTTAATGTACAGACGCCAACACATCAAGCTACTCCAATCTGTAAAATTTCTTTGATAGACTTTCAGCTTTATTAAATAAGCATAAAGTTCATGTTCAATTGGGAAAATTTGACAGTTTGGGGTAGCTTGATGTGCTGGCGTCTGTATCTACTATACTTAAATTATTTTACCAAGCTCTCTCGTGAAATCTTCTTCCAAGTAATGAACAAAAAATATATTAGTGAGGTGTACCTCCTTAAATAACAAATCAATCAATCTGGGTAGTGCGATACCCTTTGTTTGACTTTATTTGTCAGCCTTAGGGCTTCTGATGACTCGTAACGACTGTCAAAGATAAACGGAATATACGGGAAACAACGGCTTTACGTGCTTCCGAAGCACGGGGCATTATATATAGTATGTAATATGGTCACCTAGCCACGGGCCAACCGTGGCAAATGGTAGCTTAACCTGATCAATCGGCGCGTGCGGCAAAAGAACAAACAACTTACAACAAATAACTTATAAAACTCGTGGTATGAAACTCGCTTTCTTTTCCAAGAAAGAGTGACAATTTCTCGAGTGAGTATTACCAATAGTAACGCTACCATTACTCTTTGTTTGCGTCCCCTGTTTATATAACGAATAAGTCTATTTACTCGGGATTAGGCCGAAAACTATGCGATAATTTGCCATAGGTACTACCATTGTTTACGTCACAACATAAATAGAAAGAGGTAATATCGACTTAATATTAGTCATTATGTCGGCCAAATAATAAAGAGTTTGATGAATGAAGGGCTGTGCCAATGTGGAAGTAGTCGAGAATCGTTTTGAAATTATGGGTCTTTGTTTATGATTAGTGTTGGGGTTATGTGTTTTTTGTTGAAAGTTTTTTTTTTTTGTTACGCGAAGAATCACAGCCAGAAGTAATTAAGCAAATTAATACCGTTCGTTAACTTTCCGTGGTAAAGTCATCTTATACAACTGTCAAAGTAGTTAAAATGCACTCTAGTATCGGCATTTTGTTTTTGTTTAATTTATTGTTAATATAATAATTGCCAGTGTCGTAACGCAGATCCATTTATATTGTCTATGTTCCTTAGCCTGAACATTAAAAGTCAATGGACAATATTGTAAAACTTTTTCTACCTGAATAAGGGGCTTTTAGCTATTTTATATGTGTCCATTTTATGTATCTGTTTTTTTTTTTCAAGTTTTTGTAACGTGCGTTTTGTTTGAGCAGAAAAACATTTCGTTTTTTCAAAGAATGCCCTTTTCAATTATAATATACGGACAATTCAAATGGCTGATGGCAATTAATGTCCCTGAATTTACTCATGGATTACCCAACACACCCAGTCGCATTGCATCGTCTGACCCCGTTATTTCTTCGTTCTAGCGTGATGTTAAATAGTATATAGCCATCCCCAAGAATTGGGGTATGAAATGCAAAAATATTTTTAAATCCGACACTTATTTTCATATATTAGCGCGTTCAAAAAAACCTTTATTATTAGTATAAATTAACTTTTGCCATCGGCTCCACCCGCGTTAACCAATTTACAGAAAACTGAAACAAATGTTCAGTACCTTTTGAGTTTATCACGAACAGACAGACAGACGCGGCGGGGGACTTTGTTTTACAATGTATTGTGATATAGATAGGTTTAGAAAACACACAAGCTCGACTCAAAAGAAACAAACTTCTTCATTGCACAAAACACAAAAACGGCGGATGTCAAGGAGGTTGTAAAACTCCTAATATTCTCACAGAAATAATTTTAGAAAAGCTATTTCCTACTGTTGACATAAAATCTTTTTACAGTCTTTGGTTGAAATAAAAGTAAAAAGGTTACCATTTTGTCGTCTGTACATAAAGCTTGTGAAGTAAGGAGGTTTAGGCCTACTTTACTAAAGTATTTTACTGGTGGGTATCTTTGCTATTTAGGGTTCAAAATCAATTAATTTACTAAAGTATTTTACTGGTGGGTATCTTTGCTATTTAGAGTTCAAAAATCAAAATCAAAATATTTCATAAAATATAAATTGTCGCTTCCTACGGAGAAGAGCCGGCAAGAAACTCCACGGTGACTCTTTTAAAATAATTGACTTTAACAATGTTTTTATATTACTGTGATTATAGGTAGGTTCCGTGCAGGGTGCCAACAGGACCCTATCTCTAAGCCTCCGCTATCCATACGTACGTCTGACGGTCAGCGGGCTGTATCTAATGAACCGTAGAATGACAGTTGAAAAATTCACAAAGTGCTTCTATTGCTGCTATAACAACTAATAATAAAAATAAAGGTAAAACTGAAAACGTCATTTTTAACTTCATTTTATTTTCAAAACTAAAATATTATAAAGAGGAAAGATTTGATAGTTTGTAAAATTGTTCGTAATGTATAAAATCTCTCACCGTATGGAAATTTACATTATTTCGGAGTAACATGAGCTAAAAACTTCACGCAGCCAAAATCGTGGTCGAAGTGCCAGTTATTTATATAGTTAAAAGCGTATACTCGTACCATTCAAAAAACGTGATTTTTCAAAAAAGCTACTGGTTCTGGTAGCCCGGGGCAAAGGCCTTCTCCCATGACACCTAACTCTTTCGATCCAGAGCTAATTTGGACCACTGGTCGTGTATTTTCTCCAGCTCGTCCCGCCATCTTTTGCGGGGTTGTTCGCAAGGCTTTCTGGCTGTGTCAGGCCTCCACGTAGTGGTTATTTAAGTTATTTGAATAATGTATGTTAAATATTGTATGGTGGTACAGAACCCTTCGTGTGCAAGTTAGGCTCGCACTCATGTTGGCCTGTTTTACCTACAATATTCTTAAATTAGTGGTGCTTACTTTTTCAAGAACATCATAATGCAATCATGTGAGTGGTTCTTACCTAGCTTGTAAGTACATACCAGTGTTACATTTTCGGATTCCCAATGTAATTCCTAAATTAATGAATCTTAGACACTAATTAATTATGGTGGAATAAAGAAATGAAATCTAGACAAAATGCACTGGATTATTCAATTATAGAAAGAAAGAAAAAAAAAAGAAAAACGTTTATTTGCGGTAAACATGACGCAAAAAGAAACAGGTAAGTATAGAAAAATAAGAAAAGGTTGAGGGAAACATGCGTCACATCCACGCAAAACGGCTATTGCTCAGCATTTTGCTGCGACCCTATGCAAGACAGAGCCCCAGCACTCGTTTTCAGCGACAGCCGGCTTTGACCTAAAGACGTCGCCCGGTGCATCAAACAATAATTAGGACACTGTACTGGTACAGCGAATACTGAATTCTTCATTGCATTCCATTATATATGACATAGATAGTATAAACAGTGAGATCAATATAGACACATCGGGGACAGCAGAATTAGGAGAGAAGAAGATTATTGGGCAGTATTTGACCGACTCTCTGAAAGCAATCCCTAACTTGCAGTAAAACATTTTTTTTCTATCCAGAACCGTTTGTCGAATATTGCTAATCCATTGCTTCCTATGTTCGAAAAATTTGTCTGATCGACAACGTAAAGAACGCAATGAATGGTGTTGAACTATCAAAATGAAAACCACCGTTGTTTTGTCCCACTGCTGAGCAAAGATCCTCCCACTGCTTTCCAGTCTTCCCCGTGTGCCTTCTCCGCCCAATCTGCCATAAACGCTTCTAAGTCATCACGCCAGCGTCATCATTTTATTTCACGTCACACAAAATTTACGTTTGTTTGATCAAATGAAATAACAGTTTATCCTACCCAGATTTACCTAGTTAGTCTCTGAAAGTCAAATATGGAGAGACAGAATCTCCAGTACCCGTTAAATCTCTTCGTCAGCAAAAGGTACGTTTCCGGACACTATCAGGAAAAAAAGGCGGATAATACGGAAACAGGTTTTTAAGCAACTCCAAACTGTCGGTTTAAGCTCTTAATGATCCAATTTGGGAAGCATTTTGCTGGCAAATACCGCCTTAAGTGGGGCCATGAAGTCAGCGAGTTTACGAGCGAAGGCTGTCTTGAATTTAAGTGGATTTTTTCGTCCAATATCTTAGTTTACGATGTTTGTGACGGTTCACTGCGTTTAAGCTCTGTTCGTGTTATTGACTTAATCATTACGTTCACGTGGAATATTAAATAATTCGCTTTTGTTCTAGGATTGGTAGGGATAAAGAATCTATTAAAAATAGGCAGGTGTTCGGTGTGGGATGCAACATGTGTCGACACCTCTGTGCCATGCTATCTTCCTAGTACGACGGAGTGTGCTGGGGCGGATGCTGCAGGTGCGGAAAACCTCAAACGGCATACATATTCCAATCATATTAGGAATGATAGATTTGAGCCGTTTGGGGTTAAACACTTCCGCCATGGACATCGCCAAGCATTAAGTCGACTCTTCACATGACAAAAAGGCTAACCTATTCTTTGGCCAAAGAAACAGCATCGCCATACAACGTGGCAATTCTGCCAACTTTTTGGGCATTTTCCCATTGACAACCATGCGGACAATTTTTTTGATGCTCTGTGATTTATTTTTCTCTGTTTTTAGTATGTAAAAATGGATAGTATTCACGAAAAACTCCCGGCGGGCGGTCCGCGCAAATGTGTACCTACTAAATAAAGGGCCTAAATCCCACTATAATATAAATGTGAAAGTTTACATGTTGGGATATTTGTTACTCAACCACGCAAAAACGGATAAACAAATTTAAATGAAATTTGGCACTCATAGATAGATCATTATCTTTTTTTTTACTGACTTAAAAAAAAGGAGGTTATCAATTCGACATGTTTGTTATATATATTTTTTATGTATGTTCGGGCATAACTCCGTCGTATATTGACGGATTTGCAAAATTAAGTTTTTTTTTCGAATTGGTCCCATTAAAATTTCATATAGATCTGATGATGCGTTTCGGAGACAGACAACGGAACTCTTCAAAAAATTACAGCAAATCAACCGCGAATGTTGCTATCGCATAAGTAAGCATTGTTTTGACCCCAAGGATGATGAAATGATGAAATTTCGAATTGGTGTGGGTTAGGTACTATAACTAAAAAGTGAAAAATAAAAAAGAACTGGTTTCGGAGTCGGTTTTTTTTTTTTGGAAAAAAAAAATATCGCAGTAGTAACCCCGGCGAAACTGCTGGCAAAAGCTAGTTTTTATGTAAGTTCATAATTTTCACCGATGGAAAATGCAATCGGACGCACAGCTTTTTTCTTAACAGAAGATTTCCAGACTTTTTTTTCACATTCCCAATACTGCACTAGTTTTTATTTATTACACCAGGCTGTTTTCATGGCCCACGTCGAAGGATTACAGGGACGTCGTCGACTCGTTCACGGAAAATTCGTTTATTTCTCCTTTTTTTTCTCTCGAAACTTAATCCCTGTAATATCGCGGGTGTAAGCAGGCACCTACTTAAACTGCTTTCTTAATGGCAGCCACGTCGCCGGCAAAATTAATTTTAATGAGAAGAACTCGGGAGCCTACAGCGAAAGTGGATTACGCTACAAAAAGTTCTTATTTATTTTGTGTGTTGCCATTAGACTAAATTTAATGATACGGTGTTGCCCTATTTTTAAGGTCTACAGTCAAATTATTTTTCATGGTTCTTTTAGTGTTTCGTGTTTACTTTTGTAAAGAACGTTTATGCATATTTTTATGTTGCATTTGAAGGCGTTGGTGTGTATTTTTCGAATATAAAATATCAAGTTATGGGCGCAGTAAAAGGGTATTAATTAGGGAATCGTAAACATTTTTAATGGAGTGGGGAGGAAATATTATAAGGGTACTTTAAGGGGTAAACGAACCACTCGCTCCTGAGTGTAAGTTGTTTTATTATTGCCTGTTATTTATTATTTAATAAAAGGTATCTTCACAGCTTTTTAGACTTGGCCTATTGTTTCTGGACAGTTTAAATTACTGTGCAGTTACTGTTACCATTATTCTTGAACATCGGTTGCTTATAAGGTCTTATTGATAATTATTTGCCATGAATAATCAGCCAATAAGGTTTCCACTGCTGGGACACAGGCCTATTCTTTCTGAAAGGGAATACAGGGGCCCAGTGCGGGTTGGTAGATGTCACATGTCTTTGAATTTTTAGTTCTATGACGTGCCGATTTCCTCACGATGTTTTCCCTCACTTTTCTGAGAGCAGTGGTGATGAAATAATTTACACAAACTAAAGTGCCTGTGAGATGACCTTGTGAGGGCCGCGGGAGTCCGCTGGATGCGAGAAGCACAGAACCGGTCGAAGTGGCGGAGCTTGGGGGAGGCCTATGTCCAGCAGTGGACGTCTTTCGGCTGAAATGATGATGATGATGAAAGTGCCTGTGTGGGTTCGAACCTACGACCTACCGACCTACTCTTAAGCCGCGGTAATTATCACTACGCTACAAAAAACTTTTAAAGCATTTGCCATAATTATACTCGTAGTTAAAAAGCAAATGATAAAAATATTTTTCTGTACAATTATCAGATTTCCATTCCGTATGGTGAGATGTGAGAGTGATATGTGTCGTATTTCACATAGATAGGCAGACTACATTTGAAAGATTAATTAACTTAGGTACCAATTTTCGTACTGAAACTTCAGTGCATTCCAAAAACGTAAAAATTGATACGAATCGGATCTGCTAATTAATTTACACGTTTTCATTTCACACAATTTTCGTGGAAATGACCGGATATGTTTCGTCAAAGGCATTTTCCCCTCCCAGCCTAACCTATGGGAAAGTTTTCTCGAAAATAATGGTGCCCGTTTTAAGTTTCCATTAAATAAAATGCGGCCCAGTGCGAGTGGGACTCGCACACGAAGTGTTCCGTACCACCGTTCAATATTAAACAGTGTTTTCTAAAAACGCAAAACAGAAAACGCGTTTTCTTTCGTTATTTTTATTAGATTTAAACTTTATTTTATTTTACCAGGCATAAATAAATATAAGTAGTAACACACTCTGTGAAAATTTCAGGACAGCATAGCCTTCTTATGCCCGGTTTCCGAGCTACTAGTATCGGCAGTTTATCTATTCATTAGCGCTATTGGTTCGATAACTGGCGAAAGTGCGTTTCCGAACACCGCAATGTAACTGCGTTTAAACTCAGGTTAACTTAACTGACCAATGTTGGCCGTTTATCGGTTCCATAACTATTTGACGTTTCATTTCATAACCAAATTATTTAAAAATTGAGTTATGCTTTTAACGTGTATTAAATGGCCAGTAAAAGCTAAACATTAAAATTGAAAAGCAATGAGTTTTAGTATAATGAATACAAGTAGCTCCAAATCTGACTATCACTTTTTTTTATATCATTAGGTATCCAGATACTTAATACGTAGGAGAAATCTTTTCGAAATATTTACGGATGAGGAATTTAAATTGAGATAATATAGATTGAGATACAAGAATATTATGATCAGACCTGCTTGCTCTAGCTCCCCATATGCATGGCAAATGTCCATTGTCAGTTTTTTTTTACAAAAGAATGGATAAACCACAAACGATTGGAAAGACAAATAGACTTTATATTTAAAATAAAAAAAATAGGACCGTTTCTTTGAAAAAAAAAGGAGACAAGATGTCGACATCACATTGTGACAACATCTGCGTACAAAAACGAATTTTAAAGCCAATATCCTCAACAGACCCATCTAGTGCCGACTAAGGAACTAGTTATGGGTTGCATAGTTATTGTATGGCTTGTTGTGGATTCAGAAACCCAGTGACAGCTAACCGACGTTTATCTTATACACAACCTTATTGAATCAATAGTTATTGGGAGTTTAACTGGGAACTTCAGAAACCGGGCATTAATCGGGTCTTGTCAGCACCCTCTGGGTACGGAACTCTTCAAATAAAAAGGGGAACACTCTCATTACAAAGACAGAAAAAAATAAAAAGACGTTACGACTTTGAGTAAAATGCCTTTGCCTATGTAATAATTCAAAATGTGCGGAGAAAAAAAAACCGTCGGACGCTTTGAAGTGGCCGACCACGGCCTATTGTTTGTGGGTGTGACGTAACAAATGAATTTGTTGGAAAAAAAAAACAATTTACTTTTGACTACAAAGGTTTTTTTTTTCTGTTATTTTGCGCATTGCTCTTTGGAAACGTTAGGCAATCATTAAGAAAATAATTTGTTTCGACAAATTCGTAATAATATTTTAACTTGTTTCGTTTATTTGGTATTTTGTTTGACGTCATCGGATCATTCAAGAGGGGCTTGTGGCTAAGTTACAATAGATGCGCGGGTCGATCGATCAGGTTAAGCAACGCTTGCCGTGGTTGGTCCGTGGATGGGTGACCATCTTTACATACCAAGACCCCTCCGTGCCTCGGAAAGCACGTTAAGCTGTTGGTCCCGGCTGTCATTTGTGGATCTTTTACAGTCGTTACGGGTCGTCAGAAGCCCGAAAGTCTGACAACCAGTCTTACCAAGGGGTATCGTATTACCCAGTAACTGGGTTGTGGAGGTTAGATAGGCAGTCGCTCCATGTAAAATACTGGTATTCAGCTGCATCCGGTTAGACTGGAAGGCGACCCCAACATAGTTGGGAAAAGGCTAGGCAGATGATGATGTCATCGGATCATTCAAGATGGCTATATACAGCGAAATTTCGTAAAGTAGAACGTTGGAGGGTTTCAGACTAAAATCCAGCGGAACCATCTACATAGCTTGATCTCCGCCCAATTTGTAATCAAAAAGGTCATAGTCATACATAGCATAATTATGATTCAATTTTCACTTAATATGTTCTAACATCACGCCTATAATTCCCGAAGGGTTAGTCAGAATGTACGTATAATACACCTACATTTCGCCAGTTATGTTTGGTCCCATCTAATAGAGGGCGGGCCTATTGCCATCAACTGGGCACTAATCTAGACTCCGAGCTGCTACTGAGCTATTCCTGATGAAAAAAAAACGGTAACACTTTATTAATATTTTTAATAAAATTTTAAAATGTAAAACGTTGACAACTTGACATCAGCCGTTTAAAAAATAAAACATCACAACCACACCCCGTTTGGAACAGATACAATATTCAAATAACACGTCTATTTCATATCTGTTCGAAAATGGAACGCAAAAAATATCGCCATTTTGTCATCCTACACAAGTTGTGAATGCCAACCCCCGGCGAACGGGTTAATTAAAAAATAAAATTCGCTAGGCTCAACCAGACTCAACTTTTGTACTGGCACCCTAATTAATGTTTACTTATTTTATATTTCCTTTTATTTTTCCCCTTTTGAAATGGTGTAGCGAGCTTTGATATTAATCATGCCTGCATGCATAGCATAATGTTGCCAGCAGGTCTAAATTTTTAAAAGAATTTTCCCGAAGAGTTTTTGCATCAGCGAATCAAATGAATTTTGGAAAATAACGGTGTATTTTTTATTTGTGTTTTATTTGCGATTAACACGTTAAAAAGAAGTATCTACTTCTTTTTAACGAAGAAGAATCTACTTCTTTTTCTTTTAAAAGAAGTATCTACTTCTTTTTAACGAAGAAGAATCTACTTCTTTTTCTTTTAAAAGAAGTATCTACTTCTTTTTAACGAAGAAGAATCTACTTCTTTTTCTTTTAAAAGAAGTATCTACTTCTTTTTAACGTGTTAATCGCAAAAATATAGCAATTCGCTGATGCAAAAACTCTTCCGGAAAATTCTTTCCCGTATTTTTAATAACTTTTAAATCCTAGTCCCAATACGTCGAAACACCTCTAACTTTCATACAATTTAGTAACATTTTTGACATTGATCGTCACTGAGATGATGGGACAAGATTCCGAAGGTTTTAAATTACGGCAGTTGGCTTTTCAGAGTCAACTATGCCCAGTAAGCAAGCGTACCTATCTTAATAAATTATCATATACATATTTTTCTTTCCAAAAAGATGCCTTTCATATTTATTCATTGGGATTATTACAGGCGTTGTATCAAAACCTTTAGTGAGCACACACTCGCAAATCTACACAATTTACATCGACTAGTTGCTATAAAGGCAAGTATATCTACGCCATCTTAGACCAGCAACCCTTACTATACAACTCCACACATTAAATAAATTATTTATACGTCCAACGGGGAGCACCCGAAATAAGCTTTAAAATTAAGGGTCCCGCCGCTCCCACTTTATGTACATACCCTTAGAACAGCCTTCTTGGCGACCATTTAGTGTAAGAATTTTGTCTTTTATAGCCAAACAGTTTCGTCGTAATTTTTCGCCTGACAGATCACTCGCTGTGTTATATTCCCGGCGGGAATATGGTACTCTATACCCTTGACGAGACGGTGGGGTTGAAAAATAATAGAGAAGTTGCTGATTTTTCGTTACGGTTGTACGGTGTGAAATATTTTGTAATGCTAAGTATTAGGTCTTTACCTATGAAATTGCCGTTCTGCAGTACTGGCCATTTCAAATCAAAATAATTTTTGTTTGGCTAAGAATTGTAATTTCAAATTAATTTTATTTTAAAAACATGGATTTTTTTTTCTAAAAGTAGTCATTTCTTTATTGATTAGTGTTACATTTTCATCGCATTTCAATCTTTTTCGTCATCATGGATACGTTAAAAATTCGAGTAATTATGGAATATGAGTACCGTCGTGGCAGCAACGCGGCACAAGCGGCACGCAACATCAACGACGTTTACGGAGCTAACACTACAAACCAACGCACCACCTGTTATTGGTTTGCTCGCTTCCGTTCTGGAAATTTCGACCTGAAAAATGAACCTCGCGGTCGTCCGAAGACTTTGGTCGACAATGACGAATTAAAGGCGATTGTGGAAGCTGATGATACACAATCTACGGCTGAATTAGCAGCAGCTTTCGACGTTAGCGTCAAAACATTATTGGTCCATTTGCGTCAAATTGGCAAGGTAAAAAAGCTTGACAAATGGGTGCCCCACGAACTCAATGATCGCCAGCGCGAAGTACGCGTCGAGACGTGCCTTGCACTGCTCAACAGACACACAAATGAAGGAATTTTGAACCGCATTGTTACCTGCGATGAAAAATAGATTCTGTTTGATAACCGTAAGCGCTCAGCAAGTTGGTTGGATCCTGGTTCAGCACCTAAACAATGCCCTAAACGAAAACTTACCCCTAGAAAAGTGATGGTCACTGTTTGGTGGTCTAGCGCCGGTGTGATTCATCACAGCTTCTTACCAAACGGGGTGAGCATTACTGCAGATGTGTACTGTGAAGAACTGAACACAATGATGGAGAAGCTGGCGCATCTCCAACCAGCATTGGTCAATCGCTCGTCTCCGCTGCTCCTGCACGACAACGCGCGACCTCATACTGCACAGCAGACGGTCTCTAAGTTGCAAGAACTGGGGTTGGAAGCTCTCCGTCATCCGCCCTACTCACCAGACCTTGCGCCTACAGACTACTACTTTTTCCAGAATTTGGATAACTTCTTGGCGGGAAAAAAATTTAATACCCGAGAGGCAGTACAAAATGCCTTTGAAGAATTTGTTGCCTCCCGTCCAGCTGATTTCTTTAAGAAGGGCATCAATAAACTGCCACTGCGATGGCAAAGATGCATTGATTGCATGGGTGATTACTTCGATTAATACAAATAAAAAATTCATGAAAAAAAATCGTTTAAATTTATAAATAGTGTTGTTTTTGAGTGGCGATATTCAAATATATTGGTGAATTCTGGAAATTCGCCTTAGAGCTACGTATGTCAAGTAAAAAGAACGAGGTATTCCACTAAGGGCACTGATTTGAATGGCACTTCCTCGATCGGTACCTGAGCACTTCCACTAACGGCACTGAAACAAAATTTCGTAACATGCCGTTCAGTGGAACAGTTTATTCATAGTTATTTTAGTGTCCGAACGGCACCTGTATACAACTTGTAGTGATGGGACGATGAAAGACTGAGTTATTCATAAGCCCATTCTAAATTAATCTAGAAATGTCCGACGAGTTGCTAAATGTTCGAGGTTCGGTTTTATGGGCTAATGTAGCGTACCAGGGCTTCATCACAGCGGGGTGCGTATCGGCTGGGCGTAGCGGTAGGGTGTAGTGGTAGAGCGTAGAGGTCGTGCGTAGCGGTCAGGCGTAGCGGTAGAGCGTAGTGGTCAGGCGTAGCGATAGAGCGTAGTAGACGGATGGGGTAGTCGAGCGTAGCGGCCGGGCATAGCGGAGCTGTTACAAACACACAGTGTGATGAATAATCAGCAAATGAATCCAATCTTAGTTATCTTGACTGCAAAAGCATGCTGAACATCTTTAGCATGCGATGTAAGAGCGGTGTCTTTATGATTTCTGAAAACACAAGGTTTCTATTATAAGTATTCCTTTTATTTTTGTTTTTATTTCCTAACTAGCTTCCGCCCGCAGCTTCGCCCGCATGGAAGTCGGAAATTATCCCGGTGCAACGTACTACTGGGATAAAAAGTATCCCATGTGTTAATCTAGGTTATAATCTATCTGTGTGCCAAATTTCATCCAAATCCGTTGAGTAGTTTTTGCGTGAAAGAGTAACAAACATCCATTCATCCATACATCCAAAGTTTCATCATCATCATCATTTCAGCCGGAAGACGTCAACTGCTGGACATAGGCCTCCCCCAGTTTGGGGGGGCTTGCCATAATCGCCACGCTTGGCAGGCGGGTTGGCGATCGCAGTGTGGTGGTAAAATGCATAGAAAACGCTGCTGCCCATTCTCTAGTAAGTCCCTTAGTCGCCTCCTACGACACCCACGGGAAGAGATGGGATGATGCTATTCTTTACGTCCGGCACCATACGGTAGGTACCAAAGTTTCGCATTTATAAAAATAGTAGGATAGGACGTAGGATAGGATTAGAAATCAGTCTAAGTTCAGACAAGAAACCAGTCTAAGTTCTAAGTGTTTGTTAAAAATTTCAATACAATTAATATCAAACATAAAATCGCGAAACAAGTGGAAACGCCTATACAATACCTACTAGTAACAAGGTTATTTTACTATACATAAATATTTTGCCCTATCGTATCAAATTCCCTGAAGCAAGGTCACCTATAGTCACTTAGTCAGATAGTAAACACCCATTTCCGTGAATTTGTCACAAAATGACCTTGCCACCTAAAGGCACCCGCCCAAAGGCACGACGCGATACTGGTAGAACAATTTCCCTGAAGATTTCATAGAAGTTGTTCTACTAGAGTTGTGTTGCGCATGTCTGTGCAAGCCTTAAAACGGTGACAAAGCTCTATTACAGCTCCCTTAGGTCTCCCCTTTTGTTTCCATAATCCGAAAAACGGTAGAAAAATTCGGTCTTCTTATTAAAATTCCATACCTAAGATTCCTTTGGGAATATTAAAATATTTCGTACATCCACTTTATAAGGGAAAGATAAAAATTTGCCGAGTGTCGGTTTACGGACGAACTTGGGTCCCGTAGTCACTTATTTATTGAGCACGTTTACATAAATTAGAGTTACCGCTCAGCCCGAGCAAAACTGTCAGCCTAGATTTTTTCCAGTTACGTTTTAGTTGGCTTCTAGTCCAACCAGATGCAGCTGAATACCACTATTTTATAAGGAGCGAATAGCTCACAACCCAGATAATGGGTAACACGATACCCCTCAGTAAGACTTTTTTTTTTGCGTGGGAAATAATCAAATAAAGGCACGTTTTGTTCCACGCGCGCTTCAAAGAGATGCCTGCACCAACTGGAGGGGTCCGCAAGGGCCAATACCTGTCAGGGGTGCGGGTTGTTCGAAAGAAAGGTACACCGTCGCCCCTGACACATAGGCTGACACACCCTCCTGCTCTCTACCCAGAGCGGGAGAAGTCATTTGACGATTTCCATGCTCCAAAAAAAAAAAAGTTATGAAAAAAGGTCACAGCAAGTACCTACATGCAATAAAGAGCATTAAATTCATTAGCCTCGATTCGGGCGAGTTTTGTGAGAGACAGAATTTTTGTACGGGGTCCATAAGTTGTGGAACCCTTAAACTCGGGGTCATATGGAAATTTTCTTTGAATTCATAAAATGCATTCGCGTTTATTATGTGGGTCCCAAATCAGCCATAACGTTTTTGGATTTTGGTTCTATGTTAATTAGGATTATAACGAAAAGGTCCGATTCTTATCATATTTTAGCAATTATCCTTGGGTTTGCCGCTTATCTGCGGTTTGGTGGTATCAGCTGCTGATCTTTGGGAACGGTATGTAATTCATACTTCTCTCTGTTTCTCACAAGTTTTTTTTTTCGAAACTCGAACGCGACTATACAGTGCGACATGTTAAACGAGAGACATACTTTAAGGGGGTGTGGTATTCATGAATATTATAAACTTTTACTACGAGACCAACACTGAAATTGCGAAAATAAAACCAGCCGCTCTATACATTTATGTTCGTATAAATGGACAAAAATAGGGAACTTCATATTTTGGTGTCCACTGCCTTATTAAAAGTTCTATATTTTCATGAGTATATATAGTATATACTGATGGGCTTGTGGCTAAGTTATAAGAGCCGCACGGGTCGATTGATTAGGTTAAGCCACGCCTGTTGCGGTTGGTCCGTGCCTCGGAAAGCACGTTAAGCCGTTGGTCCCGGCTGTCATTCGTGGATCTTTGACAGTCGTTACGGGTCATCAATCTTAGCTCAATAATTCGATCAATATCCTACCTCAATCCTAACTTACCTGCTTCAAAACAATGTTCCAACTATCCTACATAGCATCGGTGGACCGAGTAATCCCGGGATTTCACAACTACTTGAGAACTTTCAGTTAAAACGCTCTTAAAGAGCTTGACCCATATAACGTTCCCGGGAAATATTACAAAGTAGGTACCTACTATCCCGAGATCAACGTTCAAATCTTCGAATTCCCGGAAATAACTACCGGATCACGGGATTACCTTGCCGACGGATTTTATTGTTCTTTTCCACAATTAGGAACAAGCTTATCCGACTTTACATAAAAGTGAGCGTTGTTTTAATTGTCGTGGTTAGGTAAACAGTGGATCAAGTTGATAGGGTTCTCAAAACATAGCTCTTATTTTTTTTAAGACCCTTCCGGCCTACGTCGGATTGTTTGTTCCATTAAATATTTAAACATTGTGAAAAAAATCTGTGGTATCTGCGATTACACTGTCAATCATACCTACCTTCCTTTCGAATAGATTCATTTTCGGGTTGACTTTGAAATACATAGTCAATATATATGCAGAAACATTTGTTTTTTGAGTAAATCAAATGAGCATCAAGGATTGTGAATTTTTTTTTTACTTATATCGAAACCACGCCCATTTCATAAAATATTTCATTAGATCCTTGAAAAAAACTTTTAAAAACAGCTTTTAAGTTTAACATTAGATAATGTGCCCAAGCAAATAAATGCTTTTTGAAAAATTCTTCTTCTTCATGTCTGGCTCGACAGTTGTCAAATTTTGTTAGCCCAAAACTTCGCCACTTTCATGGCGTTCTACAGCTATCCCCCACCATCTCGCTCTACCACCAGACGTGCATCTTTTTGCTGGGTGTAACCTTCCGTGGTCTACTTGGAAGTCCCTGAACCGTCTCTTAATCCAAGTGGGATGGTATAAGTAGGACGGAAGCAGGGTGCGGATATGTGGAGCTTCATAAACTATGCTGCAGCTTCTATCTTGCTTTCTGTGCCCCAAAACATGCAGTCAAGCTGACCTCTGTTCTGCCACCGATAATTCAGTATTTGAAATTGAAATCAAAATTGGAATGCACAAAGGAGGATAATCAAAATTCTGCAAAAACACAAAACAAAACACGAACCTCCCCTCAAATTTGTTAAAAATCAGTTGCCTTTCTGTCGCCAGCCCAACTGTTTACTCCAACGTCTAAAACCAGATCTCAGCCACATCGTAAACCCACATTGGCATATAAAAGGACAGTAAAACTTTAACAATGTTCCCGTTAACTGTTCATTTTAACTGTCTATTAGTTCTAACTATTCTTCTTGATTAGATACTTGACTTGCTTTTATGAGGATTGTTAAAAGAGGATTTTAGCTAAAGAAGTGTTTCAGGATAGCTGTTAAGGGAATGGCGATGGTTATCTGGGTATATGGAAGAATTTAATTGTATGTAGATGGATTCTTCTATACATGGCTAAGTAGTAGGTATTATTTGACTCAGTCAGCCAATAATTGTTTTGTGCCATAGAATTGTTAACAAAGTGCACATACACGAGCGGCATACTGCCAACGGCAGGGAGAACTAACTATAGCCGTAGACGTCTCGACGGTAGCGGGCGATGATTCGCCACTTTTGTATATTTGTACGTGGTCAAACACACAAGCGGCACGTTTCCATGTTGCCAACGGTAGATGCAACTGCAGCCGTCGATATTCGTCGGCGGCAGCCGTAGGCGCGGCGTCGGCGGCAGCCGGCGATGATTCAGCGCTCGTGTAACGAGCACGTGCTCATATGCACGAGTAGCACGTTGCCAACGGCAGAGCCAACTGCAGCTTAGGATAGGTACCTGCTTTGAAACTAGTCAAAAGTACCATGAATACATAATGGAAGCTCCTTCAAAAACAAAAAACCACAGAACTGAATATCTCAAAAACATCGTCTTTCCAGCTAACTAGAAAGCATTTCACAAAACCGCCTTAATAAAACGAATCCAATTGGGGCCCCAACAAATCAAATTAAACCTAATCTACCACAAGAAACTTTTTCGATTCAAAAAGAGACATAACATGACCTCATTATAACAGCCATCTGACGGAAAAGCGGGTAGACTGTGAAAAAAAAAGATAAAACAATTCTAACGTCCGAAAAGCGACCAAATTCCAAATATGACGTTTTTGTAATCTAACTTTTTGCGTGATCAATCACCTTGTGAAAAGTTGTGCCGTTAAGCTGTCCGGATTATTAAAAATACTTCGGACAGGGCTCGCATTAGGTCACGAGTCACGTGTAAGGACGGTCCACAAACGCGGAATTTTTCTGTCTTCACACACAAAAATTCAACGAACCGTTTTCAAATAGCAAATTGACTAACAAAATTCAAATAAAAAATTCAAATGTATCTTTATTGACATAATACGTTACAGAAACTTGTTAAAGCCTCTGACTCCTGAACTCTCTGTATGTCAGGAGTCAGTGATCTCTCCCATTTTATTTTGCTAAGACACTAATGTCACCATACAAAGACTGTTATGAGGATGCCACAGAGTGCCTCAAACAGTTATGGCATTGACAAATAATAAGGTCACGTTTGGCGCTGACGGTATTTTGTTTTATTCGCTAAATTGTTACAATTTATCTTAATACTGATTATTTATGTATTACTGTAACTGCCCGTGACATCACATCGCTCAGACCCTATCAGTATACCAGCGCTGCAACACTTTTTTAAATATCGCAGCATCATGCTGAGGTAGGAACCTTTTGGCCTCGTGCAGGACTTTCTGTTCTATTTTTAAATATTTTTTACTTCCAAGAAATTTCTTTTTATTATTTTTGTACGAGAGTGTGTTTATTTTAGTATGTGATCTTCCTGTGCGAGTCACAACAAATACTTTTTCTTTCTTTCTTTATTTATCTTGAATTTCTGAGTAGCAGCCCGGAGGCTGGATTTGTGCCCGTTTGATGGCAATAGGCTCCCCCCTATTACATGGGACTTATACATAACTGGCAAATTGTAAGTGTAATTTATGTATAGCTCAACCAACCCTTCAGGGCATACAGGAGTGTTATAATAAATTGCTCGTCTATTCAAATCACAACTGCCATCGTTTGACAGTTGTATGTAATGGCTATAAACACGTAAAATTGACGAAGGCTTTTAATTTGCTTAGCAATTTATTGACTAACAAACTGTACCTATGTGTGTTATAGTTGTTTTATTTTTTATTGTATTTAAGATTGGTCAAGGCCCCCTCCGTGCCCCGAAAGCTGTTTTCATTTATGTGCACGCATTTAAGGATTGTATACGCATTTGGATTAGCATATCTAATACGAAACTAAATAACGAGACATATTTAATTGATGTTCTAGAACTTATTGAGATTTTAACGTAATACGCTAGTAGTGAGAATCGCACGGGTTCATCGATCAGGGATCAATTCTGTATGGATATATTGATTTCCCACGGAATCTTACTACGTTTAAACTACGTCAATATCGTGTTTTTTTTTTAAACCAATGTAACGGTAAGGAATCGAAATGTCATATTCTGTATGTTCTAAGAAAATTTGTCGATGTTGTTAATACAAAATTGGCAGAAGTCGTGTGTGACTGACGTGGTTTCGAGTAAGGAATCGTTAAGTCGACATAGTGAATTTAGGCCGCGGTTAAGCTACGTTTACTGTAGTTGGTCCGTGGATTAGTGATCATCTTAACATACCAAGATCCGTCTGTGCCTTGGAAAGAACGTTAAGCTGTTGGTCCTCGCTATCATTGGTGAACGCTCTGAAGCCCGAAATTCTGACAACCAGCCTCACCAAGGGGTATCATATTACCCAGTTACTGGATTGTGGAGGTCAGATAGGCAGTCGCTCCAAGTAAAATACTGCATCCGGTCCCCCCAACATAGTTGGGAAAAGGCTATGCAGATTCCTCGACAGCCTTCCTTGCGATTCTTTGACAGTTGTATCTAATAACTATAAGAAATGTTGAAATACTTTTGTATTTCAACATAAAATCCAACATTGCCAAACTCTTAAAACTTTTATTGGCTAAAAAGCCATACCTTGGTTGATAATTGCCAAAGTTTACATTTAGAAGCCCCTTAATTACAAAGTATTTTAATTCAGACGATATTGTAGCGTTATATATGCCATGTTGGTATTATTACTGCTCATAAAATCTACTCGACAAACAAAACCACAAAACATTTTATTGATATTAAAAGCATTGTCAAAACTGTTTATTAGTAGCAAACTTTTTTAGTGACGGTGTCTGTGTTAATTTTGGAATTTACCACAAACTTCAACCCTATTTTAAGTATAACTTTTGGGGGATGATTAGAAACGAATGGGTATAGGTCCTTTAAAAATAAGTCCTCTATGAAATATTATAGCTGAAACCCCGAGTGTAAAGCAGCTATTTATTTATTAAACATCAAAATCAGAATGGAACAGTTTACTAGCGAAATGTGGTTGTGTCCTTCAGGAAAACAAGGCGTGATAGTGATACATATGTATATGTAATCTATAAAACGTGCAACGGAAAGGGTATATACAAGGATATATATACGCAAGGATATATGCACGGCTTCTTTGGATGATATCAAACGATATTGGAAGGGTTTTTTAATCCATCTCTACATGTTCGGAAAATATGAGAACTTTTAATACATTGATACCAAAAACCAAAGTTTTGAAATTGAAATAAACACATCACTCGGAAGAGATTTATCGTGATATTGGAAAGTAACGTGGAAACCTACGTAGTGCGGTGACACGTTTGTTATGATTTCAATTTAATAAACATTATGAAACCGAAAATTTGGTATGAATTAGTGCTCACAGTATTTTATTTTGAGTTGAAACTATGTATATTGATTCTATACCAGCTGTTATGTTTAGTGCTTAACGATAGCAATAGGGTTTCTGTTATGGGTTCTGTATAATAAGACGTGAAGCAAAAACTTTGTACTCATTTTACCAAAAATTACGCGTATGGAGGAGTATGAACTTCGGCATAGTTAAATTTTATATGGAAAAAGAGGGCAGACAGGTAATATTTTTGATAATTGTTGAAATTTAAATTAATTATGGTTGAATTTCGGAAACTGAGCGACAACTAGTTATTTTTAATGTCTCCAATGTTACAGCTAGTAGTAATAGGTACATCATCATTTCAGCCGGAAGACGTCCACTGCTGGACATAGGCCTCCCCCAATTTGGGGGGGCTTGCCATAATCGCCACGTGTGGCAGGCGGGTTGGCGATCGCAGTATTTATCATAAACGGAATTCTAATAATATGATGATCTTACATAAATAATATTGAAACAGAAAAAGAAATCAATTTAGTGATTTAGCTCTAAAAACGTAACAAATAAGGATACGATTCTTTTGAAGTAGAATAACGACTTATGTGTAAAAATCGTCAATTTATGTCCTGACTCAGTAACACGTAAGTTAAAGAAAAACTTTCGTGATTTAACATAATATACTTACGAAAGTATACGATACGAAAGTCCCTGTTATGTGTTGATAAAGTTTCTGAATTCATTCCATACTTTTATACTTGACTAGCTACTGCTTCTGACTTTGTTCGCGTGGAATTTCTTGGCCCCGGACTCTTCACTCACCCACGCGTTTACTTCGTTTTCGCTTAGCGTTCTTTCGGACTTTTTTTAATTTTTGCTCGGCTCTCAAGTGTCGTATCGTGATGTTAAATGTCATGTAACCTTTATCGAGAATTGGCCTATCAAATGGAAAATATTTTTTTTCAATTCTGACTGGTAGTTCGACTGATTAGCGCGTTTAAACAAACAAACCAACTCTTACGTTTTAGTATAGTATAATAAAAATATACACATTAAGTATAGATAACAAAATACGAGAGCAAAGTAAATGTCCTTCAAGGCCTGTGCTCACTGAAGCGTATCAAGGGTTCGGCGACGAAAGTATTTTTGGTACAAACTTTGGTGTTCCTAATTATGTTAGGGAAACTCTTTTTATCTTTGTACGAGAACTCTAGATAATATTTATTCGGGAATCGTTCACGCGTGTGAGTTACTGCCTTTATGTACGGTTGGGTTCTTGTTACGTTTTGTCAATTATTTTATGTGAAATATTTCTTCAATTTTATTAAAATAATTCATTGTCAAATACCTCGTCTGATTGTTAAGCCCTAGGGGATAAATGAAGACAGGTTACTTGAGTTTTAAAAGTTTTCTGATGAAATAACTGTCGTGAACTAATAATAAAAAAAAAAAAATATGCAATTGTGGTTGTGTGTCATCATCATATGCCTAAGCATAGGCACCGATGTGTGCTAATTTATAATTATGGTGACATTCTATTTATAGACTTTAGGTTACATTTTTCATTGTAGTCGTAGATCAATTCTATTTACATTAGAGTATTGCATTTTTACACGTTTTACATTGTTATTACACTCTTACTTTATTATTCTTAACATATTTTGGGATTGTTTTATTTAATTATTCTCTTTCTCTGTCGTGGCAATTTGTACGGTGCACGTACAGACGCCAGCACATCAAGCTACTCCAATCTGTCAAATTTATTTGATAGATTTTCAACTTTATATCGTAAGTTTAAGGTTCATGTTCAATTGGGAAAATTTGACAGTTTGGGGTAGGTTGACCTGCTGGCGTCTGTACATGGGTTTTTAAAATAATTTTACTGCAAAAATTTAGCGACTGTCAAAGATTAACGAATGACAGTCGGGACCAACGGCTCAACGTGATTTCCGAGGCACGGAGTGGTCCTGGTATGTAAAAATGGTCACCCATCTAAGTACTAACCGCGGTAAGTGTAGCTTAACGTGATCGATCAACCCGCGACGCGATTGTTATTACTTAGTCACAAGCCTTTTGTCGTTGTGTGTTTATTATGTATGTATGTGATAATCAATGTTAACTGTGATAAAGATTTACTTAAGTCCATACTTAAGTAAATTTTATTCATTTCAGCCGAAAGACGTCCACTGCTGGACATACGCCTCCCCCAAGCTCCGCCACTTCAACCGGTTCTGTGAAAGGTTGCCTACTTAAAAAAAAAACAGCTGTTCCATACATTTTGACCGCGTTTTGCACTTTTCTATGAAATAGCAGATTATTATTTTTTGTATAACCGACGAAAAATGTCTTCGCTAGGGGGTCAAGAATGATATACTGAATTCATGGTTACAGTTTGTGCTCTGGTTAAAAACTTATCCTGTATATACCATTAAAATTGTATCTATGTTAAACAAATTAATAAATTACTTATGACTTACTTAGCTTAGCTTTTGCGCGTGGCTTCGCCCGCGTGGGTTACTCTGAAATTATCCCTCGGGAACATACTACTGGGAAAAAAATTCTGTGTATCAATCCAATTTATTAATTACTAGGTTTTGCAAGCGGCTTCGCCCACGCGGAAGTTTCAATACTCAATACTCAAATTTTATTTGCATTCTACTAGGGAGTGTTAAAATATTATAATTTTGGAATTGAGGTTTACAGCTGTCAGTTTGATCGATGTTTACTAGGATTCTCACTAATTTCTTTTGGAGGGTAAATAATGTTGGTGCATCCGTGCTACTTCCCCAAAGGGTAACGCCGTAGCTTAGCCATGAATAAGCATAAGCATAGTAGATGGTGAGCGCTGTTTGAAGATTGGTGTTTTTTTTTTTTAATTTCACTGAGAGCATGTGAAAAACTTGAAATTTTTGTATGTGGGATTTCCAATTTATATGCGTATCCAAATTTAGTCCAAGTAAGGTGAATTCTTTAACAGTTTCTATTTTTAAGTTATTAAAAGTAAATTCTATATTTAAGGGTGCTTTTTGATGGGGATGAAAGGTCATAAGTTTAGTTTTTGAGAAATTTATTTCGAGGTTATGTGCATTCATCCAAGTGATGATTTTGGCGAATATTAAGTTTAGCTCTTCGTTTAGATTTATGTTGTTTTGACAGGAGATTAGTAGAGAAATGTCGTCCGCAAATAATACACATGGTCCTGGTCCATGGTGATGTAAATTAGAAATAAGAGGCATCCTATTACACTTCCTTAAGGTATTGAGCCTTTAATTAATTTGTTAATTGATCGGACTTTTTTTATTTCTTTTGTCTGATGATCAAAAAATTCAATTTCCACTGAAGTTTCATCCCCTATTTAGAGGTTAAATTTCGAAAAATCCTTCCTTATTCCTTGTCTACATTATAAAGGGAAACTCTGTACAACATTTCAGCTTTCTAGGTCCAAGGGTTTGGGCTGGGCGTTGATGAGTCAGTCAGTCAGTCAGGACTTTTCTTTTTATTTATATAGATCATTGTGCCAAATTTCATCAAAATCCATTCGGCCGTTTTTGGGTGATTCAGTAACAAACATCCAAACACAAACTTTCACATTTATAATATTAGTAGAATAGCATAAATCATTTAGCAATTATATCAACTATTGATATACATAATGTTGAATTCAGGTACACAGATATTATATTTGTCAAATAAACGCTGGGCTGGTCAACATAAACAAACAATTGTTATTGGTTGGAACTACGGAGCTATTTCTATTGTTGTATACATAGCATAACATATAACTGAGACACACACTCCCGAAGGCTAGCCTATGCATATAGTATCAACCCACGTACTAGACTAACTGAGCCTGTTACTCAATTTGAGTACAAATATTGACAAGACATCCAGTTACGAAAAATTGCGTGCCTAGGTACATGTAGGTACTGTATGACCCCAGAGTCCTAGGTATATGTATAAATAAAAAGGTGCGTATAAAAATAAACTTCACGTTTATTCCATGTACTAGACCATAAATCAGCTGTGCCTGTTAATCAACTTTTTATCCAAACCTTATTCTAGACTATTTGAAGGATGGAATCTAGGCTCATCTTCTTGACAGTTCGAATGTGACGAAGCAATTTTATTACTTGTCTGTATTTACATAAAGGTTGCATTCGGTAAGCAACCAACCTTTACAGTACTGTCAACTTGATTACTGAGCAGATTGACACACAATGGCGTGAATTACACAGAAACGACGTAAAGTGAAGGCGCGGCGCAGGCGCAGCGTACGCAATACATTTTGTATGAAAACGTTTAAAAGCGGCATCATGCTTTTTTTTGGGTGGGAAATCATCAAATAACTTCTCCCGCTCTAGGTGGAGCAGGAGGGCGTGTCCGACTTTTACTGACTAAAACTCACCCGTGTTCCCTCAGTATCCCGTTTGCCAGCGGCTGTAGTATCTCTTTCGAAAAAACCCGCACCCCTGGCAGGCATCGGCCCTTGCGGGCCCCATTGCACCGCATCTGTGTTGCGTGCGCTGTGCCTGCGCCGCGCCTTCTCCTTACGCCGTTTCTGTGTAATTCACGCCTAAGACAATTTGTCGTGTTCATAAATTATAGTGAACAAAGAATGGCAAGCTGTCATTTGAATTTGCGGATTTATTTTAGTTGATTTATCTATTCACCTCGACTACCTCGTAAGTCTAGTGATCGCAAGCGTTTCCGCTGAGCATGAGGTCCGGGCTTCGATTGCCGGGTCGGGCAAAATGTGGTTCGGATTTTCTATCTGAAATTTCCCACTAACAGCCCGGAGTCTGGATCAGTGTCCGGGTGTTAGCAATAGGATCACATTCCATACGTGGGATTTTAACATCACTGGGGAAATGTACGCCTTTGCCCAACCGTTCGGGGAGACGTGATGTTAAGTAATTAATTCAACTCTAGCAAATTAGTACAATTCCATTGTTAGACCCGCAAATCAAAACATGAACACAATACATCTTATACTACACCAAACATTTGTAGCTTTATTTAGTGAGGGCAAATATTGTCCTGAGGCCTGATTCGAAATTCGAATTACTTCTCTTCTTAAAATGATTGGTTCGTGTTTTATTTCTTTTTTTTTAGATTTAATGGTAAATTTTCATATTACATTATAATATTATATCAACAAAAAGTTTAACTTTGTACGTAAATAGGCACGGTCAAAGAGCGAAAATGTTGAGCAATTTTCGGGATAAAATTCCTAGCCTACATAACAGGCGTATTGCTATCTTTTGAAAATGATATGTTATGTGAATTAGTACAATTTCAATGTTAGCCATTCAAAACAATTAAAAAAATATGTTACATCTTATATCTACTACAGAAACTATTCCTTAACCTCAAATAACCCAACAGAAACCAACATACAGTCGTACATAAAAATACAAAACTAGTCAAGTCAAGAACCGCACAGTCTGCAGAATCTATTAGAGGTGACATGAACGACACAATTTGTATTCAAACTACAGAATACATACGATAGTGGAACGACTCCGTTAGCTTAGTACTAGCAAACAAATGAGAACAGTTTCGGCTTTTGTATCGAAATATATACAGGTACCGAGGTAAATTTTCGCACCACTAATTCTAGGTTCTGAGGTTTTAACTTAGTAACACAAACAAGATTCTGCGTTACTGGCGAATTTTGTAGCTTTATTTAGTGAGGGCAAACACTGCCCTGAGGCCTGAATCGAAATTCAAATTACTTCTCTTTATAAAATGATTGGTTCGTGTTTTGTTTCTTTTTTTAGATTTGTTTCCACTTTTAAGGAAAAATAATTATAATATCCAGAGTAATTTTTACTTTGTACGTACGAGTAGGTAAGTAAGAGCAAAAATGTAAAGCAATTTTCTTACTACGGCGGCGGCGTATATCATCTTTTGTAATCGTCATTTTCATTCAAAATGGTAATGATGTTCCCGGACAAAAAAAGTTCCTAGTAAACAATAACTAACAACACTTTAATCTATTTTATTGACCCGAATTTTATCACCCCAATAGAATATTGAGCACCTAACAAGAATAATACACCATCAGCTGTAATTTAATTTAGTTACCTACAAACAAACAAAACCGCTTTTGCCATGCATTTTTTTTTTCATTAATTTTACAAAGGATCGCGCGCGCGCATCAGCTGTGAGTTGCTTGACCCCGGGGTCAAGCTCACAGCTGATAGCGCTAGCGCGATCCGTACGGTGGTTAAATTATTGACAAAAGACTAATGTGGGGTAAAGTATTTCCTTTTTTGTTTGTACGTTACTAAACTAAATTACAGCTGATGGTGTATTATTCTTGTTAGGTGCTCAATATTATAATGGCATGATTGGGGACATGCGCTAGTTAAATTAAAAAATATGCTTTCTTTGGGAAAGTCGTTTGTTATGATGAGTATAATCATGTGTTTAAATATCGGTCACTAATTACCAGTCACCCTATTTACAGACAGACGGATGCACTGTTAAATGATTCTCATTTTTAAAACAATCATATAACAACCGCTAAAGTACGTGCATGTCTTATTTATTTTGACAAATGTTAAATGAAATATCTAAGATAACACTAAAATATATTCAATGTGTAACAAAATAAACGCAAGTCCTGAAAGTAATTGGTTCTTAATTAACTACTGAATCAATTTCAGTAACTTTTCATACATTTTGTCAAAAAATATATCTATCGCCAATTGAGAGCTAAAGAAAATTCAATCTTATTTCATGGCGTTAAGAATTAATTGTAAATGCATAAAGTAATACTTGGGTCAACACTATTTTCTGAATAGCAATAGTTCGATTTTAAAAAACTACTCCGCAAAATTGCGAACTTGACACTGGGGTTGAAACTGTCAATCTGTGTGCCAGGTCCGCATATTTGCAGGTTTTTTTTAACTAGCTTTTTCTTATCTAAAACTCCGAAAATTAGTTAAGTATATCCAAAATAACAATATTAAAACGTCCCTCCACAAAAAATATTTATACTCGTAAAACGGATATTCCCATGACTTGACCACATTCCAGCTGGCAGCGAACCTGTTAAAAAACACGTGTCGTTATAATATTATGCTTTTCACTCAATACTCTAATTGGGGATACATGAGGTCTTTTTTTTTTCAAAAAAATCATCAAATGACTTCTACCGCTCTGGGTAGAGAGCAGGAGGGCGCGTCAGACTTTTACTGACTAAAACCCACTCGTTTTCCCTCAGTTGCCTGTGTGGCAGGGACGACGGTGTCTCTTTCGAACAACCCGCACCCCTGGCAGGCATTGGCCCTTGCAGACCCCACCAGTTGTTGCTGACATCTCTGACGGTGCACGTGGAACACAACGCGCCTACAACTTTTCGGCCGCAGGGGATAGGGAGAGCGGCCAACGCTATACCAACACTCCCCTCCGGCCCCACTGCGTCCGCCATCAAACGATGGCAGCCCCGTCCAGGCCACGGAAGGGAACACCGCTGCTCAGAAGCATCGGCACTCCTCCTCTGCCGCAGCCCGTAACCCACAGCCGCGATGCCTCCCATTCGACATCGTAGCCCACCTCAGTTGCGGTGCACCTCACCGCAACCTACTTTTTGGCCGCTATGTCATCGGCTTGAAGGCAAAAGCCCTGACGAGCGACTCCACCTTTGGATTCCACTTCGCTTCACCGTGGCTGGGAGACCACGGTTACTGAGCCAGCCCCCGCGCAACGACAATAATGCGGGAACCCACTCGGGGGGGAGGGATGAGGTCTTACGTTATGTTACACATTATTTAAAACAAGGAAAAAGCTCATAGCGCGTTCACTCCTAAAATTAAAATCAAAATGACTCAACAAGCAAGGAGACTTTCTAAAATCAAAACACGACAGAATCGAAACGTTCCTCTTTGAAAGCACCGATGCGCATTTCCTTCACTTAGTAGCTCTTGTAAAAGGCTCGCTATCCCAGCTTATTCCAGCCGGGGCTCTAAGCCGTCTCAAAATGCAGATTATCCTACTAATATTATGGAATACTCACGTAAATTCGAATGCTACTCACAAATTCTACTTATACACACTTTTGTAACAGTAACTTTTATTCTGTCGATGTGTTTTTAATTTGTATGGATCATAACGTCGTGATTATTACGTCTTGATTTCCCGAAGGGTTGAGCTGACGTGTACCTAGAGTACATCCACAATTTGCCAGTAATGATTCAGTCCCATGTAATATCGGGAGAGCCTATTGCCATCAACTGACCCAAATCTAGGCTCCCGGCTACTACGGAGAAATTCCAGATTAAAAAAAAACAATAATACTGCCCGACCTGGGAATCGAACCTAGAACCTTGTGCTCATTAGCGCTTTAAACTTATTTTAATAAGAAAGAAAGTAAGATTTTTTATATTTTAACCGACTTCCAAAAAAGGAGGAGGTTATATTTAACACAGACTAAGAAGGCACACAATAAAACAAAATGAGAAATAAACCAACAAAAAGTGTAAATTGCGATGTCAGAAACTAGCATCAAAGTGTGCCTCACAGCTGCACTAAAAAGGCCCAGTTCAGCAAAAATGCCAGATGACTAGTGTCTGACGCTGGTTTTCAACTGGACCTGATCACATACATATTCTGTCGATGTGTGTTTAATTTGTATGAATTAATATTTCTGATTGAACACTTTGAACCGTGGTGACCCGTCTTACAAGAAATCTATAATTATTATATTTTAAGAGATAAGTGAGTTTATAGACGGTCTCGTTTTTCTAATGGTCTCAAGCGCTAATGCTGAGCATGAGGGATGCTGGGTTTGATTCCCAGGTCAGTGTTTTTTAGGTTTTTCTATCTGTAGTTAGTAGCAACTCGGAATCTGGATATGTCTGGTTGATGGCAATAGGCTCGCCCCCTATTACACGGGACTTAAAAAAACATCTGGTAAAATATGGGTGTACTATAGGTACACCCATATAGAGCAGTGGTGGCCCAGTGGTAACGGCCACGACTTATGAGTTTGTAGGTCGTTCGTTCGAACCCAGCCAGGCGCATTACTTTGTGTAAATACTTTCATCACCAATGCTCTCAAACGATGAAGGAAAACATCGTGAGGAAACCGGCATGTCCGAGAACCAAAAATTCGAAGACATGTGACATCTACCAACCCGCACTGAGCCCACTCCCTCTCACGGAGAGGAGGCCAGTGTCCCAGCAGTATGTAAAGGTACAGTCACGAGCAATAACATAGAAACGCCCTAAAAGTTCAAATTAATGTCACACAAGTTAAATTGCAAAAATCTGTATGCTAACTGTGTCCAATAATTATGTAAACGTTATATTGTGTCAAAAAGAACTACACACTTTTATCAAAATTTCGTTAACAATAGATTACCAAAAAAATATACTAACTTTTAGTTACATAGTTATATACCCAGGGAAATTTCAAAAACATGTGCACAGTATAGTTTCAAAATTATGTATACAATAACAAAGCAGCAGTTTCAAGGAGCTTGAGCTCGGAGATAAGTAGCAATTGTAATTTTACCTATTTGACAAAATCGATATACAAAATATAGGATCTTATAATAATATATAGGTATTATAAGAACTTTTATCACTAATTTCCGTAATTAAAAATTGTGAGCAGTCATGGTGGCCTAGTGGTAACGCCGCGACTTACGAGATGTAGGTCGTAGGTTCGAACCCAGACAGACGCTTTACTTTGTGTATATTATGTCATCACCAATGCTTTCAAAACGGTGAAGGAAAAACATCGTGAGAAACTTGATGTCCTAGAACCAAGAATTCGAAGACATTTGACATCTACCAACACGCACTGGGCCCGCGTGGTGGATTAAAGCCCGCTCCCTCTCACAGAGAGGAAGCCTGTGTCCCAGCAGTGGGAACATTATAGGCTGACTATGTTTGTATATATGGTAACTACTTGCTAGTAGCCATCAGCAAGCGGCATCGACACGCCCGTCGACTGTTTTTCTTTCCGTATGCCGTCTTAAAACTGTTGTGTTATTAGATTCGTACGACAACATTGCAAATCATACAATGGGATAAGCGCGCATTACGGTTGTTTTTTTAACCCCCGACGCAAAAAGAGGGGTGTTATAAGTTTGACAGTTATGTGTGTCTGTCTGTGGCACCGTAGCTCTTAAACAGGTGAACCGATTTGGGTACGATTTTCTTAATTTAAAAGTAGGTAGTAGGACCTAGCAGTAGTTTTAAGACATATTTTATCATAATCGGTTCAGCCGTTTGAAGTTTGAATTACTTTAATTATATTAGACGAACCAAGTAACTTTAAACTGATGCTGCTGCTTCACCTGGAATTTCCAGGATACCCAATTACCTCACCAAAAACAGCAGAAGTATCGCGTTTGGGCTCATTGAAAAGGTCTCAATGAATATGTAAATGGTGATCAGGGTTTGATGATGGAGAAGCAATGAACAATGAGGATAATTTTGTAACATGGTTCACAGTGGGAAACATACGTAAAGCTGCGCAAATTTAAGTGACACAAGTTTCGATAGTGACGTGTGTCGTATTTTTATTACTACATTAAGTTTAAAAAGCAGGAATTAAAAGTTAAATAAAAAAAAAAACCGACCTAATTGACCGTCCCCCGACGTAAAAACGCTTTTATCAAAATATTACATACAACTTCTTATTAAAACCTATCAGGCCAAAACAATTTTTTTTAACTTTTTAGAGGTTTTTTGGGTCGGGTGTTTTTAAAATTTTTGTTGTCGTGAAGTGTAGCTAGATCATAATCATGCAGCAAAGAACAAAAGTATCCGACTTAGCTTGGACTGTAAGCAGTGGCCTGATACAGGCTGATGATGATTGTATTAATCATCATCACTGAATTCATCCGATTTATAAACCACTGTATGATACAATTAAACTTAATAAAACAAGAAAAAATTGGTATACACTTTCAATTTCATTTTGATGTATCCATTATAATTCCAATAACACGTATACATTACATTTTGTATACATGTAATAGAAATTGTCACGGAGGCTTAAAAATGACATTGGAAGTGTAAACTTTTTACTGATTTTGTTTCGTTTACATTACTTTGAAACCATTGTGTACTCAGTTTTGACACAGTTTGATGGTTAGGTATTTCGAAAAAAAATGCCGTACACATATTTTTTGAATGGTAGAAGTTAAGATATTTTAGAAAACGTGACAATGTATATATATTATTGCTCGTGACTGTACACCTCTGCCCAAACCATCTGGGAAACACGGCGTGATGTTATGTTTTAAACAAGTTTGTATGTAGTGGGGAGGGAGGGGAGTACTTTTCAGAAATACTGCTCCGATTCCGAAAACTCTTTCACTGTTGGGAAGCTACAGTATTGTAGAGTGTCATACGACAAGATATTTTTATTAAAACAAGAAATAACACGCAGACGAAGTCGTGGACAGAAAGCTAGTGTATTACAATTTGAGCAATTATTTTGATTAGTTTACTCTAGGTACAGACGCCAGCACATCGAGCTACCCCAAACTGTGAAATTTTCCCAATTGAACATGAACCGTATGATTATGTAATAAAGTGCAAAATTTATAAAAAAAAAATTGATAGATTGGGGTAGCTTGTTGTGGTGGCGTTCGTACCTATATTGTTCTTAAAACCATAGAACTGATGAAATCTTTAAACCATTTCTTGGAGAAAGAAAATATCGTGGTGAAAATCCGCGCCCTAATTGTGTAACACACTATAAATCGGAATCTGAACAATTTTGAAGAATATTGTTAATTCATTGCTTTACACTCGAAGTTGTAGACGAGTACATTTACTTCTCTACCTACTTAACTGTCCAGTTAAGTAGGTGCAACTTCGAGAAAGAGGTCGACTCAACTGGGCAGTGTTCGCTCACAATGGGCGTTATCAGAAGGCATAAAGTCACCCAAAGGGCAATAGACAGGGCTATGCTTGGAGTTTCCCTACGTGTTCGAATCAGGAATGAAGAGGTCCGCAGGAGAATCTAAGCAACCGACATAGCCCGAAGAATTTCATAACTTAAGTGGCAGTGGGCAGGGCACATTGCTCGCAGAACAGAAGTCCGATGGGGCCAGAAGACCGGTCGAAGTGGAGGAGCCTGGAGGAGGCCTATGTCCAGCAGTGGACGTGTTTCGGCTGAAATGATGATGATGATTGCTTTATAATGTTCGAAAAATTTGTATGTTCAACAATGTAAATGACGCATGTTGATAAACTGTCTAAATGAAAGCTATTGCTGGTGATAGTGTGTTATGCAACTACCCCACAGCACTGAGCCCCATCAGTAAGAATATTTAACTTCTTCTTAATAATGTCTTCTCGTTGCAATATAACGAATACCAGCCACAGTTACTGCAGAGGTTGAATAATTTTTAATTTGATGGGCTTAACTCGAAAACTTGTAGCTCCGTAATTATCAAAGTGGGGAAAATGTACAGTGAATACTAATTAGGGGGTGTTTAGAATAATCAATGTATACAGTGCACACTGAGGCCACAGCACTCTGCTTTAAGTACAAGATGTTTCTTTTAGAAAACTTAAACCTGGACCTTTTAACTATAATTACCTTTTAATTCGTCAATTGATAATGTCAATCAGACTAATGACATAAATTTGAAAGCTTGCGGAGAAGTGATGGATCGATGGATGTTTGTTACTTTTTAACGCAAGAACTGCTGAACGGATTTGGATAAAATTTGGCAAACAGTGTATAACCTGGATTAACATTATTTTTTAACCCGGTAGTACGTCCCCCGTCGGCCCCCAACCTCCCTCTGGTGAGATGTTTTGAGATTTGGCTCGAAAAATAATCTCACGTGAGATATTTCAAAATGCGTATTTTTGGTGTAAAAACGTTAAAGATCTGTACTTATTTGTGATGGATTAATGCGCTGTGTTTGGCTTAGTGAGATACTTGGCTACTTTGTGGTGTTCGCATAACTGCGATAATTAATATTATTTTGTAAGATTTAGCCATTTGTGGTGAAACCCGTTTTACTTATTTTAACCCGGTTCTCTAATAATTAAATATTAATTACGGGATTTTCGACAAGACCCCCCTCAGTCCCCCGAGAGATTGGGTGAGATACGACTTAACTCCCCCCCGCCCTAAACTCCTCACGTAATTAATGGACAGCCTCTAATGTTATTATCACGGACACACACTGCATTATATGTTTATTATTCTAGCGTATGGTACTCGTGGGTTGTTGCTGAAAATCAGCGTCAGGTGTTCATCCTGTGTTTCTATCTGACATTATACTGAGCTGGTGCCCTTCTGGCAATAATAACATTGTTATCTGTTTCAGGTATGTATAGTTTTAAAGTTCTATATGCTATAATGCCAATAAACACATTTTGATTTATTTCTTTCATGTGGCGTTTCGCGTAGTTCGCTTTTTATAGCCTGAAGGCCAATTCTCGTAATTAAAAACGTTGACAATCTAGTCGCAGTCTCATCTCAGCGACAATCAAAAGTCAAAAACTTGTCAAAAATGTATGGAAACTCGAGGTATTTTTGACAGAATGAGTCTGAGATCGGACTGTGAACGTTCTTAAAATTACGAGAATTAAAAGTACGAGAATTAAATTACGAGAACTAAAAGTACGTTTTAGTAAATTCGAATGTATTCAAAACCCGATTGATCACGTTCAAAGTAGGTATGAATCTTGGAAGGCATTAGAAACTAGCATTCAAATATAGATGAAGTTTGAATGTGCTAAGTTTCTGACTTTTAGCACTAAGTCATGGAGTTATCAGCTTTAGCTTTCAATTACGTGGCGATATTGTTAAGGTCTTACCTTCTTATTCAATTATTATTCAAAACGAAAGTAGAAGTTATCATTGCTACTTTAACCGCGATAATTACGCATTTGAGTTTAATATTCAGAGAAAAGATAAGAGTATCGAGTTATTTATCGATAACTAATAGGTAGTTGGGTATATTTAAATTCAAAACAAAATGTAGGTTCTTAATTTAAAAGACAATTATAAACAAATCTGAATTTACGGACAAACCCAATAAAAATGTGGTTTCACAAATCTCTTATCTTGCTGGTACGTATTCGTCGCCTCTATCTAAAGCCTGAACTAAGTTTATATTTTAATATTTATTTTCTCAGTAAAATACGCTAACTAATCTAATAAAAGTAATTGAATGTGATTATAATATGAACTTGATAATTATAAGAGAAAAGAAGAAGAGGAAAAAAAAATAAAGAAAGAAAGAAGATAAATGATTATAATTCTATAAAATCATTATACGTTACGGTAGCGTATCATAGTTTGTTCAACATACAGCCTAACACTGACTTACAATTTGCAAAAAAAATCGTAATAAAAATTTAATTTCGTGGTTACCCTTGCGCTTCTCCCTTAAGGCTTGTATACACGCCAAGGACATTCAGCATTTGGGCGCACTAAATTTGTGGGCGAGTGCGGGGTGATGTAGCCGTGCAGTCTTTAATCGGTTGCATTTTTAATTTACTATAGCAAAAATAATGCATATTTGTAAAAAGTAACAAAATCAAATCATTTTCCTTTGTATTGCAAAGCAGTAGACATTCTTTTTTACTCTTTTGTGAAAAAATGAAGGAGTAAAATGGTTTCATCTCAACAATTTGGAGGTGATTTGGTGTTTTTTTTTTAATTATTTGATACCCATAGAAAAGTTATGCCTAAACCAAATGACGTATCATATTATGTAGATTACTAACTATTTTTTTCAAATGTAATTTCTTTGTAAATGCCGACGAAAAGTGGTTTCATCTGCATGCTGTTTTCAACCATTTTTGAGAGGGCAGCCTTAAGAATCCATACACAGGTATTATACTGCATTTTCAATAAGATTAGACATTTAAATAAATAGTTTTTATAGTCTGTACAAACGATTTTGATTTCTATTCCGTAGGCATACCTAAGGATGGCATTAAAAACAAAAAAAAGTGGTTACAGTACCAACTGTTAACTGCAGATGCCATTAATCGTGCTAACAACGCAATAGAAGTCAAAATCAGTTGAACGGACTGTAAAAAAAGTTTTTTTTTAATATCTAATCTTATTCCTAACGGATTATAGGTGGGTACTATTCCTATCCGACCGCAAACTCTCTATACAAACATCAGTAAATAAAGAGAAGAATATAAAACAAAAGCAAACCGTCCCGAAATCCACAGAATCAAGAAGAATCGATGACAGAACGAAACAATACGAGGCCGGAAATGTCGCTCTCCCGAAAATTCCAAGGACATTCTAACAACAGCCACGGAATAGATAGCTGCAGAAGATCATCTCCATACAACGAGTGAAAATGCAAACAAATAGATACGCTTCAAGGACAGCTAGTGCAAGCGCAGTTGCGACTGACATTTTTCGAGGGAGTGTGAGATGTCCATCGGACGTGTATGTACTATACGATATATTATGGATGGGAATCCATCCATTAGGTGCATATCAAGACGGCTGTTATGATTTAACCACGAGCCCCTTTCGTGGTTAAATCATAACAGCCACACACACGTCATAATAACAGTTAAAGTTTAAGCTACGCTTGCCGCGGTTGCCAAAATTCAGAGAACCAGTCATACCAAAGGGTATCATGTTACCCAATAACTGGGTTGTGGAGGCTAACCTCACCACCCACCTCACTGCCTATCTAAATAGGCAGTCGCTCCATGTAAAATACTGGTATTTAGTTGAATCCGGTTAAGTTGGAAGCCGACCCCAAAGTAGCTGGGAAAAGGCTGGACAGATTAATTGAGTAAGAGATGTCCAAACGGACGCCGTTATGGGTGCATGCGTCTCTTTTCACTCGTTGCATAGAGTTGACCTTCTGTACCTATCTATTCTGTGTCACAACTTAGAAACAAAGCCAATTTTTGCCAACAATAAAGACATGCCGCACTGTTTAATAAACGTTCTCTCATATTATATTCTGAACTTTGGTACTGATAATAATATTATGTTTCTCGGAAAACTAAAAGGCTTAGACGAAATAATAGGTAACCTACGTAGAGAATGGAAATGAAAATGGCTGCTCCACTATTGTTTTCATATTGGCTTCTCGCTCGCACTCATTGTTTGGAAGCGAAAGGTAAATAGAGCCGCCATGTTTTAGGTGAATGGTTGAATGTATTATTAAAATATAGGTGGTAAAAGAATTCCCCGATGGAAACCTCTAATAGTAGTATCTAAAACTCAGGGATCAACCCAACGAAGTATTTTGGAAATAAGAAAAAGATATCATCCTTACGTCAAAAACTAAAAACTGTGCTGAAAAATTACGTCCTAAAAATTATGATACAAGAGAATATTCTTATCTAAAACCCATTGGCATGTACCACTTTGCCCTAAAGCTTATGATCGCTTAAAATTGTTGGAATATATTGTACTGTTAGGGTACGTGACAGTGTAGGTATTTAAAAATATATATTCAAGACTTTATGTCCTCTAGAGGGCGCTATATTTAACTTAATGTGACGTCACTTAACCTTTAACCAGCGTTCGATCAGCATGTCGATTCTGTAACGATCTCACCGCGTGAAGTGAGCGTGTAGTGGCCTGTCAGTGTCATCCCACTGATGCTAGGGATTGATCAAGTATTAGGTGAAATTACACTGACAGCTCACTCCACGCTCACTTCACGCGGTGAGATGATTACAGAATAGCAATTCTGGACGCTTCCAACGATACCTGATTTGTATACACACATACCTAATGGTCAAAATCATATCCCTCTTTTTCGTTCACCGAAGTCGAGTAATTAACAACTGAGCAACGTCGATATCTGCTAGACTAGCTACTCAACCACGCACTAACAAATTCATACCCGATAACGATTCCTGGAACCTTGTCATTTGTTATTCAGTCAAGTGTAACGATTCCATTATGGCTAAGATCGAATACTTCTCTACCTAAGAGATACTGTGTACGGACACAGTATAGTAAGAACAGAAGTTCAACTACAATTTAATTCATACTCGTACATAAACTCACGACTTTTTCCTCTATGGGCAAAAACTGCAAAACGCCAAGTGTTACGATCCCTGCATGCTAGTTTTACTTTGTACACTTTCATATATCAGCTTACCTATCCAACAACAAATATTACACGACAATCGATGTTATCGTAGAAGTCCTATAAACGCCATTCACATAATTATCCAAAACCCAAAAATTTCGTCCGTTTAAATCAAATAGACGACCGCTATTCTCCTGACAACTGTTTGCTATCGGGGGTAACGCAAATCAGGTTATCAAAATGGTCAATTTTCGATATGATAGCCTGTCGAGCAATGGTGGCCCAGTGGTATTGGCTGCGATATACGAGTTGTAGATCGCAGGTTCGAATACAAACAGGCTTTTTTGCAACTTTGTGTAAATTATTTCTTCACCACTGCTCTCAAGACGGTGAAGGAAAACATCGTGAGGAAAACAAAAATTTGAAGACTGGTGACACCTACAATCCCACACTGGGCCGGCTCGGTTGATAACAGTCCACTCCCTCTTACCGAGAGGCCTGTATCCCAGCAGTGGGAAAAATATAGGCTGATTATGTAGGTACCTATGTTATTCAGCCTGTCGAATGCTTGTAAATAGCCATACTGGTCATACACGCACACTGGCAAAAAATCCGCACCAACACCAACAGCCCGTCGACGCGGGCTTGGTCCTTACCGGACAGCGAGCTACCCATTACTCGCCGTCCGCAAGCCCGCGCCTGCGGTGGCCGGAAATCAGCCTGGGAATTCCGACGCCCAGGGTGTCTCCTGCGGGGGGTGTAACGTAAGAGAATTTGAATTTCACGGGCTGCCCTGCAGTTTCTACCTTAAATCTAGCCTTCTTCACCAACATTTACTGTGTAAGGGTTTAAAATTCTGAACCTTTATTATTATTAGGACATTTTCATCTTATCTTAGACCCTTCGAGACCAATGTGGCAGATTGAAACGTATCATTTACTTCTAGTACCTATGCTTTATGTTCTGGATTTTATGTACGAATAAAAATACCTGTTTTATAAAAGATTTTTATTTTATAACTTTTGAATTTTTGGACAAGGATTAGGGCTGGTATTAGCTGATGCAGGACGGAGATATGGTTTTTACTATGGCTGTCTTTTGTGCTAGCAAATACTTTTATGATTGTCATAAAAATGAGTTGGGGTTTACTTTTGCAAATGCAAATGTTTAAAACTACGTGCACGTTTCTTTTTTTTAGTCTAGGTATTTAAATAATGTCTTATTGTCTACTTATCTTTTGTCTTTATTGTGAAGACTAACCAAGACGTTTTTTTTTCCACAGACTTACAAAAAAACTTTTCATCGTAGGTATGTCGCTTTTTTTTTTGGGTGGGACATCATCAGATAACTTCTCCCGCTCTGGGTGGAGCAGGAGGGCGTGTCAGACTTTTACTGACTAAAACCCACCCGTGTTCCCTCAGTAGCCTGTATGCCAGGGGCGGCGCTATATCTCTTTCGAACAAACCCGCACCCCTGGCAGTTTCATCGTATGTGGCTTTTTAATTCACATGTATTCGTAAAAAAATACATATTGTATGTATGTCAGTTCCAACCCTAGGTGGAACTGACATACATCATGCAGATAGTCCACTGTGCAAGGCCTGCATGGAAGTAGTCCAAACAGCAGCTCGTATGCTTCTAAACTGCCTGGTGATTGTCGAAAACCCATGTGGACCCTCCTTGAGTTCATCAGTCATACTAAGGCGTTGCTGGCCTTACTTGAGGAGCTCGGATGGATGATGGTGAATTTAATGATTGCTTTCCGATGCGTTTTGACGAAAAGTGAAATTATTTTTTATTAAATGTGCAACATTACCAGTTTACATCTAAATGATCGCCAATTTTTACCAGCTTAGCACCCTGCATCTCTCGAGGTGACTGACCCCCAGTAAAGTAAGTTTGAAAGTGGTGCCAGAGTCAAAAAGTTGAAAATAAATTGTTTGGCTTGGAATGGCCACGTGACGAAGAGGGAAAAAACGTACTATGTGACTAAAAGACTGATGAATGTAACGTTGATGAATGGAGAGGGAGAGGAAGGCTAAAGAAAGGATGGACGGATTGTGTGAAGAATGGATATGAAAGAGAGAGTGAAGCTTCTTCTAAGCGTGTCGATGGCAAAAATAAAATGTATGTAAATTGACGACACAAAAAATATATGTAAATGTATAGTTTTATAAATTCATCATCATCATCATCATCATCATCATCAGCCTATAATGTTCCCACTGCTGGGACACAGGCCTCCTCTCGGTGAGAGGGATTGGGCCGTATAATCCACCACGCGGGCCCTGTGCGGGTTGGTAGACGTCACATGTCTTCGAATTTTTGGTTCTAGGACATGCCGGTTTCCTCACGATGTTTTCCTTCACCGTTTTTGAGAGCAGTGGTGATGAAATAATTTACACAAAGTAAAGCGCCTGTCTGGGTTCGAACTCACGACCTACAACTCGTAAGTCGCGGCCGTTACCACTTGGCCACCACTGCTCTTCATCATCATCATCAGCCTATAATTTTCCCACTGCTGGGACACAGGCCTCCTCTCGGTGAGAGGGATTGGGCCGTAATCCACCACGCGGGCCCAGTGCGGGTTGGTAGATGTCACATGTCTTCGAACTTTTGGTTCTAGGACATGCCGGTTTCCTCACGATGTTTTCCTTCACCGTTTTGAGAGCAGTGGTGATTAAATAATTTACACAAAGTAAAGCACCTGGCTGGGTTCGAACTCACGACCTACACAACTCGTAAGTCGCGGCCGTTACCACTTGGCCACCACTGCTCCTTATAAATTAGTTTGGGTCAAAATTCAGCAACGCGAATACCGTTTACTGACTCAGCTATTAGGTCCTCACATGCGTAGGTGACAGGGCATCCGGTGCCATATATGGGAGTCGAGCCATCGTCCGATGAGAGAGGGAATTATAGCGTGACCCTTGACAGGGGAGAATGGAAGTAGAAAACGTGTCGGGCCCACCCCAAGTAACATGGGACAAATCTACATGGTCCTCCAACATTATTTCCGATTATTAAGGCTCCTACACACATGCCGGTGAAACAGACTGCGAGCATGCTGCCAACAAGGCCGGCACCATACTTGGTTCCTGCGACAAGTGCCGGCGGCCTAATAACGCCTGCAGCAAGGCAAAAACAGCAAAAACAGGCGTGTGTGTAGGAGCCTTTATATACACATCGACTTTGATTAATTTTATACATACAATGACATGAATATTACTTATTCTGAATGTGAGGGCTATGTGGGTGATTTTTGTTTTATTTTTCAGTTACTTTAGATCTGGCAGTTTCAGTTAATCATGCAGTCTGTACAAATGTCCTGTTTTTGGTATTGTTCGTCAAATCGTTGGACTCCTTAACTTCTGAGTTAAGCTGCAGGATTACTGACGAATACGTGCACTGGCAGGACAGGCCCACTCAATCTATGTGGATTAATACTATTTCAGACACCAATCTCCTATATGGTTTTCACTGACCAAAATTATTTCTGGACTTTAAAAGAGATTGTGACCTCTGAGTTTGTATCGGCCGTTCTTCTCATAGTAGTCAGATTGGGAAACGCCAACGTCATCTAGTTTAAAAAATAAGATTGCCGTTTAAAAATGTTTGTGCAAACCTAATTAGAGAAATAAAACGGTTTATCATTTAAGGGAAGATTATGATGATAACGTGAAGTTCCGTACACCATTCTTTCTTACTAAGTATGTACTAACATTGACTCCAACTAGCTCCTTAGATAAGTACAGAAATCCATATGAAACAATTGAATATCCTAAATATCGCCAAGCAAAATGCAGCGTCACTATAACAAAATTAACTTCGCCTTCACCAACATTCCTTGCCTTATCAAGATCATTATAGAACATATTCTAAATAAAAGAGAACTGCAAGAACAGCAGTTTTAAACTGTCTGTCCTTAATAGGGGAAGGAAGTGGGTAAGTAAACTGGGTAGATGAAACCGGATATAACCACTTCGATATTCCTTTGAGAAATGTACCGGGATGGTTTTACAGTATCATCACGTATCTAGAGGTTATTATTATGTTCACTTGTATAGGTTCTATGAGATATAGATTATTTATAACACTATAATTGTCGAAATGTAGCAGAAAGAATGTAAGTTTTAAAGCCGTTGGGGCTTGAGCACTGTCCTTCAATAAAATGACTCCACAAAAAGGCTTTAAACAAAGCAACAACCAATACTCAACGTTAAACACCAGCAATAAAATTCAAATTTAAATGGCAACTTGCAAAACGGCAGTAACATTAAATCGTCCCTATCTTATGGTATCATCGAAACAACTACAGGGCGTAATAATTTCGAATAAATGGATATTCAATAATAAATAATTATTTAATCTTTGTTAATTGTCACGCGAACGAATACAAAGGTAATCGAGTAATTTATGATTGGACATTTAGGTATTATTCATAATTAAATGTGATGGTATTATCCATTTAAATAAATATTGACATTGAATTAGTCAATTTCATTCCGATTCAAGCCGTCCCTTGCTGCCCTCATCACTGTTGCCCTAACACATAGGGTGCCCTTAACGAGTAGGCACTCTAGTTTCAAGTTTTTTAAGCTCTGGCAAGAGGCCTTAATTTATTAACATGTTGGCAACAAAGCTTGTTAAATGTTCTTTTTCTTTATTTTTTAGTGTTTTAGCATGTTACTAATATAGTTTTTAAGATGTAATACTAACACCCTATGGGCCTTGATGCCTAACAATTTTTATTTTTATTTATTTATTTATTATGGTAACTACAGGCAAATCCGGTTAAGTATCTGACAACCTCATAGATATACCAGCGAAATGTCCCAAAAAAAAAATGTAGTCCATTAATATGTTTGTTTTTCGTATTTAACTTAGTAAAAATCCAATAGCTCACTATTAACAAGCACGCTAAAATGGCTAAACTTAGCAAACTTACCGCGGGGCATAGTCACAAAATAAACATAAATAAGAATGCAAACGGAAAAGCACTTCTTTACAAACAACCAATTGAATGAAAAGAATCAACAAGACATTTACAGCTAGAAAATATTTTCCTTACAAATTGCACCATTTAAATCCGCCTTGAAAATAGAAAATACTATTTCAATGCTGCTGTATTTAAAACCCATAATCGCTGAGTCACTTGTGCATTACCCTTTGTAAAGCAAACATGGATTTTCCATTTTCATTCACACTCGTAATTGTGAGCGAAACAATATTTTGTTAAAAATTATTTCAGGTTATGACGATGTAGCGATTGACGCAGGTTAATTTTTAATCACGTAGATACTGAAAACTAATTGTTAGTGGATTTATTTTTAAAACTTATTTTTGGTTTGAAAACTTTTTTAAAGGATACTGCCCGAATTTGTATGGGAAGTGGTCTACTGACCAACAGCGATACGGTTTTGATATTAATGTAGGGATACTTCATCTATTCTCTTGTGCAAAGGGACATCAAAACGTGAGACAACTTTTATAATTTACAGGATTTTCAAGGGCTTGTCCTTAGCTGCTGTAGTTACAGAAAAATGTTCTTAGGCGACTGCCCGTAAATTTTTGGAATAATTGCAAAGTATATTCACACAAATTTAATGTAAAAAAAAACTGAATGTTTTCCTGTGCTACAGTGAAAATTGCCCCTAAGTACGAATAATTTGAGTCCTTTACTGGAAAATTGGTCATGCACCAAGGTATCAATAATTCGCCCTAAATAACCTCAAACTAAACTAAATCATTAACAAAGTAGATACCTACCTAACAACAATTACACAACAATAAGAACATAAAAATAATTACAAAACCAATGAGGCCAAAATCGAGGCCACGGCCTGGCCACATAGAAATCCACGAAAACGTCTGATTCCCCAAATTGCCGTGACATTAACCTAACGTATTATACTTTTAGTGGAATCGAATGTACCATTAATTTTGTCTGTGGTCGGGGACCGGCGTTATTACAGACATCAATGATTCCGGTTCTACTGTCTATGGTAGAAATCGTATGAGATTCAGGGGGTTTGATAAGGTTCTTTTGATTAACAACTTAACATAAACAGTATTTATGGATGCTTTTTTTTACGTTAGACGTTTTCAAAAACTGAAACCTAGCTAGATCGATTTATTGCCCCCGAAACCCTCTGCATACAAAATTTCATGAAAATCGTTGGAGCCGTTTCCGAGATTCAGATTATATATATACAAGAATTGTTCGTTTAAAGGATTAAAATTAAGTAGTTTTTCTATACCACAAAATTGATTTGGATGGGATTCACTATATATAATTTAGAGAATTTATTCCGGATAATTTATGTGAATTTATTCCGAAACCGGAATTTTATAAAACCAAAAAATTTAACACATGTGACATCTACCAAGCTGCACTGAGCCCTCGTGGTAGATTACGGCCCACTCCCTCTCGAAGAGAGGAGGTCTGTGTCCCAGCAGTGGGAACATTATAGTATATTATGCACCAAAAGAGATAAACAACCAGGGTCGTCAGATATCGTTGAACTTTAGTAAGAAACCGATGAACGTTTTCGAATGAAATTTAACAAGATAAAATGAACTGTTTGTTTTCTATTACTGAATAGAAATGGGTAATATCCTCCAGGTGGTACGAGGACTAAAACACAGTAACTTCATTATAAGAGGGTGTTAGAGAATAGCCCCCTGGTTACTTATCTCATTTGGTTAGGTAACGTAATATTCGTATTAAAGTAAACCAAAAATAAATGTTTTAAGACGTAAAAACCTTATCGCAGGGTCGCTAGTACCTATTTTATAAATTAATCACCGCGTAAAGATATTTTAATAAAATATGAAGAAACTTTTTGAATAAGTTACTGATCATATTTTTCTTGACAAACAAGCGCGTAACTACAAATACAATGTTTTCCCAATATATTCATGTCCCTTTGTGTACCAGATTCATAATAAATAATTCACAAAGAGCCACACAGCGTTAAGCGGATCAAATATTTACAAAATTATTGACAAAGCTCTCCGCGTCTCCGCTTCCCTATCAAAATTGGGGGCATGTGTATTTACTTTCAAAAAGAAATTCCGGACGAGTCCTCCCTTAGTCCTGTGCTTATCCGAGTAAAAATGGGTTATTGTTTTTCTTTTTATACTATAAATAAGAAAGCTATCAGTGTTAGTGTAGGTAAAGATCAATCCCTTAAAGATCCGATTCTTTGATTTTTCCTTTTGTTGGGGGAAAGAAAATGAAAATATCCTTCATTTTGCCGGACATAGGCGCATCCGGTAAATTTACGTGGAGGTTGTTTTTTTGTATACAATACAGGGACAGTTTTTATCCAGTGCGCAAACTAACCATGAATTAGAATAGAAAGAAAGAATAATGGATTTATTTGTAACAGAAACACGTGCATATGAAATAACACATAAAAAATAAAAAAAAAAACATGATGACACATGGTAAAAATTCAGCATAATCATTCTAGAATCCAAAGCGCAGAAATTTTTCGTCGATTATACAAAAAATCAGCTGTTTCATAGAAAATTGCAATACCTACGCGGTCAAAATATATGGAACAGCTGATTTCTTCCGGCGAAAAATTTCTACGCTCTAGCGGGGGTCTAGAATAATATGCTGAATTCATGGTTACAGTTTGCGCACTGGATAAAAACTTTTCCTGTATAATATAAAAACACAACCAAACACTTTAAAAATTATGGTAAATCCTACTTGTCCTTCTATCCTATCCTATCCTACTATATGTGATATTGGTGTGCTCAACCAAAAATCTGTGTGTTTATTAAAACTTAGACAGTCAATGTGCTATTAGCGTAATTAAAAACGTTGACTTTCACAGATGGTGTTAATACAGGATAAGTTTTTATCCAGTGCGCAAACTGTAACAATGAATTCAGCATATCATCCTAGCCCCCCCAGCGCAGACATTTTTCGTCGGTTATACAAAAAAAAAATCAGCTGTTTCATACCTACGCGGTTAAAATGTATGGAAGAGCTGATTTTTTTTGTATGACCAACGAAAATTTTAGCTACAAGATGTAATAAATTATTTTCATTTAACCTCAACCATATCTTACTATATATCCTTTCCTTCAAAATCAAAATCAAAACATTTTTATTTCATATAAACCTGCATGGGCACTTATGAAACGTCAGAAGCTAGGTGCACGGTTCCAAATTGTTGTTTCCTACGGAGAAGAGCCGGCAAGAAACTCAACGGTTACTCTTATAAAAATGATTGGCTTTAACAATTTTTTCAAAGATAAAATGTATGGGAGGACAGTGCAGGCCTGTCAATAAGTACCAGGTACTTAGACGAATACAGAATAGAAAATCGAATCTTCCTTGTATTATAAACACGAAAGTTTGTATGTATGGATGTTTGTTACTCTTTCACGCAAAAACTATTGAACGGACTTGGATGAAATTTGGAACACAGATAGATTATAACCCAGATTAAGATATAGAATACTTTTTAACCTGGTAGTACGTTCCCGCGGGACAATTTCCGACTTCCACGCGGGCGAAGCCGCGGGCGTATAATGTGAAAGTTTGTATGTTTGGATGTTTGTTACTCAATCACGCAAAAACAACTGCAGGGATTTCGATGAAAATTGGCACACATACAGTTTATAACCTGGATTAACATATAGGATACTTTGTATCCGTTCCCGTGGGAAAATTACCGGCTTCCTCGCGGACGAAGCTGCTGGCAAAAGCTGGTGTCAAGTCGATTTTTTTTATTAGCCTATGCTGTGTCCTCCTGTTGGGCAAATGCCTCCCCTTTTTCCTTCCAAACCTCCCTCCCTGTCTTGTGCGTTCTCAGGTCATGTTGGTCCTGCGAACCTTCTTAAATAAAAATAAAACATAGAAACGTCGACATAAAAATATATTAATTTGGTAATTGCGTTCTTTGAACATTAAAAAGAGAGAGATTAATCCACGTAAAAGTGTTGAGATTTTCAATAAAAAATAATTACGAGATCGTAAAGTAATTAAAAAAAAGTAATCATTTTAAAAGGTTTTTTTCAAACTGAATGAAGGGGATAGATAAATACGAGAACATCGAATGATCAATACAGAAAAGCTACCGATGTTGAAAAATGGTATTTGTACCTATTCGTATTCAAGAAATATTATTGTACTACCGGGGTTGTGGAGGTTACATGGGTAGTCAACAAATTAACAAGCATAAAACCAAATTTTCTTTTCTTTTAGTCAATCAAGTCAGGCATCATAGTCCATTGAAGGGCACAGGCTGATCACATCGGTATGTCGAAAAAAAAAACAGCTATTTTATGGAAAAGTACAACCACCGACGCAGTCTAAAACTAAAAGTATGGAAAAGCGATTTTTTTTAAATGTCCGACGCTAAATTTCTAATAAATATATAGAACTTTATTGAGTTCAGATAAAACACGGTACAATGTTTAAAAAAATACTGGTAACAGATTACATATAGGTGCCTTATGGATTCTTTGGATTCAGAATCATAAAACTACTGAATCCATAGCAACAGATTGTACGTCGATGTTCCTACCACTCTGTTTACAATAATATTCATGAAACGAACATTAAGAAGGTTATAATGTTCCCACTGCAGGAACACAGACCTTCTCTCTGTATGAAGAAGTGGGCTGAACGGTCCCAGTGTGGGTTGGTGGATGTCACATGTCTTCGAGTTTCCTGACGATGTTTTCCTTCACCGGCTGATTAAGAATATTTATTATTTATTAGTTCCTATTTATAAATTCAGTGGTGTTCATTGAATGGAGGTAGGGTCGTCGGAAACAATTGAAGTTTAGTAAGAAATCGATGGATGTTATCGAATGAAATTTAAGTTTTTAAATGAACTGTTTGTTTTCTATTAATTTCATTTCAGTTTATTGGAAAACATCCATCGATTTCTTGCTAAGCTTCAAGTATTTCGGATATACTTTGATGGACCCTAGTAACTTATCTCTTTTGGTGACTGTAACTACCTAATCCATTCACCGGCCTCACAGGTTACCCATGGCAGGAAAAAGTGCGGCCATATTAATGCAACCTTATTCCTATTTCCTTGATCTATTAATACAATCCAATATATCTCGCCAATGCCCAAAAATAGCTGTCATAAGATCATGTTCTTATGACATTACGAACTTTTGTTCTTAAGTATAAATGCGTGGGATTCCTTCGTTGTCAGGAACTTTTCTATTCGACAGGAAACCATATTATTATAATTATCTGTACCTAAATATACCGGTGACAGGTCCATATTTATAAATAACGTCAAAATGTGTCGGTTGAATAAAAATATACTGTGTTCTTTTTACAAAAATATATTCGGGGTCTTTTAATTTGCAAACCGCTTTCCGCAGAACAAGCATTTTCAGAACAAATTATTTTATCCATTGTTTGTTTTATGCCAAAAATAGAAATATTGCTTTTTATTTAATAACTTTACTGTCATTTCTGTCAAATATCTAAAGCTTGGTGTGCATATGTAAGCCATTTATGCCACACATAAAGCATTTCTGCTCCATAATTCCCTATGCATGTAGAGCGGACTAATCTTTGTAATTTATTTAAATGCAATTTTAGCGTCAAATCTTTAATTTCAAATGGGCTCATACAAGGCACCTGTGAACATACAAATAATACAACAACAAAAAAAAAACTAGTTGCCAGTTTTCAAAGTTTCAGTTGGTCACAAAGTGGTACTGTAGCGCCATCTACAATCGTCGGGCAGATACAACACCCATCTGGTTGGAGGAGCCTCCCTTTTCTGTGCAGAAAGAGTGAACTTGTCACCCTGTCCCTCACACCCCACATTACCCTTGACTTGTGGCCGACAGTACTAACTGAATCATTATTTTACCTAGGTACATAATACCAATTCATAATATTGTTTACCAAAGAAGTAAGCAGAACCGTTTTCCTCAATTATTTTCTCATGATTAAACTCATTGTTTCCAGAACCCGTACACATTTCCTCGGTGGAATGGCCGAGGTTTCTTTTTCCACCCTTTTCTTGGAAATAAGAAAAGATTACACTTTAATTACAGGAGGTAAAATGAGCCTTATTTTTCAGTAAATACCAATACTTTTATTTAAGCTAACAATGTCCTTTAAAATGCGAATCATTATTTTGTAACTTTCATCAGTAGCTTAGTTGTTACGAGTTCCGACTTATGAATTGTAGGTCGTGATTTCAAACTCAGGCATCATCAGTTTATTGCTCTGAAATGGTGTAGGAAAACCTCGTATAGAAAACGGCTTAGCATAGAACCTAACATGTGACATCCACTAACCCGCTGGCCCCCATGGCGGATTATGGCCCACTCTCTCTCTCATAGACTCCTGTCTGGCCAGGAAGCTTTAGGAATATTATAAGGTAATTAAGCTCAGCCTTTACCCGACTAAAAAAAAGGTTGGTGCCTATCAACAAACGGATCGACCCACCAGCTACCCAAAACAGAGCGGCTAGTCGGCTACCTAACAAAGCCGGCCGGTAATTTCATTGTCTACGTTTTTATCGTAAATAAGAGAAGAGCACGTATTTACTCTTGGATATCTATTTGTTAAGTTCAATCAGTGGACATCGCTTGGGGATAACGAATATGGTGGTGCAAGTTAAGAGAGAGAGCGGGCGAGAAAAATGGTGCCTTACATTTTTTTTTTGTTTTTTTAACATACATTCATTTTTTAAGTTTAAAAACATTAATTTCCAACATCTTGAAATTATAGGGGAAAACTATAAAATACAATGGTTACATAATACGTAGTTATGTATTGCCACTATTTTATTTTACGTAAAAAATATAGCAAACTTTTTCGCTTGAGAACAAATAAATAAATGCTAATTCCAATTCAAAGAAAAACGGATTACCTAGACTTGAAGTGTTTGCGTGTGCTGTGTGTGTGTGAAGTCTTTTTCCCGAGGTGACTTCTCAGACACTTTTGATCTTAGACAAAGTTATTTATTTTATAATTTTTACTGTAGCATCTTCTTATTTTCGTTTCGACGGTACATCTATGTTGTTTTTACTGTTTGGCCCCAGTAGGTGGCAACATTTATTCTAGCATAATCTACAGAGATACAACAACATCATTTATTCTGGCAAAAGTTAAAGAGATACAAGAAGGTACACACTTTTTGGGTTTCCGTAGCCAACTGGCAAAAAACGGAACCCTTATGGATTCATCATGTCTGTCTGTCTGTCCGTCCGTATGTCACAGCCACTTTTTTCCGAAACTATAAGAACTATGCTGATGAAACTTGGTAAGTAGATGTATTATGTGAACCGCGTTAAGATTTTCACACAAAAATAGAAAATAAAAGAATACATTTTGGGGGTTCCCCATACTCGTAGAACTGAAACTCAACATTTTTCTTTTCACCAAACCTATACGTGTGGGTTATTTATGGATAGTTCTTCAAAAATTATATTGAGACTAGCTTTTGCCCGCGGCTCCGCCCGCGTGGATGTCGGTTATCGCGTAAAAAAGTAGCCTATGTCCTTACCCATATCCCAGGCTATATCTCGGCCAAATTTCATGACGATCGGTTCAGTGTTTAAGGCGTGAAAGCGTAACAGACAGACAGACAGACAGACAGAGTTACTTTCGCATTTATAATATTAAGTAGGGATTTCTAATATCATTTTTTTCTAAACTGAATAGTTTGCGCGAGAGACACTTCCAAAGTGGTAAAATGTGTGTCCTCCCCTGTAACTTCTAAAATAAGAGAATGATAAAACTAAAAAAAAATATGATGTACATTACCATGTAAACTTCCACCGAAAATTGGTTTAAACGAGATCTAGTAAGTAGTTTTTTTTATACGTCATAAATCGTAAACCGCAATTTACCTTTAGTTACATCATATAATAAAAATATTTTTAATATTTAATAAGTTAAGTAATATACACCGTGACATTTTAGTCGTCTTACAAAGATGGTCTACTCAATATATCCGACATAAAACACCTCTAGGCGTGACTAAAATGGTCCAAAGAATAATAAATTATGCTTTAGAATTATGAAACACCCTGTTAATAAATGTTTACGTATCAAAGGGCAGAAGATACCTATACCATTACATTCCATCTCCATATCAGGGTGTTTCAAACTGCGTAATGCGTTTTAATGAATATTTTCTTTTTTTTAATTATTCACCAAATTGACAAAAAAAGTGTTTTTTTATTTTATTTAAATGTATTGTAGTCATTGGATACATGAAGTGGGCTGCCATTGTAAGACGACTAAAATGTCATGGTGTAAAACAAATTCGTACTTGGCCGGTTTTAATAATACATACTACAGATAATTTCTATTCCCACTTTGTTAGCTAAATGTAGTAGTACTCGGTGTCCTAGGATCAACAGTCCTCGGTGTCCTAGGATCGACAGCATCAATGATTAGAACCATTTACTGAAACATTACAACTGAAATTAGATTATGTTGAAGATATTCATTGATTTTCAATGTAGGTTAAAAACATGACGACCCAAGAAAATAAAGAATGTTCGAAAAAATCTCGAAATTAAAGTTTTAACAGCACATTAATGACCAAGGCCTCCCCCAACTTTGAAGTTACAAAGGCTTTTGTGACTCGAAGCGTTTTAGCCATATAAAAAGCGGCAAGGTGCGAGCGAAACTCGCTCACGAAAGGTTCCGTATTGCTATACAATATTTAACACTACAAAATACGTTTCTTGTATAGGACCCCATTTGTTTTCTTTATCGTTATATCGTTGTTGTGCTTACACACTGTGATGGCAACCTATTACGATTCTAAAGATACAGCCTTGTGACAAATGGACGAACGGATAGATTGAAGCACTGTGGAGCTAATAGTGTCCCATTGATACACTTTGGGTACGGAACCCTAACAAGTTTAAATGTAAAAATCGACCTAAAAAATAAAAAGCACATTAAGAATATTAATTATCTTGTTTTGAAGTTTGATAAGGTTTTGTATTGAAAAGAAAAGTCATTATTGAATAATGTCAAACTAGCAAATAATTATCTTAACATTTGGTTTTAAGAACTGAATTTAGTTAGCTAATTCTGTTTAGTATTCGTTATTTTGGCCTATTACTTATATAGAGCAAGAATCACAGACCACATTTTTACTATACCCACTTTCCGAAGTAAAGAACGCTTATTTTTATATTGGTTAAGTTCATTTACTTAGAAGCGGAAGTGATCAAGTATGCGAATACCAATATTAAGTACCTACTCATCAAAATGAAAAACTTACTAAGACACCAACACTGAAATCTTTAAAGTAAAACCAGCCACTCTACAAAGGAGACGGGCATTTCTGGGCCTGATTGTAATAAGTTGAGGTATGACTTAAAAAAAGGGTTATATTTTTCTATTTCAATATGTGAAAAACAAACGCAAACACGCGTACGGTTTTCGCCATTTTTGTGCAAATAAATCTCTTATACATATGCCTGTTTCAGGTTAATTAAAACAAATATGGACCACGATGTGAAACCGGACTTTGTGTTCAGTGATTGATATTTTAACTTTTTTTATTTTATTTATTTTAATCGAAAGGCCTTGGGCACAGTACGTGTCCGAAATAAAAAGGTGAGTGTGAGAAATGTAGCACGTGGTGTTCTATAGTTTCTGCTCCCCCTTTTCCTGGGAAACGGTGGTAGTTTATGTGTTTCGTTATTTTTATCTGACCTGTAACTGGCAGAGCAGTGATGGCCCAGTGACCTCGTAGGTTGTGAGTTCGAATCCAAGCAGGCACATTACTTTGTGCAATTTATGCCATCACCACTGCACTCAAAATAGTGAATGACAACATCCAAAGGAAACCGGCATGTCCTAGAATCAACATATGACGTCGACCAACGTGCACTGGGCCCGCATGGTGGATTATGGCTCACCCCCTCTCACAGAGAGGTGTCCCAGCAGTGGGAACACTGTAGGCTGATAATGTATAACTAGCAGTGCCTTATGTTATCTGAAGTATTCTAAAGCAAAGACACAGAACAATCATATTATTTGTCTCTTACTTAGAAAAACACGTAATAGTGGTTTGCTAGTTCCAAACTCACAGCAGACAGAGAGAAACTTGAAACTTACAATATGACGATAAGAAAAAACTAACTTTCATAACGAAGATCTTGCCTTTTTTCCGACTGCGCGATGCAAAGGAGCGTAATGTGTTTATTATTTTCAATTTGCTGACCCGACAGACGTTATCCAGTCCAAAACAATTAGTTCATATTACAACTAGTTATACAAGAAACACATAGAAAAAAGGGCTTGCAGTTTTTACAATTTTCCTAATTTACACAAAAAAAAATATATAACAAAAAATAGCCCAATCGGTTTAGCCGTTCTAAAGTTCTGCTCATACCAACAATCAGCATTTCATTTTAATTTTCATCATCACCATCATCTGCCAAGCCTTTTTGCAACTATGTTGGGGTCGCCTTACAGTGTAACCGGTTGCAACTGAAACTATAACAATAACCAAATAAAGAATAATAAATATGGCAAAGAACATTCATTATAATACATTTTGTAGTTTTTTTTTTTTTTTTTTTTTAATCATTGTTCCCTTCTACCAAAACACCTGCCATCAAATCTCTTCACCACTCTTGGTTGACTGGTAGATAATGCTTAAGGCATGAACTCCGCCTTTGTACCTTTTCGTGTGCCAGAAATTTAAAAAATTAAATAATAAGATAGGTACCATTCAATACGCTGAGTCCATGCCTTGTACCACACACTAACCCCCAATATCTCTTCATAAAATATTAAGGGACCTATCCCGATCCCGGTGTAATCTTTGGCTCACAATCGTATAGGATATGAAGGAAAGAGTGAACCTAAGCGTGCAAATTTTAAATACGTATGAATAGGGTAGAATTGGCCTTCTCGACATGGTCAGGCGAGCATGTAATGTATATTAAAGGCTCGTCTTGTCTTATCTCGAAATATTTTCGGGGAAAAATGCGGTCATACGTCTTGCGGGACAGATTGAGGAGAACCGGGTAATAAAGACTGGATTGAGTTTAGAGGTTTTTGCTGGATTGGACGTTAGTTGCGAGTTTATGTTTTAGATTTTATGTCTATGTGAGCTTTTTGTATCTATTTTGAGTTTAAGTTGTCTTTATAATAATACTCAGTACCTACAACTTGCTACAGTATGATACGATAATTAAACACATATAAGAAAAAACACTAAAACACTACTATGCTACACTACTATTAAAATTAACATTATACAAAAACAAAAAGAAAAAAAGTAGGTAAAATAAAAAATAAAGTCCTGTGCGAAGCCAAAAGGCCAATAGCTCAGCATGATGTATTTCTTTTGGTGACTGTACTCTTATTATGACCAATACAGTTATGCTCAGTTCCACGAAGTAATGAAAGAAGCTCAGTTCCTATAAACAAAAATGGATCGTTTTGCTTACCAGTTTAAGCATTTTTTTTTATTTTCAAACTGGTCAAATAAATAGTTTCGTAAGCTAATTTAACCTGTGATAAGTACTTCCAAAATAGAGGAGTCTACTATGCGCAGGTAAAGGTATTTGCGTCATTATTGGCATAGAAACAAGAGTCTTAATTTTAACCTACAACTATCCGTAAAATATAGGAATCTGCCATTAATGAATTGCTTAAAAATATGTATCGTTGATGTTTATAAAATTAGTTTCTTGAAAGAAATCTTATAGAGGAACAGAATTTCTTACACGCACCTATTTTTTTTTTCTGATCCTAAGCAGACATATGCGTAGCATGAGTAGGCATATCTACGTGGCATATATTTCAGAATAAATTGACTCTAAAAGCTTGTTAACATGCACGTGATACCTACATACCCAAATGTATGTTCGTTTCGTTGGCTGGTTTATTGAATTCCCACCAAAAATGAAAGCGTCAATCAAATCGAACAATTCCCTTGTTCCAAAATCAAAGTCTATTCGAACATTTGAAATTCGAACTCGCACAAAAACTAACAAAAGTAGCTATCATCACAAAACTCGCACATTTAAAAATCGAACCACTTTATCAATGGAACACAGAAGTAATCATATAAATCCTCCTTTCGCTAAGCTTTGCGGCACTTCGAAAAAGTTAAATTGCACATTAAAACCGTCTAAAGTTTAATATTATGCCAAAAACCGTTTTAACGCCCTCTAATTTCCGATAAATTCCGTTGTTTCGGAAGACTTCATTAAAACCGTAAACGGTTCAGTTAATTGTGCGGTATTCGCTTCAATGGTTTTAGGCTATAATGTGTATTGTACCTAATAATGCCTACGCAATCGACGGAATATTTTATGAATCGGGTTTCATTGTGATTTCCTTTTTGTGTTAAAAGTATTTTTAGAATTTTGATATTTAGTATTTATACTTTTAATATTATTTTGTCTGTAGGCTTGCTTTCAATCATCAATTATTTTACACTAGCATCAGCCCTAGCATCCGACCTACTGAGTCGCATCGCATCGCCCGACCGCGCTTTGGCTTCGTTTGTTGCTTAGCGTTGCTCCAGTTTTTTATTTTTTATTTTGGTCGGCTCATAAGATGAGCATGGTCATTACGTTACGACTAACGTAATGACCATGCTCATGAAATGACCTATCAAATGCGAAAAGCTTTTTTTTTTTTTGACTAGTGGTTGATGATCGCGCTGAAACAAAAAAACAACCAACTCTTCAGACTATTATTTTAGTATAGATTAAAAATAGAACAAAATGACCTGTCACGTTCAATTCCATTTCATTCTAACTCATTAAATTCGTCCTACACCAAAAAAACCATTGTCCAATAGTGTGTATATGTTGCAGTCAAAACTCTTAACCAGTCAAAAGTACTATTGACTAGCAAAATCAGTCAAAAGTACTTTTGGCTAAACAGGTTGGTCAAAAGTAGTTTTGACTGAAAATTATTGGTTATTAGTACTTTTGACTACAAATTTGCGGTTAAAAGTACTTTTGACTGACGCTCTTCGTCAAAAGTAGTTTTAACTGCAATAAAGCATCAGTCAAAAGCACTATTAACTCGTTAGATGTGAATAAAAAAGATATTTATTAAATGTGAAATCGTTTATTACGAAAAATTTAGAATTACAATCAATACAAAGAAAACATACACTTAAAAATTGTCATTAAAATAGGTAGGCAGAAAATTCACAGGTTTTAAAAAGTGTCGAAGGTTTTAAAAAATCGAAACATAATTCGTGACTGTATAATGAGAGCCTTGTAAATTATATATGTTTGACATATTACACATTATTTATGCATCGTAAGCAACATACGTGTTTTTTTTATTACTTTACAAGGCTATCAGTCTACAATGACGAATTATTTATTCATGCAACTCAAACTAATAAGGCACTTTGAATTACACAGCAATCCTTTTTTCTTGCATAAACATTTATTGTTTTTACAACCCGTAGAACATGCACATCGTGCATAACCTTGTCCTGTTCCGATAGCAGAGTTCTTTGCAGCTGTTCGTAATGTAATTGGTACGTTGGGCACCTCATCCTGCCGGATACATTTTTCTTTGCAGCCATCAAATTCGGATCTGAAAAATAACATGTTAGAAACAGGTTAAAACCTACAGACAAATACACACACGCGCACACGCACATAAATTCATTTATACAAATTCACGAAGTAGACGCACATTAAATTTGAATTAGTAGGTACGCACCTGCAGTACAATTTCTCCAAAATCCCACTCTTTGTCCCAATCCTGTATAACTGATCACAAGTAACTTCTAATACAACTCCAATTAAATTACGAAGGTCTGCCTTTCCTTTGTCTACGTCTGGGATTGGTATAGTCACATTGTCTCCGACTTCAGTGGTGGATGAGATTGATCGCTTGCTGTTTTCATTCGCTTTGCTTGTTTTACTAAATTTAAATGTGCTTTTTCTCTTGCTTCCATTACGAGTATCATTGATTCGTTTCTGTTGTGTTCAAATATTTCTTCTTGTTCTTTGTTTTCTCCTTGTTCTTTGTTTTCTTCTTGTTCTTTACCTGTTTTTTTTGTTGCAATTTTTTCTTGTTTGTCTTGGTTCTCTTCATTATCATCGAAGTTTTGATTCATTTCTGTGATTGCAACTTGCAAGTCTTCTTCATTATGCAATCCACTTATAATTTCCAAAGGTAGATTAGATGTTGTTAGCCCCACTTTAGGTTCCATTCCAAACATTGCTTGATACGGAGACTGCTTTATTCCTGAGTGAAATGCTCTGTTCTTCATGAATTGAACAAATTTAAGTCCATTCGACCAGTTAGTGGTTTTATTGTCTTCCATCTAAGATGCTAGCATTTTTTCAACATCTTGATTAGCCCTTTCTACGGAACCTTGACTTTGGCTATGACGTGGTTTCCCAGTTACTAGTTTTAGCTCCGGCCAATATGATGTTAATTCTTTTATAACTGAGTTAACAAACTCTCTGCCATTATCTGAGTGCAAAATACATGGTGCTCCAAAGGTCAAAAAATATCCATTAATTGATAGTCAACTTCAGTAGCCATTTTTGATGTCAGTGGTGGCAAAATCACAAATTTGGTCAAATGATCTTGATAAACCATAATAAATTTATGCCCGCGATCTTCTTGCGACTGCATGTCAATAAGATCGACTTGGCAGCGGCTGTTCATTTCAGTGTGCAGGATCGGTTTCGAAACCAGACCCCTCCTTTTCTTGCTTTTCTTCCTTTGGCATACTTCGCACATTGATAAATATATATTAATCATTTCTTTTGTAACATTAGCGTACTTTTTTGCCGTTTCATTCTTAAGTCTATCGCGACCACCATGCCCTATAGAAATATGAGCAGCATCAATAATGTCGTAGATTTCCTCAGCCGGCAAAAAATATTTGACAGGTTCTGTGTTTGTAACTAATTTTTTTATACCACAAACTTCAATGATGTTAAAGCGTTTTAGTCTACTGTACTGTAATGGTGTTTTCTTTTCATCAAATTTCGCATCTTCCACATCCATTGCAAACTTTTCAATTTTTTCTTTTGTCATCACATTGAAATGAGTATCTTTCATATCTTCTATCGCTAAAATTCTTTGCAAAAAGCGTTCTTTCTTTTCGTAGTCACTCATTTTTGTTCTAATATCAGCACGTTATCCACTAATAATGAAGTAATATAAAAGTTTATGTGTGCGTTTGTCGTTATTTTTATCGACCACCTTAACTATTTAAGAGTTTTGACTGATACAACCAGTCAAAACCACTTTTGACGGAATCACTTAGTCAAAAGTACTTTTAACCAGCTCCATTGAGCAAAAGTACTTTTAACTGACATTTTAGTCAAAAGTATTATTGACTAAAGCATACGGTCAAAAGCACTTTTGACTGATTTTGCTAGTCAATAGTACTTTTGACTGGTTAAGAATTTTGACTGCAACATATACAACCATTCATTATTCTTTAACTTTTCAATTGTACCGATACGTAATGCCTTTCCAAAAGGTATTGATACTTAATGAAATCGCTTCTATTGTTCCTCACTTCGGAATTCTGTTTTATCGTAGCCAATCCGACTTTGGGTTTAATATTGTTGTATAGTTTCTATGTTTATTGGACCTTTCTTTCAAGTGTTTCGATTTAATCGGACCGAGGAAACCAAGATACTAAGTACAAAGGCCAGTACATCAAGCTAGCCCAATCTGTCAAATTACTTTGATAGTTTATCAATTTTATTTAAAAAATAAAAAATAAAACAATTGGAAAAATTTGTCAGTTATCCCTACCTTGATGTGCTGGCCTCTGTACCTTGAGATTTTCAATAGTAATATAATTTCTAGAGCTCGTGGTAAAGACCTAATGGTAGACCTGACTGTTAATTACTCGTCCTTAAATTGTCCCTAAGATTCATTAGAAAACCAACGTGAGAGAGCATCTGGCTGGCATTAATGCTGAAATGGACCTTAATGACGCAGCCGTAGGGCACACATATTATTGTTAAAACATTTTAATTTTGTTACCAACTTAACAAAGAAATCTGTCTGGTCCTCAATTCGTCTGTTGTTTTTTTTTTGTATCATGGTCTGCGATATCGCGGGTAGTATCTTTTTTAATGGATAAAAATAACTTTAATGTCGCATTATTCGGTTCATAATATCAAAGTACTTAAATCTACTTTCCTCTTTTGCCAGACAAAGGTTCGCACGACGATATATCAAGCTAGACATTTCCAGTATAAGCTACCTTCTCATTGTACGAAAAGCCTATACAATGCGAGGTCAGCAAAAACTGGAAATGTCTCGCTTGTTAATATTTTGTGTGTACCTCAGTGTAGAGGAACCATCATTGACTATTCGCCGATTCCTATAATTTACGGACAGTTGAAGGTTAAATTAAGACTCGTGTATCTTTACCAAAAATGAAGCAAAGACCTCATACCTTCGCATAGTAGACCCCCTATTTGGTAGTAGCTATCACATGAAAAATTTGCTTGGGAGAACTATTAGTTTGGCAATTAAAATGCTCCCATTGGTAAGCGTCTACTAAGAGGCTTCCGGTGAGTGGGACTGCAAATAACTGGAACCGTGATCCCAGTTGCCGGATGAAAATAATTTAATATTTTTCTTCCGACGACTGGGACCACCCATAAATGAATAAATAAATGTATTGTTCAAGCCAAAAACAGTACAGAGAAACGAAAAAATGTTTAAAGAAATTATTAAAGAAAAACTGTTTGATTCAAAAACGTTTTTTTTTTTATATCTATTGATATAAATAAAACAAAGTCGAGTTAGTTACCTACACACAAAACGATCTGTTTTTGTCAATAGGAATCGAGCATATATTGTCGGCGTCGGTCGGAATCACTACCGGTACATTTCAAATTATGCTGTTTTTAGACAATCCAAGTTATAGTTTTTAGATACTTTGAAAGGCTAATTTTGTTCACATAATTTTCAGTAATTATTAGTACTGATTAACGCGTATGACTTGTCTCCAGTTCGGAAAGAGTATTTGATTTTCTATCATTCTGCATACTTAGTTCAAAACACAGAATTTTGGAGATGTTCCAGTAATGACTCCGACCGACGATATGTCCACTGCATGGATGTTGAATATTCATCTGCATACGATTGTCATTTGTGTCTCATACACACCACGTCGACATCCACACTGGTAACATAGGTATAGGTACAGGATAACATCGTTCATACGGGTAAAATCGTTCATACGAGTAACATCGGCCATAGGTAACGATCGTACGGCCACGTTTAAAAGCAATTCACAGCACAAACAGGATGACGGACAGCGCTTACTGTTCGCTCGTGGATTGATGGAATTGTGTCATGTGTGCATTGCGCAAGGACAACAGAAGTGCAGGACATGACCTCTCTTTGAGTGTGAGATTAGATAAAGATGTCGTGTACCGTTTGTAGATAGTTTTTCTGTAGAAGGAAGGTATGGATAGGATATATTATGGCTCAAGGAACAATAAATTGCTCCTGTCCATGGAATTCATTTTCTTCTCTAAACCCATTTCTATCAATTGCAATCTCAGCAATTTCAGCATGATACATAAATACTAACACTAGAACAAATATATATGTGAATATATTACAAACTCATTCATACACACACCCTTGCGCACTCTTACACACACGCTCACGTACACACCTCCACGCTCACACACACCATTACACATACACACTCACGTTACAACTCCGTTTAGTACGTTCCTTTACTCTGAACTAAAAAATTAAATTATACTTAATTTAATTTTTTGATATAATTTCATTGTACTTTCAAACCTGTGTTTTTTGCCATGATTTTGTATTTCGATATAACACTTTTTTAGTCAAGATTTTTGGTGTTATATTTACAGCAGAACACTGACTCCTAAGTCACAGGATCTTCTAGTTTGGGAGTCAGGGTTAATTCTATACAAAAAAAATCTTAAATTACTAACAGTAAAGGATAACATAGCCCGAAGAATTGCCAAACTTAAGTGGCAGTGGGCAGGGCACATTGCTCGTAGAACAGATGGCCGATGGGGCCGAAAGTTCTGGAGTGGTGACCACGTACCGGAAGACGTAAAGTTGGAAGGCCCTCAAGGTGGACCGATGACCTTGTGAGGGCTGCAGGAGTCCACTGGATGCGGGAAGCACAGAACCGATCGAAGTGGCGGAGCTTGGGGGAGGCCTATGTCCAGCAGTGGACGTCTTTCGGCTGAAATGATGATGATGATGAAAGGATTACATTATTATTATGTAGGTGAATGATCAGAGCCCTGGAGAACAGTCGTGGCCTAGTGAAAACGGCCGAGACTTGTTGTAGATGAGGTTCGAATCCAAAGTGGCTAATTACTTTGTGTAAATTATTTCATCACCACTGCTTTCAAAACGGAAAACATTGTGAAAAAACCGGCATGGGCGGCATGTCCTAGAAAAAAAATACGAGAACATGTGACATCCACCAACACGCTCTTGGCTCGTGTGGCGGATAATGGCCCCTCTTACTGAGAAGTCGTTACGGGTCTTCAGTAGCCCGAATGGCTGACAACCAATCTTACCAAGGCGTATCTTAACCAGTAACTAGGTTGTGGAGGTCATATAGTCAGTCGCTCCGTGTAAAATTCTGGTATCCAGATGCATCTGGTTAGACTGGAAGCTGACCCTAACATTGTTGGGAAAAGGGTTGACAGATGATAATATCCTCTCCATAGGAATCCACGTTTTGAAACGGCAAACTAGATTCGTATTAAAAGTGTTTGTTAATGGCTTCATTGAAATTTTCATGGATTTACATAGCATTAAGGCTTCTTCCCGTCCCGTATGTGTCGCCGGGCGTAAAAGAATAGCACCATTCCATTTCTTCCCGTGGGTGTCGTAGAAGGCGACTAAGGGACTTACTAGAGAATGGGCAGCAGCGTTCTCTGTGCATTTTACCAGCATACTGCGATCGCCAACCCGCCTGCCAAGCGTGGCGATTATGGCACAACCCCCCAGAGGGAGAGGCTTATGTCCAGCAGTGGACGCCTTTCGGCTGAAATGATGATGATGATGATGAAGGCTTCTTTAAACAGCCGCGTCGCGATAGTCTGCACGACCCTTCATGCTTATATTACTCAAATTAAAAGGCAGAGATGTAATACACATTTACTGTTCGTGCACCGCACTGATGTGAGGTGTCTTACGACACAAGCAAGCGAACCTACACCGCGACCGCTCATTCGTCCATACATTCTTTTATATGTTCATTCGTTCGTAAATCATCTATCGTAGCATTAACTTGTGGACCAACTCTTGGAAAGAAAAAAATATGAGAAACGCATTTAAAGTAGGAGTCAGATTTTATCATTCATCGAACCCTGGGTCGAAACATTTACCATTTATGTTAGGTTTACGTCCCGTGTAATGAGGGGCGAACCACAAGGCCTATTGCAATTACCGGAGCACAATTGCAGACTTCGGATTGTCGAAGGAATTTCCTAATGAATCCTGGTGTTCGACTGAGTTTTAGGTACGGTTTCTTTCTATTAGGAATTCCTACATATTAATGTACCACCTCGGTCTTCCCCATCGATTTGTTTTGGATGGGTGACACCGTGTCTATTGTTTCTTGAGTGAATTTGGTGTTTTGAGCTTTTTCAAATATTACAATATGTAAAACATTACATTACAACACAACATTTAAAAACAATACGACATAACAACAGCACACATTAAGTTTGAAAATTATGGCTTGTGACTTCTAATCAACTTTTCTTACATTGTTTTAATATTGTCACAGTTTTTGATTTACCGAAGTAGACAATCGAAGGAAAATTGTTTGGCAACAAAACATTGTTTGGAACTATTTTTGAGGTCGGCTTCCAGTCTAACCGAATGCAGCTGGATTCCATTATTTTAAGTGGAGCAACTGTCTATCTGACCTCGACAACCCAGTTCCTTGGTTACACGATACCTCTTGATAAAACTGTCTGTCAGACTTTCGGGCTTCTGACGACCCGTAACGACTGTCAAAGATCCACGAATTACCGCCGGGCGCAACAATATGATGGTCACCCATCGACGGAACAACCACAGCAAGCGTAGCTTAACCTGATCGATCGACCCGTGAGGTAATACTTGGCTACGAGCCCCGAGATGTTGTTATAAGTCTCATTTGACAAGCTAATTCTAGCTAAACGAAAAGGTACTATAAAACCCCTACATTTTGTAAAGTCAACTAGCATTCATCAGGCTCCTATTGACATCAACAATGGCCGCGTTTAAAAGCGATTGCCGGCAAACATCCCTAGTTAATGTTGATTTGTGTATTGATCGAATCGCACGGTATACGAGTGGGGCAGTAGATTAGGAAGGATATTTTACTGAAAAGTGTAGTTTAGGGAAAGTATAGTTTTCAAAAGGTTTGGAAAAATTTGTTGGCCTTGCGCTCTTTTTAAAGAGCGAAATTAAAGTTTTCAAAGATTCGTGTGTTCCACATGTTGCACTGTGCGGAGAATCCCTGCGAAGAGTGGACAAGTTTAAGTATCTGGCCCACTGGGTCACGGAGGACCTTAAAGATAACTGTGACATTGAAAGGGAACGTAGGTCGCAGGCTGTCCGTTGTAACATGCTGGCCGGCAGGTTTGCGCGATGTACGAGGGTAGTTAAAGTAACGCTTTTCAAAGCTTTCTGTCAGTCCATCTACAAGTGCAGCCTGTGGGTCAACTTCACTCAGCGGGCATACAGCGACCTACGCGTTCAATATAATAATGCACTGAGAGTGCTGCTGCGGCTGCCGTGGCGTTGTAGTGCGATAGGGATGTTTGCAAATAACAACATTGATGGTGTTGCCGCCATCATTAGAAAGAGATGTGCATCCCTGATGTCACGTGTTCGCGGCAGCACCAACAGTGTTCTCAGTGTATTCGCCGATCGGTGGGATTCCCTGATGTTGCGAAGGTGGATGCACATTCACGCTTAGTTTTAATTATTTAATAGTAATCTGTATCTGTACTAACACTAGAGGATAAGCAAAATTGGTACTAACCCTATGGACTTTGTCTGAAATAAAAATATAAAATCCTATTCTTTAACCGTCACCCCCGACACATCCATAGGATGCAGACCCTCCAAAACCGTTTCCTTCGCCAAGCTACAGACTCCCCATGGTTCGTTCGGAACGAGATCCTCCATCTCGATCTGAAAATGCCCACTATTGCTCAATTTCTGAAACGCAACTCGAAGCGTTTCTTCGTTAGCCGAGTTACATCGCAATCCCTTGATTGTGAAGGCCGCTAGCTATGTCCCCAGTAGAATCAGTAGAATCCGCCGGCCGAGACATGTCGTTTCCGACCCAGACGACCCCATCACTGTTCTGCAAGAAAAGAATAGGGCCACCAGTACAGCACACAAATACAAACGACCGTCCTTCCGACCTCGCCGCCGAGGTCCTTGCGCCCCGCGAAGACCCCCCCCCCCCCCCCGAGTAACGATCAGACCCCCGACCGTCCCTTGCTCGTTGATGCGCCAGCCCGCGCCGCAGCTGAGCCAGTAGCTTTAAATTCCCCGTCTAATAATCATGAAAATAATATCTTGATCCAGCCTGTCCCTGATAGTACTAGCTGCCCCCCCCCCCCCCCGCCAGTGACTCCCTGAGCCGAGGTTAGTACCCCACAGGGGGTGCTCTCAGTGCGCAGTCGTTTTAGGTTTAAGTAGGTTTACGCCCTGGCTGGAGGCTTTTAGAATCCTAAAAACCTTCACAGGAAAGTCCGGTTGAGCAGTCACGGCCTCTCAAGGTCAACTGCGAGATGCCATACACAAAAAAAAAATCTTTAACCGTTTATCTCCATACTTAATCCACATCTATCTATTTATATAAAAGCGAAAGGTCACTAATTAATTCACTCACTGATTAATCACGAAATCTCAAAAACTCCTGGACCAACGAAGATGAAATTTGACACAGAGGTAGATTTTGAGTAGGAGACGCGAAAATTTTTAGGAAACGGAGGTTGTATCTAATAATACATCAGCTTAGAGTTTAGACTTTAGAGGAAGGCAGTTGTGATTTATTGTTTGTTTTGATATCTAATTACCTGGTGAACCTACTGCCTCTCCTACACAGTCAGTGCACACACCGCAGTTATCGCTGTACCTACGTTAGTTACACCTACATCAAGCACGCCATTTGTCAGGATTTGCCGAACACACGAATTCCGAAACATTAATCTTAATTATGTAGACAATGCAAAATCGTGATTTTGCTGCAATATCACTGCGGAATATTTTGTAACTATCTGCATTTGGTATAGATGAATAGGCGGTAGATTTACCACGTGTTGCCCAGTAACTGGGTTGTGGAGGTCAGACACTGCATCCAGTTAGACTGGAAGCCTTCCCCAACATGGTTGGGAAAAGGCTAGATAGATTTAGTTGTGTATTAGGTACATTGGTATCAACCTGAAAATATACCCTAAACTAAATAACTGCTCACAAAGCAAAGGTCGACGCTTTTCAACCTGTCATCATCCTCATCATTTCAGCCGAAAGACGTCCACTGCTGGACATAGGCCTCCCCCAAGCTCCGCCACTTCGACCGGTTCTGTGCTTCTCGCATCTATTTTATTTATGGTGCTTGTCATTTTTCGAGGGGGGGGTTTGCCAGAATCGCCACGCTTGGCAGGCGGGTTGGCGATCGCAGTATGGTGGTAAAATGCATAGAGAACGCTACTGCCCACTCTCTAGTAAGTCCCTTAGTCGCTTCCTACGACACCCACTGGAAGAAATGGGATCGCCAACCCGTCTGCCAAGCATGGCGATTATGGGAAACCCCCCAAATTGGGGGAGGCCTATGTCCAGCAGCGTCTTCGGGTGAAATGATGATGATTATTGGGGCCCACAGCACAGCACCGATTGCTGTATTTTGAAAAGCGTCTTCCCAGTTCTTACTAAAGCAGTAAGTATGTACCTCAGTTTCTGCGTACTCGACAAGGCAGTATTCTAGAAAAACTTAAAGATCTCATAGGTACTTATCTTAACTCAAATCTAGTCTTAAAACGTAGTTTACGACTGAACCTAGACCGTAAGACGTAGATAGATACTTATTCTAGAACGCTTGTCATAAACTACGTCTAAAATAAAAAATACATAGACAAACATACTTCAGAAATAAGTACCAAAACGTGAAAGAAATAAATTCAGATACTAGAAAGTCACTGACCTTTTAATCTTTGTTTGCAAAACTTCTCTTATTTTTTGCCACAGAGGTTTACGCAAACGTTTGTAAGTAGAAAGCCAACTGAAATGCTGCAAGGTCACTGAACTGTAAATGTCGCGTTTATTTTTAATGTCCCTTGTCAACATATCATAAAGTTGGGCTAATCACATTTGCTGTGTTTTTGTAAATAACGTAAATACTTTTTGTTTGAATGTGTCAACCCTTTTTACATAGGTTTATGGGTGAGTTCTGCCAGAGAATTTTAAAACCTACTCCCTCTCGTTTTTGCGGGTTTTTGGGAAGATAACAGACTGTGAGCATGTAGACGGTTTTATTATTGAAGAGCTTAAACGAAAGTGAAGCATTTTGTTTAAGAGTTTAAACCAGGAAAAGTTTTTAACGTTAAGATGCTCACCAAGCAAAGGTGACCATATTAATTATAATTTTTATGGTATTGAAATTGTTTATTCTACAAATAGGATATCAGAACCACTTTTACACAATCACCCCACCTAGCCTTTTCCCAACTATGTTGGGGTCGGCTTCCAGTCTAACCGGATGAAGCTGAATACCTTTTTTACATGGAGCGACTGCCTATCTGACTTCCACGACCAACTTAGTGGTTAACACTTATACCCCTTGGTAAGACTGGTTGTCGGACTTTTGGGTTTCTGATGACCCGTAACGACTGTCAAAGATAAAAGAACGACAGTCGAGACCAAAGACTTAACGTGTTTGCTGAGAATTTCGTACTGACTACTTATCAAAATATAATAATTTCTATCTATGATTATAAAACCGTTGTGAAGAAGTTATAGCAAGAAGATGAGATAGGTACCGACACACCGAGTGGAAAATGTAAAACGTCCCTCAAGGGCGTTGTAACAAAACCATTCCTAAGATCTACCTACAATATCGACAAAAAAATCCTTCTTGATAGCCAATTTAAAACACAAAGGTGTCTTTTGATCGCCCAAGCTCAGATATTTCGTACAATGATAGAAGGTGTTCGGATCGCGAATTAAATTTTTATTACGGCCCAAAAAGGGTATTTATTACTTTCATAAAAAAAGAAAAGTGTTTTACAACTCCAATTTCTTGTCTAAGAGGATGGGCGTTACGTTTCTAGGGTTCCTTATCCAACAATGAAAAGACGGAAGCCTTGAGACATCACTTTCATTGTGTCTATCAATCTTTTTGTAAAAAAAGAATGATTAAATTGGTTTTCTTTTAACGATATGTTTAGACAGTATATAAATAGTTCAATGCAATAAAAATTATGCTGTCCAAAATCTTTTCTAAATATGTTGTTACCCTATAATAATCATTTATTACCAAAACTTATTCGACGGATTACATAAAGGGTAGTATTTGGAACCATATAACATGAGAGCGTCTACAGCCGACCTAGAACGAGTCCTGTATCTCGGCATACAGCGCCAGAGTCTTCAAAACAAACAATAATACATAATTATTACCCAAAATAAAATTCTGAAAGATGCATCAATGTGATGTCTCACTGCAGGACAAAGGCTTCTCTACCCTCCACTTTTCCACTTCACTCCAATTTAAATAATATAAAAATGACTAAGTTTGTATGGGTTTGTGTATGTGCGCATGATTTGTGTATAAGTATAGAGTTGTGAAAAATGTTGCAGTGAACTGTATTTCAGTATTGACGCGGGTTGAGCATTTTCTAAGCTCTTAATGGTAATTTCGGTCCCTTATCACTGTTGATCGTGGTCACTGGACCCCTTTCTTTCTTTTTTTTTTGGGTTGGTAATCATCAAATAACTTCTCCCGCTCTGGGTGCCCACCCGTGTTCCCTCAGTAGCCCGTATGCCAGGGGCTGCGATAGCTCTTTCGAACGAACCCGCACCCCTGGCAGACTGGACCCCTTTAAGCGGACAATCTGCCTCTATGGACTCCGGTCTAAAGTTGCTATCACCACATAATGAAATTTGCTGGAAGACGTAGCTTCTTTTACTTGGTCAAACAGGATAACATGGGCCAAACTAGTTTAGCACTAAGCAGCAGCTTTTTTTTTTGGAAAAGTTTTAATTCTTCACTTTTTAATTTCAGTATCTACCCCTCACCAATTCGAAATTTCATCATCCTTGGGGTCAAAACAATGCCTATTTATGCGATAGCAGCAATCGGGGTTGATTTGCTGTCATTTTTTTAAGAGTTCTGTTGTCTGTCTCCGAAATGCATCATCAGATCTATATAAAATTTAAATGGGAATAAAAAAACAATTCTGCAAATCCGTCTACATTATGCACGTACATACATTAAAAAAAACATATCGAATTGATATAAAATTACATTTGCATACATATTTTTTTTTGTGTTATTTTTGCTTAGAAGAAGAAGGACATGCAGTATGAAATGATGGACAGGCACAAAGCTGACAAAGCAAGGTATTTCCTCTTCTTGAATAGTACCTACACGGGCTGTGAAGCACGTCCTTATTGTTATTAAACGTGACATTTTCACGTGACAAACGATCAAAAGCAATTTCGCACAAGATGTCGCATTTTGCCTACATTAAGGCATGGTGTCGCTTACATGCTCCGAATAAAGTTTTATAACCACGGAACTGTATCTGTGTAGTCTCGGGGGGCTCGTGGCTAAATGGTAACAGCCCCGCAGGTCGATCAAAGGCTAAGCTATACGCTTGCCGCGTTTGAAAGAAAGAAAGAATACCGTTTATTTGGGCATAGTTCGTGAAAAACAAAATACAAAAACAAATAAAAAAAGAGAAAATAAATAACTGCAACAGCTTCGTTCATGGATAGATATCCATCCATTGCATATTGAAACCCTTCCGTGCCTCGTGCATGTTAAGTCATTCTTCTTCTGCTTAGCATGTCGATGGCAATCTAACTGGACTCGTCCTAGAATTTGGCTATGTACTCGTATTTGGCGCCATCACTAGCGTCCATCAATTTCTGTAGCGTGCAGCAGACAGGACACGCAAGGCATGTTATTAAGTGTCCCATCGCTCATGGAACAGCACCACATTTACACTTAAATTCAGAGTCGTCCATAAAACTCCACCTAAACAGGTTTTCCATGCTAGGTTCGTAGTCGGTCTATAGACTTCCAGGTTACCAAACGCAATTCATGTCCAGCAGGCTTACCTTTCTATTTCTACTCTACCGTAGAATATAAATCGCTTGTCTACATTTCTCGGTACAAAACTGTCATTTGTCTACACGGAAACGTAATTTTTGTCTACTCTGCCGTCAACAAAACGATTCGCTGCGATTCTCGTGCTGTGGAAATAATGGTTTGAGTAGGGAAGCATTGTCTCGCCACAGCTTCAGTGAGTGACACACTTTATAAAACTCCTTAAGTTATTGTTCCCAGCTTTAGTTCGAAGATCTTTGACAGTCTTCGACAACAAGTCTTACCATGGTGTATCGTGTTATCCAATCCAATAACTGCGTTGTGGAGATCAGAAGGCCAATTCTCGTAATTAAAAACGTTCGCAGTGTCATCTCGGCGACAATCGAATTTCAAAATTTTTACAAAAATGTGTAGGGATTTTTGACAGATTGACACTGAGATCAGACTGTGAACGTTATTAAAATTACCAGAATTGCCCCTCAGATAGGCAGTCGCTCCATGTGAAATACTGTTATTCAGTTGCATCCCGTTAGGCTATACCTGACCGCTGGTTCGATGGGACCCCAATGATAGTGTTAGATCACTGGATACAATAAGTGCAGTATGTATAGTAACACTTCTACTTAACTCAAAAATGTCACAATGGATAGTTCAACCTTTGAACTGCCTCTCCAAGCGGGAAAAACTTACTGCGAAGATCGCCCTGAGGACACGGTGGAGCACACGGTGGCGGTCTGCCCTGCTTGGGCGGAGCACCGCCGTGTCCTCGTGGAGGCGATCGGCGGCGGCGATCTCTCGCGTCCGGCCCTGGTCCAGGCCATGGTACGGAGCGAGAGGGCATGGGGAGCCGTCACCTCCTTCAGCGAAGCAGTAATGCTCGCGAAGAGGGAGGCGGCGCACGTGAGGGAGAGGCAGCATATGCGCCCTCGCGACCCTAGCCGCCGCAGGATACGGAGACGCCCTGGGCGTCGGGAATCCCAGGCCGATTTCCGGCCACCGTAGGCATGGGCTTGCGGACGGCGAGTAATGGGTAGCTCGCTGTCCGGTAAGGACCAAGCCCAAGTCGACGGCGCGTTGTGTTCCACGCGCGCCTCAAAGAGATGTCAGCACACAAATGATGGGGCCCGCAAGGGCCGATGCCTGTCAGGGGTGCGGGTTTGTTTGAAAGAGATACCACAGCCCCTGGCATACGGGCTACTGAAGGAACACGGGTGGGTTTTATCAGCTAAATTACGTATGGATTAATCTTTTCTATAACTATTTACAATATTTTTATTATTTTGCGCAATCTGAATACAAATCCTCATAAATGTTTCCAGTAAAAAATAAACTAAATAATTGTAATAGTGTATAAAATACCTATTGTTATCTGTAACAAACCAACGTTTAAATTTATTATTTTACACAAGCGTTTTAATAATACAGAGCAATTCACTTCTAACTAGACCAGTTTTTTATTTAGTTTTAGACTAAAAAGTTACAAGTTTTACAGGTCTTTTATAACTTATTCTCCTCATCTGTTTAAAAGCTATAAAGTTTATACAAGGTCATAATTTTATAGATCGTGTACAAGATTAGCTTGCTTATTTTGTGTGCTATGTCGAACATTCTGGTTCACTTAATTCCTTCCGGTTCGGATCCCTTAGAGAGACTCGTAGTCCTTACTACAAGCTCGGAATATTTAATACTTGATCCACTTATTCAAAGGGAGCCATAATACCTGGCAGCTTATGTTTACACTACCTTAAAGTGCGGCAGACAAATTATGGTACAAAACAAATACCTAAATCCATACCAATATTATTATTGAGGTGACACTTGTCCACATTTTTTTCATACAAACTTCGGGAGGGTTTTACTCCACTGTTTGACAATGTATATCAAAAATTAAACATGGTATGGTTTTGTCTCATTATTAATATGGTCGGTACGGAAACAGAATACTAAAATAAAAAGCCATTAAAAAGTTATGAGCCAACAAAGATTCGTTTTTCTTGGAAAGGAAAAGGAGTGTAATAAATCTCGAAAACTAAGTCGGTACCTACCGACAAAGTTCAATTATCGAAAAGTTCAATAAACTTAATTGGTCACTGATTTATGCAGCGGTTTTTCAGAAAACCCTATCTTCCGAAGGACTTTTCTTAATTTTTTACGCGCCTGTTTTACTATAACTGATCCTGCAGCTCACTCAATAATGTTGTGCGTGTAGACTAGCGTCTAACTGCTTATCACTGATACTAACTCTGTTGGACACGAAGCCTGGTGAGACAGCGTGCTTTTTAGCCAGGCCCACCAGTGAGTTCGAGCCCGCGACTGGTGTACCCTTAATGTGAAAACCTGTCTTTTACCGTTTCACACCTAAATCATTGAACCAATATGAAACATGATGGATAAGTAGCTTGGGACTTGGAGGAGGACGTAAGTTATTTTTCATCCTAGATATTTTTGAATTAAAATAATGGCAGGTGAAGTTGTGAGCTTAGAGGAGGGTGTGATAGATTAGATTAAGCTGCGCTTGCCGCAGTTGGTCCTCGGATGGGTGACCATCTTAACATACCAAAACCCGTCCGTGCCTCGGAAAGCACGTTAAGCCGTTGGCCCCGACTGTCATTCGTTGATAAAGCAGTCGTTACGGTCAGAAGCCCGAAAGTCTGACAACTAGTCTTACGATGGGGTATCGTATTACCCAGTAACTGAGTTGCTGTGGAGGTCAAATCATAATCAAAAGTCATTTATTCAAACTAGGCTGTGAGTTAGCACTTTTTGAACGTCAAAATTACATAAGACAGTCCCCCAAAAAGCCCGCCCTTCACTCCATGTAAAATATAGATAGGCAATACTCCATGTCAAATACTTTTATTCAGCTGTATCCGGATACATACATACATATACATACTCAGCCTATAACGTTCCCACTGCTGGGACACAGGCCTCCTCTCCGTGAGAGGGAGTGGGCCGTAGTCCACCACGCGGGCTCAGTGCGGGTTGGCAGCATCCGGTTAGACTGGAAGCCAACTCTAACATAGTTGGGAAAAGGCTAGGCAGACGATGAAGTCACGAGCTGCAGCTAGTATCTACTTAATAAACAGTTGAATAGCCAATACAAGACCACACGTATTTAAAAAGGACCAAAAAAGGGTCACAGAAATTCCCAAAAATCCTTTACCTACTTACCTTGAAGGATATTAACGTCTTTGTGTTTTAAGCCGACACAAGTCGTGTAATCACGTCACGTTGTCGTTGTGGCATCGTTCGGTTTAAGTGAGACGTGTTCCGCATTAACATCACAAGATAGGTAGCTACAGAAGGTCTGCTCTTTATAACTATCAAAAGCATTTTTGATAGTTCACGCAGACGCTTCACGTGCAGCGAGCAAAGGCACTCTTGTGACTGACATTCGGCCGACAGCGATCACGTACTCACACTCATGAAATTAATCTATAAAGCATTTAATTTGGTGATCAGTGGGTGGACGAGATGCGAAACATCGGGTCTTCTTCACGATCCAACATAGTTTAGGTAGGTGTGGGCATTGTAGTGGATACTCGAACGAAAAGATAATTTGAATTAAAATCACTTTTATAAGCTGGCCAGTAACAAATTAAATAAACATGTGCATCGGAAACAAACACGTGCGTTGGTACTAGGACTCAGTCTAGGCTCGGACAGTCTAGGCCCTAGACTGTCCGAGCTTGACTGTCAACTGTAGACTGTCGCCGCACTCGGTCCCTCCGCCAGTCCTCGCTGCATCCCTTCCACCAACGATCGTGTCCAAGTGGCAAGGCTCGCTTGCATTTCCGGTTACATGATTATTCCTTTACGAATCAAATTGTTAGATGGCGCTGTCCGCTATACTTTGGCGCCAACAATCAACGACAAATTAATAAAGACTTATTTGAAATATTGTTACAAAATTACAAAAAGTAAATAAAACACTACAAAACATACAACGGGTGGCCTAATCGCTTTCTGCGATCTCTTTCAGGTAACCTTGGAATGCCCAGTGATGGCTTATTATTTTTCCGCCTTTTTTTGTGAAAATAGCGGTTTGAAAAGATGACATGCGCCCGCTGTGGGCAAGGTAACTCCTAAAAATTTGTTTTTCATTTTTGCTCCTTGACCGACCTACTCTTGTTTCCGTGCGTGCGCAGTCTTCGCTCTTTGTATGGAGCTAATCTTAAACCTTCTGGACTGTTCCCTGTCAGTGTTGCCGCAGAAATCAGTCACAGAATAGCCCTCAATCAATGGGAATAAATAAGTTTAAGGGAGCACGTAAGGCTTTAGATAAGGATAGTGAATTGTGGTGTTGTGCTCCAGTGATAAGCGAATTATTTGGGTTGCGATTAACGGGATCGTTTCTCGGGTTATCGGTTTGTGATGAGATATCTGGTTCGGGAAATGCATTTTCGTGTTGTGTTGATAACCTACTGAAGTGTACAACCGTCTTCCCTTTTGGACCATGCTTCTTAGTTGAAATATTTTCGACAAACCTAATAATTGTGCACACATTTAATATAAGAATATTATTTTTATAGTTTTAACTTTCCGCGTTGACAACGATGCGGATGAATGTTTAATGCCCTATGATTCTTTTCTTATTTTTTCAGGGTCGAATTAAATTAGCTAAAGAAACTGCGATGCGATTTACTTATCAATAAAATTGCAACATCCGCTCTGATTCAAACCAGAACCAGCTCAAGTCGATACATCCTTATATCAGCCGTGAGACCCAATACATTGTCGCTGACTACACCCCCCCGCCCCCGCAACACTCCACAATCAACACAGCCAAAACGTGTTCGGACCTGTCTCCCCGTGGGAACTAGTACTGCAACTTTGTAAAGCATGATAACACACCTTCTTATCTTTTTTCCTCAACCACAATGCAACATTGAAGACTGATAACTCACCACTAACTTCCGTTTGAAAGCGCTTTTTTATACCTAAACCACTATAACATGAACGAACGCTTCTACCAAACTACTAACCAGCACAGGTCTAGTTATGCTGGACTTCCTGTGATCTTGAATCCCCAATAATCAGCTACTACTATCGATATCTAAACACGATAGAAAAATAAAACGGATTTCATGTTTCTTTTGGGGGTCAACGACAGGACGATGGTAGTGTTTGATATTGTTGTTACTTGAAGTATGAACTGAGAATATCTGATCATCTCATTTACTTTTGTTTTATCATGTTTAGGTATCGACACCAATTACAACTGTGGAGTTAACACAAAAAAAAACTGATATTTCAAGTGACCATTTTCACTATAGATATCGAAAGATCATATCTAGGGAGACTGCCCCTTCTCAACAAATATTTTACGCAATAACAGATAGTAAGATTAATAGAATAATCGTTTAGTCGCTTCCTATGAAAATCCAATAATATTTCCGAAATTCAAAAGCAGGCCAAAACAGTAATTCCGTGGTAGAACCCAATAAATTCTAATCGTGCATAATATTCTCGAAATGGCGACAGATAATGTTAGAGATATGAATTACCATGCCATGAAATATTATCCCCCCTTTTACGAGGACATAAAAGATTTAAATTACTCAAAGCACACGTTTAATGCCAGGACTATTATATTTGTGACAGAAACGGCCATAATGCCGAGTGTGTTACCGAAAACATTTGTGAACATGAATTAGAATGCATATTTAAGAAACGTGGTCGCCTACAATCTTGCTTCTTTTAAATGTCTCTATATTGTAGTTAGCAACACATGGGAAGGTGCGAGGTAACCCCATCAAAAGTATCTTTATAACTTAACGGGTCTGCCTCAATTTTGTGCTGTAAAACAATTGTTTGAGAACCAATAAAACTTTTTACTTTTTACAATGGGCCGCATAAGTCATCCAAAGAGCAATTAGAGAGGGCGATGTTTAGAGTTTATCTACGCGATTGAGTCAGAGGTCTCACTCACTCTCTAAATCCTTCAACGAAGATACGGGCCCGTCCGAAAGTAGTATGATACTTCAGAATGAACCCACAATTATTTAACTGTTTCAGACGGACAAAAACAACAGGAAAAAATACAACTGTCAAATAGAGTGTCATTTATTCTTAGGTCGGGCACCAAACTAATCGTATGTCCGTAGGTGATAAGGAGTATAAAACACCCGTAATATCAGCCGAAACTCTGGACTGCGGACTTAGAGAGTAAACCCTCAGAAATGAAGAGATCCGTGGGAGAACCAAGGTAACCGTCATAGCCCGAAGAACTTCCAAACTTAAAGTGGCAGTGGACAGGGCACTTTGCTCGCAGAACAGATGCCTAAGGGAGCCGAAAGGTTCTGGAGTGGCGACTGCTTACCGGAAGACATAGCTTTGAAAGGCTCCCACAACGTGGTCGGATGGCCTGGTGAAGGCAGCAGAAACCTGCTGCTCTGTGCTTGGAGGCCTATATCCAGCACTGGACGTTGTTCGGCCGAAATAATTATTTAAGAACAGACAGACAGTGAAAATATAGTTTATTTGTGAGAAAGATGATATGGGTGAGAAAAAGCTAAACGAAAAGATGACAAGATTCTTGCACAAATCACTTAATGCGTTTATCGCTAAACATCATTCTGTCTCTCTCATCTTCATACGATTGACAAAAACAGAACGATATTTTAAGCACGTTTAGCGTGAACGTGTTTAGTGGTTTGTGGTGTAAGCGGGCCTTAGAACAAGACGATTTACTTAATTTGGGAAGCAGATGATCAATCTTATTCGTCTTCCTGCCAATAGGTGTCCACTAGGTATGAACTAGACGGTTTAATCCTACTATCGTACTAATATTATAAATGTGAAAGTTTGTATGTTTAGATGAAATTTGGCATACGGGTAGTTCATAACCTGGATTAACACAATTGGTACTTTTTATCCCAGTAGTACGTTTCCGCGGGATAATTTTCGAACTCCACGCGGCTGAAGCCGCTGGCAAAAGTTAGTAATTAAATAACATTTCTATTTTATATCTTATTATCTGGATGACAGAGCGTTGCTCGTTTTGTTTTTTTTTTGTTTCACGTTTTCTAAAAATGAAACCTAGCTACATCGATTTATCGCCCCCGAAAACCCCTGCACACTAAATTTCATGAAAATCGTAGTAGCCGTTACCGAGATTCAGATTATGCTCGGTTTTTTTTTCGTTTGAGGTTTTTTAAAAAATGAAACCTAGCTAGATCGATTTATCGCTCCCAAAAACCCCTGCATACTATAAAAATCGTTGGAGCCGTTTCCGAGATTCAAATTATATATATATACAACGCTACGCTTGCCGCGGTTGGTCCGTGGATGGGTGACCATCTTTACATACCAAGACCCCTCCGTGCCTCGGAAAGTACGCTCAGCCGTTGGTCCCGGCTGTCATTTGTGGATCTTTGACAGTCGTTACGGGTCGTCAGAAGCCCGAAAGTCTGACAACCAGTCTTACCAAGGGGTATCGTATTACCCAGTAACTGGGTTGTGGAGGTCAGATAGGGGCAGTCGCTCCATGTAAAATACTGGTATTCAGCTGCATCCGGTTAGACTGGAAGCATAATTGGGAAAAGGCTAGGCAGATGACGATACAAGAATTGCTCGTTTAAAGGTATTTGATACAGCTGATGTTTATCCATGTTTGCCAATGCTAATTTTTATAGGTAATTCGTTTGCACCATACAATTAAATTACTGGATTAGTTTAAATTGCTGAGACAGGATGATGATGATGATGATGATGATGATGATGATGGGACTCCCTTTTCCGCACGTAGACTCCCATTCGGTCCGTTGTGCGTGGGGATGCTGGCTAGCAGAGCCAGCCTAGCTCCGCCCAAAAGCACAGAAGCTTCCTGGGAGCTTCACAGGCTTCGCGGAGCGACCTCACTGTTCCGAGGATTTCTTCGCGTTGAGAAGCCACGGCCTCGCATTCCAGGATGACGTGGGCGGCTGATTCCTCGGCGTCAAGGCAGCCCCTGCAAAGCGGGCTGTCTGTGGCGCCTATGTTAAAAAGGTGTTTGTTAAGGGTGTTATGGCCCGTAATTGTTCCTATTATAATTCTAAGGTTATTTCTGCTCAGGCTGAGAAGTTTTTTGGTTAATCGCGGGTGTACAGTTGGTAAAGCCAATTTTGACTGTCTACAGTCTGTTGCCCGTGACCATCTGTTGTTATGGAGTTCGGTCGACCTTTGGCGAATCCACGCACGAAATTGTGAGAAAGGCAGGGGGAGAAGTGGGTACGGGCCTAGCACTTTCATATCAGAGCCTCTCTTCGCAAGTTCATCTGCGGCATCATTGCCTAAAGATCCACTGTGCCCTTTGATCCACTGGAGTGCAATACGATTGGACGTCGCTAAACTCTCCAGGGCAAGATGGCACTCAAAAATTAGTTTGTTGTTAGTTTGTTTGTTTTCTAAAGCTTTGAGCACAGATAGGCTGTCGGATAGGAATTTAATGCCGTAGTTCCGGATGCCTAAGCGCTTTACTGCTGTAGCGGCTTGTGTTAAGGCAACACATTCACACTGAGACAGGACCCTTTTGACCTCATACAGGACTTTCTGTTTTTTTTTTTTTTTGAATTTTTAGAAGTTTTGTTTTATATATTATTTTTTAAATTGTGTGTTTAGTTTAGTATGTGATCTTACTGTGCGAATCACAATCAATACTTGTTCTATCTTTCTTTCTTTCTAAGTGTAATATTCTTGAAAAAATAGACTTCGTTGAATACCTTCAGTTCGCCCACACAACCATTACTATACAGCGACCTTAAGATAAGTGAATAAAAAAATCGGTCTAACCCTTAACTTGGATCTAAGTAGAGAAAAAAAAAAGCTCGCAGCAATCGATCTCGGGACCCATACACATTTGTTCGGCAGTTACGTAAAGCTACGGATTAGGGACCCTGTAAGAAATACTTGGGAGTTGGATGTATCGCCGTTGTTTGGGAGAAAAATAACACGTCTATTAATGAATGCGTGGGTGAGAGTGAGATGGAGTATACAAGCATTTTGGTCACGCTGGATTAGGAATAGGTTTCGATTGAAATGTTAGAATGTGTGGAACGTCAGGGTAAGAAAAATATATAGAGGTAATCTTTGGAAAGAATTGGTTTTGGGTCGGATATTCTGCACTATCGTGATGTCAATATCTATTTTTGTTTCAAGGACAGTAGACAAAACCTATTAATTACTGCCGCTGTTTTTTTTTAAATCATCGTAAAAGAAAGATATATTATATTTGTACATTTCGCAGCTAAGATCTTAATTGCAATACAAAGGGCATGATCCAATTTTCCAAATTAAAGTAACAAGTTTTTAAAATATTTTTTTTTTCTTTTTTACCTCACACCACCTTACCAAAGAGTCTAATTGTGATGTAAAATGAACAATAATCTGTTGTACTCTTCGTCTACTAGAAATTGCAGAGCAATCCAAATGTTGTCTAACACTACTAAATAATTCCGGCTCTCCACAAACCTAATCCCGGCTTTTAATATAACACGCTAGACTTTTTATTATACGCCACTTTTTACGGCTGCTATATTCAAAATTACTCTTTTAAAATTCATAGTTTGTTAAAAGGAAAAAAAATATCATCGTAACATTGTAAAAGTGTTCTTTAAGATTTTTGCTTTTATTTTTGAAGGGAAAACGGCTGTTTGTGGTTTGATTGCATTAAGCCAGGGGCCTAAGTCTACTAATTTATAAACGTCACAATGGTCTCTCAATGGTAAGTTTTTGACAGATTTGCCATACAAAAACTGTCATAAACACACCATTGAGAGACCATTGTAACGTTTATAAATTAGTAGACTTAGGCCCCTGGAAACTTGACTGCACTGAAAAACCGAATAGGTTGTTTTAACCTTTCTTCAACCTTTATTTTAGGTTAATATACCACCTACCGACATGATTTGTTGAATTAACAAAATAAAAATAGTTGTTGATTATTTTTATTTAACTTAGTTATTTTGTTGACTCTACTTCGTCAATATGTTGACTTGACTATATTATCAGTTAGACTTACTTTTAGATTCGAATATTGTGTCGTTTTGACCTCTTTTAGCGGTTGTTTTAACCTATTAATTTTTAACAAATTTATTTTTGTAGAAATAAATGTCATATAATAGTTGTTTAAACATAATATTAGGTTAACGCAACTGACATGAAATCAATTCAACCTATTCGGTTTTTCTGTGTGGATTTTTGAAAGGAGACCATATTACTCAACCTGGTTTCAATCAGCCTATTTTTTATCAGCCTTTATAATTTCCTCTACTTAGACAAAGGCTTTATCTCGGTGAGAGGTAGAGGGCCGTAATCACAGGTCCCAGTACGTGGTGGTATATGTAACACGTCTTCGATTTTTTGGTTCTAGGACATACCGGTTTCCTCACGATGTTTTCCTTCACTGTTTTGAGAGCAGTGGCTCTCGGCGTCAGCTTCCCGGATGCAGCTGAATACCAGAATTTTAAAAGGAGCGAATGCCTATCCAACCTCCACAACCCAGTTACTTGAAATTACGATACTCCTTGGTTGGTTGTGAGACTTTCGAGCTTGTGACGACTCGTAACGACCGTCAAAGATTGATCCACGTTAGCCTTTGGTAACACTGGCTGTCAGACTTTCGGGTCCCGTAACAACTGTCAAAAATCTACGAATGATAGCCGGAACCAATGGCCTAATGTGATTTCCGAGGCACGGAGGAGTCTCAGTATGTACAGAAATATTGATGGCAGATAAAGTAATAAAGGCATTGGTTTGACTGCTACCGAAAAGCTCATTATAATTCTTTTGAAAGTCGCAGAAATTTGAAACGCTTTAAAAGCGATTACCACTTGTATAGACTCCCCTCCCTCACAGTTTCAGCGAGCACCCAATATCACGATATTCGACGTAAACTTATTTTTTTGCGCGAAACCTCAGACAGAAAATAGTTAATAAACGAAATATAATATCAAATAACTGCCACATTCTGTCGACATCAGCATATGAAACGAGATACACTATAGAAAAGTCAATAATGAACAGTAGGAACGTCAAGCAAAAAGAAACTGAAATACCCACTTTATTGAGAACCCTCTGCCCTTTAACTCTTCCCATTTCAGGGGCCAACAGTATATGGGCGGGAAATCGCGAGCGAAAACCGGTACCTAATATATATTTCTACCTCAAAAGAGAACTCTGTCATCAAAATTGAATCTCGAGCGGACCAATACGGGAATCAAAATGGCTGCCAATTGAATTTCAGCACTTTCGGCAAGTTCGTCGTCACAAAGGTATAGGGTATTTGTAATCTAAGTCGATGAAAGCTCAAGTTTAAACAGAATCTAGTTCACAAAGCCTCTTGATTATTTAGATGAATTGTGTGCTATGTTCTAAATATTTGGAGCGTGAGATGGAATGTTTGAGAGGTAGAATTTGCGTATGTGTGTACACTGTGACTTGTTTAAAATAATAAAATAGTTTCACACGTATTTGATAGTTTAGACTTCGGTGTTTGATAATGGATATGGCAAAAATCTGTAAAGTATAAAATCATCTTATTTTTTTTTAAACCTTTTTTTACCATTTTAGATTTGTCTTTTAGTAGATGTGCTTGTGGCTAAGTAATAACAATCGCACGGATCGATCGTTCAGGTTAAGCTACGCTTGCTGCGGTTGTTCTGTGGATGGGTGACCATCTTTTCATACCAAGACCCGTCGCTCTATGTGAAAAGTGGTACCTATTCAGCTGCGTTCGGTTTGCCTGGAAGCCGACCCGAACTCAGGAAAAGGATAGGCAGGTGCAAATGATGAGGTGAGACGTCTTTTACGGCTTTCACCAATTCAAAGGCAAAAAGTCTGGTTTCAGAACTTACTTGACTTCGACTCTTGAATCCAAATTCGAGTCTTCACTCCTCAAAGTTCGAGTTTCAATAATCGTTGTTCATTACTGAAAACCAGCTGTGCCCACTACTTCTACTTCTCATTCTTTTTCTAAAATACTTAAAATTAAATTTAAAATTTAAAAAACCCCCGACCCAAACAAAAACTCTAAAAAGTAAAGAATAATATTTATAGGTCTTCTAATTTGAACGTAATATTTTGATCAGGGCATTGTCAAGTCGGGGGACGGCTAGGCCTCTGTTTGGCGTTTTCATTGACCGTCCCCCGACTTGACAATGCCCTGATTAAAATATTACGTTCAAATTAAAAGACCTATAAATATTATTCTTTACTTTTTAGAGTTTTTGTTTGGGTCGGGGGTTTTTTAAATTTTAAATTTAATTTTAATTTCTTGCTTTTTAAACTTAATGTCTCCCTTAAATCACCATTTATCTATAATCTATTCATTGAGACCTTTTCAATGAGCCCAAACATGATACTTCTGCTGTTTGTTGGTGAATAACTTGGGTTTCCTGGAAATTCCAGGTGTTGCTCCAGCATCAGTTCAAGGTTATTTTATTCGTCTAATATCATTGAAGTAATAGAATTCCAAATTTTGAGTTGATCAGAGGCTAAAATCCCTTTTTCAACCAGAAAAGAGCTGATAATCTTCAAACGGCTGAACCGATTTAGATGAAACATATCTAAGAACACTCCCGACTAATACACCTTTCAAAAAAAAAACTAAATCAAAATCGGTTCATCCGTTCGGGAGCTACGTTGCCTCAGACAGACACACACACACAGACACGTCAAACTTATAACACCCCGTCGTTTTTGCGTTGGTTAAAAATAGCCTAAGATTCTGCATAAAACATCAGCTTCATCTACCAGTGAAAGTCCTGTCAAAATCGGTCTAGCCGTATCGGAGATCAGCCGGAACAGAGGCACAAAAAATTTAAATGTTTTTTTTTTATGGCTATAAAAAAAAGCTGTTATTTTGACGTTACAAACAGACACTTCAATGTTATTTGTATATGTAGTATGTATGTTTAGATGGATATAAACATAGTTATATTTGCATGTTAAACCCAGACAAAGGAACGTCTAATACACTATTAAGTGTGAACATTTATTTATTTAATTCAATATGTTGTCACGCCATTCCGCCATTAGAGACGGGTTTCTCCGTTGTAGGCTAACAGCCCATTTTCTCTTATAGGTCGTTCTTGAAGCACCAGGGAATAGTAAAAACATAATTGTATTAAGAAAATAGTGGGTCTTTATTTTGTATTAGCATTAAGTGGCATCTGGCAGACTGCGAGCAAAGAAATTGCTCGAGTGCTCATCTTAGGTACATACCTACCAATCGGAAATGGGATGATTTAAGATTTCTTGGTTGACATGACGAGAAAAGTATTTTTTATTAAATCGTTAACTTTGGACTTGTGTAGTTTGCATATTCACTACGGCAATGCCTGGTTTTTTTTAAGGCGCAGACAGCCGATTTTTAAGGACTTTTTATTGAAGATCACGTCTAAACGGCATGTTTTATGTATTTGAAAAAAAAATATGTCAAACTAGACAATTTTCTTTTTCATTTGATATGTGAATATTTTAAATAATATTTTTATAACATAATGTAATTAATTGGTAAAGTAATGTCTATCGCGGACATAAAAACGATAATCACGCAAAAACTATCAAGTGTATTTCCATGAAACTTTCACCATCTAAAAGACAATTTAATTACCCAAAATTTAGTATACGGTTTTTCTTTGAATTGTGTTTGATAAATCAACATGGGTTGTTTTTCGAAAAACTTGATGCGCGTTGAGGCGAGCGACGGGCGGCTGTGCATCGCTGTAGGAAGCTGTCATCTATCGTCGCCTTAATGAATGGAACGTTGGTGAATGCATGACTTTTGTGAAATGCTAATGGTAAGTGAGACAGATGACGAAATTCTAAGGACGTATGCTTGGGATGACGTTCAAGATATTTAAAAACCTTTTGACACTTACACCACTGTTGCGCCACTTCTTCTTCCCAGCTAAAGCACTAGGAAGTGTCGTTTTGGGGGGACTGTCTTGTATGTTTTTTTTTTTGACGTTCGAAAAGTGCTGACTCTCAGCCTAGTTTGAATAAATAACTTTTGATTTTGAAAAAAACCCATATTGATAAAATGTGTACATTTCACACAAATTCAGCGACCTGTCGTTCGAAAGCTTCATACTATTCTACCTGAATGACATGAAGCTTTCGAATGACGGAAAGACTCGATAAGGCGTAATTTTTTAGTAGGACGTGTTTATAAATACTATACTAGTTTATTTATAAGAATGTAAAAGTTTCTGATATTTATTTTTGAAAGAAAAAAAGAAAGATAGAAAAATAAAAATGGATTTATTTGTCACAGAAACACGTACATATAAAAAGGTGAAATAACATTTAAAAACGTTGACTTTGACTTGTCTCTGACCTCAGTCGCATTCCCACATAAATATGAGGTTTTTATTTTATTTCGGTGGCATACCTATTTTCTAAAACCGCAATATTTCATTCACAGAAAAAAGTAATATGACAGAAAATTTGCCCAAACAATCTCAATACTGTCTTGGGGTCTTCATGCAGCGGTTTATCAGTATTTTACATGAAACGACTGCCTATTGAATATCCACAACCCAGTTACTTGGTAACACGATACTCCTTGGTAAGATTGGCTGACAGACTTTCGGCTTTCAGCTTCTGACGACCGATAACGACTGTCAAAGATCCACGAATGACAACCAACCGGTTAACGTGCTTTCCGAGGCTCGGATGGTCACCCATTCACAGACCAATCGTCGACAAACGTAGCTTAATCTGCTCACCAAACAGACAAAAGCGCCATGGATTTACAATATCACAAGACAATTTGTGGATAGCCACACGTCAGCAACGAAACGACCCAGTCATGAAGTAATAACCCAGTATCCACCAATATCTAGTACCTATTTATAACCTTAGGTAGTGACCACTCTATTTAATGGTGAAACCGACCCGAACGATTAGGCAAGCTTTGATCACTCAGATGAGTTGGACCGTGAAAATTATGGACTATGTTATACAAATATGTCTCATCCGCTGCGGGCATGGAGCCGCCATCTTTATTTGGGTCAAATTAATATTTATGACAGGTACCTTCTGTGTTTTTATTCTGATGAGTTAAGTGGACTATTGAGTATTGAAAAATATTGCGTAGTTCGGAAAACTGTTGCAGTGGTTAAGTGATATATCGATTGTAATTCGTGTCATGAGTTTGATTCCTGTAAGTACCTTAATAACATTTGTATGGACCTGTCGGTATTTGTTCTAAGTGTGGCTGTTTCTTTATCTGATGAGTTATTAGGCGATTAACACACGGCACCGCAAACCGCCGCGGGAGGCGGTGAAGCGGATCTCATGGCGCATTGGTCTCTAAGAAATCCGTTGATGCCTAACACACGTACACCGCCCGACCGCGCGGTCGAATTGTATGCCGCCGCGGCGGTGCGCGGTGCCGTGTGTGAATCGCCTTATAGGTTTACAAACTCACCACGGAACAGTAGAATTTCATAACTATTCTGATGCATGCATGCGGCTCATGCAGCCCAAAGCTGTAATGGCTCTTTCTTCAAAAAGTCCTTCCAGACATGGCCACAAAACCCTAATAATTTAATGTGTCAATTTGGTACTTCTTCTACGGGATCAGTCAGCTAGGAAATGAAAGGCAACATTTAGTTTTTTTTAAATTATCCTGTAAAATTATTTTAAAAGATCTACTTAAATAAATGAACATTTTATTTGATTTCAATTCATTTTAATAAACCATGTTCTAGTGACCGACCCTTGCTTCGCAGAGTAACTTGGAGATATGTCAAAACATTGCGTTTTCCGGGTAAACAATAATGTAATAAACACATAAACTTTTCGGAATAAATGAAAATCCATTGTATAGTTTAAAAGAATTACTAAAGTAATCCGAAACGATCAATACAATTGATCGTTTATCAATTGCTATCTATCAATCAATTGCTAGCAATACTGTCAATCACTTCAATTGCATTTGGTAGACGATCAATGTGTGCATCAATGTGTATCAATCACGTAAATATTGGCAATTGCAATTGATCGTTTCGGGGGCCCACAAGAGGCACACTAAAATCGACTTTGTTTTATAATATTATGTACTCGTATTATCATCATCATCATAAACGAGATTCATCATCTGCTTATCCTTTTCCCAACTATGTTGGGGTCGGCTTCCAGTCTAACCGGATGCAGCTGAATACATGGGACGACTTTCCTACCTAACCTCCACAACCTAGTTTAATTATTATGTTTATAGATAAATAAAAATGAATAAGAAAACTCCCAACACAACGAAACAATTTAATACAAATGAAAAAAGCCATTTATAATTATCACAATGTTTTGAATCCGTCTCTATTAAAAACAAACACTGCCAATGTTCGTGTTAAAGGAACTAATAGTTCAATTATTTTTCAATTAGGGGCCTTTCTGTAGTGTCCAACACAGCTGTGACAGTATTTACACAAACATAATGGTTTTACCATTTCAGTATTAATTGATTTTGTTTAAAAATCAATGAATACAGAAATGGTAAAACCATTATGTTTAAGAGCGCACCGAGTTTCTGGCGCTAATTGAAGCATGGCGGCTCTGGCTAGAATCGAGGGTCTGCGCACACACAGAAAACATGTAGTTTTGTTATTATTAAATACTGATGACGATTATTTTGTTTTGCAATGGATACCTGTTTAATCATTTATTTTAAAATATACACATATAAATTATATTTTTAAATATTAATATAAAAACATTTAAAAATATAAAAAAATTGTAACCCACCGGTATCGGGAACAGGGTCCAAGCAAGGTCAGGGCTCCAGACAGAGGAACCTCCTGACAATATGAGCCGTGTCCAGGAGTACCGCTTTCTTTTTACCTGTTTAATTATTATTAATATTATTTTGACGGATAGGTATAGCAACATAATTCAGATTGTGATTGATACTTACGGTCTTATTCATAAAAAGTTATCGAACATCTAAACAGTTGTTTAAAGTCTGGTTTTCAATACGAAACCAGACTTTAGCAACTGTTTAGATGTTCGATAACTTTTTCTCGTCTAACGAAATTAGGGTGCTGATTCATCATCATCATCATCATCATCATCATCATCATTTCAGCCGAAAGATGTCCACTGCTGGACATAATAGGCCTCCCCCAGTCGTGGGGGGTTTTGCCATAATCGCCACGCTTGGCAGGCGGGTTGGCGATCGCAGTATGGTGGTAAAATGCATAGAGAACGCTGCTGCCCATTCTCTAGTAAGTCCCATAGTCGCCTTCTACGACACCCACTGGAAGAAATGGGATGGTGCTATTCTTTTACGCCCGGCGACACATACGGGACTGATTATTAATGGTTAAATACAAGACTGCTATTTTTGAAACAAAAGTTGTTCTGTATTGATCAATATTTCACCTGACGTAAATCGTTGATGCGTATGGTAGCTGCTAGAGATCTGACATTATCGGTTAGCTACTGTCAAAAGAACAGTTATTTTCAAAAAATTAAAATAAAACAATAAATTACATCACGTCTGGTTTCCTCAAAGGTTTGGGCAGAGGAGAGCCTATAGTTCACCCACATTTTGCCAATTATGTTTAAATCCCTTATAATAGGGGGCGAGCCTATTGCCATCAATCGGGCACAAATCCAGGTTGCTACTGAGAAATTTCTGAGAAAATAAAATGTTAGGATAATTAATAGCAAACACCGCATACGCCATTGGTTAATTGGTAGAAAATAATATTTTTTTTGCAAACTATGATAAAACCTGCCGTATTCGTGTGCTAGATCCAACAAAATTAAAACCAATTGCTTTGAAACCCAGTTGGAAAAACCAGGCGAATTTCCCGCGGTCGTATTACCTCATAATCATAGGCAGTTCACAGTTAATAAATACTAAAGTTAATGCGCATTATAGAACCATTGTTCGTTTGCTCTGTTTCCGCAGGCAAACCGTGGAAACGACAGTGTGGCATAGTTTTAAATTTAAAACGGCTGTGGACTTTTTATATTTAAAAGCTCAACCATCAGTACCTGCCGAAGCTTTTCGCAACTGCATATATTGGGTATACCAATCTAACCAGTATTTTACATGGCGTGACTATCTGACCTCCACAACCTAGTAGCTGGATAGTGAGATACCGCTTGGTAAGACTGGTTGTCAGTTTTTCGGGCTTCTCATGACCCGTAACGACTGTCAAAGATCATAGAGCCGCCTCAATGCCGAGCTCAATGTTCAGTTCATCAAACGTATTGTGTTATAACAGAATGCTCAAATGTGAACCCACTTTTACAGCAACCACTGGCAGAGCTGAAAACCTGTAATTTATTTCAATGATTTTCTATTTTATACGTCTGGTATTATGGAAGATTTATTTTTATTGCGGTAGCCTTATAATAAGGTTTATTTATTACCGCCAATTGAATTGTTTGGTTTGTAGTAGGTTCTGTAATTTGGGGGTACTTACTTGTGTGGATTGTGAATTTAATAAAAGGTACACTATTCAAAAAATACTGGAAAGTTCCGGGTATCAGCTGCATTCGATATGACTGGAAGCCTACCCCAACATAGTTGGGAAATGGCTGGGCAGATGATGAGGATTCTGAAAATAATGACAGATTTTGTCAAGCGGTGGATAATAGTGTACTTTTATATATTTTAATGATACAAATACAATATGGTTTCCCAATCATAGTCAAAAAACTTCATTGTGAAGGAATAGGTATTGTCGAGATAGTGAATTCCCGTGATTGAAAATACTTTAGTATTTAGGTTGTATTATTGAGTTTACGACAACACACAATGTGGGAAGATGAAATCAAATTGGCAGCAGAACCAACCTAGAGAAGGGTTGCTCAAGTCAGGTAACAGTGGAAATCGTTGGAGGAGGCCTTTCTTTTTTTAATAGGCACGCCGAAATAAGAGACATTTTATAGTTTTATTTTTTGTAGTCTTTATATTTTATGTTTAAATGGAAATGTTTTGTAAATTACGGAATAAAGGGCTTATTTATTTATTCGTCGTGGATTGATGGCGCCAAAGTACAGCGGACAGCGCCATCTAACAATTTCATTCGTAAATCAATAATAATCATGGAACCAGAAACGCAAGCGAGCCCTATCGCTTGGACACGATCGTCGGTGGAGGGGATGCAGCGAAGACTGGCGGAGAGACCGAGTGCGGCGACAGTCTACAGTTGACAGTCGAGCACGGACAGTCTAAGCAAACGCTCAGTACCAACGCATGTGTTTGTTTCCGATGCACATGTTTATTTAATTTGTTACTGGCCAGTTTAAAAAAGTTATTTTAAATTCAAATTACCTTTTCGTTCGAGTACTCACTACAGTGCCCACACCTACCTAAACTATATCGGTTCGTGAAGAAGGTAAGAATGATTGTCAGAACTTTCGCTTGTAACGACCGACTGTCAAGGATCCACGTATGCCGGGGTCAACAGTTTAACGTGCTTTCTGAGGTACGGAGGGGTCCTTCTATCCTTAGAATTTAACACACTAGTCTCAACACGTTTCTTACACCTAGGATAATATGTCCACTTAATACTTACAACCTTTACGCAAAGGAGTCCTTTTAATATTCTCATAAGAACCAGTCAACTCAGGCGCCCCAAAAGACCCATGATTAGCAGTAATATACGAACAAATATCAAAAGAATCTTGAGAAAACAATGGATCAACCCTTAAATCATTATACCCAATAAATATGGTGGATGGGTGGCCATGAAAATGGCCACCCATCCACGGGCCAACAATCGTAAGCAGCAATCGTAACTTAACCTGATCGATCGACATTCGTCAGTGTTATGTCACTCTATATACATTATTCAATCAAAATAACAAGTGAATGTAATAAAAACATTTAAACTAAAAAGTTCGTTCACAACTCGGCCGGCCATCAATGCAAACCACAAAACTAGTTAAAAGTTACACTACAACAGTTTCACAAATAACGAATCGAGAAGTTACAAATATTTAACTTTTGTATATAAAGTTGCGGACGGATCTGACACACGGTTCATTGTGGATTGTCGAATTCGAGAATATGACGAAGTGACTCCATAACGGCTGATGACGAGTCGAATCACTTTTTATCCTTACGCGAAAGTTTGTATGTATGGATGTATGTATGTACGATGTATAAACGGATTTAGATGAAATTTGGCACACTGATAGATTATAATCTACATTAACACATAAGATGCTTGTTAAAAATGCTCCGCAACAAAATCCAAGAAACGCAAAAAGATCTACAAATGCCAGGCGAACTATCTGAGAAATTCTACATCGCGCAATCAGATTTTACCACGACACCCAGATAGGTACAAAAATCCTGACATCAACGGTCGGGCAGTTGCCCACCACACACAACAGCCGTCTGGTCGGAGGATCCTCCTTTACCGACATAGGTATGAGTGAACTTTACACCCTGTTCCTCATACCTCTATATACTTTTTAACCCGGTACTACGTTCCCGCGGGGTAATTTCCGACTCCCACGCAGGCGAAGCCGCGGGCGGAAGCTAGTCATAGAATAAAATCATCTTCATCATCATTTCAGCCAAAAGACGTCCACTGCTGGACATAGACTTACTCCAAACTCCGCCACTTCGACCGATTCTATGCTTCGCGCGTCCAGCGGATTCCTGCGGCCTTAAATATAATCATCACTTCAGCCGAAAGACGTCCACTACTGGACATAGGCCTTCCCCAAAAGGGAGTTAGAAAATAGAATACAATAATTTATTTGTAAAACCTAGGTAAAAAACAACTATCTTAAAAATAAGGTAGTGCGCTATGTTTTTACAATTAACATTATCATGAAAACATGTTTAAGAAGGTATGTACTATCAAGATTCACTACTGCAGTCGCATACTAAGGGCTATATTGCTATGAAGTGGCGGTCCAGGCCGTACCTACAGCTATGTGTATAAGTGATGTATTAACACAAAACTCACCGCTCCACTCACACACTGGCGTTACTCTTTGTATTTTATACATACCGTTGGCGACGACAGACATGACCTTGGTCGGTTCATACCATTGCTAAAATTTACTTTTATAATTTGAGTTCCGGTAGCGTGCAGCGTATCGTCTTGGATTAAGAAACTCATAGGTCTGGGTTCAAATCTCGCGATGAAGCTTTAATTTTTCTTTTCAACAATCATCTTCATCTGTTCTTTTATTATTCGATTTATTAATATACCAGAATAATAATGTAACATTTTTTTATTATTACTCGTATTGTTATTTAAATAAAGGTTTACCAATAATAAATGATTACAAAATGTTTATTCGTTATAACTTCATGAAGAATGTATAAAAATAACTAATAATAACTTCTTGTTAAAACAGTTTATTTTCTCATAAAGAACAATTTATTGAAGTAAATAAGCTAGTTGGTGAACTATGATAATCAGGCTATTGTATCTTAGTAATATAATAATATTGTGCTGATTACTACTGTGTGTCGGTACTCTAAATAAATCACAATATTCTACAAAAATCTACCCACGTAAAAGTAACAAATGCAGACAAGTTGTCACAATACAATTAAATGACTCAGTAGTACTACTTTTATTTTACTGCGAGTGAGTTCGTTCTAACTCAAACCTCAAAGTTAACAAATCGTATTTAATAGGACTTAAAAAGAGGTTATAGCTTAAGTGTTCATTTTCATTCCGAAAAGAAGATTGAAACTAAACCTCAAAATAATCCAGATTACGGATAAGACAAAATATTATTTGAATATTACTAAAATAAATAAATATTTGTAATTTATAACTTAATGTTAATGTTTTTTCCGTTAACTATGTTTTTTGAGCTGATTCTCGAGCTGGTTTTCCATGATGCGAACCTTCTGCGTGGAGTGCGCAGCGCACGGTTCGTAAAGATGTGTCGAATAATTCGGCAAAATGTCTTGTCGTTTTGAAACCACTTGTTTCATATTCGCTGAACGTGTGCCTGTTATAGGAGCTGGGGTCTTCCACTTTGCTTTCCACGGGCAAGGCTACCGCCATCCTCATATCTTTTCACCCACCGACTCACAGTATTTCACTAAAACAAAAAAGGGGTACTGTTAGGCTACTAAGCAAAATACACACTTTATGTATTACCTACTATTTAGAAACAAAATTATTTAAAAGGGCAATTTCACATAGATATTAAGTTTATTGTTATTTTCATCGTTCTATAATCTAGGAAATAAATTTACATTGAAATTTTATATTTTTATTCTATTTAGACATTGTGATATTTATAAAACGTTTAAAAATAACTACAAGGATCAGCAGTTATACTTTAATTAAATAAATGTTTAATCTTTATATTTAAATCATAATACTCACACTCAATCCGGTTTCATCACATAGGTATTTGTGATATAGGAATTAAGTCCACTTTTATGCAGCGCAATAATATTCGCTTTCATTTCTATATTTAAATTTGCTTACATTTTAAAATGAATTAGAAGGACGCTAATAGATGAAACACACGTCACTAGCACACAATATCAACCAACACCGTTCTATAAGTCGCGGTGAATGAGTCGTAAATCATTTAAATTTATTTAGGTTTCTGTGGGTATAATGATAAAGTTTTACGAGTTTAGTGAATAAGAAGAACAAAACAAGAAACTATACTCAAAAGTGATTTTTAAAACAATAAAAAGTAAAAAATAGGGATTCTAAAATTATATCTTGTACTTTATTTTCTGTGGCCTGTTTATTGTCGAGTATAGACGTTATTGGCGCACAGGGCACGCTTGCGCATGCCGAGTTTAGCCGACGTTGGAGTTCAAAGGATTTAACGGATTGTATCGCAGTAGATCGGTAAAAATGGAAAGACAACAAGCTGGAACTGAAATTCACTTTATTTAAGAAATACCATGTAGGTACACATACAATAGAGTTGCCAAAAGAGTGGTTCTTAAAATTAACATGTCCAGAACAAAGAACATGTCAAATGACCATGTAAATACGGGCGGGTTTGGTCATAAATATCGGAGATGCTACACACAAAATTATACAAATACCTATGTTTAGCTAGAAAAGGGCTACTCTTACGTATTTATAAACGTTACTTATAGTAAAGACATGTTTTAACGTCAAAAATTAATGGATGAACAATCGCTAATTACTCCACTTCAAAATGTCTAGTGAGCAAGATCCCACTTCGAGAAAGAGGTTGAATTAGCGCGTTCAAACAAACAAACGAACTCTTCAGCTATATTTAATTACTAGCTACGTCCTGCTATTTCACCCGCATAAATCTTGATCCCGTGGAAATATCAGGATAAAAAAAAATCCAAATCCTTATCCAGGTCATGGTCTACAAATGTGCCAAATTTCATCCAAATCCGTTCGGTCGTTTCAGCGTGAAAGCGTAACAAACAAACATAACAAAACAAAACTTTTCTCTTAGAATATTAGTTTATATAAGATCTATATCTTAATAAGAACTATATCTTCTAAATCTATACTCTATACTATACGAGGAAAGATTTGATTGTTTGTTTGTTTGCATTGAATAGGCTCTGAAACTCCTGAACTGATTTGAAAAATTCTTTCACTGTTGGGAAGCAACACTATCCCCGGGTGACACAAGCTATATTTTATCCCCGTATTCCCATGGAAACGGGAACTACGCGGGTGAAACCGCGGAGCGCTGCTAGTATCTTATACATTTTCCGTAAACTTTTTTTATACCTTCTAGTGCTTCCATAATTAGGTCATCGTTACCACCTTACATCATTATACCTGAAGTATCTAATTACAGTTACTCTTCAGGGTACATAACTAAACTCATATTTCGAAGCCACACTCAATATTTCGAAACCAACGAAGCGGTAATGTATATTCATGGATCTAATTTTACATTGTCAGAAATCTCTAAGGACTCGACGTATATCTGTATTACTCGGTAATTATTCTCTAAATTATACGGGAAAGCAACACAGCATTCATTTTCCTGTGATAATGTAGGACATATATGTTTGTACATTCAACTTGTTTACTTAAATCTGGTGTAGTTAATCTAAACATTGGCATACGTAATTTATGTGCACACATATTGTATGGATTGTATATGCGTAGTGATTAGCATTCAACCAATATTATAAATGTGAAAGTTTGTGTTCGGATATTTACATGTTTGGATGTTTGTTACTCAATTACGCAAAAACAGCTGAACGGATTTGGATTAAATTTGGCAATCGGATAGCTTATAACCTGGATTAACACATAGGATACTTTTTATCCCGGTAGTACATTCCTGTGGGATAATTTTTGACCTCCCTGCGAGCGAAGCTGCTGGCAAAATCTAGTACCTATCTAATATGAAACCAGATAACGGGAAATATTTAATTTATCCTCTAAAACTTATTGAGAAATTAACGATATACGCTTGAGAAGGGCTCGTGGCTACGTAGCAAAAGCTGCATGGGTAGATCGATCAGGTTAAGCTACCCTTGCCGCGGTTGGTCCGTGAATAGGTGATCATCTTAACATACCTAGACCCCGCCGAGCCTTGGAAAGCACGTTAAGCTGTTGTCACGGCTATCATTCGTGAACCTTTGACAGTCGTTACGAGTCATCAGAAGTTCGGAACTCTGACAACCAGTCTTACTAACGGTTATCGCGTAACCCAGTAACTAGGTTGTGGAGGTCAGACAGGCAGTTGCTCCATGTAAAAGGCAGATGATGATGACGCTTTTTAAGATAAATGAGCCTGAGATTTATGGCTTAATAGTCGACTTGTGACTTGAGGAGCTGGTTGACTTACATCTTCAATACCTTGATGTTGTGGCTGAACGGGATCAACTAAGGATGGTTACAGATGGTTTCAACAACTGCAGCAATTTGTATGAGGAGGCTTTATTTAAGGTTAGGGACTTAGAGGATGAATTAATCCATGCAAATATTAAAATTGTAGAATTCCAAAAGGTTAAAGAACATACTCAGGTCAAAAGAAACAAACCATTTGTTAAATGAGTTGTTAAATACTAATTGTAACCCTCATTCCATAACAACAATTGACCTAACAGAGGATTCATTACTGAAACATAACTATAGTTATAAAATGAGTCAAAATAAATTTAAAAAATATTCAAGGCTGAATAAAATCATAAAAAAATGTAATAAATTAAAGAAACATCAAAAGCACTATTCCAATAATATTCAATTAAGGAAAGAACGTGTTTCTCTTGTCAATAAATTGAAGAACTATGAAATTAAATTAGAAAACAGTAGGTATCAATATTTATGAAATTGACACTCAACGCTTACAGTCAGAAATTCAAGTTCTTGATGACTCTCTAAAGTCCCTTTATAAAAAATATGTATGCTCTCAGCACCAAATTAAGGAACATATCCTTGCTACTAATGCGTTGTTAGACAGAGTGGACTCGCTGACTCTCAGCAACACTCTGTGTACTTGTCAAAGCGGAACCAACCTTGATGCCCTCCAGCCTGAGATAACGGAAGAACCGTCCCAAGTTGTGAGTGCTCTGGACTGTAACCCCAGCCAAGATTTACCAGATATTGTGCAAGTACCATCTCAAGATCAGTCAACTAGTAGCGTTATCCCTTGTAGTAGTCAAGTTTGTTATCAGTCAGTTATGTTTTCTGATAGTATAGGAAGAGGTTTAGGGAAATTACTTAGTAACAACTTGAGTAATTCTTCTCAAAACAATTGTTTACCCGGGAAATCCTTCAAAGAAATAATGACATCAGTTACAAGAAATCAATATGATTGTAATACCAACATAACCGTACTTGTAGGTAATAGTTCAAAGGTCAATAAACAAGATATCACTGACAGTGTTGCTGAGATTTTAAAGATTAATTGTAATAAAATTATTTTGTGTGCTTTTCCATATTTTGAGAGATTATCTAGTAGAAAAAACAACGATATACATATACTTAATAATCATATGCAGTTTTTAGTAACTCACTACAGTGATAAACTTATATTTTTTGATACCAACAGTTTTGTTGTTAAGTTAAAATCGACAAGGCATACAGTGTATCTGCCCATTAGGTTTAGACTTAAAATAGCGAGGCTATTAGCTTATATAAACCCAGACATATGTACTATGTCGAAGTCTTGTTTGATTAATGTTAGTAATGGTACTAACACTACTTTTGATTCGCCTAGTAGTTTAAACTTTTAGGTGCGACAACGGGTGAGCCGCATATGTTGAATGTTGTTCATCTAAATATGCAGGGTCTGTCCGGCAAAGAGCTTGAGTTAAGCTTATTTATGGAGAACTATGATGTTCAGGTGTTATGTTTGACTGAACACTGGTTGAAGGAACATGAAGTAGTGTTTATCAATGATGATAATTTTACTGTTCAAAGTGCATTTGTAAGAAAAACTGCTATTCGCGGTGGATCTTTAGTTCTTGTTTCAAACAAGTTAAAATGTAAACAACGTTTAGATTTAGCTAACCTTTCTATTGAGCGCACTATTGAGTTGTCTTGTGTTGAACTCGAGCGATATGTTATAATTTGCGTTTATCGACCTCCCTCTGGGGATTTCATTCGTTTTGAATCGGTAATGGAGGATTTACTCAATAAGTTAAAATCAAGTAATAAAAGTATAATTTTATGTGGAGATTTTAATATTAATATTTTAGATGTTACTCCATTAAGTATTAGACTTCTCAATCTGTTTAGGTCTTTTAATTTAATTAACTTGTTTTTTGAACCTACTAGGATCACGGCATCTTCGTCAACATGTCTTGATAATATGTTTACTGATTGTGATGCCAAAAATAAATTAGTACTAACTGACTTAACGTCCGACCACTGTGGTTTATTAGCTAGCTTCCCCATGCCATTACATAAAAAGCGACCACGTACACTTGAATGTAGGCCTTATACAGCTAGTCGTTGCAAAAGGTTTAAAAATAATATAGCTCATAGAATTACACCATCCATAGCACAACACGAGAATCCGAATGAAATATATGAAGCCCTTTTTGATGTTGTGCAAAAAGAGTATCAATCTGCTTTCAAGACCAAAACCATTAACATTAATGGCACCTCCGCTGGCTTTAATCAATGGGCTACTCCGGGTATTTACAAAAGTAGAGCGAGACTATACGAATTATATGGATTGAAAAAATGCAGGTTTGATACTCCTTTCCTAGAGTATGTCAAAAACTATTCAAAATTATTTAAAAAGATTAGTGCTTTTGCAAAATCGAAATTTTTAAGTGACACAATTAAAAATTCTAACAATAAAGTTAAAACCACTTGGAAAATAATTAATAATGAAACGGGCAAGTCTGTTAAACAAGACAATCAACTTGAGATTATGGTCGACGACAAATTAATTATTGCAGAAGCTGAAGTAGCGGAGGCATTTAATGAGTTTTTTGCCAACATACCTGTAACTACGACTCGCTCCTTAGATTCATCCCCGTCTAAAGCAGAATACCTTTTGCATAGTAGTGTGCCTAAATGTAGTGACCTATTCAGTTTCGAACATGTAACGCCTCGTGACGTAGTTAATGTTTTTAACACACTGAAGTCTAAAAACACTGGTGATTTCTGGGGCATTTCCATTAAACTTTTAAGTAATATTATAGAAACTGTAGCCCCCTATCTAGCTGTCACTTTTAATAAATGTGTTGATTCAGGAACTTTTCCTGACCTCATGAAGAGTAGTAAAGTAATACCATTATTTAAATCAGGTAATAAAAATGACATTCGTAATTTCAGGCCTATTTCTATCTTACCTGCATTTAGCAAAATATAGTTGCTAAAACATTTTAATTTAAATAGCCTCCTTCATAATGAGCAATATGGCTTTACAAAAGGTCGTTCGACTACTGATGCGGGTGTTGCTCTCTTGAAACACATATTTAACGCATGGGAGAACTCGCAAAATGCTATTGGAGTTTTTTGTGATCTCTCAAAAGCCTTTGATTGCGTGCACCATGAGACGCTTTTGTGTAAACTTCGTTATTACGGTGTCCATAACGATGCTCTAAACGTAATAAATTCTTATTTGCGAAATAGGGTTCAATGTGTAGAAATTAATGGTAAAAAATCTTCCGGGCTGCCAGTTCAGTTAGGTGTGCCTCAAGGCTCAATACTCGGCCCATTCTTGTTTTTAGTATATATTAATGACTTACCGTTCTATTTAAAGGGTATTTGTGATGTTGTACTGTTTGCAGATGATACTTCTCTTATTTTTAAAGTAGATAGGAATAGACAAGACTTTGACGACGTAAACAGTGCACTCTCAATGGTTACGGATTGGTTTACGGCAAATAACTTTGTTCTCAATGCCAAAAAAACGAAATGTGTAAAGTTCGCCTTACCGAATGTTAGAAATCTAGGTCCCAATATCGTCTTAGATAAAGAGGTGCTTGAAACCGTAGACACGGCAGTATTTCTGGGCATAACAGTAGATGCCAAACTTCAGTGGGGATCACACATATCAACACTAGCAGGGAGGCTCAGTTCAGCCGCCTACGCCGTCAGAAAAGTAAGACAATACACTGACGTCGATACAGCTCGATTAGTATACTTTAGTTATTTTCACAGCGTTATGTCCTACGGTATTCTGCTGTGGGGCAAAGCCGCTGATATTCAAAATATTTTTGTCCTTCAAAAACGTGCTGTTCGTGCAATTTACCAGTTTTTTTTTTTTTTTTTTTTTGGGTTGGAAATCATCAAATGACTTCTCCTGCTGAGTAGAGCAGGAGGGCGTGTCAGACTTTTACTGACTAAAACCCACCCGTGTTCCCTCAGTAGCCCGTATGCCAGGGGCCGTGGTATCTCTTTCGAACAAACCCGCACCCCTGGCAGGCATCGGCCCTTGCGGACCCCACCGGTGGTTGCTGACATCTTTGACGGCGCGCGTGTGGAACACAACGCGCCGTCCCGTCTACCACTTTTCGGCCGCAGGGGATAGGGAGAGCGGCTGACGCTATACCGACACTCCTCTTCCCCTGCGGCCCCACCGCGTCCGCCATCAAACGGTGGCGGCCCCGTCCAGGCCACGGAAGGGAAGAGCGCTGCTCAGAAGCACCGGCACTCCTCCTCTACCGCAGCCCGTAACCCTCAGCCGCGATGCCTCCCATTCGACATCGCGGCCCACCTCAGTTGCGGTGCACCTCACCGCAACCTACTTTTTGGCCGCTACGTCGTCGGCTTTGAGGCAAAAGCCCTGACGAGCGGCCCCACCTTTGGGTTCCTCTTGGCTTCACCGTGGGTGGGAGACCACGGTTACTGAGCCCCCCCGCAACGACAATGCGGGAACCCACTCGGGGGGGGGCAATTTACCAGTTAGGTGGCAGATTTTCCTTGAGGGACTTTTTTAAAGATATTGGTATTCTCACAGTGGCATCACAATTCATATTAGCTAACATCTTATTTATTAGGCAACATATACACTTGTACACTAAAAACAGTGATATTCATACCGTTAACACTAGAAACAAGGACAAACTACGTGCTCCCTTTCACCGGCTTCATAAGGTTCATAACTCATTTGTTGGGCTTGGTATAACTTTTTATAACAAGCTTCCCACTTCTTTGCTAGATTTGCCTTTTGATGCGTTTAAAGTTCAAGTAAAATCCATCCTTTGTTTAAAGGCTTACTATTCCATTAACGACTATTTAAATGACAAGAATAGTTGGTCGCTGTGATTAACACAAGACAATGTTTATGTTCTTTCTCCAGAATTAGCGTAGGGTAGACTGGGTACGGTTGTGTCAGTGTACGGTTGTGACAATCGCAATATTAGCGAAACTATAAGGAATACCGGGGAAGCGTAAAGGGGAAAGAGGAGCGCCATGTGGGTCTGAACGTGTTTCACAGTATTGCGTTAGCAAACGCGCGACGTTGACGTTAGCAGCGGCCCTCATTACTTTTTAACGGTCAAAAGTAAGTATTTTTATTCGATTTCTTTTTATGATTGTTGATATATGTGTACAGATACAGTAATGAATGTTCTTTTTCATTATTAGTTAAACATTAGTGGTTAAATAGCAGTGCTTACTTTGCACGTAATTTTTTTTATATTGCCATAGTGATTGTTTTTTTGCGAAGGAGTGCTTTGGGTACGGTTGTGACGTTTTTTTTGGGTACGGTTGTGACAATTTTTTATTTTTATTTTTTGCTTTTAGATGCCAAGAAAACGCATAAAGACAGACGGAAAGAGGTCAATGTGAAATAGGAAAATATGAAGAAGCTCATACAGAAGTCAAACGAGGAACATCATTACGGCAAGTGAGAGCTCTTACTTCAGCTGAACGAGGCACATTGATCACAGTTATATTTGCAGTAAATGCCAATGCCAATGCTATTGAATTATAAATTTAAATAAAAATAAAGGAGGAATACTTCCTTTATTTTTATTTCCTTAGGTTCGTTATCACGATCAAATGATCAAATTGTTAAATGGGCCTGTAGGATCGATAGAAACTGCAAATCCTTATTACTTATAAACATTAAATGTTCTTGTGTTACATCAACGTTAATTATTTCGAGAAGAATGGATATTTTGTACAATAAAAGTGATTAATTACCGTTTTAGTGTATTTTGGAACCTGTCACTACCGACCCCAAGTACTGTCACAACCGCCCCTGGGGTGTGGTCAGTTGTGACATTTTCTCTTTTTTTTCTAACTTGCTCCTGTGAGTTAACCATAGTACTTAGAAATACAATTTTAGTATTTATAGGTAGGCAAATGTACATTTCACAAAAAAAACGTTTTTTTGTACAGCTAACTGCCACACTAACAAAATTATTGGTCGTCAAATGAAAATTGTCACATCCGTACCCAGTCTACCCTACCTAGTGACAGGTTATATGGGTTCATATATTTATTTAGTTAAATACTTTTTTTTTTTAATTATTGACCAAGTGTTTTTTTTATTATCTATCTAATAAGTCATTAGTTATTGACATATAGAGCCCTTTATACCAGGAAACTTTTATTTTTGGTAATATGCGTTATTGTTTATTACTTTGCCTATGTATGTATAGAATCAAGTCCATCCGACTAAACAGACAGCTGTGCTGCTGGGGAGTTTGTTGCGCCACTTCTTCTTCCCAGCTAAAGCACTAGGAAGTGTCGAAGGGTGGGCGTTTTTGGGGGACTGTCTTATGTATTTTGACGTTCGAAAAGTGCTGATTCTCAGCCTAATTTGAATAAATGACTTTTGATTTTGATTTTTTTTTTTGCACGTATTAACTAGCTCGAATCGGGTGAATCGTCACTGTTAAATAATGGAAAAATTGGCTTCAATCTCTTGATTATGAAGCCACAACGAGATTATTGGAAGCCGTTTCATAATAAAGTTCTTTACATTTAATCATCACATTAAAAGGCTAGTTTTGATTATCATATACACCCAACACACCCACAACCACACACCCTACACACCTACACTCACACTCTCTACACACCCACACCCACACACTCAACCTTGCTGTATAATTAATAATTTGTTGTGTTTATTCTTCTTTGTTCTGTTAAATTGTTTTTTGTCTTCCATCCCAACATTATAATATGTACTATTAGTAGATGTTTCTGTGGCTTGTCCGGATAGTTTGGAGGCCTGGAGACCTGTAACACAGGTATTCCTAGTACAGGCTCCAGTCTCCACAACATCAATGTATTTTTGTAAACACTATTATGTATTGTACTAAATTTTTTCCTTATGTGGTGAAGAAAATAAAAGTTTTTATTATTATTATTATATAGAATAGAATAATTTATTTGTAAATGAATCGATAATTCCACAAATTCGTATTAGGAGACTGGGTCGTTATGAATAAAATGTTAAAGAAACGATGAAAAATAAGGAAAAAGTACACCACTTTATTACATAAAATACAAAACGTGCCAGTTGCCTAATATGAATTTCTGGAATTATCGATTTACCTTCAAATAAAATACGAGTAACTTCCTGCGAGTTGCTTATAGAAAATATTATATACAAGTGACAATTCTAGAATTCAGAAGCCCGATTTATACATCAAAAGAAAAAAAACTACTATAACAAATACCTACGTAAACAGAAAACATATCTTCTATCCTTTGACAAAATTGACGGCGGGCGGAACTCATCAAACTTGAGATTCCTTGTACAGTACACTCGCATACAACTCGAAAGGACTTGGACTTGTCAGAAAGACGAAACTTTGGAAGAAAAGACCATTTTAAAACTTCTGCTCGTGTAGGTACTGGATTTTTGTGTAAAGAGAGAATTCTATTACAAATTGAAGCTTAGAGTTGGGTTGGGATTGTTGTGAGTATGATAAAACAGATGTTTGTGATGATGGAGCGGCAATAAAGTACCGGTGAACCGGGGTTACGTTGATTCGCGGGATGAGTTTGATCAAAGTTTTGATCAAACTCATTTCATATACCTAAAATCGCTAATTGCATAAAATGAAACGCAACATGGTAGTTATCTCCCCCGATTGGGTTCCCGCATTGTCGTTGCGGGGGGGCTCAGTAACCGTGGTCCCACACACGGTGAAGCCAAGAGGAACCCATAGGTGGGGCCGCTCGTCAGGGCTTTTGCCTCAAAGCCGACGACGTAGCGGCCAAAAAGTAGGTTGCGGTGAGGTGCACAGCAACTGAGGTGGGCCGCGATGTCGAATGGGAGGCATCGCGGCTGAGGGTTACGGGCTGCGGCGGAGGAGGAGTGCCGGTACTTTTGAGTAGCGCTCTTCCCTTCCGTGGCCTGGACGGAGCCGCCACCGTTTGATGGCGGACGCAGTGGGGCCGCAGGAGAAGAGGAGTGCCGGTATAGCGTTGGCCGCTCTCCCTATCCCCTGCGGCCGAAAAGTGGTAGGCGGCGGGGCCACTGTGTTGACCCGTCGCAGGGTGACCGAGGGGTCCGCAAGGGCCGATGCCTGCCAGGGGTGCGGGTTTTTCGAAAGAGATACCGCCGCCCCTAGCACACGGGCAACTGAGGGAAGACGGGTGGGTTTTAGTCAGTAAAAGTCTGACACGCCCTCCTGCTCTACCCAGCAGGAGAAGTCATTTGATGATTTACCAGCCAAAAAAAAACATGGTAGTTATTTTTTCTAGTTAAGCAACACTGAAGAACTGTTAAATCGTTTGCTGAGGAATTCACGAACAATTTTAATTCAAAAGTTAATTATTTTTCGTGTTGGCAGATTTTGATTTTTGATATAGTATTGTATCAAAGTAACCCTACATCGTACGTATAACTTTGATCAGTTCGTTTTATTTTTTTCTCATTATAAAATAATATTTATTCATGTATTATTACAGGAATCGAGAGTTTTAAAAAAACCGATTGTTGGATTTTTTTTTCTTTTTTATAACCACAAATTTAAGAGATATGAACCTTCAAAGTTCAATATTGATCAAAGTAACCCCTGTTCACGGTACATTTAAACTATTGCCATCTTCCAATGGAGGTAGGCAGGAACTACTGAAAGTCACCTGCTTGTATCCTTATATACTCTTTAGCTTCGTTTACTTTCATACATCGAGTCATACATGCACGCCGGTAACGAGTAGTACTGAGCTTTCCGTAGAACGTCACCAATAAGTATACCGGGTGATTTTTTAGTCACCGTCGACATTTTTCAGGGTGATATTACGCGTGATATTGAAGAACTTTTTTTAAGGAACATGGGACGAAATATGAAAAAAAAATATCGGAGGTACGATTTTCTTTCCGACGATGACTAAAATCTCGCTCAGTATAATATGTCCTTCATAGTCCCGACCTTTTACTGTATTTATTTAAAAATCCAACTCTCATTATAGAAACTGAGATTCTCGTTTTTTATGGTGTAATAATATAATATTTTTATTCAAAAATTACAAGGCTTAAAAAAAATGAACAGTTTTGCTTAAACGTAAATTATATTCCTAAGATTTACGTGCCTGAACTAGGTAATCCTGTTTTTCAGGCAAGAAGAGCTAAAATAGTCTTTAAAAGTTAATAAATTATCAAAATTTGACAATAGACACATAATTATTTAAATATTGAGTAGCTTAACTCTTAGTTTCAAAATTTGATAAATACTTAACGTTGGTGAATAATATTTATTTTAACACAGTTAGTAAATTCTCTTTTTCTTCGTAAGACATACTTTGGAGAACATCATTGAGAGTTCTCTTACAATTTGTGTAGTTCAGGGAATAAATGTTTGCTTTTGAGTTCAATCTAATATAGAGGAGAGGAGCGAGGTACAGGTAAAATTTGGATACAAAAGCATGTTTAGTTATAATTTGTGGGCAGACTATATCTTTACGTCTTTTATTAGAACGTCTTTTATTTTCTGTACTGTAAGGTAAAGCTGCGTGTTGTTTTAATACAATGCCCATTATAAATAACTGTCGAACTGTTAATACTTCACAAGATTTTTATAGTAGGTTAGTAGGAAAGAGAAAAGGGCGGGAACTAGACTTTGAGAATCGCCCTCTGAGCTCTCTCGATGGTTAGTAACACTTTTTTACCAGCACCACCCCAAGTGTTAATACAGTAAGTTAATATCGATGACATAGAGTAAACTTGTCTAACTATTTTTGGATCAGCAATATAGCGTAACTTCTGAAAAACAAATATCAGTTTGCGAATTCTAATATTTAAAGCTCCCATATGTGGGTTGCAGCTGAAAATCAGCGTCAGGTGGTGCATTCTGTGTTGCCATCTGACATTATACTGAGCTGAGGCCCTTTTGGCATTAATAACATTGTTGTGTTTTATTTATAGTTCTAAGGTTTTATAAGCTGTAATGCCAATAAACGCATCTTTCTTTCTTTCTTTCTTATGTTGTTTGGAAGAAAGTGTTTCATCCATTATTGTACCAAGGTATTTAGTTGTATTTGCCATTTTAATTTTGGGATACTCACATTGGTTATCTGTAGGTGTAAGAAGGTAATAAAACATTATGGCCTAGTACCTACTACCAATCCTACTTACAGAAAGTCTATTCGGCAACAGATAACTAGAACAATAATTCACAGCAGATTTACACACATACATAGCTGGCTCAGAAATTCTTTTTTCTAGGCAAGTTTTTTTTTCTGATTTGCTACCTTGATCTCGATTTATTCCGACCACTTATGTACGTACCCACGGCAAACAAACATTATCTTGACAAAAATTCGTACCTCTTAATCGATCTTTTTAGCGTCATAAGAATAAACCTTGCATTTACGTATATTATCAGCCGAAAGACGTCCACTGCTGGACATAAACCTCCCCCAAAAGGGGGGAATTTGCAATAATCCCTACGCTTGCATGGCAGGCGGGTTTTTTTTTTTTTTTTTTGGGTGGGAAATCATCAAATGACTTCTCCTGCTGAGTAGAGCAGGAGGGCGTGTCAGACTTTTACTGACTAAAACCCACCCGTGTTCCCTCAGTAGCCCGTATGCCAGGGGCCGTGGTATCTCTTTCGAACAAACCCGCACCCCTGGCAGGCATCGGCCCTTGCGGACCCCACCAGTGGTTGCTGACATCTTTGACGGCGCGCGTGAGGAACACAACGCGCCGTCCCGTCTACCACTTTTCGGCCGCAGGGGATAGGGAGAGCGGCTGACGCTATACCGACACTCCTCTTCCCCTGCGGCCCCACCGCGTCCGCCATCAAACGGTGGCGGCCCCGTCCAGGCCACGGAAGGGAAGAGCGCTGCTCAGAAGCACCGGCACTCCTCCTCTACCGCAGCCTGTAACCCTCAGCCGCGATGCCTCCCATTCGACATCGCGGCCCACCTCAGTTGCGGTGCACCTCACCGCAACCTACTTTTTGGCCGCTACGTCAATGGCTTGAAGGCAAAAGCCCTGACGAGCGGCCCCACCGTTGGGTTCCTCTTGGCTTCACCGTGGATGGGAGACCACGGTTACTAAGCCCCCCCGCAACGACAATGCGGGAACCCACTCGGGGGGGATGGCAGGCGGGTTGGCGATCGCAGTATTGTGGTCAAATGCATAGAGAACGCTGCCGCCCATTCTCTAGTAAGTCCCTTAGTCGCCTTCTACGACAACCACGGAAAGAAATGGGGTTATGCTATTCTTTTACGTCCTGCATACACGGAACCTTGTACCATACAGTTATAAAACATTTAGAAGCGTTTTTGTGGAGGTCAACTATGCAGTCGCTCCACGTAAAATACTGGTATTCAGCTACATCCAGTTATACTGATGTCGTAGGTACAGAACAAAAAAAAACAGTGTCATAAATTTATAAATCCACAGAAACCCAATTTGTCACAGCTATGTCCCAAAAATCAATGACATATATAGCAAAAGAATCGTAAGTAACAAAAGGAACGAGATCCCTCAAAATACTTCGGCACTTAATCAATCAAACGCTCGGCAATCGGATAACTTGACAAATCCTATCTACTGTCGTTGTCAAGAGTTCGTCTTGATACGAAATAGAGAAAATGAAGAAGGTTCGTTCCTTAATAACTGTCAATAAGGAAGAGACGTGTTTCTTAAATAACTGAGTTCAGGTGAAAATAATGAAACATGGCCTCCATTTTTTTTTTTGCTTCATTTCGTACCTAAGTAATGGAACTGATTTATTTTATGTCAAATACTAAGGCAGGGGCTTGTGTCGATTCAAGGTTAAGCTACGCTTGCCGAGGTCCACCCATGGATGGGTCACCATCTTTACTTATAGAGGACCGTTCCATACTTCGGAAAACTTGCTAAACCGTTTATCCTGGCTGTTATTTGTAGATCTTTGACAGTCGTTACGGGTCGACATAAGCCCGAAAGTCTGACAACAGGTCTTACCAAGGCGCATTGTATTGCCCAGATAATAAGATATAGAGGTCAGATACGCAGTCGCTCTATATAAAATACCGTATTTAGCTGAATCCGGTTAGACTGGAAGCCAACCCCGTCGTAGTTGGGAAAAAGCAGGCAGATGATAAGTTGGTAATGTCAGATATTGTGATTTCACATTACACTAGATATTACAATGACACGTGTACACACAGCTACACATCAAGCTATACATTTCCAGTATAAGCTGATCTCGCATTTTGGAGGATTTCCGTACAGTGCGAGATCAGCGTTTACTGGAAGTCTTTAGGTACAAGAAGGAAGAAGTATTTAGGTCGAAAATCATCCCACGGAAACGTACTTTCGCGTTAAATAGTATCCTACGTATTACTCGAAGTTACAAACTATTTGTGTGCCAAATTTCATCCAAATTCGTTCATCAGTTTTTGCGTGATTGTGTAACAAACATTCACACATCTAAATATCCAAACTTTCACATTTATAATATTAAGTAGGATAATAGGATACAATATTTTTCTTCATCGAAATCGCCGCCAACTCCCGTTGAGCAGTATTTTCCGAACGAGTTTGGTATTTCAGCGCAACCGAACCAAACTTTGTGCTAAAATACCGAATGCTAATCGATCCAACATTATGCAAACATATGTTCAATATCACACATACGAGTAGTTACGGTTTGCATGCATTACAATGCCAGTGTTGTGGTCACAGTCCCTGCATAAGAGCGATTTAGATACTAGCATTGTTCATGGCAAATTAATAATACTGCTACTATTAGGCTGCATCATCCCACGGCTGGGCAAAAGCCTCTACCAATAACTTCCAGCTCTTTCGATCCAGGGCTAAAGTGGACCGTTTTTTTTCTCCAGCTCGGCCTGCCATTTTCTACTAAATTAGTTATGTGTAAAATATTTTGAAAGCTTCATCATTTCATCACCATTTCAGCCAAAAGACGTCCACTGCTGGACATAGGCCTCCCCCAGGCTCCTCCACTTCGACCGGTCTTGCGCTTCCCTCATCCAGCGGATTCCCACGGCCTTCACAAGGTCATCGGTCCACCTTGTGGAAGGCCTTCCCACTCTACGTCTTTCGGTACGCGGTCGCCATTCCAGACCCTTTCGGCCCCATCGGCCCTCTGTTAAGTTTGGCAATTCTACGGGCTATGACGGTTGCCTTGGTTCTCCTACGGATCTCTTCATTCCTGATTCGATCGCGTAGGGAAACTCCCAGCATAGCCCTCTCCATTGCCCTTTGGGTGTTTTAAGCCTTCTGATAAGGCCCATTGTGATCGACCACGTTTCTGTACCATAGGTCATCACTGGCAACACACACTGGTCAAAGACTTTCGTCTTGAGACACTGTGGTATTTGGGACGAGAAGATATTGCGAAGCCTCCCGAACGCTGCCCATCCGAGTCGGATTCGACGATTGACCTCTTTCTCGAAGTTGGACTTACCTAACCGGACAGTTTGTCTTAGGTAAACGTACTCGTCCACAACTTCGAGTGTAGCACCTCCGATCGTCATGACAATGGGTGTTACATGGGCATTCGACATGACCTTTGTCTTTTCCATGTTCATTTTAAGACCCACTCTTTCGGTAAGCTCTACTGAGGTCATCGAGCATTGCACTGAGGTCCTCGATGGTCTCAGCCATGACAACTACATCATCGGCAAACCGAAGGTGAGTGATGTACTCGCCATTGATGTTGATGCCAGCCCCTTACCAGTCCAGAACCTTGAATTGTAGACATCCTCCAGTGCAGCGGTGAACAGTTTCGGAGAGATAACATCTCCCTGTCTCACACCTCGCTTCAGAAGGATAGGTTTTGAAGTCCGATCCTGGAGTCGGGTTTTTTAAAGCTTACAACACTTCAAAAACGTACAGCTACGATTTTTAGCTGCGTAATTGCGGAAAACGTACGAAAATTTGAATTTCGCGTTCTACCTTAGCGTATCCTCCTTAAAATCAAATTCGTTAATTTGCTTAAAAAATCAATGAGCTAAAGTCAATTTGTTCATGAATGATCAGTATGGTATTTAGTTCGATAAACTTGACTGGGGAAGCGAAACTTGCAGTCCTTTAACATCTAATTTTGTATTATTTGCGTTACTGTCAAAATCAGAGTGATCATTATTTTCGTTGAAATAAGGTTGTTATTTGACAGCTGTCACTGACAAGACTATCACAATCACAGTGCTCTTTATTCTAGTTACAATAACATTGACGTTGGGTTGCTACTGTCAGACGAATAATATCTGTGATGAAAGGACTTCTTAGATGTGTCTAAGTTTATTCGAAAACTAATAATTTATCGCGCGTTCCATAGGTAATCATATCGAATGAAACTTCTCCGGTTGAAACTTCTGACAATTCTTACCCAGTGATGACCGCAGAGAATTGCAATTTTACGAGCAAACCACGAATCAATCCAAATGTAATTTGGTTTGGGGATAACAGGATTATTCTGGATAGAACATAATCAGCGGTACATCAATCTCGAAAGAGGTCCAGTTTTTTTTGGTTTAAAACTCTTTTTACGTCTTGTTACTTAATATTAACTTCATCATTCATCATTTCCCCCCCGAGTGGGTTCCCGCATTGTCGTTGCGGGGGGGCTCAGTAACCGTGGATGCCGGCCACGGTGAAGCCAAGAGGAACCCAAAGGTGGGGCCGCTCGTCAGGGCTTTTGCCTCAAAGCCGACGACGTAGCGGCCAAAAAGTAGGTTGCGGTGAGGTGCACCGCAACTGAAGTGGGCCGCGATGTCGAATGGGAGGCATCGCGGCTGAGGGTTACGGGCTGCGGTAGAGGAGGAGTGCCGGTGCTTCTGAGCAGCGCTCTTCCCTTCCGTGGCCTGGACGGGGCCGCCACCGTTTGATGGCGGACGCGGTGGGGCCGCAGGAGAAGAGGAGTGTCGGTATAGCGTTAGCCGCTCTCCCTATCCTCTGCGGCCGAAAAGTGGTAGACGGGACGGCGCGTTGTGTTCCACACGCGCGCCGTCAAAGATGTCAGCAACCACCGATGGGGTCCGCAAGGGCCGATGCCTGCCAGGGGTGCGGGTTTGTTCGAAAGAGACACCACAGCCCCTGGCATACGGGCTACTGAGGGAACACGGGTGGGTTTTAGTCAGTAAAAGTCTGACACGCCCTCCTGCTCTACTCAGCAGGAGAAGTCATTTGATGATTTCCCACCCAAAAAAAAAAAAAAAAAAAAAAAAAATCATTCATCATTTCAGCCGAAAGACGTCCACTGCTGGACATATGCCTCCCCTAACGGCGTGTTGGCGGTGCCGGACGTAAAAGAATAGCACCATCCAATTTCTTCCCGTGGCGTGGATTTACTAGAGAATGGGCAGCAGCGTTCTGTATGCATTTTACCACCATACTGCGATCGCCAATCAGCCTGCAAGCGTGGCGATAATGGCAAAACCCTCCTCTCGAAGAGGCATGTGTCCAGCAGTGAACGTGTTTCGGCTGAAATGATGATGATGGTACATTTTATAAATTAAATTCGCATTTCGTGTCTGTCTATGTAACCGCGTTGTTCTTCTAAACTACACAATGGATTTTGCTGCGGTTTTCAGTATCACTTATAGAATTTATCCCAGTATTTATATGTGTATTTATTTTTATTAAACATATAAGTAATGAAGAAATCTAGGTTCTGCAGTGGCGACGGCGTACCGGAAAACCGAACGTTGGAAGGCCTCCCATCACGCATGGGTCCGATGACCTGGTGAAAGCCGAAGGAATCCGCATGATGCGGGAGGCACAAAACCGGCTGAAGTGAAGCTGCTTGGGGGATGCCTATGTCCAGCAGTGGACATCCTTCGGCTGAAATTAATAAAGAATTAAAGATATCTCGTTGTCAACTCGTAAAAACCGAAACAAAGTAGGGGTTCCGAGTTTGTAATAGCTAAGAGTTAATATTTAATTGACTTCTGTTCTGTTTTTAACTACCCATCACCAAATGTGTCAAGTTTAGAAGTGTTGAAAACTTTCATATTTCTATATTATACTTTTGTAATAATATGCTAACACCGGCCTTTAAGAACGTTAACCCTCACCTGGTCAATTTTTACTTTTTAATAGAATCTAAGAGTGTTCACAATTCTCTATCTTTCTGTCTAACAAACATTTTTACATTTCAATTAGTTCCCAAGAAATGAGAGTTTATGGCCATTAACTGGAAAGTATTATTTAGGATAAACAGAAAGATATATCATTTGATGTGTCGTAAAATCAGTAACTGAAGAAGATTATTTAAGATAAGCAGAAGGAAATATCAATAGATGTGTCCTACAATCAATAACGTAAGTATGAAATAACGGTTTGGGCTTAACGCCTGTCTAGTTAACGGGCGGCAGACATACATACCTAACATCTAGCCTTTTTCCCGAAAGGGTTGAGCAGACGTATACCTATAGTACACTCACATTTTACCAGTTATGCGTAAGTCCCAGGTACCAGGGGCGAGCCTATTGCCATCAATGGGGCACAAATTTACTCCGGGCTGCTTCTAAGAAATTCCAGATAGAAAAACCCAATAACGCTTGCAACCACTAGACCAACGAGGCACTTAAGACAAAACTTTCCTATTTCAATATTCACACCTACATTTGTAATATGCTAACACGTGTATCCAACATCCTTGACACTATTCTTACACACAAATTGTCCTCAATCATAGTGTAATTTCGTCCCACTGTTTGTACCTACGCACAGTGTGCCATATTTCCTCGTCCTTGGTAACTGATTGGCAACGCGAAATGGGGCGGAAACTGATTTTGGAGTTAGTTAAAGATATCACCTTGGGGATAGTGTTGCTTTCCTCTGCTTGTAGACTAAGAGCTCGGCTTTGTTCGTGGATTGATTCGAAGGTATTTGATTTAGCTCGATTTCCTCTCGACTGTTCGTGAATTATTTTGGAGGTATTTGATTTATCTACGTCTAAGGGAGGGAGCACTGTAGTGTAGCGGCACTACAAATAAAAATGCTTCGCAACAAAATCGAAAAACGCAAAAAGAGAAGTGGCGCTATCTACAATGACACAGGCAAACTATTCTTAGAAATTCTACATCGCGCAATCAGAGTTTACCACGACACTCGAATAGATAAAATATCCCGACATCAACGGTCGGGCAGTTGCCCACCAGACACAATACCCGTCTGGTCGGAGGATCCTCCTTTACCATCTTAAGTATGAGTGAACTTTACACCCTGTTCCTCATACCTCTATAGTGGTAACGGCCGCGATTCACTAGTTTTTGATTCAAACCCAGACTGGTGCTTTACTTCGTCTAAAGTATTTCAACACCACTGCTCTCAAACCGGTGAAGGAAAACATAGGGAGGAAACCGGCATGTCCTAAAACCAATAATTCGTAATCACGTGACATCACGGCCCACTCCCTCTCGCAAAGAGGCCTCTTTCCCAGCAGTGGGAACAATATAGGTTGATTATAGTTAGGAAGAGATTAGAAAGAATGATAATTGACAAACGAATTGTAATTTCGTAATATTTAAGTATACTTAATTGGTGATCTGAATGATTGAGAAAGTATGAAAAACAAATAAAACAGAATTGTAATAACAATATAAAAAAGAAACGAAAAAAAAAATATTATTCTGAACAAACAATACGCGTATTATAAAAAAAAGATACACAAAATGCACACACACAAACAATAGAGGGATATTATTGAAAGAATTTAATGAAATAGACAGAGATAGCAAGTTTTTTTTAAATAATTAAATATCGAAAATATTCATTGCCTTGATTTAAACAAGATCAAACCTGGAAAGATATCTTTTTTCATCAGGATTGCTATTTTCATAAAATAACATTGCATTTGTATCAGCCACATAATCCATAGCCACATAATCGGCTCAACCATAAATTCATTAAAAATATTACCAATAAAAAAAAGAACACGAGCGCAACTAACAATCACGCCATTCTCTTTAAAGCTCGTGATGACGTCACAAACACAATCACGGTCTCTCCGACTAAAGCCTCAAAGGTATTGATTGGCTAGCACGAAGCCCGCCGAACTATATAGCCCGAGAGTAAACAGAGATATTGTCTCCAACTAGATGCTCCTTCGTTGATAACATTTATGATCCAAGCTGATATCATGTTTGGATAGTTTATGCCTTCGTGTGCCTGTTTGTGCAGCGTGGAGAGTGTGTTGGACGTATTCGCAGCTTAGACACGACGTTCATTTTTTTTTCATGTATGCCTCGCCAACGATTCTCATGTATTTACGCAGGGTAAACGCTACATCGGCATCGTAGCGTACGCTCAGTGCAAAACACTCTTTATCATCATCATCATCATCATCATCATCATCATCATCATCATCATCATCATTTCAGCCGAAACACGTCCACTGCTGGACGTGAATACTCTCACTATTTTTATAACGCTTTTATTAGCTCGGGTTGTATGTATGTATGTATCTATGTATGTAACGGAATCTTTGAGTCTAATTTTCACTGGTTTCTAGACGTCTGATCAACTTGAAACTTTGCACACGTCTTAAGGGCCGATGATAATGCAATAACCCGATATAAAAAAAAAATTCAAAAAAAAATTTATTAAAAAAAAAAAAAAAAAAAATTCCTATAAAAATTTGATCGAACTAAAAAATGGAAAATAAATAATAGTTTAAAAAAACTAAAAAAACCCGCTTTTATTGCTGACCGAACTAAAAAGTAGAAAATATTTTTTTATTACAAAGAGTTTATGTTACAGTAGTACTCGTAGGAAGTCAATAATTCAATTCAGAGTAAAAAGCGTGGGGTGCTTGATATTTTAATTATTACAACTATTCTATTGGCAACCATCTATGAGAGGATAGTCATGAAAATATAGGAAAATGCACCCCACGCTTTTTACTCTGAATTGAATTATTGACTTCCTACTACTGTAACATAAACTCTTTGTAATTAAAAAATATTTTCTACTTTTTAGTTCGGTCAGCAATAAAAGCGTGTTTTTTTTTAGTTTTTGAAACTATTATTTATTTTTTTATTTACTGGCTGATGCCCGCGGCTTCGCTCGCGGGAATGTCGTAAATAAGCCCACGGATTGTCTCTAGCTAGATGCTACTTCACTGATAACATTTATTTATTTATTTATTTAAACTTCTCGCACACAAAAAGGTACAAAGGCGGACATGGCATTTATCCATGCTGATATCATGTTGGGATAGTTTATGCCTTCGCGTGCCTGTTGTGCAGCGTGGAGAGTGTGTAGGACGCATTCGCAGCTTAGACGCGAAGTTTCTTTCACCTGTTTTCGATACCTCTACGTCTATGCCACGCCAACGTTGCTTATGTATTTAAGCAGCGTAAACACGGTTTCTGCGTGGCGTTAACGCGAGTTTACAGCGTACACTCATTACCGAAAACTTACTATTAGTCATTATTTATTTACTAGGTACTGCCCACGAATTAGCTATCTGCCAGTGAAAATCCCGTCAAATTTGTCCAGCCGTTTAAGACATTAGCCTAAACAGTCAGGCTGCGATTAAAATTAAAAAAATGTTGTTATCAGTACCGTATAAACTTTCATATGCATTTAGTAAGAAGCCGTTGTTCTGACATGAGTACCGTATAAACTTATATAACCTAGAGATAAGATGTCTAGATTTCAAAAGATTTAACTTACGTACTAAAACTATGCCCCCACAATTAGTAAGTTACCAATTCTAAAACGACATCTGCACACTGAAGAAATTAACCTACTACCTTTCCAGTGATTTTATAAGCATTGTGTGTTGTGTTTCAAGGAATGGAAGTGTTAACCTGACCTATATTACACAACGGTGATTCTAGAATGATCTCGTACCTCCAATTTTCCTATTATTTCACTAACTACTCTTCCTGTTTGTTTCAGATGAGATGGCGAGAGACTGGCGGCATGGGCATACAGCTTGCGGCTGCCATATTCTGCATGCTGCCCCTCTTCACATCATCTACAGGAGACATACGTGAGTCTTCTTCTGCCTACCCATTAATTTTGCAGTAAGGGCCTAAGCACACCTCCGCCGCGAAAATGCCTCTGATAAACATTAATACGAGTACATTATGTAGCTATACTAGTGGCGGAACATCACGAGTCAGTTGAATTGTGACAATCGTATCAAAATTGTCGTCACTTCGACCTCTTAGATTAGTTTTACCGTAAAATCCGGCAGATAATTAAGTTTCGCTTTATAAACTTACCAACTGCCACAAATTAGTGTGAAACAAACGCGGCACCGCAACAAAACGGCGAAAAGAGCGCGGAGGTTTAACTGGTTTCCGAGCAATTCGACGATCGCGCGAGAAAAATAATCATATTTCGAATCTGTACGTTAAATCAAGCAGTTCCGCTCCCGTTTCGCTTGCCGGACAAATTATGGCGGAACTACTGCGGTTTCGCTGATATAGTGTCGCGATGGAGAGGTGATACCTACCTAAGAAATCAGAAGCTACCCACAAAGCACGGACACACCTCCATTCATTAAAATAAATAAATAAATTCCATACAAACCAAGCGGGTCATCATTAACTCACACCGCGACACAAAAAACCTGATGAGATTTTCCAACTACGTTGGGGTCGGCTTCCAGTCTAACCGAATGCAGTTGAGTACCAGTATTTTACATGGAGCGAATGCCTATCTGACCTCCACAACCCAGTTTCTGGGTAGTACGAGCAAATACGATACCCCTTGGTAGACTGGTTGACAGACTTTCAGGCTTCTTACGATCCGTAACAACTGTCAAAGATCAAATCAAATCAAAATCTTATGAGGAATGAAAATACAGAATAGAAAATCGTCTACAAATATACAGTCTGTTAGGCCTACAACGTTCTCTCATTCACAAAATGTAAAATAATGTACATAAATAAAATGAGCCTATATAAGCAAAGTGACATGATTTCCATGACAATCACAAAAAAATAGTCGATATTAAAATTGATGTATAATGTCAAATAATGGCGAATCAACAAGTCGAGATGTCAGCATTGTAAAAACAAAAAGAATAAAAAAGAACATTGTAATTTGGGAGCTGTTAATAATAGACTTTCACATATTTATGCTGTTTATGAGGTACCAGGGAAGCCACATGTGCAGAAGGAATTATTGCCAAACTTCCCTGTCTTCAACGTAGTCTTTTAGCTTATAATATGCTTTTTTGATAAGGACACGTTTGATGTGAGTTTTAAACTGTCCATCGCTAAGTTCTGTAACCGACATTGGCAACTTGTTACAGAAGTCCGTGAATGACAGCCAGTAAACCAATGATAACATTAATTATAAAACGTGACGTATTTGCTCATAATTCTGTCAGCATAAAGCTCGTCTGCGTTCACGAGATAAGTAGATACTTGCTAATAATAATCGGCGTCGAGCCCTGGCTTATTATAATAATACCCATTGAATTAATTACAGAATGACTAATAAGTTAATAAATGGTCCCCGATTGTGATGAAACGAAATCTAATTAGCATAATATTAATATTAATGTTGTAATAATGCTGAGAATTGTACACCTGATAAATTGGCGATAGTTCATTCATTGGGGCTGTAAAATTTTTGGTAAAAGTCTTTCATTATTTTTGCTATTAACGTTTTTTAGGTTAAGTACGCAAAGGGTGGCAACGGAACCATACCGCTAAGTCTCCGCTCCTTGTCTATCCGTCTGTCTTTAACCGGACTATATCTTAAGAAGCGTAATAGGTAAACAGTTGAAATGTTCATAGAGTACGTATTTCTATGGCTGCTACAACAGCAAGTAAAATAAAGTTAAATATGTTGTTTTCAATCATGTATGGTGGTATGAAACCCTTCGTGTGCGAGACAACTTGTCCGGAAAATCAATTTTTATCTAACTAATGTGATGGATGTGTACGAATGAAACAAGCATGAGACAGCCAACATTATCACTATTGCTTTTAATTTTAATTACCTAGGCGGCTATCGCTTCCCGCTTTAGAGAAAAATTCACATTGTGGACCCCATCTGGTACAGCAAAGGCCGGTGCATCAAATGCTAGCTCAAAATTATGACCCTCTATTTTTTCCCGTACCAGGACATCACGGCACGTCAAGAGCTCGTGGCTGGCGCGCAGGCGTGCAGCCGGCCGCTGACGCCACGGCCAACAACACAGTCAGCAACATCACTGCCCAGCTAGGAGGCACTGCCTACCTGCACTGTTTAGTGGGGCACTTGAGTGAAAGAGGGGTGAGTAACTAGTTTTATAATACTTTTGCATGCAGTGCATGGTACTGCATCGTTAGCCATCATCATTATCCACAACCCAACTTCATTAATTGCGGGACATAGGCCTCTCTTTTCTTATACCAATCCCCACACACCTTTTTTTTATTACGGGGGGAAATCCTCATGGATGTCCTCCGTCCCGGGGAGGGCGGAGGGGTCTGTCAGACTCTTACTGACTAAAACCACCCCGGTGTTCCAGCTCTCACTTACACCGGGGATCACGAGAATTAGTGAAACTTCCGCAATCCCCGGCTAGTGCCGGCCTCTGCGGGCCACCTCACGTTACGGAAGTGAGGTGTTAAACTCCCCCCCCACATCAAAGAGAGGCGCGCGTGGAACACTACGCGCCGCCATCTCGGGTCCTAAGAAGTAGGGGGCGACGGATTCCCCAGTCCGTCGCCCCTGGGCCCATTTAGGGGGGCTGGAAGAGGGCGTTATCCACCCTCCGCCGACGCCCGGTGCGTCTACTGCGGATCGCCCTAGCGGAAGTAATCTCCCGCTTCCTCTCCGCAGCCTCCGTCTGCGAAATAACTGTGCGACTGTCCCCATATACCTGTGCCAGCCTATCCATATGTTTTTCCTGCGATGACAACAATATCGTCCGCCCCCGTAGACCTCTTCTTCCAGTCTTTATACATCATTATGTCAAAGCCTTACGCTCATCGTTAGTCTAGTGGTCATAAACACTACTGCTGAATGTGATCCTGGGTCCAATTTCCAGTGCAAAGTGTTATTTTGGTTTTCCTTTAACAAATTTCTCGGCAGCAGCTCAGAGTCCAAGTTTATGCCCGGTCGATGTTAATAGGCTAGTCCTCTATTACATAGGACTTAGCATAACTGGCGAAATGTGACGAAATGTAGGTGTAATATAGCTACATCTCTGTCTAACCCTTCGAGGATAATGGACGTGATGTTATGATTGATCGATGCATCGTGATAGTGCGTGAATGTGACCCACTACCTACTAATTCGCCTTTGCGAGTCATGTTTTGACTTGTACCAAGACCCCTGCCCCTCCATGCCTCCGAAAGCACGTTAAGCCGTTGGTCCGCTGTCATTCGTGGATATTACGAGTCTTCAGTAAAACGAAACTCTGACAACCAGTCTTACCAAGCGGTATCGTATTACCCAGTAACTGGGTTGAGAAGGTCAGTTGGGCAGTCGCTCGCCAATAATTGTGTAACTGGCAATTCACCAAAGGTAGGTTTTATTTTGTGGTATTTATTTTAAACTAGCTTCCGCCCGCGGCTTCGCCCGCGTGGAAGTCGTAAATTATCCCGCGGGAACGTACTACCGAGATAAAAGTTATCCTTTGTGTTAATCTAGTTATAATCTATATGTGTGCCAAATTTTATCCAAATCCGTTTTGCCGTTTTTGCGTAATCGAGTAACAAAAATCCAATCATCTTCACAAACTTTCACATTTATAATATTACGGACTACCCTTTTTACCCCTTTAGGGGTAGATTTTCGAAAAACTGTGATACATGTTATTCTTTATATTTGATTTTAGACATAAATACTGAGTTTCCAGTTAATCAGCCAGCGCGTTAAAATTCTTGCATACAAACTTTGACACCCCCCTATACCCCTTTAGGGGGTAGTTTAGAAAAACAATATATAACCAACTTTATAATTTACTTAGATAAGTATTTGTACCAAATTTAAAGCTTATTAACTCAAGGAATTAGATTTTTCATACAAACAAAATCCCCCGTTTTCACCCCCTTAAAGGTCGAATTCCCAAAAACCCCATCTTAGTGTTTCCCTACATTATAAACGGAAGCCGTGTGCAAAATTTCACGTTCCTAGTCCTAGTAGTTTCGGCTGTGCGTTGATTGATCAGTCAGTCAGCTTCTCCTTTAAATATTATATAGATAGATAGAAGATTAAGACAAAGATATAACAAAAACCTAATTACTTATCACAAGAAAGTAATAAGTTCTCAAGCAAATAACTATACAGGTAACCATAAGGTGCGTTTACATGAGCTACTAAGATTGCTCTATATTGGGCAATTCTTGTCAAACATGACGTCACGGCTACATCCAGCAATTTAGGGCAATGGCAACATGTAGCAACCTGTTGCCAGAGATACGGCCACACAGTATGGAGCAACTTAAAAAACTAGGTAATGCGCCTCCCCTGCCGCCTCCACGCCGCGCCGGCTGGTTCCTATCGCTAAAACGAAACGTAGTTATGCGTACAAGCAACATAGAAAGAAAATTGACTAAAAATTTCCAAACCGTTTGTATATTCGGCAACTCATGAAATAGATGGAGCAATATTTCCGAAACACATTGGTTTATTGTGTTTGCTCCAGATTTGCTCCACTTAATTGATCCAGATAGATAGATCCATTTGTGTTGCCGAGCAATAATTGCTCAAAACATTGCCAGCGTAAGAGCACCTTTAGACATTCAAATCAAGCCATTTTGAACGAAGAACAAAACAAATAATAAATCCTCGCAATAAATAAAGCCTTAAAAGACTAAAGAGTTACAAACACTACGTATAGATATATAGATAACTTAAGCTTAAGTGATAAACTTTATGTTCGCAATAGTGATGAATCTGATTAGGAGTTACTAAGTCACTTTGACATTGATGCCTAAAGTCTTAAGTTTGAGCTAATATTCCAATAACTTTGACCTATGAAGAAAGGCATTCATTATATAATTGACTAGCGATCCGCCCTTGCTTTGCACCGTTTTTATGACTTGACAACGAGATTTTTTTATTATAATTACTAGCACTTCACCCGTGACTTCGCCTGCGGGTAATTTATAGCTCATGTTACTTCGGAATAATATATGTGAAATATTTTTTTTAATCAGTTTATTGTAGTCGTTTTTAAGTTTATCCTTACAAACCATTTTACAAGCAATCAAATATCCACCGAATGTGGGATGGAGCAAGGAGGAAGAAGAGAAGCTCCACAAAGCGCCTAGCATACGGACGCATGGTTGGCTCACTGTAGACTTGTAAGAAAAAGGCGCCACACGTGCCCACACCTAATTAATTTTTCTCAAACACTGAAAAGAGGGGCGTTACTATCAAGTTACTGCCCCGGTTCGAAAAAATCGTAGATCCGGAGCAGCCTGCCTGCTACAGCTAGAGATGGGCCGACTATGACTTTGGCCTACTCAATCAAAAATCAAATCAAAATATTTTTATTTCATATAAACCTGCATGGGCACTTATGAAACGTCAGAAGCTAGGTGCACGGTTCCAAAATGTTGTTTCCTATGGAGAAGAGCCGGCAAGAAACTCCACGGTTACTCTTTTAAAAATGATTGGCTTTAACAATGTTTTCAGAGATAAAATGTATGGGAGGACAGTGCAGGCCTGTCAATAAGTACCAGGTACTTAGACGAATACAGAATAGAAAATCGTCTACAAATCTACAGTCTGTAAGGCCTACAACGTTCCCCCATTCACAATATGTAAAATAATCTACATAAATAAAATGAACCTAATTAAACATAGTAATGATTAACATGACAATCACTAAAAAATAAGTTGATATTAAAATTGATATAAAATGTCAAATAATGACGAGAATATGTCAGCATTGTAAAAATAAAAAGAATAAAAAAGAACATTGAGAGCAGTTAATAGACTTTCACATAGTTATGCTGTTAATGAGGTACCAGGGAAGCCACATGTGCAGAAGGAATTAATGCCATACTTCCCTGTCTTCAACGTAGTCTTTTATCTTATAATATGCTTTTTTGATAAGGACACGTTTGATGTGCGTTTTAAACTTTCCATCGCTAAGTTCTGTAACTGACTTTGGCAACTTGTTATAGAAGCGAATACTGTTTATTAGAAATGATTTGCTAGTTTTAGTCAATCTAAATTTTGGAATCACAATTTCATCTTTACTACGTGTATTCAGATTATGGAAATCGCATCGTTTTTTGAAAAGGCCTAAGTTTTTGCGAACATACAAGATATTTTCTAGGATATAAAGAGACGGCAGAGTTAGAATATCAATTTGGCTGAATTTGTTTCTGAGAGACTCGCGAGGCCCCATTTTATAGATTGCGCGGATTGCCCTCTTTTGTAAAATGAAAATTGAATCTACGTCAGCTGCCGATCCCCACAACAGAACGCCATAAGACATAATACTGTGAAAATAAGCAAAGTAAACTAACCTAGCTGTGGCTACATCCGTCAACTGCCTTATCTTTCTTACTGCGTAAGCAGCTGAGCTTAATCTACTTGAAAGAGCTCTAATGTGAGCACCCCATTGCAATTTTGAATCTAAAGTAATTCCCAAAAATACAGTTTCCGAGATAGCATCTAGTTTCTTCCCATCAAGTTTTAAGTTTAGACCTACTTGGGGTACATTTGGTAACGAGAACTTGAGACATTTAGTTTTGTTCGCATTGAGTAAAAGATTATTAGCGGCAAACCATTTCGAAAGAACAGCTAGACTATCATTGACATGTAAGACATCTGTATCTTTTCTGTCTATTCTAAAAATAAGAGAAGTGTCATCAGCGAATAAAATTATATCCGAGAAGTTAGCCATCAGGTAAGGAAGGTCATTAATATAAACTAGAAATAAAAAAGGAAAAATTCTACTAGCTGACCAGTCGGCTTCAAAATGGCCGACTAGTCGGCCAAGCCCTTCTTTGCTTTCGGTTGAATCCCGGTGTCATCGGTAATGTTTGTGACTTCGCTTAAGGCTCGTTGGTGCCAGTGCGCGGCGCCCGGCGATCAGGTGGAATTGTCGGGACATATTTTTGTTTACTTTGCATTTATTCTATCATTGTTTACGTGTGAGCCGGCGTTTCTTCCTATCCTAATTTCCTATCCTTTTCTATAATGCACTGTAAGTAAACTGTAAAACTAATTGTATAAAAAATTATATCAGTAAAGATTTCAATTTCATTTCAATCACCGTCTTTTAAATTTTTAAACATACGAGTAAAAAACAGGCCGACAAGTCTGCGGCTTTAGCCGAGTAGTCGCCGACCAATCGCCGACTACAAATATGGCCGACTAGTCGGCTTTCCCGACTAGTCGGTACATCACCAATTACAGCCGTTTGGGACGATCAAAGATTACGCTATGCTTGCCACGGTCAGTTCGTGTATGGGTGACCATCTAATACCTATCGAGACCTGTTTCGTGCCTCGGAAGGCAAGTTAAGCCATTAGTCCCGGCTGTCATTCGTAGATCTTTGAAAATTGTTAAGGGCTGTCAGAAGGCCCAAAGTCCGACAGCCAGTCTTACCAAAAGGGTATTGTGTTACCCAGTAACTGGGTTCTGGTGGTCAGATAGGCAGTCTATCCATATAAATTACTGGTATTCAACTGTATCCCGTTAGACTGGAAGCCGACCCTAACCTAGTTGGCAAAAGACTTGGCAGATTGATTGGTCTGTACCACACCCCTTAAATATGACTACTATATTATATTGTTATCTAAAAAAACTTTAACCTGCCGGCAGATATCTGGTGCAGATCTTCTTTCAACTTACAATATTTAAAGCTAAACTCAAGGAGTACCTACGTCACTAACAACACAAAATTAACGACATAAGTTAGTCTTGCACACGATAAGATGTCGACATATTCGTACCTGCCTACCCTACATTCATGATTTCAGCCGAAAGACGTCCACTGCTGGATATAGACCTCCCCCAAGCTCGGCCACTTCGACCGGTTCTGTGCTTCCCGCATCCAGCGGACTCCTGACCTCTCTCCTACCCTACATTAACAAAAACTGTTTGCTACTGGACTACACCTACATTAATAATATATTTATTCGCTAAGTGAACAATGTATGTTCTTCTAGAATAAATAAATAATCTTTAAACCCAAACATAAACAAACCCGTTTATTTACAAACGCTGCTTAAAGATAAGTAATAATTAGCGACTATTTAACCATATATTAAAGACGTTTAAATATGTACCTCTTAACTTTAATCAACGGTTATAAATAAATCCCAGTATGTCTGGAAATAAAAAAAAAAATTCTTTATCTACCTACTAACATCATGACATGATAAGTTTCGCTTAGCCTATCAAGCCACGACTAATGAGACGTAATCAATTATGTATTGTTCGCGGCGCTCTTGGGAGTTGACAGCCAAAGGTTAAAAGGTAAACGGGTCGTCTTTCACAATAACTAAGTACCTATTCATCAAAGGTTAACCGTAACCATGTACCGTTAAAGTTAACTAGCTGTTCTGTCAACGTAATATAACATCGAGGGGTACCTATAAGTACACTCACATTTTGTCAGTTATGTAATAGGGGGCAATCCTATTGCCATCAACTGGGCATAAATTTAGATTCAAAATAATCTAATCAAATCCCTTTATTGCGTAACTCACGTTTCATCATAATTTGTTTCTTTTTGAAATTCCAACATCGTCCATGAACTCCTGTAGCGTGCAGACATCAGGACAGGACACGCTGGTCTCGATATGAAGTGCCCCATTGTTTGTGGGATAGCACCTCATTTGCACTCCAGGGCGGAGTCATCTGTAAATCTGCACCTGACAGACTTCCTTTGCTTCGGCCTACCTGGCCAAAGTCTATTTGCAACGGCAAAGGCGACTTATGCCCAGGTGCAAGATTTTCAGCTGGTGGATCGAATGGGTTTGGTAGGGAACATAGATATAAGAAAGAAGAAGATATGCCAAGTAGTTGAAAATGTATCGGAACCCGGTGTCTCCACTTGCTCCCCACTACCGCGCCACAACTACACATGCAATTTAGTAAAACCAATAGATACGAAGTCGCGCTCACACTCGCAATTTATAAATCAGAACGTACTACACAATCAAATATAGACCTTATCCCTTCAAACGCAGCGTGCATTTAAGTACAACTCACTCTCATAAACAACGGTTGCTACCGTTGTGCTGTGCAAAAGCAATTTATTTTACATATACGCTAGTGATTGACTAAATCGGAAAGTTGTCGATACTTCTATTTATTATTGTACTACTTCAATTTTTTTTGGGGTCCAGGAAATAAGATAAAATGAAAACGATAACCGTAATACGTCACTAATATATTATCTGAACAATGCCGATAACAATAACGCATACGAAGCGTTTGAAGACTTTAACGTAAGTAAAATGCCAAAACCAAAACAAAGTAAGGAAATAGCACGAGGATAAGACTTATTATACGATAATTCAAACCCAATAACACTCCACCGACATTATCTAAAATTTTGTTAAGTTTACGACTGTTGTTTAGGCATTTCTCTACTACGCTGTAAAATAATCAAAATAAGTAAAAAACATTAATTCACATCGATCTAGCCATCAATTTATTCGCGAATCGACATTATCGATAGCCTACGTTAGTGGATCTGCACGAGCACATCACTAGCTCGACGCAAGAACCAGCGGCCGTACTACGGAATGCGTCCGCATAGATACTTTATCGTTTTGTGATTTTTACATTGCTTGTCCAGTCACTTAGCGAGAAAATATTTAGGTAGTGGTTTAGGAGCAATGTATTTAGTACAAAAATAATACAGTCGGTGTGATATTTGAAAACAAAAATAACATGGTAAATGCAAGAAATGTTTTTAGATTTTTTGTTTTTCATGATTTTAAAGACAAATATAGAAAAATACTTGTACTTATTTATGGTAAGTGATTCCATGATTCACAAAATTTTTATTTTGGCTTTGGTTTTTACAAGAAACCACTGAACAACACGGCATTCTTATGATTTATCACGACAACGGTCGAAAGCACACTAGTTCGTGGAGACGGCCATTTGCTTTAGGAATGATCATGCTGATCATACCGCGCGGACACAGACACGCCCCTTTTCCACTTCTCCTGCTTTTAATATTTCTATGGTAGGGAAGCTCGATTTCGTCACAGTTTTAGCGTTCCACTGACCGTTTGCCAGAGAGTGAGATGACACACTTTAAAAAGCTGCTGCGGCTTTCAGTCTTTATGACACGAGGATTATCATTCATGTAAAGGGTGTAGTATCTCAGAAACCATCGTGGCCTTTTCACTTAAGCTTGCCTCTGCTCTACTAACGTCTAGTGGCGCTATTCCAGCTATTGGATACAGCATTTGCACCAGGGTCGGTTTGAGGCAGTCAGTGATGATCCGCTTTATTCAGAGCTGCATTCACTATATTTGCATGGGCTGAAGGACTCCACACGGGACACGTAAAATACCTACAAAGAAAAAGAAAGCGCCAGCCCGTATAACGTCAGGTAAAGCACTCCAAATTAGTGTGAATTCTATTCTACACTAACAAAATTAAACTAAATATTGTAATCAAATAGGCGGTCATTTAGTGCCAACAAATTAGTTCTCCAGCGTATTTTGTGGTATGTCACCTGTAATTCTGCACGACATTGACACGACCCGACAATTGGAGCGTTGACGCCGCAACTCATTCCCAGGGGCTTAATTTTACACATCGCTGTAATTGTGCCGCACCTATTTTATTTACAACACGTGTTTCTTTGGTACTTATTTTAAAACACGTGTAGTTAAAGTACTATTCCATGTTATTATAATATTATATTGGCTTGTCGGTGGTGGCTTGTAGCGTGACGTCTGTAGATCTCCATGGTCACGAACGTTAAATTGGATTTAAAATAATAAATTAAAAAGTAATTAAGAGTATCTTAGTAGTATTCTGGAGATTGAATTTGGGCCTCCAATGGCCTAATGGCCTTATTACATGGGGCTTAAATATAACTGGTGAAATGTGGGTATACACTATCCCTTCAGGGAATCATCTTCTGCCTAGCGATTTCCCATGTTGGGATCGACTTCCAGTTAAACCAGATGCTGCTGAATACCAGTACTTCACATGGAGCGATTGCTTATCCGACCTCCACAACTCAGTTACTGGGTAATACGATAACCCTTGGTAAGACTGGTTGTCAGACTTTTGGATAGACTTTTGACGACCCACCTGTCAAAGATCCGCAAATGACAGCCGGGACAAACGGCTTAACGTGCTTTCCTAGACAGGCTATCCCTTCAGGGAAACAGCGTGATATTATGTAGTGTCTTGTAGTAGTTATAATGTTTTCATTATCTTTTTCAGCAAGTGTCGTGGATCAGAAAGAGAGACTGGCATATCCTGAGCTCCGGAAAGTTCACATACACCAATGATGAAAGGTTCCAGGTAAGTTGGACATGTTTTTATAACTTTTCTAAGCTTTTATGTATTGAGACTCTCTCATGGGTCTAACTTTCAGGCTCCCTTTTATACATACTAAACGAAAGATGTGTGTAATCAAAAAACTGAAACTTTGGCTTATCAAACACTGGGGCAGTAGCATTACCGAAGCTTGGTTTTATCACCACAAGGTATCATAAGAAATTCATACTCATCTAGGTCGGTATAGTACTCGTATAATTTTTCACCTTCACATACCTCTAGAAAAAACTAGAGATGACAAATATGACCCAAGTATTACTGATAATTCAGACATTCGTTTCACTACAAAACACAGACAATGTTCCAAAAATAACTCATCTTATTTATCAATCTCACTACGAACATTGAATTCCCAACTGTTTTTGTGCCCATCCGGGCAGAAACAGAGGCACTGTATCAACTTCTTATCAACCACAAACACACGGGAACAACTCCCAAGTTTGTATGAAAGTTACTAGACAAAGTTTGCAGGCGTCGGGGCTTCGTATGCACTGTTTCAAGGTCCTTGAAAGTCTTTGTGTGGTTGCAAGGTTCGAGAAAATGGAGAATAATGGGGACTGTTTGTACTGTCTTTTGTTCGATTGCGAAAGTTCTGTTCTGTTCATCAATAGAAGTGTTATTTCATACTCCCGTGTACTACATTATGTACTTACCTGAGGGCAAGTGGTGATCGCTTTCAAAGTACCTATTTCGTATTACCACAACGACTTTCAACAGGGTTTTCAGAAGGATGTGCCAGTCTTATAACATTTTAACTTATTTATAATCTTTATCGCTGATAGAATGGCACTTTGTATAGGCTCTCTGATCATTGCTGGCTAGTGAACATCGATGGGTTTCAAAAAGGCGTCTGGTAAAAACAAGAGACTGCGATCACCAATCCGTCTGCAAAGCATGGGTATTTTAGTATTTTTTTTCCTCCGATCGTTCATGATGAGGAATTTCGAGTAGGATATGCTTATTGAGTGATATTATTTTGTTATGTTTTTTCTAGTGTACAATAAAGCATATATAAATAAATAAATAATGATGATAGCCATACAAAAAACCAGAACTTTTTTTTTTGTATAGAAGTTACACGAGGAAGTTTGCAGGCGTCGGGCTTTGTATGCACTGATTTAAGGTCTTTGAAAGTCTTTGTGTGGTTGCTAGGTTCTAGAACACAGAGAATAATGGACTGTTTGTATTTAATGTCTTTTGTATTTGTTTGATTGAGAAAGCCGTGATCTAGTTTGATAAAAATATTGTTTCTGCAGTGTACCCGAGGGTTTTCCGATCGGCAAAAGTGACGAACTTCCAACCTTTTTTGGGGATGAATTTTCAAATATACTTCCTTAGTTCTTCTAGACACAGTGCTTTTTTTTTGGGTGGGAAATCATCAAATAACTTCTCTCGCTCTGTGTGGAGCAGGAGGGCGTGTCAGACTTTTACTGACTAAAACTCACCCGTGTTCCCTCAGTAGCCCGTTTGCCAGGGGCTGTGGTATCACGGTGTGGTGGCAGAGACACAGTGCTTAAGGCTGTGCGTTTTCAGTTGTGGGTAAACGAATTTAACATTTTAATCAAGCAGACTAGTAAGCAGATAGGTGAAATTTTTCATTTTTTTTACCGCCAAACCTATATGAAGGGCGGGCATTTTGGGGGACTGTCTCATGTAATTTTGACGTTCAAAAAGTGCTGACTGCCAACCTAGTTTGAATAAATTACTTTTGATTGATAAGCATTATATAGGTACATGAACCTGGTAATATAGCTATCTCTCGTGATCGATAGGATTTGCAAAATGCGTATGCTTACGACTGCGGTTATCATTCTGTTTGCAAAGCGCGGCGGTTCTGGAAATTTCCACCATTTTTATTGTATGCCCATTTCTAGAGGCTTTGCTTGTGCAAAGATGACTTAGGCTACAATTTTGCTGGGCTAACAACATTTACGGTGTAAATTTTGTTATTTTTTGTAAATTTTTGCTGCCTCGTAAACAAAAAAATCCAAGGATTTAGATATCTACATCCTATAATCAACACAGTGAGTCCCATCGTCCATGTCCGTAGATGTCATACCGTTCTATGTGTTCTGGCTTATTGGGGATATTATTTGGAAATGGTTACTTTTGGGTAGGGTCGTGGACCGCTAAAACCTCTGATAAGATTTTTCCCATTTGTCAGTAAGTGGATTAGTTCTTCAATTAGATACCCCACCAAATTAAAGCTTATCTTCCATATAAATTCTAATAACTGCATAGGATGGTGCATAGAACGGTAAGCTACACTGCCAATGTACTCTAAATTGTTCCTAAATTGGTTCGCCGCAAAATTAACGCCCCCGAAATGCTAACGAATATGTGATCCGACGACCACAGTGGTCGAATTTGAGCGCGAATGTGTTGGAATTAGGGATAATTCGGCCATCATTGAAATTTCGGCGCCAGAAGCACGTGTAATTATTTTAGAATAACGCTTAGTGTAGGATCTGATGCGTGAGTTTGGATTGGTGAGGATTTTCGTTCAGGAGAGTTTGATATCATTTGCTCACTTGATATTTGCAACTTTTGATGGTTATACGGTTATACTGATTTGAACTGTTTTAAACTAAAGAATACTTTTTGCAAGTACAGTTTTATTTTAATTATTTATTTGTTAAAGAATTTAGCATTATTTATTAGGTACTACTCTTCTCGATTTTTCTCAAGACTAATGATTTTCTTATTAATACTCCGGTACGTTTACGTTTGTGAAGTCAAAAAATCTGACATAATTTACAAATACACACGTTCGTTACTATACTATTATTTCTACCTGTATTATTTTCTGTAAAAAAATATAATAAGTGGACCAGCCACCAGTAGTACACCTCTGCCTAAACCTTTGGTTAATACAAGCGTGATGTTATGTGCTGTATGTTTTAAACTTTAAACAGGAAAGAAATGTTTCTTTTCCTTTCGGTCATAGCTTAGAAACTGCTTCAGAAACTGAGCAGATACACAATTGGAAATTCTCATTCCAAGAACAAAACCAACATCCCATCACACACACACACACACACACAACCTGACCTAGAATAACCCGTCTATACATAAAGCTGAAGCCACACACAGCTGTACACAGCTATATCGCTTGCCTAACAGCGTAATAAACGCAGATGCAATTCCGCGCGACATGGCATAAATGAGAATGTACTTGGCGGGGGCCAAATCCGTGTCAAGCTGTACAAGCGATTCTTATCTCTAAGACAAACAGAAATGCATTTTTTGACGTAATTTGGGAATGTAGGGCGTCGTACCCATGTCGTGTGTTGAAATGCGCAGTGCGTATTTGTGTTTTTTTTTTCGAAGTTTTCGAAGTTTTGTGCCTTTTGGGAGTTTTTTTTTACTCAACTACACACGTAACATCACTCCTGTAATTTCCCTAAAGGTTAGGCAGAGGTGTACCTTAGTACACCCACATTTCGCCAGTTGCGTCTGTTAAGTCCTGGGATCGATTCCCAGATGGGGCAAAGTGTTATTATGTTGTATTCTGAAGATTTTTTATAGCAGCCTTGGACTGACTGCTAAAGTTATTGTACCCGGTTTTGTCTGATTAAGTAGGTATATAATAATTGTCGGCACGGCTGGCGCAGTGGTTAAGCGATTGACTGCTACGCTGCGTATCGCGGGTTCGATTCCCGCACGGAACAAATATTTGTATGAACTACAAGTAGTTGTTCCGGGTCTGGCTGTTTGTGTATGTGAGTTTAAATGTTTATTAACGCACCCACAATACAGGAGAAATTCGTAATGCTGGACAAAGTTTTGTAAAAAAAAAAATTGGGAGAGTGCCCTTGGAGGTTCTTGCCCGTTCTTCGGCATAGAGATCTACGTTTTGTAATGGACAAGCTGCAACTTTCTGCTTGACCGACTGACAGTTAAAAATTGTCAGTAAATGCTATACTTCACTACAGATTATAAAACAATGTCCACGGCCGCGTCTGTCTGTCTGTCTGCTCGCGATAAAAAAAAAAACAAAAACTCCTGAACGGATTTTTATGCGGTTTTCACCAATATACAGAGTAATTAATGAGGAAGGTCTAGGTGTAAATCAATAATCAATTAACGCGGGCAAAGCCACTGGCAAACGCTAGCAATTGAAATAAACGCTTTGAGTTTGAGTGAGAAAGTAAACATTCAAGAGAATGAGAAATTTCCTTCCCGCAAATATCAAATGTACTTTAATCGTTAAAATTATACCATTATCTTTCCGAAAGCTTATTTTCAGTTATTAACAAAGAATTGATAACACGGCGAAGTAGATTAAAATTAGGTAGATAGCTACTGACTTTTCTTGTTAGGCTAATCAGTTTTAAGACTCTCCTAATTTTGTGCCTAGTAGCAGTCCATAAAAAATGTAATTAAGTGGGTGACTTTATAAGTGTTAATCCAATAAACGCCTTAGACGAAACCTGAAAGAAAACTGAAAATTCATTTTCACATCAATATTTTTAGTTATATTGAAAAAGTTACTTAAACAAAATTTAATTCAATATACGATCGTACTAATATAATAATAATATCAATAATCGTAATATAATCATCATCATTTCAGCCGGAAGACGTCCACTGCTGGACATAGGCCTCTCTCAATTTGGGGGGGCTTGTGGTAAAATGCATAGAGAACGCTGCTGCCCATTCTCTAGTAAGTCCCTTAGTCGCCTCCTACGACACCCACGGGCAGAAATGGGATGATGCTATTCATTACTTCCGGCACCACACGGTAGTACCACCACTAGTATATACGGGCAGAATAATATAAAGCTAATATCAAACTTATCACTCGTGTGAATATTCGTTTTTGTTTTATTCCATGTTCACATGAGCAGTGCAGCAGTTCCGTGTGGTGTCGGACGTAAAAAGAATAGCAACATCCCATTTCTTCCCGTGGGTGTCGTAGTAGGCGACTATGGGAAGGTTTAATACCTTAAATAATTATCAACTATGCCTTGGGTATGCCATAAATATACGTCGACTCTAGTCATCATCCTCATTTAAGCCGAAAGACGTCCACTGTTGGACATAGGCCTCTCCCAAGCTCCTCCACTTCGACCGGTTCTGTGCTTCCCGCATCCAGCGGACTCCTGCGGCCCTCACAAGGTCATCCGTCCACCTTGTGGGAGGCCTTCCAACTTTACGTCTTCACGTCGACTCTAGTACCAGTGAAATACCATACAATATTAATCTCAAACTTAATCAAAACAAGGAAATAACGAAAAAGCGACATTTCGTAATAGTAATAGTGTGTCGTGAATAATAATTCGTAAATAATAACAGTGAGAACTTAAACACGTTTTAGTTTGGTACAGCCGAGTGCGGGCGTGGGAAAATAAGCAGTCGGCACGATTTCGCGTGACTACTTAACTTGTAATGTAAGTTTACGTTAGAAGCCATTTTTAACCGACTTAACGAAAAACCATGATTCTCAATTCGTCTTTTTTGTTTGTTTTTTTCTATGCCCCGCGATATCGCGGGCAATTGTTCATCGATTTCGTAAATCCTTCTTTTAACGAATAGGGTATGCCTCAAATGGTATAGTCATAAATATGTCACCGTATGATTGTGCACACCGTTAATTTATAATCTATCTCGTGAGATTATAAACTATCGATAAATTGTAAAGTGCACCATTCTGCTTACAATGGCACCCCGACCGAATAGGTTAGGTTAGGTTAGAACTGCGACCAACCGCGCGCGACCCGAGTGAGCGAAGCGAGCAGTGCCGCCGCGGTAGCGGCCGGCGAGCGCTACTTCCAAATTAGTGGCAGTTACTTGGCTATTTAGTAATAGCACAAGGTACTATCCGTCTTGATATCAGTTCACAATTTGACACACAGATTATAAACTATCGAAAAAAAGTGCGTTAAACTGGTAAATGGTTTTTGCAGTTCACAATGTTTCGATGTTTTGTAATCTTGCGAGATGGATTATAAACTGACGCATTTAATCATGTTACGGTGTCATATATAACATACATACTCAGCCTATAAACGTTCCTACTGCTGGGACACAAGCCTCCTCTCCATGAAAGGGAGTGGGCCGTAATCTACCACGCGGGCCCAGTGCGGGTTGGTAGATGTCACATGTCTTCGAATTTTTGGTTCTAAGACATGCCGGTTTCCTCACGATGTTTTCCTTCACCGTTTGCGAGCAGTGGTGATGAAATTATTTACACAAAGTAATGCGCCTGGCTAGGTTCGAACGCACGACCTACAACTCGTAAGTCGCGGCCGTTACCACTGGGCCACCACTGCTCAAATATCAGACAGTTACAGTGACAGTTAATTTTAGATAAAAATTTAAAAGAGTATGTTTAGATGGATTGCTCATGTAGAGAAGATAAAAAAAACGTAACTAACTAAAGGTACAAGGCAGATGTGAGAGGAAATGCCGGGAGGGACGAATAGTGTAGTAACCTTATTGGTGATATTTGTCAGAAAGGTCAGGTCGCGGAATAATAGCAACCGGCGTGCGTGTATGAAATGTATGAAAGTAAACGAGCCAAAAGGATTTTTTTTTAAGAAAGAGAGTACCAGGAGGCGTTTTGTAGTTTCCGCCTACTCCCATGGGAAGAATACGCGAGTTTATGTAAGTATGTGTATGATGTATAGCTAACATATGTTACTTAGCACCATTGATATACAAGAAAACGAGATTCACAGTCTCGAACAAAAGTAATACTCAAAACTGTCCCCAATCAATTATGGTCATGATAAAACACATTTTTTTTTTGCAAATTAAACCTCATACGCATGATTTAAAGTTGTTTTTACAAAGCCATGTCCAAAATGACTGACTGAAAGGAGACTAACGATACTATTTGGCACCTGCGCACATTGCGCCCTATTTATGCGGACGTTTTTGAGACGTTGATTATGTATCTTGTTCTTTTTTGTATATCAATGCTTAGCACATACGAGCTATAACGTTTCCTTCTCTTTCTAACAAAGGTTTTTGACAGTTGTGCGACAGTGACAGAAATAATGCTAAGCTACAAAACGTGCTTATATTACTACTCGGTAAAGTAAAAGAAGGCAATTAAATTCATTGTAATTATACATCCTATTCGCTCGATTTAATGAATCAGAATTTTAACTCATACATGATTGAGTAAATTGAATATTTCCACGAAAATAATACGGATACAGACAGTTAATGAGATACACTTGATCAACATCGTTTACGGATATATACTTTTGTCGGAAAAGTAAACGTTTTCACCGCAAAATCTTTTATAAACTTGAAATCAAGTAGATAAAGTACTGAAGATGAATACAAGAATCATCAATACATTATTCTTGCTCTATCTCATAAGAATCACAATATATTGTATTAAAAACAGGCCAAGTGTGAGTCGGAGTCGCACACGAAAGTTTCACAAGGCAAAAGACGCCGACGAAAACACGTTTCTTCTATGGAGACCCCTTTAATTTTTAACTTTGTTTTTATTTTTATCATTTGTTGTTATAGCAGCGGTGGCGGCAATAGAATTACTCATTCTGTAAAGAAAATAACCACTGTCAGACAGACAGATGAGTGGACGGATACCGGAGGCTTAGTAGGTAAAATGGCCCCGTTGGTTGCGCTTCTATTACGGAACCCTTATGAGCGAAAAAATCAAAGGCCATCAAAAATTCTTCCACATCGCTCAATGACATTTTTTTTTGAGTGTGGAACATCACCAAATAACTTCTCCCGCTCTGGGTGGAGTAGGAGGGCGTGTCAGGCTTTTACTGACTAAAACCCACCCGTGTTCCCTCAGTAGCCTGTGTGCCCGGGGCGGCGGTATCTCTTTCGAACAACCCGCACCCTTGGAAGGGTTGTCAATTGGTAAAATGCCCAAAGGGTTGGCAGCATCGTCACGTTGTATGGCGATGCCTGGTCATGTGAAGAGTCGACCAAATATAATCTTGCTTGAGTTGTATAGCTTAAAATTCAAAAATGCCTGTAAATAGTCTAATTGAATTAAACGCTGTGAGTCTGAGTTTGAAAGGAAACTGAAAAATATTGATATAACATCCTGAATGCGACACACAACCTAATCCGACTTCTGCAACACAAAACTCGAGCAGAATATTAAATAGATACAACCCCTCTATCCCCTATTTTATTGTTTCCTTCTATACTAGCTCTGACGTAAAAATCATAAGCACAACTTGGAAAAATTGCGCTCAAAAAACTGCTGACACACTTTTCATATCGACGGCGACGCTGGCATAAAACTCATTTTATACAACAAAAAAATATCCTATTATTATACATTATGGCTGAATGCTTGTTTCGGTATTTTTCGGCTATGTTCGGCCAACGTCGGCCTCATTTCGTCATTGACGCTTCGTTTCTGATTTCCACCGCGTCAGGCGATTCAATTATTGTCTAGAAATCTATTATGATACCTACGGCTCCCATCACCCACGGGGAAGTGACAATCTATCGACAATCTTCTCACTCAAAAAACCTACAATAGATCTTTGTTCAGTGTCAGTACAAGAGATACGTATACGTGGAACCGAAAACCAGATACCTATTGAACTACCCAGGCACGACCCGCGATATAGTACCTGTACTTTTGGTACCGGTGGAAATCCCTGGCTATAAGGTCGCTGTCAGATGTAAATTAACAGAGAAAGGACTGTATAAAACTGACGGCTGTCCGAAATTGTAAATGGTGTGGACAAGTTACGTGACTAGAGCCGTCGGATATATTTGAAAAAGTACAAACGTTTGGTAAAAGAATAGCACCATCCCATTTCTTCCCGTGAGTGTCGTAGAAGGTGAGTAAAGGACTGACTAGAGAATGGGCAGCAGCGTTCTCTATGCATTTGACCAGGTTCTCTGTTGTGTTTCCTAAGTTTTTTATTCATAATCTAAAGTGCCATTTTATTTTTTGTCCTAATAATCATTTGTCCGAATGATAACTTGCCCGAACTTTATGTCACATAATATAAGATGCCACAAAATTGAAATCCCTAAATACAATATGCCCTAAATTTGTTTGTCATAAATTTTACAATCAATAATATATAAAAGAAATAAAACCATTTTCAATAAAAGTTATAATTCCTAAATTCAAATTATTTCATGTTTATTTATTGTAATAATGTTTTTAAATCAAATTTGTATTATGCTTTTGTTATGAACTTCTCTAATACGTAGATACGAGTTAGATATATGACAGTGGGCAATATTTTTTCTTCTACCGACTTGTTTTGAGATAGTTCATTTGTTGTGTAGTTACCTGTATGAAGCATGCAAACAAGCATGCAGTATACACCATGCTTGCTGGCAGCAAGCATACAAGATGTAGCATGCAAGCAAGCATGCAGCATGCAAGCGAGCATACAACATGCAGCAGGCATGGTTTCTGTCACGGCTCCGGCGCTGCGGGGCTCCGGCGGTGCCACGCGAGCTTATTGTCGCAGATGGTTTAACGCCGACCGCCGCAGCTTCGTCTAGCCTCAGTTGCGGCGGCGAGCGTTACAATCACCTGCTCCTCAACTCGCGGGCTGCCTCGCCCCTCCGCGCCTACGCGATTCTAAATTACACTCTAGGGGTGGGGCAGACAAGACTGTGTGGAGTCGGATTTACAGCGATTCGTTTCTGTCACTAAAACCGCATTTTTAGCAAATGTTTTAGGACTAACAATTTATTATAAATGAACATTCTGAATAATACACATTGTATAATATAATACTTAAGACATCTGACTTTATGTCAAACAAAATAGGGAGATTAAATTATTATAGTACTCGATATTATGACAGAACAATTTTAGAAGTAAATTAATTTATGTAAAACAAAATTTCGAAGTTTTGAACATTATGGTTACTGAAGTTTATAGCAAACGTGTTCTGGATAATGATTTTCGAACAAACAATTTTAGGAGAAGTAAGGGAGTACCATTTGACCACCATACTGCGATCGCCAACCCGCCTGCCAAGCGTGGCGATTATGGAAAATCCCTTTTGAGGGAGGCCTATGTCCAGCAGTGGACGTCTTTCGGCTGAAATGATGATGATGATGATGATAAAACCGAAAATTAATTTGATAAATTAAGTTACCATTTTTTTTCTATTTATTAAACTATTTTTTATTCTTAAACATTCATCAGTTTCTTACTAAACTTGTAACTAAATCCGACGACCCTAGCTGCTTACGTAGCATGCAGCGTGACATTTTATACTAAACGAACCACCAAGCTGTGTGTTTCCGACCTAAGTAGCTTCGACAACGTTCGTGCTCACGAAATTTGTCGACGTCATCTTTGCTGGATGAAATTTAGCTTGGACATAGGATTAGTAGGTATTATTCCGTGTTGCTCTGAAAATTATAGGAAAATTGATACTGCGGAGCTTTCAGTACAATTTGCAGAAGTCAACAACGTTAATGGGTTGCGTTGAGCTCAAAGCGTTAGGAGCTTAGTAGTCAAAAGCTTTTGGGTTCACAAAAGCTGATTTACTACCTCTGTGTGTACTCATATTTAGTAGGTAATTGTGTAGGCACACAACCGTCGGGCCTAGTAACATGGGAACCTATTAAATCGTCACATTTGTCCTAAAATGCTCACAAATCATGATGTCAAAAAATATTAATAATTCCATTGACAGCTCGTTACTTTATCTGACTCAAAAAACCGGCTTCCATCAACTTTTACGTCGACATAAAAGTTGTCGAATTACCATTTTTAATTCCTTCCTCCATTTTAATTAATATTTCCTCTCGATAATTTCACGCCTCAGCGTTAACAGCTTTACCCCATCGTTAAAAATGGCTGATTCATTTGAACGTCAAATTGACAGTTGATTTGACGTAACTCGTCTGTTTCAGCATTTAGCTAACGAAGCGCACTTTTTAATTAACAAAGTCCGGAAAAAATATGAGTTACGTCATTATAAGCACAGTGGTTAAATGCTACGGGTTGTGAATTCGATTTCCGCATGAAACAAACACGTGTCCTCTACACGTGTTTGTTTCATTTCATTATGTTGTATGGCATTAAGTTATTCAGCTTCTAAAAGTGTGTCCATCTATGATTCGTGTGCTATCTTTTAGGCGCACCACGGGATTTGCGATATATTTAATTGCGTTCGTTTGATACCTTGGTGCAACGTTATTACACATAATCTACAGTCATGCAATTATTTTTTAAGATGTTTAAGGTCTCTCTATAAAAATCGTAACATTAAAAACACGATTACTTGTAGTTTCTTCCATAGAAAAAAAACCGGTCAAGTGCGAGTTGGACTCGCGCACCGAGGGTTCCGTACAAACCTGTGGGTATATAAGTAAAAGTTCAAAATTGTCAAAAATATTTTTTTTTATATTATGACGAAACTAAAAATTTACGGTTTTCGTAATTTTTCCTATATCTGTACTATAAGACGTGACTTCGTACAAAATTTCAAGATTCTAAGTTCACGGGAAGTACCCTGTAGGTTTTGATTCCCGTGCGAGTTTCGAAAATTTGCGGAAATCTGCGGCCTAAATGGCTGTATCTTTTGATTGCGTTGACTTAGAAGGTTGATTTTTCTACAGCTTCTAGGGACAGTAGAACTAAGTATCATATAGAAATTTCAGTTTGATACCTCCACGCGTTCCTGAGAAAAACGGTCTTGACAGACGGACGGACGGACGGACGGACAACAAAGTGATCTTATAAGGGTTCCGTTTTTTCCTTTAGAGGTACGGAACCCTAAAAACCCCAGTAATCTCAAAAAAAAAAAAATAAGCAGGCGTAAATGCTCCACGGATTGGTGCGATTTGAATTTTAGGCAATAAAGTTATGAGAATAGGTCACTGCAGTATCTTAAATAAATTCAAAGTGTGCCACTTGACTAATACATCAATCGACTAATATAAGCAAACATCACAACCTCCCAACCGTAAGTGGGTGCGTCACAAGAGCCTACCCTCGATTACCACTTCCTAAGGTCGTAAATCTATATAACCAATTGAAGATCGTAAAACCGTTTGTGCATTGACCCGATCCGAATCAGAGCACTGCATTCTCTCAGGTTCAGACTGCATGAATTCGAGTCTTGTTCGTATTTCACTGTGCACTGACAAGCTACCTACGAATTAAATTCCAGAATGTCTTAGCACTCTTGAGTTTTATCATGTAAGCTTGTTTTTGTTGTAAAACAAAACGTTTTTAAGAATGGTAATTTTCAATATTTTCTTTTTAAACCTGTTTACTAGTCTCCGTCGCCCGAAGGTTCATCATCTATATCATCTGCCTAGCCCTTTCCGAACTATGTTGAGGTCATCTTCCAGCCTAACCAGTCAGCTAAATACTAGTAATTTACATGGAGCGAATGCCATGACCTCCAACCCAGTTACTGTGAAATACGATATCCCTTGGTAAGACTGGTTGTCAGACTTTAGGGCCTCTGACGACCCGTAGTAACGACTGTCAAAGATCTATAAATGACAGCCGGGACCATCGGCTTAACGTGCTTTCCGAGGCATGACGTCTTGGAATGGAAATATGGTATCCCATTCACGGACCGACCGCGTACCAAACGTAGCTTTACCTGATCGGTCAAAATCAAAATTAAACGTCATTAATTCAAATAAGGCTAAGAATCAGCATTTTTCGAACGTCAAAATACAGACAGTCCCCCAAAAAACGCCCACCCTTCACCACTTCCTCGTGCTTTAGCTGGGTAGAAGAAGTGGCGCAACAAACTGTACAGCAGCACAGCTGTCTGTTTAGCCGGATGGACTTGATTCTATACATACATAGGCGGATCGACTCGTGGGTCTGTTATTAGTTATTACTTACCCACAAGTCCCTCGCCCGAAGATTGACTGGTAGAAATGAACAAGGCATTAAGTGAATAAATAAATAAGTATAGCGTATCCCGTTTGCGAATGGCGGATAATTGATTAACCCTCTGTCAAATCTCATGTTACCTTTGATTGAAAGGTTCACCGAAATAACAAATCAAATCACATAACATAAGATTAAATAAGTAAGGCTTCCAGAAACCGGAGGCAAGTCATTCAATAATTCATTTGATTGTTGGTTCTCCAAAAATAACTCAGTTACATCTCAAATCTATATTAATAAATATCAAGATGACCATCTAATTAACTTTACCGTTTTCATTTCACAGAATTATTTGACGTACTTTTTTTTTTATTAAATAAAGTGACGGACAGACGTCTTATTGGCAAAATGTGTGTTTTTGTTAGATATACAGGATGCATTTTTAACTAGTGCGCAAACTGTAACCATGAATTCAGCATATCATTTTAGACCCCTAGCGTAGAAATTGACTGTCGGTTTTACAAAAAAAAATTTGTTGTTCCATAGAACGGTGCAATACCTACGCGGTCAAAATGTATGGAACAGCTGATTTTTGTTTTTGTATAACCGATGAAAAATTACCCCGCCAGGGGGTCTAGAATGATAATTATGCTGAATTCATGGTTAAAGTTTGCGCACTGGTGAAAATTTTACCCTGTATAGACGCTACTTCCCAATCTTTTGACATAAGCGGCATGAACCCGTATGTTTTGATTTCCTTAATGTCAAATACTAGATAAAACGATTTTATTTGCGACCATTTTTTGTCTGTATTTTTGAGGCTTCATCGCTGAACAATAACGTCATCCTGTAAGATCAGCACCATTGGTGTGCGAGTGTGTGTGCATGTGTCTGCGCGAGTATGTGTGTGTGTGTGTGTGTGTCGAGTGAGTGTTGTGAGCTGTGTAAATTTATGGTTTAACAGACGCTAATCATTGCTTGAGTAACGTTTATAAATATGGATATATTGGCAGTTTGTACAGTATCCTAGCTTGCTCCGATAAAAGACAAGCCAGAATAGCATTACCCTCTCCAACATCGTACTTATTGCTTGGACCAAGTAAATTTAAGCAAAACCTCATTCCGCAAACTCTCCATCAAAACATGTCACTGTACATCTTCAACTACTCCACATTCTTCACAGGTGGCTGACGTAGCTTTTTTCATCAGATAATCAAAATGTTTTGGTAGAATGTGACTGGAATGAAGCCTTAGTGCCGTAGCCATGATAGCCATTAAAACATGACGAAACCGGTTTCGTAAAACCCAAGCGTTACAACTGTAATCAATTGGTTAGATATCATCGTTGATGATGTTGTATATTTGTTGCAGGTGTTACATGGAGAAGGTTCAGAAGACTGGACGTTACAGATCAAGTTCGTGCAGAAGAGGGACAACGGGACCTATGAGTGTCAGGTACGAAATCGACTGTTTTAATTTCAAACTATTTATGGCCTATTTGCTACCTCCGGACAACTTATGGTTATGTTAAGTGGGAGATAATATAATAATTATTTATTTATTACTATTAAAAGCCATTAAGAGGGCTATCACATTTTTTTCTTGAATTTGACCGTTTGACTCAAGGTTTAGTAAGTTTATATGGTAATTTTTTTTTCTTTTTTCATTTATCCTACACTGTCCCACTGCTGAGCAAAGGCCTCCCCCAAACTCGTTCCAGGCATCCTTTTCCAGGGCCTCCTCGATCCAGCCCTTGCAATACGCGTCTAGGTCGTCACGCCACCTTTTCTTGGGCCGGTCTCGGCGCCGCCGTCCATCCTCAGGCCCCCACTGTGTGGCGACAATTGCCCAGCGGTCATTGTGCATACGACTAATGTGACCCGCCCGGTCCCATTTTAAAATGGTACAAAAATAGCGAAAAAAATATATTTTTTTAAATATCTCCGGTAAAATTTCATTATTTGTCTTGGGAATGTTCTAAATTTTTTTTTTTTACATACATAAGTCGGTAAAAACCATGTCTCGGCAAAGGATGTTTCATAAAATTTTACTTTGTATCTAAAACTGAGCACTTCGATTTTGAACCCTCTCTACGACTGGACAAAGTCCTTCCTACTCACTTTCCACTTCTCGCTACCAAGCCTGAGCTGCAAAGGACCTATCTTCAAGCCTCCAGACCTCCAAACCTCCAAAGGAGTACAGTACATCCTGCCAGCTCCATCTCGGCCTGCCGCGATGTCATTTGATCTACATCATCATTTCAGCCGAAAGACCTCCACTCACATAGGCCTCCCCCAAGCTCCTCCACTTCGACCGGTTCTGTGCTTCCCGTAATAAATATAAAGTAATACAGTTTGTATATTACTTTTTAATTTATCTGGTGGATAGTGCCTATCTGGATACTGCAAAACCAGTCCTTATCATTTAGTATTTAATAGAGAAAAACTAGCTTAGCAAAATTATCTTTCACAGATACTGGTTTTTCTCCGTTACGATATTTTCATTCTCATCGATATTATCTTTCTTGCATAAAAAAATATTCCAAACAGCTATCGGAATGAGGGCAACTTGGAATAGTTTCCATTTTTTTATATTTAATGTCAGCCGTACTAATGACTCGCATGCAATATTAAAAAGAATGTTCCCTTTTTATTATAAAAAGTGAACCGATAGATTTTTAATTTCATAACATCACTTCTTGTGGGAAACAAGGGGAGGTGTAGCACGCCTACTATTTGCCAGTTATGTTTTAAGTCCCATTTAATATGGGGCGAGCCTATTGCCATCAACTGGACACAAATCCAAACTCTGGGCTGCTACTGAGACATTCCAGATAGAAACATCCAATAATACTTTGCCTAGCCTAAGAATCGAAACCACGACCTTCGTCCTGGCTTCGCTCAGCAGAAGCGCTTGTAACTACTTGACGAACTAGGTAGTCGGCATCCAACATTATAAATAAAAGTTACCTACAATTACAAGTAAATGTCATGTCATGACATATAACGCATTGACCTCTGTGTAAAGTGTTTTATTCATTTGGACCCTGTCGGTCAGGACAGTCGAAAAATATTTCATTTTTGTTGGTGGTGGTATCGGATTGGTTTTTGGGTAACGTCTCTGAGTGTGAAAATTATGATTACATTTTTGTATTGAGTTTCCCTGTCTGTAAAAACAAGTGTAAGTGTTAATAGTCAATAAATAAGTAAGCATTTAGTATACCCAAATACGTAAAATTGTGTGTGTGAATTTTTAATTTCCATTTGCCATTATATTTCAAAACACCATCCGACATTATTTTAAAATCCAAATAACTTTCGACCATTGCATTTCAACTAATAACTTCTCATTCAATATCCATTTACCTTTATGATAATAATAATACAAAATGTTCCAAACTAGAGGCTAAACTCGTTCTCAAAATGGTTGTGGCGAAATTAAATTTAGCAAAAGCAATTTGATACAGTAATCGCATCGTAGGCGCGCAGGCAAAAGTGTCGTTGTTTCTCTAACTAAATAGTAATATCGGTGTAGTTTCGTTTGTATAGGAGTGCTCTGCTGCATTAAATGGAACGACGATTTAATGCAAATGGAACCGGGTTTAGATGTTTTCAGACACGGTGTTTTATTCTTCTCTCTCTTGAAACTAACGAGCGAATTGTTAGGACTTCTAATAACCAACTGGTTTTTATCAGATAATGATTAAATATCTGGATGACCTGACTGGCTTTTTTTTTTGTTTGACGTTTTCAAAAAATTTAACCTAGCTAGATCGATTTATCGCCCCCGAAAGCCCTGCATACCTACTAAATAGCTCCAACGATTTAATGAAAATCGTTGGTGCCGTTTCCGCGATGCAGATTATATATATTGCACATTGCTCGCAGAACAAGCCGATGGGGCCGAAAGGTTCTGGAGTGGCGACCGCGTACCGGAAGACGTAGAGTGGGAAGGCCTCCCACAAGGTGGACCGATGACCTTGTAAAGGCCGCGGGAATCCGCTGGATGTGGGAAGCACAAGACCGGTCGAAGTGAAGGAGCCTGGGGGAGGCCTATGTCCAGCTGTGGACGTCTTTCGGCTGAAATGATGATGATGATATACATATACAGGGTGTCCGGTAATTAATGGATAACCTTGAAATGGTTCATGGTAAAACTAATGGCCATTCAGAAAACATATATTTTATTTGTATTTTTTCTGTAAAAAAAATCCAAAAAAAAAAACAACCGACTTGCGAAAAAACACTACAACGTGAAAAATAACTTAAATTTTGGTAAGTCGGTGTCCTTGGACATGTATTTTAATTTTTGGTCACCTACTGCTAAAAATGAAGTTATTTTTCACTTTGTAGTGTTTTTTCGGAAGTCGGTTGTTTTTTTTTTGGATTTTTTATAGAAAAAATACAAATAACATATATGTTTTCTGAATGGCCATTAGTTTTACCATGAACCAATTGAAGGATATCCATTAATTACCCGACACCCTGTATACGTACGAACTGTTGGTCTGACATACGTTGTCCTGTGGTCTTGAGTTCATACAACAATACCAAAGAAAAAAGTAATTACAGTTTTAATTCGTAGGTAATTATTCGGATTGTTACGAACATAAAAATAATTCCAAATTAGTCGAGCTGTTTTCAAGTGATGCGGTTACCAATGAACAACTCTATGACATAACATAGGACTCTTATATTATGCTCATATTGTCTCCAAAAGAAGATAGAGGTTTAAAGTAGGGACACTCGTATTTCGCCTATTATGTTAAAAGTCCCATACAGCCCAAGCAACAGTGGGCAAGCGAATAAATCGGGCATAAATCCAAAGTCCATGCCAACAAAAAACCCAATAATATTTTGCCCAACTTGAGAATCAAACTGATGACACAAAGATCCCAGGCCGATTTCCGGCCACCGTAGGCATGAGCTTGCGGACGGCGAGTAATGGGTAGCTCGCTGTCCGGTAAGGACCAAGCCCAAGTCGACGGCGCGTTGTGTTCCACGCGCGCCTCAAAGAGATATCAGCACAAAAAATTATGGGGCCCGCAAGGGCCGATGCCTGCCAGGGGTTCGGGTTTGTTCGAAAGAGATACCACAGCCCCTGGCATACGGGCTACTGAGGGAACATGGGTGAGTTTTAGTCAGTAAAAGTTTGACACGCCCTCCTGCACCACCCAGAGCGGGAGAAGTTATTTGATGATTTCCAACCCAAAAAAAAAAAACCGATGACACAACCCACAAAGTTCAGTGACTCCCAATACATATCACAAAAACTTATTATGAAAGGCACCTATTTATTTTCTTTGTAAGCCTTCTTATTATAATAACCGTTCCATTCTACTTCTTATTGATCAGTCTTTTGAAGGGATCTAACTCAAAAATCGTGTATAGAAGGGAAAATAAATCGACTAACAACATTCTTATAGAAACCATCTTTATTAAAATATCCCTTTGTTAGAATTTTGTAAATTTACTTCATTATTTTCTAGCTTATTGTTACATTATCTGACATAGGCAAATACATACAAGTTAGAACACACGATTATTCATTAAAATATTATTTTCACGTTACTTCTCTAGCACTATTCAAGAATTATCACTCTTTCGTTTTTGCCAAATCCGAGGTGCATTCCAGGCTAATTGATAACTGCTGCACGGGTCGATCCATCAGGTTAATGGGCCTACCACACTCTCAAGCTTCACCACATGCAGTTTTGCCTGCGCAGGCCGGTTTGTACATGGAACACCGTGCGTGTGGTTGGTAAAACTCGCCGAGTTCTACACGGTGTTCCGTGTACAAACCGGCCTGCGCAGGCAAAACTGTGGTGAAGCTTGAGCGTGTGGTAGGCCTATTAGGCTGCCCTCTCAAAAATGGTTGAAAACAGCATGCAGATGAAACCACTTTTCGTCGGCATTTACAAATAAATTAGATTTGAAAAAAATAGTTAGTAATCTACATAATATGATACGTCATTTGGTTTAGGCATAACTTCTGTATCTGTATCAAATAATAAGAAAAAAAAAACACCAAATCACCTCCAAATCTTTGAGATGAAACCATTTTACTCCTTCATTTTTTTACGAAAGAGTAAAAAAAAAATGTCTACTGCTTTGCAATACAAACGAAAATGATTTGATTTTGTTACTTTTTACAAATATACATTATTTTTCTTATAATAAATTAAAAATGCGACCGATTAAAGACTGCACGGCTACATCACCCCGTACTCGCCCACAAATTTAGTGCGCCCAAATGCTGAAGGTCCTTGGCGTGTACACAAGCCTTAAGCTGCAGTTGCCGAGCTTAGACCGTGGATACATTACAGCCGTGACCATAGATTACATATCAAGACCCCTCTATCACTCAAAACTCAAAAGACCGAAAGTCTGACAACCAGTCTTACCATGGGGTATCGTGTTACCTTGTAACTGGTTTGTGGAGTCCACAGAGCCAGTCGTTCCATTTAAAATACTGTTACATAGCTGTATCCGGTTAGACTAGAAGCCGACCCCAAAAATGGTTGGTAACCGGCTGGGTAGATGGTGTTTTTTTGCCATATAAACATTCTTTCTACGATTGTCTACTTCGGTAAATCAAAGTCTGTAACAAAATTAAGTCACCAGCCATAATTTTCAAACGTAATGTGTGTTGTTGCGTCGTAATGTCGTACATATTGTAATATTTAAACAACCTCAAAGCACCAAAATTAGTCAAGATGCAATAATACATGGCGTCAGCCATCCATAAAAACCATTATCTCCTTCCTTGCCCAATACAAAGGCTATAATGAATCAAATTTTCACCTCGCTTACGTAATAAACAATACATCATGATGATGCAATTTAATAAGTCAACGCCGAATAATTTACGCGCTTAAATTGCTGAATAAATAAAAGCAATAAAAAAAAACGAAATTCACTGACTGATTGCGACTTTAACCCGTTAACGTGAACCTCCATAATTTTTCACACAGAATAAATTTAATAGAAATCGTAAAGTAACCCCGGTGTACGACGAAATTTTTAATTAACGGCGAAATTAAACGCGCCCTTGTCCACGTTTAATATAAAAATATTCACGCGGAATTGGATCACCCTTGGTTATATTTCATCCGTTGCTTCGACTCGTAATGTTCGGAAAAATCAATTAAGAACGACAAAAACGGATTGAAATCTGATTTTCTTGTTTTTTTTTCTTCTAATATAATAAAGAGGAAAGACTTGATTGTTTTTTTTTTTGTTTGAATAGGCTCCGAAACTACTGAACCGATTTGAAAAATTATTTGTCTGTTGAGAAGCTACACTATCCCCGGGTGACATGGGCTATATTTTATCCCCGTATTCCCACGGGAACGGGAACTACGCGGGTGAAACCGCAGAGCGCTGCTAGTTTTTTAACCGACTTCAAAAAGAAGGAGGTTATCAATTCGATATGTTTTTTTTTTTTTTGTATATTCGGCCATAACTCCTACGTATATAAACGGATTTTAAAAATTCTTTTTTTGTTTGAAAGGGGTTTATTTCGAAATGGTCCCATTAAAATTTCATATAGATCTGATGATGCGTTTCGGAAACAGACAACGGAACTCCCGAAACGAAACCGACTTCCATAAAAACACTACAAAGCGCTTTGTAGTGTTTTTATGGAAGTCTGTTGTTATTTTTTTGAAAAAAGTTTTATAAAACAGGTTTGTCTTTAATAACTCCTTGGTTTACTGTTGGTGCGTTATTGAATCGGTTTGTAAATATTTGTTGTTGAGTTTTAGCTTCACCCTGTATAATCCTTGGGGATGTCGCCATAATTAAATAATCACCTCGCTTAGAAGATTAGCTGTAATGGTATAGCGTTTTTCATATTTGTAACTGATTATAACGCTTATTAAAGGCCGAAGGCTCATGAGTGATGGTGTATTGTTTGTTGTTATCATATAATTTTATTCTTATATACTCTTTTCACGCTATAATGATAAAAATACGTCAGTCGTAGTCTTGTAGAGGTCAGATAGGCAGTCGGTCCATGTAAAATACGAATATTCAGCTGCATCCGGTTAGATTGGAAGCCAACCCTAACAAAGTAGGGAAAATGCTAGGCAGATAATCATCATCATTTCAGCCGAAAGACGTCCACTGCTGGACATAGGCCTCCCCCAGGCTCCTCGTCTTCGACCGGTCTTGTGCTTCCCACATCCAGCGGATACCCGCGGCCTTCACAAGGTCATCGGTCCACTTTGTGGGAGGCCTTCCCACTCTACGTCTTCCGGTACGCGGTCGCCACTCCAGAACCTTTCGGCCCCATCGGCCATCTGTTCTGCGAGCAATGTGCCCTGCCCACTGCCACTTAAGTTAATGATGAATAATAAAAATACGACTGTGACTTTTTGGTGTCGCTAACACGACAGTATTTAAAATATTGGTCGCCAAAACTTCCCACTGCCACGGCATCGTCAGTGGCAGCGCAAAGGTTACTTTGACTGTGTATTTTTGGACACAGAGGGCAGGACAGAAAGCAGAGCATAGTTTGCGACATAACTCCACATCCGCACCCTGCTACTGTTCCGTCAAGGTAGCCCCAGTTTACCACGATAATCATCATCATCATCATCATCATTTCAGCCAGAAGACGTCCACTGCTGGACATAGGCCTCCCCCAATTTGGGGGGGCTTGCCACAATCGCCACGCTTGGCAGGCGGGTAGATGATCGCAGTATGGTGGTAAAATGCATAGAGAACGCTGCTGCCCATTCTCTAGCAAGTCCCTTAGTCGCCTTCTACGACACCCACGGGAAGAAATGGGATTGTGCTTTTCTTTACGTCTGGCACCACACGATAATAATACATGGTTTCTATTTACACATTTTGTAGTTTTGAGTATTCAATACTCTATCCGACATCTTATATTTGTACGCCGTTCAGTCAAAACATGACTGTCATTATCATAATTTGATGTAACATCTTGCATGCTATGTGTGTATACTCATGTTTTGGACAAATAAAAGTTATCTTATCTATCTTTTTTGACATGTGAACTAGCGTATGAACGGAGTATAAACAACATGCGAATCTAGAAGTTCTATTTGCGCAGTAAAACCACAAACGGATCACTTTTGTCCACTGCCTGTGACATTTTTGCAATTAAATTGCAAAAAAAATATAAACCTACTTCTGACTGGGTAAAATAACGCAAACGAAAACGTTTACTAGACGACTACTAACTGAACTTCAATATTGGCTAAAATGCGACACTAGTACTAACATAGAAATAATTTAAATTCAATAACCAAAGTAATTTACCACAACAGGAAAAAATCTATAAATTACTTCCATACTAACATTTTAAATGTGACAGTAAGTCTGTGTATTGGTCTATCCGTTTGTTAGTCTGTGACTTTTTCAGGCTATAATTTGGATGAAATTTGGCACACGGGGTCACCAATGACCGTGAGAACATAGGATACTTTTTATCCCGGTCCTGCGTTCCCATGGGACATTTTCCAACATCAACATAAAGTATTTTTGTATTTTATGATGTTTTCCGTCCTTCCACATGTTACTTAACACAAATTTAAATTAAATAACCGTACATTTTGCAACCTAAAACTAGTGTGGACGATAACATCATTTAGTTTATGAAACCTCTCTAGCTACGCCCCGTAGCCACGTCGTAGCCTCGTAGCGTCTCGTAGCGCCTCGTAGCAATGTCGTTAAGTGATGACCACGACGATACTACGAGAGTATAATGTTATTGAATAACTATAGATTTTGCTCTTCGTATGTATAGATTTGTTGGTGGAGCTTGTGGCTAAGTAACAATAGCTGCACGGGTCGATCGATCAGGTTAAGCTACGCTTGCCGGGGTTGGTCCTTGGATGGGTGACCATCTTTACGTACCAAGACCCCTCCGTGCCTCGGAAAGCACGTTCAGCCGTTGGTCCCGGCTGTCATTTGTGGATCTTTGACAGTTGTTACGGGTCGTCAGAACCCCAAAAGTCTGGCAACCAAGAGCTGTCGTATTACCCAGTAACTGGGTTGTGGAGGTCAGATAGGCAGTCGCTCCATGTAAAATACTGGTGTTCAGCTGCATCCGGTAAGACTTCAAGCTGACTCCAACATACTTGGGAAAAGGCTAGGCAGATGATGATGTATAGATTTGTTGTCCGTCTTAGGTTATCGACCGAATTACCTGTTTATAATAAATTCATATTTTGACGAACGTTGTCAAAAACTTTACTACACACCACATAACACTAAAACACTTGCCTATCAGCGGGATAGTTTCGTATCACACTAACAGTAAGAATGGCTTTCATTTTGACAGATGAACAACATTCATTACGTTAATTACGTTGTTGGCAGATAGATTTTTCTAACATAATATTAGAAGCAATAGATGAGCAATATCCTTAAAATTATTCAGACTGTGGCATCTACTTTTATCAACATTTTTAACTGTATTCCGATACCCAATTTAAAAAAACTTTGAGGTTTTAAAAACAGACATCAATGTTTTGAGCTTTACTATAATGTTTTAGTAATAAAAAATTAATTTCCTATAATGTCCTGCAAAGCGCAAAAGCAGTATATCAAAAAAAAAGCTTTAAAAAATGCGCATCTAAGGAACTAAGCCTTTTAGCGCTACCTTGTTCAAAACATTTAAAAAAACTTTAAGAAAGATCTCCTTAACTCAGTTTTATCATAGATCACTAAGGATATTATTCTTACATAACTCCAATTAGCTCGCCTTCATTAAGATACCGCTTTTGCGCTTAGTTGGGCAGTATACATGTAGTGAATAGATCATATAATTTCTTAAATATCCCGTAACCTATTTAGTACATGCAGCATTTCGTATAAGCAAGCTCAATACGTTATACAAGACGGTATCTATTTCGCAAGCCTCGTAGCAATTCCGTAGCGTCGTAGCAACTCGTAGCTATTATTAACAGGGTAACACAGGAAAACAATATAATAATATATCATATACAGGTTAGGACAGTGGCAAGGACATCAATGTACTACCTGGTACCATAGATTCAGTTCATGATTTTGGACGAGCCTGCGTTGAATTTTCTTATAAGTTAAAAAAAAAAAATAACTTACAAGAAAATTCAACTTCTGAATAGGTTATTACATTTTGACCGCGTAGGTATTGCACTTTTCTATGAAATAGCACACTTTTTTTGATAACCTACAAGATATGTACTTCTACGCCATACAATCATGTGCTGAATTCTCGGTTATAGTTGGCGCTTCGATGTCCTCACCACCCCGTACTTCAGACAATATTTACAGGCCATATAAGTACAATTTAAGAATAATATTATAGCACTACTTATCTGTCACTATACACCGTGACATTTTAGTCGTCTTACAACGGCAGCCCAACAATTTTTTTTTTTTTTTTTTTTTAACTTTTATGAATTATTAAAAAAAAGAAAATATTCACTAAGACGCACGACGTAGTTTGCATCACCTTGATCATCATCTGCCTAGCCTTTTCCCAACTATGTTGGGGTCGGCTTCCAGTCTAACCGGATGCAGCTGAATACCAGTATTTTACATGGAGCGACTGCCCCTATCTGACCTCCACAACCCTGTTACTGGGTAATACGATACCCCGTGGTAAGACTGGTTGTCAGACTTTCAGGCTTCTGACGACCCGTAACGACTGTCAAAGATCTACAAATGACAGCTGGGACCAACGGCTTAACGTGCTTTCCGAGGCACGGAGGGGTCTTCGTATGTAAAGATGGTCACCCATCCACGGACCAACCGCGGCAAGCGTAGCTTAACCTGGCCGATCGACCCGTGCAGCTATTTTTATTTAGCCACAAGCCCCTTGCATCACCCTGATATAGAGATGGAATGAATGATGAAATGTAATGGGTATCTTCTACCCTTTGATACGTAAACATTAATATAAGGATATTTCATAATTCTAAAGCATTATTTATTATTCTTTGTACCTATTATCTTAATTAATGGTAGCAATTTTTCAATCGCGCCGAGAGCTATTTTACGTCGGATAAATTGAGTGGACCATCTTTGTAAGACGACTAAAATGTCACGGTGTATACCATCCACTTTATTTTATTTGATGACAAACTTAGTAATTGTTGTCTACAGTCCGGCTGTCGGCGTCGAAAAAATGCGGTCTGGACACTCGTCAGTTTCGTACACATGGCTACACATCAAGCTATAGCCAGTTTACGCTGATCTCGCTCTATACGGAAATCCTATACAATGCGAGATCAGCTTATACTGGAAATATATATCTCGATGTGTAGCCGTGTGTATAAACAAATACGTATTTTGTAAGTTTGATCTTTATTAGTTACTAATTGTTGCACTGACAGGTCGCAGGAACGCTTTGTCTCGACGGCCGGACTTTAGTGACCTTTTTCTAGTGTTTAATATTTTTTCAATCATTTTTCTATACGTACATAGGTCACTGAACTCGCGCTTCCGGCTGGGTGTATTTTGATGATCTTTTTATGTTTGATTAGGTCCCTAGATGGTTTAAATTCACAACTGGCCCCGATAGATGGCACTGCTATCTAGTTCTAGAAAACAGGACATCTGCCCGGTCAGCTGGTATTATTAAGAAATCTAAAATTACAGAAATCTAAAAGATACTTTCACTGAGATTTTTACAGTCTTACGTATTCCTTAGCTTTTTGATAGTATTAATTCAAAAAGGCAGCTAACCATTGTTACAAAGAATACCAACGACATTAGAAATAAAATAAATTATAACTTAATTTTTCTCCCAACATTAAATTAACAAAAACCTCGGGGCACGTTCATTAATTTTCTTGCTGACACTAATGTTATTTACTACAAGATGTAAGGCTATTGTATAGCAACAATGATGTAGATATATCAAAGAAAATAAGTGCACAATAGTTTATCAGTTTTTTTTTTTTTTTTTTGCAACTGGAATTTCACAGTGGCATCCTGGAGTCTGAACTTATGCCCAATTGATGGCAATAGGCTCGCCCCCTATTACATGAGACTTAAGCATATCTGGCAAAATGTGGCTGTATATCTCCGACTGGTAGCTGCAAAGATTAGTGTGTTGAAATAAAACTCTCCAGCAGCGGCGAGGTGTCAATTTTTCTAAGAGAGAAGCCGAAGCGAAGCCGATTTCAAAGAATCGGCTATTGACGAAACTATTGACCTGCCGTTTTTCAAAAGCGCTAGAGATGCGAATCACCGAAGGGAAGCCGTTAGGAATCGTGTTATATGGTGCTTTCGCCACTGCTCTCCAGTTTTATTAATAAAGCTTAAGATAAAGAGTTTTATTTTATTGTTATTAAATAGAGATTTAGTTACCGTATTTTTATACCAAGAAAAAAATATACACCATAGTTCGAGTCTAAATTAAATAATACTGGTCATACGAAATAAAACTTCTGTCGTACCCTGTACAGTGGCCACTACATTACAACGTCATGCTCAGTCGCGTCACGTTCTCCCTGATTGTTTTGTAGGCTCCAGTACAACACATTGTTACTTGTAAACTATATTTACACATACATTCCTTTCACAAAACCAATAAGCTTTTATTTTAGACGTAAAATGTTTTCTGGAGAGCCGAGTTAGTATTTGCTGGATTAAGTTAAAGCTTTTTTTGCTGTAACTTAAGTATCTACTGGTTGGATGATGTAATACTAATGTTAGCTTACAAACATAGCGAAGATGTCTTAAATTACTTTGTTCAACTGCCAAGCAAAGTCACTCACATGCTTTTCGTATTTATTTTTTGCCTTCTCAGGCCAATTAGTAAGAATGAGTCCAAAGAAAAGAAAAAAAGAAAATATTTTGTTTGAGACGCGCACAAGAATAAAAAAATAAAAAAACAAAAAAAAACAATAAAAAGGCAAAAAAGGATCTGTGCGAGGCCAAAAAGGTTCTATATCTAAGCATGAAGGTTCAATATTTGAAAAATATAAACAAATGTCGCAGCGCTGCTATTATGATACCACGGACCACGGGCCTCGGTGATGCCACGGACACACAGCAGACATTAAGTTAATCCCAATGGAGTATTCCTTACTTAAAATATGTAGTATAAACGCGAAAGCTTGTATGTAAGGATGTTTGTTACTCTTTCACGCAAAAAAGACTGAATTGATTTGTTCGGTTAACCATGTTCCAGGCTTTCCAACGCTATATCTTTCAGTACGCGGTCGTCACTCTTGAGTCTTTCAGCCCCATTTGCCATCTGGTTTCCGAAACTTCATTTACCTAGTTTAAATCCTCAGAGCTGTAGCGGCACTACAAATAAAAAAATGCTTTGCAACAAAATCGAAAAACGCAAAAAGAAAAGTGGCGCTATCTACAATGCCACAGGCGAACTATTCTTATAAATTATACATCGCGCAATCAGAGTTTACCACGACACTCGAATAGATAAAATATCCCGACATCAACTGTCGGGTAGTTGCCCACCAGACACAATACCCGTCTGGTCGGAGGATCCTCCTTTACCATCATAGGTATGAGTGGACTTCACACCCTGTTCCTCATACCCCTAAATTAGTGACCCCCAGAAAGAACGTCAGCGAAGCCTTCGTGCAACACTTCAGCGTGGCGTCTGGTCGGAGGATCCTCCTTTTCAATAGAGGATGAGCTAACTTTACACCCTGTTCCTCATACCTCTATAGGGCCACCAAAATGCCCAAGACAATAACAGCATCAAATGTCTATTCCAACCACAGTTGTCTACAGAAACGAGTCCGTTTCAATAAGATCTCAGTAACAATAGTTAGAAATTGAATTCGTATTATATTTGAAGCGTTATCGACGTTATCAATACTCTGATTGTTTCTCTTTGAAGAATATATTCTGTTCAGGCGTGAAATTATCGATATTGGAGCGATATTACCGGAGTCTGGGTTTTATCAGACGAAATTATCAAGGTTGTTTTTTATTTAGAAGTTATTTAGAGTTGAAATTGAGAAAGAATAATGGTGATTGCGGGACATTGCACGAACGCGCGGAGTAAACTTAAAGTTAATACGAGCGATCTTAAAAATGAAAAAAAAAATAAAAAAATATTAAAATTCGTTTATTTCAGGTACAAAACCCATAATTGGAAACATCTTAAAAAATTAAATTATTGAATAAAAGATACACAAAATTAAATACAATATAAATACAACAATAACACACAAATTAAATACAATATAAAAACAACAATAACACAAAAATTAAATAAATTAAATTCCAATTCATATTCATCATACATAATCAACACATATTCATAACAGTGGTCTCTTACGAGCGACACTATATGTAACTTACCTGTCACAGCAGTGTCGCATGTAAGGACAGTCCAACCTACTTGCTATCATAGTCAGAACGGCATTGGAGCTGGCCCGAACTCTGCGCACCAGAGACGCGCAGCGCTTCCGCATGGTCACATGAACACAGACAACAGTCCGTGCGCGCCCATGCGAACATACCTGAAGCGCTGCAGTAGCGAGGCAGACCCAAAACCGCTCTGAAAACGTTGTTAAATTGAATGCGGAGGGTGCTGTAGCTTTTCTGTGTGTAATTGGTCTGGTGCGTGTACATGGACGTGCAATGTGCTCTGAAAAGAGTTATTTTAACGCCATCCCAGCAACGCGCGAACCTGCAGGCCAGCATATTAGCTCTTTTAGATAAAGCCCTCCGTTCCCGTTCCAAGTCAGCATGATCCCTGAGGTCAGCCGTGACTATATGCCCTAGCTATTTAAACTGATTCACCCTGTCTAAGGGTACACTATTTAGACGTATAGGTGGAACATAATCGGGGCATATAGCACCACCAGCCTCAAAGACCATGTATTGATTCCACGCACATCCGCAATTTTTTTTTCATGGCTTTTTTCATGTCCGTGGTAGTAGAACCCAGTAACTGGGTTGTGGAGGTCAGATAGGCACTCGCTCCATGTAAAATACTAGTTTTAATTTGCATCCGGTTAGACTGGAAGCCGACCCCAACATCGTTAAAGCCTAGTGTAACTGTGCTTGCCGCTGAAATTTGAACCAAAATGCTAAAGGATAGTTGTATTTTTGATTAAAAAATCATTTGAAGTTACCTAGGCCCTGGGTTGTTTTCTATAGAACATGGGACATTATTGTACTGGCTGGCTTGGGGCTAGGCACTTTGGGAATTATCAATGCATAAGGTTAGAAGATGAGAAGATGTTGTTCTCGACTTCCATTCCCATACATTTTCAATCAGCTAGAACCGTTACTGTAGCCGAAGTGAATTGTCATGGTCTAAAGATTTTACAGCAATGTACGTATGTCTATAAATCCTTCTTTCTGCTGCTTCTGTAAATCTACGCTAATTTTATGTGACAGCGAATTTTGGGAAAACAAAAATAACTATTCGAAAGACACTATTCCAGATGGCCATAGGCTTTTTGGTATGGAAATATATAGGGGCTTGTGGCTAAGTAATATTAGCCGCAAGGGTTGATCGATCAGGTTAAGCTACGCTTGCCATGGTTGGTTCGTGGATGGGTGACCATCTTTACATGCCAAGACCCCTCCGTGCCTCGGAAAGCACGTTAAGCTGTTGGTCCTGGCTGTCATTTGTGGATCTTTGACAGTCGTTACGGGTCGTCATAAGCCCGAAAGTCTGACAACCAAGGGGTATCGTATTACCCAGAAACTGGGTTGTGGAGGTCAGATAGGCAGTCGCTCCATGTACAATACTGGTATTCAGCTGCATCCGGTAAGATTAGAAGACGACCCCAACATACTTGGGAAAAGGCTAGGCAGATGATGATATACCGACATAAAGAAGTACTTGAAACTACTACTTGAGCACTTTACTTATACTAATGAAATACCATCTTGAATTCATGCAAGCCTAGTACTTTGTTTAGGTTACAGCTCCGAACATGTGCCCAACAACATGTCGTGAATAGAATACCGTCTCCACATGTAAATTGCACCCATCTGAAGCCAGGGAAGGTCACTAGTACTACAGTAAAATTAGTGATAGTGAATACATAAGCGATAACTGGTTACTCGTGTTACCAGCTAACCGCTGACATACTGACCTATTTTCTCTCAGTTCGCTTTAAACTTGAGACGCGATGGCATGGTGAGCAAGTTAAGTTGTTATGTTGTCCACAAAATAATAATGTAATAGTTCATAGTACATGGTGCATATATCAAACATTCATGGTACATTTGGATCAGTGCTATTTGCATCGAATCCTTCGGATTCAAAATCAAAATATTTTATTTCACATAAACCTGCATGGGCACTTATGAAACGTCAGAAGGTGCACGGTTGCAAATTGTCGCTTCCTATGGAGAAGAGCCGGCAAGAAACTGCACGGTTACTCTTTTAAAAATAATTGGCTTTAACAATGTTTTCAAATTACAGTGATAACAGGTATGGGAGGACAGTGCAGGCCTGTCAATAAGTACCAGGTACTTAGAGGAATGAATATACAGAATATAAAATCCTCTGCAAATATAGTCTGTAAGGCATACAACGTTGAGAGAACGTTCACAATATGTAAAAGAATCTACATAAATAAAAAGAACCTATTTAAACCAAATGACTGTTTTTTTTTTTTTTTTTTTACTTAGGTATTTTACTGATTGTAAGTATTGTTACGCGCGTTGGGGTGCTGGTTTGAAGGCCGATAAGGTCTTGATGCCCCAAGACATTAATGGAAATACTGTAGACATCACTATAAGGGGTAAAACAAAACTAAAAAAAAATCACATCGTCAACTCAAAAAAGACGAAACTGTTTTCCAATGTGTTTTGATGTCTTCTCGTAGGTAATCATAGATACGTATAGTCTTTATTTTCATCGCGAATCTTATGCATAGACAGTAGTAGGTAGGTACTTGGAATCTGTCAACCCCTGTTTAACATTGATCATCACATTAAACCAACTCAACACAAAATCTGATAAGCCTCCACCCATTCCCAAACATTTCCTTTCAATTCAAATCAACTGGAAAATTAACCACCCAATAATTTACCCAACGGAATTTAATACAGATCTCGTTGAAAGCAATACTCAAAAACAACTCAGATTCCTCGAATATACAGGATTAACTTCCCCGTCTTCTTATTCCTTCGAAACAATAAAAATAACAAGATCTGAAAAATCAAGATGGCGGATCTTTTAACAAAGCGTACACTGTATGCAGATGGTATCGTTTGCAATTTACATAACGAAAATGATTTCACAGCTTACACTTCGGCTGGGTAAGGGGGGTTCTGTGGGGGGCAATGTTACGTCCTTGGATGAGTGTCTTTAGGATTTGGGTTTGTTTTTGTTTATATGAGAATGTCGTACATTGTAATTTCAAGTTGGATGCGACGGGTAGTAGAGACAGATAATTATAATCTGCGTTGTACCCTTTTTTTACGAAAATTACGTGAGTGGAGTGGTATAAAATTCAGCACAGTTAAAGTGAAAGAGTGCAAAGTGAATACGTTTAGTTTTAAATGAATTACAGTCGAATTTCAACCACTGGACGACCAATTGTTGGTAAACTTTCGTCATTCTAAAAACATAGGTATTTTAACATGGCAACATTGACCTTAAAAATAGAGCGCTATAAGAAAAATCATATTGAACGTCTCGTAAATCACCCCAATCCACTTGCTTCTGGGTTTTATTATTTTATTTTGATTTTTATTATTTTATTTTATTTTTATTATTTTATTTTTATTTCGATTTTATTTTTTACTGTCAAATGTCTGTTTATGGGTGAATTGCCTGCAATAAAACAATATGTATTTTATTTTTATTTTTACTTGACAATACCAGTGTGGTTAAGAGACTAAAAAGAAGCCACATAATCTGCTTTGGCAGCAAGGCTTCGGCGTACTGTTCATTAATATCCCTACATTCACACAACATAGCTGATAAAAGTCAAGCGACTGATTGCAGTTAAATAAATTGAAAAAAAAAAAAACAAATGTCGTCATTATTAAGTAGGTCTTTGTTAAGTTATTGACATAAAAACGTCATTATTAGGTAGGTTTTTGGTAACTTATTGTCATGCGACCATCTCTCTTTCGCGAAACATATGTAGATAGGTACCTATGCAAATGAATGGTGTAACCATCTCATGACGTAATAGGGAGAGTTCCTTGTTATGTAAGAATCACATTCCTCTGTTTTTAAATGATAAATGATTTTATAGCTGTAAGTAGGTTTGTACAACAACTTTTACACGTCAATCATATTTTAAAAACTAGACGAAGTCGGTGTTTCTTATCAGACTACTTCGAGAAGAATGGCCGAAAAAAAATTGGAGGTCACAGTCTCTTTCAAAGTCCAGACATAATCATGGTCAGATCAGATGAAGACCATGTAGATTGGTGTCTGAAATGGTAATTTGAGTAACCACAACGATTGAGTAGACCTGTCCAGTAATCATACAGCTCAAATTAGAACTTAAGGAACTTTTAAATAGTATTTCATTACCGCAGTCTACTCTGAACAAATAAATAAATAACAATAGCTGCACGGGTCGATCGGCCAGGTTAAGCTACGCTTGCCACGGTTGGTCCGTGGATGGATGACCATCTTCACATACCCCTCCGTGCCTCGGAAAGCACGTTAAGCCGTTCGTCCCGGCTGTCATTTGTGGATCTTTGACAGTCGTTACGGGTCGTCAGAAGCCCGAAAGTCTGACAACCAGTCTTACCAAGGGTTATCGTATTACCCAGTAACTGGGTTGTGGAGGTCAGATAGGCAGTCGCTCCATGTATAATACTGGTATTCAGCTGCATCCGGTTAGACCGGAAGCCGACCCCGACATAGTTGGGAAAGGCTAGGCACATGATGATGATGAGTCTACTCTGAACAAGTAGTGCAATATATAGGTGCGGTGTTCTTGAACACTATGATCATTTCACTTCAGTGGTCTGCGAGAGAACAATAACCATTTCGCTTTTTGAACCGACGAAAAAACGGAGGAGGTTACTCAATTCGACGCGTAAATTTTTTTTTTTTTTTTTTATGTATGACCACGCATAACTTTTTCCAGAGTAGTCCGATTTTGATAATTCTTTTTATTGGAAAGGGTATACCTCGAAGTTGGTCCCATATAAATTTCGAAGAAAAATTCCAACCCTAAGGGTAAGAAAACTGGGGATGATTGATTGTTTACTCAGATTTTAATACTGAGTTGTGTATTAAATCAAATATTAAGCATGTAGTAATTAGTAGATTATAGCCACAAAAAATTATAAAATAAAAACTTTTTAATAAAAAAAATTAACCGCCGAAAAACCGAAAAGTAAAAAACAATAAACTAGCTTTGTCCAACCCCAATTACTAAGTTCGGAAGTCGGTGACTTTGGATATGTATTTAATTATACGTCACCGCCTTCCGAACTTAGTTATTGGGGTTGGACAAAGCTAGTTTATTATTTTTTACTTTTCGGTTTTTCGGCGGTTAATTTTTTTTATTAAAAAGTTTTTTAACACCATTTTAAAAACAATTTCACAATTTTTCCTCTACGTTAGTCCAAAAAACAGCGTACAGTTTGCAGGTACGAAAAACAATGGATATTTAAACGAAACAGCTTCGTCTCCTCAGCGAGCATATTCAAGGTATGGCGCAGAGCACACGAAAAGCCTAATAAATCTCAATGTACGAATATTTTTTCTGTAAAAGAAGAATTTTTGGGAGTATCGCCTATTACGTAGGTACTAAGTAGCTATATTTTTGTCAACCTTTATTCTACGTGTTATTTTTAGGACCGTCTGGGACAATGTCTTAAGACAATTTATTCAAATACCTATGTATAACAAAACAATATTTTCTTTTATTCTCAATCTTTACTAGTTTTTTCTTGTTCTTTAAATAAACAGCTTTTGTTCCTAAATAAAACAAACTCAGGGCAATGGACGTGAATGATCTTGTTTATTTTAAACTCGGTAGGAAAATGTTTTTCTTTGCAGTTCATTGTAAAACAGTTATCTTGAATTATAACATTATCAAATACTAAGAATGAAGAAATTTTACCATTTGTGATGAAATAGATGATGATAGGTACCAATTTAGCTTTAAACATATTCCGTCTTACGCAATCTAACTTAGTTCTAACCTAAAGCTCTGAGCCAGTTTTTCCATTTCTAACTTTATTTACTTTTGGATACAGTTCTAAGACAACTTAGCAGTGGACTTAGTCATTGACTTGAATGTGCCCTGGCAGCTGAGAGTATGTCATGCTCACTCAAATGTCTCGCTGGTGGTGGCGTGTGTGTTGGATCATTAAGTTCCCTTCAAAATGGTTGAGCTGAATGGTGCTGATGCATACGTCATGTCCGTGAACGGGCGCCGCCAGTAGGGACTGGTCATCTCTTAGCTCCCACGGCTCATTTTAATTGTTATTTTATTTAAATTACGGACGCTTTTAATGTGCACTTTTTACATCGTTCTCACATTGATAATTTCAACATAATGATGTAACCAACTTTTTGTAACAAAATCTTGATTTTAAAAGAGTGTCCATGGAGTTTCTTGCCCGTTCTTCTCCATAGGTACCTACGCTTTGGAATGGGCAACTAGCTTCATCTTTCTAACTCACCGACCTTGACAATTCAAAAGTGCCTGTAATTGGTTTATTTGAAATAAATGCTTTGAGTTTGAGTTTGACTAAGTTGATAGTTTGGTAAAAAGAACTGCATTTCTATACATATTGGGTTCCTAATTCAAAAACTGGCTTGGTGGTTTCATCATCAGCCTATAATGTTCCCACTGCTGGAACACAGGCCTCTCGGTGAGAGAGATTGGGCCGTAATCTACCACGCGGGCCCAGTGCGGGTTGGTAGATGTCACATGTCTTCGAATTTTTGGTTCTAGGACATGCCGGTTTCCTCACGATGTTTTCCTTCACCGTTTTGAGAGCAGTGGTGATGAAATAATTTACACAAAGTAAAGCGCCTGGCTGGGTTCGAACTCACGACCTACAACTCGTAAGTCGCAGCCGTTACCACTTGGCCAGCACTGCTCCATGGTGGTTTAACCTGTTCTAAATAAAAACCCTGTTTTGTAATAACCTCAAAAATCTTTTACCCTTTTGGTAATTTTTCAACCCTGGCATCTCGGAATCAGTAGAATGCTTTTCTCATAAAGATTTTTTTATTTATTACCGTTTCTATAAAGTCACACCACCCACCACCAATCTCAGAGTTTTTTGTCTAAGTCAAAAAAAAAACAACCTATAACTCGCACCAGCGTTACTTAACCACCTCTTCTTTAAATTCCAGGTGTCGACCCGGACAGGCATCGTATCCCACTACGTGCGGCTGCAGATTGTGGTGCCAGAAGCCTTCATCCTGGGTTCTGGAGAACACCACGTAGATCTGGGTAGCGTCATACATCTTATCTGCATCGTGGAGAAGGTAATTTTGGATTCTTTTTGGTGTAAAATTTTTATAGCAATGTTTTGTCGCTGCTTCTAGAAAATATTGGATGTATAAAAAGACACATCATATAACCGGTATCGACGCATTCTACAGGATACGTTTTTAACCAGTGCGCAAACTGTAACCATGAATTCAGCAGATCATTCTAGACCCCCGGCGCAGATATTTTTCGTCGGTTATACAAAAAAAAAAATCAGGTGTTCCATACATTTTGACCGCGTAGGTTCATTCTTCATTCATTCTTCACTTCTCTATGAAACAGCAGATTTTTTTTTGTAAAACCTACGAAAACTTTCTGCGCTGGGGGGCCTAGAATGATATGCTGAAATGTTTGCGCACTGGTTAAAAACTTACCCTGTTTACGTCAAACTTAGTGATATTGAACAGAAGTTAGCGCTGGGTAACGATTCTTATTTTGGGTGTGAAAACCAATAGGTATTTAACGGTATGAGGAACAGGGTGTACCCTCCGACCTCACGGGTATTGTGTCTGGTAGGAAACTGCCCGATTTTACCTAATTCTATTATATTCTATTCTAAGACGTAGCTTTTTGAAGAAGGGCTGAAATTCGAATTTTTACTAATGTATCGTCTGTCGCAGATATCACAAAACACTATCCTCTTTAATCACAAACGTTGCTCAAAGTTAAGTAATTTTTATCGAGTATTTAACCATACATTTTTGACGTTTATGCGTCTGATAACTTCAAAAAACGTTTATAAATAAACCGCTATATCTCCACTTTGTTACCCACCCGACTGTCTTGCTTTTTTTATCCCTAGTTAGGAAATAGCAACTTTAATCTTTCTGCAGACAACTCGTTATTCGTTATTCTCATCTCCCATTCAAATTACAATGTACAAAATCCACAAACAAGACTAGAACCTACTTAAAAATAAAACAAAGGAAACAGAAAAATAAAAAACAATTACAAACGATCTCGAAAAATTCCCGCGCAAATTATAGAGCGGACTAATTGCTTGTTTTACAAAAAAATAATATTTTCATTCGGATCTTTTACTTTTTTTTACATTATTTTTCTTAACGAGGAAGCTTAGCCCGGGAAGTATGTAGGATCGCTCTGGTGTAATTAAGAGCAGCGAGGTCGTGTTTGCGGTGGCAATCTATCGATTTACCACCCCTTAGATGGGTATTTTCGTTTTAAAGTCGACGTTAAAAGAAGGTAGTTGGTTATCTTGATTTATTTTGGTTGGTCTCGTGTGACGTACATAACATATTTAGCTAGAATTAGCAATGTCTTGAAAATAATGTTGGTCAACTATAGGGAGCTAATCTCGTCCTCTGTAACCTCAGTTTCTCCGTAATCGTCGGATTTGTAATACAAATAATACAGTCGTTACGGGTTGTCAGAAGCCCGAAAGTCGGACAACCAGTCTTAACAACCCAGTAACTGGGTAACACGATACCCAGTTACTGGGTTACTGGTATTGACTTGAAGCGGACCGAACCCAGCCAGGCACATTTCTTTGTGTAAATATTTTCATCACCACTGCTCTCAAAAATTCGAAGACATGTGACATCTACCAACCCGCACTGGGCCCGCGTGGTGGATTACGGCCCACTCTCTCTCACTGAGAGGAGGCCTTTGTCCCAGCAGTGGGAACGTTATAGGCTGAGTAAGATGAATAGAAGACCACTGTGCTATCTGTAGGAAAGTACCATCTTCCCGTCATACGATAATTAGGTTAATATGGTAGACTGCCCAGAGTAAGCCGGAGGCAGTTAAATTTAATTACTCGTGTAGTTTTCTTTTGTGATGTAAAAAGTAATTTTCCGTATTTTTAAGGAAGTTCTGGCTAATTTATAAGGTTGAAAGTACATAATAACATAATATCACAGACGTTTTTCTAGTGTAGTCGCCTCGTAATTACTTTTGAGAACAATATGTACTAATATCATAAAAGGGTAAAAGTTTTGTTTGTAAGTTTGAATGTAGGGGGTAGTCTCTGGAAATACAAGACTGATTTAAAAAAAAATACACGTGATGGACATTTTTGAGAATTATATATAGTAATTGTATATAGTCTTGTGGCTAAGTAATAATAGCTGCGTGGGTCGATCGATCAGGTTAAGCTACGCTTGGCGCGGTTGGTCCGTGGATGGGTGACCATCTTTACTTACCAAGACCCCTCCGTGCCTCGGAAAGCACGTTAAGAATCCTACGACCGAAGCTCGCAACTAGGATTCGGGCGGAGACAATATTTCGTCTGAAAATTGCTATCGTTGCGCTAGTGTTAGTACCTGTCGAGGATACATACCTACAGTGAGCAGTACGATCACACACACATTGACAATGGCTTGACGCGATAGCGCTACTAGCTACTGACCATTTATGATGAATTTGGATGTGTTCCGTAATACCAAAAATGATGAATGAAAACTTATTGTATTTTAATATTTTTTTCGACATTTTACAACTTGATAATATGAGCTATGCTTCTGAGACAACAATATTACGGAAATTGTTGGTTATAATACCAAAAAAACAGTGAGAAAACATGTCATTTACGCTGTAAAAATGTGCGAAATGCAATTCGCTTAAACTTCATTTCAGGTAAGTATTTTGGAAAAAAAACCCCTACGAGCCTAGATAAATACTGTCTGAATCCGAATATCATCATAATATGATAGAAATATGCTCAAGTTGCAAATGATTTAGGTATTTAGGATTTAGGTACGTATGTATGGACAGTTCATTGTACGTAGGCCTCTTAAGCCGTTGGTCCCGGCTGTCATTTGTGGATCTTTGACAGTCGTTACGGGTCGTCAGAAGCCTGAAAGTCTGACAACCAGTCTCACCAAGGGGTATTACCCAGTAACAGGGTTGTGGACATAGAAATATACTTTCTTATATCTATGGTTGTGGAGGTCAGATAGGCAGTCGCTCCATGTAAAATATTGGTATTCAGCAGCATCCGGTTAGACTGGGAGCCGACCCCAACATAGTTGGGAAAAGGCCAGGCAGATGATGAAATATAGTCACAGTCAGAAAGAACGCTATTTATGTTAAAACAAGAAATTTCACGCGAATGAAGTCGCGAGCATAGCTAGTTCTACTAATCCTACAAATAATATTATAAAAATGTGAACGTTTGTACTTATGTTTGAATATTTAGATGTTCGGATGTTTGTTACTCAATCACGCAACAACGGCTGAACGGATCTGGATGAAATTGGCACACAGATAGATTATAACCTGCATTAGCACATAGTATACTTTTTATCCCCGCGAGGTATAATATTCGATATCCACGCTGGCCAATCCACTGGCAAAAGCTAGTCACAAATAAAGATCACTTTGATTTTGAAAATGACGTAAGATCAGAGGTTAAATATTAACTGTAAACGTATTGCACGATGTCGATTTAACACAACTTCATAGACAAAACATCACACCATCATTTACCTAAGCTCTCCTGCTAGAATGCGTTTTCGATAGATTAGTCGCCTCGTAAGCGTGAACATTAATCGTCTAATTGAAGCTGAATGCAGTAATTAATGCCTCTAATTGCACCTTTCATTACCAAGTTGGGAATCATAGAGACTATTGATGGCAAAGTTTCGTATTGTCTTAACTAAATACTATGTAATACGCGACTCTTTATACAATCTGGCAGATATTATACATTGACGCCCAAAATGTAACCTTGATAAAAGCGTATTAGGTAATCAAGGGTAAAAGTCTCTTTTAAAGTCCAGACATAATCTTGGTCAGATCGTGTGGAGACAATGTAGATTAGTGCCTGAAATGAGGAAATAACTACACAGATTTGAGTGGACCAGTCCATCATCATCATCATCATTTCAGCCGAAAGACGTCCACTGCTGGACAGACTCCTCCCCCAATTTGGGGGGTTTTGCCATAATCGCCACGCTTGGCAGGCGGGTTGGCGGTCGCAGTATGGTGGTAAAATGCATAGAGAACGCTGCTGCCTATTCTCTAGTAAGTCCCTTAGTCGCCTTCTACGACACCCACGGAAAGAAATGGGATGGTGCTATTCTTTTACGCCCGGCGACACATACGGGACTGACCAGTCCAGTTCGCAAGTAAATCAGTCTCAGCAGTGATCCTCGTGGTTTAAATACCTACCCGGGGCAGGAAAAAATATGTTGGGTCCTCAGCCGCAGGTCAGGATTTGTTCACATCGCTCCGGGAAATTCCAACCCCACTTGCATTCAATGTCTCCAGACTTCTGTCTGGACCCATAAAAGAGAGCCACAGTGGCCCAGTGGTAACGACTTACAAGTTTTAGGTCGTAGGTTCGAACCAAGACAGGCGCATAACTTTACGTAAATTATTTCGTCGCCATTGCTCTCAAAACGGTGAAGGATAACATCGTGAGAAAACTGTTCTATAACAATAAAAATCGGAGATACGTGACAACTACCAACCCGCACTGGACCGGCGTGGTCGATTACGGCCCACTACCTCTCACCGAGAGGAGGCCTGTGTCCTAGCAGTGGGAACATTTTAAACTGATTATGAAATTATTGTCTGAATGGTCGAAAAAAATATCAGTACCCTATCTATCAATCACAAAAGGGTATTTTCCATCGACGTCACTCGTTTTACTGTTTGCGTAGGTACTTACAATGTTTACAACCGAAGTGACGTGTTATACGAGGCCCGTCACACTCGTAAAAATCGGTCGGATTTATTTTCATACATACGAATGGTTGATAGGGTGGCGTATTTGTGGCGTTTACGAAGGCTTTTCTTTAGTAAATCTATTGAGATTTTGTGTGTATCTGGCCTCGAAGTTAATGAGGTTATGCTGATATTAGGAGCGAGTAAATATTCACTGTTGAAGTTGAGCGTCTCAATGAAAAATAAAATAAACAGCTAAACCGCACAGTTTATAAAAGGATGAGTGACCGCAGGTGATTGTTATTAGCTGTTATGTGGATGTTTACCTCATTATAAGCATCCAAAGGCTTGCGATCACGAAGTTTCTAATTTTAACCCATCTTTATTGAAAATGATTGCTGTTCTTGCGGCTTCACTCCAGTGGATGTCGGAAATTATCCCACGGAACATGCTTCCGGCACTAAAAAGCTTTTATACTCCTTATAACATCAGCTATCTGTCAATGTCTTGTCAAAATCGGTCCAGACGTTTCGGAGATCATCCGGAACAAACAGGTAGACAGACCGATTTTTTATTTGTTTTTGTACCCTATTCGTGTTCATAAGCATTTAGTAAAAAGCTGGTACTTTGACATTACAGACACTTCAATTATATTTAATTGTATATATTGACCCGAACAGACTTCCCTGAACAGATTTAATTTACTACCGCGTCGGTAGAATAGAGAATCATTGAGTTCCCTGTTCTTTCTCTTCTTCTTTTGTTAGCCAGCCTAGGCACTATTGATTAGGATAATATTTTGTCCAAATATACATTGCTAGACTTCACATTATTAATAACTATTTTTCTGACTTCCAGAGCCCGACACCCCCACAATACGTGTTCTGGTACCACAATGACCGCATGATCAACTACGACGCGACGCGGGGCGGAATCACTGTGGAGACGGAGCCGGGGGCTCGCACGCAGTCCCGACTCACAGTCCGCGGGGCTACCCTAAAAGACTCCGGGAACTACACCTGCAGCGCCAGCAACACCGAGCCTGCTTCCATACATGTCTTCGTTTCTGAAGGCAGTAAGTATTTATTTATTTATTATGTAGGCTTTAAGTAAAGCGATCAGAGAGGTAATTTCGTAAATACACTATCATTAAGAATCGCTTTCATTTTGATAGTTTCACAACATTCATGGCGTTGTTTACGTTGCTAATATTTTTTTCGAACATATGAAAGAATGCATTAGTAAAATCAAAATTATTCAGATTCTGATTATTGTCTATTGTGTTATGCAATTAGGGTGCAGGCCTTCCTTCACAAAGGCCAAAGGTAAAAACAAAATGTGTTGCGTGTCGAGTTTTGACACACGCCGCAGCTTTAGCTAGGAAAAAGATGTAGGAACGTAGGCAGGTATCTACCTACCTATGAGGACTGCATGAAAAATAGATCTTTGAAAACATGGGATGGCTGTGGGATACGTGGGAGATTTAGTGGGATAAACCTACCTTTTTCTAAAACGTAAATTCTTAGTAAAATCTAGGTAAATTCTACCTAGATTTTACTAAGCACTATTACATGTTGAGTACTTTAACCTGAAATTACACGCTAAAAACGAAAGGTGACAAGTCCAATGTACTTCACGCATAGGTCTCAACCTACCTTAGTAAACTGAATCTTAGCGTTGATGTGTTTTTCTAGATCCTTACATAAACTAAACTTTGGATTTTAAGACCGGCCAACCCGTCATTATTCTCAAACAATGCTTGTACGTGGTTATGGCGTTATACCAAATTTTCTTCCAAATTTTTTGAACCCACAGGTATCTTATAGTTTATATCTAGGTTTTTATTTTATAATAAAAAAAACCTTATTGAGAAACGAATTCTACACAGATGTCTGAAAATCAGCGTTTTTGTACCAATTTCATTTGATCTTTGGGTCTACATACGTTGTAATTTGTGTAACATTAGAAAAGTATAGAAGTTATATGATTCTCGCACATGTAATGGAGATTTTTATATGACAACTATTTTATTCGCAAACTGGCACAAGTTTTGTGAAAACTCTACCAATTTTCGATAGATGTTATTGCCTTCTCACTCGCATGCATTACGTTGGATGAAACAACATTCCTTTCAATAATGCTCGCGTTGACGATATAAGGGCCGAGAAGGGCCCTCTTAAGTATTTTTTTTCTTTGCTACTGCTACTGTTTAATTATTCTAAACCTCTGCTATTTTCCTTTCCAGGTAACAAGATGGCAGCCATCCTACGACGCAACACGAGCGCTATCCACGGCATCACCACCAGCGGCACGTGTCTGTTGCTGCTGACTTCGGTGCTCATGCACTTCGGCCTCCGATGACGTTAGAAAGGGATGGCAAGCTTTCTGGCACTGTATGAGAGAGGAGGACGGATATGAGAAGTGTTGTTCATGCTTTCTGTTAACCCTGGCGATCAGAAAAGTCTTCATATTTTTTTTATAGATAGGCATTTCTCGTGTTTTCCATTTTGTTTTTATTGGACGCACATATTTCGTTCAGGGCTTGAGGAAAGTTGAGAGCAAAATCAGGCAGATATTGATCTGAAAACTTCTTTACACACTTTGAACCATTTTTGGTACGGGCAAAACTATTCGGTTCCCGTCACCGACGTGCTAATGTGACGTGTTGTATTTTTTTTTTTTCAAAGTTTTAAGTTTTCATTTCTGCCGGCGGCCCGACTGCCTATTTTTTTTTACTGTGTGTGTGTGGGCAATTCCTTTCCTTTTGTTAATTTTCAAATTAACTTAAAGTTAGAGTTGGAGTAGGTAGGTGCTTACCAAACTACTAGCAACGAACAATGTCTTCTTTCTTTCTTTTCTTAACCATGGAAAAACATAAAGCATTGGCAACACAAAAGGTTGTAATATTGGTTGTTTCTATACCTACATTCGTTACACATTTCAACTAGGTATCACCTAAAATGACTGCTCAACAAATAAATCGAGGAACCAAAAATACTTTTTGTAAGGCAGTTTATTACTGCAATCAATAGTTTTGAAACCATACAAATCACTTTACGTCGAAATAAAATGGGATTATTTCATGACTCATTAAATTTTAAGTACGTATTTCAAACGTCCCAACCAAGTTGTCCCTAATTTATTTGAATCCTTACAAGTTTTGTCTACACGGGTAAATGGAAGCAATAAAAAAGAACGCGATCAGTTTAACTAAACCGCGTCTGCGTTAAGAGCTGTCAATGTCAAATATTGACACTGACAACTTTTGAACGCGGTTTAGATGTACCTACTGATCGCGATCAGTTTCATTGGTAAATTTCGCTCTAATTAATGTAGAAGAACGACATTACAATTTGGGGAGGTAAGATTCTGACGTATGTAAGATCTTTAGCCACGAAATTATTCCCGTAGCTATTTATAATTACATTTTCAGTCAAATAATGACCAATACCAGAAGTCAAAGATTGTCCTCATACAGTGCCAAGGTAGAAAAATAATTAAATATTTAAAATAAACCAATCATTGAATTGTAACATAAGTTGATTGTTACATTACTTAGTTAAAGTAACAAATATAATGACGTAACTTAGTTACTTATTTAGATTTATTTAGAACGTATTTAATATAGGCACAATATTGTACAGTCAAAAAAATATTCCCAAGGGCTTTATTCAGTTTTACAAAAAGCCAGAGTTTTTCTGTAAGGGTATGTGCACACCTATGACGCTACGTGAAGGCTACGCATAAACGTTATGTTAACGCACGTGTTCGTACGTGTATTCACACCCTAATAATCAATTATATATTAATTATAAGACATGGAAACCCACCTTAAGATTCGAATAATAAAATTATAAAGTAAAAAAATCGTTGTTCTCAAAAAATTTTGAAATGTTAAAAATTAAGTGGAATACATTCTGTCATCATTAAAATAATGCTCAAATTTGATAACAAATTCTGATACTCGTAATGTAAATAATAATAGTTTGATTAATTTAAATGTAAATAATTAAATAACCCGACAGTCACTTGATTGACTACACAAAATTGTTGTTAATTTAATAATAATATAGCCTTCCAAAATCACAAATCATATTTTTACCAAAAATATACGTAGACGTTGATTTTCCTAAAATTATATTAATTCGTCGAATATTTTCTTAACAAAATGTATTGTTTGTATAAGTAGATACCTACTTTTTATCATTATTTCTAAATCGAACAAAACAGAATTCAAATTAAGGTCAATTAAATTATACGTACGAATTGTAAAAAGCTGAAATCACTGTAGAAAATAATATTATTCTGTGCCAGAAATACCTACTAAAATATTTAAAGAAAATAAATGTAGATTACATAATTCTTTTAAATTTCTTTAAAAATTGTGAGATATTATTAATCTACAATTTTATTGAAATTATAAACATCCTCGACCTTATCGATTCACGGTTATTCTATTAATTAAATGGTAAATTCTCAGGAATTAAAATTAAGATAATTCTAATTTAGGCAGTCTAATGTAACACCTGAATAGACATCTGAATTTATTGTATACAAAACAAAATGGACTCCCGATACCCGAAAAGATTTAGATACTTCGATAGTTCTTTTTGAATTCGAAAAACAATGACAGAACCGACTCGGAAAATTAATGACTGGTTACTGTTTATTTTCCGAGTTCCGTTTCTTTCGTAAGCCGAATGTAACAATTAGGTAGGTAGTTCTTGCTTTAAGGTATTCTTAAAAAAACACGAAATCTAGACTCTTCGTCCGATTAACCATCTTCTTGTGTATCCATGTCAATTTGATAAGCGTTTGGCATCTTCAGTAACGTCCATCATTTTCTGAAACGTGCAAGCTGCAGGACACGCTCGCCACGATACTAAGAGTCCCATTGTTTGTGGAACAGTACCACATTAACACTCTAGGGCCCCAATTCTGTATCGTTAAAATTATTCCCCGCGGAATCTTAACTACGTTCAAACTACGTCAATATCGTTTTTTTAAGAAACCAATGTAACGGTAAGGAATCGAAATGTCATATTCTGTATGTTCCAAGACAATTTGTCAATATTATTAATACAATATTAAAAGAATTCGTGTGTGATTGACGTGGTTACGAGTAATGAATCGATAAGTGGTCATAGTGAATTCAGGCCCTGGGCGGAGTCATCTGTGAAACCACACCTGAGCAAGTTTTCTTAGGACAACTTGAGTCCGGAGTCTATTTAAAGACTTCTAGGTGAGCCAACGCAACTCATGTTCAAGTGGGATATTTTTAGCAGGTGGTCGAATGGGTTGCGTAGAGAAGCACTTTGTCACCACAGCTGTAACCTTTCCTTGGACCGTTCGCCAGTGAATTTAAGGACACACTTTAAAAAGCTTTTGCGGCTTTTCACCCTTAACCTATAGTCTATATACCTTAGTCAAAACATTCAGATGTCTTCTTATCATAGTCAAAATATTATTTACCATTTTTAGATATGCCAATTACCATAAGCCTATGGTAAAACCATAGACAAGAATAGTCATGTAATACACCACAAGTATACTTAAACTAAGATTTGAACGTTTGATTCTAAAAGTTTGTTATTTCTTGTAAATACAACATGACATAATAATATAACATAGTAAATTAGTCCTACTATTAGTTAATTTGTAAATAAATTCATCAGTGTTACTAAAAATCATTTAATGTAAATAATATTTCGGTGATCATGTATGCAATAAATAATAAATTTCCTTGGAGATTTGAGTTTTATTTTCCTTTTGCATAAGATTATTTTCTTACAGAATTTACACATGCCAAAAAAATTAAAACTTATGAGATAGCGTTATTCTATGGGCGTTTGTCCCCCACCGTCACCGGGATGTCACCGTGAACGAAATGGCCACATAGTATCTACTTTTCACAGTACAGTCAACGTCAAAAATATCGGGACGTACAGATTGTTCAAAATGATCTAAACAACTAAGAAAGCTAAACTTTATCTCAATTGGATGAAGTTCTTGTGAGAATGAGATTTGTCGTGTACTGTCTTCGTTCTGAAACATTCCTTGTGTCATTGGATTAATATTTAATTTGCAGAGTTGTTTAGATCATTTTGAACAATCTGTACGTCCCGATATTTTTGACGCTGATTGTACTATAATGAAAGAAATGGCGGCTCCGAAGTAACGATAAATACATTTAGGTAATTATGGCCGTGTGACCGCATCTCCTTTACCGAGCGCCGTCATCCCGGCTATCGGAGTTTTCAATAGTTCGGCGCTACTAAAACTTGGCTGTTTGATTTTGTCCAGCCGCCCGTCGTACCACGCCATTTTCCCAGTTTTGGTTTTGTCTATCATGAGCGCAGAGTTCGGTCGCGCTGGACACAAATGATCGCCGTCACCAACACGTCACGTTTGTCCTGAATAATCTACCTTCGGTGACGACCTTGGTGACGGCGGCGGTGGACAAGCGTACTTTCTACGTTCAATTCGAGAAATCACCATGCCTTTTCCCACCAAAACCGTGTTCAGTTTACGTCTACCAAACATTGTTTGGTAATCGACAATCCTTGTTTTGTTTTTAAAAAACAATTTAGGTAGACAAACCGATAGCTGTACCAGCTATCGGTTTGTCTACAGATTCATGGATGACCTTTAATTGACCTAGATTCTAGGCCAATTGAACGTCACCCATAAATAATGTAGAAAAACACATGAACCTAAAGCTGTGGCAAATCTCAAAATAGTTTTTGAGTCTACAGCACGCGGCACGTTTTTTTCGTCAAAGAATTCAGACAAGTGTATTCGTAAGTGGCGTCTAAAATGGGTAACTCTCTAATTCTTATCTTCATTAATTCCGGGGCACTCTTTAGGTACTCAAGTTCCGAGTAAGTACCAGGGTGGCCTCGGAAATTCTAATTATTTACTTTTTTACAATTTCTAGGTCAATGTTATGCTGCGTGTTGTCATTTAATTTATTTTTATTGAATTACTTTTATGAAATACTTAGTTAAGAAAATTTGAATTTCGCGGCCTACCTGCCTTGGTATGCTCTGTGACTCATGGAAAGAGATGGCCATTGACAATTCCAAGAACGCCGTGTGACCACTATGTAGCTTGCGCTCAGTTGCGCCAAATTCCCCTCTAAAGCCCCGCATTGCTATACAGTGCCCGTTAATGCGTAGTACGTTAGTTGGCCTGAAGCAAGTGTGACAATAACACAACTTTCCTGTGGACGCATTGGTATTCTGTCTCTTCTAGATGCCCCGAGTCGCTGGGTCTCCCCCAGCGACTTCCAGCAGGCTTAGCATGACGATTGCTGAAAACACAGCTCTTTCTGTACAAAGTGACATTTCGTTTCTCCATTTTTGACATCGCACCGTAGAAATCCTTCTACAATTTATCATTTGTATTTCGTTTCTAACGATCTTGGTCGCAGACTATTTCAGAGGAAAGTTTTCTTCCTAAACTGTCATTGAAATCACACTAACAACTAACTTTCTACTCGACCGGCACAAAGTATATACGTTTGTCTTCATAATCATGATTCGTTTTGAACTCATAATTAATAGAAGAACAAAGCAGGCTTCTTCTTATTCTATGTACATCATTTAGGTACTTACTAAGGCCAAACCAAGGAAGTGGTTAAGGCCAATATTACTGTTTTTTTTTTTTAATTACGATTTTTCGACACTTTGAGAATATATTATGTTGTAGTTGTCTTTAAATAGGTACGGTCGCGGTCAAGAGTCCATTCTCATCATCATCATCATCATCATCATCATATCAGCCGAAAGACGTCCACTGCTGGACATAGGCCTCCCCCAGGCTCCTCCACTTCGACCGGTCTTGTGCTTCCCACATCCAGCGGATACCCGCGGTCTTCGCAAGGTCATCGGTCCACCTTGTGGGAGGCCTTCCTACTCTACGTCTTCCGGTACGCGGTCGCCACTCCAGAACCTTTCGGCCCCATCGGCCATCTGTTCTGCGAGCAATGTGCCCTGCCCACTGCCACTTAAGTTTGGCAATTATTCGGGCTATGTCGGTTACTTTGGTTCTCCTGCGGATCTCTTCATTTCTGATTCGATCGCGTAGGGAAACTCCGAGCATAGCCCTCTCCATTGCCCTTTGGGTGACTTTAAGCCTTCTGATAAGGCCCATTGTGAGCGACCACGTCTCTGTACCATAGGTCATCACTGGCAACACACACTGGTCAAAGACTTTCGTCTTGAGACACTGTGGTATTTGGGACGAGAAGATATTGCGAAGCCTCCCGAACGCTGCCCAGCCGAGTCGGATTCGACGATTGACCTCTTTCTCGAAGTTGGACTTACCTAACTGGACAGTCTGTCCTAGGTAAACGTACTCGGTCACAACTTCGAGTGTAGCGCCTCCGATCGTCATGGGAGTGGGTGTTACATGGGCATTCGACATGACCTTTGTCTTCTCCATGTTCATTTTAAGACCCACTCTTTCGAAAGCTCTACTGAGGTCATCGAGCATTGCACTGAGGTCCTCCATGGTCTCAGCCATGACGACTATGTCATCGGCAAACCGAAGGTGAGTGATGTACTCGCCATTGATGTTGATGCCAGCCCCTTTCCAGTCCAGAACCTTGAAGACATCCTCCAGTGCAGCGGTGAACAGTTTCGGAGAGATAACATCTCCCTGTCTCACACCTCGCTGCAGAAGGATAGGTTTCGAAGTCCGGTCCTGGAGTCGGACTGACATAGTGGCGTTTTCATACAGACACTTCAGCACCTCGATGTACCGATAGTCGATCTGGCACCGTTGAAGAGACTGCAGTACAGCCCATGTCTCGATCGAATCGAAGGCTTTTTCGTAGTCCACAAACGCTAAGCAGAGAGGCAGGTTATACTCTTCGGTCTTCTGTATAACCTGCCGCAGCGTATGTATGTGGTCTACGGTGCTAAAGCCTTTACGGAATCCGGCTTGTTCGGGAGGCTGGAAGTCGTCAAACCTGCGCGCGAGACGGTTCGTGATGACTCTCGAAAACAGCTTGTAGACATGGCTCAGAAGTGAGATGGGCCTATAATTCTTAAGAAGAGTATTATCACCCTTCTTAAAGAAAAGTACCACCACACCTCTGTTCCATGCCTGTGGCGTTTTGCCCTCGAGTATGACGGAATCAAACAGCTTCTGGAGGGCCTTAAGAACGGGTTTTCCGCCGGCCCTTAGGAGTTCGGCCGTGATTCCGTCATCACCCGGCGCCTTGTTGTTTTTTAGCTGCTTCAGAGCCATCCTAATCTCGTACAAGCTAACGTCCGGGATATTTTCGGTATAGTGTCGGGTCAATCTGGCTCTTGGGTCGTTTGCCAGATCCGTAACGGGGTTGCTTGTTGACGTGTATAACTGTCCATAGAAACTCTCGATCTCTCTCAACAGCTCCGGCTTGGAGGAAACGATCCTGCCATCATTGGTCTTCAGTTTCGCAAGCTGACTCTGTCCAATAGACAGATCTCTTGAAAAGACCTTGGAGCCCTTGTTCCGCTCTATCGCGTCCTTTATGCGGTCCGTATTAAAACGGCGAAGGTCGCTTTTCAAGGCCTTAGATATCTGTCTATTGAGCTGTCGGTACTTTAGCGCGTCGTCTGAAGACTGCAGGATCATTTCACGCCTCTCCTCCATTAGCTGCAGAGTAGGATCAGAGAGTTTCTTTTTGCCATTAGTACGGCGGGTCTTGAAGAACTTAGACCCGACCGTATGGACAGTTTCCACGAACCCATCGTTATAATCGTCCACGGAGCTCCCTAGGCATTCGAAACGATTCTGGAGTTCGAGCTGAAAGCTCTCGGGGTTTTGGACCTGGATCGGTGCTGGACGGAGCGTAGACTTCATTAGTCGACATCTTTCTAGCTTGATGTTGATATTCAATGTGCCTCTTACCATGCGGTGATCGCTTCCGGTTTTCACCGCGTTGATCACAGAGACATCATTGAATATTTGCTTCTTCGTCGACATAATGAAGTCAATCTCGTTTTTATTTGCACCATCAGGGCTCTGCCAGGTCCACTTTCTGTGCTCCCGTTTCCTGAAGAAGGAGTTCATCATAAAGAGGCCTTCCTTCTCCATAAAACTGGCCAGCAAGTGACCCCGGTGGTTCCGTCGTCCAACTCCAAATTGCCCCACTCTCAGCTCATCCTCGTTCCGTTTGCCCAGTTTCGCGTTGAAGTCCCCCATGACAACGGTGAAATGAGTTTTAGAGCCATGCATGGCTTTGGATATATCCTCATACATGGTCTCCACCTCATCGTCGGGGTGTGTCGAGGTCGGGGCGTAGACCTTCAGCGAATATCTTGCGGATATTCTGAGTATAAGGTACGCCACCCTGGTCGACACACTCTCGATCTTCACCACGTTTGTCACAAGGGACCTATGGACAATAAACCCGACACCACCTTGGGACTGCTGGTCGCCCTCCCGGAAATAGAGCAGGTTACCGGATTTGAGGATTATCGAGTCCTGCCCCTCTCTTCGAACTTCAGATAACCCTACTGTACCCCACCGTAACCTGCTCAATTCTTCCTCGAGTTCGGTAATCTTCTCGTCGGTCCGGAGTGTACGCGTGTTGTACGTTGCCAGGTGCAGTTTCCGTTTGTTTTGGTAGCCAGATCTCTTCCGGAGATTCTTAGCACCCCTTGCCTCACCGTTACCTTGGCCGCTACCGTAGCCAAGGGTAGGCGGGCCGCCGGGTACTAGGGGCCGTTTTGTAGGGCTGCTTGTCATTTTTTGGGGGGGTTTTGCCATAATCGCCACGCTTGGCAGGCGGGTTGGCGATCGCAGTATGGTGGTAAAATACATAGAGAACGCTGCTGCCCATTCTCTAGTAAGTCCCTTAGTCGCCTTCTACGACACCCACTGGAAGAAATGGGATGGTGCTATTCTTTTACGCCCGGCAACACATACGGGACATTCTCATGCTAAGGGTTATATTGCTATGACTCGCGGTCCAGGCCGTACCTACAGCTGTGTGTATAAGTGATGTAACCAGACCGCACACCACAATACTCACACACCACTGCACTGTCGTCGAAAGATACAAAAACATACCGTCGCACAGAGTACTCTGTCTCTGTCTTTACTGTGTTACGTAGTAACTACGTATGACCTTGGTCGGTTCATACCATCGCTAAAATTCATGTTCTAATATCAAGTCTCGGTAGCTCGCAGCGTATTGTCATTGATTTAGAAACACACAAGTCTGGGTTCAAATCTCCCGATGAGGTTTTTATTTTTCTTTTCAAAAATAATCTTCATCAGTTCTTTTATTATTCGTTATACGAGAATGTTTTTTTTTTTAAATTACTTATATTATTATTTAAACAAAGAATTAAGAATATTATGTGATTACAAAATGTTTATTCGTTATAATTTTATGAAGTAGGTATAAAAATAACTACTAATAACTTCTTGTTAACAGTTTATTTTCTCATAAAGAACAATTTATTGAAGTAAAGTAGCTAATTGGTGAACCATGATAATCAGGCTATTGTATCTTAGTAATATAATAATATTGTGCTGTAATTACTACCATGTGCGGTACTCTAAAGAAATAACATTTTTCTACGCAAATCTACCCACGTAAAAATAACAAATGCGGACAAGTTGTCACAATACAATTAAATGACTCAGTAGTACTACTACTGGAATAAATCTACTGCGATTTAGTTCTCTCAAACCTCAAAGTTATCAAATCGTATTTAATAGGACTTATTGAAGTTATAGCTTAAGTAATCATTTTCATTACGAAAAGAAGATTGAAACTAAACCTCGAAATAATCCATATTACGGATATGACACAATATTATGTGAATATTACTAAAATCAATAAAAGTCAATAATAATAAATATTTCTAATTTTTAACTTAATGTTAATGTTTATGTTTTTTGAGCTGGTTTTCAACCCTTCTGCGTGGAGTGTACGGCACACGGTTCGGAAATATGTGTCGAATAATTTGGCAAAATGTCTTGTCTTTTTGAAACCACTTGTGCTGTCGCTTTCTTTTATAAGCTGGGGTCTTCCACTTTGCTTTCGACGGGCAAGGCTACCCCCTTCCTCATATCTTTTCATCCACTGACTCACAGTATTTCACTAAAACAAAAAAGGGGTACTGTTAGGCTACTAAACAAAATACATAATAATATGTATTACTATTTAGAAACAAAATTATTTGAAATATAAATTTCACATAAATATTTAATCTAGGAAATAAATTTACTTTGAAATTTTATATTTTTCTTCTATTTAGACGTTATGATATTTATAAAACGTTTAAAATTACTACAAGGATCAGCAGTTATACTTTAATTAAATAAGTGCTTAATAAAATAATTAAATCATAATACTCACACTCAGGCCGGTTTCATCAGATATTTGTGATATTTAAGTCCGCTTTTATGCAGCGCAATAATATTCGCTTTCATTTCTATTAATAAATTTGCTTACATTTTAAAATGAACTAGAAGACCGCTAATAGATTAAACACACGTCACTAGCACACAATAACAACCAACACCGTTCTATATGTCACGTCGAATGAGTCGTAAGTTAACTATCATTTAAATTTATTTAGGTTTCTGTGGGTATATTGATAAAGTTTTACGAGTTTAGTGAACAAGACGAACAGAACAAGAAACTATAGTCAAAAGCGATTTTTAAAACAATAAAAAGGCTAGCACACCGCGCGTGGGATTCGAACCCGAGACTCGTTGCGCACGAGGGCGCTAATCCAAGTACAGTAGCCACTAAGCTATCACGTCATTTACTTTAACGGTTGAATTTATGAAATACAATCATTTGTAGACGTATGAGAGTGTGCGTGTCTACAGTATAGAAATTACTTAATATAAGAAGGTCGTAAGTTAAACCGTAGTGTCAATCTATTACTTTTTGAAATTGTTACTCCGCTTTTGGATCCTACTGTACGTGACTTAATAGAATAGAATATTTTAATTTCAGACAAAGTCCATAGGTTTAGTAACAATTTTGCTTATCCTCTAGTGTTAGTACAGATATAGATTACTATTAAATAATTAAAACTCAGCGTGGAGCTGCATCCACCTTCGCAACATCAGGGAATCCCACCGATCTGCGAATACACTGAGAACACTGTTGGTGCTGCCGCGAACACGTGACATCAGGGATGCACATCTCTTTCTAATGATGGCGGCAAAACCATCAATGATGTTATCTGCAAACATCCCTGACGCACTACAACGCCACGGCAGCCACAGCAGCACTCTCAGTGCATTATTATATTAAACGCGTAGGTCGCTGTATGCCCGCTGAGTGAAGTTGACCCACAGGCTGCACGTTTAGAAGGACTGACAGTAAGCTTTGAAAAGTGTTACTTTAACTGCCCTCGTACATCGCGCAAACCTGCGGGCCAGCATGTTACAACGGACAGCCAGCGACCTACGTTCCCTTTCAATGTCACAGTTATCTTTAAGGTCTTAATATAAGGAAACATTGAAAATCAAACAGAATGAAATGCTATGACAAAACAAAAATTCTGAGTCGGATTATGAAAGAGTGAATAGCGAAAAATTTCAGTTGACTCTTTCTACTTTGCTGCCGTGGTACTGTCTACACGGAAAATCATTTTTGTCTACTCTTCCGTCGACAAAACGGTGCACGTGCTATTAACCCTTTAATTCATAACGTTAGCTATACTTAACATTCACAATTCGAAAAATCCACTGACAAAATAATCGGTTTATTTTACGATTTTTTCTAATTAGTAAGTAAAGGACATCACTATGCGTCCCTAGCAAAATAAAAGACGTAATTTTAATGTCAATTTTGACAGTATTGTGCAAAATGGCGTTCCGATCGCGAGCTGTTCCCGCGCAAATGGTAAGAAAATTGATATTTTTTATTAAATTTCGCATTTCATGTAAAAATAACATATTAAATACATTTTTATGATTGCATTCTACGACTTTACAATAGCTTTGTTACAAATAATGCAAGTGAGCATGCGCTATAACTTGCTAAAGTTGAATGTTAGCTATGGTTAACATTGCGGAAGATACCGGAGATTGCCATAGAGTTATGAGTGTAAAAAATAGCTAACATTGCGAAATGGTGGAGGATTTACATGTTGTGCGTTTATAGGATGTGTGGAGGATGTACATGTGCTTTTAATGGTGTTTGAGGGTGCTCGCATGCATAATTTTGCTTTCTTTTTTTTAGCGTAACCTGCGATTAGAGCGTGTGAGGAAAATACTAGCACTTGTCCCACCACAAGATGCTTCTTCCAGCGATAGTAGCACATTAGATAGTGATAATGAGGTACTAGCTGACGATACAGAATACAGTTCCGAACCCCGCTCATTAGATTCCTCGTTTGAGCGACTTAATATTTTAGAGACTGATGAGTTTTTGCCTGGAGATGTGATACCATCCACACCCGCTATATGTGATATACTCGCTACACACAACCCACCACAACATTTGCCTGCACTGCAATCCATTTCTTCAGTTTTATCCATGTCGCCAAGCCCTGTTGCTTCAACAATAGTCAAAGAAACTCGTTCAAAAAAAACAAAAAATAGTTTACCTAATTTACTGACCAAAAAAAAGAAAGTATTTGTAAGAAAGCCACTCGAATTTAAATGGGAAGGCGGTAAATTCAAACATGGTGCAACGTTGGAGGAAATAAACTTCACTCAATTTGGTTCGGAATCGAAGTCTCCATCAGATTATTTTGCCGATTTTTTTAGTGAAGATGTTATTGATATAATTATTCAAAATACAAATTTATACGCAGTACAACGAAATCTGAAGTGTGTAAATGTTACTCATGATGAGTTGTTGGATTTTATTGCTATCAATCTATTAATGGGTGTTGTTAAGATGCCGTCCTATCGCGACTACTGGAAGAAGGACCTTAGATACAATCTTATTGCCGATATTATGAGCTTAAAGCGTTATGAACAAATTCGCCAATTTTTGCATTTCGTTGATAATTCTCAACAAAATGGAGATCGTTACTTCAAAGTCCGGCCGATTTTAGAAGCAGTGCGTAGAAACTGTCTTAAAATAGAAGAGGAACATCGCTATAGTATCGACGAAATGATGGTGCCCTATAAGGGTACAAGAGCTGGCAACAGGCGCCAATATTTGGCAAAGAAACCAAAGAAGTGGGGTTTTAAAATGTTTGTCAGGGCTGGGGTATCTGGCTGTGTCTACGATTTTGTTCCCTATGCTGGAGAAGATACATTTAGATACCATTCCTTCACGGAATATGAAAACTCTTTAGGAGTAGGCGCCAAAGTTGTAATAGCTCTCTGCCACAGTATTAAACATAAACCAGCGGTAGTTTACTTCGACAACTTCTTTTCATCTCTAGAACTGATTCATCTATTACGCAGTGAGTATGGTATCTTTTCCTTGGGCACGATCAGAGCTAATCGTTTAAGAGGGTGTCAAGAAAAACTGCCTAGCGATAAAGACTTGTTAAAAAGAGGTAGAGGTTCCAGTAAACAAGTAGTTTGCAATGAAAATAAATTGTGTGTCGTAAAATGGCATGATAACAAATCTGTTATATTAGCAAGCTCTTATGTAGATTCGTTTCCTATGGAGAACATAAAGCGATTTTCTAAAGATACCAAGTCCAAGATTGATGTTCCATGTCCTCAAATAGTGAAACATTATAACTCCCATATGGGAGGTGTGGATTTGTGTGACATGCTGATCTCACTTTACCGCACTAATTATAAAACGAAGAGATGGTACATGGCGTTGTTCTCTCAAGTATTATATATTTGCGTAAATAATGCATGGATCATGTATAGAAAAGATTGTGCTCGGTATAATAAAGTTCCTAACTCACTAAAAATATTTAGAATTATAATTTACTATGAACTTCTCTCGAAACAACGAACTCCTGCTGGTACGAGTTTGTCTTTAGAAAAAACTCAACAGGCTAAATTTGATAGAATTCAAAAACCCTCTGGGCCAAGACCTACTGATGCTATCCGCCGTGATAATATAGGTCATATGCCTGACTACACAACAGCGCCGGGTAGATGTAAGTTCTGTAAGAAAGGGATGACTAACGTAATTTGTTGCAAATGTAATTTAAGATTATGTTTTGTGAAAAAACGTAATTGTTTTAAACAATTTCATGATCATTGAACGTTTTAATTATCTTTTCTGTAATTTCCTCAAACACTTTCTTTTATTTCAATAAAATAATATTACAATTAAACAGCATTATGTTTTATTTTTAATTCCCTGTATATTTCGCAAAGTTAATAATACATAACATGTCGTTTGTACACTTGAACACTGTCTATTTCGCAATGTTATGTATTTTTAACATACCATTCCTAAAAATCTGTGTATTACAGGTTTTTTTTTCTATTTTTTTTACGTAAACAGAAATATTATTAGATAAAATTACTAAAAAAAAAACAACATTTTTGATCACAACCTTTTCTGCGAACTAAAGGGTTAAGCCTGCATGTCGAAGTCGTGATAATTTTTTTGGTAAACCAAAAATTCTACATATGTAATAAAATAAAATACAAAATTGGTAACAACATTTTATTTTTTCTCAATATAATTTCCACACCAACATGATTCCCACACTCACACATAATAAAAATCTTTTCTAAATCCAAACCAAGTAACGACTGTCTTTTGTCTTTACTAAATCACACGTATTTTGTATTTTCATGGTCGCCAGTATTAGATACATAATGCTTTTTGCGTCCATATATTTTTTGCCCAATCCCTACAGTCCCTACTCTGTTAAGGCACGCGCACATTGGGGCGGACCGCACCACACCGCAACGCATTCCAAAAATCCTTCCGCATAACTTTCTTACATTTTATACTACATGATATTGCGTCATTCAAAAAATCGCAGTGATATTTCTTGTTATCAAAGATTAAAATAACTGTAGAAGGAGTATTTGTGACATTTTGCCATCTCACCGGTGGCGTGCAAGCAGCGTGCGATTGTCTTGCTGACGGTGCTTTGGCGACAAGCGTGTGGATTTTTTCAAGAGGGTGCTCCCATTAGGCTGCTTGAAGCTGAAAAGAGAGAGGGGTGACACTGTGCCAATATTAACCAATATAATCTAAACTCTACTCTGCCCCGTATCCCATAATCACCATTTACTGCTGAAACACAGGCCTCCAGTCTCAGTGATAGGGAATGGGCGGTAATGTACCACGCGGACCCAGTGCAAGTTGCTAGATGTCATTTGTGTCTTCGAATTTTTGGTTCTAGGACATGCCGTTAGGTCACGATCTTTCTCCGCTCCGCAAGGATAAAAATATTCGAATGGTTGATATTGGCACGGCTCCGCTCCTCTCCTCTCTTCTTCGCTCCAGTGGACAGGCAGTCTTTCTGCACTGTGCGTTTATAACTACCTACACTTAACGCAGAATTTCTTTAGTCTTAGTCTTATATGATGAATTTAATTGACTTTTAATGCTTCTATCAGTATTGTTTAGTAAAAAAACAGTAGTATTTCCAAAGATATTGTGCCGAATAAGTTCCGTGATTGCAAATTAAAAAAAAAATGTTTCTTTTACAATTCCGATATGGAACAGGTATAAATCGTTTTTGATGGACAAAATGGTTAACCAAACCTATGGAAAAATCACCTAGAACTCAGCAACACATATATACCTAAAAATCCTCCCTAATAAATTCTGTAACCAATTAATACAATATTTTAATTAATTACTTCGCTAAAATAAATTAAATATCCTTACACCTAATAACAAGCATTTAAGTGGCGACCTAGGTAACAATAAGGGCCTATCAAAGCACTCGCAGACAGTCGCAACGGGATATAAGTACAATTTCTATGAAAAGTTAACGCAAATTGTTCTACCAGAATCGCGTCGCACCGTCGCGTAGCCCCTGTCTGTGGGAGCCTTGACACGTTTCGGAAGCCACTAGGTAACAATAAGGGCCCATACACACGTACCACAACCACACCACAACGCAACAACAAACATCAGCAAGCAGTAGTTAAGTGTGTTAGTGTCGCTGCAGCTACTTGCAGTTGCGTTGTGGTAACCCCAAAATTTCGATGATACAAAAATTATTTTATATAAATAATTATATAAATAATTTTATTTTTGTAAGTAGGTTTGTACAAAATTTTTTACGTCAATCATATTTTTTTAAACTAGACGAGGTTTGTGTTTCCTATCTAACTACTTTGAGAAGAAAGGCCGAAAAAAACTAGAGGTTACAGTCTCTTTTAAAGTCTTGACATAATGTCAGATCATGTGAAGACCATGTGGGTTGGTGTCTGAAATGGTCTTTTGAGGAGTGGACCTGTCTGTGTCCCCTCCTGGGCCCCAATTCTGTATGGTTAAAATAATTCCCCGCGGAATCTTATTACGTTCAAACTATGTCAATATCGTGTCAAAATGGCGCCAACTTATTAGCACCCTGCCGTTGTGTTGTGGTTGTGCTGTGGTTATCTTTGTAGTGTAGTTGTGGTACGTGTGTTCAGGGGCTACGTGCACACAGGGGCGACACGCGTCGACGGGTATCGCCGGCTGCAAAATTACTCATAGTTTTTAAGGCCCAAATACGATAATATGATACAGCTCTTTAAGTTTTTTTTTTTTTTACAATGGAATAATAATTTTCAACTAAGCTTTGGCTAGCAAAAGGATTTTAGTTTTTACTTACGGCTACGATCCAATGACTTGTTTATCAAATTGACATGCTCCGTCAATTTGCCGTATTGTAATTCGAATATACGGACAATTTAAGTAGATAGTCAATTTGATAAGCAATTACCTGAATTTACATAATATTATCGCTTCTATTTAACTTTACTCTTTGAGGTAACTAGTAGTAACTACACTGGACGAATTAATGTTTAATTTGTCATATGTTTACGCTTATTTAAATTATGAAGGTAAGCAGAAGTGTCTAAAGTAGCACTGCTTATAGCCTCGAGCAATTTTTTTTTTTTTTTTTTTTTGATATTCTGTTGACTTGACTTAGAATACACGTATGCATACCATTAGCATCATCAGCCTGTAATTTTCCCACTGCTGGGACACAGGCCTCCTCTCGGTGCGAGTGAGTGGGCCGTAAGGGGTCGCCGGGTCTAGGAGATTTCATCACGATGTTTTCATTCACCGATACAAATATGTATGTTTTTACTGAATTCATCATCTCATCTGCCTAGCCTTTTCCCAACTATGTTGGGGTCGGCTTCCAGTCTAAACGGATGCAGCTGAATACCAGTATTTTACATGGAGCGACTGCCTATCTGACCTCCACAACCCAGTTACTGGGTAATACGATACCCCTTGGTAAGACTGGTTGTCAGACTTTCGGGCTTCTGACGACCCGTAACGACTGTCAAAGATCTACAAATGACAGCCGGGACCAACGGCTTAACGTGCTTTCCGAGGCACGGAGGAGTCTTGGTATGTAAAGATGGTCACCCATCCACGGACCAATCGCGGCAAGCGTAGCTTAACCTGGCCGATCGACCCGTGCAGCTATTGTTATTTAGCCACAAGCCCCTCTCCACAAGCCCCTATCTCTCTATGTTTTTACTGAATTATAATCATAAAAATCATCAATGTTAAGTCAAGTCAACTAAACGAATACCTTCATATTCAAACTAGGATATGCAGGCTATTTTAATTTGAACTACAATAATTTAGCTACTAGTACTCGGCATCATTTCATAATGACTTGTTTGACACATCCGCGTCTTGATCTTGTTGCTTTATCAAGTTCCAGTAGAAGCCTTTCTGTTTCTTTAGCTGGTTGTGGGTTCCCATCTGAAAAAAGGAGGTGCGGTGTTTATTAAAGGCTCGATTGTTTCAATAGGGTAATTACTCGATATGAGAAAAAATCTCAAAATATATTACTGAGCTTAAGGCAAAAAGCAGTCGGAAAATGTTAGCTTTAGTTCATGAAATAACAAAATTAATTTTAAAGTTTAATTCAAAGATTTCAGATTTTTTACACCTGTTTTGAACACCATGAAATAGTAGCCGCCATGTTATTCACGTCAGAATAAACTAATCAACATTGTACTTTTATTATTTTCGTAACCAAAGTAATTTTTATTGAAATAATATCTTAAGAGAAACAGCAAACCTACGATAGGTAGAATAATAACTGATTTTTATAATTTTCAATAATCATCATACAAAATATCAGCGCATTTGTTTACACAGCAAACTGACGTCATACCCACAGACCGAAAGTGTGCAAATTACAATGTTCTTTTTATTTTTTACTATGTCTGACATATTTTTTGTCATTATTTGACATTATTCATCAATTTTAATAAAGACTATTTTTTAGTGATTGTCATGGAAATCATGTCACTTGGTTTTTAAATAGGTTAATTTTATTTATGTAGATTATTTTACATAATTATTGTGAATGAGAGAACGTTGTAGGCCTTACAGACGGTATATTTGTAGACGATTTTCTATTCTGTATTTTCATTCCTCTAAGTACCTGGTACTTATTGACAGGCCTGTACTGTCCTCCCATACCTATTATGACTGTAATTTGAAAACATTGTTAAAGCCAATTCTTTTTAAAAGAGTAACCGAGGAGTTTCTTGCCGGCTCTTCTCTATAGGAAGCGACAATTTGGAACCGCTTCCGACGTTTCATAAGTGCCCATGCAGGTTTATGTGAAATAAAATATTTTGATTTGATTTGACCAATAAGGCGTCCACTGCGTCCAGCGTTTTCGTCAAATTAAGCGCGAAATATGAAAATTTAAAATTGCATTTTTATGGCACTAATTGAGCTTTTTGTGGTTTGTTAGTATTTTAGAATCTAATTAACACACTTTTCAAATATAGGTTTAATACCTTATTGTGCCATTAATCAATTTCAGCCCGTCCCTTGCTGCCCCAAGTGACACCCTAAGCCGAGTTCCGTACACCACAGGGGTACCCCTTAGCATGAATTCCCTTAGTTTTTAAGTTTCAAAGCCCTGGCTGGAAACCTTAATTTAAAGTACCCACAGTAACAAACCCAGTTGACGAGCCGACAACCTCCTAAGTTGACCTGCGGGATGCTATATACAACATGTCCCAGAATTAATGCAGACCACGAAACACCCCAATTAAAATATTATATTATAATCATACTACATACACTGAATTTTTACTATTATGTTTAAAACCTTATTTATTTATATTAGACTGATTTAGGATAAAATCGTGGTTACATTACAAATCTACGAACACACACAGTCGCACACGTTTATGGGTCTAGCGTAGTAGTTACTTTTTCCATTTTGGTTTATTTTACTGTACAGCGGAAGTGTGAATGTAATTTACGTAGTTTTAATTATTATTGGTAAAAAACTTGTTTATCTTACCTCCACAATGCTTCCCTTGTTGAGCACGACTATAAGGTCTGAGTTCATGACGGTGGACAGTCGATGTGCGATAACCAACACTGTTCGACCCTTAGCGGCTGTTTCTAATGCTGTCTGCACCACTTTCTCGCTTGCTGAGTCGAGGGCACTGCGAAAACAAGAGAAAATACCATCATAAATATACTAGGGTCGGTTACATTAAGTAAGACACTTTTGAAACGAAGTTCTTTAACGCACCTTGCGGTGGGAATCGTCACGTAACAGAAAAAGCGTTATGCCTCCTCCATGCGATAGACAGAGAGAGTGACATAGTTTTACTGGTTTTCGAGAGTGCTGAAGCCAATAGTGAGGTCAAAAAAAAATCCAAAAGCTAAGAAAATTTAAAAAAAATTCATTGTGAGTGTTGTTTTTAAGGTTGCGAAAGCTGATAGTGTGGTCAATAGAAACATCCAAGAGGGCGGCAACAAAGTTAAATTTTTTTCGTCATGGGTGTCGTTTTTATGGTTTTCTACGGGCGGAGGCTGATAGTGAGGTCAACAAATGAAAATCCAAGATAGCGGCTACGATTTTTCTCTTTTTTCTTCTTCAAGGATATCGTTTTCAAGATAAATAGGCTCAGTTCAGCAAAAAATGCTAAACAAACAGTACCAGACGCTGGTTTTCAACAGAACCCGGACCAGTTCAACGCAGTCACTCCGATAGACACGAAAAGCGACTTTAATTATAATAAGATTGATCATAATTTTACATACCTAGTAGCCTCATCCAATATAAGAACAGGTGGGTTCTTGAGCACAGCCCTAGCGATAGCTATCCTCTGTTTCTGTCCCCCGCTGAGTGCCATCCCTCTCTCACCCACGAGGGTGTCGTACCCATCGGGGAAGCCTGTGATGAAGTCGTGAGCATTGGCTGTTTGAGCTGCTTGGTACACCTGGAATTCGTGAAGAAGTAATGAAGTTAATATAAGGGAAGAAATAAGGGTAGATAATGTAAAGCAACGCACAGGGAACAGTGGATTTTTTTATCTGTGGAAACTTGTAAACGGCCCTCGATTTTATATTTTTTAAGATCACTAAGTTTCTTGAATGGAATAAAATAAAATAAATAAAGGTATGCACAACAGGTTGAAAAATTCCGCAAAATGTTAAATTATAATAGAACTTATAACTCAGCTGGAGAGTGTTATTTTTAGTCGTTTTGCTATCGGGTATCGAGATTTTATTGTAGCTAAGTGTCAGCAGAGATCAACCTTCTAAGTTTGCTTAACAGACCGGGTTAGGAATACGACCATCCGTTCTATCACAAAGACAACTGATGTCACTTGGAAAGCTGCCACACTAAAATGGAATTGGACTGGACACGTCTGCCGCATGTGAGACGACCAATGGGCCAAACTTACGACCCAATGGGGCCCTCTTAATGGCAAGCGACATCGCGGTAGGCCCAGACGGTGATGACGGGATCATCTGGACTCCTTCAACAAAAACTGGTCCTTAGCACCATTAAACAGTGAGAAGTGGAAGGAGGGTAGCGAGGCCTTTATCCTGCAGTGGGACACCACAGGTTTTTAATAAAATAAATATGAGTTTCAATAATCAAAATAGTTTGATTAGGTTTCCTCAGCCACTGCATATTTTTAAAACGTATATACCTATATATTTTTAATAGGGTATTTTCCAATTTTTAAAAAACTATTTTATTTTGAAGTTTGGCCAGAAATATGTAACAGTAAAATAAAATAAAGAAGATTTATATTCATTTTCTCAATTAAAAAGGATTAAAATCAAATTTGTTTTTCGTTGTTTTGAATTTACCGCCAAAACGCTCCTTACGATGACGTTTTAATCACGTGACCAGACGTGACGTCAACTTTGTGTATACTAAAGTAGTTGTGTAGCAAGTGAATGTTGAGTTTTTATAATTAACAAGATTTTTAATGGATAGAAAGTGGAATTACTGGTGTGCGGTGCCTCTGTGCACAAATACTTCTAAATATGCACCACGCAAAGTATTTGTACCGGAGCTGTTTACACAAAGCTGATTTCACGTGTGGTCACATGATAAAAAAGGCATCGTAAGGAGCGTTTTGGCGGTAAATTCAAAACAACGAAAAATAAATTAGATTTTAATCGTTTTTAATTGAGAAAATGTGAATTATTAAATTTATTTTTATTTTTCTGTTAAATATTTCGTCCCAATCTTCAAATTAAAACTGTTTTTATCAAATCGGAAAATACCCTATTAAGTATCTTTAATAAATTGGAAAATACCCTTTATAGCCTTCGATGTATCCTAAATCAGTGAGTAGGTGTAGTCTAAATCACTTCGTGTGAAGCCTCGGTGCATTAAAAACACATTTTAAATTAAACCAATATTTAGTTTTAAATCCTTTTAAACAAAAAAAAGCGATTTATAACCAAAAAAAAATCGTTTTGCAGCTATAAGCAAGAGTACTCGTATATTACCTCAGCATCGCTGGCCCCCGGGCGTCCATAGCGGATGTTCTCCCGGACGCTGGTCGCGAACAGCACCGGTTCCTGGCTGATGATGCCCAGCGCGCGCCCGCGGAGCCACTTGCCGTCCATGTCGCGGACGTTGATGCCGTCTATTGTGACTTCACCGGAATTTACGTCGTAGAACCTAGAAACGATTAGTATCAAACAATAAGTAATACAGTACTTGAACCTGGTTTAAGACACATAAATGCTAGTGGACAATTACTGTATACACCGTGTCACTTTAGTCGTCATACCAAGGTGGTCCACTCAATGTATCCGACACCAAATACCTCTAAGCGCCATTAAAAATTGTTACCTTTAATTAAGCTAATAAGTAACAATAAAAATTTAAAAGCTTTAGCATTATGAAACACCCTGTTAATAATGTCTACGTATCAAACGGTAGAAGATAATTATAAAATTATATCTCCTTTACACTCCAACTCCATTAACAGGTGTTTCAAACGTCATGCGTCTTACTGAATAATACTTACTTTTTTTTTTTATTATTCATACGTTCATATTTTTTTTTTTTTTTTTTTATAATAATGAGTAGTTATCGGATACATGAAGTGGGCTGCCGTCGTAAGACGATTAAAATGCAAATGTATATTTTTCATCTTATCGTATTCGCATTCGTATAAATATAATATACCTTTAAACGAGCAATTCTTGTATCTATATCATCATCATTATCATCATTTCAGCCGAAAGACGTCCACTGCTGGACATAGGCCTCCCTCACTTCGACCGGTCTTGTTCTTCCCACATCCAGCGGATACCCGCGGCCTTCACAAGGTCATCGGTCCACCTTGTGGGAGACCTTCCCACTCTACGTCTTCCGGTACGCGGTCGCCACTCCAGAACCTTTAATCTGAATCTCGGAAACGGCTCCAACGATTTTCATGAATTTTAGTATGCAGGGAGTTTCGGGATGATAAATCGATCTAGCTAGGTTTCATTTTTAGAAAACGTCAAACAAAAAAAAAAGGTAGTAACGCTCGGTCATCTAGATATTACTTACTTAATTCCTAAAGTTTTCTTTTATACAGCTTCATGTGAGACCGATAGAGAAGACTATTTTCATGAAAAAAAATGTTCGTGTAACTTTTAATTACACCGACTACCCTGCAATTTCACCTTAAAAAAAGAATTGTTACCTTTCTAACAACGCAGCGATTGTCGACTTGCCATTACCAGACGAGCCCACGATAGCCACAGTTTTGCCAGCCGGGATCTTCAAATTAAAGTTCTTCAATACTTTCTGTTCAAACAAGAGATTAAGGTTTAATTTTCAGTAATATTTATAACAATAACAAGTAAACTAGTCCACCGGTCTTCAACCGCTACTACTGAGCATGTGGGGCTTGGTTCAATTCACGAGTCGGGTAAAGTTTTATTGGGATAAGTATTACCTACATTTGGAAATTCAAATTTTTTTTTGTCTGAAATCGCCATTCGGCTAGATCAAGAGTAGTGATCAATATTCGTGCCTTCTCTGTATGAGATGAAACTTTTAATCTTCAGTAGAACAGTAACGGGGTGTTTTTTTTAAAATGTGTGGTGACCATGGGTCACTTGGACAAATGATAAACTAATGGCGAGCCACCAGCACAAATTAAAAACATAAAATAGCCCCAGATTAAACTTTATATTATTTGTAAACCTCGGCAATATTTTTCCTTTAAATTTACGAGGGAATATTTTTGCCGTAGTGTCACTAGTATATTGCCGGAGGGCCACATGCGGCCCATGGGCCGTGGTCTGTGCATCCCTGATCTGCACAAATTAATAAAATTGAAGTGTCTGTTTGTAATTTCAAAATAATAGATTTTCACTAAATGCATATGAAAGTGTAAAACGGTACTTATAACAAAAAACAATTTTTAAGTTTTTTGTGTGTCTGTCTGTCTGTTTGTTCCGGCTTATCTCCGAAACGGCTGGACCGATTTTGACGGGACTTTCACTGGCAGATAGCTTAGGCAAAAAGATTAGGGTTCAGCGCCATGAAATTGTGAACAAATAGTGCGGGTGAGGGATGCAACGCGGCGGGTCGGGGGACCAGGGAGTTTTATTAAAGATGGCAGTTATTATCTTACGATTTCGTCTCAAAAGAAGTCGTGGGGCACAGCAATAAAGTATAATTTACACAAAGTAAAACACCTGCTTGGGTTCGAACTCACGCTCTCAACTCATGTATAAAATATCTCAAAGCCGTCACTCACCGCTTCAGGCCTAGTTGGGTATGCGAAGGAGACATTCTTAAACTCAATGTCACCGTGGAATTCGTGGAACTTGATGACCGCTGTGCCTGATTGGTCCATTTCAGGCTTCTTGTTGATGTACTGGAAGAAACAATAAGGGAATTATTTAACTGCTCTTCTTGAATAATGGCCGATTCCTATAATTTACGAGTGTACGACTAAACACCGACAGACACTACGCCGACATACTGAACACCGACAAACCTTTACTTCGATGGAACTCTTCGCCGACAAGACACTTCGCCGATAGGACTTCGCCGTCAGGGCTCGTACTAAATAATCAAGTAACTGCCACTAACATGGAAAGTGTCCTGTTGGCGAAGAGTCCCGTCGAAGTAAAGTCTTGTCGGTGTTCAGTCAGTCGGCGTAGTGTCTGTCGGCGATAATTTACGAACCGTATTGGTTAAAATAAATTAAGACTCTTGTATCTTTACCCATAGTGAAGTAAAAACCTCATACCTTTGCATAGTAAACCCTCATATGGAAGTAGCTTTCACAGTTAAAATTAGCTTACTAATCTATTTATATTGCCAGATTGGCAATAAAAATACTACCATTGGTAAGCAAAACAGTTCCATTTTTGTCTATCTGTAGGAACCAAGCACTAAATGAATGAATTTCGCTTTTTGAAGTAGACTTCTTTTGCCGCGTTGAGCGATTTTGGTAGGACCAAAACTTATGGGTTGGCGTCAACGACATTTAAAAAAACGGCCGACATATTTTGACACTCTTAAATAAATCAAAACCGGGGTACTTCCCGAGAGTCATTGTAGCGGCACTACAAATAAAAATGCTTCGCAACAAATTCTCAGAAACGCAAAAAGAGAAGTGGCGCCATCTGCAATGCCACAGGCGAACTAACTGAGCAATTCTGCATCGCGCAATCAGAGTTTACCACGCTACTCAGATAGATAAAATATTCCGACATCAACTGTCGGGCAGTTGCCCGGACCAGACACAATACCCGTCTGGTCGGAGGATCCTCCTTTACCATCATAAGTATGAGTGAACTTTACACCCTGTTCCTCATACCCCTATACTGGTGACCCCGTGAAAGAACGTCAGCGCAGCCTTCGTGCAACACTTCAGCGTGACGTCATTATCATCACATCAAGACCACTTCCTCAAGCTTTCGAGCGGCGAGTCACACAGCCAGCCAGCACCCACGGCTTCAACGGGTATCCTGACCACCTGCATGCAGCGAACCGCATGCCTGGTCATCACCCACAGCCTCATCAGCAACCATGGCCCAGCACACTGCACTTTCGGCCGGTCGAGAGCTCAATCTCCCGGTCGACGCCAGCAGTCAGCCTCAACCTCTCAACCCAGCGCTGTACCAGATCCGACTCACTGGAGCATAACGCAGCGCAACCCCGACTCACTGGGGAATCGTCGTAGACAGTTCCGACTCACCGCGAACTATGCGACACCCGGTTCCGACTCACTGGAACCACAAACTGGCCCTGGCAAGCATCACATATGCACTGACTCAGCCCACTATCGACCTCCGGTCTCCGGGGGGGAGTGATGTAGCGGCACTACAAATAAAAATGCTTCGCAACAAATTCTCAGAAACGCAAAAAGAGAAGTGGCGCCATCTGCAATGCCACAGGCGAACTAACTGAGCAATTCTGCATCGCGCAATCAGAGTTTACCACGCTACTCAGATAGATAAAATATTCCGACATCAACTGTCGGGCAGTTGCCCGGACCAGACACAATACCCGTCTGGTCGGAGGATCCTCCTTTTCAATAGAGGATGAGCGAACTTTACACCCTGTTCCTCATATCTCTATATCATGAAAGACATTGTAAAGAATGTTAAATTTCACATTTTGAAATTTCTCGCGTAATTTGACAAAAAGCGGGACGCAGTGGACGCCATATTGATCTGCGGGTATGACGTCAGTTTGCTGTATAAGCAAATGCGCTGATATTTTACAAGATAATTACTTTAATTAAAAAAAAACTACTTATCGTTGGTTTGCTGTTCCTGAATGCAAAATATTATTTAAATAAAAATTGCTTTGATTACGAAAATAATACAAGTACAAAGTTGCTCAGTTGACATGCCGTATGACGTAATAACATGGTACTATTTCATGGTGTTCAAAAACAGATTTTAAAAACTGAAATCTTTAAATTGTATTTTTAACCGACTTCAAAAAGAAGGAGGTTATCAATTCGACATGTTTATATTATTATTATTTTTTATGTATGTTCGGCCATAACTCCGTCGTATATAGACGGATTTGCAATATTCTTTTTTTGTGTGTCGAAAGGGGTTTACTCCGAAATGGTCCCATAGGAATTTCATATAGATCTGATGATGCGTTTCGGAGACAGACAACGGAACTCTTCAAAAAATTACAGCAAATCAACCGCGAATGTTGCTATCGCATAAATATGCATTGTTTTGACGCCAAGGATGATGAAATTTCGAATTGGTGTGGGGTAGGTAACTAAAAAGTGAAAAATAAAACCTTTTTTCAAAAAAATAACAACCGACTTCCAAAAAAACACTACAAAGTGCAAAATAACTTTAATTTCGGAAGGCGGTGACTTTGGATGTGTGTTTTAATTATTTGTTACCGCCTTCCAAAATTAAAGTTATTTTGCACTTTGTAGTGTTTTTTGGAAGTCGGTTGTTATTTTTTTTGAAAAAAGGTTTTTGTTATTTCATAAACGGAAACTAACATTTTTCGACTGCATTTTGCCTAAGCTATCTCAATTATATATTTTTAAATTTTTCTCATACACTTAGTCTAAAATACCCTATTACGAAAACATTTTGAAAGTAATTCACTTCGGGTTTAGTCCACACATGGCTTTCAGAAAGCAAGCAAAACCTAAATTCTTGGTTTTACTTGTAGGCACTCCAAAATGAGCCCCATTAACATAGCATTAAAGTCTAACCTCAAACACTCGTCCGCCAGCGCTGATGCCCTTCACAACAGATCCAAACAATAAAGACAGCTGAGCGACGGATCGCTGCACAGTTTGCGCGTTCACTAGGAAGGCCATGACGTCACCGGCTGACATTTGTCCCGTGGACATAAGATGGCCGCCCATAAACATGGTACCTAGGACCATACTGTAAGAAAATAAACAAATATGTAGTAGGTAGCATTATTTCTGTATGTGGGTGTTTTTTTGTTTGTTTCAGCGGTATCGTTCAGTGACTGGTTGTACTTTATTTTTAACCGACTTCACAAAAAAGAGGAGGTTCTCAATTCAGTTTCTCGTGGCTTCGCTCGCGTGGATGGTGATAATTATTACACTGGAACGTGCAATCGTGACAAAAACACTATGTTACTACTTACTACTTACTCTTGATAGCATCAGCTATTTGCCAGTGGAGGTTCCGTCAAAATAGGTCGGAAAACAAGAGGAAATTACTCTTATATTGTATTCTTGTATTTAATACAGGACGCAGTATTTTAGACGACTTCGCGAGGATTTTCATCCCTCAAAAACTTAACCTCAACTTCTATACAACCAAAATCATACATACCCATTTAAAAACAAGTTAGTCCCGGCTTGAAACAGTCCTATTCCCAATCCTAATTCCATATTCAACTCTGCGGCCGCCGTGCACTCCTGCGCAAACAACTGCGCCTCGTTCTCTTCGCCAGCGAACGCGCGCACCGTTCGCATGTTTGATATCGCTTCCTCAGCTACTAGTGTGGATTTTTCTATCTGGAATTAAAAGTAACATTTTCGTTTTATTTATTAGATTTTTTTTTAAAGCCAAATTTCAGCCCATTAGCTTCAGTGGAAGTGGTTCAAATATTGCAAATTGCCATGGATTACAAGGGACGCTTTGAATAATAAGAATATCCCAAATAGGTCACTATATATGTCCTACTATAGGGCGTCTCCTCACGGCGCACAGTGTGGAAGAACCAACTTATTTTCAAAAATCGATTCGCAAGCGAGTTAACAAAAAAAAAAAAAAAACAGGACGGAACTGAATTACTGACTTTGAAAGGCTTTTTATACCGAAAAATGGGAATGCTCGAAATTTTGAAGTTAAGTTGTCTTGAACGTCCTGAATTCCACGAGTCAGACTGTAAATGAATTTAATGATTGAAATGCATTAGATAGTGTTGTAAGTTTTTATGGAAATAGAATTCATTTAACTACCGATTTCGTGACAATAGATTTTTTTTCTAGATTATGGTACCCAGTTTTTTAATTTCCGCAGTGGATTTTTGTAGCTTATATTCTCACGAGAATGGACATTTTTTTTTTCTTTTTTAGTTACAAAGTCGCTTGCGAATCGATTTTTCTCGAAAATAGGTCGGTTTTTCCACACTATGCGGTGTTTCCACTTACATCTGCACTTTAAAACCTTTTTCTATCCTTTCATTTATCCTATCAACGTGACCACACCATCTAAGAATACCTAGTCTTTTTTTGTCACTACATATTCTTTAAAATTACACATATTCTTTAAAAATTTCTTCTCTAAAGTCAGGTGCGTAGAACTCGCAACTTGCGTGCATGTATGGCCAGTGGTCCTAGTGTGAGTTTATTTTAACCATCTCGACTCGCTCCGATTGGCGCTTCACCAATTTAGAGTCAATCGAAACACTGAACGCTATCGATGCGTAAAGTCGAAATGGTTAAAAGAAACTCACACTATCAGGTACTAGCCGAATACCAGTATTTCACCCATTCTGCCTATGTGACTTCCAGAACTACAGTTACTGGGTAATAAAATACCCAATGGCTTACCAGAACCAGTCTTAACTGGTTGAAAGACTTTTGGTTCTGACGACCCGTAACAACTGCCACAGTTCTCCGATGACAGCTGGGAATTATTTTAAGCAGCACCCTTTGGAAACTGAACCTCACCTCAATTCTGACATTATATCACAACCGTATTACCCAAAAGAACAGAGTTGTAGAGGAAGATAGAGGTATAATATCTGGGACACCATGCGTATCTGAACACTCCGTTATGCAAGAACTTCACTTAAAAATATTACTACATCGAACCAATAAAAATTAGTGAACCACCAAAGCTTCCCCCCCGAGTGGGTTCCCGCATTGTCGTTGCGGGAGGGGCTCAGTAACCGTGGATTCCGGCCACGGTGAAGCCAAGAGGAACCCAAAGGTGGGGCCGCTCGTCAGGGCTTTTGCCTTCAAGCCATTGACGTAGCGGCCAAAAAGTAGGTTGCGGTGAGGTGCACCGCAACTGAGGTGGGCCGCGATGTCGAATGGGAGGCATCGCGGCTGAGGGTTACGGGCTGCGGTAGAGGAGGAGTGCCGGTGCTTCTGAGCAGCGCTCTTCCCTTCCGTGGCCTGGACGGGGCCGCCACCGTTTGATGGCGGACGCGGTGGGGCCGCAGGGGAAGAGAAGTGTCGGTATAGCGTCAGCCGCTCTCCCTATCCTCTGCGGCCGAAAAGTGGTAGACGGGACGGCGCGTAGTGTTCCTCACGCGCGCCGTCAAAGATGTCAGCAACCACTGGTGGGGTCCGCAAGGGCCGATGCCTGCCAGGGGTGCGGGTTTGTTCGGAAGAGATACCACAGCCCCTGGCATACGGGCTACTGAGGGAACACGGGTGGGTTTTAGTCAGTAAAAGTCTGACACGCCCTTCTGCTCTACTCAGCAGGAGTAGAGTAGCACCACCCAAAAAAAACCACCAAACCTTCGTTTTCGGCCATTTTCGTGAAAAAAATCATAATTCGGCCTTATTTTCGTTTTCAGCCGTCAACCTATAATCTTCGGCAAGCCGAAAATATGACTTAAGCCGAAACTTTTTTTTCGTTTTCGGCTGAAAATCTATTTTCGGTCGTTCAATAATCATAACATGCATTGAGTGTTCATCTGAGGACCTCAGAAATTAAAAAAATACACAAAAATAACCAAGTTACCTGCGTTTGCGCCTGTCTTGACAAATTCCTCAGCAGTGAACCAATGAACGTGCCGCCAATGACAACTGACGGTATACATAATAGTGTGAGGGTTGTCAGTTGTGGAGATATTACTAGAAGACTGACTGACGAGCCTACTGCCTGAAAAAAGTAATAGCAAATTATTTTAAAGTATGGAATCAAGTTTATCTGACTAAACACTAACAGACAGCTGTGCTGCTGGGGAGTTTGTTGCGCCACTTCTTCTTCCCAGCTAAAGTACTAGGAACTGGTGAAGGGTGGGGGTTTTGGGGACCGTCTTATGTATTTTGACGTTCGAAAAGTACTGATTCTCAGCCTAATTTGAATAAACGACTTTTGATTTTGAACATTTGCCTGCTAATGTCCTAATGCAAAATAGTTGTTGCTATTTGGATAATTATTTGTCGTCAGTGGAAGATTTTATGTTCTGTTGCTAACGTAAATAATACGTTGATTTATAGAATTACTGAACAAATCAATCCGGCAAGCCTTTTCCCAACTACTTTAGGGTCGGCTTCTAGTCTGACCAGATGCAGCTGAATATCAGTATTTTACATGGAGCGACTGCTTTTCTTACCTCAACAACCCAATTACTGGGCAACACGATAACCCTTGGTAAGAGTTGTTTTCAGACTTTTGGGCTTCTGACTACCCATATCCCAATGTTGGACGCTCCATAGCTAGACGACGACCTCAAAAAGGTGCCAGGGACAGACAGAATGCGGAAGGCGGAGGAGAGGGTGTTGTCCAACAATGAACTACAACATTCTGAGTTGAAATCAAAAATCAAAAGTCATTTATTCAAACCAGGCTGAGAGTCAGCACTTTTCGAACGTCAAAATTACGTAAGACAGTCCCCCAAAAACGCCCACCCTTAGACACTTCCTAGTGCTTTGGCTGGGAAGAAGAAGTGGCGCAACAAACTCATTGATTGATTGATTGCCCTTAACGACTTTTAAAGATGTACGAATGAGAGCCGGGACGAACTGCTTCGAGGGCGTCCATTAATTACGTGAGAAAATTTTGGCGATTTTTTTACCCGCACCCCTCTGCTCTGGTGAGATGTCTTGAGATTTGGCTCGACCCTCTCCCCCTCCTAATAATCTCACGTGAGATATTTCAAAATTCGTATTTTTGTGTAAAAACTTTAATCTGTGCTTATTTGCGTTGAATTTGTGCATTGCGTTTGGCTGGCTCGGCTGGCCGGTGGCGGTATAACAATCGAGAAGCTACTGTGCTACTTTGTGGCGTTCGCATAAGTGCGATAAATATTATTTTGTAGGATTGAGCCTTATTAGCGGATAAACATGTGTTACTTAATTTAACCTAGTTTAATTACATGATATTTGACGAGACCCTCCTCTCCCTCACGTGAGATTGGGTAAGATTCAAGTCGACCCCCTCCCCCCCATAAACCATCATGTAAATAATGGACGCCGACGACGATTAACGTGCGAAGCACGGTGTGGTTTCGACATGTAGGTAATGGATAGTCCACCCATCCACAGCCCGACGGCCGGAAGCGTAGCTTAACCTTCAAGCGTATTTTTATCGCAATAACTGAAATAGAACTAAATAAAAATTACCTGAGTAGTAGCCCTCATTCCACCAGAAATTGTCTGCTTGAAGGAGCTCTTAAAATCTTGCACATCAACTGTTAGCCTGGAATGACAAGTAAAACATATATACTTCGCCGCAGGAGACGCCCTGGGCGGCGGGAATGCCGACTGATTCCCGGCCACCGCAGGCGCGGGCATACGGACGGCGAGTAATGAGTAGCTCGCTGTCCGGTAAGGACCAAGCCCAGGTCGACGGCGCGTTGTGTTCCACGCGCGCCTCAAAAAGATGTCAGCACCAATTGGTGGGGTCATCAAGGGCCGATGCTTACCAGGGGTGCGGGTTGTTCGAAAGAGATACCGTAACCCCTGGCACAGGCAACTGAAGGGACACGGGGTGAGTTTTGATCAGTAAAAGTCTGACACGCCCTCCTGCTCCACCCAGAGCGGGAGAAGTTATTTGATGATTTCCCAACATCAAAAAAAATACACATAGGTACTTACGAACATTATATATTTCAATGCTTTGCCTATAATATTCCCACTGCTGGGACACAGGCCCACTCTCTGTGAGAGGAAGTGGGCTTTAATCCACCACGCAGGCCTATTGCGGGTTGATAGATGACATTTTTTGGTAGAACCAAAAATATGGAGAAAATGTCATCCATGCCGGTTTCCCCGAGATGTTTTCCTTCACCGTTTTGAGAGCAGTGGCGATGAAATCATTTACATAATGCCTACCTGGCTTCAAACCTATTAACTACACGACATAAACTGAATGGATTTGAATTAAGTATGTGTATTATTATGCTCCAAATGTAAATGAAAATGATCTTCATACCTGTTAACAAGTTCCCCAGTTCTCTCCTGATCAAAGAAACTCATGTCTTGCTGGAGAATGGACGTAAACAAGTCCTGCTTCATCTGAGCAGCTACTCTCTCACCCACTTGGGATAGCAGGTGGATGTATGAGAATGTGAACAAAGCCTTTAAAAAAAACCAAAGAGATCAACCGTTTGGGAGCTACCACGCGACAGACAGATACACACATTTAAAACACAATTTTAGTGTCGCTGGCACTTTAAATTTTAAATGGAGTCTGCCCAGAATTCAGCTCGAATAGTAGCCATATCCATTCCCAGTTCCGTGTAGTGCCGGACATAAAGAATAGCACCATCCCATTTCTTCCCGTGGGTGTCGTATAAGGCGACTAAGGGACTCACTGGAGAATGGGCAGGGACTCACTAGAGAATGGGCAGCAGCATTCTCTTTGCGTTTTACCACCATACTGCAATCGCCAACCCGCCTGCCAAAATGCTTGGGGGAGGCCTATATCCAGCAGTGGACGTCTTCGGCTGAAATGATGAGTAGCCAAATGGTCAAAGTGAGTTTTTTTTTTTTACATTTTGCCATAAATTCAGAGTAGAAGAGAAGTAGGTAGTAGTGGAAGTCGGTGTTTCATTCCTACACCAGTCATGTTAAAATGTAAGGTACTGAACACTAACTTAATCCATCAATTAATCTGCTGAACATTACTTTAATGAATTAATAAATACCTGGCCCAAATACAATCCAAAGAGTTTAAGCGCAGGCAGTCTGATCTGCTCTAAGAAGTCTGTGGAAGAGTTCTGTCTCTGGTTTGCGAGTATATTGACAATTTCTCCAAGTAATACTGGGATGTACACATTCAGGAATGCTACAACTAATGCTGACTGGAACGGAAGAATACATAATTATTTAAAAGTGGGGTAACATTCATATTCATATTCATATTCATTTATTGCATTTGATATTGTGTTAAAGATGTTACAAAGGGCATAAAGCTAGGTACAGAAATAGCAAAACAATAAAATTTATATTACCTACTTAGAATAAAATTAAAGATAGGTACTTACTACATTAATAAAAATAAAAAGTCTATGTCAAAGTCAGAAAAAAATATGAGGAAATTTTATTTATTAACAGATTTCGGTTTTTACTCTGGTACCATGTTCCCCTTGGATAAATCCACAAAGCCGTGGGCAGCAATTAGAAATAAATAAATATTAAGGTACCAGGATTACATAAACTTAAAAGAACTCACCGCAATAGCAGCAGCTAACAGCCATCTATGAGGTTGAAGATAAGAGAGAAACTTCTCCCAATCAAACTTAGCAGTATCTTCTTCCACATTTGGCCTTCTCTGTATCACTCTAGAGCGAGCCACAAGGGCTTTGCAGTACGCTGGGCCATTGCTCAACAAATAACGAGCTCCAAGCGCTAAACTAACCCCAGTACATAGCTTCCAAGGGCTACAAAGCAATAATATCCCAGGCTTTGCATTTTTCTCCGAAGATGTTTTGACTTCCGAAAAGTATCGTTTTACGACATTCGACGGCTTAGTTTTCATTAGGTTTGTAAAGTATACATTACTTTTTGTTGTCAGTAACCTGTAAGAAAAGATTAATGTAAGCGTGTCTGTGTAATTTTATGTTTATTTAACAATGTATGAAGTGACTTATTTACTAATATTTACCTCTGCCTCACAATCTGACACGAGTTCATATGCACTAACTGCCACATTTTTATAAAATTATGCTTACTACTATATAAATAAATCACTTAATTATACATTCTTTTAGTCTTAATTATCAAGATTATGCAGATTATTTCCTGAAAAATTAAATGATAACCTCCAATCCATTCCATAGTCCAATGTCACTGTCTACTGTCAAAACGATGACGTAATAATCATAGTTTAGAAACGTACTAAACAATTTGTATGAGCTTACGTCTAAAGTCATCCCAATCTATTACTATACTCCATGGTCAAAAAAATCAGATGTCTATTTGTGATTAGGAAGAAATCTGTTTTCCTATTTACTAAGACAGACTTAGTCAAAATTCAAGAAAACAAAGCATTATGACTGCTAATTTTGTAAAATCACAATAGCAGGGTCATATAATATGTGCCACTACTTCTACGTAATTTCTGAACGAGTAATATTTGGTCCATTGTATGCTATATAAATTTATTGCTCACCTGCAAATTACTTCAACCTAATGACCAATAGATGGCAATGGAGGATTATAAATAACTGTAACATTGAACTTTGATTTCAGTATAATGCACAAGGTAGGCAGGCTCGTAAGTAAGAGATAACAAGCAGTCCCCTGTATTTTTTATTTTTGTCTACTAGGTACAATTTTAGTAGCCTACCTATGTTGCATGAACCTATGTTTACTTTGGGTAAGAATTGTTAGGTACTTACAACAGATACCTACCTACCTCTTCCCCAAAGTTTCCTGTAAAGCCTAGATAGACAAACAAAAATAAGACAGAAAAATTACTTACAAAACCACATCCCACCCAAGATATTAGTAAAACCGTTCATCACACACCAATTGACCACAGTTATAAATTTCACCCCTGACGAGCTGCGATCAAAACCGCCCCTTTATTGCAAGCGATGCTTTAATCCATCGTGTCCCCTCACTAGTCACTAAAGTGCTGACAATAAAATGCATTACACTTAAATAATGTTTAATTTGTTTGAATTCATTGTTGCTGTCTAATAACTTGAAAGGGAAGGAGGATTTTATTTTGTGTGTAATTGTTGTGGAAGTTTAATTTAATGAATTATGATAGTTACCTAGGTGGTGTTATGGTCTGAATGAATTCAGTTTGCATAGGTAGGTACCTACCGACTTCGACTTTTAAGGAAGGTGGAATTCTGAAGGTTGTTCCAATCTGCTGGATATAGGTAAAGCAGAACCGGTCATTGTGGCGATCCTTGAGACTCGTGGTCCTGATTCCTCATTTATAAAAATAAGCAAGCCTAAAAGTTTTATTTTATTGTTAGGCTCGCTTTTGGCGTGACGTTGTATCTATGGAAAGTCGTTTACCGAGGTATAAGCATTTGTACTGAGAAACCTTTGGATGACGCTCATAAGACTTGTCTCCTGTCTGTCTGTCAAGTGCATAGGCATACTAAACTCAATTAGCTCTTATAACGTGATTATTTTATTTGGTCTCTTGTAATAATCTAGCACGCTCTCTTTGACACTGGCATAGTGTTGTTTTGTTAGACGAAAAAAAAAAACCGGTAGACGTTAAAAACGAAATTTTTATGTTTTCTGGCCAGGTTTTAGCACAAGTCCACCCAAGCGAAACCGATGGTAGGCACCGAAGCTAGTTTGAACTGCACCCTAATTGCGTAACTCACGAGTTTTGAAACAGATTGTTAAACCATTGCTTCATATGTTCGAAAAATGTGTCTGCTCAACAACGTAAATAACGCAATGAATATTGTTGAACTGTCAAATTGAAACAGATTATGATTACATAATCGTGAGTTACGCAATTTGGGTGCCGAAAACTGAAGGTAGGTACGCTAGTTTTAGCTCATAATAACTGCGGTAGGCAGTGCGGTAGGACGTTCCTGCAGGCGTAGCATGACGCTTTTTAATCTACTCTACTGTAGAATAGAAATCGCGTGTCTACATATTTCAGTAAAAAACTGTCAACAGTCTATACGGAAAGGTCATTTTTGTCTAGTCTTCCGACGACAAAACGCTTGTCTACGTTCTCGTGATAAGCGCGCTGTTCACGTACAAGTAGGTATACGTAGGTCTGTACTAACTGTTTGCGGTAGAACTTGAAGTTGGCACCTACAACTTGCTGACGTCCAGACACCTGACTCTTTGTTATGTTTAGTGTAACACGAGGTTCCATAACGCGTATTGTTAATTGTTATTCGAGGAACACTAACAAAACTTATTGTAATTGAGATAAGAAACGTTAACAGTGCCGTTTTGTTTGGGATGTAGACGGTGTTGTGGTGACTGTAGTGTAGACCTATTTAAAAAGCTGTGTCGAATATCTACGCGTGGCGAACAATCCTGCCTGTAGAACGTAGCACAGCATAATAATATTTATACTGTGCCTGTGGGTTCTTTCTTACAGTAGTAAAATTATAGGTATGTTCAGGTACTAAGTACAGACACCAGCACATCAAGCTACACCAATCAGTCAAATTTCTTTGATAGATTTTCAACTTTATCACATAAGCATAAGGTTCATGTTCAATTGGTAAAATTTGACAGTTTGGGGTCAATGAAATATAAGTCCCTAAGTTAGACCTAATGCTGATAGAATAATTATTGTTAGCTGAATACCAGTAATTAAAATGGAGCGACAGCCTATTTAAATTTGATCTCCACACCCCACTTAGATACACTGGATATTACGAAAACCCTTGGTAAGACTGGTGGTCAGACTTTTCGGGCTTTTGAGATCCAAGGCACGGAGGTGTTTCGGTATGTAAAGATGGTCACCTAATCGATCAACTCGTGGAGCTGTTATTCTTATGAAGCTACGAGCCCGTTCTGGTCATCCACTACCTAATGGTTTAATCTCATCTTATCTACTTTTTTCCACAGATCTGCCTAAACGTTTTACAATAAAAGCTTTTCCAAAAAATAAAACAACCGACTTTCGGAAAATCACTACAAAGTGAAAAATAACTTTAATTTCGGAAGTCGATGACTTTCGATATGTATTTTAAAAACTTGTCAAAACCTTCCGAAATTAAAGTTATTTTTCAATTTGTAGTGTTTTTCCGGAACACTGTTGTTTTTTTTTTTTTAAGTTTTTAAACTATACTTAGTATCTACCCCAGACCAATTCGAAATTTCATCATCCTTGGGGTCAAAATAATGCATATTTATAAATAAATAAATACACGTTATGTAAATGGGACCATTTCGGAATAAACCCCTTTCCAACAAAAAATAATTTTGCAAATCGGTCTAAGTATATGTGACGGAGTTATGCCCTAACCTCCACCTCACTCCTAACCGTTAAAGAGTTGTACCTTCCTTCATCAGCTCAGCGTCATATGAGATAATCATGACCGTACGCAAATGTCTTACTACCTTTATAAAATATATGAAACACATTGTTAATACCTATAACATTTGAGAGTTGCCCTCGATTGCCCTATGATTCCATCATCAGACCCTGACTTGGTGCCACTGGGACCACCTCAGAAGCATACTCTTTCAAGTAAAAAAATAATTTTGAGAATCGGTCCACAAATGGAGGAGAAATCGGGGAACATACATAAAAAAATACATACCTACTTATAGTGGAACTTAGAACCTCCTCCTCTTATCCTAACTTCCTAAGTTACTTGGGGTATGCCCGTATGCGCAAAACGTTTTCTAATTCTTCCATTTTCCCTTGTCAACTTTCACGCTTTCCTTCTCTTTCATTTAATTCCTCACACAATTCAATCATCTTTTTGGGCACGCCACGATTGCGGCGGTAAGTCCCCTCTTTGAGGAGTGGTTTGAGAGGCGGCATGGCGTCCTCACCTTCCGCCTGACGCAGATCCTCACCGGACACGGCTGTTTCGGGAGGTTCCTGTTTCGGATAGGGCGGGAGGAAACGCCCGGGTGTTTCCACTGCGAAGATCGCCCTGAGGACACGGTGGAGCACACGGTGGCGGTCTGCCCGGCTTGGGCGGAGCCCCGCCGTGTCCTCGTGGAGGCGATCGGCGGCGGCGATCTCTCGTGTCCGGCCCTGGGTGCTTACTCTGGAATATAATTCCGATAGATCGACATTGGAATTATCAGTTAAACGTCAGGGATTAGCTAGACTCAGCGAGTCCAGCCAATCCCTGACGTTTAACTTCGAGAGTAAGCACCCTGGTCCAGGCCATGGTACGGAGCGAGAGGGCATGGGGAGCCGTCACCTCCTTCAGCGAAGCAGTAATGCTCGCGAAGAGGGAGGTGGCGCGCGTGAGGGAGAGGCAGCATATGCGCCCTCGCAACCCTAGCCGCCGCAGGATACGGAGACGCCTTGGGCGTCGGGAATCCCAGGCCGATTTCCGGCCACCGTAGGCATGGGCTTGCGGACGGCGAGTAATGGGTAGCTCGCTGTCCGGTAAGGACCAAGCCCAAGTCGACGGCGCGTTGTGTTCCACGCGCGCCTCAAAGAGATGTCAGCACAAAAAGTGATGGGGCCCGCAAGGGCCGATGCTTGCCAGGGGTGCGGGTTTGTTCGAAAGAGACACCACAGCCCCTGGCATACGGGCTACTGAAGGAACACGGGTGGGTTTTAGTCAGTAAAAGTCTGACACGCCCTCCTGCTCCACCCAGAGCGGGAGAAGTTATTTCATGATTCCCCAGCCAAAAAAAAAAAAACAAAAAAACGACCATTATTTCTTTGGCCATCTTCTCCTTCTCCGTCCGTCAACATTTATATTCATCACTCTTCTATCCACAACCGTTTCTTTCGGTGGCTTGCTATGAATTTCAGACAAATAGAAATGAGTTTTCTATAGCTCAACGCAGTTCGTCCATTGCTATTGCGTTGAATAAAAAAAAATCACAGATGGTCAAGTGGCGGGAACGCACCCCGGTTTTGGCGCCAATATAACCTATTGTTTATCACAAGTGGTGCGTTTAAAACGGTATTATTTGTGTATCGCTCGTTTTTATTTGATTTCATGCCATTTAAAGTTGTTTGGAGCATTTGGTTGTTGATAATTTTATTATGAGTGGCAGGAATAATTTTTGCTTTTGAATTTTTCTTTGATGACATCTGACGTCACGTCAGTCACGTGATATTGTAATTTATAGAACGTACTATTTCCATAGATTGTAATCTTATCAAAAGTGGTTACAGTAAAGTTACAGTACCTTCTTTTATACAACCGTTCATATGTTGTTGTTTACAAAGCAACTAAGGGTTTTCTTTTTTCGAACGACTTAGTTTCAGATGAATCACACTGGCATTGCATTCACAGTAATAATTACTCACTTTTTAAAATATGGTAAGTACTAAGTTTTTCGGATTCGGATCAGACAATCTTTCATTTTAGTCCGGGTTCAATATGCCGCCGCCGCCAACGCGCGACGGCACATCCCGTGAATTTCCCTACCGTCGGATCAGGTTTTGGCGGGCATTTTATGATTTAATTTTCCTAGTCTATTCTCTTTGTTTTATTTTTGGTGGAAACGGTTGGGAAAATATTTTTCAATTAGGTAAGTTGATACTGGTAGGTGTAACGCCTCTATCAAGTTTTCGATCTGAAAAAAGATGATCTAAGTAGGTAGGTATGTCTTTACTTTGGTGAATACCTATAATGTTGGATGATTGACCTATGTACCAATTTTATATAGCTACAGCAAAATAATAATTATGTGGTATAACTAGGTACCTACTTGTGACCTTGACCTTGTGAGGCCGCAGGAATCAGCTGGATGCGGGAAGCACAGAACTGATCGAAGTGGTGGAGCTTGGGGGAGGCCTAAGTCCAGCAGTGGACGTCTTTCGGCTGAAATGATGATGATGATGATAACTACTTACAAATTTTACAAACTAATAATAATAATGTGTGGGTACCTACATAAATGATTACCTATATAAAATGAGGACAATCATATTCTAAGGGAAATGAAAAGTTGGATCGCATCGCTATCAACTGGAAAACTGCCCAAAAGGCTGGCACGTTGAACCAAAACATAGTACAGTCGCCAGCAGGTCAAGCTATCCCAAACTGTCAAATTTTCCCAATTGAACATTTTTCTTTACAATAACAATTATTCCTTTGTAATAAAGTTGAAAAACCATCAAAGAAATTTGACAGATTGGGGTAGCTTGATGTGCTGGCCTCTGTACCTATTACGGTATTACCCACCTGCTTTATCTATCTATTTCAAATAATAAATTAAGTATGTAAGTACTTGATGCTTAGTTATTTTGGTAGGCAGGTAATCTAGTAGGTAGGCAGTTTCTACTTTCAGGCAAATCAACTTTCAAGTTGAGTAGCAGTGGTGGCCCAGTGGTAACGGCCGCGACTTACGAGTTGTAGGTCGTGAGTTCGAACCCAGACAAGCGCTTTTCTTTGTGTAAATTATTTCATCTCCACTGCTCTCAAAACGGTGAAGGAAAACATCGTGAGGAAACCGGCATGCCCTAGAACCAAAAATTCGAAGACATGTGACATCTACCAACCCGCACTGGGCCCGCGTGGTAGATTACGGCCCAATCCCTCTCACCGAGAGGAGGCCTGTGTCCCAGCAGTGGGAACATTATAGGCTGATGATGAACTTTCAAGTTCCACCCGTAATCATCATCATCTGCCTCTTCTAACCTAATCGTCGTCATCTGCCTGTTCATCCTCCTCTAGCCTCTTCCCAACTATGTTGGGGTCGGCTTCCAGTCTAACCGGATGCTGTTGAGGTATACTTCTCCTTCCCAACTAAAGTACTAGGAAGCGGTGAAGGGCGGGGGTTTTTTGGGGACTGTCTTTTGTAATTTTTGACGTCCAAAAAGTGCTGACTGATTTTTGTATTTTACATGGAGCCACTGGCTATCTGACCTCCACAACCCAGTTACTTGATAATACGATACCTTTTAGTAAGACTGGTTGTCAGACTTTCGGGCTTCTGACGACCCGTAACGACTGTCAAAGATCTACGAATGACGGTTCCTAATTTAATTTAAACCCCTTAGTAATGTAAAATAATGATTGCTCCAAATATAAATTATAATTATATAGCAATAACGGTCCAGTTCCCACACTGACCACAACAAAGCAATAATGACCACAAATCGCTAACTCTTTGTAAACACATAAATCACTGATAAATCAAATTGTTTGAGTTGGTTTACAATACAACGACTTTTAACTTTAATATTGAGGATGATTCAGCATAGGCGTAGTATTATATTATCTGTGGCATAGGTTAGAAAGTTTAAAAAGCTTTTGGCAGTAAATTCTTAGGGTTCGTATCGCACGATTTTGACATAAGACCACGTCAGTTGATTCAACGGGATGTGGCGAATTATGTCACGAAATTCAGGAAAAAGTCCCATCTATACACGAAAAGTTTTTACCGAGTGCGCAAATTGTAACCATGAATTCAGCATATCATTCTAGACCCCCTAGCACAGAATTTTTTCGCCGGTTATACAAAAAAAAATCAGCTGTTTCATAGAAAAGTGCAATACCTACGCGATCAAAATGTTTGGAACAGCTGATTTTTTTTGTATAATCGGCGAAAAATTTCTGTGCTACGGGGTCTAGAATGATATGCTGAATTCATGGTTACAATTTGCGCACTCGGTAAAAACTTTTCGTGTATAGATGGGACCTTTTCCTGAATTTCGTGACATAATAATTCGCCACATCCCGTTGAATCAACTGACGTGGTCTTATGTCAAAATCGTGCGATACGAACCCTAAGAATTAACTGCCAAAACCTTTTATAAACTTTCTAACCTATGCCACAGATAATATAATACGACGCCTATGCTGAATCTGAAATCTGAAATGATATTATGCCGAATTCATGGTTACAGTTTGCGCACTGGATAAAAACTTTCCCTGCATTAAACTTACAACATTCTAAATTATTAAGAAAAATATGTTACCGCAGCAATTTTATAGGAACAATAAGTCTTGCGGCAATTTCAATTAATTTGATATTTCTTTTTTCTTTGTTCAGTTGGTGGGTAGGTGCTTTGGGTTCTCTTATGGTCAGTTTTTTTTAAAACTTAGATGCCTATAGACTGAACGGAAGGAAGGTATAAGCAACCAAATCTATCCAGTAGTTTGTGCGTGATGCTAGAACATATAATGGGTACCTTCTTTCTATGATCTGAGATGTGTACCTACTTTCAGTAAGAGTTGAACCTATGTACTTACTAAGTCATCAAAAAGGGTGCCTTGTCTACTGAAATGACGATGTGCCGTGCCGATCTCATATAAACTGCGGGGTAAATGCTTAGCACACTTAGTAGGATTGGCTTTAACTTTGACGGATCAACAACATTCATCGCGTTATTTAGGTACATTGTTGAGCAGACATTTTTTTTATCGAACAGTTATTTTTAAAAGAGTATCGGTTGTGTTTCTTGCCGGCTCTTCTCCATAGGAAACGACCAATTGGAAACCTAGACCCTACAAATGTAGGTTTATATGATACTAGCTTTTGCCCGCGGCTCCGCCCGCGTGGATGTCGGTTATCGCGTAAAAAAGTAGCCTATGTCCTTACCCATATCCCAGGCTATATCTCGGCCAAATTTCATGACGATCGGTTCAGCGGTTAAGGCGTGAAAGCGTAACAGACAGACAGACAGACAGACAGAGTTACTTTCGCATTTATAATATTACTAGCTTTTGCCCGCGGCTCCGCCCGCGTGGATGTCGGTTATCGCGTAAAAAAGTAGCCTATGTCCTTACCCATATCCCAGGCTATATCTCGGCCAAATTTCATGACGATCGGTTCAGCGGTTAAGGCGTGAAAGCGTAACAGACAGACAGACAGAGTTACTTTCGCATTTATAATATTAGTAGGGATTATATATTATATATATTATATATTATATTATATAGTAGGGATGAAACATTTTGATTCTGATTTTTGAACATAAGAAGCAATTGACTAGTAATCTGAGTGGACTTTGGGACTAGCTTTATCATTCAAATTATTCTGATTCTGATTAATACTTATTGTGTAATGCAATTAGAGTACCTACTGGGTTAAGGGCGAGGGTGACGATGTTGATTTTCTAACACATCTATTCATACCCTTTTAATAAGAAAATAATTGTATCACTTAAAAGCTTATGTGATGTATTTAGACAGTAGGTACTGAAGATTCGTCATCACCTAATGTTATCTTTGTAAATACCTATGTCGTTGGTGTGCCTTGCATAATTAATAAATAAACACTTCCTCTCTACCGGAACTTCAAAAAAGTAAAACAAAGTTGATAAACCTACCTACTTTAAATAAATGTGTCGCATCAGGAGGGCAATTAGAACGTTCACAGTCCCAATCTGTCAAAAATATCTCTAGTTTTCATACATTTTTGACAAGTTTTTGACGTTCGTCTGTCGCCGAGATGACACTGCGACTATATTTTGAACATTTTCAATTACGAGAATGGGCCTTTAGACCACACGTTTGTCTACCCTACTACATCTGAACTCTTTACAATCAAACCGACTTAGGCTATCATAATAAATTAATAGTGTGTCCATATGCCACAAGTAGCCCAGAGTAACCAGCAAATATCAATAATGTTCAATACGTACTAATACTATAATTTATTATCTGTCGTGACAAAATACCCGATCATTTAGACCCTCTGTTCACCCCTAAATGGCAAGGGCGTGATATTTCAGAATCGCGTGGGATTATTATGGTTTTATTGGTTGCATAAATAAATATTAATTTTGTCTTGTCTGTGGTAGGAATCTTTCGAAATCGTTTTAAAAGGGGTTTTGAAGTAAAAATAGGTTGTTGGGAAAAATTATTGTCATTTGTAACACAGGCAAGTTTTCATTTGCTAAACAATAAATTGTTATTTACGAGTATGTAACCATTAAAACCATAATAAATAAATGAAATAAATGAAAAATAATAATCCACTTTTAGCCATTACAAGTAACATAGGTAAGCCGCGCGGGTCGATCGCTGCGCTTGCCGCGGTTGATCCGTGGATGGGTGAACACCTTTACATACCAAGATTCGTCCGTGCCTCTAATAGCACGCTAAGCCGTTGGTCCCGGCTGTCATTTTTGGATCTTTGACAGTCTTTACGGGTCGTCAGAAGCCCGAAAGACTGATAACCAGTCTTATCAAGGGGTATCGTATTACCCAGTAACTGGTTTGTGGAGGTCAGACAGGCAGTCGCTCCATGTGAAATGCTGGTATTCAGCTGCATCCGGTTAGACTGGAAGCCGACCCCAACATAGTTGGGAAAAGGCTAGGCAGATGATGAGCCATTACACAGCACTGTCAAAGAATGACAGTTGGGATATGAATTTAAATGTACGAATTGGTTTGGTTACAATAAATTATCCTGACTACTTAATCAGTAAAATTAAAAATTAAAATAGTGAATTAACGAAACATACCGCATCATTCATTTTATTTCCAGCGTTGCAAAGGAAATTGGAAAGGTATTTTACTAAAAAAAATATAACAAATCGGTGATAAGAACCCTTGATAATAGTGCTTGAATTTATGGAGATAGTCGGTAATTGGGTTTCCTTGAACTGCAAATATCTACAGTCCGCCCTACGAGAGTATAGGTAGGTACGTTCTTAACACTCCGTCAATTTCATTCAAACAAATACATGTTTTGCTAATTTGATATAAACTACATAGTTTCAGAATCGCATTCTCTTGACGGCCGGATTGTAGCGTAGCGACTAACTAATGAAAATAATCGAAGGCGAAATTTAAGCCCCCCAAAATTTCCTTTAGGACTTTTCACAAAAGATTTTTAGGATGCAAATTTTCCAATGTCTATATGGTACCTACCCAGCAGTGAGTAATTCCAGGCTAAAAAGACGGAAAAGTCCTGATTGACTGACTCATCAACGCAAAGCCCAAACCCTTGGACCTAGAAAGCTGAAATTTTGCACAGAGGTTCCCTTTATAATGTAGACAAGGAATAAGGAAGGATTTTACGAAATTCAACCCCTAAGGTAATTAAATAGGGGATGAAAGTTCCGCGCGGGCGAAGCCGCTGGCAAAAGCTAGTACTTAATAAATGGTGATTTTTCCAAAATCGCTCTGCTTTTTTGTAAGATTTCGAACCCAATTTGCCTTTTCAGATGAAAAAGTTTCATTGGATAATTTAATTATTAGGAATTAAATTAAAATAATTTCGCCCACCACGTGTATGATACTCGTAGTTCCCAATAGAACTAATCCTATTATTGACACTTGTCCTGTGCAAGTGTTTAATGAATCGGATCATAGTGGATTTGATTCCTGTTTGGTAGTTAGTAGGTCGGCGGGCCGCTAAAATGCTGCTAGGTGTCAGATTTGTAGCGCTGAAAAATATAACAATTTTCATGTAACCTCTTAAAAGTAATGTTTTGAGTATGACCCGTAAATTAACAACAGTTAACTTTCGTAAAAGTTCATGTGCAATGTAAGTAAACCATGTTCAACTTAAACAGTTTAATATCAACTTTAGGCCTGTGTAAATTACTTTCATTTTTGAATGACCAGTATTTCCTATTACCTACTGTTGAAAAAGTCTTTTTTTTTTTTAAGTGCAAAGTGAACTTTATAATTACCGTATGTTTTAAAGCAAATTTTCCAAAAACACAATAAGCATGTTTAGATATTCCATATAGAGAATAAACTTTTCATGCAGGATTTGGCAGCACTGACATTCTACATTTTGCCAATAAGAGAAAATACAATTTTGTTTGACTTCTTTGTAACATAATAACATAACTCTCAAAATGCTTGTTTCAGACTAGCTTACTAATAATAATATAATAATAATATCTAATATCATAGACACTAGCAACTAGTAACTAGAATCCGCACCCTAATTGCGTAACTCACGATTCATCATAATCTGTATCGTTTTGAAACGGATTGTTAAACCATTGCTTCATATGTTCGAAAAATGTGTCTGTTCGACAACATAAATAACGCAATGGATATTCTTTAACTGTGAAGACGAAACCAATTATGATCAATCGTGAGTTACGCAATTAAGGTGCTGGTTAGTTTAAAAAGTGGAGCAGAAATTGTATGAAATTATCTCCCAGCGAACGTCAACCGGTACTTAGCCAGAAAGGTGTAGCTATTGAATATAAGTTTCTGGGCAACTCAAAGACAGATTTAAACCCACCCCAACTGCACATTTTAGCGCTGCTCGCAGCTCGGTGTCATCGCAGCTGGTATGACCACCCGCGATTCATCTTTACATTTTGACTTTAATATTCCACAACCATATTTTATCACCCCTCAAAACTCAACCACCATCCTTATAACAGCAGATTAAGGTTGAAAATCGAATGCAGTTTAGTAGATTAAACTGTTTTGGTAAATTGGTACTCGTTGGGTGTTCAAATCTGCCGACAGATGGCGTTCTCAGTTAATACGGCTCGTAACGATAAGTATTGGTTATGATATAAATCGAATGGGAGCTTTATTGTTTATAGTTTATGGATTCGTTGTTTGTTAAACACTAGTGTTATGAGTTTGCGTATAAGGAGTAAGAAAGTATGGTCTTGTTTGTATGAAACAGACTTGAATCTATAACCCCACTTTAATCCGGAAATTATCTTCATCACTTTTTCAGCATGTTTTTTTTGTCCTTCTTTGATCTTTGAACTAGGTATAGATTTTCATAGCTTGGAATAACTTTATTCTTTGTTCATGAGTAAGAGAGTAAATCTTTATTCGGAGTTTGCCATTTTAATAAAATCTGATTGCCTCGTTGGTATAGTGGTCACACTACTGCTGCACATGAGAACTCCTGGGTTCAATTCTCAGGTCGGTCAGTGTTATTGGGTTTCTCCCTTAGGAATTTTGACAGTACAGCCCCGAGTCTAGATTTGTACCTCCAGCCCCCTATTACATGGGACTTTAACATAATTTGCGAAATATGGGTGCTACCTTCGCACCTCTACCTAACCATACTCAATTATAATGTAAGTAATATTCAAAATTTTATTGAAATGGCAATCTAAAGAGTTTTTGGCTTTTGCAAATGCGTTTTGCACGTCTATAATATTCAATGAAACACAAAATAAGGCTACGTACATCATCACTTCAGCAGGCTTAGAAGCTTTCTATGACTACTCTACTGTAGAATAGAAAAAACTTGTCTTAATTTCTCGGTGAAAAACTGTCAACAGTCTAAACGGAAACGTCATTTTTGTCTAGTCTTCCGACGACAAAACGCTAGTCTACAGTTCCCGTCTTCTCGTGGTAAGCCTGCTGCTCATAAAACAAGACAATATCATACTTACACCACCGTCACATCCCCCCCGAGTGGGTTCCCGCATTGTCGTTGCGGGGGGGCTCAGTAACCGTGGATTCCGGCCACGGTGAAGCCAAGAGGAACCCAAAGGTGGGGCCGCTCGTCAGGGCTTTTGCCTCAAAGCCGAGGACGTAGCGGCCAAAAAGAAGGTTGCGGTGAGGTGCACCGCAACTGAGGTGGGCCGCGATGTCGAATGGGAGGCATCGCGGCTGAGGGTTACGGGCTGCGGTAGAGGAGGAGTGCCGGTGCTTCTGAGCAGCGCTCTTCCCTTCCGTGGCCTGGACGGGGCTGCCACCGTTTGATGGCGGACGCAGTGGGGCCGCAGGGGAAGAGGAGTGTCGGTATAGCGTCAGCCGCTCTCCCTATCCCCTGCGGCCGAAAAGTGGTAGACGGGACGGCGCGTTGTGTTCCACACGCGCGCCGTCAAAGATGTCAGCAACCACCGGTGGGGTCCGCAAGCGCCGATGCCTGCCAGGGGTGCGGGTTTGTTCGAAAGAGATACCACAGCCCCTGGCATACGGGCTACTGAGGGAACACGGGTGGGTTTTAGTCAGTAAAAGTCTGACACGCCCTCCTGCTCGACTCAGCAGGAGAAGTCATTTGATGATTTCCCACCCAAAAAAAGAAAAAACCACCGTCACATATTTTAAAAGACAACCTTTAAAGAGATTTACGATACGAAATCACGGTAAACACATGACGCTCCGTAAATATTTACAGTAGGGTAAGCAACTGTTCGCATTACAGAGGATTATTAACGTTATATTATGAGAAAATTAATTTGAAGCAAGCAAGGGGCTGAACTAACTACAGATGTTTCGTAAACAATTGTTTTTTATGAGTTTTTGAAGTTTGTTGTGATTCTCATCACATGTTGAGTAATTGTTAGTACTTTGTTTTGTTTTGTATAGAGTCTTTACTAATATTATAAACATATACTAATATTATTGCGTAGAACATAAAAAAAGAAAAATAAGGAACTTATAGTTATCATTTTTATGTAGGTACCTACTTAAACGAAAAATCAAGTTGTTCATAAGAATCAATTTTCGATATTCTCCGACGGATAACCGTCGGAGAAAATTGCCCAAAACCTTTTTTCGTTCTCTCTCTTAAGTTTGCTTAGAAAAAAAAAAAAAAAAACATAACATCTTAGCAAACCGTTAAACTTTTCTACTTAGGTAACTATTTACATTACAACAGTAGGTACCTAACTGTTTTATAAATAAATTCAAAGTCTTTCTCAGAAAGCACTTTGTTTTCAGAACTTGTTAACCTTTTCCTTTGCCTAAGAACTTACCTTACCCACCAGAATTTTCTTTAAGATCACATCAAAGACTGATTCCAAAAACAGCAGTTCTTACCTGATCTAAAAATAGGACTCAACAATCCGCATAGGTACTCAAAAACCCACACCACCATGGTCACACCCACGGGAGCTCAACAACCCACCCATAATTTCCACTCAGCCCTTTGACTTAACCTCGTATGAAATTCATAATAATTGAGGAACAATTAAGGTTGGCCGACCTTTGGGGCTTTGGTACACCTTTGAGGTAGGAACCATTGCGTCCCATTTCACTTTGAGCGTTTAATAGAGAGTAACCTCAAAGAAAAATGTACTTACCAACAATTACACCTACGTATGTAACTATGAGGCACTCTGGAGGGAACTGAGTCAGTCAGTAGGGGTGGGGTGCTGATGTCGATAAAGTTGTTGTAGAAACTATTTATTTTGGCCTTTTGCTTTATCGATGATAGTCTCTAGTTCTCACTTAGTTTTTGTAGCATTTTCTCGAGAACAACACTACAAAAGTGAGAATTTTGTTTTCTGTTATTCCCCGTGTCGGTACCTAACTGAAATACTCGTAGTTAGATCAGTAAAAAGCACTGACAAAGCGAATGCAAACTGGATAACCAACTTCTAGAATCGCCTATGGTCCCAGGAAAGGCTAAATTTGGCAATGTGTGACTCTTGTTTACGATATTGCAATTTTATCAAACCTTCTGAAAGCCTGGGCATGCGTTACCGTAGTTGACTTCGAAATCTTTGAAATTGACTTCGAACTAAAGTTGACCGGAGCAAAGATCACCTCGACAAATGAGGGTCACGGACGGCTCAGATCTCAAATAAGTACGCGGCACCTTCCCACAGATAATATCCCACCTTCCATCCTGCGCCGCCCTGTCACCTGTGTATTTATCTTATGACTGCATCAATAAGTGGAGTTCGCGCAGCTGAATTTTGGGCCAAATACGTTAGATTTTTTTGCCACCGCTACGCTAAGGAGAAGAAGATAAAAACTGCGCGAGTTCTCAAAGCTTCGAAACGACGATGTTTGGGGTCTTATTAATGGTAGCTATTTAATAAAAAAAATCTACCCGGGACTAATCTTCCACAACTTCCAACACCTTACTAAAGACATCTATCGACACTTCACTTATCGACTTGCCCCCAACCCTAATGTGCCAGGCCGCCGCGTGGCCTTTGTGGAGTCTCTCCGATATTCGCTTTGTTACTCTGAAAAATGTACCAGCCGCCATCGGGCGTATTACTTTGTAGCAAATGTTTGCCTTCATATAAATACGACGCTATTCACTGTATTATATCGCATTATATGTTCAAGCAACTGTATCTTGTTTGGAGTTTAGAGATAGTGCTTTTTTGGGGAAATATTATGGGTTTTGTGTGGGCTCGATGATTTTTTAGAGATTGTATTTATGGAAAGAAGAAGAAAGATTTGCGGTAAGACGTGTCGCAAAGAGGAAGATTTTCTCAAATAAAGAAGGCTTTCAAAGTACAGTGATAGGTTAGATATTTAAAGTTATTGAAGAAATCAAGCAATTTTACCATTTTTACGTATATAGTAAAGATTTCCACCTGACCTGACCTGAGGGCCTAGACAAAGTGGCATTCTATGACTGATAAACTGATAACATGATGGAAAAGTCAATATGAATTTGATTAACATATAAGCTATACCGAAAAGCTTATTACAATCCAGGGCCCCAAGTCTGGGCCCCGATTCTGTATGGTTATAATGATTCCCCGCGGAATCTTACTACATTCAAACTACGTCACTGTAGTTTTTTTAGAAACCAATGTAACGGTAAGGAACCGAAATGTCATATTATTCTGTATGTTCCAAGACAATTTGTCGAATACGTTCAAACTACGTCAATATCGTGTTTAGTAAAAACCGTTAAAAAATGTAACGGTAAAGAATCGAGATGTCATATTCTTTACGTTCCAAGACAATTTATCGATATTTATTGGCAGCAGGCTTAGCACGCGAACCGTAGATAAGCGTTTTGTCGACGGAAGAGTAGACAAAAATGACGTTTCCGTATAGGCAATTGACAGTTTTGTGCCGAGAAATGTAGACAAGCGATTTCTATTCTACGGTAGAGTAGAAAGGGAAAGCGTTATGCTAAGCCTGCCGATGTCGTGTGTGATCTAATGAATTAACGTGGTTTCGAAAGAATCGTTTAGCGGTCATGGTGAATTAGAGCCCAGCGGGCTTAGCATGACGCATTGTATTTCTACGAAGAATAGAAAGTGCTTTTTCAATACAAATTGACATTTCGTTCCTACATTTTTGTTATCGCACCGTAGATATCCTTCTACAATCTGTCATTTAGTCTTTACTTTCTAACGATATTTGTCTAGGTCTTATAAATGTAGACTATTTCAGAAGAATATTTCTTCCCAAACTGTCAAAATCACACTGACAACAAACTTTATACTCGACGGCAACAAAGTATTATACGATTATCTACAAAATTATGATTCGTTTAGAACGCATAACTGTGATAATTAATAGAAAAACATAGTTGTCTTCTCCTATTGTACATCATTTAGTTAATAGTCATGTCTATTCTTCCGTCGACAAATCGGTGCTCGTGCTAAGCCCGCTGCAGGCTTAGCATGACGCTTTCTATTTCTACGAAGAATAGACAGTGCTTTTTCAATACAAAGTGACATTTCGTTTCTCCATTTTTGACATCGCACCGTAGATACCCTCCGGCCCATTGTGCTGCTCGACGAGGTGGGCAAGCTCTTTGAGAGAGTAATTGCAGACCGCCTCGTCGGGCGGCTGGTGCGGGTGGGGCCGGATTTGGCGGAGAGCCAGTTTGGTTTCCGCAGGGGGCGCTCCACGGTGGACGCAATCATGCGCGTGCGAGCCCTCACGACGGGGGATGCTGTGGCCCGGGGTGGGGTCGTCTTGGCGGTGTCATTAGACATCGCCAATGCCTTCAACACCCTGCCCTGGAGTTGCATAAGGGAGGCACTCCGGTATCACCGGATGCCGACCTACCTCTGTCGTGTGGTCGAGGCCTATTTGACGGACAGGGCCGTCATCTACCCCGGTCACCTCGGAGAGTGGAACCGGCGAGAGATGTCGTGCGGTGTCCCACAGGGATCGGTCCTGGGGCCGTATCTGTGGGACATCGGGTACGACTGGGTGCTGCGCGCCGACCTCCCTAGCGGCGTCAGTGTAGTCTGCTACGCTGACGACACGCTGGTCCTGGCGCAAGGGAGGTCGTACCAGGCGGCGGCCGACTTAGCGACACACGGGGTTGCGACAATCGTGGATAGGATCCGGCAACTGGGACTCGAGGTGGCCTTGCACAAGTCCGAGGCCATGTGGTTTCATGGTCCTCGGAATGCACCACCGACGGGTTCCCAGATAACGGTGGGAGGGGTTCACATCGGCGTCGAGTCGACTATGAAGTACCTAGGACTCGTCCTCGACAGCCGGTGGAACTTCGCGGAGCATTTCCGCCGTTTGGCTCCCAGACTGGAGCGGGCCGGGGCTGCGCTGAAGCGGCTCCTGCCCAATCTAGGGGGGCCAAACGCCTCCTGCCGGAGGCTCTACGCGGGGATCGTGCGGTCCATGGCCCTATACGGGGCGCCGGTGTGGGCGCCTACATTGAGGCGTCAACCAGCTCGCCGGTTGAGGGCGTCCCATAGGGTCATGGCGATCAGAATGATCCGGGGATATCGCACGATCTCCGGCGAGGCGGCGGGCCTCCTTGCCGGATTACCGCCATGGGATCTGGAGGCAAAGGTCCTCGCGCATATATGGGAGTGGCGCGAGGAGGCCAAACGCCGGGGCGTTAGTCCGCTGCCGCAGGAAATCGCGGCACAGCGGACAGAGCTCCGGCGGGATCTCATGGTGACATGGAGAGAGCGATTGTCGCAACCCAGTGCTGGGCACGCCACGATTGCGGCGGTAAGTCCCCTCTTTGAGGAGTGGTTTGAGAGGCGGCATGGCGTCCTCACCTTCCGCCTGACGCAGGTCCTCACCGGACACGGTTGTTTCGGGAGGTTCCTGTTTCGGATAGGGCGGGAGGAAACGCCCGGGTGTTTCCACTGCGAAGATCGCCCTGAGGACACGGTGGAGCACACGGTGGCGGTCTGCCCTGCTTGGGCGGAGCACCGCCGTGTCCTCGTGGAGGCGATCGGCGGCGGCGATCTCTCGCGTCCGGCCCTGGTCCAGGCCATGGTACGGAGCGAGAGGGCATGGGGAGCCGTCACCTCCTTCAGCGAAGCAGTGATGCTCGCGAAGAGGGAGGCGGCGCACGTGAGGGAGAGGCAGCATATGCGCCCTCGCGACCCCAGCCGCCGCAGGATACGGAGACGCCCTGGGCGTCGGGAATCCCAGGCCGATTTCCGGCCACCGTGTCCGTAGGCATGGGCTTGCGGACGGCGAGTAATGGGTAGCTCGCTGTCCGGTAAGGACCAAGCCCAAGTCGACGGCGCGTTGTGTTCCACGCGCGCCTCAAAGAGATGTCAGCACAAAAAATGATGGGGCCCGCAAGGGCCCCATCATTTGATGATTTCCCACCCAAAAAAAAAAAAAAAAAAAAAAAAAAAAACCGTAGATACCCTTCTACAATCTGTCTTTTTGTCTTTCGTTTCAAACGACCTTTGTCTAGGTCCTTATGAATGCAGACTATTTCAGAAGAATATTTCTTGCCAAACTGTAAAAATCACACTGACAACAAACATTCTACTCGACGGCCACAAAGTAAATACGATTACCTACAAAGTCATGTGATAATTACATAGCTGTCTTCTCCTATTGTAGATACATCATTTAGTTATTAGTCATGTCTATTCTTCCGTCGAAAAATCGGTGCTCGTGCTAAGCCTTCAGCAAGTTAAAAGCGTAACAGTAAGAATGGATTTAATTTTGACCATTCCACAACATTCTTCGCGTTGTACAGTGAAACCTGGTTAATTGGGATCTCAAGGGACCAAGGATTTTGTACCATTTAAAGAGGTTTTCATTTATCCAGTTTTCCAATTAGACAGGTTTAAAATTTAGTTGTCTCATTTACAGAGGGCCTGCTTATAGAGGTCGAAATGTACCGTTATTCCATTTATAAAGGTGGAAATTTTGTGAAAGAAATTCAAATGTTTATAAACAATCGTGTCGTAACCTGTCCCAACCTGATAAATTGTCTCACTTATAAAGGGAATTGAGCTCCAGAGTCCCAATTATAGAGGTAAACATCGAAAAAATCCTAGAAATCAAATCTCATTTAACCAAGTTCGAAAAGTCCCATTAACAGAGGTAATTCGATGAAAAAGTGCCGGGACCTCATTGTAGTTCTCAATAATAGAGGTTTCTCACTTATCCAGGTCCCACTTAACCAGGTTTCACTGTATATACCAATAGTGAGCAGACGAATTTTTCGAACAATATTTATCTTATGAAGCTCTTATGAATTTGCAATACCTTCTTTTAAAATTATTCAGATTGTAATTACTAGTGTGTTACTCAATTAGGGCGCTGTTCATATTCGTTGTAGAAGTACAAAATGCTTTGAAAGTGATTGCCACTTCCTCTCCTCATCCTCTGGTAATTTTAAAACTTAGAATTTTTAAAGCCGTCGCAATCTTGAATGTAATGGAATAAACCTAATAAACCCTTACTATAAGTACCTAAATTACAAGAACAGCTTCCTTTGAAAGCGGCTAAAATATTTTCCTCACATGATCTGACCATGACACTGTCTGGAATTGACAAGGGCTGTGATATCTAAGTTTGTTTGCGGCTCAGATTATAAAACAAAGGCAGATAGACCGCGCGGAACGCCAAGAGCAGTGTTGCCAATTTTGCGACTTTGTCGCAAGAAGTGACGACTTTCGTTTAAGTCTTAGCGACAAAAAATAAGATTTCACGACAAAAATGTTTTATCGACTTATACGACTTTTGGAGTACAGATCAAAACAATTTTAGGGCTTGTAATAAATACATTTTTGCTAACTCAACACAGAATTATATAGTGCCAAGAGATATAATGTAAAACGTATACCTACGCGTTGGCGCGCCTAATTCATACTTAATTTAATTAAAGTTGGACTCGTACACAAGCTGTAGCTTCAGCTTTTTTTTTTAATCCCATTTTTTTCAAATTTAACCTCTTAAGCCCTATCCATGACAAAATTCTGAGAGAATCAGTTTTACCGACTTTCTGGCGACTTTTGACATTGAGTCTAGCGACTGGAATTTCTAGGAGTTGGGAACACTGGCCAAGAGTGAAGCCAAAAAACCAAATACTAAAGCGTCGCATTGTATATAATGCGAGGCTTTAGTAATTTTTTTTTGACTCTTGGGTGTTCCGCGCGATCTATCTGCCTTTGTTTTATAATCTCAACAAAATTAAGAAAAAAACCAATACTAAAGCGTCGCTCGCATTGTATGTTACATAAAATGCGACGCTTTAGTATTTGGTTTTTTTGCCTCACTCTTGGCGTTCCGCGCGGTCTATATGCCTTTGTTTTATAATCTGAGGTTTGCGGTGTTTCTTCTCAGAGTAATCTCATAATATTTTAGAAAACACCATTTATCATTATTAACTTGGTTTTGAAATATTATTATTTACTCTGAAGTGTAAAGTGTGTTTTATCCAATTTACAGAAATACAATATCAAGAGTGACAAAAATAATCAGCGCAAAAAAAAGTCAGTCATAAACGGAAAAATAAAATCCGGAGCCCCACGAAAAACAAAACACGATTCTTCTCCCTACAAAACATACCTACATCTACAGACAACAGAAACCCTAACACATTAATACTTGGACGGGTCCGAAGAAACATTTTTTCCCGAAAGCAATCCATTGGGCTCCTACCTAATGAATTTAGAGGGTTAATGGTACCGCCGGACCTTTGGAAATGGCCGACGGAGATATTGACCGGGAATGTTGCTGCAGATACTTCTTCTGTGTTTTGTGTTCATGCTGTCCTGATTGAAGGTTTTAGGGAAAACTGTTGTTTGGCAGATTTTCGGGATCAGTGCTTTAATTTATTAATATTTAATTGACATGCCGAAAAATAACTTTGATAGATTTTTCATCAACTTTTAAATAGAAAATTCTGATTATTTTTATTGTGAAGTAATACAAATCTGAATCATTGCAAAAGTGTTCGAATAAAATTGATTTGAACAACATTCGCTTATTTTTGCTTGAATTGTCTTACCCTAAATGTAGATAGATGTTACTAACGCGACACATTTTGATTTCATGGAGAATTGGCACATTTGTTCCTTGAAAATTATAATCATAATAAGACACATTATTACTCTTTGAACAGCCGGTCCAATATTTAGTTAAAGTGTTGATTAAACTTCTATATTCACTTATTCACATAAACAGTGATTTGGTACTGATTTAAGTGACAAAACCCTCATTTACTGGTATTACAATAATCAGCTTTCGTCGCTTCTTGGACGTAATACAAATTGCGCATTCTAAACTCAAAACTTCTTGTTACTCTGAAGTCAACTAATACAACGACTTACAAGCCAACAACAAAATACCAAACACGCACATGAAACGTAAGAAAACACCATATAAATAGTTATGAGCAACAAATATTGTCCATTTGACCACTAACAAAGATTCCGGGAGAGACGCACCGTCCATATTGTAGTGGGTAGTGGTGGGGGCGGCAATCCACGCCGGCGCATGTAGTCGCGAGCGGCAATATCGCGATGGCCGGCGGCTCATTTAATCACGCGACGGAATTTGCAGGGTAAGGAGACCTTCGGGGTAAGTTAGAGTGGAGACAGAAAAGATCACTGATAGCTTTGTTGATTATTGTATAGTTGTTGTAGTACTTTGTGTCAAGGCTGGTGAAGAACAATGGAGCAATGCTTAACAACAGAATGCATAGTATTAGTAGATCACAATCAGCGTATATAATGATCCCACTGCTGGTACACTGGCCTTCTTTCGGTGAGAGGGAGAGGGCCGTAATCTACCCCCGTCATCCCGCCCAGTGCGGGTTGGTAGATGTCACGTCTTAGATTTTTCTTGAACATGCGGGTTTCTTCACGAGTTTTCACGGTGGACAAAGTCCACAGTAAAAGACAAACCTGATTGTTAAAAATGGGTGACAAAACGTTTAGAATGATTTTATCATTATTTTTCCACCAGCCTTGCCAAAACAATCGTCCCTTTGATACATTTATTTCAGTGTTTGCTCCATCTACCGTGCAAATGTCCGTTCACCTGGACCTTTGAAGATCTGACGCCGCTATGAACGTTACCTACTGTGTCCAAACACTATGAAGCAACATACGTAGATATGCCGTCAAAATTAAAAGAACTAGATTTTCAGTGTGTCCTTTTTACCAATTATAAAAGTAGGGTAAGTTATAAGTACCTATATCATAGATATAAGTACACAATTACACATTCTACAAAATCAACTAAGTACTTTAGTTTTCCAGTTAAACCCAAAGCAAGAGTTTCAAGTACATCGCCAGCTAACTTCTTGACCCGTTTCCTCCATGTAATTTGATTTAGAAGTTGTAGTTTTCAAGGACTTTGTCACAATTTTGCACGTTTCTGTGATACTTATAAGCTTCAAGTATCAAGGACTGTTTATAGTATTTTTCTTGGAAGTATGACTCCTATTCTGTTGATCCATACATAATAAAATTATTGTCACGCCTGTTTGATTAGGCAGGGGTGTTGCAATAGTAGGCGAACCCACATTTTGCCATTTATGTTGAAGTCCCATTTATCAGGGGGCGATAAACGGGTGCGATATGGCCCGGGTTGGTACTGAGAAATTTCTGATGGACCAACCCAATGACACTTTGCCCGACCTAGGAATCAAACCCAACACGACCTAGGAATCGTACTCAGCAGTAGCGATCTACCACCACTAGCCCAACTAGGACGATTTTTTAATGTAATCGATTAGAAAACTGTGCTGCTGGAGAGTTTGTTGCGCCACTTCTTCTTCCCAGCGAAAGCACTAGGATATGGTGACGGGCGGGCGTTTTGGGGGGACTATCTTATGTAATTTACCTGACTTTGGATTTTGATTTTATCTTAAGAAGTATTTTTTCAGAATTTTCCTGGAGTCTAGTCTCAGGCAAGTCCATCATATCTTTTGGATATAGGCTAAATATCATTAGGGAATTTATGATCATGTGATGCGACTAACATTTGGCACCTTTTGCAATAGTCATAATTCGTATTAACAAACGCTGCATCGATTTCAGAACCGATAAATTCTTATAGGCCAGCCCCCTATTATATTGGAATTGCGGAGGACTTACTGGCGAAATGTGGGTGTACTATGCAGACAGTAGGCATACCCCAGGCCCTGCACAACCCTTTGGGAAAAAAACAGACGTAATAGTAAATTGTTGTTGTTGTTTTTTTTTATGTTTCGTCATCTCCACAAAGACGTATGGACTACTCAAACTTATTGAGCTCAGTTCAGCTTTTGTCCATAGAAAACATCGAAAAAGTGTGACCAGTCCCTTACCAGGGAATTATCAGAATAAAGAGCAAATTTAACTACAAAATCTCCAGAATTTCTCGCAAGAGTCCTCTCTACCCTTAGTTAGCAGATGGCTGATAAAAGGCGCGCGGACATTGCACGCTTATTGGACGAGTCAATAATGTACTGCTGGAGGGACAAATGCCGAGGCTAGACAGCATATTTGTATATATAGATAGCAATAAACGTTGTCAACGATAATGTTGGCTTGTCAACGGACCAAGCGTGATTTGGGTCTTTGTTTGGAGCCTTTGAAGTGTTGTTTTGTATTGTAACTATATTGATTTATTCATATATGGCACGTCAGTGAATTTATCACTAAAAGTCACACGGTTTATTAGGTTTTGTGGATTCGTCACACAGAATTTCACAGCACTAGAAGAAAACTTAATGAGGACGTGTAAGATACCGTTGAAATAAATGGATTACAAAATAAAAAGAAAAGGGGCTATGTACACAAGTACGATGGGCAGTACAAAATAACAATGCATAAAGCTTTATACATTTAGGAGTATTTACACGTACCTGCGTCTATAATAGAGCAGTGGTGGCCAGTGGTAACGGCCGCGTTCGAACCCAGTCAAGCGCTTTACTTTGTGTAAATAATTACATCGCCACTGCTCTCAAACGGTGAAGGATCTACCAACCCGTACTGGGCCTGCATGGTGGATTACGGCCCACTCGCTCTCACGGAGAGGAGGCCTGTGTCCCAGCAGTGGGAACGTTATAGGCTGAGTATATATGTATGTATGTCTATAATAAAAGTTTTTTGAGAGATACGTTTTCAAATTCAAACAAATAATTATATATTTATGCTACAAAGCCTGATCATCCTCATTCTATCATCGCGTAACATTCCCGCTGGGGCAAGACAGATTTTAAACATTTGAAACCATTTGGTTCTAAACCCTCTTTTTGATTTTAAACGATTAACGTACTCCCTACATCACTATCACCACATATTATAAAACAAAGTCCTCCGCCGTGTTTGTCTTTCTGTCTGTTCGCGATAAACTCAAAAACAACTGCACCGATTTTTATGCAGTTTTGGATAGAGTGGTTCTCGAGGAAGGTTTTAGTATATAATTTGTCAAGTGTTTACATTATATATACATTGGCTAAAATATTATTATATTTGTTGGAGGTGTCGGAAAAAAATAAGCCGTTTGGGAGCTTTCAACGGAAACGTTGCCTTTGATACCTAAACCTTTTGAGATATAACAACATGATGTATGGTGGAATTGTGTATCATATATAGGTTCTACAGAAATATATAAATATACAGGGATAGATTATAGCCTGGAATGAGACATAGGCTACTTTTTATCCCTGGAATAGGTTCCCATGGGTTGCGAGAACGGGATCAAAATTTCATGATTACTTTTGGTCGCGATAATCGACATCCACGCGAGCGAAGCCGCGGCAATAGGTAGCTTAGGATTTATTTATTTTTTTCTTGGGTGGGAAATCATCAAATAACTTCTCCCGCTCTGGGTGGAGCAGGAGGGCGTGTCATACTTTTACTGACTAAAACCATCCCTCAGTAGCTTGTATGCCAGGGGCTGTGGTATCTCTTTCTAACAAACCCGCACCCCTGGCAGAGCTTAAGATATATCAAAGGTAATTCAAATGACCAAACTACGTTATACATTCCGAAAATATGCAGTGGCTGAGTAAAAATCTAATCAATTTTTTTTTTTTAAGTGATCCTTTATACAAATACGCGCAAAGAGATTGTATTTTTATTCTGTATCATCTTAAAAACGTTATTCATGTACCTATTTTGCGATTTACTATTTCCTATATTGGTTGGTACCTTTTAAGGAAAATGATGAATGATTTAAATTAGAATTTATTACTTAATTTTTATACTATAAAATCAATGTAAAACGGGTTTAAACCACGGAATAGGGTATAAAACGATTTATCAACGACTATATCTCGTATCGATCGACTGTCTTGAAAACTGTTACATACCTAATCCTTTGCCGCCTTTATCATAGTGTTGTTACTTCCAGGCCCTCAAGTCTGCTATTACAATAGTGTCAGAATGGTCTATAATTGATTTCATGATTGTTGATTTTGAAAAGTTTGGTAGGTAATCTACTAATATAATGGCGTCATTATGACTTTCCAATGGTCAGCCACTGAAACTCCATTGAAAGAAACGGCATTTATTGGTAATCTCGTACATAACGACAAAAGAATGACTGACTCACGCGGTAATCTGCTAAAATTTTGACAGTTCCACACAAACTGTTTTGTTTTAAACAAAAATATAATTAAAACACTCTAATGTAAATAAATATCTATCAAAACACCGGCCGCTAGAAATGAAAATAGATAAACGTCAGTAAGCAGCAATATCACATTTGACTTTGACAGCTAAACAGATAAAATATTGTTGAGTTGTGAGTTTTTTGCTATTTACGAACTTCCTACTACTTCAGATTGCTTATAACACTAATAAATAATATGTAAAATTATATATAAATGTTTGGCATTAATAAATGTCATGTGTTTAGAGTAGTCTTTCGAAAATCATTTCTACTAACGGGTTTTATAATAATGGCAATACGACAATTCCATTTTAACAAAATTTTATTACGAGACCATTGACCGATCACTGATCGACCATTATGAATTTAGCAGATTACGAACTTTTGGCAAAATGACGATGGGATCGTGTTGGAATGACGAATTTATAAAAATAGCAGACTAAGGCCCCTGATGTTATGCTGTAATCGTATGATTTAATGTTATGACTTCCTGACTACTGAAAGGCATGAAACCTCTATCTTAAGAAAATTCCCACAACGTTTTACCCTAAATAGAAAAGAGCGATGATTTTGTCAATGATAACGTTGACTTTTCAATGGACAAAACGTGATTGGGCTTTTTGTGTCGGTCCTTTGAATTGTTGTTTAAATTGATACTATAAAGTAGAATATTTTTATTTGGAACTATTTTATATCTACATAATTAAATTTTATGTATTTCTGCATCGACTTTCAACAGGATTGACATATGCTTTTCCGTAGTTTATGTAAATCCAATAGATACACTCTTGACTTATCGTTATCTCTGATCGAATACCAATTTGTCAGAGCTCTTGAAAAATCGGCTTTTTTTACAAAGTTTGCAACTGTAACCACGAGTTCAGCATACTTAATGATTCTATAAACATTGAAAAAGAATTGTAAGTTCATACATTTTAACCGCTTAAGTAGGTATTGTACTTTTCTATGAAATAACATATTATTTTTTTTGACAACCGACGAATAATTTCTACGATACGGCTAGAAGCATTATGTTAAAATCATAAAACGCACAGTTTACATATGAACTGGTTAAAGTTTTATCCTGTATTAACCAGACGTTCTAACTTTTTCTTTATTATCACCAGTGTCTAGTTCAGATTTAACATGTAGATACGTAGGTATACCTACCTCCCCACAAGTTGTCTGACCTCCTCGCTTTCCTTTTCCTCGCGCCGTCGGCGTCGCGACACAATAAAAATATAGAAGAGTATTTTTACGTAAGGCTTCAAATAGCCGCCGCCGCCGGTGGTATCTTGTATCGCAAAATGTGTAGCTGGCTTTTATTTTAGTATATAAGAGATCTCAATGTTACTAAATAAACTATCCTATTTTGGGATAGTAACAATCTTCCTCCCAAATCGTGAGCACTGGAGTCGGTTTCATTACACCGCAGATTTTAGTTATAAAAAACTACAATCTGCGATGTAATGAAACCAATTCCCAGACTAAAACTTTTCCTTCACAATTTCCTCAAACAAAATCAACTGAAGAAAGCCGTCACCATAAAAAATATACTTCCACCATTGTCGGTCAACATTCCTCATTCTTTGGAGCACGTCTTCACGCTTTCAAGTGCGTAATCCTTCAGGAATCGCCACTATTGTACTCCCGAGACAGAGCATTAATCCTGCCTTTTCAAGACAAGAGATATCCATCATTTGTCAACATTGAACCGGCGGTGCGTCCCCTTGCCTCCCTGCCACCCCTCCCTCTACACTCACACAGGGGAAAACTGACACAGATTATGTTGGATGTTTTAAATTTTCAGATGAGACGTTTCAGAGAGCGATAAGCACCTGGAAATGTTTTGACGTGAAAACGTCTTTTTGCTCGGTGTACTGAGGCTGAGGCCCTAGTGAGGTTTAACGTATAGACCGCATTCAGCGCTCCGGTTGGCCCTGGATTGGTGAAGGGCCAATCGATGCGCCAATCGCGATCGATGCGTTACATCGAAATGGTTAAAAGAAACACACAATAGGGCCACTGCTAGTGGTAAATTCAATATTTCTGACCGGCAAAAACATGTAAGATTTCAACCGCTAATAACAACAAGAGTTTTACTGCTAGAGTAATGGTTGAGGATTCAAAAGGTAGGGACGGAATCACACTGCGTGCGCATGCGCATACACACGATAACGCGACCGTTTATTTTTTGGACGTTCGGCTGTCATTCGTGGTTATTTGACAGTCGTTACGGTTGGTTGAAGCCCGAAAGTCTGACCAAAGTTTCCAAAGGGTATCGTATTACCTACCTAGTAAATAGGTAGTGGAGATCATATAGGCAGATAGGCAGTCGCTCCATGTAAAATACTGGTGTCTATATCCGGTTAGACTGGAAGCCGACCCCAAACATAGTTGGAAAAGTCTAGGCAGATTGATTGATTGTTTGGCTTTTCGTAGCATGAAAGCTATAAAATATTATAACGAAGATGATATACGATAGTTCCGCGATCATTTGGGGAACATAATTGACAAGCAGGTCTAGACAAAACACATTTCTGTTAGCGTTCACGCCAAACGCTACACCAAAATGTATGGGAATGACATTACCTGCGGAAAGGACACGACATAACCTTTCCGCGGGTGATGTCATTCATACATTTTGGCGTAGCGTTTGGCGTGAACGCTAACAGAAATGTATTTTGTGTCTAGGCCCCGGACTACTTCGTAAATCATCTTCAAAAGTATTCCTTGGTTTTGGTATGATGATGTTTTAGAGTATTAACGATAGCTTTGTCATTATTGAGAGAGAAAATAAAACAGCATGTTTTACTGAGTTAGTTACCTACTATTCAAGATCGTATTCTGACCAGCAGGCCTAGACAAAACACATTTCTGTTAGCGTTCACGCCAAGCGCTATGCTAAAATGTATGGGAATGACATTACCTACGGAAAGGTTACGTCGTGTTCTTTCCGCAGCCAATGTCATTCCCATACATTTTGGCGTAACGTAAGGCAGGAACGCTAACAGAAATGTATTTTGTCTCTAGGCCCAGCACCGTTATTGCGACACTCTTAATCAGAATCTGTTTTTTTTTTTAAAGATATTACTATATCTGCAGAACAACGTAAATAACACATAAATGTTGTTGAACCATCAAAATGAAAGCTCTTCCTACTGTTCGTGTGTACGGAATTACTCCGCCGAACTTCAAATAGGACCTACAGGCAAGTTCATATATCAGAAGTGATATAGAACTACATCAAAGTTACGATAAGATAAGATAAGATAGTAATTTATTTGCCCAAACATGAGTACAAGACATACAACACAAATTGTCAGCATGCAAGAGATGTTAATAGTAAACATAAAATAGATCATCACGTTTGCCATAAAGCTTATTATAACCCGAATGAGTTTTTAGATGAGAGATTATGATTGTTTCACCAATTTACTATGTTTAATCATTGTTTTTTTTTTTTTTCTTTTATTATTATGATTTTATTTAATAGTTTGACTAGGAGTGACATAAATTTTATTATTGTATTACCTAATATTTGCATGCCATTGTTTATCTGCTAGAAAATTAATAACTTTCTTTTTAAATTGTACACCAGTTAACTGCTTCCAGCTTTTAGGTCACAAAACCCAATCACTTTTCGAACCGACGAAAAAACGGAGGAGGTTACTCAATTCGACGCGTATTTTTTTTTTTTTTTTTTTTATGTATGACCACGCATAACTTTTTCCAGAGTAGTCCGATTTTGATAATTCTTTTTTTATTGGAAAGGGTATACCTCGAAGTTGGTCCCATATAAATTTCGAAGAAAAATTCCAACCCTAAGGGTAAGAAAACAGGGGATGATTGATTGTTTACTCACAGATTTTAATACTGAGTCGTGTATTAAATCAAAAATTAAGCATGTAGTAATTAGTAGATTATAGCCACAAAAAATTATAAAATAAAAACTTTTTAATAAAAAAATTGAACCGCCGAAAAACCGAAAAATAAAAAATAATAAACTAGATTTGTCCAACCCCAATAAATAAGTTCGGAAGTCGGTGACTTTGGATATGTATTTGATTATATGTCACCGCCTTCCGAACTTAGTTATTGGGGTTGGACAAAGCTAGTTTATTATTTTTTATTTTTCGGTTTTTCGGCGGTTCAATTTTTTTATTAAAAAGTTTTTATTTAATAACCATTCAACAAACACCCGAATCCCGCCTCCCCTGGCTAATCTTTGCCAACCGCCCGTGTACATAGCTATATGAGAGTGAGCTAGTGATTGTCAAAATTTGGCTTCGTAGAACAAAGCGTTATTTACCGAGCCGGGAGAAGCCTTTGTGTCGGCATTACACCACTCCACATAATATTGTGAAACTTCTCACAATGCTCTGTTTGCTAGGACGTATTATGAGGCTCAGAAAAATTGCGACTTGTTGTACGAGGCTACGAGGTGATTCGGATTAGGTTTCGAGTTTTTGAGGTGGTTGTCATTTAGCTGGTGGGCCGGTGTTTGTTGTAGTGTAGTTGAGGTAGAAGTGGGGGCTTATGAAATTATTGGGAAGTATTTTAGGTTTTTTAAATCAGGTTTTATCATTCTGACTGTCATTGTACATTGTGATTAATTTATTTGCATAATTGCGTGTAAAAATAGTGTTTTAGTATCCATTATAATATATGAAATGTAATATAAACCTTTTCAAAATAATGCATTCAATTCGTTCTATCAAAAAAAAAAACTGTAAGAGCTTTTATTATTCATTGCACTAAAAGGTGCAACAAAAAATAAATAACGAAAAAAAGGGACAAAATCCTCTGTGCGCCTAGCCCTTTAATATAAACCGGCTATTAAATAACAATGAAGCCGTCACACGATGCACACAGAAAACGAATTACCGAGAAATTAATTGGCCGAAAACCCATCCGAACACACGTTCGGAAAGCTCGCGTTCGAAATTCAAATGAGGCGGCACGCCCCACCCCCGGCCCCGCCCAGCCGCCATCTTGGATCCGAGTGGGGAGGCGGAGGGGGGCTATTAAATTATTTCATTCCACATTGGGCCGCTCCCGCTATCGGATTAAAACAATTGCCTGTGAAACCGTAAATGGATAATGAATTTTGCGAAGAAAATAATATGGTACGAAATTTAATTTTGCTCGGAGTTCTATCTTGTTTTATTTCTCCTTGGAATATTATGGTGTTATTTACATGTATTTTTTTTTTCACGAATATTTTTACACGTATTGTAAAAATATGTGAATAATTTTCCAGGATTTGTATGATCGTTTCCACGAAAAGTCTTACAAGGAAAAGTAAATATTTTCAGATTATTAGTTACAGATTTTTTTTTTTACGGTAGGACCTACAATTTTTCAGGAAAAAATACAGGGATTAAAACTGAACCAAAGGTTTTCGTTTGAATATAATTTCTATGAACGATTTTTTTGTAGTTTATATTGCGTAATCAAAGAAGGCCAAGTAAAATAAAAAATACCCAACCACTAACGGACCAACTTACCTACCTACTTACCTAAATGCTCTTTGATCTTGCTACCGGAATATATTTTTACAAAGTAGATGATATAGGAAGAGTGTCAGAATACTTCACAGACTTGCACATTGACGTTGTCAAATTGATCATTTCTCAACTGTGACCTCAAAGAGGTCAGAAATGTAGGTCACATTTTTTTTTTAATTTTGCCTCATTTAAACTCACATACACTAACAACCAGACCCGGAACAACTACTTGTAGGTCATGCAAATATTTGTTCCGTGCGGGAATCGGAACCGTGATACGCAGCACAACAGTCAATCGCCGCTAATTTACAACAAACAAATCACGAAATACTTAAAACTGTAGGTAGGTATGTCAAAAACACACAGATTGAACAGAATTAATAGATAACTAAGTACCAAGAGTGGCCTCACTCTTGGTGTTCCGCGCGGTCTATCTGCCTTTGTTTTATAATATGAGACCAAGACTATATATAATTTTTCTATCGGAAGCGAATTTACAACGTTAAATTTTGCCGCTTCCAGATTTCGGATGACGTTAAAATGCAAAACGTGACGTTGTAAAAGGAAAAAATGAAAATGAACCTAAAGTGCGAGTTTAGAATTCGCATTTTATTAACAGGATTGAATCAACTGAACACTATTATGAAGAAACGGGAAAATAAATTAAAATTAAACTATTTTAGTATAAAAAACTCTAAAGACTTTATGAAAACTTACTGTCAAGAAATTTGAACCTTATTATTATTCCGAGTTAGTACCTACTACATCATTTTTTCTACCGAATCTTTTCTCAAACAGGTTGGGGTCGGATTCCAGTCTAACCAAACGTAGCTGAAAACTAGTATTTTATACAAAGCGACTGACCGAGCGTTAATCATGATTGAATGAATAAATGAAATGAATGTAAGTTACATGTTCAAATGGTCAAATACGCTCGCTATGTGTGACAGGTATGTGTTTTTACTCATTGGTGTATCTTGACAGCTTTCTAGATATTTTCATAGAACGTTTTATAAATTAATTAAAATCAATACAAAATCCGACAATTCTCCAACTTACCGTAAGCAGACACTTTTACTGCTGCAAGCGTGCAAGTAATTACCAATCAAAAACTTTTTTCCATTAGCTGCTTCAAAACGAACTCCCAATCAAAAACCGACCTTAATCACCGTCACTAAAACCGTCATTCCCCTGCAACTTTTAAACTATATTAAATACCAATAGTCGAACATCAGTGACCCGGAACTACTAGTCGAAAGTTCTTTTCGATATTCGCTTCGCAACTTACGAAGTTGTTGGCGAAACTTGCGGCCGCGAGTGCTTCGGTTAAGCGTCGCGAAGAGCCGAGGAGGTGACAGTTTACCGTGGCGAACATTGCGGTCCTATCGTGTCGTGTACCAAGTATCGGATGAAGCGAACGGTTGGGAGTATGCTCTACTTGGGAAATGGGATTAGGGAAGGAGGAATTTTAGTGTGGTAAAACAAACCTTATCCGTAAGCTTCATTGAGTTGTAGGTTCAGCTAGTCTAATAAAACAATGTGGGTAACCCTTTTACCCACATTTTAGTACGCAAGGTGACATATCAAGGTAGGTATATATTTCCATTATAAGCTGACTTCGCATTGTAAAAAAAGCCTATAGAATGCGACGTTAGCTAAAACTGGAAATGTATAGCTCGATATGTCGTCGTGTGCGGTGTGTATCTACCTAATGGTATTTATTCATAGCTTTTTGTTGGTCATTTCTGGGAGCCACCCAAATTCGAAGGGACAAAAACCGTCCAATACAACTGATCTCTTAAAATGAGTAAACAAAGGTAATTTCACCACCTGTAAAAATAGTTACCCACAACTGACAGCCAGCGACCTACATTTCCTTTCAATGTTACAATTATCGTTAAGAGCTTCAGCGACCCAGTAAGAAGCCTAAAATACAGCTTAATAAGTTCAGTAAATAAAACAAAAATTACGATCCCAACACCAAAAAAACATCGGCTGATTGCATTGTATTTCATGCTCGAAATAAAGCAACATTCCCATCACCACACATCGCAGGTGCGAATCGAACATGATTTAGCCATCAGCGCGGCGTCGTCAGTCGCCCCCCTGCCACCCTCCTGTCACCCTCCCATCCCTTGTCTCCGATTCAAATTGAATCGCGGAGTTGCACTGCGCTTGAACTATGTGCACGCAATTGGGCGGATGTGGCTTCGAAGACAATACGGCTTGGAGCGATCGATACTGTTGTATGTTTTATGTTCGAGTGTCGTAATGCTGTATGTGTGGGACTGCCTTTAGTTATGAAGTGATTTTGGAGTAAGATAACAGATGGTTAGTAGCTGGTGATGTGTGTGAAGATTAGGTAATTAATTCTTTATCAAATTGACACTCAATAAATTCCGTCAATCTATTTTTATTGAATTTTCCAATTTATTCGCCACACACGATCACGTTTGTATGCAATGCGTAGAGCTTCTGAACTGCCCTCTTGGCTACACAATCCAGCATCCTATTATTATTGTGTAACACTCTACATATAAATAAAAAATCTAAAATGTTCCGTGTGGTGTCCGACGTAAAAGAATAGCAACATCCCATTTCTTCCAGTGGGTATCGTAGAAGGCGACTAAGTGACTTACTAGAGAATGGGCATCAGCGTCCTCTATGCTTTTTACCACCATACTGCGATCGCCAACCCGCCTGCCAAGCGTGGCGATTATGGCAAAACCCCCCTTTTGGGGAGGCCTATGTCCAGCAGTGGACGTCTTTCGGCTGAAATGATAATGATGATGTCTCTATAGATCACAATCTGAATAATTTTTAAGATTTTTGCTAATCCCTTGCTTCGTGTTTACAAAAAAGTGTCTGCTCAACAACGTTAACAACGCAATGAACTGTCGAAATGAGCAGCCAACTTAGTGTGTCACACAATTAAACAGCGTTTCCCGTGATATAATTAAATCCTTCATTAACATATTACCTTCTTCTGTCAGCTTGTCACTTCAACTGGCCACCGCATACCCGACGCCAATAGGCTGTATAAATTAAAAAATATCAAGCTCTACAAAGGCAGGCCCTCCATTCTTCACTGAACTCTTTATTAAATGTTAAAGCAATTTAATAGAGGGTATTGGCAAGAATTTGGGTTGCAAATTAATAGGTTAATGAATTATTCATCACTCAAGTTACCACTACACCTATATTTGCATGTAATTAAGCGAATTTTGTATTTTAACCAGCTATTTGATCAATTTTATTCGAAAATTGCATTTACACATGTTTAAAATTAACATAATGTTTTACCGTAATGTTGATACAATTAAACATCTTCTTGTAATACATTCCGGGTAAAAGTTTTCTCTTTACATATTTTATTTGTAATACTTTGTCCTTTTAAATATAATTACCAAAAAACCCTGAATGTTTGATGGTTAACAAAAGTTGCGTAACATTGTTGCAAAACTATAGTCCTGTGTTCCTGGCAACATTTGTTTTAAGTTCAAACTGTGTGAATTATTGCCATCAACATGTTTCCCGCATTTAAACTATTTCATCCGCGTACGCCCCAAGTTTTTGTATGTACTCTTAGAAAAAGTATATAGGTATTCGTTCCAAGTAAAATATTAAATAATATTTACGTGGGACGAATGAAATTTTACCCTGTTGTTTCGTTCAACAGTTTACTGTACCAGAGAAACTTTCATGAATACCCAAAAAAACAAAAATCAACCTCCAAACTGTGATTCAGTTCTAGTTATAGACTCAATTCAACCAATCCCATATACATGCTGCTATCTATAGGCCTAGTTATACAGGTTGTATCGAGTTTGGAGTGAATTGGGAAATGGGCCCGGTGCGCATCAATAATGCATGCAAGCGGACAAATCACTTAGCGGGTCGATACTACCGACAGTGCATCACGTTGCCACCCTAGTGGTGCATATTATGTACTGTAATGTATAGGATTGGATTATTTATTTACTTTGCGAAGTAGATATTTACGTTTTGGCGCGTGACAATAATGGAGTTTTGGTTCTGTTTTGGAAAATGGGATAAAAATGATAAACGGTCGGAATATTCTACCTAGTTCCTATTTAGAAATTATCGAAAACATTATATCTATTGAAATTAGTTAGGTATGAGGTTACAGAAAGAAGAAACTTTCTTTAAATTTGGGACTACCTAACTCTTCAAGTGATCCTGACCTTATCTCTGTCTCCGGCGGGATCTCATGGTGACATGGAGAGTGCGATTGTCGCAACCCAGTGCTGGGCACGCCACGATTGCGGCGGTAAGTCCCCTTTTTGAGGAGTGGTTTGAGAGGCGGCATGGCGTCCTCACCTTCCGCCTGACGCAGGTCCTCACCGGACACGGTTGTTTCGGGAGGTTCCTGTTTCGGATAGGGCGGGAGGAAACGCCCGGGTGTTTCCACTGCGAAGATCGCCCTGAGGACACGGTGGAGCACACGGTGGCGGTCTGCCCTGCTTGGGCGGAACACCGGCTTGCGGACGGCGAGTAATGGGTAGCTCGCTGTCCGGTAAGGACCAAGCCCCAAGTCGACGGCGCGTTGTGTTCCACGCGCGCCTCAAAGAGATGTCAGCACAAAAAATGATGGGGCCCGCAAGGGCCGATGCCTGCCAGGGGTGCGGGTTTGTTCGAAAGAGACACCACAGCCCCTGGCTTAAGGGCTACTGAAGGAACACGGGTGGGTTTTAGTCAGTAAAAGTCTGACACGCCCTCCTGCTCCACCCAGAGCGGGAGAAGTTATTTGATGATTTCCCCACCCAAAAAAAAAATTATCTGTCTTTTTAATGGTACAGTTAACAGTCCAAACAGTAATCAAACGATTTAAAAATTTAGATTAAATTTTTGAGGTAGATAGACATGATTTTTGAAGTGAAAAATACTTTAGGCGCGTTGGTCATTTTTTGAGATGACAAAAAATAATTGAACTCGCGACACTGTTACCGACATCACTGACAACACGAACGCACGAACTAACAACGTTGGACGTTAATATTTCCCGACAATTCAAAAAATACACCCATAATTTTCACTCCCGGAGTACCACTGTTTTTTTTTATCTTGTACTGTAAACCTGTAAGAATCTTTTCACACACTATTATACAGGTGTTATTACTGAAAAGGAAATAAGACCTATGAATCCGGAACTTCAGCCAAGTACCGGAATCCGAAATCTAACATACTGTTATGAGTTAAAACATCTAAGATTTAGTGATCACACACATTCTATCCTTAATCTTATCTGAAAATGAATATGTTTTAGAACCATTAATACTTAAAAAAAAAAAAAACATAAAGTGGGTACCTACGTTTTTGCATTTCCATTTTTCTTTCTGTGTTAATTAGTTATTGTAAAAACTAACTGTAAATTGTTCAAAGCGCATAACAGATAGAAGATAAAACAAATGGCTCTTTTATCTGTTCTGTGGTTCTAAGGCCAAGCCTTTGAAAATGCTGATCCATGTAACTGGAGAAATCCTAATTCAAGAGACCTAATTCGAGACCCCATTGATGTAACGTGTGCTGAAATTTCGAAATAAATTACTATGACCATAAATAAGTAACTGAACGAAAAAAAGGTTGGATATTCGGGTCAAAACTCATAGTTCAAGTGTTTTTAATTTAAATTTTTAACTACTGCTCTCTCTTTAACCAAAAGAAAAAATTGTGTGTAGTTGCCATAGAAATAAAAAAAGCAGGAGAAGTGGGAAAGGGGCGTGACTGTATCCGCGCGGTATGATCAGCATGATCATTCCTAAAGCAAATGGCCGTCTCCGCGAACTAGTGTGCTTTCGACCGTTGTCGTGATAAATCATAAGAATGCCGTGTTGTTCAGTGGTTTCTTGTAAAAACCAAAGCCAAAACAAAAACTTTGTGAATCATGGAATCACTTACCATAAATAAGTACAAGTCATCATCATCATATCAGCCGAAAGACGTCCACTGCTGGACATAGGCCTCCCCCAGGCTCCTCCACTTCGACCGGTCTTGTGCTTCCCACATCCAGCGGATACCCGCGGTCTTCGCAAGGTCATCGGTCCACCTTGTGGGAGGCCTTCCTACTCTACGTCTTCCGGTACGCGGTCGCCACTCCAGAACCTTTCGGCCCCATCGGCCATCTGTTCTGCGAGCAATGTGCCCTGCCCACTGCCACTTAAGTTTGGCAATTCTTCGGGCTATGTCGGTTACCTTGGTTCTCCTGCGGATCTCTTCATTTCTGATTCGATCGCGTAGGGAAACTCCGAGCATAGCCCTCTCCATTGCCCTTTGGGTGACTTTAAGCCTTCTGATAAGGCCCATTGTGAGCGACCACGTCTCTGTACCATAGGTCATCACTGGCAACACACACTGGTCAAAGACTTTCGTCTTGAGACACTGTGGTATTTGGGACGAGAAGATATTGCGAAGCCTCCCGAACGCTGCCCAGCCGAGTCGGATTCGACGATTGACCTCTTTCTCGAAGTTGGACTTACATAACTGGACAGTCTGTCCTAGGTAAACGTACTCGGTCACAACTTCGAGTGTAGCGCCTCCGATCGTCATGGGAGTGGGTGTTACATGGGCATTCGACATGACCTTTGTCTTCTCCATGTTCATTTTAAGACCCACTCTTTCGGAAGCTCTACTGAGGTCATCGAGCATTGCACTGAGGTCCTCCATGGTCTCAGCCATGACGACTATGTCATCGGCAAACCGAAGGTGAGTGATGTACTCGCCATTGATGTTGATGCCAGCCCCTTTCCAGTCCAGAACCTTGAAGACATCCTCCAGTGCAGCGGTGAACAGTTTCGGAGAGATAACATCTCCCTGTCTCACACCTCGCTGCAGAAGGATAGGTTTCGAAGTCCGGTCCTGGAGTCGGACTGACATAGTGGCGTTTTCATACAGACACTTCAGCACCTCGATGTACCGATAGTCGATCTGGCACCGTTGAAGAGACTGCAGTACAGCCCATGTCTCGATCGAATCGAAGGCTTTTTCGTAGTCCACAAACGCTAAGCAGAGAGGCAGGTTATACTCTTCGGTCTTCTGTATAACCTGCCGCAGCGTATGTATGTGGTCTACGGTGCTAAAGCCTTTACGGAATCCGGCTTGTTCGGGAGGCTGGAAGTCGTCAAACCTGCGCGCGAGACGGTTCGTGATGACTCTCGAAAACAGCTTGTAGACATGGCTCAGAAGTGAGATGGGCCTATAATTCTTAAGAAGAGTATTATCACCCTTCTTAAAGAAAAGTACCACCACACCTCTGTTCCATGCCTGTGGCGTTTTGCCCTCGAGTATGACGGAATCAAACAGCTTCTGGAGGGCCTTAAGAACGGGTTTTCCGCCGGCCCTCAGGAGTTCGGCCGTGACTCCGTCATCACCCGGCGCCTTGTTGTTTTTTAGCTGCTTCAGAGCCATCCTAATCTCGTACAAGCTAACGTCCGGGATATCTTCGGTATAGTGTCGGGTCAATCTGGCTCTTGGGTCGTTTGCCAGATCCGTAACGGGGTTGCTTGTTGACGTGTATAACTGTCCATAGAAACTCTCGATCTCTCTCAACAGTTCCGGCTTGGAGGAAACGATCCTGCCATCATTGGTCTTCAGTTTCGCAAGCTGACTCTGCCCAATAGACAGATCTCTTGAAAAGACCTTGGAGCCCTTGTTCCGCTCTATCGCGTCCTTTATGCGGTCCGTATTAAAACGGCGAAGGTCGCTTTTCAAGGCCTTAGATATCTGTCTATTGAGCTGTCGGTACTTTAGCGCGTCGTCTGAAGACTGCAGGATCATTTCACGCCTCTCCTCCATTAGCTGCAGAGTAGGATCAGAGAGTTTATTTTTGCCATTAGTACGGCGGGTCTTGAAGAACTTAGACCCGACCGTATGGACAGTTTCCACGAACCCATCGTTATAATCGTCCACGGAGCTCCCTAGGCATTCGAAACGATTCTGGAGTTCGAGCTGAAAGCTCTCGGGGTTTTGAACCTGGATCGGTGCTGGACGGAGCGTAGACTTCATTAGTCGACATCTTTCTAGCTTGATGTTGATATTCAATGTGCCTCTTACCATGCGGTGATCGCTTCCGGTTTTCACCGCGTTGATCACAGAGACATCATTGAATATTTGCTTCTTCGTCGACATAATGAAGTCAATCTCGTTTTTAGTTGCACCATCAGGGCTCTGCCAGGTCCACTTTCTGTGCTCCCGTTTTCTGAAGAAGGAGTTCATCATGAAGAGGCCTTCCTTCTCCATAAAACTGGCCAGTAAGTGACCCCGGTGGTTCCGTCGTCCAACTCCAAATTGCCCCACTCTCAGCTCATCCTCGTTCCGTTTGCCCAGTTTCGCGTTGAAGTCCCCCATGACAACGGTGAAATGAGTTTTAGAGCCATGCATGGCTTTGGATATATCCTCATACATGGTCTCCACCTCATCGTCGGGGTGTGTCGAGGTCGGGGCGTAGACCTGTATGACCTTCAGCGAATATCTTGCGGATATTCTGAGTATAAGGTACGCCACCCTGGTCGACACACTCTCGATCTTCACCACGTTTGTCACAAGGGACTTATGGACAATAAACCCGACACCACCTTGGGACTGCTGGTCGCCCTCCCGGAAATAGAGCAGGTTACCGGATTTGAGGATTATCGAGTCCTGCCCCTCTCTTCGAACTTCAGATAACCCTACTATACCCCACCGTAACCTGCTCAATTCTTCCTCGAGTTCGGTGATCTTCTCGTCGGTCCGGAGTGTACGCGTGTTGTACGTTGCCAGGTGCAGTTTCCGTTTGTTTTGGTAGCCAGATCTCTTCCGGAGATTCTTAGCACCCCTTGCCTCACCGTTACCTTGGCCGCTACCGTAGCCAAGGGTAGGCGGGCCGCCGGGTACTAGGGGCCGTTTTGTAGGGCTGCTTGTCATTTTTTGGGGGGGTTTTGCCATAATCGCCACGCTTGGCAGGCGGGTTGGCGATCGCAGTATGTTGGTAAAATACATAGAGAACGCTGCTGCCCATTCTCTAGTAAGTCCCTTAGTCGCCTTCTACGACACCCACTGGAAGAAATGGGATGGTGCTATTCTTTTACGCCCGGCAACACATACGGGACGTAAGTACAAGTATTTTTCTATATTTGTCTTTAAAATCATGAAAAACAAGAAATCGAAAAACATTTCTTGCGTTTACCATGTTATTTTTGTTTTCAAATATCACAGCGACTGTATTATTTTTGTACTAAATACATTGCTCCTAAACCACTACCTAAATATTTTGTCGCTAAGTGACTGGACAAGCAATGTAAAAATCACAAAACGATAAAGTATCTATGCGGACGCATTTCGTAGTACGGCCGCTGGTTCTTGCGTCGAGCTAGTGATGTGCTCGTGCAGATCCACTAACGTAGGCTATCGATAATGTCGATTCGCGAATAAATTTATTGCTAGATCGATGTGAATTAATGTTTTTTACTTATTCTGATTATTTTACAGCGTAGTAGAGAAATGCCTAAACAACAGTCGTAAAGTTAACAAAAGAACAATGTTCAAAACGTCCCCACCCTTGTAGCACTATAAAACCTATGTCAATCGAAGGGCCATAACCATCTTATAATTTTATTGTACTACGCCGAAACTGAAATGCGCATCCGAAAAAAGTTATAACGACATGAAGAACCCGGAATCAGTCACAATTATGTTGCCGTTTATTATACTTTTTCGACACGATGTAACCATACCTACTACAATTATAATTACATTTTGGTAAGTTTTTTAATTCAAAACACGTTCACAGTCCAAAGAAGCTAGAGGTGAGCAGGACAGAATGGTTATAACAAGAGCCACACGCGCAGCGCAACACTTTAGTCCCTTTTGGAACTTCCTTGAGCGTACGCGTATTTGTCTCCTTCTTTTGAATGCTAGTTTTATCCTTCTACTTTGGACTTGTTACTGGATTTGATTTTGTGCCAACGGTTGGACTAAGTTGAATTGGCAATCGAAGAATGTGGCTATGAGCCTCCCATGCCACCTACAAAAGACAAAAGCGCAACTCATCTCACGAATGAACAAGCGAATAAATCGCGTCTGATAACAATTGTCCGCTGTGTCATTAAGGCGATAAACAGGAGATTCAAACGGGACTTTAAAATGTTCAGGAACGTGGTATTCAATAAATCACTTCCTCACCTCTTCACTGATTTCTGAATTGCTGGAGCGCTTCTCAACACCTTCAGGGAGCCTTTTCAGGATAGTGTCTACGCCACAGACTTCGTAGAACGAATTAGTCACAGAATTCATACCAACAATGACTTGGGCAATTACGTTGTTGCAGAAAATGTTGACAGGCAGCGGGCTGCGTTCGGGACATTGACTGACGAGTCCATAAATATGAATTGTCAAACGAATATATAATTTTGTTTAGCTTGGGGACATATCATCTAAAACTGGCAGCTTCCTATGTCAGCAAACATTTACGTGGCGGCGTCTATAACATAGAGGTTTGTGCAACTCCAAGCCCAATTATGAATCAATACGGTATAGATACAGAAGATTGCACTCTTCTAAGGGTTTTTTTTTTTTTTTTTTTTTTTTTTGGGTGGGAAATCATCAAATGACTTCTCCTGCTGAGTAGAGCAGGAGGGCGTGTCAGACTTTTACTGACTAAAACCCACCCGTGTTCCCTCAGTAGCCCGTATGCCAGGGGCCGTGGTATCTCTTTCGAACAAACCCGCACCCCTGGCAGGCATCGGCCCTTGCGGACCCCACCGGTGGTTGCTGACATCTTTGACGGCGCGCGTGTGGAACACAACGCGCCGTCCCGTCTACCACTTTTCGGCCGCAGGGGATAGGGAGAGCGGCTGACGCTATACCGACACTCCTCTTCCCCTGCGGCCCCACCGCGTCCGCCATCAAACGGTGGCGGCCCCGTCCAGGCCACGGAAGGGAAGAGCGCTGCTCAGAAGCACCGGCACTCCTCCTCTACCGCAGCCCGTAACCCTCAGCCGCGATGCCTCCCATTCGACATCGCGGCCCACCTCAGTTGCGGTGCACCTCACCGCAACCTACTTTTTGGCCGCTACGTCGTCGGCTTTGAGGCAAAAGCCCTGACGAGCGGCCCCACCTTTGGGTTCCTCTTGGCTTCACCGTGGCCGGAATCCACGGCTACTGAGCCCCCCCGCAACGACAATGCGGGAACCCACTCGGGGGGGTCTTCTAAGGGGTCGAATTCTATCAAGACATAGGTCAAATGCGACCTATTACACGTATTTACTACTGAATAACGCATAGGGAATAAACGCTATTCAGGCATTATTGCTCATGTTTGACGGGTATGAGGACAGTTGTTGCCTGCGCTCATGTCGTCAGTATCGTGTGGTACTATGGAATTGGAAGGCGTTTAGAGAATTTCGTTGGGCCAGCCAGCGCCTGGGACAATATTGTAATAGATACTGAAAACACCAAATAATCTATTTGTTGTAATAAAAAGTAAACGGTTTTATTTGTAAAAAAAAACTCCTAAAAAACGTCAATGGTTATTTCACCAAAACGATATTTAGCAGAATTCTTTAATGAACTTTATTCTGCTCCGTGAGTTGTTCCCGTGCGGGAGTCACCATTTTATTCCAAAGAGTTGTTTGAAAACTCCGAAGGATCATAACTCGCAGTAATAATTAAAAAAAGAAAAGCATCGTGATTGGCAACATAATTATTGTTGTAGGAGGTACAGTTACATCATGTCGAAAAAGTATTATAAACAGCAACATAATTGTGAGTGATTCCGGGTTCTTCATGTCGATATAACTTTTTTCGGATACACATTTCAGTTTCGGCGTAGTACAATAAAATGATAAGATGGTTCTGGCCCTTCGATTGACATAGGTTTTATAGTGCTACAAGGGTGGGGACGGTGTCCATACATTTTGAACATTGTTCTTTAGATAATGTCGGTGGAGTGTTATTGGGTTTGAATTATCGTATAATAAGTCTTATCCTCGTGCTATTTCCTTGCTTTTTTATGGTTTTGGCATTTTACTTACGTTAAAGTCTTCAAACGCTTCGTATGCGTTATTGTTATCGGCATTGTTCAGATAATATATTAATGACGTATTACGGTTATCGTTTTCATTTTATCTTATTTCCTGGACCCCAAAAAAATTTGAAGTAGTACAATAATAAATAGAAGTATCGACAACTTTCCGATTTAGTCAATCACTAGCGTATATGTAAAATAAATTGCTTTTGCACAGCACAACGGTAGCAACCTTGTTTGTGTGAGTGAGTTGTACTTAAATGCACGCTGCGTTTGAAGGGATAAGGTCTATATTTGATTGTGTAGTACGTTCTGATTTATAAATTGCGAGTGTGAGCGCGACTTCGTATCTATTGGTTTTACTAAATTGCATGTGTAGTTGTGGCGCGGTAGTGGGGAGCAAGTGGAGACACCGGGTTCCGATACATTTTGAACTACTTGGCATATCTTCTTCTTTCTTATATCTATGGTAGTTGCCAATAGCGAAACTCGCTATACCACCACTAGATCACAATAAGTTACTGTATTAGGTATTACAGCACACACAATAACACAGACTCAATTTTTACACACACATACCTATCGCGAACGTCAACCGAACAAAAGGCTATGAAAAAAAAAAACAAAAGGCAGAAGAATTTAAGACAAACGCCAGTTATAAAATGAACATTCTTCATAACAAGAGCGAGCCGCGAAAGAATGTGAGGCTCTATTCTCTCAAGCTCTTTCTATCCGATAAGGTCTTAATGAAATACTTCGTTGATTAAGCCCCGTCCGAGCTCTTTTAAAAAGGAAAAAAACGGATTTTTGCGTCGTTTTTTTGCGTGGGTCTGTTTATTTTGAGGGGTATAGGAAAATGTGTAGCGAAATTACTTACTGTTAATAATGAAGTTGGATTGACTGTGTGAATGAGCATATAGCTAGAGAAGGAGTCAAGACGAACTCGTGGAAGCCTAACTGGACAGCGATCTGTTCGCCAATAAATTCGCAAATTTAATGGTTATGTGCCAAAATATTTGTGAAAATAATGGTATTTAATTGTTGTTATTAATTTAGTTGTTATGTTCGTAATCCTTTAAAAGCGTCGTACGCACGGCTACACATCAAGCTACACATTTCCAGTTTAACGCTGATCTTGCACTGTACGGAAATCCTCTGCAATGCGAGATCAGCTTATACTGGAAATGTATAGCTTGATGAGTAGCCGTGTGTACTCACCATTATAAACAACTTTAACATTGGGATCTACATCCATACATTTATGTTCGCACTAGCTTCCGCCCGTGGCTTCGCCCGCGTGGAAGTCGGAAGTTATCCTGCGGGAACGTACTACCGGGATAAAAAGTATCCTACATGGTTTCGAGTTAATCAGAACGCGCGTTAAAATCCCGCTTTTTAAAAAAAAACAATAAACCCCTTTAGGGGGTAGTTGAAATAAAGCAATAACTGACCAACTTTATAATTTACTTAGATAAGTATTTGTGCCAAGTTTCAAGTTTACTAACTCAAGGAAGAAGATTTTTCAAACAAAAAAATCCCCCACTTTCACCCCTTAAAGGCCGAATTTCCAAAAACCCCTTTTTAGTGCTACCCTACATTATAAAAGGAAGCCGTGTGCAAAATTTCACGTTCCTAGTCTTAGTCGTTTTGGCTGTGCGTTGATATGTTAGATAACACGACAGAAGAATGAAAACATCGTTAGGAAACCGGCATGTACTCGTATTAGAACCTAAACTTCGAACTTTTGAAGACACGCCAAATCTACAAGATATTTTATTGGCGACTAGCTTTTGCCAGCGACTTCGCCCGCGCGGAACTTTCGTCCCTCATTTAACTTCCTTCGGGGTTGTATTTCGAGAAATCCTTCCTTATTCCTTGTCTACATTATACAGGATAAGTTTTTATCCAGTGCGCAAATTTTAACCATGAATTCAGCATATCGTTCTAGAGCCCCTCAGAAATTTTTCGCCGGTTATACAAAAAAAAAAACAGCTGTTTCATAGAAAAGTGCAAGACCTACGTGGTCAAAATGTATGGAACAGCTGATTTCCTGTACCCACCTCTGTGCAAAATTTCAGCTTTCTAGGTCCAAGGGTTTGGGCTAGGCGTTGATGAGTCAGTCAGCCAGTTAGGACTTTCTTTTTATTTATATAGATTGTTCCATTTTTTACGACTGTTGGATCTTCATGGGATAATATACCTAGTACATAATATTAGTCTTCTGGGCGCGTTTCCGGATGACATCGATGCGGACGTGTGCTTCGACGCCTGAGTGTCTTTTCCTTTTTCTACAGTAACTTTTTTAAGTATTTTGGGCAACAACTTAGCACTTTTCACGACTTAATAAAATTCGCTATAAACATACATAACATCACGCTTGTAATCCCCGGAGGGTTAGGCAGAGGTATAACTATAGTACACCCACATATAGCCATATGTCATGTAATAGGAGGCGAGCCTATTGGCATCAACCGGGCACAAACCCAGACCCAAGGCGGAAAACCGCTATTTAAGATTTAAAAAAGATTTAAAGCCGTAACGCGTCCAAAATTCAAAAACAACAAAATCCTAATACGATTTCCATGGGAACATCACAAAGTACATCCGCAAATAGTGCTCTGCTTTGGCACACTAATATCCGTTGCGCAAACAAAAAACAGACATCTATGCCAACATACGTTTTGCCGACTATACTTTGAGTACCACCACCTTATTCCATCAACTCAAAGTACAATTTTGTGTGGCAATTTTATCAGTAAGACCCTCAACTTTAACGTCTCAAACATAAGGTTCATATTTGGTTGTGATTTTGAGGTCAAATGTAAAGTTACCCCAGTATAGTCCGGTCGTTACATGTTGACAACTTTTGAAGGGGGCGAAGCAAATAAAAATGTAATATCGGGCTTGAAGAGCGCCACGTGCAATGGGAATTGATCTCTCTAATATTAAGATGGTGTTGCGATAATTGCCGTTCAATTTGGCGTTAAAATTGGGGTGTTTTGATGAAGTAACAAACATGTTTTTAGTGCTTTTTTGGGGCATGATTTCTTAATGCGACATAAAACGCCACAATGGATCTAGTCTGTAAAAATCTCAATATGAAAACTTAATTGAAGTTACCTTAAAGTGAGCTGTCAATCGGTAGCGTTAGGTGGAATGATAGACTTAAATTTTTCTCGAAAATGTTCCCTTAAACTTCGTCTTAAAGCCTTATTTCAAGCTAATTTCACCTGGATTCTCACGGTGAGATTTTGACAGAATAGACTAACTGTTATTTCCGTGTTCTTTTTTTTATCTTTCAAGCATTTCGACTCCACTGGTGAGAGACGATATTTCAGAAAATTTACAAATCTTTCAGCTGCGATTTCATACTGAAAATAGTTGGGGCTCATTTCCGTTTCCGAATGCCCACCATAAAGTGAAATGTCTCCAAACAAAATCCCTTGTAGGTGCCTTGGCATTCACTGATCTTAATAACTTTTTAACCAGAGCATAATACAGCTACTTAGCAGCGGATAAATAAACGGATGGTGAATTGATGATCTTACTTCCACGTACAAGACTTTCTCCAAAGACCACATTTGTGGTTACAACATCAATAATCACCCACTTTCTCGTCACTATTTGAGTTAGCAACGTAAGTGATCCTTAAATTGCGTAATTTTGAACAACATGAAACGCTGATACAAATGTTCGAATATTGTTCCTGTAACGAGCTTCTTGGAGGGCTACAGATAAGTGCACCATCTCGCTTAAGGCGGAAATGTAACTAGGTATTACTTTTTATGTGCCGGGATCCAAAACTAACGTCGGACACTTCGCCGTTTTGCCAAAGCTCCATAGCGAATTATCTAATCGAAGCAGACTGGATATTACTTCTATATTGACAAACTTCAAAAAAGACATTGAAGTCATAGTTTCTAAGTCGTATTCACAATCATAATAATCTTTATTCACAAATAAGAGACAACCATACAGAGTAACATAATAAATAACATATAAAAACTTTTTTCAAAAAAATAACAACCGACTTCCAAAAAAAACACTACAAAGTGCAAAATAATTTCGGAAGGCGGTGACTTTGGATGTGTATTTTAATTATTTGTCACCGCCTTCCGAAATTATTTTGCACTTTGTAGTGTTTTTTTGGAAGTTGGTTATTATTTTTTTGAAAAAAGTTTTTATTTTTCACTTTTTAGTTACCTACCCCACACCAATTCGAAATTTCATCATCCTGGCATCAAAACAATGCATATTTATGCGATAGCAACATTCGCGGTTGATTTGCTGTAATTTTTTGAAGAGTTCCGTTGTCTGTCTCCGAAACGCATCATCAGATCTATATGAAATTTCAATGGGACCATTTCGGAGTAAACCCCTTTCGAACAAAAAAAGAATTTTGCGTTAAATCCGTCTATATGCGATGGAGTTATGCCCGAACATACATAAAAAATATATATGAGACGGCGGGAAACCCAATGCGGCATGCATTGGGTTTCCCGCCGTCTCATATCTTCTCTGTTGTTTCTGGTGTATTTCTTCGTTGGTATATGGGTAATTGGTTTACAATCACACACAACACTTAACTCAAACCATTTATTTTCACTTAAATCTTTTACACGCACTTTGGATTTTTCATAGAACAGCGAATCAGATAGTTTGAGTTAAAATTGAATCTAGGCGCCCATTCCAAAGCTAAAGTAGGTCTCATATGGAGAAGAACGGGCAAGAAACTCCACGGACACTCTTTTAAATCAAAACATTATGTTACAGAGGTTTCTTATTCCACAATTATAATTTTAGTCCTTTTCACACACTTTCATAGCGATACTGTCCGGCCGCCATTCTCGACCATCCCCTCAAGTGGGCGGAAGTAATGCGTATCGCACAGAAATAATCTTATTACTTAGTTAGTGTTATAAAAATTTACCAACAATGGTGAAACGCTTATCAGTTAATTCTTTTACAATTAAACAATGCTAATCACAAATGCAATGGCGGTTTAAGACGAAAGTTTAATTAGTAACGTCATTACTTTTTACAACACAAATATTACTACTTTATAACATTTCCGGCAGTTCAAGGAATTTAATCAAAGAACAGGTATTCTTAAATAAATGTGTGTGTGAAATAATCTTGCTACTTTATAGATTGTTAATTTTGATTGAAACTGATTTAGTTTTCGTATTAAGATATAACAGTCAGTTATTGACCATGAAATTCGCAATACGCGCCATTTTTTCGGCACAGTCGTTAGCCATGTATCATAAACTAAGAGCCCACAGACAATAAAAACCATTATTCCTTTATAATTGTGACTATAGTTTTAACTAAGACATTGTTGTTAGTTTTATAGTTATTCAGCTAGTAATTAAACCAGCAGTAATCTGAGTTTTATATTACAACCTGGCCAATAGATGACATTGATCTCAAGAAAACCAATAGACACTGATTGATGCCATGCAAATGGTTAGAATTAATAGTTTCGCATAAGATTATGTTATAATCTTAACAGGTTGGCGCTTTTGCGGCGACATATATATAAACATGTCGATTTGATAACCTCCTTCTTTTTAAAGGCGGTTAAAAATAGACGAAAATCGCTTAAAATTTTTCGACTATAAAAATTTGGACAACAGTTGGAGAATGTGAGATGGTAGATTGTAAAGATAGTTAGTTTGGCTGTCTTTGGACTGATTCGCCCTATCCCTTCGTACTAGTATATAACAGTATTACGAGCGGATAGTCTTCCTCAACCTTGGAACAACAGATTCCCACAATGTTCTAGTAACAAGTCACTTAAGCAGATTCATTACCCACTGTTTATGTAGTAATTCGTAGTACAGTTATATTAATTAAGTTAAATGATTGGAAATGTCTGTGTTGTTATGTGTTTGGGTATGGGTACATGTGTGTATGTTTTATGTTCTTTTATCTAATTTGTTCATTCGTGTTGTTATTCATCTCTTATGTCACTAACTTTATTTCCTTTAATTAGATTTTCGTGTTGTTTTTTTTTTTATATTATCATACTTAATGTACCTGGATTAGAGTAAATGATGTCATCATCATCATCATCTGCCTAGCCTTTTCCCAATCACGTTGGGGTCGGCTTCCAGTCTAACCGGATGCAGCTGAATACCAGTATTTTACATGGAGCGACTGCCTATCTGACCTCCACAACCCAGTTACTGGGTAATACGATACCTTGGTAAGACTGGTTGTCAGACTTTCAGGCTTCTGACGACCCGTAACGACTGTCAAAGATCCACAAATGATAGCCGGGACTAAATGATGTATTTTCATTGGAAGCGCACACTAATCTGTCCCTGCTCTATCCTTGCAAGTAATTGTGTAGCCTCTGTTGTAGATCCAATAAATAAAAACAATCTTACCTAGCTTTGCCCAACTCTGTTGAGATCAGCTTCTAATCTAGCCAGATGCAGATAAATATCACTATTTTACATGGAGCACCTGCTTATCTGACCGCCACAATCCAGTGGCTGGGCAATACTCCTTGGTAAGCCTGTTTGTCAGACTTTTAAGCTCCCATAAGGACTGTCAAAGATCTACGAATTACAGCCGGGACCAACGGCTTAACATGCTTTCCGAGGCACCTTGGTACCTTCGAGAGGCTTTGGTATGTAAATATGGTCACCCATCCAAGGACCAGCCGCGGCAAGCGTAGCTTAACCTTCGTACGACTCGTGCGGCTGCTAAGACATCTTCTAAAACATCATCTCATGCGTCAACAAACTCCAAGTTTCTCCACCCACAAAACCCCACTAATATAACCAAGAAAAGATCTTATTAAGTTGAAGAACAGTTCATTAAGACAGCAAGCCAAAGGAAAAACAATAATAGCTTTAAACGACACTTTATTTTTCATAGTCACGCAATGAAACCGTAAGCCGCCGCGCAATTATAAATATTTCAATTATTAAAAAGCTGACTGATTCAGCGGGTCCATTTTTCTGAGTGGCGTTCAGATTGGGAGGCCTAGGGGTCCGTTACATGGTGTGGGATTCTCGACGGTGAAAAAAAATAAGTTCTAAAACTAAAACCCGACTTCAGAAAAATCACTCTTCAAAAGGTATGAAACAGGAAAAAATAATGTCATCTGAAAGACGTCGTTTTTTTTTTAAGTTCCTGAGTTTATGTCTTTCAGAGACCACGTGCCTACTTCCTTTACTTACATAAGGCAATGAGAGATTGTGTTAAACGCCAGTTAAAGAAAATCTTTAATGCCTTATAATAATAGCTAGGTATATAAATAAAGAGAAAAGTCCTGACTGACTGACTCATCAACGCCCAGCCCAAACCCTTGGACCTAGAAAGCTGAAATTTTGCACAGAGGTTTCCTTTATAGTGTAGACAAGGAATAAGGAAGGATTTTTCGAAATTCAACCCCTATGGGAGTTAAATGGGGGATGAAAGTTCCCCGCGGGCGAAGCCGCTGGCAAAAGATAGTTTATAATAACTCAACATTTCAACTATTCAGCACCCTAATTGCGTAACTCACGATTGATCATAATTGGTTTCGTCTTCACAGTTAAACAATATTCATTGCGTTATTTATGTTGTCGAACAGACACATTTTTCGAACATATGAAGCAATGGTTTAACAATCCGTTTCAAAACGATACAGATTATGATGAATCGTGAGTTACGCAATTAGAGTGCTGGACTCATAATGTTAGTAACAATTTTCTTACAAGCTATGTTAGTAATATTTACATTAAAGAACTATGATTTTCTAAACAATTATATTAGCAGGCACATGTAGCTGGCTTAAAAAGTGTAATATAGGGCAATCCAGCTTGTTGGCAATGACAACCAGGAGACTGTTGGAGCTGGCATGCACCCTGCGCAACAGAGATGCTGCACACTTGCGTCTGATCGCAGCGAAGCCGTCAGTTTGCGCGTCCGAGAACATAAGCACTACAAAAGCGTGCCAACATTTCCCTAGCCTTAGCTTTCTAACATTTTCTTAAGAATAGGTACTTCACGATTTCATCCTTCTAGCCTCAGTTCAAATGCTTCTTGGTTAGTTTTTTAAATATGTAGGTACGTACTTTATTTGTTTCGTGAGTGATTCATGTTTGTTTATCTAGTACTATATTTTCGGTCCACTACTTTGTCCCGCTGAAATTGCTTGTTCGCTACGTGTCGCGGGTTCGATTGCCGCACGGAACAAACTTTTGTATGACCTACAATTAGTTGTTCCGCGTCTGGCTATTTGTTGTGAGTTTAAATGTTTGTAAACGCATCCACAATACAGGAGAAATTCCTAGTGTGGGGCAACGTTTTTGCGAAAGAAAAGAAAGAAGAAAGAATTCCGTCGTATCGCATTGTCTATCCGCGCTATAACTCTCGCGTTCTCTGACTTTTTTTTTGTATTTGCTCAGCTTCTAAGAGCCCTAGCGCAATGTTAATTAGCCAATACGCTTCCTCAAAAATTAGACTACCATCATCTGCCTAGCCTTTTCCCAACTATGTTGAGGTCGGCTTCCAGTCTAACCGGATGCAGCTGAATACCAGTATTTTACATGGAGCGACTGCCTATCTGACCTCCACAACCCAGTTACTGGGTAATACGATACCCCTTGGTAAGACTGTTTGTCAGACTTTCGTGCTTCTGACGACCCGTAACGACTGTCAAAGATCCACAAATGACAGCCGGGACCAACGGCTTACCGTGCTTTCCGAGGCACGGAGGGGTCTTGGTATGTAAAGATGGTCACCCATCCACGGACCCACCGCGGCAAGCGTAGCTTCACCTGGTCGATCGACCCGTGCAGCTATTGTTATTTAGCCACAAGCCCTAAAAATTAGACTATCAAATGCAAAAATATATTTTTTCTAATTGGACTGGCTGTTCTCGAGATTAGCGCGTACAAACAAACACTTCAGCTTTATTATTAATATAGACAACAAGATTGTCCGTCTTGTTCCATGCTTTTCATGACAGTAAGCTCGTGAATACAATTGACATAAAATCGGAAAATCCAAGAACATTGAAGAAAATTATGATGAAAAATATCTTAGTACCGCACTGTGAACAGTGTAACAGACGAATGGGGTGTACAATATTCATGATTTGTGAGTTAACACTTATTACAGTCGCCGCCGCCCATCCCGTCGCTCCCGCTCTGCTCATTACTAACTACTTAATGCTTCAAGATTAAACGTTTATAGTCGAACCATTCTGCTAAAGAATCGAATAGTGGATTAAAATGTTTTATGTTACTTAGTTAAGTTAAATTTTCAACAATTTAGGGAAATATCTGTGATTATGATCTCATCATTCTCAATTATTATTATTTTACTAGGTTTTGCCAGTGGATTGGTCCATGTGGACACTGGAAATTGTTAGGGTGTGTACAGACCTGGCGAATACGCCGCTCGCGAGCCGCTTGCAAACTGAGCGCGTGTTGCTCGCGTTCGGTTACAGCCTATGTTTGGTGCGCCGCTCTAGTGCAACCCCGGCAAGGCTCAAGTCGGGCGCGCGTGCAGCGTGCGCTCTGCTCGTGCGCACATAGCTTCTTTTGCGTTGAACTAAATATGTGGGCGAGGGAGTTGCACCGCGAGTGGCACGCGCGCACCTCCTGCGCCGCTCGAGTACGGCGCGTAGCTTGCGCGCGAGTGGCGCGTGGACGGCGCAGGGTCTGCGTACGAACATGAAATGCACGCGCGCAGTTCGCAAGCGGCTCGCGAGCGGCGCATTCGCCAGGTCTGGACACACCCTTTAAAAATAAATAAAACTCATAGTGTTATTCCAGGGTATGAACTATTTGTGTGCCAAACTTGGTCGACATCCGTCTGACTCTGATTGATTAACAAACATCCAAACATCCGAACATACAAACTTTCATATTTATAACTAGCTTCCGCCAGTGGCTTCGCCCGCGTGTAAGTCGGAAATTATCCCCCGGGAACGTACTACCGGGACAAAAAGTATCGTATGCGTTCATCTAGGTTATAATCTATCTATATGCCAAATTTCATCCAAATCCGTTCGGCCGTTTTTGCGTGAAAGAGTAACAAACATCCATACATACAAACTTTTGCTTTAATAAAATTAGTAAGGATACTATCTTTTACCAGCGGCTTCGCCTGCGTCGATATCAGAAAATGTCCCACGGGAACCTGCTACTGGGATGAAAAGTATACAGTTGTAAACTATCCGTCATCGAAATCCGTTCAGCCGTATTTTCGTGATTGAGTAACGAACATCGAAACATGAGGAACACAATGTTTATAATAATAGTGGTGTTAGGTACTTTGCGAATCAAAATCAAAATTTATTTTTTCACATAATCCTGCATGGGCACTTATGAAACGTCAGAAGCTAGGTGCACGGTTCCAAACTGTCGCTTCCTATGGAGAACAGCCGGCAAGAAACTCCACGGTTACTCTTTTAAAAATAATTGGCTTTAACAATGTTTTCAAATTACAGAGATAAAATGTATGGGAGGACAGTGCAGGCCTGTCAATAAGTACCAGGTACTTAGACGAATACAGAATAGAAAATCGTCTAGTCTGTAAGGCCTACAACGTTCTCTCATTCACAATATGTAAAATAATCTACATAATATATAATACTTTGTTCTGTCCCATTGTAGGGTATCTACACCTTGCTTGCCTGTTATCCTACTAGGGATGCGACGAAGGCCATCTGAGTAGAGGCGGATGCGGAGGTGGAGGTGTTATTTCATACGGCAGTTCCGCATTTGCGAAGCCGAAGGCGAGGTTCCGTTACAACCTTAGTTTCTACCACTTGTCTGTCTATTACCTTCTGAGGCCAGTCTTTTAGATTATTATATATTCAGTTCTTCCCACCACGTCTTTCTTAGCCTGTTACAAAGTTGATTACTGAGGTTTGGATCCGCTATCTACCATCTGTATTTCCAGAATAAATGGCGTAATACCAGAAGGCCAATTTTCGTAGTAAGTAATACAATCGTTCAATAGGTTGTCGTAGTCTCACCATGGCGAGAATACAGTGTCAAAAAAAAAATGTGTGGTAACTTGAGGTACTTTTGACAGATTGCGACTGAGATCGGACTGTGAACGTTCTCAATGTCACGAAATTTCTCCTCTGTTATTTCATAAGTGTACATTTTCGGGAATGTTAGTCCCTTTCATATTACTTCGAGTCAGCGCAGTTGTTATTCATTCACTGCTCTTTCGTTCATATCATATTTCATACAATATTTACATCCATGTTTAGTACACATCACTATAATACAAACCTAATTTTAAGACCGGTTGTATGTCAGTTACACTCCAGCGGGTAGATCTGTGGAACTCTCAACTTGTCTACGAGTTAGCTACATGTTGGAAACGCCAATTAGTTTCAACGTTACACTAATTACACGTAGAACGATACTGGTTTAGGAGCTAGGTTACAGTTGCGATTAGCATGAAATCGGTCCGTTTTAAATCTAGGGCCATTTTATGGATTAATGCCATCTTTTTCCAACCTCAAAAATAGTACTGTTGGTCGTGTTTGGCTCGTCATAATACCGCACTTGAATTAAACATTGCATAGTCTAAGGCTTGCGTCTGGTGGTGGGGATCATCACGGGACACTGCTTGCTTGCGGCAGTCACTTACGCAGAGCATACGTCGAGGCTAAATAAACTGTTACACATGTGCGCTGTGATCGCACAGGCGTCACCCAAATTAGAACAGAAACTCTTGGAACGCACGTTAAGCCGATGGTCCCGGCTGTCCTGGATCTTTGACAGTCGTTACGGATCGCTCGAGCTCGTCAGAAGCCCGAAAATCTGACAACCAGTCTTACCAAGGAGTATCGTGTTACCAACTAGCTGAATTGTGGAGGTCAGACAGGCAGTCGCTCTATGTAAAATACTGGTCTACATCTGGTTAGACTGGAAGCAGAAACTGAACGGGAAACAGGACAGGAAGAAGAAAAGTCTGGGCATATGATGAATGATACTATAGGATAATGTCAAGAAGCTGGTGGGCAATAGAAGCCTTCTGAGTAACACGTTACTTTGACATAACGTCGTGGACGATGGGCCCAAACCCTATGGTACTTCCTATTGCTAAGCAGTTCATGTCTATTATTGTGCTACGCCGTAGCAGTCGTAGCACCTCGTAGCAAGCAATACGATAAATATTGAAATCTCAGATTTTGTTTTTGGGATGATTTTGTGTCTCTGTTTGAGATTGTATTATAATTTAAGAAACATTATTTGTAATGCATATTGTCAAATTAGTAACAGGGAGTAATGAATATGATGTACAGTCCATTCACACTTATTTTTACCTCTCAAAGTAATATTTGTTTTCGTTGCAATAAGGTTGCTTTTGCATTGCTGCCACTAATAAGTTAATGTTCATGTTCGAATGAAACGCTTGCTCACATTTGCTTAGTACAAAATTAGATATGAATTTATATCGGCATAAGAATTCCTAAAGAACGCTTACTTTACTTAAGTCAAAGTGCGATCCACAAATTCGACGACTTTGTTTCGTTTTGACGAAGTTATAAAAATTTGTCACTTGTTTTCAACATCAACTTTCACATACTACCCTCTTTTAAACCCCACAGTTCCACTACAGCTAAACCTATAACTAAATACCCCTTCAGTTGGCAAATAAATCGCGATTGTCAGGACACGCTTAAAGCCATCCATAATGGCGGGTTCAGACACGCGACAGGGCGACAGTGCGAATAGCAAACACCCTCGCGGCGACACGGCGACTATTAATTACGTACTTGAAATACACGATGACAATGTTTGTTGTAATTTGTATTTTGGAGAGTTATATGTATTTTTGCTTACCTAAGTACTTGTGTTTGTTGTTTGTGGGAAAATGTGGATGAATGAGCCTGATAAACCGATCAAAACTTTAGAGATCGGTGTTATTGTAATATTAAACTGCGTATTACACTATTCAATTTGTAGGAAATCTATTTAGCAAATCGAAGGTGTAATCTGTAGATTTGTTGACGATTTTCTCTGTACTTATTGACAGGCCTGCACTGTCCTCCCATACATTTTATCTTTGTAATTTGAAAACATTGGTAAAGCCAATTATTTTTAAAAGAGTAACCGTGGAGTTTCTTGCCGGCTCTTCTCCATAGGAAACAACAATTTGGAGCCGTGCACCTAGCTTCTGACATTTCATAAGTGCCCATGCAGGTTTATATGATTTTTTTTTTTTTTTTTTAATCGAAGGTAGAACAGCTGGATCCGATTTAGTTAGATTGGAATGTTTCGACCGCATTACTTCCTAAATTGTTGCATTCGATGTAATTCTACGTCATGACTGAGTCGTCTATCCGATTTAAAATTCAATAGGGTATTTTAAAAATATAAAATATATATTATTGAGATAGCTCAGGTAAAATTTAGTCGGAAAGTGTTAGTTTTAGTTCATAAAATAACAAAATAAATTTTAAAATTATATTCAAAGATTTCAGTTTTTTTTTATCTGTTCTTGACCACCATGAAATAGTACCCGCCATGTTATTACGTCATACGGCGTGTCAATTTAACAAATTTGTGCTTTTATTATTTTCGTAACTAAAGTAATTTTTATTTAAATAATATTTTGCATTCAGGAACAGCAAACTAACGATAAGTAGAATAATAACAATTTTTATTTTATTATAAAACATTATCGTATAAAATATCAGCGCATTTGTTTATATAATAAATAGTCACACCTACGGAGCAATATGGCGTCCACTGCATCCAGTGCTTTCGTCAAATAACTCGCGAAATTTGAAAATGTGCCTAAAATTTACGTGCATTTATCGATTAAATAAAAAAATGTGTATTTTTTTTGTGGTTTGTTAGCATTTTAGAATCTAAATAAGACACTCTTCAAAAATGGGTGTAATACCCTATTTAGTCTAGTGTAATCACTAGCTTCAAATTTCCTAACTAGAGTTTCTTTAAGTTGGTAAGTGTAATAACCACTTAACTCAGCTTCGCTCATTTTCGCATAGCTGAGTGATAATTATAATGAATACTGTAAAATTTAACACTTTTTGACAGTACCATCCTATTTAAAAAAAAAGCAAAAGGAGTATGTAAGAACCGTAGCAGATGGTGTTCTGTACTTTCTGCTTACCCCCATGTGAAGAAGTCGTGAATGAACGGTTACGAATTGAAATAAGAATTAATCATGTATATAACCAAGTAAATAAAAATGACTATGCATAACTGAGCATAAGTGTTACCTTATAAGACACAAGTGGTTATTTTTACAACAAAACACAAACCCGACTTGATCCAGAATTTGTGAGATTAATCAGCCTCTATCGTTTCCGCTGCTGGGACACAATCCACCACGCGGGCCCAGTGGGCGTTTTTGGAATTTCGGTTCTAGGACATAACGGTTTCCTCACGTTGTTTTCCGTCACCGTTTTGAGAGCAGTGTTGAAGAAATAAGTTACACAAAGTAAAGCGCCTCATCATCATCATCATCAGCCTATAATGCTCCCACTACTGGGACACAGGCCTCCTCTCGGTGAGAGGGCAAAGCGCCTACTTGGGTTCAAATCCATGTCTCGTAAGTCGACGCCGCTACCTCTGGGTCACCACTGCTTCCTAGACTACCCCCGGAATTCGTGACAAACTCACATTCAAATCTCGCCCTTATTGATGACTGCAGAACCCCAAATAAAACAAATAAAGACCTCACAATCAACACTAGAGAAAATTACATTCCAAAATTAACAAAACACTTTGGTACCCATCGTAGTGTGAAATGACAAGTAATCGCGACACTTTTGATGTCCCTATATCCCATGTCCCATGTTCTTTGTTGTCCGCTATGACACGTGTCGACATGATCAATTGACGCCTTTTTATCAATTGCAAACCCTTATTGCGTCTGAACAAGACATTAGTTTGATGTTGTGATGTTCACGAGGGTTTTATTAAAGTGATAGGTTTGCACTTAATAAATAAAATATTAGAATGTTTTATTACAAAGCGAAGAAAGAGAAGAAATATTTTTGATCTTGACTTCTTTTTATCATGTTCTTTATCCTACTAATATTATAAATGTGAAATTTTGTATAAGTTTAAGTTTGGATACTTAGATCTTTGGGCGTTTATAGGATATTACACCCATTTTTGAAAAGAGTCCTTATTTTATTCTAAAGTGCTAATAAACAACAAAAAAAAAAACATTTTTATTTAATCGATTAGTTCCGTAAGAATGCATATTTTTACATTTTGAAATTTCGCGCGTCATTTGACGAAAACGCTGGACGCAGTGGACGCCATATTGCCATCCTCATCTCAACTCAAAGCATTTATATCAAATAAACCAATTACAGGCACTATTGAATTGTCAAAACTACCACCACCACCACCACCAATCACCACTACCACCAGTCACCAATCTGTAGGTTCTAGGGTGTCACAATAAGCGATCTTATGTCGCTAAAAATAGAAGAACTAAAGAAGTAAAAAGTAATATGTTTCTTATACTCTATCTATCTGCCTAGCCCAGGGGTCGGCCACCCTGCGGCTCGCGAGCCAAATGTGGCTCTTTGGATGTGACTCTGCGGCTCTTTAGTTCCAAATATTATTTATTTTTCCTTCACCTGGCGAGCTATCAAATAAAAATGGCGAGTTTGCAAATGGTGTAGATTAGGCCATACCCCTTTTCGGTCACCTTACGTTTATTACTATGAAACCAATGATAAATGTGACTTATTTCGTAATCTGTATGATATTTTAAATTTTTGTGGCTCTTTATAACTTTAAAATTTTGTAAATTTTAATTTCTGACTCTTCCGACTCAAAAGGTTGCCGACCCCTGGTCTAACCTTTTCTCAACTACGTTGGCGTCAACTTGCGGTCTAAGCGGATCCAGCGGTAAACCAATATTTTAGATGGAGTGACTACCTATCTGGCCTCCACAACCAGTACCTAGGTAATACGACACCTTAGTAAGACTATCAGGCTTCTGACGGTCCATAAAGACTGTCAAAAATCTACGAATGACAGCGATAAATTACTTTTCGTACTTTCCGAGGCACGGTCTCACATGTAAAGATGATGACCCTTCCATTCCATGGAACAATTTTGACAACTTAACCTAATCGATTGTCTCGGACAGCTTTTAATACTTAGCCACGAGCCCCCTTAAGCAATAAGTCATTGTTATGAAATATTTCTCATCTAAAAATACAGTCCATATTACATAACAGACTTCTTTCCTATGACATGTATCTACACATCCACAAGATATAACTTTATGTAAGTACTCCAGTCGCGACTCGTGACATGATCCTTCTGAAGTATTGTGTCCACACAATATAAGCGCAAATAAACCGGATCTCTCGCTGCCGTGCCGTGTGCGAACTGACTACCGGCTGCGACGATAGCGTAGAGAAGAACAGGGATTAGAAATATTTTGTTGGAGGAGTTTACGTCAATTTGATGTATCGAATGGTACTAGTGTACTAATCGTGGTACTGTGTTATTATTGAAGGAAAGCAAGTACTTACACATTGAATACAAAAAAAAAAATCACCTGAAAATAATTCTGTATTTTTATAGAATATGTCTTTAAATGTTAGAAACATATCTTGTGTGTCGCTTGTGTGTATTTGGGTATTCCCGATAACTTTTAAAGTTAAGGAAGGTTCTTCTTGGATCATATTTTAGCAGAAGGAATCGAAGATTGGAGCACAGACTTATCAAAAATCTTTACCAGTTGTCCCAAGTCGTGACTTTAGCTAGTTGCAAATAAAATACAGCATTTCTTTGAAAACCTCGTCCGGAAAAGTCACCATACTTTACAATTGATTTTGTTTCTTATCATCCCTAGCCGTGGGACTAAGAAACAGATACGACTGCAATTAGCAGGGCGTTTCGACAGTTTAACATTATTCATTGCGTTATTTACGTTGTTGACCAAAGAAATTTGTCGAAACTTTGAAGCGATGAATTAGCGATACTTAACCTTCCAAATAATTCACATTCTGATTGATAGTGGGTTAAGCAACTAAGACACAGCAGGCTTAGCACGAGCACCGATTTGTCGACGGAAGAATAGATATGACTGTTAACTAAATAATGTACAGTAGGAGAAGATAGATGTTTTAGAGTTTGGCCAACGAAAGCTGACCACGAATTATTTAATTCATCCTTTCCTATATAATGCCAAAAATGCCATATACCAGAGGTAATAAGGTTATACTGATGTAAATATCGCATAATAATATGTCTTGAATAATAATTATATAGTATCAACTCCGTTTAAGCAGTGTATAGCCATGGCCATGGTTGACAACTCTTGATTCTCGTCTTTTTTCTTGGACAGCTTTCGTTGGTCAGACTCTACTATTAATTATCACAGTTATGCGTTCTAAACGAATCATGATTTTGTAGATAATCGTACATACTTTGTGGCCGTCGAGTAGAAAGTTTGTTGTTAGTGTGATTTTGACAGTTTGGGAAGAATTATTCTTCTGAAATAGTCTACATTTGTCGGGACCTAGAAAAAGATCGTTAGAAACGAAAGACAGAATGACAGATTGTAGGAGGATATCTACGGTGCGATGTCAAAAATGGAGAAAGGAAATGTCACTTTGTACTGAAAAAGCACTGTCTATTCTTCGTAAAAATAGAAAGCGTTATGACTGCAGGTCAGCTGTTTGACTAGCCTTAACATAAAATGAGTTTACAAACTAAAAAGCAGTTCCTTCCAATTCCACTGTCGAATCCCTCCCTAGCCCGAACAAAAATAGTGGCCTTCAGTGCGATGACACGTCTGAAGTGAGCGCTGAGCGCAATACAAGTGAGATTAAGTCAGTGTCGCCACCGTCGGTATTCGCACCTACAGTGTGCACGTGGCTTAGTTGGTGCTTATGCGACTGTTATGTGCTACATCTGTGCGCATTGTTAGGATTAGTTTGCACAGACGGGAGAAATGGTTGATTAAGGTTCCTTCTACGATTTCTGTAACGTTTTGCAATATTATGCCATTGGTCGCAGTTTGCCCACCTTGAACAAAACATCATCATCCCTATTCATTTGGGGTTTTTTTTTGGGTGGGAAATCATCAAATAACTTCTCTCGCTCTGGGTGGAGCAGGAGGGCGTGTCAGACTTTTACTGACTAAAACCCACCCGTGTTCCTTCAGTAGCCCGTATGCCAGGGGCTGTGGTGTCTCTTTCGAACAAACCCGCACCCCTGGCAGGCATCGGCCCTTGCGGGCCCCATAATTTTTTGTGCTTACATCTATTTGAGGCGCGCGTGGAACACAACGCGCCGTCGACTTGGGCTTGGTCCTTACCGGACAGCGAGCTACCCATTACTCGCCGTCCGCAAGCCCATGCCTACGGTGGCCGGAAATCGGCTTGGGTTTCCCGACGCCCAGGGCGTCTCCGTATCCTGCGGCGGCTGGGGTCGCGAGGTCGCATATGCTGCCTCTCCCTCACGTGCGCCGCCTCCCTCTTCGCGAGCATTACTGCTTCGCTGAAGGAGGTGACGGCTCCCCATGCCCTCTCGCTCCGTACCATGGCCTGGACCAGGGCCGTACGCGAGAGATCGCCGCCGCCGATCGCCTCCACGAGGAAACGGCGGTGCTCCGCCCAAGCCGGGCAGACCGCCACCGTGTGCTCCACCGTGTCCTCAGACGATCTTCGCAGTGGAAACACCCGGGCGTTTCCTCCCGCCCTATCCGAAACTAGAACCTCTCGAAACAACCGTGTCCGGTGAGGAACTGCGTCAGGCGGAAGGTGAGGACGCCATGCCGCCTCTCAAACCACTCCTCAAAGAGGGGACTTACCGCCGCAATCGTGGCGTGTCCAGCACTGGGTTGCGACAATCGCTCTCTCCATGTCACCATGAGATCCCGCCGGAGCTCTGTCCGCTGTGCCACGATTTCCCGCGGCAGCGGAGTTACGCCCCGCCGTTTGGCCTCCTCGCGCCACTCCCATATTTGCGCGAGGACCTTTGCCTCCACATCCCATGGCGGTAATCATCATCCCTATTCATTTGGGGTTGGCGCAGCAAACCTAATTCGAATAAAACATCCAATTCCACAATCCATGTTTTTTTATTTTATAACGTGATGGGCACATCTGTGCGCATTGTTAGGATTAGTTTGCACAGACGGGAGAAATGGTTGATTATGGTTTCTTCTACGATTTCTGTAACGTTTTGCAATATTATGCCATTGCTGGCAGTTCGCCCACCTTGAGCCAAACGTCATCGGGTCGTTTTCAAAATTAATGTACATTTTACTGCAAATTTGTGTCCATCAAACTTATTGGTAACTCAAGTAAAATACAGCTCCAAATTTAACCAGATAAACCACCATTCAAATTAATTGATAACAATAGAGTAAATAAAAAAATAGTTATGTGCGGTAATTAAATTTACTGTGTTAAAAAACTAAATTTGATTACTGCCCTAATTTTTTCCCCATACAAAAGTGCTGAGTCCACAGTCGCACACATTTCAAAGAATAGCGTTTTTTGAATAGTTCACGCATTTCGGAACCCGATTAAACAATATATTTTGTCCAGTCGAAGAGTAAGATTTAAGCAATATGTATTAAACAATGTAATTATAATTAACTTTTTATTTATTTACCCATAAACATGTGTCTCATATTTCATTACTTTGTGTTACTCTTTCTTGTTACGTTAACATTCCATCCTAATGGAAGTAAATTCATAATTTAGTATGGCAACTCCATACGTCAAGATAGTTACACCGTGAGGGCGCTAGTTGGCTCAGGGCGCCATTTTGTGTCTTGTGACTGATGGATTCACTGCGTGCGCATCGTAAAAAGGACAATTAAAAACCAGTTTAAAAGTGTTAAATAGCGTTAATTCGGTAAGCACTTTACTTTACATTGCATCCCGTTATTGTAGATAATAATAAATCATAGTTAAATGCATGTTTCATGAGTCAATTGAGGGTAACTTTACAACAGTATTGTTATTTTTAGGTTAAAGACACGTGCGTTTTATTCATTTGTGTGACCATTGTGTTACTGTTTTAGTGTTACGTAACACAATGGAATGGGTTAGGGCTTGTTTACATATGCATAAGAATATAGAATAATAGAATCTTTGTGGTTATAGTTTGGTTTAAATTGGTCTATAATTGGTTTTAATAATATACCCAGTAAATATAAAACAATATATTGATTAGGGCCCGATTGACTTGGGGCAAAAATATTAGTTTTTTTCATCAAGTTTTTAATATTTCAGGAAAAACGATAAAAATAATACCTACATAATATCCTATATGAAATTGACACGCGGGAGCTTTGTTTAAATTATATTCTCTAATGAATAAAAAGCGCTTTAAAAACTTTTGAAATCGCATGACATACTGCGCGACGTTATAAGTACGCAAAAAAAAAGTGTATTAATTATATTTTCGGTTGTAGGAAAGATGCCGCTAACGCCTGCTGAAAAGCAAAGACGTTACCGAGAACGCTTAAAATTAAATGATCCGCAAAAATGGAGAGAAATGCAAGAAAAAATTTTAGTGAGAACTAAAAATAATTACATAGGGATTCATCAACTTTCTGAATCTGAAAAAAAAGTTAGGCGAAAGAAATGGCGAAGGTCCAAGCAACAAAAAAATGAAGAAAAAACAGAGAAAACTAAAATTTGTCGAAAAGCATATAAAAAAAGACATAATAAAATAACACAAGAAAACAAAAAACTGAGAGAAAAATTAACTTCATTAATTAAAAAAAATAAAGCATTGAAGAAAACAATATACAGGTATAAAATTCGACAAGCAGCGCATTCACAAGATAGTGATCACGATAAAGAGAATAATATTTCAAATGTACGAGACCTAACGCCAAACTCTAAAACTGAATCCTTTGTCAATTCCTTAAATATTTCGCCTTTAGAAAAAGAAAAGGTGAAAAAAGAACTCTTTCATAAAAATATATTGTGCGAATCGATTAAATATCAATATGAATTGGCGTCAAGTAATGAGCAAAAGCACATATTAAAAAAAATTGTTGATAATTGTTTGGTTAAAAAGTATAGGACGAAAACTAAACTGGAAGCTATAATTGGACTAAAGGGTAGAATTCGAGTACCGAAGAAAACGATCCCAGGGAAACATGTAGAACTCGCACAAAAGATTCATGACTTTTTCTTACGAGATGACGTTAGCCGCGCTACAGCTGGCAAGAAGGAAACGAAGACAATGAAAAAAAATAAGATGCAAAGACGATACCTCTTAGAATCTATGACAAAATTACGGTATAAATTTATCCAAGAAACAAACATCCCAGTGTCCTATACCACTTTTACTAGATGCAAGCCATTCTTTGTATTAAGTCCCAATCTCTCTAATCGTGAAACATGCGCCTGTAAAAAACATGGCAATATAGAGTTCAAATATGCTGCACTTAAAACTCTTTCAATATTGAAATCTAAAGATTTGGACGAGTTCATGAAAAGTATCGTTTGTGACACACAAAAAAAGGAATGTATGTACTCAGAATGCAACAAATGTGATAGTAAACCGACCACTGTTTATAATTTATCAGAATGCAATTTAGATGATAAAGTATCTTGGCTGGAATGGACAGTTCAACAAATTGAATATCAAAAGGAGAACCAAAACAAAACTGCAAAAAGAATGGTAAAAATAATAAAATCAGGTACGATAAGGCATTTAATCATGGAGTTTAAAAAAGCACTAGTAGAATACAAAGTTCACTGTTACAATATATGCCACCAATATAAATGTTACAAACACTTAAAAGAAAATTTAAGCGAGAATGAAATCTTAATTCATTGCGATTTCTCTGAAAATTATGCTTGTAAGTTGCACAAAGAAATTCAAGCTTTACATTTTGGTGCATCCCAAATTCAAATTAGTCTCCATACCAGTGTTGTGTACGGGTCTAATTCTTTCGAGTCCTTTTGTACATTTTCTGACTCAAAAAAACACACTCCAGAGGCAATTTGGGCTCATCTTCTGCCCATACTACAGAACATAAGAAAAAAGAAACCTGAAGTGAACATAGTTCATTTTTATTCTGATGGACCCACGAGCCAATATAGGCAAAAAAAGAACTTTTTCTTATTTCTTAGTGTACTGGAGTCCTTAGGATTTTCTTTTGCTACCTGGAACTTTTTTGAAGCCTCTCATGGCAAAGGTGCTGCCGATGGTATAGGAGGTGCCATCAAAAGAACTTTGGACAAGAAAGTAGCATATTATATGGACATAAAAGACTCGCAAACAGCCCTTGATGCTTTGAAAGATGAAACTACAGTAAAGCTGTACCTAATAAAAGAGGAAGATATTAATGACATGGAAAGACGTATAAGCTCATATGACTTAGTTGCTGTACCGGAAACAATGCTAATTCACCAAATAACAAGTTCCTTTGGTATATTTGAATTGTTTGTAAAGCAACAACCGTATGTAATAGGTTATAGAAAATTGAGCTGCTTTTGCCATAGTTTTTTTTTTTTTTTTTTTTTTTTTTTTTTGGGTGGGAAATCATCAAATGACTTCTCCTGCTGAGTAGAGCAGGAGGGCGTGTCAGACTTTTACTGACTAAAACCCACCCGTGTTCCCTCAGTAGCCCGTATGCCAGGGGCCGTGGTATCTCTTTCGAATAAACCCGCACCCCTGGCAGGCATCGGCCCTTGCGGACCCCATCGGTGGTTGCTGACATCTTTGACGGCGCGCGTGTGGAACACAACGCGCCGTCCCGTCTACCACTTTTCGGCCGCAGAGGATAGGGAGAGCGGCTAACGCTATACCGACACTCCTCTTCCCCTGCGGCCCCACCGCGTCCGCCATCAAACGGTGGCGGCCCCGTCCAGGCCACGGAAGGGAAGAGCGCTGCTCAGAAGCACCGGCACCCCTCCTCTACCGCAGCCCGTAACCCTCAGCCGCGATGCCTCCCATTCGACATCGCGGCCCACCTCAGTTGCGGTGCACCTCACCGCAACCTACTTTTTGGCCGCTACGTCGTCGGCTTTGAGGCAAAAGCCCTGACGAGCGGCCCCACCTTTGGGTTCCTCTTGGCTTCACCGTGGCCGGCATCCACGGTTACTGAGCCCCCCCGCAACGACAATGCGGGAACCCACTCGGGGGGCTTTTGCCATAGTGAAGGGTCTTCTACAATAAAGGGGTTTTGTCATTGCTTTTCTTTGAAAGAACATAACCTACTGAAGAAAAAGACGCAACCATGCGTAACGAAAAAAAGAAAATTAGTTTTTTGCTCTGATTCCGAGAACAGTGACACTGATAATGATGATGAAATGATTGTCAAAACTAATTATAATTCCGGAGACTTTCAATCGGGTTGTTTTTATTCTGATACAAACAAACCAAGCAAGTCCAAAGTCCCATGCGTAACTACTAGAAGAAAATTATTTCTTAGCTCTGATACCGAGAACAGTGATAGTAATAATGATGAAATAATCGTCAAAACTGATCATAAAACAAACGATCTTCAATCCGGACGGTTTAATTCTGACACTAACAAACCAAGCACGTCCAAAGTCACTATTCTTTCAAATGTAAAAGTGAACTATAAATTATCAGATTTAGCAAAAATGACAAAATCAGCAAAATCATACAATGTTTCGTCACTTGATATAAGAAAAGATTTTAGTGAAATGTTCTCTGATAGTGATGATGAAGCGATTTTTTAATACCTATATGAAGGGGATCTGTAGTGGTAGCCCGTAAAATTCAATTATTTTTGTATTTTTTACAATTAACAGGTCAAAATCACAGAGAGTGGGTGGGTAGTGTCAGATCTTAACTTGTTCAGAATATGATTCGCCAGAATAACGAGCATGTTCCTATTTACTTTATTGATTATTCTTAAGGAAACTTAAATTTGATGCATATTAAATAGATTTCGGATATCAGACCAATATGTGTCAGATCTAAATCGGTGATTGATTAAAGTTATGTTTATAGTTATGGAAATACATACTTGTTATAGTCGTTTAACATATTTTAATCAAATTACGACCTAACACTGACCTGCAAATTGCAAAAAACCCAAAAAAAAAAACTAATTTCGCGGGCTACCGCTATTCAACCACCTTAACATTGAATATTAATTTACTTTCTATTTCCTTTCTTTCTATTTTCTTTGTAAAGAAAGTTGAAATTAAGATAATCTGTATCTTAAACTGCCACAATTTTACTTGCAAGTTATGTCAGTTTAAAATACAGATTATCTGCATGATATCTATCGAATTGAATCCAAAACAAATAGACAATTTCACTTCTTAGGACTGAAATTTAAGCCAAATATTAAATTAAAAAATCGTAGCAGTCAACAGTCACAGACATATAATAACACAGGCAAATACTAGTATTTGGCTTCTGCCTATGACTGTCAATCGTGTTAATGATTTTTACTTTAAACCTAAGCTTCTAGCAACATAGGTTTAACTGAAAAATCATTTATTTATAATATAACTATTAAGATGTTAAATACTATAAAAATGTTAAGAGCATTAATTCCACGCGGGCTGGCAACTACGCATTTATAGTAGTTTTTCGTGATTATTTAATTATTTTTTTCAGCCAAGCACTAGATATTCTGAATTTATAATTATTTTTAACATTTACTCTTTAATAAAAATATTTAATCATACTAAATAATGCAAACAGAAAATAACTGACGGTATGTCGATATTTGTAATTAAATAGCAAAATCACTGCAAAAAAAAAAATTGCATACAAACAAAAAAATACTAATGATCTAGTGCATGGCTGAAAAACATGTTTACTTTTGTTTGTATTTAATGAAATAATCGCGAAAAACTGCTATAAATACGCCGTTGCCAACCCACGTGGGATGAATGCTCTTAAGCGTACAATGGAAATCGTTATTGATAAAATATATTTTATTAAAATATATCGTATAAACATACTGATGTATGACTGTTAAATTATTTATAAATGTGATTTATTAAATTAAGTTAGAAAATATTGTATTAAGTGATTTTTTGTGATTTTTTTTTTTAGTTTCTAGTTACGTTAAATTGTTTTTCTCAAGGCAAATGTACCAGGATAACGTTAAGAAAATTCAAACTTTCTTAAGTATTTTTTGCAATTTCCAGCGCAGTATCAGGTTCTAAGTTGCGTGACGCCGCGGCTAAAAACAGTTGACCAGTCGCCGGTCGCAGGCGCGCGTGTAGTACAAACAGCCTTAGATTCAAGCAGCTGTTTTGTTATTGTGATAAAACTAGTTAGTATATAAAAAAAGTTTCTTTGGGAAAGTTGTTTGTAATCATGAGTACAATCACGTGTTTAAGTATCGGTCACTAATTACCAGTCACCCTATATATAATACACCCTGACACTGACCTGCAAATTGCAAAAAATAAAGAAAATTTTAACTACACGAGCTATTCTGGCACTGCCCCTTTAAATTCTTTGAATGTGATTTTTGCAAATCAAAAAAAAAAAAAATGTGCAAAAACATAAAAAAATGTGATTGTCAAATTTATTAAGAACAAAAAGGTTTCTTTTGGTTTAAAAATAATACATGTTGGCTATCTATGAATAAAACGTTAAGAGTGAGTTGAATGCGACACTGAACCTAAATTATAAAAAAATGATGATTAAATTGATTTACTACTGCAAATTGGTTTTTATATTATTTTTTGTGACTTAGCCCTTACTTTTCCTTTGTGTTACTTTTGTGTTACTATAACACAAAGTAAACACAATTGAAATGTACATTAATTTTGAAAATGACCATTCCTTTTCATTTGGGGTTGGCGCAGCAAACCTAATTCGAATAAAACATCCAATTCCACAATCCATGTTTTTTATTTTAAAACGTGATGGGCGTTCTTTTGACCTCGATCACGCCCGATGGAAAGCGATTGATAAAGCCTATGATGGAACGAGTGTACCTCGATGCCTGTTACTACCAATCATACATACCTCGTTGCCTGTTCAGTCATGTTTTGAAGGTCGATGAAATGCACAACTTCAAGTCAGAATACTTTTATAAGTTTAAGAAGTTATTTTTGATATATTGTTAACATAATGAGCATAATTTATCTCTACTCCACAATTTCTGTGAAAACTTCATGGAAATTGTACTACAAGTGTCGCGTCACGCTTGTTTGAAAAAGCCTTTATTTTTTGGCTATTTTTTAATATGACGTGTAAAAGGTGATTCTGATACCTTATTTACAAAAGAAACAATGTTATTTAATTTCAATACCTATCCTACAGGAAGTAGGAATAAGTACTGAAATGAAATAACATTGAGTTAACCTTATGCATAAATGTGAAAGTTTTCCGTCTGTTGCCGGACGTAAAAGAATAGAAAGAAAGAAAGAAAAGAAAGAAAAAACGTTTATTTGCGGTAAACATGACGCAAAAAGAACAGGAATACAAAAATAATAAAAGGTTGAGGGAAACATGCGTCACATCCACGCAAAACGGCTATCGCTCAGCATTATGCTGCGACCCTATGCAAGACAGAGCCCCAGCGCTGGTTTTCAGTGACAGCACCGTCCCATTTTTTCCCGTGGGTGTCCTAGAAGGCGACCAAGCGACTTACTAGAGAATGGGTAGCAGCGTTCTCTATGCATTTAACCACCATACTGCGATCGCCAACCCGCCTGCCAAGCGTGGCGATTATGGCAAAGCCCCCCTTTTGGGTAGGCCTATGTCCAGCAGTGGACGTCTTTCGGCTGAAATGATAATGATGATGGTGAAAGTTTGTATGTTTAGATGCTTGAATATTTAAATGTTTGTTACTAAATCGCGTAAAAACTTTTGAACGGATTTGGATGAAATTTGGCACACATATAGTTTAATCTAGAATAACACATAGGATACTTTTTATCCCGAAAGTACGTTCCCGTGGTTTAATTTTCGAAACCCATGCGGGCGAAGCCGTTGACAAAAGCTAGTTAATTAATAAAAGATGATCAAGATTTTTTTTTACAAAATATCTTACGTATAGAGACAACAATTAACCGTCCACTTATAGTTATCAATTACAGTTCAGGATAACCTCAATTTTTTATAGAATAAAGTTAAATCTGTAGACCTCCTGCGACTATACCTAGTCTTATTCAGTGAATTACTAAATTAAGCATCATCGTCATCATCATTTCAGCCGAAAGACGTCCACTGCTGGACATATGCCTACCCTAAAATGTAGCTTTTGCCATAATCGCCACGCTTGGCAGGCGGGTTGGCGATCGCAGTATAGTGGTAAAATACATAGAGAACGCTGCTGCCCATTCTCTAGTAAGTCCCTTAGTCGCCTTCTACGACACCCACTTATTACGACACACAATTAAGTATATCAAAACTTAAAAAAGAACATTCTTATCCAAAATCTCAACAACAACTCCAAACAGTATTATAATGGATGTAACTTAAACAAGTGTTATTTGTTGAGCTCAGTTGTTCATGAGAATGTCCCCATCTGCAGTGCAGTGCAGTAAGCAGGATCGCAAACAACTCCTGAACCCTCCCCGGCTTCCCCCAGCTTTGTGGATTTTAGTAATAAGTACTGGAAGAATGAACGAAAGTAGTTAAGGTTTTAGATAAGTTATTTATGGACAAAATCGTATAAAACTAATGGCGATCAAATTAAGTAGTAGCGTCCCAGAAACAATTATATTCCCTATATGTTTTGAGTTTATACTGCATAAGCATAATCAGCCTATATTTATATATTTTTAAATAGTAACCGTGGAGTTTCTTGCCGGCTCTTCTCCATAGGAAGCGAAAATTTGGAACCGTGCAGCTTTTGACGTTTCATAAGTGCCCAGGCAGGTTTATATGAAATAAAATATTTTGATTTGATATAATGTTCCCACTGCTGGGACACAGACTCTCTCTGGAAGTGGCCCGTGTCTATACCGAATTAATATTTATTTAAGCTTCTTATATGCTCGTAAGTACCTATATCTTGCAAAGATAGTCAATTGTGGAACAAAGCAATGGAGATTTTTTTTTATTTCAACTATCGGAATCGAAACGTAATCAGCCTATGCTCTTGTTGTTTTATTTTAGCTATGTTTTTATGCCATGATTTTATTTTATTTTCTTCTTATAATTTTCCACTACAGGCCACAGGCGTCCTCTTTGTTCAAAACCACGCGGGCCCAGTGCGGGTTGGTAGATGTCACATTTCTTTGAGTTTTTAGTCCTACGACATACCCGTTTCCTCACGATGTTTTCCTTCACCGTTTTGAGAGCAGTGGTGATGAAATAATTTGCAGAAAGTTATGCAGCACTCTTAAGTCGCGGCCGTTGTTTTCATCGGATACCTACCGAAATAACTGCATTAGCCATATCTGCCGTTTCGACATTGTTTCATAGACGTTATAAAGAACTCTCCATTAGTTCCCGTTAACTTATTTCACGTTGTCACAAAATCGAAGCACACACCTAACGGACAAGAGAGAAAATGATTTTTCAAATTTTATTTGACAAATATCATTCCTAATCTTACACAATCGACTCAAGTGTACAAACAAGTTGCACTCCCACTGGATTACTTTAATTTCAATTCGACGCGTCCCCAAAAAGCGCTAAACTATTGACTTTGTTAACTAAAAACTACAAATAAGATTTAAATGAGAGCGCCGACGAGTTTAGGGTTGAATTTAATATTGGGGAACGAACTCGGGCGCGTGATGAATATTGGAGCAGTTTCAGTTCTTACATTGAGAATATTTAATGTTTTATCTATGAAATCTATACTTAATATCATGTAGGTAGTGGTATTTTTTTTTTGGTTTGTAAGTTCTTATGTAGGGGGTAAAATCTGCAACTACCAGTAGGATTGGAAAACATATTCTTGTATTTGATAGCTCAATTCTTGAGGAAGGTTAAAGGCTATATTATATTTAATCAATATTACGCTACAACTAGGAACGAACGCAAACTGAAAACTAAGTAAAAGCGCGGACGAAATGCTAGTAATCTTATTTTAGTTCATAATGAAGTTTACTTATTTATTAAGGTACTACATTAAAATAACATTATTTTTATTCAACATTTTTAGTACACACGGCTACACATCAAGCTATAAATTTCCAGTATAAGCTGTTCTCGCATTCTATAGGATTTCCGTACAGTACGAGATCAGCGTAAACTGGAAATGTATGGCTTGATATGTAGCCGTGCGTACGTATAGATCGTCGCAGTCACCGATTTTATTACGAGTCTTTTCAACACTCTGTTATCAGATGCATGATAGTAACGTGATTTTACAATACTTTCTGGCCTAATGTTCCTGAAATACAAAATCAAAAAATCTAAATTAAAATATTTCATTTCACATAAACCCGCATAAGCACTTATGAAACGTCAGAAGCTAGGTGCACGGTTCCAATTTGTCGCTTCCTATGGAGAAGAGACGGCAAGAAACTCCACGGTTACTCTTTTAAAAATAATTGGCTTTTACGATGCTTTCTTTCAGTGATGTGTGATGTGTTCAGTGATGTTTCAATAAGTATGGAAGGACAGTGCAGGCCTGTCAATAAGTAGGTACCAGGTACTTATAGTAATGAAAATACAGAAAAGAAAATCGTCTACAAATCTAGTCTGTGAGGCCTACAACGTTCGCTCATTACAGTTCTTCTTTGCATGTTGAAAACGTAGGTACTTACGATACATTTTGGCTAAATTTCCTGAAATACAGTTCTACTATAACGGTAGATAAACGTCGCATTAACCCCTTGAGCGGCCACGGGATAAATTTAATCCCACCCGCGCAATGCCGTTGATAAAAAATTTAAAGAGTAACAAATTTTTTTTTTTTTTAAACCTTAGAAAACTTACCATAATTTCTGTAACTTTAACAATAGTGGCTGTAGAGGTCAGACTCAGACAATCGTTTTCAAAACAACAAAAACACACCATTAATAAATAATAGTTCAAAAAACCCGATTTAAAAACCAAACGGAAAAGTAGAAAATTATTTTATATTTATTAAAAAGCGTGGGGCGCTTTGTGAGGTATATTTATAACCAATTAATATCAAGCACCCCACGTTTTTTAAAAGAATTAAATTATTTTCTCCTTTTTAGTTTGGTTTTTAAAACTTGTTTTTTTATTATAATATGTATATTTAGGTTAAGGTATTTATCTATGGGTCTTTGTAACCTGAAAATAAATGGTTTTATTATATTATTATTATTCAGTTTAAAAAAAAAAAAAAAAATTTTTTTTAGTTCTGCTAACTACAATAGCGTGTGTTTTTTTTTTCATTAATATTTAATTGTCATCGGTCCTCGATAAGTATTCAACGTTTGAATGAAATCTGACCATTTGAAGTGGGTCCAAATCCAGTCCAGAAAAGGAGTCGGTTACAAACAAACAAACATGCAGGTGAAACTAATAAAAGCGTGTTAAAAAGATACAACCACGCAACCGTATTTTTCCGAAACCATTACATAGTGTTCGCTCTCTTCCAAAAACCACATAAAAGCAACTTCACACATCATAAGGCATATCATAGCTTAGTTTCAAAAGTACCGGTAGTTAGTTTCCACCCAATCTCACGCGGTTCAAATTATTTCCGCTCCTTAAACACACACAATCGGGTGTTTTGCGAAATGGCCGGGCAGCGTCAAATTGGGGGTTTGTGCAGCCGGGCGTCATATAATTTGCCCCACCGGCATAATATTTATTTCATTACTTCTATTCATAGGCTCGAATCTGTGTTGCGGTGGAAGTTTGAAATTGTTTTTTTTTTATATTATTAATTTCAAAAATTACGAGAGTACTCGTTTGTAAAGGTAAAAATTGGATTGTGGATGTCAGACACGCAGTCGCTCCATGTGAAATACTGGTATCCAGCTGCATCCGGTTAGACTGGAAGCCGACCTCGACATTGTTTGAGAAAAGACCAGGCAGATGATGATCTAGAGGTGAAAATTGTAAATGATTTTCATCATCAGACATTGTTAGATAGATAAGTAAATACAACTGTAGGCAGCTGAATACCAGTATTTTAAATGTCTATCTGACCTCCACGACCCAGTGACTGGGTAATACCGTACCCCTTGGTAACACTGGGTGGCTGTAGACTTCTGGGTGTCTCACAACCTTGTTACTAATATGGGAAAAACGGCTTAACGTGCTTTCTGAGGTACGGCGAGCTCTTGGTATATGAAAATCGAAGACGGCAAGCATAACTAAAAATAATAAAACTTTTTGTTTAACCTCAATAACTAAGTTCGGAATTCGGTGACTTTGGATATGTATTTTAATTTTATGTCACCGACTTCCGAACTTAGTTATTGAGGTTAAACAAAAAGGTTTATTATTTTTTGCTTTTCAGTTTTTTTTCGGCAGTTAATTTTTTTATAATTTTTTGAGGCTATAATCTACTAATTACTACATGATTAATTTTTGATTACTTTTTGTAATACACCACTTAGTATTAAAATCTGTGAGTGAACAATAAATCACCCCTATTTTCCCAACCTTAGGATGGGGAAAATAGGGGTGATTTAAAATTAGGGAGATTTGAAAAAACCTACCCTAAGGTTGGGAAAATATATCCAAATTTATAGGGGACCAATTTCGAGGTATACAATATCCAATAAAATAAAAATGATCAAAATCGGACCACTCTGTGAAAAGATAATTATTCGTGGTCATACATAAAAAAATACGCGTCGAATTGAGTAACCTCCTCCGTTTTTTCGCCGGTTAAAAAATAACAACTGTTAAAAAAAAACATCACCTAAACCATAATCACTGACCATCAGCACTCAGTCACCACCGACCAACAATCCAAAACTGACCGTTTATCGATGCCAGATAAAATAAAATGACAATAGACCTTTTCTAAACTACCAGATATTCAAACTCTCACTGCAACATCGTACGAACAGATCATAGCTTACTTCACGGGGCGTCACTATCAAGGGCCGGATTTTTCGACCCCCGTGGCGATATTATCATCCAACTGCTGTCAAAAACAACCTTATTTTTACAGAGATAAAGTTGAAAATCCACCGACAACAATTTGTCAACGTAGCTTCAATACGGAACACTATTGTGAGGATAATACCGCGATCAAACGTACACCCATTGTCATTGAACCTGGTAAAGAATTTTAAACTTTATCACGTTAGTTTAAAGTAAAATTTTCTTTGTGTTTTGTTCGATAGTGGTTTTGCATAAGGGGGTAAGTGAGATTCGTTTAATTCGTGTAGACGTGCGCAGGACTCTTAATTTTGAATGTAATATTTGTAGGGTGTGTCAACGGAGATACTAGGTGGCTTGCACTTAATAGTTCTGTGACACTCATTTGCATAATAAATTGGATTTTAAAGACTTTTATTTTTATTTTTGAATTGGAAGAGGTTCGGAGGTTTTGTTTTAATACCAGTAAACATTGAGGGGCTTGTGGCTAAATGTTAAAATCAGCACGGGTCGATTGAAGGTTAAGCTGCGCTGGCTGCGGTCGGTTCGTGGATGGGTGCCCATTCCGTATCTCAACCGTTAGTCCCGGCTGTCTTTCGTAGATCTTTGACAGTCGTTACGGGTCGTCAGAAGCCAGAAGGTCTGACAACCGGTCTAGTCATAGGGTATCATGGTACCCAGTAACTGTAGGTTGTGGAAGCCAGATATATAGTCGCTCCATGCAAAATACTGGTATTAAAATGTGAAAGGCGAGACGATTAACAAAGTATGAAGTACAATACCTACTGTTGTGGAGTTTCTTGCCCGTTCTTCTATACACGAAACTACATTTTGGAAAGAGCGACTAGAATCAATTCTGTTTCAATGTAAATGTTGACGTTCAAAAGTGCCTTTTAAGTGCCTAATTGAAAAAAATGCTTTGACTTTGACTTTACTATACTATACTAGTATTTTGATTTGAATGAACATGTAGCTCAGACCACTAAGCGGATTGGGCTGAAATTTGGCACACATAATAACTTTAGCAGGTTTTTACCTATGACGTATGCATCTGCTAATAAGGGCTTTTTGGAAATTCGACATTTGGAGGGTACAGGGGGGAAACGGGGGCATTTTGTTAGTATAAACAATCAAAATGCCCCCTTCTCACCTTGTTTTGTCCCAAAAATATTTTGTTTAAGTAATACATGTTTTTCATACAATAACATCACACCTTATCACACCAGAGTGTAACAATCCCCGGAGGGTTAGGCAGAAGTGTCCATCATTTCGCTAGTAATGGTTACATTTCCGTGTCATGACAAGCAAGCAAGCCTATTGCCATCAACTGCGCAGAACTCTAGACTCCGGGCAGGACTATGGTGTTGTTGATAGAAAATCCAATAACACTTTGCTAGACCTGGGAATCGAACACATGCACACTTGTGACCACTACTTCGACGAGGCAAAACCTATTATTACGGAAATAAAATTAAAGTCATTCAGCAAATTCCTTGACCCCGTGGGTGCTACGCAAGGCTACGCGCTACGCCGTAGTAGTTTCATTGTAGCGGCGTAGGTCAGCACCCTAATTGCGTAACTCACGATTGATCATAATTGGTTTCGTCTTCACAGTTAAACAATATTCATTGCGTTATTTATGTTGTCGAACAGACACATTTTTCGAACATATGAAGCAATAGTTTAACAATCCGTTTCAAAACGATACAGATTATGATGAATCGTGAGTTACGCAATTAGGGTGCTGTTTTCTCTTCGAGTATTATTTAGTAAATTCAATAAACTTTTGCTGCTGTAGCACGTAAAATAACCGTTCCGTGCTTTTGGCTATAAATTGTGTGTACATAACATCACGCCGTATTTAATACGGGAAATCAGGGACCTACTTTACGTAAAATTTGAGAGAGATTAATATTATGGTCTATATTTATAATGGATGGATATTATTGACCACCTCGATGATCTAGTGGTCGCAAGTGCTATTCAGCAATAGCACTTACGACCACTTGAGGTCCTGGGTTCCTTTCCCAGGCCGGGGAAAGTGTTATTTGGTTTTTCTATCTGGAATTTGGCTGATGGTAATAAGCTTGTCCCCTATTACATGGGACTTAAATATAGCTAGCGGAATGTGGGTGTACTATAGGTACACGTCTGCCCAAACCTTTGGAGAAACAAGGCGTGATGTTTTATTATCAATCAACCTTTCAATCAATCATTTATTTTGTTCAATATGGGCATGGTTACAGACAGTAACCATGTCTAAAAACGCTATGTTTTGCCAATATATGGCGAACAAAATCAACACAAACAAGCAATTACAAATAGAAGGTAGCATGCCAATAGATTACAAAAAAGAAAAAAAACATCAATTTAATTATTATAAGTACAATTTTTTTTTTCTTTTACCATGAGGAATGCGTTGATTCACAAAGCCAGTTGCAGTGGCGGTGCTTGGTGGACGCTTATGTTCATCAGTGGGCGTCTTTTGGCTAAAATGGATGATGACGATGATTTAATTATTTTTTAACTGATTACATTAGTAATCATTTTGATATTTATTACGTACCTACTGTGTGAAAATGCATGATAAAAATCTATCTTTACTCTTTTCCAATTGCACGAAAACCCATAATAATATAGCTTATAAAACATAGGTACCATTGATATTGGAACCCAAGCCCACTGTGTCTTTACATGGCACACAATATATGGATTATAAAGGAAGGGATCTCGGCCCTTCGGTAAATCTAATAAACATCCCTTCGAGGGACTGTTGCAAAACAATTTGCCGACGAATTGATTGAATATGTGTGTCGAACAACGCAACGTGTATGATGTAGTATATTTGTTTAAAAGGAAACTATATATTTTATATGAGAATTATATATTTTAATGTGTGTGTGCCCGTGTGTTGCCGGCCGTAAAAAATAGCACCATCCCATTTCTTACTAGAAAATGGGCAATCGACATGAGCAATGAGGAATCGTTCTATATAAATTTTACCACCATGCTGCGTTCGCCAACCCGCCTGCCAAGCATGGTGTTTATGGCAACCCCCCCACCAATTAGGGGAGACGTTTGTCCAGCAGTGGACGTCGTTCGGATGATATGATAATGATGATGATCTTGTCTCAACAAGAGATAACAGATTTATGTACAGACTACAGACAAAAATCAAAGAGTAAGTTGAAATGGTTTGTTGAGAGGATCAGTGAAAGGCGACCAACAAAAGGTATTTACAACGCAGATGAGAGTGAACCGCCCGGAGGGAACGCCTTAGGAGGACGTATACCTTAGTGATGAAGTTTTTCTGAAAGATCAGTTGCGTAGTAATCGTTCCAGCGTACGATTATGATATCTACTAGAGAAAAAGAACATATCTGTTACCGTTCACGCCAAACGCTACGCCAAAATCTATGGGAATGACATAACCTGCGGAAAGGTTACGTCGTGTCCTTTCCGCAGGTAATATCCTTCCCATACATTTTGGCGTCGCGTTTGGCGAAACGAACGAACGATGAACGCTAACAGAAATGTGTTTTGTCTAGACCTGCAGATGTGTGAACATAAAGAAGTAAACAGTGCATGTTTTAGCCGCTCCGGGCAAAAATAATATTCGCCGCCCTTTGCACTAACACCCTAAAAGTCATGAGCTTCTACCAAAGACGATATGACTATAATTATGTGATATTCTTTTAACTATATAATATTCACATACGTTCTCTATCTACTACAGCTTCTGAACAAGTATACAAAAATTCATGAGAGTAGGTATGTTTGTAAGTATACATTTTGCCGCCGCTCATTTTTGCCGCTCTGGGCATTTGCTCGGCTTGCCCCCCCCTTAGATCGGGCCCTGACAGCGACCTACGTGTTCAATATAATAATGCACTGAGAGTTCTGCTGCAACTGCCGTGGCAATGTACTAAGCGTGTAATTCATTAAGGAAGCAGATAATACATGCAGATATTGTCGTTTTGCCACCATTATTAGGAATAGATGTGCATCCCTCATGACGATCATTAAGAAAATTTAGTATTTATGTACTCTCTCTATAGTTGTTCTCGGGGCTTGTGGCGAAATAACAATAGCTGCACGGGTCGGCCAGGTTAAGCTACGCTTGCCGCGGTTGGTCCGTGGATGGGTGACCATCTTACATACGACCCCTCCGTGCCTCGGAAAGCGCGTTAAGCCGTTGGTCACGGCTGTCATTTGTGGATCTTGGACAGTCGTTACGGGTCGTCAGAAGCCCGAAAGCCTGACAACCAGTCTTACCAAAGAGTATATTAGTATTACCCAGTAACTGGGTTGTGGAGGTCAGATAGGCAGTCGCTCCATGTAAAATACTGGTATTCAGCTGCATCCGGTTAGACTGGAAGCCGACCCCAACATAGTTGGGAAAAGGCTAGGCAGATGATGATGTCTCCGTGGTGTTTTTTTTTTGGTTGAGTGTAATTACGGTAGTAATATTAAGTTCATGGTGTATTCCTATATATCGACACAAATTTATTTTTAATCCCCGACGCAAAAGCGACGGGGTGTTATAGGTTTGACGTGTCTGTGTGTGTGTGTGTGTGTGTGTGTGCGTGTGTGTGTGTGCGCGTGTGGGGGTGTGTGTATATGTGTGTGTGTGTCTGAGGCAACGTAGCTCCCGAACGGATGAACCGATTTTGATTTTGATTTTTTTGTTTGAAAGGTGTATTAGTCGGGAGTGTTCTTAGACATGTTTCATCAAAATCGGTTCAGCCGTTTGAAGATTATCAGCTCTTTTCTGGTTGATGAAGGGATTTGAGCATCTTCCACGGGTCTGATCAACTCGAAATTTGGTATTCTACTACTTCAATGATACTCGTATTAGACAAACAAAGTAACCTTGAAATGCTGGAGCAACACCTGGAATTTCCAGGATGCCCAAGTTACTCACCAACAAACAGCAAAAGTATCGTGTTTGGGCTCATTGAAAAGGTCTCAATGAATAGATTATAGATAAATAGTGATCAGGACGAGGAATGAGGATAAATTAGTAACAAACTTCACTGTGGGAAAAATACGCAACGATGCGCAGATTTAAGCGAGCGAGACATTAAGTTTAAAAAGCAGGAAATAAAAATTAAATTAAAAATTTAAAAAACCCCCGACCCTAATATATAGGCGTTTTCATTGACTATTTATAGATATATAAATAGTCAATGAAAACGCCAAACAGAGGCCTAGCATTTTCATTAGCCGTCCCCCGACTTGACAATGCCTTGATCAAAATACCTATTACCTTCAACTTAAAAGGCCTATAAATATTATTATTTTTACTTTTTAGAGTTTTTAGGGTCGGGGGTTTTTTAAATTTAATATTTTGTTTATGGAATAAATTAAATGTTTTTGTATACCCTAAATGGGAAGAAGGCTTGATTTTACGATACAAATAGCCAGATCTTGAGTATTTAGTTCAATTATTTATACAGAAGTAACTAGTAACAGGTTGTGGTTATTTATATTTGACATATAATTTGAAATTGTTACCGTCAACTGATTTCTAGAAAATTTACATTTGGTATTTACATATGTGTATTTACATATACACACAATATTTGTACGTCAAATGGTCAAATGTCATTTTCCCTGTAATCAATCAGCTACTTTATTTAGAGAGACGGCCATTTTTTTCTTGAAACACTGTTAAAGTAGGCTTCTTTAACTTTATAGTAGGGAGGGACTGCAGTACAGCCCATGTCTCGATCGAATCAAAGGCTTTTTCGTAGTCCACAAACGCTAAACAGAGAGGCAGATTATACTCTTCGGTCTTCTGTATAACCTGCCGCAGCGTATGTATGTGGTCTACTGTGCTAAAGCCTTTACGGAATCCGGCTTGTTCGGGAGGCTGGAAGTCGTCAAACCGTTATGGAATAAATTAAATGAAATGAGTGAATGACGCTTGTTCGCGGCAGCACCGACAGTATTCTCAGTGTATTCACAGGTCCTGAGGCGGTCTGCCCTGCTTGGGCGGAGCACCGCCGTGTCCTCGTGGAGGCGATCGGCGGCGGCGATCTCTCGCGTCCGGCCCTGGTCCAGGCCATGGTACGGAGCGAGAGGGCATGGGGAGCCGTCACCTCCTTCAGCGAAGCAGTGATGCTCGCGAAGAGGGAGGCGGCGCACGTGAGGGAGAAGCAGCATATGCGCCCTCGCGACCCCAGCCGCCGCAGGATACGGAGACGCCCTGGGCGTCGGGAATCCCAGGCCGATTTCCGGCCACCGTAGGCATGGGCTTGCGGACGGCGAGTAATGGGTAGCTCGCTGTCCGGTAAGGACCAAGCCCAAGTCGACGGCGCGTTGTGTTCCACGCGCGCCTCAAAGAGATGTCAGCACAAAAAGTGATGGGACCCGCAAGGGTCGATGCCTGCCAGGGGTGCGGGTTTGTTCGAAAGAGACACCACAGCCCCTGGCTTAAGGGCTACTGAAGGAACACGGGTGGGTTTTAGTCAGTAAAAGTCTGACACGCCCTCCTGCTCCACCCAGAGCGGGAGAAGTTATTTGATGATTTCCCACCCAAAAAAAAAAAAAAAAAGGTCCGTAGGATTCCCAGATGTGACCGAGGTGGATGTAGCTCCACGCTGAATTATTATTGTACATGTTTATCACTCTCTGTAACCTACTAACACTAGTAGTTAATTAAAATTACTACTAAATAAAAGTTTTCCAATCCAATGTACTCATGAGGCTAAAATAATGCATTTTTTTTACTTCTAACACCACTTAAAACGGTACTGCATGCATACATACTCAGCCATTAACGTTCCCACTGCTGGGACACATGCCTCCTCTCCGTGAGAGGGAGTGGGCCGTAATCCACCACGCGGGCCCAGTGCGGGTTGGTAGATGTCACATGTCTTCGAATTTTTGGTATTTACACAAAGTAATGCGCCTGGCTGGGTTTGAACGCACGACCTACAACTCGTAAGTCGCGGCCGTTACCACTGGGCCACCACTGCTCTATATACATAACATCACGCCTGTATTCCCCGAAGGGTTAAACTGTACCTAATAGTTAACCCACATTTCACCAATTATGTTTAAGTCCACTGTTATAAGGGGCGAGCCTATTACCATCAACCGGGGACTAAGCCAGACTCCGGGCAGTTAATGAGAAATTCGTAATGAAAAACTCAATTAGTTGAGCCCAGTATCTCACTAGACCAACAGAGCATTCAACGCTACCAAATATTCCTTCAACATCATCTTTTCAGCCTAAAGACGTCCACTGCTGGACATAGGCCTCCCCCAGGATGGGGGGTTTTGCCATAATCGCCACGCTTGGCCCGCCTGCGGGTTGGCGATCGCTGTATGGTGGTAAAATGCATAGAGAACGCTGCTGCTCATTCTCTAGTAAGTCCCTTAGTCGCCTTCTACGACACCCACGGGAAGAGATGGGACAACTCGAGAAATGGCTCAAATTATAAATCAATATATCCTACGAAATCAAAAGTAAAAATTCAACCACGATCTACATTCAGCCAAAAACATGACACATTCACATTATAGTCCCATTATGCACAGTAGCCGAACTAAGTACGTCCTCAAACCACTGAAGTACGAAAAAAACATCTTCAAACAACAAATTCAATAAGATATGGTACATGTGGTCGAGTACAATCGGCCTCGCTTGAGCACAATTGTACCCACTTGAGTGCACACGTCAAAATATGTAGATACATTTTGTTAGGGCATAATTTGTTAAGTATAGGGGCGGTTTTGTATAGATTTGAAAGTAGGTAGAATTCTGGCGGTTTCTCTGTGAGGAGTTTAGCGGAAAATAAATGCAATTATGATGGAATTGTGACAAAAAGGAAAATATTAATCATCGATCGCAAAATATTTTTCCTGCTGTAAATAGTTAAGACATTGCTGTAAGCCATAATTTTCAACAGTTGCACCACTAAAGTCTATTTCAATCCTGGTTTGCTTGATAATATTTTGCCATAAGGAGGATACGCTAAGGTAAGACGCCAAATTAAAATTTGGGCGTAGGTCAGTGTCACGTTGCAAGTTAATTAAAATATGATTCGCTATCGTAACAAATACCCAATACTCTAATCAATAATCTTTACTGGTTAATATGTGCTGCTGGGGAGTTTTCAGCTGAAGCACTAGGATACATGCTTAAGTGGTGAAGGGTGGGCGTTTTTGGGGAACTGTTTTATGTAATTTTGACATTCGAAAAGTGCTGATTTTCAGCCTAATTTTAATAAATGACTTTTAATTTTGATTAAAATAACCAATACTTCTATGTTCATTTAATTCCATTGAACATCTATCATGACAAAGTCATCATCTACCTAGCCTTTTCCCAACTATGTTGGGGTTGGCTTCCAGTCTAACCGGATGCAGCTGAATAACAGTATTATACATGGAGCGACTGCCGATCTGACCTCCACCACCCAGTAACTGGGTAACACGATACCCCTTGGTAAGACTGGGTTATCAGACTTTCGGGCTTCTGACGACCCGTAACGACTGTCAAAGATCCACAAATAACAGCCGGGACCAACGGCTTAACGTGGTTTCCGAGGCACGGAGGGGTCTGGGTATATTAAGATGGTCACCCATCCACGGAACAACCTAGGCAAGCGCAGCTAAACCTGATCGAATGACCCGTGCAGCTATTGTTACTTAGCCACAAGCCCCTCCACTATCATGAAAAACTGTGATTATAAAAAACGTAAGAAAATTTCAATTTCGCGAGCTTCCGTGGCGCCAACTCCATAAACGAATATAAACTTTCTGAAAGTGTAAATTACCTGGGTTTCAGATTGAATATTTTAAAAGTCAAAAGAGGGTTTTAAAGAACGCAAACTGAACTTTATATTTAACCCTTTAAAGTCGTTTTCCGAAAAACACATATTTGTTTACATGTTTGGAAAATTAATCGCGAACGCAGATTAGGTAGGTACCAAATAATAGGTCTTTACCTATGAAATTGCCGTTTTGTATGAAAAAATTTAAACGAATTTTTTTCATGAATTTTTTATTTGTATTAATCGAAGTAATCACCCATGCAATCAATGCATCTTTGCCATCCCAGTGGCAGTTTATTGATGCCCTTCTTAAAGAAATCAGCTGGACGGGAGGCAACAAATTCTTCAAAGGCATTTTGTACTGCCTCTCGGGTATTAATTTTTTTTCCCGCCAAGAAGTTATCCAAATTCTGGAAAAAGTAGTAGTCTGTAGGCGCAAGGTCTGGTGAGTAGGGCGGATGACGGAGAGCTTCCAACCCCAGTTCTTGCAACTTGGAGACCGTCTGCTGTGCAGTATGAGGTCGCGCGTTGTCGTGCAGGAGCAGCGGAGACGAGCGATTGACCAATACTGGTTGGAGATGCGCCAGCTTCTCCATCATTGTGTTCAGTTCTTCACAGTACACATCTGCAGTAATGCTCACCCCGTTTGGTAAGAAGCTGTGATGAATCACACCGGCGCTAGACCACCAAACAGTGACCATCACTTTTCTAGGGGTAAGTTTTCGTTTAGGGCATTGTTTAGGTGCTGAACCAGGATCCAACCAACTTGCTGAGCGCTTACGGTTATCAAACAGAATCCATTTTTCATCGCAGGTAACAATGCGGTTCAAAATTCCTTCATTTGTGTGTCTGTTGAGCAGTGCAAGGCACGTCTCGACGCGTACTTCGCGCTGGCGATCATTGAGTTCGTGGGGCACCCATTTGTCAAGCTTTTTTACCTTGCCAATTTGACGCAAATGGACCAATATTGTTTTGACGCTAACGTCGAAAGCTGCTGCTAATTCAGCCGTAGATTGTGTATCATCAGCTTCCACAATCGCCTTTAATTCGTCATTGTCGACCAAAGTCTTCGGACGACCGCGAGGTTCATTTTTCAGGTCGAAATTTCCAGAACGGAAGCGAGCAAACCAATAACAGGTGGTGCGTTGGTTTGTAGTGTTAGCTCCGTAAACGTCGTTGATGTTGCGTGCCGCTTGTGCCGCGTTGCTGCCACGACGGTACTCATATTCCATAATTACTCGAATTTTTAACGTATCCATGATGACGAAAAAGATTGAAATGCGATGAAAATGTAACACTAATCAATAAAGAAATGACTACTTTTAGAAAAAAAATCCATGTTTTTAAAATAAAATTAATTTGAAATTAGAATTCTTAGACAAACAAAAATTATTTTGATTTGAAATGGCCAGTACTGCAGAACGGCAATTTCATAGGTAAAGACCTAATATTTAAACACCAAACATAGGTAATGAAACGAGCCTTTACGGATGACATTACCTACAATTCAGCGCACTATAGGAAGTCTTCTATAGTATCCTATCTGCACACACATAATCTTTGCCAATCCGAAACACAAAGCGATTATGCGCACTATACAAGCCCTGCTCCGATCAATTGTGCGCGCATTGCGTGAACTTTACAATTCAAATTATTTGCACTACGATAGATATGTCTCGGAAACAGTAGGGAGTCTTTAAATACTCAATTTGATGCGTATAATAAGGATAGATTTGAAGACCGGAATTATGACTAGTGTTGTGAAATTTGTCGAGTGTAAAATACAAGTCGACCGGAGTAAGGAAGGCTGAGTGTTGTGATGCATGCATAACGTGACTATTTTTTTTTTGCCAGAGTGGGACATTTGCGGAATTATATAATTTAAAAAAGTTTTTAGTGTTTTACAAGTTTTTCTATTATAGAAGACAGAATAAACAAAATAATCAAAGCACTGAACACAAAATAGTTCAGTAGGCACGACTTACTAAGCCCCAGTAGTGGCGTGACTTCTAAGTCGTATTCTCGTAATCTGCCTTCCCGTGCGGGGTGCCGTGCCACGCAATTAGAGCGGGAAAAATACATTTTAAATTATCGTTTGGTCTGTTTGCAAAAGCGGGACTATATCGGCCTCGCTGGGGACACCGGGACAGACTGCCTGAAAGCGGGACTGTCCCGCCCAAACCGGGACGTATGGTCACTTATGCATGGAGGAAGAAAAATCAACCATTTTTCAGATTAGCTAAAGTAGATACATCTTTAGTGGGGTCCTGTTAAAAATGTTACAACAAAATGCCTTGTAATATATTGCAATTAAATGAAAGAAAATATATGTATCCGACAGACTCTAGGCCACTTTTTGGCTCAATAGTAATGTCAGCCTATGATGGTCCCACTGCAGGGCTATAAGGCTTCTTTATATAGAGAAGGGCGCATGAGCATTGAGCGCCACGCTTACTGAAGACGAGTTGGCGACTTCAGTCAAACATAACTTATTTTTCCTAAACCGATGTCAGTAATGTCGAAGATAAACTTAGATAGTACTGGTGTGAAAAAGTCAAAATTAAAAAAATAAAATGTCATTTATCTCAAGATCGGCGAGACAATTGATTTTCTATTGTAATGGAGCCCCAAGACTCCACGCCGATGTCAACCGGTTAAAATAAGGCTGAGAGTCAGCACTTTTTGAACGTCAAACATAAAACAGTCCCCCAAAACGTCCGCCCTTCACCACTTCCCAGAATAGAGGAAAAAACTCTCGAGCAGCACACTAGCTGTCTGTTCTGTTAGAAGAGTTCAAGACAAGTCACATTGGAAGGTACTTGCCTGGATTTTAACCCACAACCTCATGCATGAGAGGCGAGGCCTTATATTAACCATTCATCATCATAATCATATCAGCCGAAAGACAGCCACTGCTGGACATAGGCCTCCCCCAGGCTCCTCCACTTCAACCGGTCTTGTGCTTCCGCAGGAGAACCAAAGCAACCGACATAGCCCGAACAATTGCCAAACTTATGTGGCAGTGGGCAGGGCACATTGCTTGCAGAACAGATGGCCGATGGGGCCGAATGGGTTTGGAGTGGCGACCGCGTACCGGAAGACGTAGAGTGGGAAGGCCTCCCACAAGGTGGATGGATGAACTTGTGAAGGCCACGGGAATCCACTGGATGTAGGATTATCCATTGCTGCTACATAATCAGCAAATCAAAATCAGAGAGCAGTGATGGTGGCCCTGCGGTTAAAGCCGCGACTTACGAGATCATAGGTTCGAACCCAGACAGGCACTTTACTTTGTGTAAATTATTTCATCACCACTGCTCTCAAAACAGTGAAGGCGAACATCGTGAAGAAACCGGCATATCCTAGAATAAAAAATTCGAAGACATGTGTGTGAAATATACCAACCAGCACTGGGCCCGCGTGGTGGACGCACCGTTTACACAATTAAATACCTTCCTAGATAAAATGTTTATGTGTGCAAATAGTGTAAACCATTTTAAAAGAGGAACGGTGGAGTCTCTTGCCCATTCTTCTCCATATGAAGCTACCTCTTGGAAGGGGCGACTAGAATAAATTCTATTTGAATGTAAATTTTGACGTTCAAAAGTGCCTTGTATGTGGTTTTTTGATATAAATGCTTTGACTTTGACTTTACGCTCCTCTTCCTCTCACAGAGAGGAGTCCTGTGTCCCAGCAGTGGGACCACTATGAGCTGATTATGCTACAAAAACATCAAAAGATTCCACTGCAGCAATCCGCGCCTCGTCACAATGACAGAACAAACACGACTATCGCAACGAATCACACTCGACACCTTTAAACAAACTCTAATTTAATTATTATTGTTGTTACAATGTTGTTAATGCCTGTTGTCTTAACACACAAGTATTGCTAAATATTTGTTTAGCAAATAACAGAGAAATTATCGTTTGTTTAGCTTTGTTGTAGCACTTAGTACTTACGTAGTTATTGTAGTCTGATTAGAATTGTGATTGTAAAATTCCGGACAAAAGATGGTCATTTGATGATTTCCCATCCAAAAAAGTAGGACATGTTACTAAGCAATAATAGACGCACGGGTAATCGATCAAGTTAAGCTACGCTTACGGCGGTTGGTCCGTGGATGGGTGAGCATATATAAATATCAAGAACCCTCTGTGAAATTACGTTTAGCCATTAGTCACGGCTGACGTTCGTGGATCTAAGACAGTTGTTACGGGTCGTCAGAAGACCGAAAGTGTGACAACCAGTCTCACTAACCCAGTTACTGGGTAACACAATCGTGTTACCCAGTAACTGGTCGTCCGATAGGCAATCGCACCATGTCAAATACTGGTATTCAGCTGCATCTGAAGCCGACCCCTAAATAGTTGGGAAAAGGCTAAATGATGATCACGGCTGGTATCCGCAAAGGGTTAGGCAGAGGTGTACCTACTAGTAGTACCTACACTTACATTTTGCCCGTTACATTTTTACTCCCATGTAATAGGAAGCGAATCTATAGCCATCGAGTCAGTTGGCATCTAATATTACAGGATAAGTTTTTAACCAGTGCGCAAACTGTAACAATGAATTCAGGATATCATTCTAGACGCCCGAGCGCAGAAATTTTTCGTCAGCTATACAAAAAAAGTCAGCTGTTTTGTAAAAAAGTGCAATTCCTACGCGGTCATAATGTATGTAGGTATGTATGTTTTTTACAGTTTGCGCACTGGTTAAAAACTTATCCTGTATAAGAATAAATTACCTACAATTACAAGTAAGTATTATGTTTAGTATACAAATACATAACAATGTGTGACCAACCTTGAATTACATGTATGATAGATGTTGTTATACATAGCACTGTATCGAACAAATATTATCACGACGTGTTTATATTGAGCCTGTCAATTGTTTTACTAGTGTCTGTGTACAAGAAAAATATAGAATAGGCAAGTTAATTAAGTTATTATTGAAATAATTAGTTCTGAAGTGGCGACCGCGTACCGGAAGGCAGTAGAGTGGGAAGGCCTCCTACAAGCTGGAACGAAGACCTTGCGAAGGCCGCAGGAAACCGCTGGTTGTGGAAAGCTCAAGACACATCGAAGTGGAGGAGCCTCGGGGAGGCCTATGTCCAACAGTGGACGTCTTTCGGCTGAAATGATGATGATTATGATGATTGTAATCATAAGAACGTAAAGGGTATTAATCATAACTTCGCGGAGCATTTCCGCCGTTTGGCTCCCAGACTGGAGCGGGCCGGGGCTGCGTTGAAGCGGCTCTTGCCCAATCTAGGGGGGCCAAACGCCTCCTGCCGGAGGCTTTACGCGGGGATCGTGCGGTCCATGGCCCTATACGGGGCGCCGGTGTGGGCGCCTACATTGAGGCGCCAACCAGCTCGCAAGCTGAGGGCGTCCCATAGGGTCATGGCGATCAGGATGATCCGGGGATATCGCACGATCTCCGGCGAGGCGGCGGGCCTCCTTGCCGGATTACCGCCATGGGATCTGGAGGCAAAGGTCCTCGCGCAAATATGGGAGTGGCGCGAGGAGGCCAAACGCCGGGGCGTAACTCCGCTGCCGCAGGAAATTGCGGCACAGCGGACAGAGCTCCGGCGGGATCTCATGGTGACATGGAGAGAGCGATTGTCGCAACCCAGTGCTGGGCACGCCACGATTGCGGCGGTAAGTCCCCTCTTTGAGGAGTGGTTTGAGAGGCGGCATGGCGTCCTCACCTTCCGCCTGACGCAGGTCCTCACCGGACACGGTTGTTTCGGGAGGTTCCTGTTTCGGATAAGGCGGGAGGAAACGCCCGGGTGTTTCCACTGCGAAGATCGCCCTGAGGACACGGTGGAGCACACGGTGGCGGTCTGCCCTGCTTGGGCGGAGCACCGCCGTGTCCTCGTGGAGGCGATCGGCGGCGGCGATCTCTCGCGTCCGGCCCTGGTCCAGGCCATGGTACGGAGCGAGAGGGCATGGGGAGCCGTCACCTCCTTCAGCGAAGCAGAGATGCTCGCGAAGAGGGAGGCGGCGCACGTGAGGGAGAGGCTGCATATGCGCCCTCGCGACCCCAGCCGCCGCAGGTTACGGAGACGCCCTGGGCGTCGGGAATCCTAGGCCGATTTCCGGCCACCGTAGGCATGGGCTTGCGGACGGCGAGTAATGGGTAGCTCGCTGCCCGGTAAGGACCAAGCCCAAGTCGACGGCGCGTTGTGTTCCACGCGCGCCTCAAAGAGATGTCAGCACAAAAATGATGGGGCCCGCAAGGGCCGATGCCTATCAGGGGTGCGGGTTCGTTTGAAAGAGATACCACAGCCCCTGGCATACGGGCTAATGAAGGAACACGGGTGGGTTTTAGGCAGTAAAAGTCTGACACGCCCTCCTGCTCCACCCAGAGCGGGAGAAGTTATTTGATGATTTCCCACCCAAAAAAAAAAAAAAAAAAAGGGTATTAATCATAGATACCTATAAGAAAGAAGTCCCTGTCATATTTGAAAATACAAATAACGTAGGTAGGTATTTATATTATGGCACTACAAAGTAAAAAATAAATTTAGTTTAGGAAGGCAGTGACAATTTTTTTAAATACATATCCAAAGACATCGAATTCGAAAGTGTTTTTCCGGAAGTCGGTTGTTTTTTTTAATAAAGGTTTTAAAAAACTGTTGTTGTTATTTTTTATAGTTAGTATTATTATCTTCAAAGGCCCAGTCCCAATAAAAAAAAATCTCTACTCTCGGTTACTTATAACCGACTTCAAAAAGAAGGTTATCAATTCGACATGTTATGTTCGGGCATAACTCCGTCATTTATAGACCGATTTACAAAATTCTTTTTTTGTTTGAAAGGGGTTTATTCCGAAATGGTCCCATTTAAATTTCATAAAGATCTGATGATGCGTTTTGGAGACAGGCAACGGAATTCTTCAAAAAATGACAGCAAATCAACCGCGATCGCTGCTGCCCAAGGATGATGAAATAACTAAAAAGTGAAGAATAAAACTTTTTCAAAAAAATACAATCGACTTCCGGAAAAACATTACTAAGTGAAAAATAACTTTAATTTCGGAAGTCGGTGACTTTGGATTTATATTTTAATTTATTGTGACCGCCTTCTGAAATTAAAGTAATTTTTCACTTAGTTTTTTGTGTACGTGTTCTTTTTCTACGTCTTGTTATTTGTACTTTTGTATTTTTCGGGCTACCTTATGTAGGTACCCATCATCATCATCATTTCAGCGGAAATACGTCCAGAGCTGGACATAGGCCTTCCCAATTTGAGAGGGTTTGCCAGGTTTGGCAGGTTGGTGATCGCAGTATGGCGGTAAAATACATAGAGAACGCTGCTGCCCATTCTCTAGTAAGTCCCTTAGTCGCCTCCTAAGACATCCACGGGAAGAGATGGGATGGTGCTATTCTTTACGTCCGGAACCACACGGAACTAGTAGGTACGCGTTATATGTACCTAATATTTAATTGTCATCTATCAGACACAGTACTGAGTCACAGGCTCCATAAAGAAACGTTTAATAGCTTTGCTCCACATGCAAATACCACAAAAAAATAAGTAGAGCACAATGCTTGTCTCACCAAACCCTTCGTTTGTCAATCTTTAATACTATCAGACATTGCTCTCACTGCAGAGTGTTACGAAAAATAAAGATAACAGACGCTAACTAGCCATAAATTAAGTAATCGCACTAAATGTGCTTGTTCACACTGTTTTTATAAGTACTTACTTCGTGGGTTTTGATGAGTCTCATATGTAGCGGGAAAAATGTAACACTTTTGACATTTTTAGAAATTACTGTTTAGCTCCATTGAAACGAAATGTATGTTTATGTAAGTAAGTAGATCTGTTAAAACTAATTGTCACCGGTATTTCCTTGCAGATTGATCCCTCAGAAGAAATGCCGTAACAAACTTACACTACCTATACAAAATCTTTGTTTAGCTGAACAGAGCTGAATAAGTCTGAATAGTCCTTAAACGTTGATCAAAGTTAACAGACGTTGAAACGTTAAACATGTATGTTATGTTTATCATTACTTAACTTTAAGCAACGTTTATAAATAAAGGGGAATATTATTCTAATTTTATGTGAGTCTAACAATGCAGAGCCATTTATGTGAGGGCCTTTTGAAGAATGAGCCTGCAATAGCTCTTTCTTCAAAAAGCTTCGAGCTGTGTCTCAGCAGACAGGATCTATGTATCAGTCATCGTGTTGCTCAACCTTATTTTATTGCGTTGCGGACTTAGAATGTGAGGATGCCTTTTGTGTGAAGTTTATACAGGATAAGTTTTTATCCAGTGCGCTAACATTTTATACAATTATGTTATACAAAAAAAATCTGCTGTTCCATACATTTTGACCGCGTAGGTACTTACACTTTTCTATGAAACAGCTGATTTTTTTTTTGTAAAACCGACGAAAAATGTCTGTGCTCGGGGGTCTACAATGATATGCTGAATTCATGGTTAAAGTTTGCGCACTGGATAAAAACTTTTCCTGTTTAACTTACCATCATCTCCTTAGCCTTTTTCCAACTATGTTGGGGTCAGCTTCCAGCCTAACTGGAGTAGCTGAATGCTAGTATTCTACATGGAGCGACTGCCTATATGACCTCCAATCTTACCAACAAAGAACAATTTCATTTAAGTTACAAACAAACTTTTTTATTGAAATAAATTCTTATGATACTTATACCTGGTTTATTTTTTGAGGTTGAGAAATCATCAAGTAACTTCTCCCGCTCTGGGTGGAGCAGTAGGGCGTGTCAGACTTTTACTGACTAAAATCCACCCGTGTTCCCTCAGTAGCCTGTGTGCCAGGGGCCACGGTATCTCTTTCGAACAACCCGCACCCCTGGGTTCTTTACATGGATGGCATGGTGACACTTGTCAAATAAAAACATGACTGCAAACACCTCTAATATAAGTTTCCTAATTTAAACACGAAAATAAAAAGTCTATGACTTTAAATTGCCAGCCCGCAATTGACCCACATAAAATATGCAGTTATGTGTCTTTATTTCAGGCACATTGTCCATAATTTTGTTTGTATTACTTAAACTATGTTAGTATAATTAATTCATTTACAAACAAACAAATAATGCTTTTTCATATGATACTGAACAAATCTTTTTATAATGTCTCCACAATTATTAGAAAATTTCTTATATTACCTAATCTAAACATGCACTACAACACACTATCAAAACTCGACGAGATGTCACGAAATGTCACAATGTTTTTAAACGAGAACACTGCTTGTGTTGGTTTAACATTAAATTACTCGCATTGCGTACTGTACAGTCGGTTACAAACTTACAACAGACGCATTAGTTTTTAGTATTTTTATCTATAGAACTCTGAAGTGACTCTAGCATGAAGATTTTACTACAAGTTTTGGCGAAACCAATTTAATTTTCAGAGATAGGTATACCTCACTGACATAGCCCGAAGAATTGCCAAACTTAAGTGACAGTGGCAGCAAATTGCTCGTAGAACAGATGGCCGATGGGGCCGAAACAGTTCTGGAGTGGCGACCGCGTACCGGAAGACGTAAAGTTGGAAGGCCTCCCACAAGGCGGACTGATGAGCTTGTGAAGGTTGCAAGAATACGCTGTATGCGGGAAGCAAAGAACCGGTCGAAGGGGCGGAGCTTGGCGGAGGCCTATGTCCATCAGTGGACGTCTTTCAGATGAAATGATGAGGAATACCTGTGCTTAGTCTACCTAAGGTTTTTCGCAAGCAAGAATCCGGTAAGGACCAAGCCCAAGTCGACGGCGCGTTGTGTTCCACGTGCGCCTCAAAGAGATGTCAGCACTGTGGCTTTGGCAAACCCTTTATCTTATTTGCCTGCTGTGGGACATGCAAAATACCAAATGCTGATTTTTAAGATCAGTAAAAGTCTGACAGACCGCTACGCCTACCGCATGGCTGAGAACAGCTATGAGAATTTGCACACGCAAAAAAAAGACGGCACTATAAAGAGAAAATTTATAATTCATTGATTATTGTTTCTTTACCAAAACGAACAAACCATAAATGAGCTAAGTAATAGTTTTTTTTTTTTTCATACATATTGAACACAATACGAGAAGCAAAAACTTTGTACCCTTTTTACGAAAATTACGCGGTCCGAGCAGTATGAAAGGCACAGTTATAGTTTAAATGGAGAAGGAGTGCAGAAAGCAAATATTTTTGATTATTAAAATTTTAAATGAATTATACCTACTGAGCGGAGCGACCACTAGTATTTATAATAACTTCTGGAAAACTTTTATCACCGCCAGTACACAGATCTCTAAACAAACAACGCCGTTTGTTTTTTCATACAACACTAAAACTAAACTGTGGCTAGTTTTATTTATGTGTTTCTGTGTTATGTTTGTCTATTGCGAAATGTCATGTGCCATCTCGGGAATTATGAGGACTTATCAAAAGAATGACGAGCAAAGGCTCCAACAGACAGCCGCGACGCGACAGCGAGACGACGCGTCTCTAAAAGAACAATTTTTAATTTTTATTAAAACTTCATGATTTTTTTTGCATCGCACAGTCGCGTCCATCGCACCTGCCTGTGGGAGCCTTTGCTCGTCATTCTTTTGATTTGCCCTCACCTCAGTGCTTGCTCAGTGCAGGCTTTAAAATACCTAAAATAATGTAGATATTTTAAAGCCTTGAATATTGACACCTGCATACTCTTTTTCCCTTGAGAACATGTATGGACAGATGGTCACTCATCCATAGACGGTTGGTTTTAACCAAAATCAAAATATTTAATTTCACATAAATCTGCATGGGCACTTATGAAACGTCAGAAGCTAGGTGGACGGTTCTAATTAGTCGCTTCCTATGGAGAAGAGCCGGCAAGAAACTCCACGGTTCCTCTTTTAAAAATAATTGGCTTTTACAATGTTTTCAAATTACAGTGATAAAATGTATGGGAGGACAGTGCAGGCCTGTCGATAACCTGATTGATCTACCCGTGCGGTTAATTAATTAGCAGCTAGGAAGGTAATTTAAAGCCTATGAGGGGCCAAGGCTTTAAAGTACCTAGGTACCTACTGAAAAATCTCTGAAATCTGTGAAGGAAAATATAGTGAGGGAAGTCGAGCAACCCGCTTGTCTTAAACCTAATATTCGCAATATATTCGCCCTCACGACCCTAGTCGCTGCAAGAGATACCCTGGACATCGGGAATCCCAAGCTGATTCCCGGCCAGCGAAGGCGCGGGCTTGCAGATGGCGAGTAATGGGTAGCTCACTGTCCGGTAAGCACCAAGCCCAGGTAGACGGCGCGTTGTAATCCACGCGCGCCTCAAAGAGATGTCAGCATTCACTGGTGGGGTCCGTAAGGGCCTTTGCCTGCCAGGGGTGCGAGTTGTTCGAAAGAGATACCGTGGCCCCTGGCACACAGGCAACTGAAGGAACACGGGTGGGTTTTAGTCAGTAAAAGTCTGACACGCCCTGCTCCACCCAGAGCGGGAGAAGTTATTTGATGATTTACCAACCTCAAAAATAAAAAAACTCCCTGTCCTCCGCCTTCCGCATCTAGTCTGAGTGTCTGACCCACCCACCTTTTTAAGGTCGTCGGTCCATCTAGCTGGGTGGCATCCTACACTACGCTTGCCAATACGCGGTCTCCACTCCAGGACTCCTCTGCTCTGGCGTTGACAACAAACTAAATGAAAGGGTAGGTATACCAGACTAAATATTGACTTTGCAAAAATATTATACCGTTATTTTTGAATGACACAGCTGTTATGTACCTACTCTGCCAAGAAACGGTCACAATTTGAGAAAAATAAACATAGTGGCAATGGATATTTAACATGTAATTAAAAAACATTTTCATATAGGTACACACGGCTACACATCAAGCTATACATTTCCAGTATAAACTGATCTCGTATTGTATAGGATTTCCGTACAATGCGAGATCAATGTAAACTGGAAATGTATAGCTTGATGTGTAGCCGTGTGTACAAGGACACATGTCTTGTATTATTTTAATTACTTACATTAACACAAGTGGCATATACGACGATAACATTTTCTTATTTAATTTTATTTTAAAGTAAATATTTACGGCCGAAAAGAAATGAAGTTTATTTATGTAAATGAGATAAGTAATATTGTATTAATTAAGTAGCGTACCTTCAAAACGAAAAGTGGGTATATTTTTTGCTTACTATATTCTATACTAATATCCTACTTATATTATGAATCTGAAAGTTTGTGTGTTTGTAACTTAAATCATGTAGAAACGGTTGAACGGATTTGAATGAAATTTTGCAAACAGACAGTTTATAGCCTGGTTAAACACATAAGATACTTATGTCCTGGTAGTACGTTCCCGTGAAATAATTTCCGAAAAACTTAAGTACATATTTAATATATACAGGAAAAGTTCTCTAGACTGATAGCGTAAAATATTTTCGCCGGATACACAAAAAAAATCAGCTGTTCCATACATTTTGACCGCGTAGGTATTGCACTTTTCTATGAAACAGCAGATTTTTTTTTTTTGTGCATCCGGCGAAAAATTTCAGCGCTAGGGGTTCTAGAATGATATGCTGATTTCATGGTTACAATTTGCGCACTGGATAAAAAGTTACCCTGTATTACTAGCTTCTGCTCGCAACTTCGTCTGAGTCAAATTTCTTGCTCCCCGACCTTGGCCGTGCGAGTACTTCGTATTCATGACTTTTTTTCTCTTTGCTCAGCTACTAAGGGTCTCAGCGTGGTGTTATAGCCCATAGCCTTTCTCGATTAATGGGCTATCTAAAACTGCAAGAATTTTCCAAATCGGACCAATAGTTCCTGAGGTTAGCGCCTTCAAGCAAACAAACAAACAAATTCTTCAGTTTTATTTACTAAGATTAGATTAGATAAAGGGAAAAGATTTGAAGAGTTAAGGACACCAAAATTAACATAAACCCCAAGTTACTACCTCACAAAACTAAAGCATTACGGCTATCAAGACGGTTACCATTGAAACTAAAATAAACATAAAGAGTAATTTAAACTTACATCTGAAATAATAAAAAGTTCGACCTTGATAATGTCTGGAACTAAAAATATCGAATTACTTACCTATTTATTTTATAGTTAAACAGTTGCGATCGACACAGACAGTTAATAGAACCAATTTTTGCCTCTACTGTCACTACTGGAGAAATGCCAGCTCATACCAATCCAGTTCTTCGTAAGTCTGCCGCAAAGTCGCGTGTGTTAATTAGGTAAATACACTCGAACGAAACAACAACAAATATAATAATACAGCGATTCCAGTATTTTTATCTCACGAAGCGACGAGCGCTTTACTTGTGGTTACCTGGATCGGCTTTCTGCTTGACAGTGCAACAATATTTGTTGCGTTATCTACATTATTGAGCGGACAAATTTCTCGAACATACGAATCAATGGTCCCCGGGCCTCAGCCCTCCTCTCTGAGAGAGGGACTGGGCCATTATACATATGAACAACTAGCTTCTGCCCGCAACTTCGTCTGCGTCAGATTTCTTGCTCCCCAATCCACCCTTCTTTTTGCTCGACTACTAAGGGCCCTAGCGTGATATTATATAGCCTATAGCCTTCCTCGATAAATGGGCTATCTAACACTGAAATAATTTTTCAAATCGGACCAGTAGTTCCTGAGATTATTGCATTCAAGCAAACAAACAAAAAAACTCTCTCAGCTTTATAATATTAGTATAGTATAAGTATAGAAGAAGAGGGGCTTGTGGCTAAATAACAATAGCTGCACAGGTCGATCGGCCAGGTTAAGCTACGCTTGCCGCGGTTGGTCCGTGGATGGGTGACCATCTTTACATACCAAGACCCCTCCGTGCCTCGGAAAGCACGTTAAGCCATTGGTCCCGGCTGTCATTTGTGGATCTTTGACAGTCGTTACGGGTCGTCAGAAGCCCGAAAGTCTGACAACCAGTCTTACCAAGGGGTATCGTATTACCCAGTAACTGGGTTGTGGAGGTCAGATAGGCAGTCGCTCCACGTAAAATACTGGTATTCAGCTGCATCCGGTTAGACTGGAAGCCGACCCCAACATAGTTGGGAAAAAGGCTAGGCAGATGATGAAGTATAGATGTCCAATCGAATTACATGAAGATTTTTGATGTACAACTTTTAGTATAACGTGTCACTTTACCAGCGACTTCGCCCATGGGAAGGTCGAAATTTAACCCACGGGAATACACTACCGGGATGCAAATAGGCAGTAAAATTCTGACACGCCCTCCTGCTCCACCCAGAGCGGGAGAAGTTATTTGATGATTTCCCAACCAAACAAAAAAAAAACCTATGTGTGAATCTATGTTATAAATTTGCCAGATTTCATACAAGTCTGTTAAGCTGTTTATGCGTAATTGAGTAACAAATGTACAAACTTAGGATAGTAGAATAGGATTTACATAAACAAAGCAACTTACTTAACTTCTTTGTTAGGCCTTCAGACCACCCAACAGCCCATATTTGACGCTAGTGACGTAATTCGCGCTTATCACTGCCCCGTGCTGATAAGCTCAGTAATCCCGGAGCTTTCGCTGTCCCGGACTTGAAGTGTTTGTCTATGAGCACCTCACACGTTGAGGGTTTAGTTTTAAACTTGATTATTTTCCTTGAGTTATGGAATTTTTGTAAACTTATTTTATTAAATGGCAGCTTAAAATGTTTGTGCCTATATAGGTGCTTCAAAAGAAAGGCGTTGTGTATGCTTTTTTAAATTTATTTTTATTTTTTCTAAATTTTAATCTTTTAATGTACTGTTTTTATAATTGTTTTTTTTTTATGGATCATGTGGTCTGCAATAAAGATTTTTATTTATTTATTTCGTTTCGATAATTTTGATAATTTTCACGCTACGTGGTTCCAGTAAAATAACGTTATTGTGTTATATTAGTTACCTACGGTTTTACAGCATCTAAGTTTTTAGTTGGTATTGTAATAACATCAGGACGGGTTATTAGTACTTAATCCATTATGGACTAAACGATTTTTTCGAACGGTTCGAAAAAATCGTTTAATCCACTCTCGGCCCCTTGACCCCCAGTAAATAATGTGTCCACTGGACCCTGACTATGGTTTTTTCTCGACCCTTGGAGGTCGAGAGTGGATTTTATTTTGCACCCAAGTTTTAGTTTCCTCTCGACCCCCAAAGTAGTCTATACCTTACTGTACCAAAATATTAATTTTAGGCACTTACCAAACTAGGGGTCGAAAGTTGACGAGGTATACCTGTCCTTTGAATGAAAATTCAGTCTCACCCCCGGGGGTCGAGTGTGAAATATGTTTAGGGGTTGAGATGAAACTAAAAAAGAATTTTTTTTTTAGGGGTCGGGGCCCGAGAGTGGAGTAAGATAAAATTGTCTGCTTAGCAACGTAAACAACGCCATGAATGTTGTGGAACTCTCAAAATAAAAGCGATTCCTACTCATAGCGTATTACGTCATTACCCCTAAGGTTAAGCTACGCATGCTGCGGTCAGTCCATGGATGAGTGATCATCTTCACATACCGAGAGCCCTCCATTATGCCTCGGAAAGCACGTTTAGCTGTTGATATCGGCTGTCATCCTTAGACCTTTGACAGTTACGGGTTGTCACTTTGTCAGCAGCCCGGAATTCTGACGACAGTCTTACTAAGGGATATCGTGTTACCCAGTAACTGGGTTGTGGAAATCAGATATGCAGTTGCTCCATGTAAAATATTGGTACTCAGCTGCACCCGGAATAGGCCAGCCTGGATGCAACTGTAGTACCAACATTTTGATGATGATTTTATTTGAAGGCCGCGGGAATCCGCTGGATGTGGGAAGCACAAGACCGGTCGCAGTGGAGGAGCCTGGGGGAGGCCTATGTCCAGCAGTGGACGTCTTTCGGCTGAAATGATGATGATGATTATTTGCATAAGATACGAAGTAGGTACTATGAGTGGTGGTTTTAATAATATTTCCTCGACAATTTATCAGGTATATCTATACATTTTTTTATTTTATATTTCGTAACGTCAATTACGTACCTACCATTGTATAGAATCAAGTTCTTCTAACATAACAGACAGCTGTGCTGCTGGGGAGTTTGTTGCTCCACTTCTTCTTCCCAGCTAAAGCACTAGGAAGTGGTGAAGGGCGGGCGTTTTTGGGGGACTGTCTTTTGTAATTTTTGACGTTCAAAAAGTTCTGACACCAGCCTAGTTTGAATAAATGACTTTTGATTTTGATTTCTACTTACCTGCTACTAGGTACTTAGGAGGCCGTTGTAGGAACGATACTGACCCTGTGTTTTTAAGTCTGCGTCAACTTAGAATGCCTATGAGTCAGTTGAGTAAGTGGGGATGAAGTATTAATTAATCTGCGGTTACGAATTGAAGTACGTCTGCCAACAAACAGCTTTGTAGTTTGGCAGAGTATATTATGCAAGTATCAATAACTATTATAAAACGAAGTTTCCCAACACTGGCTCCTGTAACGGCTTCACTTTGTTTGCGCACACTTTTATTTCTACTTCACTTTCTAACGAAATAACAGTGACCGGAAGTTAAATATCATCAACACTATCAATGGAAAAAATACGTATTATTGAAGGTTTGATTATTAGAACGATAAGTAGAGGTGACCTTCTTTCAAAATCTGAAATGTATCAGGACCTGAGCCAAAAAATAACAGCAAATCAACCGAGCATGCTGCTATCGCATAAATATGCATTGCTTTGACCCCATTGATGATGAAATTTCGAATTGGTGGGGGGGTAGGTAACTAAAAAGTGAAAAATAAAAACTTTTTTCAAAAAACTAACAACCGACTTCCATAGGTAAAAACACTACAACGTGAAAAATAATTTAAATTTCGGAAGGCAGTGACAAATAATTAAAATACACATCCGAAGTCACCGACTTTTTTTTTAAAAGTTTTATTGATTCCAGACAGCAATAGCAGACTTAATTATTCTTCCATGTACTCAACAATTACAATGAGGTATATTTGTGAATTTTTACGCAGGAGGCAATTTCCGAAACTTCTCACCCAATTTTGTTTTTAACTAATCTTATGCTCGAATGCAGGATATGTTTAATGGGTTAGGTGGTATTGATTGTAGAAATAATTCCACATTGTGTTTTTTTTTTTTTAACTATCATAATTTTAATAATTTTGACATACCTACCTACTAAATAATTTATGTTTACCTCTCGCATCATCAATATTTTATTTCGCATACAAACACATTTGTACGCTCATTACTTTAATTTAAGAACTGTATTCACTAACTATGTTACATACAGGATAAGTTTTTATCCAGTGCGCAAATTTTAACCATGAATTCAGCATATCATTCTAGAACCCCTAGCGCAGAAATTTTTCGCCGGTTATACAAAAAAAAAACAGCTGTTTCATATAAAAGTGCAATACCTACGCGGTCAAAATGTCAAAATGTATGTACAAAAAAAAATCAGCTGTTCCATACATTTTGACCGCGTAGGTATTGCACTTTTATATGAAACAGCTGTTTTTTTTTTTGTATAACCGGCGAAAAATTTCTGCGCTAGGGGATCTAGAATGATATGCTGAATTCATGGTTAAAATTTGCGCACTGGAAAAAAACTTTTCCTGTATATAAAAATGATTTGATTTATGTAGTTGACTTCCACGCGGACGATGACGCAGGCGGACGGAAGTTCTAAAAAAATATCTTACTACCTACTTAAGTATCCTACCTACGTTGACACCTTTAATTATTTGGTTCCTACTGAAAGATTATCTGAAAAACTTATTAGATTTTTAGAGTAATATTATTTAGTTTTAGATCCAAAGGTAAAGTAGTAAGCCATTAGATCTATTTTCTACATATTTGTGTTCTAAGTTGCGGCGCAACCACAGATTAGGTACGCGCAACTTCGGAGAGAATAATCCTACGACACAAATTAACAAAATCGCTTGATTCGCCTAAGGGTCACTCGCTTCAGCAAGATTTGTTTTCTGATTGCACAAAGAAACGAAATTATCAGTGAACCAAAGATTTAAACCGTTAGACGTGCCCTTAACGTACTAATTCGCTCGAAAAATGGTCCATACTGAGAAGAGTGACCGCACACAATAATAATATGGTGTTTGTATGACAATCATGTCAAGTCTCTGAACTATTGTGTGGGTCAGCGGTGTCATAGTCAAATAGAAACTCAACCATCTTTTAAAGTTTTCATAGAATTTGTTCCACAAGAGTCGCGTCACGCTGTCACGTCACGCCTGGGCCTGATTTCACTATGACCACTTAACGATTCCTTACTTCGAAACCACGTCAATTCCTTAGATCACACACGAATTCTGCTAATATCGTATTAATAATATCGACAAATTGTCCTGGAACATACATAAAATGACATTTCGATTCCTTACCGTTACATTGGTTTCTGCAAAACACGATATTGATGTAGTTTGGACGAAGTAAGATTCCGCGGGGAATCATTATACCTAACCATCGAGAATTGGGGCCCTGTTTGCATGAGCCTTAACGTGGTACGTGAATGTTCCGATTAAAATCTTTGCAGTGAACAGCAAAATAAATAAAACGAAAAAATATAATTTTCATTGTTTTATATTTCCCTCCCTTAAAAATACGATGGTACGTTACACAAAATAGCTACAGTTTATTATAACATTTAGATACACAGTTCCTTTTGAACCAAATCGGTGTTTTTTACAAGAAATATTGCAATGGTGACCCAGTTGACATTAAACAGGATGCCAAGACGAAATTTTCTACAAGGCTTTTTTATTTCAGAAATCACAATGTTACAAAATCCAAAAATTATTATAAAAAATATGTTTGAAGTCACAATTATAATTCTTGTGTCTTTTCAAATACTAAGCCAGCCTTTTAAGCAACCTTTCTTGTTGATAACAATGCGGACGATTTTTTTTTAAATGCCTTATTATTTTTTCTTTTTCATTTACATGTACCTACTTGTACCTACATATTATTTTTTTAGACTCAGCTCTTAAATTATGTAAATATTTAAATACAAATGATTTAAGGTTATTTATCAAGTTGAATTTATGTATGATTTTAGAAGATTTTGGGGGGCCTTTTACTTTTATAGTAGTTCGATGTAGTAATTTTTTATGCCATAATTAAATCATATTGCGCCATTCAATTAATTTTAAATAATCACCCCATTTAATGTCGACTGAAAATAGTATAGTAATAATATTTACAGTAGGACTTAGATAATACTTACATTTACAACCGGAGACTACTTTGTACATAGAATGACTAGACTTATATATAGATCACTATCTTTTTGATAAAATTACAAAATAATGATAAAACGACATTGTTGTCGGTCTGAAAAGCAATCGAAAATAGTTATTTTTATACATGAAGCAAAAGAATATAACATCTTCGAAAAAACTGCACAAAAAATCTTCATAATCTGTAATATCTTTACATTAAATATATATTGCTGTTAAATCCTTAAACGTATTATAAAAGAAAACTATTTGAAAACAACAACAAAAACAACCGAATGATTTATACAAAAATGATATGTCAAACAAAGCTTTTAACTTGAAAACCTATTAACCTGTACAGTTTTTTGAATTACTTCTAGGAAATTAAATAATTTTAACTTATTGTCAAACTAAATTGAATTGTGTTAAAAAAACGTGCTTACTTATTAATTTTTAGATTATATTTTATGTAGGAACTAAATTCCAGGTTTGTCACAAAATATAAACTTGACACTATTACAGCTGCAAAAAAAAATACTCACACTGTTACCGACTTAAGGAAATTATTATAAGGAATGGTAACATTTTAATTATTTGGTTAGTCCCAATCAAACATAGGAAATCGACACCCTTCATAAATGTACAATATTTTTTACAATTGTTTATCGTATATCACTTTACGAACACCTCATTCTTATCGGAACACATAAGTCAATCTGCGAGGATCACGTTTCCGACGGGACGTTTTAAAACGGGGATGGACTGGAACCGTACCCGTTTAGGTACATTCATCTGGCCCAGTCGTCCGGCGGACAGTTGGTTTGGTGAAGAGGCGAGAAGGCACTTCTCCTTGGCTCGTTCATTGAACTGTCCTGTGAACCGATGATGGATTCAATAGAGAATCCGTTTCGAGATCTCTTACTTCGTGGTTCTGTTGTCTCGGAGACGCGCGGCGGCAGCGGGACAGGCCGGAGCGTTGACGGCGGCGGGCGCGGCAGCGACAACAGCGGCGTCGGCGGCAGGTAGCACGGCAGTGGCAGCAGCGGGGCATACGCCTCGCGCGCCAGCATCGCCACCACTGCATGCGCGTGCTGCAGCGACGGCGCCGGCCGCTTATACCGCTTCCTCCGCCGCAAAAAACTCCCGTTATCAAACATATCCTCAGCCAAAGGATCCAACGTCCAGTAATTCCCCTTCCCTGGATTCCCTGGCTCCCTCGGAATCTTTATGAAACAATCGTTCAGACTCAAGTTATGCCTGATCGAGTTCTGCCAGGCGGGAAACTTTTCTCTGTAGTATGGAAACCTTGTCATGATGAACTCACAGATCCCACTGAGTGTCAGTTTCTTGTGTGGAGACTGTAGGATGGCCATGGTGATGAGTGCGATATAGGAGTAAGGCGGTTTAATGAGTTGTGATGAAGACTTTTGTTTTGGCTTCTTTGGTGTCGAGGGTTTCGATTCCGTCGGGCTGGAGGCGTCGTACCGTTCTGAGTCACTGGACGCTGGTGGAACTTCAGGAGTATCCTCGTCCACAGAAACGTAGGTGTCGTCCTGAGGGTATTCGGGGTCGCGGTCGTCGCGCAGGTAGTGCGGCAGGTAAAGTCGCGGCGGAGGTCGCAGGTCCAGCGGTAGTTCGCCCTCGATGATCATATCGCGGTATTGGGCAAGATCACAATCTTCCATGCTTTCGGTCACATGTCAGAGGTGCGTTGTGGCGCGTGTCGCGGCGCGGACTGCGGCTTCGCCCTCGCGCGTGGAGGCTCTGCCCCCGGCGGCTCCGCCCACGGGCGCACCCCCGGGCCCCCCTCCCTCCCTACCCGCCCCGGCCCGCGTTTACGTTCCACTAAACACAACAATTGTCGTTATTATTACTGCGGGTCGGAGCTTTGTGCATGAATTTCAGGCCGTCGGCTAATCATTATTAGGCCGCTACGCGTCTATCGATTCGACTTTGTTGTGGTATTTTATTTTTAGTTTTGTAAAAGGGTTCGTTTGTATTTCTGTTATAGTTTTAAGTCTTTTTTCTTTTTGGGTGCTTTGATACCTTCACTGGTATTGGTATTTGGGGACCCATAATAAATTGGCTTTGCCACTAAGTATTCAGTTATTTAAGTAGGTAAGTACTGGGTGATCGATTGAATTCATTTAAGCTTTTGATGATTATAATTTAAATCAATAGGATGTACCTATACACCGCTAATGGCATGATCCTAAATTGAGTAACTTAAGAATACTTATCAATTCTACTAAAACACTAACTCAAAGCCAGATAAAATAAAATCCTACACGTTCCAAATAAAAACTGTTTACAAAGACATCCTCATCCCTTAATCCGTTAAAAGAGTCGTATTGAAAAAAATCTCATAAAACGAATTCTAGTACTCCATTCAGGTAGATATCTTCAAATAAAAGTTGCGTAAAAAATATTCGTGAAAGCGGCATGACAATGCGAGCGCGGTACTAGAAAACCCTCGTATATGTTTCCTACCATAACATTTACCCCTCGGGCGTTGAGGGAAAAGCTACACGAGTGAGCAAGACAGAAGCTACCAACGAAAGAGATGGAGATAAAAGTAGACCAATTGCAGACGAGATTTCGATGGGCGGAGCTCCCAAAAGCTAACATGTCAGGGCGTGGCATTAGATCCTATTATTGTCTGGCAAGGCAAATAATATTTTGCACAATGTACACATTGGGGTAAGGGGGTGTTCAAGGGGGGTTGCTAATTTATTCCCAACTTCGGTTAAGGCTTGTTTTTCAGCTTTGCGAGCCTGTTATTTAAATTGGACTCGGTTGGTTATTTGTATGTACCCCGTCTGAAGGCATTGTTGGCTTTAATGAACGAATTTTCGCGGGATTCCGTTGTACAGAATTTGTGATACAAAGTTAGGATTCGGTGAATATTTTTGCTTATTTGTGTTCAGAGCTTTTGGTTGGAGCGTTATTTATTTTATCCTGGCTTTGGGATTTCGGTGGCGATATTGTCATAGATTTGTTGATGTGTTTACTACAAATCTTGGATTCTTTTGTGTATGGGTAGGTCTCATTCCGTCTTTCATTTTGTATCTATAGGAGGCTTGTCCAATTTCAACTTTATGTTGAGCTAAGACGGGGCTATTACTTATTTCTCTTCTTATCCTCGTTTATAGCTTCTGTTCGGGTGGAGAGATTTCTCATTATTTGTTAGGTGCGGTCAAAGTTCAGTTGAGTGTCACGACTGTGACAAGTAGTGTGTCGCAGTATAGAAGCATGGGCGAGAGGAAACTTCGGTGGGATCACCCTCGCTGCTAAGCCTCTCCTCTTGTCTCAGCTCATCTCCACTTTGATGAACATAGAGCCTTAGTAAGGAATATTTTGAATTAATTAAGCTAATATGATCGCTCGCAGATTTGCACGTTGTTCTAGAGATGTAAAAAAGATCTTATTTCGTGCAAATTGTACCTCATTTTACACTTGCAGCCTATGTGTGGATTACACTCAATAATCGTACAGCGCCCTTCACATTCAATATAATAATGTGTTCCGGGTGCTAATAGGGCTGTTCCGCTTCTGTAGCGCATCAGGGGTGTTTGCTGAAGCACGGATGGATTGCTTCTACGCTACGATGCGAAAAAAATGCGCTTACCGGGTGCGCCGGGTGCGGGCCAGCCCCAACATTAAACTGCGGTGTATCGCGAGCAGACTGGACTGCTTGTGTTTGAATCGCTGCTGCTATGGACGCACTTTTAAAACTTACCTCGATAAAATTCACAATCTACAAACACGTCTGCTGAAATTGGTGGTACCAAAGTATGTAAGATATAAATACCGCGATAATTATACTGGTCTGTTTAAACATTGCAATGTATTACCAGTTCAAGCCCGCGCTGAGTACTTGTTTCTCATCGAACATTTTGACAACTTTGCGATCCAGATTAAAGTGAAATATGATGTGAACACCCGTCAGTCAAAAGTAAAATCACTTAAAGTGCCACGTAAAAATAACTTTTATGGTAGGCGCACTGCATCTTTCACAATACCCGTCTTACTAAACCAAATACCTTCAGACATTCGCGACTCAATGAACAGGAAAAACGTAAAACACAAGCTCAAAGAATATTACAACTCCATTTTACCTTAATTTCATAGTAGCGCGTTGAGTAATTCCAGACCATGGCATGCTAAGACAGACCCCAGAGGTCTAATAGTGTGCCTTGTATAATTTTAAGAACAAAACGTGTGTTTTTAAATAAATAAATAAACTCTTCACTTTGATGTTGAGCTTATAGCAGGGATTCGCATTGTCACTATATGGTAGTGTAGGTTAAGTGTGTAGGTTATTTACTAACATAGGGTTAAGAAATATTGTAACAAAAACATTTGAGTCATTTTAATACTTGTTTTCTTGAAATATAAATAAATAAATAGGCCTCTTTAATTCCTTAGTATAAATAAATAAATAAATTGTTTATTACCACAAAGTTCAAGTACATTGCACTGTATACAGAATAGATCTTAAACAATAATACAGTGTTTTTTTTGCATAAATTTTAACTAAGGACCTCTCGACGAGTATAGGCGAGGAGGCCTATCACTCCACTTTTTCCTGTCTTGGGCTGTTCTCATTCAGTCGTTATTTGCGAATTTATAAATTCGTCTTCCCATTTTTCCAGGGGACGACCTCTTTTCCTTTTTCCGGGGGTGCCAGCCCATGTAGTAATTTTTCTAGTCCATCTCTCTTTAACCTGACGTGCAATGTGCCAAGTGCCAACCCACTTCCATTTAAATTTCTTGCAGTAGGTTAACGCATCAATAACTTTTGTCCTTTCATTCTCTTATTTCGCTGTGTCGTTTTTTGTCTCTCGAGTTTCAAGTTAAGAATGCTTCTCTCCTGGCTCTTTTTTTCAATTCTTTCTTTCGTGTGCGTATTACAGATCCAGGTTTGACTTGCATATGAGAGGCAAGGTAAAAAACATGAATCTAGGACTTTCTTTTTTAATCAAATCAAATCTAATCTAACCAAATCAAATCAAATCATTTATTTTTGCAAACATGGGTAATTGGTAAATAGATGTTTTGCTAAAAAGTAGTCCTCCATATTCTACCGTCTCATGGGAATGCAAATAATATTAAATTCCAAAACTAAACAGAAATTCTGTTAAATAAATATAAATGTAGCGAGCAGTGTAGAGAGAGTGGTGGCCAAGTGGTAACGGCCACGACTTAAGAGTTATAGGTCGTGAGTTCGAACCCCGCCAGGCGCTTTACTTTGTGTAAATTATTTCATCACCACTGCTCTCAAAACGGTGAAGGAAAACATCGTGAGGAAATCGGCATGTTCTAGAACAAAAAAAATCGGAAGACATGTGACATCTACCAACCCGCATTGGGCCCGCGTGGTGGATTACGGCCCAATTCCTCTCACCGAGAGGAGGCCTGTGTCCCAGTAGTGGGAACATTATAGGCTGATGATGATGATGATGAAATGTAAATGTCAAATCATTGGAATTGGAATACAAAAAAAAAAGAGAAACAAAAAATAGACTATTAACATTAGGGACATTTTTAAATATCCGCTTTCACAGAGGTGAACCTGAAATGTTTAATAAATATGCCTTACTATACCTACTTAGGTACGTCGTTCGTACGGACGGGATTTTTTCGCGCACGTGATCTTCACCGCTCTGCTGAACGCTGAGAGTTGAAATTTAAACGGTGTGTTTTTCCAAGTCGCTCTGGGCCCCAACTCTGTATGGTTATAATGATTCCAGGCGGAATATAAAAATATTGTGTTTTTTAGAAAATTATATAACGGTAACGAATCCAAATGTCACATTCTGTATGTTCCAAGACAATTTTTCGATAATATTAATACGATAATAGCAGATTTCGTGTATGATTGACGTAGTTAAAAGTAAGAGATCGTTAAGTGGTCATAGTGAATTCAGGCCCTGTTGGATTCTAAATGTTCGATTCAACACCAAGAGTTAAAATTCCACCACGATATTTTTTACGTCCTTGCTTAAATGGTCTAATTACGCCGCCCCCAATACCTACTTATCCATCAGTTTAAGCAGTGCATGAATGAAGATTGAAGCTAGATAACAGGATATCTAGTGTGATGCAATGCTGTCATTCTTATGCTTCTAATAATGAGTAAAAATCCAGATCCTCATGAGATAAATAAGATAAATTACTAGACGTTATAAAACGCACAGATGAAGAAAGAGGGAGAATAGTGAGGGGCGCCACTCTCCCTCGGTTACCTCATTCGTATACAGTTTATGCAGGCGGATTTTTTTAGATTCTCGTTTAATAAAAAAGTCTAGACACATGACAATTGCCTTAAAGATTTTCGTATTTCTAACACAACTTTCAAAGGTATTGACATAAATCAAAATAAATCGTCAATTATAATCTTAGTATGTTTAGAAGCAATGTACATTTGTCAGGTGACCTCTAGTTGTTGACCAGAAATGTTCGTTAGCTTTTTTTTTGGGTGGGACATCATCAAATAACTTCGTGGGCGTGACAGACTTTTACTGACTAAAACCCACCCGTGTTCCCTCAGTAGCCTGTGTGCCAGGGGTGGCGGTACCTATCTCTTTCGAACAACCCGCACTCCTGGCAGGCATCGGCCGCTGCGAGCTCCATCAGTTTGTGCTGACATCTCTTTGAGGAGCGCGTGGAACACAACGCGCCGTCGACCTGGCCTCAAGTCTGCTATTACAATAATGTCAGAATGGTCAAACATTGATTTCATAATTGTTGATTTTGACAAGTTTGGTAATCTACTAATATAATGGCATCATAATGACTTTCCAATGATCAACCACTGACACTCCATTGAAAGAAATGACATTTATTGGTAAACTCGTACATAATGACAAATGAATGACGACAAAAGCAGCATTTTATACAACTGCCCCTCGGCTGCTTGGCAGATTTATTTCCGTCAAAACGCGATCTAACTTTAGTTCTAGCCTGAAACTCTCAGTCAGTTTTGGCATTACAAACTTTTCTTCTATTTGGGTGAAGTTCTTAATACAAAAATGACAATTTAGCACTGGCCTAAGTCGTCAGTTTTGTAAACGGAGCTATATTTCGATTTCAGTTTGGTTCTTATTTCAAAACCAGGCTCGATGGTTTAAATCATGCCTACATAAATAAAAACCTTGTTTTGTATTATTGAGGATTGAGTCTGATAACAATAGAAAAGTATCTAATTGTGTAAATTACTTGACACTTAAAGGTTCATGGACAAGTCATAACTTATTATATAGTTTAAATAGTTCCCACTCGCAAACGTTGGGAAAGGTGTACTCGAACGGTGTGAATGTGGTGCAAGCTAGTAACGGGAAATGTTCATTAGATCTTTTCTACCAAAATGTTAGAGGACTACGCACGAAATTAAAATCATTTTATAATAATATTGTAGGGTCTATGGCTGACTTGGTAGCCATAACTGAGACTGGAATAAATGATTCGATACATGATGGTGAACTGGCTCCGTGTGGGTACACAATACTAAGATGTGACCGCGCGGATGGCCGTAAACACGGAGGGGTCATGCTGGCCGCCACCACGCGCGGTGCTCTCGAGCTACACAGAGTACCGTTACCTGATAACGTTAGCTTGAACCACCACCCGTTCGAAATCATATGTGCGACGGTATTTAGACAAAATATTTTTCTCTTTTTGTGTTGTGTTGCGTACATTCCGCCAAAAACTATTGAAAGGGAATATATGTATATGTTCCATCTACTAGAGCAGTTATGTGTTAACTACGATAAAGTTGTTTTAGTGGCTGATTTCAATATGTACTCAACGAATCGGGATGTGCAATGTTATTACGAATATTTTGTCACCTTCTGTGGGTTCCGCCAATGCAATAACATTCGGAATTGTAACAAGCGTACTCTTGATTTAGTCCTTACTACTTTGCCTGAAGACGATATTGTCGTAAGCGAAGAATGTAAGGAGTGTCTGTCATGTATAGACCCACAGCATCCGCCACTGCGAATAAGCATAAGTCGTGCGCGAGTCCCTGCTGACCCTGGCGGCCCGGTACCGCAGGCTGCTACCTCACTACCGCGATGGAATTATAGTAGGGCGGATTTCCATTCGTTATACTTAGCACTTGCAGGGGTAGACTGGAGCGCCCTGTACGAAGCGAGTAATGCTGACAACGCATATAAGACTTTTTACGACATATTTTACAGGATTTTAGATGGTAGCACTCCAAGAAAGAGCTTCAAGCGTGATTGCTCTCGTTATCACTACCCAGAATGGTTCACTGCTGACATAATAAGTCATATTAAACAGAAGGCTTTTTGGCATTAATCTTTTAAGAAGACTAGGTCGCACAGTGACTATAATAACTTTTCTAACTTTCGTTCTGTTGTCAAAGTTATGATCAGTACCGCATACCGGGAATATCAAAACCGTATTGAGCAACAATTTGTAAAAGAACCGAGGTCTTTCTGGGGTTTCATTGGGAGCAAGCGCTCGAAACGTAGCAAAGTGAAGATAGCTAGGAATGGTGAGCCGATGCCAGAGCATGAGTGTGCACAGGCGTTCGCGGATTACTTCCATTCAGTTTATGGGGTGGTGGCGCCACGGCTGGATGCGGCTGCCGCCGGGCAGGCGGCGCCTGAGCGCGGCGCCCGCGTTCACGTGGGGCAGCTATCTCTCGGTGAGGTAGGTGCCGCGCTCACGCGCCTCAAGCCCAAGCGTTCGGTTGGGCCAGACGGGGTGCCCCCCTTCATTGTTAAAGATTGTAGGAATGTACTAGCCCGGCCGCTCATGCATCTGTTTAATAGTTTCTTACGGGAATGCTCGTATCCGGACGGCTGGAAGTTAACCAGGGTTACTCCGGTACCGAAAGGGGCCCCAAGCTCAGACGTTAGTGGATATAGACCAGTAGCAGTACTGTCACCATTTGCTAAAGTCTTCGAGACTGCGTTGTGTTCAGCTATCCACTCGCAAGTAGCCTCACAGCTCAGCGATGCGCAGCATGGTTTCCGCACGGGCCGCAGCACGAATTCGAACTTAATGTGTTTCTTAAACCAGGCAGCCACAGTACTGGACTCTGAAGCAGGTGAACAACTGGACGTCGCTTACTTTGACTTCAGGAAGGCATTCGATAGCGTGGACAATGATATTCTTGTAAATTTGCGAGGGCTGGTTTTACCCCAGCCCTTTTAAAGTTCTTTGTCAGCTACTTGGGCAACCGCAAGCAAATGGTGGAATAAGCAGGCTACAACTCTGAAGCGTATTGCACTCTTACGGGGGTAAGCCAGGGGACGAATTTAGGACCCTTGGAATTCATTATCATGGTCAATGATCTCCCTGAGGTCATAGAAGATGCTGGCTGCCTATTATTCGCTGACGATCTGAAGTTGTTCATGCGGATAACCAACGAGTCGCACTGTGAAAAGCTTCAGCGTGACATCGATCGGGTAGTAGCGTGGAGTGTAAAGAACAAGTTACACTTCAATGTGACGAAGTGTAATGTAATGTCCTTCACGCGGGCCGTGATACCCAGACGTCACGAATATACCATGGGCGGTCAGGTCATATCGCGGGTGGGGTCGGTGCGAGATCTTGGGGTCACCTTTTCGGAGGATTTATCTTTTCGATCTCATATCGTGCAGGTGTGTAAAAAGGCCTTCCAAAATCTTGGGTTTGTCATGCGAGAAACGCGGGACTTCACTAACATGGCAGCAGTGAAATCACTGTATAACGCATTGGTGCGAAGCAACTTGGAAACTAGTGCCATCATCTGGAATCCTCATGAAACTAAATATTCTCAGATGGTGGAAAAGATGCAGAACAAGTTTGCACGGTACCTATACATGAGACAATTTGGCGTCTACCCGTTTTACCCGCATATGTACCCAACTCTCTTTGTAATCGGGATGGTTGGGTACGATAAGTTGGAAGTAAGACGCAATCTTGCTCTAGTAAAGTATGTCTTTATGGTGTTTCGCGGGATGCTAAACAACCCGCAAATCTTGGGATCGTTGGGATTACTCGTTCCAAACAGTAGGCTACGGTTGGGGCCGAGGGAGAGTCTGTTTAAAACTCCGGTAGCCCGTACAAACCTATTAAAGTTTGCACCCGTGTGTCGGGCTGTTAAGCTAATTAATATCATCTCTCAGCGGTTGGACATTTTTTCCTGCTCATTGGCGGAATTCCAGAGAGTGACAGTTAGTGTGTTGTCCTCCATCCATGTAACTTGGGCCGGCACACGGAGCCGTTACTTGGGACTGGTCAGTCATGGACCGGTGTAGGTGTGTGTGATCAGGTTTTGAGTGGCGTCTCTGGGTGTCTACTTTTCTGTATATTTTACTTGTCTGTATGACTACTTTTATTACATTGGGTCCTGCCTGTAAAAATAATTGTATGTGTAAATGAATAAATAAAAAAAAATAAAAAATAAAAAATATTATTTGCAGTACGAAAATCCCGAACCAAGGCTTGGCACCTTACAATAACAACACTAGATTTCGATCAAATTTAGTACCTACAAAGATAGCAGCCTGGATTAGCATATGTTCTTATGCCAGGGGTGCGGGTTATTCGAAAGAGATACCTACTGTGGCTCCTGGCACACAGGCAACAGAGGGAACGCGGGTGGGTTCTAGTCAGTAAAAGTCTGACACGCCCTCCTGCTCCACCCAGAGCGGGAGAACTTATTTGGTGATTTCCTTAAAAAAAAACACCATGTTCTTACTGCTGGTACACAGGCTCCTTCTCTCTTCAAAAAGGAGTTGGCTAGAATCTACCACGCGGCCCAATGCGGGTTGGTAATGTCGCATATCTTCGCATTTTTGGTTCCAGGACATACCGGTTTCCTCTCGATGTTTTCTTTGACATCCAGATTCATAACAAAGGGACATCCTTGGAAACAGTTAGGCAGGTTTTTCTAACCTAAAGTACACTCGTTACTTTTAAAGGTTCAGCCGCATACCTAATAATTACCGCTGAGAAAAATTGGGTACTTGAAGATGGACTAGACGGACTTTGAAGAGGCATCATTCACAGAGATACTGTGAATGATGCCTCTTAGCCCACTGCAGGCCCATAGTTAACAAACACCCATGTTTCTCAGCCTTATCTACTGGTTGAAATGCGGCAATTTTAACTGAACGTAGTTCTAGTTCTAATTGTCAAATTGTCGTCTTCAAGAGTAGCTTGTGCCAGCGGCTTCGCCCGCGTGGAACTTTCATCCACTTTCTCCCTCAGGAGTTGAATTTCGAAAAATCCTTCCTTTTTCCTTGTCTACTTTATAAAGGGAACCTCTGTGCAAAATTTCAGCTTTCAAGGTCCAAGGGTTTGGGCTGGGCGTTGATGAGTCAGTCAGTCAGTCAGGAGTTTTCTTTTTATATACCATCTAGATAAACTAAATGATACAAAATACGTACCTATTATTAATTTTACTCAAAAACTACTCATACGTTTCACCCGCGTAGTTCCCGTTCCTGTGGGAATACGGGGATGAAATAAAGCCTATGTCACCCGGGGATAGTGTAGCTTCACAACAGTGGAAGAATTTTTCAAATCGGTTCAGTAGTTTCAGAGCCTATTCAATGCAAACAAACAATCAAATTTTTCCTCTTTATTAATATTAGTATTAGTATAGGTGCGTAGCAGCCGGTGTGCGTAGCACATGTCTGTCAAATTTCTTTGATAGATTTTCAAGTATATCACATAAGCTTATGGTGCATGTACAATTGAAAAAATTTGGCAGTTTGGGGTAGCTTGATGTGCTGGCGTCTGTACTATTGACGGCGCCCATTCACGAATATGGCGCAAAGATTAGCACCATTCAGGTCAACCATTTTGATGGGTTACAAACTGGTAAAACTATCTGGAAGCTAATTTTCATCCGGCTTACAGAACCTACGTAACCCTCAAGGTCTTACGATCAAATTAAACCACAAACAACACTGTTTTCCTACAAAATATCTTACTCAACTACTCACAAAGTAACCATAGGAGTTTACAAGTACATGCAGCTAATCCATCTTTGGCCGACGGCGAAGAGCAAACATTTCAATATCTACCGAAGACAGCTCAGCTCAGCTTAGGTTAGCTTAGCACTTGAGCTGGATTATTGCGGCCAGGCGGTAGACAAGCAAACTTTACTCGGCTTAGGATGTAACATCCACTTTGAGTAGGATCTTGTATGTATTGGGTATTATTTATTTCTGCTTGAGTTTAGTTACTACCTACCTATGTTTTGTTAGTACATATATTGGCTTGTACTAGCTGACATAAATATTATGGCAAGTACATAATTTAATTTTATGTTTGTGTTTATTTATGTTAATTACTTACCTACCTACTATTGTACAGAATCAACTTCTTCCAAATGAACAGCTGTGCTGCTGGGGAATTTGTGGTGCCACTTCTTCCCAGCTTAAGCACTAGGAAGTAGTGAAGGGCGGGCGTTTTGGGGGACTGTCTTATGTAATTTTGACGTGCAAAAAATGCTGACTCTCAGCCTAGTTTGGATAAATGACTTTTGATTTCGATTGTTTTGATTTTGATATCTTTACACTTACCTACGTTTCTTTTCGTAAGAAGTGAATCGTAGTACCTACATAGTTTTGTTTTGTAGGTAAAACTTACCCTCTTTATTTGTAAACATTGCTTTTGAGAGGAAAGCGCTAAGGCACCCGGGAAATTAAAATTTTCTTACTTACGTTTTCTTGTAATTTGTCAGTGTCAGGTTGTAGCTATCATAGCTATGTTGAACACTATTTGAGACTATTATGTTTTGCAACTGTAACAAGTATGTACCTATTTAGATACCTACAGAATTTTGTTCATTGTAATATACAGGGAAAAAGTTTAACCAGTGCGCAAACTATAACCATGAATTCTGCATATCATTCTAGACGTTCTGTAGCGTAGAATTTTTTGTCGGTTATACAAAAAAGAAAATCAGCTGAAATTCAAATGTCAAACTTGCCATAGACTCTGATGTTTCCATTATGCATGTCGAGTTAATTGCAATAGCAGAGGCTCTCTCATTAACAGGAAAAGTTTTTATCCAGTGCGCAAACTGTAACCATGAATTCAGCATATCATTCTAGACCCCGCAGAATTTTCCGTTACAGTTACAGTTTGCGCACTGGTCAAAAATGTATCTTGTATGTCAATACAAACCTACCTATATGTTAATGAGTCCCTATTAAATGACTATTTCATGAAATATCAATCAATAGAGTTAAAGGAACTTACACTGACATGCAAATTGCAAAAAAACATAAGAAAATATGAATTTTGCGTGCTACCCTGGTGCTTCCCCCTTAAACGTTAAAAATGTACCTATGGCTGATTATATTATTTATGGAACGTTTATGAGTAGACCCTATAGCGTGTAGGTAATGATAAGTAGGAACAATGGGACTGTGGTGTGAATAAGGGTATAAATTGAAGAGCTGAATGCATACCTGGTTAAGTAAAGTATGGGTGCCTCCCTCAAGTAAAATCACACCATCACATTACGCCAGATATGCTCTCTTGGGGGTTGGTGACCTTAACAAAACGAAAAATACCGACTTGGGAATATAACCAAGAAGTCCGATACACAAGAAAATCGAAAATAAGTACAATAAACAATTGGTTACATTTACAACAAAAAATCAAGTAATGCCCTCTATTTTAGTAGCTAGTAAACGATGATGTTTGTTGAAGCGCCATCTGTTGTCATAAATCAATTGCAAATAGAACGTAGTCAGTCATTCGCTGTTACAAATAGTTTTTTTTTGTTTGCTGCTAGAATAATAGTTTATGTTAAGATGAATAGATGGCGCTGTTATCAATTAAACAGTTGCAATGAATTTGATAATAACAAATTACCTACTTTACGTACCTTGTTGAATTTTATGAATGCCATTTTGCTTTTTACATGCTGATGTTAACCATTAGGCCTATTATTTTACTGTAATTTTCTAACTATCCACTTAGATATGTAAAAGGTTTTAATGGTAAAATATGCTTCTACAGCAATTACATAAGTAGATACTTTACACCAGCAATTTAGTCAAAATGTGGGTTAGTAGGTAGGTTTATTAGAGTAAGGAATTATGATACTGCAAGGTAGGTACGGCACAGTCGACCGCAATGTAATAAGTTATGAAAATGTTGCTCTACTAGAGTTTGGAGGTTGTCTCGGGGTCTTGTGTTTGATTCCGATCCCCTAAAATGTGTCAGATATGCAAGGTAGAGGAAAGGAGGGTAAAATGGACCCTGCACGGCAGTGCTGGGCTCAACCAATGCTTTTTTTTTTTCAATCGATTCTATCAACAAATTGATTTTTTTGTGTTGGTTACAATTAGTTGCCATAGTACCTAAATCAATCACGATTGTTAGTTTTGGTAACAACCTCCGTGTTTCGAACCACGGTTTCAACCAAAAATTAAGTAATTTATTTTAGTTGTTTGCTTTTTCATTATGACCTCACTTGTGAATAACCACAAATGAGGTCATAATGAAGATGCAAGTATCCGGCTTCTTAGATTTGCATTTGAAAAATACGAAAACTAAGTATAGGTACGTATAATTTTCGTGTTTTTTGAGGGTGCGAAAGTCAGTGTAAAGTCCAAATGAATGATTTTTTTTTAATTGTTATCATGGGTGTTTTTTCATGGTTTTCGAGGTTGTTAAAGCCGATACCGAGTACCGAAAGACGTAAAGTTGGAAGGCCTCATACAAAGTGGATCGAAAACCGTGTGAAGGCCGCAGTAATCCGCTGGATGCGGGAAGCAAAGAACCGGTCGAAGTGGCAGAGCTTCGGGGAGGCCTATGTCCGGCAGTGGCCGTCTTTCAGTTGAAATGACGATGATGATGATGAAAACCGATTGCTAGTGAGGTCAAAATGAAAATCCAAGTTGGCTGCTTAATAGTTTTAAAACGCATATCGCGATTTCTGAATGAATGTAAGGGTACACACTAGTCGCGCGCTTGAACTCACTTGTGGTCCTGGCTAAAAAGCACGCTGTCTCACCAGGCTTCGTGTCCGACAGAGGTAGTATCAGTGATGAGCAGTTAGACGCTAGTCTACATGCACAACATTATTGTGCTGCAGGATTAGTTATAGTAAACAGGCGCGTAAGAAATTGAGAAAAGTCCTTCGGAAGATCGGGTTATCTGAAAAAAACACTGCATAAATCAATGACCAATTAAGTTTATTGAACTTTTCGATAATTGAACTTTGTCGGTACCGACTTGGTTTTCGAGATTTTACACTGCTTTTATTACTTAAACACGCCCAAAGTTAGATTAAATTAGCAAGTCCGTCTGTTTCCGTACAGACAATATTGATAATGAGACAAACCATATCATGTTTAATTTTTGATGTACATAGTCAAACAGTGTAGTAAAACCCTCCCGAAGTTGGTATGGAGAAAAAGTGGACAAGTGTCACCCTAAACATACCATTCCATATACCTATATAACTAAGACTAAACAACATTATGACGGCAATTATGTGAGACAAATCTGCACTTTATAGAGGGGCAATACGAGTATGTCGATTTCCATAAGATTTACACAGTAGTGCTGGTGGTGGCTCTCTCTTAAATTAACTCAATTAGTCATGATAAATTTGTCATCCTAACAGACTCAAAGAGTTCGCTGCAACACTTGGCTAGGTGCACCTCGTCCGTGCGAGGAGTACCGATAGCCTACGTGATTTAGGAGTCTATATTCGAGTTAGGTGAAAAGTCAATCTTGATAGTTTTACAGTGGATTCCGTCTCACGTACATACAGATTCAGGATAACGAAAGAGCAGATCTTTTGGCCAACCTAGCCATGTCAGATGCAATTTCTGTAAGTGTTCTCCCTTTATATACAGATTATATAAGATAGAAGATTAATAAAACAGCAGTGTAAAGATGAGTGGAGTGAATATTTTAACCAGAGGTCAACAGAAAAGGGAATTTGGTACAATACCATCCAACCACAGCGTCCAGTGTATAATTGGACTGATCAAAATCTGCTTAGCAGAAATGATGTAATTATTATTATTGCACTAAGACTTCGATCCGGTCACATCCCATCAAAAAAAAAATGGTTTTCTGATGAAAAACATTACTTCACCCAACTGTGAAGAATGTGGAGTAGTCGAAGACGTACAACATGTAGATACTGTACAAACCGGCATTTTTTATTTTAAGTAAGTGTTAACAGTTTTTAAGTTTATTTGGTTCTGCTGATGTTACAGGGCGATGTTATCGCTCAGCGACAAAGCCCTTTAAATAAAGAAAAAAAAAGTCACATTAACATGACTTGACATCCCCCCCGAGTGGGTTCCCGCATTGTCGTTGCGGGGGGGCTCAGTAACCGTGGATTCCGGCCACGGTGAAGCCAAGAGGAACCCAGAGGTGGGGCCGCTCGTCAGGGCTTTTGCCTCAAAGCCGACGACGACGTAGCGGCCAAAAAGTAGGTTGTGGTGAGGTGCACCGCAACTGAGGTGGGCCGCGATGTCGAATGGGAGGCATCGCGGCTGAGGGTTACAGGCTGCGGTAGAGGAGGAGTGCCGGTGCTTCTGAGCAGCGCTCTTCCCTTCCGTGACCTGGACGGGGCCGCCACCGTTTGATGGCGGACGCGGTGGGGCCGCAGGGGAAGAGGAGTGTCGGTATAGCGTCAGCCGCTCTCCCTATCCCCTGCGGCCGAAAAGTGGTAGACGGGACGGCGCGTTGTGTTCCACACGCGCGCCGTCAAAGATGTCAGCAATCACCGGTAGGGTCCGCAAGGGCCGATGCCTGCCAGGGGTGCGGGTTTGTTCGAAAGAGATACCACGGCCCCTGGCATACGGGCTACTGAGGGAACACGGGTGGGTTTTAGTCAGTAAAAGTCTGACACGCCCTCCTGCTCTACTCAGCAGGAGAAGTCATTTGATGATTTCCCACCCAAAAAAAAAAAAAAAAAAACATGACTTGACATGTTAAGTTTTTAGCGTTCCGTACCCGAAGGGTAACCTTAGCTACGCCTCCGCTGACCGTCCCGTCCGTCCGTGTGTGCGAATACGGCCAAGTGCCAGTCAGACTCGCACACGAAGGGTTCCGTGTCACAAGGAAAAAACGTCGAAAAAAACAAGTTTCTTGTATGGAAACCCCTTTAATTTTTACTTTGTTTTTATTTTTATTATTTGTTTTTATACTTAGCGGCAATAGTACAAAACATATACAAATGTATAAACAATACCTACACAGTCTGTAAAAATTTCTAATGTCTGCCTTTTACGGTTCACGAGATTCAGCCCGCTGACAGACAGACACGCAGACGGAGGGGACTAATAGCGGAGACCTAGTAATAGAAAGAAGAAAGAAAATATACAGGATAAGTTTTTATCCAGTGCGCAAATTTTTACCATGAATTCAGCATATCATTCTAGAGAAATTTTTCGCCGACTATACAATAAAAAACAGCTGTTTCATAGAAAAGTGCAATACCTACGCGCGTCAAAATGTATGGAACAGCTGTTTTTTTTTTTTGTATAACTGGCGAAAAATGTCTGCAGTAGGGGTCTAGAATGATATGCTGAATTCATGGTTAAAATTGCGCACTGGATAAAGACTTTTCCTGTATTTATGTAGCAGACTGAAGGGCACACAATACAGGGTGTAAGGGAAACGCTTCCGAAAACGAAGACAGGTGACAGGGCTAGTGATTCTCGATACAGTAGGTACCAACCATCAATTTTTTTTAACCTGTTTTATTTATCATTTTTTGTCTGACAAACAGTCTTTCCAAGGGGTATCGTATTACCGAGTAACTGGGTTGTGGAGGTCAGATAGGCAGTCGCTCCATGTAAAATATTGGTATTCAGCTGCATCCGGTCAGACTGGAAGCCGACCCCAACATAGTTCGGAAAAGGCCAAGCAGATGATGACTATATTTATCATTTTTTTTACACTTTGCTGTGAAAACAGTTAAATGGACCATTGAGATTAAAAACATTTAAAAACGACCCCAAGTCCAGGCGGCGACTTCAGTTTTAGGCATCACGCCAAAATGAAACAAGTAGAAACATTACAGAAGCGTCAAACGTTTTAAATTGATGCAAAATAACTAATTTAAGGCGAAAGGTTACTGGTATCCGTTTAAATTTAGGTTGTAAATAACCTATGTTCTGGCTTCGGAAGCGTTACCCTTACACCCTTATAAGTACCTACAGCAGATTAAAAAAAAAAAAAAAAAACACGATGGAAACCAGAAACTTGTTTTAAAAGGATGACTATTATACTGAATATTATAAGCAATCTCATGCAGTCGGAGGCATCTTCATAAGGGACATGGATATAGGGTGGCCCAGCACGGACAAAGACTTAATTAAAAAGGAAAAGTTTTTACTCAGTGCGCTAATTTTAACCCTGAATTCAATATAGCGGTTTAAAGAATTTTTATTTCTCATAAGAACTTACAGTCCACTTATAATGAGATACAGAGTAGTAAGTATGATAATACAGTACAATACAATTTCCTCTAGAGTATTAGAAGCTACAATGTGCATACATGTTTTTTAAGTTCATTTTTAAATGTATTCATGTTATCGCATTCTTTTATACCGTCCGGCAATTCATTGAACATATCATTCTAGACCCCCTACCGCAGACATTTTTCGCCGGTTATACAAAAAAATATCAGCTGTTCCATACATTTTGACCGCGTAGGTATTGCACTTTTTTATGAAACAGCTGTTTTTTTTTGTATAACTGGCTCTCTAGAATGATTTGCTGAAATCATGGTTAAAATTTGCGCACTGCCACTGGATAAAAACTTATCCTGTATGTAAAAAAAACATATAATATGTGAATTTCCATTGTGGCTTTAATTTCTCCGCACATCCCTGCAGGAAAATTTAAATTTATGAGACTATCTTTGTTTGTAATATTTTGATTTCCGTACATGAGTTAGGTACTAATATTTAAAAAAAGGTAGGTACTAATGTTGCAATTCTTTGAAATAAAAAATTAAATTTAAAATTTAAAAAACCCCCGACCCAAACAAAAACGGCTAGGCCTCTGTTTGGCGTTTTCATTGACCGTCCCCCGACTTGACAATGCCCTGATCAAAATATTACGTTCAAATTAAAAGGCCCATAAATATTATTTTTTACTTTTTAGAGTTTTTGTTTGGGTCGGGGGTTTTTTAAATTTTAAATTTAATTTTTATTTCTTGCTTTTTAAACTTAATGTCTCCCTTAAATCACCATTTATCTATAATCTATTCATTGAGACCTTTTCAATGAGCCCAAACACGATAGGTACTACTGCTGTTTGTTGGTGAATAACTTGGGTTTCCTGGAAATTCCAGGTGTTGCTCCAGCATCAGTTCAAGGTTATTTTATTCGTCTAATATCATTGAAGTAACAGAATCCCAAATTTTAAATTGATCAGAGGCTAAAATCCCTTTTTCAACCAGAAAAGAGCTGATAATCTTCAAACGGCTGAACCGATTTTGATGAAACATATCTAAGAACACTCCCGACTAATACACCTTTCAAACAAAAAAAACTTAATCAAAATCGGTTCATCCGTTCGGGAGCTACGTTGCCTCAGACAGACACACACACACACACAAACACACACGCACACAGACACGTCAAACTTATAACACCCCGTCGTTTTTGCGTCGGGGGTTAAAAATGGTAAATAGTAGGTACATATCCATTCTTCGAAACGACATATAATTATTTGTAATTTTGATAAAGTTAGAAAAATAAATATTTTTATGCGTGTTTAGTGATAACGGAACTGAGAGTTAATAAAAGCGTGTTAAAAATACAAATTTGATTTAACTCTTTAAATAATTTGGTTCTTCAAAGTAATGGAAACACTATCTTCTTTAGTTAAGACAGGTATTACACGAAACATTATTGTAGATTTATTATATATATGTTTTCAAAATAATGCATATTTCGAAATAGTGATTGGTTCAACTTACAAATAACATCACGCCTGTAATTCCTGAAGCCAGAGGTATACCTGTGTACACCCACATTTCGTCAGTTATGTTTAAGCCCCATAGGGGGCGAGCCTATTGTCATCAACTAGGCACGTCCAGACTTCGGGTTGAGAAACTCAAAATAACATGAAATAATTTCTTAGTAAGTCTATTATTAGTCTAGTTAAACAGATATTTATTGCAGGACACCATATTGTATAGTAAGGTAATTTAAAATATGTTTGTGACATTTACAATATACTTTCTGTTATTTTACCAGACACACGCACAGCTATAGATAGGTACCTACCTAATAATTATATATTTGACACCTTAAGTTTACAACACAATATATCAAGTTCAGGATAGCATTGGTGGCCCAGTGGGAAAGGCCCCGACTTACGAGATGAAGGTCGTGAGTTCGAACCCAGGCAGTCACTTTGCGTATTCAATGTCATCACCAATGCTCTCAAAACGGTGAAGGAAAATTCTTCATCTGTCCTAGAGCCAAAGAATTCGAAGATACGCGCGGTGGATTACGGCCCACTCCCTTTCACAGAGAGGAGGCCTTTGTCTCAACATGCAGCAGTGCAAACATTATCTAGGCTGATTATGCTTCTATACTATATCGGTGCAATAAATACGATGCGTCTATACAGGTACCCAGTGTCACTTTCACCAAGACAAATCCAACGGCACCTCTCAAGCAGAAATCGATCAAGCCGTTTAGGCTACAGAGCGTGCCAAACAAATATACCTACATAATTATCTATATACATTACACTCGACAAACATAGCCCTCGTTCTGGCGCAGTCGGGTATAAATTAAAACAAATAAAAAGCATAAAGTACCTATTCCTTGCATCGGCAAGGAAAAGTGTGCCACTTTCCTGTAAACAATAAAAAGCTGCGCCAAAAGGCCAAATTCAGCGAAAATGCCAGAAAAGTATAGTACCTGACGTTGGTTTTGAACTGGACTTGCTTCGTTCCGTTGACATCCTGGGACAGGAATATTCAGTCGAACTCGACTCATAGGCAATATTGGTAGCATCTCAACACTATACATGTCCATAAAAAAAAAACAAGATTAAAATTACTTACTTAACTAAAAATACAGAAGCAGCCTTCGTCATTATGTTATATACCTACATCGGTTTTGGAAGGGCAGATAAATATATTTAAAACATGGCCTAAAAGGCAATAAATAAATAATAATAAACACACAGGTGTCCTCTCAATAGCTACCGATCAGCGGCATTCCTTTAAAGAAAAAAAAAAAAAGGATTAAAAAGGTCTTTGTCGCATTCAATCTTCCACGGTTCGTCTGGTATTTGTGAAACTAGAAAAATAAGTCATGCGTTATCATGTTCAGAATATTACGAGCGTGAAATGTAATCAATTTACTTTCGAAAATTAATATTTTATGGCTTCATTCATCGGTATATTTTTTTTTGTTAGTCATTCTTCAATTTATATAAGATAAGATTTTATGTTGTTATATCCAACCGTCAAGAGTTACTACTACATAAATGTAATCTTTAATTACTTACTCGTAGGTACAGAGGCCAGCACATCAAGCTGGGTAGCTTGATGTGCTGGCCTCTGTACCAACCTGTCAAATTCCTTTGATAGTTTTTCAACTTTTTAATAAAAAACATAAGGTTTATGTTCAATTGGGAAAATTTGACAGTTTAGGATAGCTTGACCTGCTGGCGACTGTACATAAGCGATTTTTTTTTTCATGTAGTGTGTTCTTGTGCTTTTAGTTGTTGTGACATGGGTATAAAGTCTCATAATGAATTGAAATTATTGATTTGACACAATGAACTTTTTGTATTATATAACATAATTGCTTGTTTACCTGTTTACAAATGCACCTAGTGCCGCTGGCATAAGTGGCGACTTTTTTATAGATTTTGTCAAAACACACACACACACACACACCCCCACACACACACACACACACACACACGCACACACACTGTCGCAAATATTGTAAATTAATGAGAGAAAAAAAAAGACCAGCTTTTTCATATTGTTATTTTTTCTTTTCTGGATTGTTATTTTTTTTAATAATTTGTTTATCATTGTAAAAAAAATTTTTTCATTGTAAAAAAAGAACCATTGTAATTTTTTTTTGTTCACGTTTTTTACCTTTATCTTTTAGCCTGGGTTTATTGTTTTTTTTTTTTTCTCAAGATAGTAGTATTATTTTGTTTGTTTTTTTTTTTACTTTTTGTGTTGTCATAAAACAACTGAACACTGTGTCTCTGTTTTACGGGAGGACACTGCAGCTCCTGCAACACAGATACATAACTAAAACGCAGGAGCCAGAGAAATCTACAACTTGGTGTACGTTCTTGGTTGGCAATAAATACATTTTGTTTTTTTTTTTTTTGTTTTTGGTAGATATTTTGTATTAGGTAGGTTACCTATTTCTATATAAATTATTGAGGATTTATTGGATCTAATATTTTAATATTTGGTCATGGTTAATGATCATCACTTTTCATTTGTTCGGGCGAAAACGAAATTTCCGGAAATGGATATTTCGTCTGAAAAATTTGCCGAAATCCGAAAAATTTTGGTAGGGTTCTATTAAAGTCTAATATTATTTAAACGATTTTACACGATTGCGGCGGTAAGTCCCCTCTTTGAGGAGTGGCTTGAGAGGCGGCATGGCGTCCTCACCTTCCGCCTGACGCAGGTCCTAAATGGACACGGTTGTTTTCTGTTTCGAATAATGCGGGAGGAAACGCCCGGGTGTTTCCACTGCGAAGATCGCCATGAGGACACGGTGGAGCATTCGGTGGAGGTCTGCCCGGCTTGGGTGGAGCACCACCGCGCGCGCCGTGTCCTCGTGAAGGCGATCGGCAGCGGCGATCTCTCGCGTCCGGTCCTGGTCCAGGCCATGGTACGGAGCGAGAGTGCATGGGTAGCCGTCACCTCCTTCTGCGAAGCAGTAATGCTTGAGAAGAGGGAGGCGGTGCATGTGAGGGAGAGGCAGTATATGCGCCCTCACCGCCCTAGCCTCCGCAGGAGCGCTCCGGGCGTCGGAAATCCCAGACTGACTCCCGGCCACCGTAGGCGTGAGCTTGCGGACGGCGAGTAATGCGTAGCTCGCTGTCCGGTAAGGACCAAGCCCAGGTTAGCGGCGCGTTGTGTTCCACGCGCGCCTCAAAGAGATGTCAGCACAACCTAATGGAGCCCCCAAGGGCCGCTGCCTGCCAGGGGTGCGGGTTGTTCGAAAGAGATACCGCCGCCCCTGGCACACAGGCTACTGAAGGAACACGGGTGGGTTTTAGTCAGTAAAAGTCTGACCCGCCCTCCTGCTCCACCCAGAGTGGGAGAAGTTATTTGATGATTTCGTACCATCAAAAAAAAAAAACCATCTCGATAAAACGCTTCGAGCGCGCTTGGCGCTCCGATTGGTGCTGGATTGGTGACGGACCAATCGGAGCGCTGAACACGTTAAATGAAACTCACACTATGACCACTGAAATGTGTGAGTATGTAGGTACCCATGAAGTAAACTTTACGAAGGCAACTCGTGTGAGTTCATGTTGTATGTAATATGAAGTTTCAATAGAATGTGAGGCCGTTAAATACCTATACCGGTTTGGTTAAAAAATGACGTTGAATGTAAGTTGACCTTTTATTAATATTAGAAGTGAAGAAGTAAAAAAAACAACAATGTTTCGCTACTTATGTAGATAGTGTGTAATACTAATTGGAAAATGTTATTTTAATAAATCGCCAAAAACAAACGTACCAAACTTCTTTTACAATAAGATTGAAAGTCGCGGTAACCGAAGCCACAGCCAGTCGCCGGCTGTCAACTACTATCAACAACAATAAACGACATGAATAGAGTAGCGAGCTCTACGGTACGAACGCACCGGCTGTTTCCGAACGCACCAGTTCGCGAGCGCATGCGCCCGATGCTTGACGTGTGTTTATTGTCAAATTTTCTTTCAACGCTTTGACGTTAAATATTTCGTAAATTTGTTCGCAGTGATAGTGTTTTAAAGGTTTTCTAACTGTAGTTTAGTACAAGAATAAGTAAAAATGGAAAGAAATGACCGCAAAACGAACTCTCGTACCCATACAATCACAACAGACAGAGATTCAAATTTTATTTTGCGAAAAATTATTTTGGATTTCTCCATCTTATTTATTGGTGAGTAATTTTTGATTTATTGTATTATTTTTGTGAGATGCAAGGCAGAATAAAACATGGGAAATTACGAATCCAACTTGTTTTTATTGTAGCTGGCAGTTGTGTCTACTTTATTATTATCGCGCATCCTATACTTACCTACTTGTGATACTTATCAACATTGTTTACCATTCAAATGAATTATTTCGGTAGTTTTTAGGGAGGTCTGTACCTAATAAAGACACTGACCATTACTTTTTAAACTACTGAATGATGTAAGTAGGTACTTGTGCCCCTAACAAAGGTGACCGTCTGACGAAAAGTTACAAAAAAATAATAAGATTTCATTTTGTGCTATCGTTTTTATCAGTCTGTTGTAGAATGTAATGTGCAAATAATCGCGCGACTGTGTAAACGAAAATGATGTTAGTTCTAGGCTTGATAATTATTTTGTTACCATAGTCTTCTAATCACCAAAAAAAAAAAAAAAACTTCGTTTAGGTAAATGTAAGTAGATAATAATTAAAAAGTCATAACTAACAAATAGACTAGTGCACTATTACTTAACTAACTATGGCTCTTGTGAGACAGGAACTCCTAGTACAAGAGCCAGGATTACACTGATTTTGTGACTTGAATTGAAAATAAATAAATTACTGATATAAATAAATTAATAATTAAACAAATGTCTTTACTAATCACTAAACCTTTCTAGAATTGAAATATTATTACAAGATTCCAATGGGATAGCATTATTATTTAAAAAGATCTTTTGAATGAAAAATTATTTATCCAAGTTATCAATAAAGTATCAATAAATTTCTAAATTTTAGGATTGAAATTAACTAATACTTTCTTAATGTAAAAAAAAAAACAACTTTAAACTTCACAACTAGAACATTTACATAAAATAGAAAATACTGAAATAAAACACAATCACTTTGAATAATGTCTAATTTAAATTCACTGTTTAAAAGTTAGACAACACATACATAATATATTTGCAATACCAATTACGGGTGTATTCATAAACGATGATTAAAGTTAAGAGATGTTTAAACGTCAAAAATGAATGTTTAATCAGTCATTCTCATTAATAATTACTAAGCTGTGTTTATAAATAAGGGGGTTTGTATTTAAAACACATGTCATTTCAGGGTTCTCAGGCAAACAGACACCTCATTCAAGCGCCCTAGATATATTGGGATTGCTTGTTGTAACCTTTATTTCAAATAGAACTATGTAATAAGTTGTGTTCAGGAAATTCATAAAATTCTTTCATTCATAAGACTTTAAAAAAAATCCTAATGTAAGTAAGATTCAATTTCTTTAGTCATTGGTAAGATTTAAATGCTACAATTACTTTGTTACCAGCCAGTGTTATTTAATTACTGAACAAAAGAGGTTGATGCAAACAAATGCAAACTCCTTGTTTCCTCAGCCAATAACGACTGACATAACAGAGTTTACTGACACATTAACATGTTAAACCGATGGTTGCATTGCACTGTCTCAACACAGTGGCCCCATTGATTGACCAGTCACATTCCCATTCAAACGCTGTACTTGGAAATATTCCATTTTGTTATATTGTTGCTTTATGTATGGCTATTTTTAGATTCAAAATAGGTTTTTGTGATAAAAATTTAGACTAGGTACTATCGTTTATTTTGGTTGAGTTTTTGATCATGTTTTCCATTTTATGGCACCAAGGACTGGACTGGACTTTCTATATTTCTTGTTTTTGAATAAGTTTGTGTGGAAATATGACCCAATAATTGCCCCTCTTAGGTAGGAACATAGTAGGACGAAAAAATATTGGAAGAAAACTGAATAGATATCAGTTTTTATAAATGCAACTTTAGTTTGAGGTAGCTGCTTATATGTTTTTTATTAGTTTATTACTCAGATGCATAACTGAATAACACATTTCTAGTCCTAAGTAGCTAGTAGGTATAAGTTCATTTTATTTACTTAGCATGTTACATTAAAAAACTTATTTGAATAAAGACAAAACTTTTCTAGAAAAAAATTGAGCCGAAACAAGAATCTGGTTAGCTTATAATATTTTATAATTAGGTACTTATTTTTTATTGGTCTGTTTTGATCACGTAGGCTCTAAACGGAAATCCCAAGTAGATACCTATATCTATATTGTCGATAATTTCCTCCTTAGGTCATCTTGGACAAGGTCAAGAGCTCAAGGCATCAAAATAAAAGATCAAATACTTCCTACAAACGGTCATGAAAGTTTGAACCAAATCTTCAGTCATTCTTGACAGGCTCGCATTTACGTTTGTAGCTGGCTTTAACAAACCGCCATAGGTAGATACGCAAACGAGATCGCGTGTTTAAGCTAACTTGCTTCGTTATTGTGTCTAGTAATGTGCTATTTAAGTCCACCATTCACTTCTGATTTCCCACGCTTTGTCCATCGACACCTCGTGGAAAGTAACAAAAATCTAGCGAGTCTTCTCATTCACATTTTCCGGATTTTCCGTCAACTTGCAGATTTTTCCGGAAGCTGGCATGCGATGTCAAATTTGTACCACTGATTTAATCTAACTAAAAAGTTCCAACCTAGTATACCTAGGTTAGATGGTAGGTCTTTTCCAAAAACGATCAATTCAATCTTGGTAGGATTGAATTGATCGTTTTTAGTTATGTCAAACCGATGACAAGAGGTGTCAGAAATGAAAATCTGTCAAAATATCCTAGTACAAAAACCCACAGTCTATCTAGCAACACTAGTCACTACTCACCTCTCCCAGGTCAAATCCCAGGTTCGCAGGATGTGAAACATTGCGTACGGGGCCCGCCAAACAAAGTGGCAGGTAATTGGCTCGCTGTCAAAACATCCGACGCGTCCGACCTGTCAGATTAAACGTATCCGTTAAGTAGGCTCGCGTATGACAGGCAGGATGCCGTGGCGTGTGAGAATTTAAAAAATAAAAAGCGTTCCAATTTTAATTTTAATTCTCGCGGTATTTCTTTGTTGGCTGGCGTTTTGATTGTGAAAGACGTGGTAAGAAAACTGCGTCCTGCATTATTCTTGGATGAATTTAGTAGAAGGTCGGTTGTATCAACTCAACAACAACAACAGAGGTCTGGTTGACTTGTCAGGTATGTTTGGTCCGTTTTGTCGAAACATAGTGAGCCAGGCCCTAATCTTTTAATATCTCAATCAAGTCAACCTATATCAGCGTCCCTACATTCTGTTCTATCATTCTGATATTTTGATTTGCGAACTTTCTCTGCAGTAACTACCGACTGTTCGATACTCCATTATCTGCGTTCCCTTAGGGTAAGCCAAGAGGAAAGCTTTAACCTTTTTGAATGTCAATGTGTACGTACTACGTAGGCACAATGCATGCCATATAATTCCCTTAGAAGTCTTGCAATCGGCGATGGTGTTCAAACACGAAAAAAAAACAAAACGCAATATTTGTGATTTTAAGAGAGCTTAATTTATATTTAGTTCAACTTGACGTGTGTCCACCGTGTCAACTGCAATTGTGTCCGAAACACGGTCAGTCAGAAACGCCAGTCCAATCTCACAATCAATCAATCAATTCGACCCAGCACAGTCCACAGCAGGACCCTTCAAATGCTGACAAAAATAAACTCTCTTCCCACCTCCATTAGCCCTATCTCTGTAATAAATAAAATACCAAGAATATAAACAAGTTCTTCCTTGAAACCTTCATCTTATTTAATAAATAAATGGTCATCCATTATAAAGTCGTTTGCTAGTAGTTTAATTGCAGTACTTTCAGGAATCCTCGTCGTATGCGGTAATTAACTTAACTATTCGTTCACATGGGTTACTTGGAACGATCGTGTAGCTCTTGTATGCAATTTTCTTTCAAGTAAATAGATGGCTGGCTGATTTCCTGAGGGTTATTTTAAAAAGTTACGATTTTTTTTGGAGAATAGGAATTTCCCTTGATCTAAATAGGGTTATTTCTGTACCTACACCAATCCTTTATGAATAATGTGGTGCACCCTCTCAGCCTTGGTTTTGACTGAAAGAAGTGATGGAAATTGTACTTTTTGGGGCTGTCGATTATCATTTTAATTCAACCTACGTGTGTCGATTGTTAGCACATTACGAACGTCGAATTTCCGATTTTGATTATTACGTAAGAAAGTTGGAAAAAAATACCTAAACTATCGTATAATTCACATTCTTTGCATTTGCTACCATCTCAACATAAAGTAATATAGGATACCATCTTAACTAATATGGCAAGATACACCATAACGAATCCCAAAATTTTTACGCAGCGCTGACTTTGAAAGCAGCAAAAAAAGCGCTTTAAACCTTTATCTCCTACACACCTGTTTGTAATTACCAGCGGCTGTATGCCTGTATATCAGCGGATATCTCCGAAACGCAGCTAATGTACGGTTAAGTCGTACTCAAAACTTAAGTACTTACTTAACACGTCTAAGTGGGCGCGGTATTGCAACCAGCTTTGCGGTATTTCACTAAAATATGCTACGTGTATAATAATTAGGCGGTATGTCTTTTCTTGACGGTGCCGCCGATGTCAAAGATTAAGAAAGTATTTGAAGAGGGGACACTTTGATGATCGTGTTGTGCATACGTCTTGTTTGGCTTCCTGCGAACCATTTAGGGAATCTCGTGGGATAGCAATTTAATTCTTCATTTTTTTTTTGTTGTTTTGTCATCTCATTTCGTAAAATATTTCAAATGCATTCGTTAACTCAGTGACGGACAACTAACAGCCAAATTTACTAGCTTCGGAAGCACGAAATATTTCACGAGTGTTCCTCCTACATACAGGGTAAGTTTTTATAACCAGTGCGTGCGCAAACTATAACCATGAATTTAACATATCATTCTAGACCTCCCAGCACAGAACTTTTTCGTCGTATATACAAAAAAAAATTAGCTGTTCCATACATCTTGACCGCGTGAATGACATGCTAAATTCATGGCTACAGTTTGCGCACTGGTTAAAAACTTACTCGTATCCTGCATAACGAAGGTGGTGAATGGAAGGCTTTTCGAAATGGTTGTCATTTTTGTCTTTTGGAATTCCATCGGGCACACATAATCAGCCTATAATGTTCCCACTGCTGGGACACAGGCGTCTCTTCTAGAGGGAGTGGGTTATAATCTACCACGCGGGCCCAGTTCGGGTTGGTAGACGTCCAATGTCTTCTATTTGGTTCTAGAACATTTTAGATAGATTGAAGTTCCTTTGCGATGTTTTTCTTCACCGTTTTTAGAGAAGTGTTGATGAAATGATTTACTCAAAGTGCCTGCTTGGGTTCGAACCTGCGACCTACAACTCGTTAGTCGGAGTCGTTACCACTGAACCGCCACAGCTCTCGGGCTCATGGCCGGTAGAAAATAATTTATGAGAAATATGATTCCATTAACAGGAAGTAAATAATGTTTAGCTACATAGATAATTTTCTACGTGCCTGTGACGTCATTAGATGTCCTATTTAGTCCATTTGACATAACTATAATGTGTTAGAACAATTGTAATTGATAATTAGACATCCAAGTAATTAAGTTTATTAATAGGTTGGCCTTAATGATTTATGTGCAATTTATTGTTGGTATTGTAATGGCCTCGGAAAGTACGTTAAGCGGTTGGTCCCGACTGTCATTCAAGGATGTTTGATAGTGGTTATGGGTCGTCAGAAGCCCTAAAGTCTTATCAAGGGTTTTTGTATTACACAGTAGGTACCATCGCTCCATGTAAAATACTGGTACTCAGCTCCATACAATTACATTGGAAGTTGAACCCAGCATAGTTGGGAATTGGTTGGGTACATTTTTGATAGTGGGTGTGGTATGCAAAGGCAGTAGTTAATTTAGATTAAGGGCCTTATTTGCCTTATCTATGGCTAGAGTCTGAGCTAATCGTATTCGGTTACATTGTTGAGTTATGCAAAATCTGTCTTGTAAGAAAATATCTAATGGTAACATGCTAATCCTTTAAGGTGCGTTTCCATTGAGGCGGAGTGGAGTGAAGACGTGCAGGAATCGATACAACATTAGTTGAAGTTATGATAGATGGGCTGAGGGAAGATTTTTCCGTAATCAATGATCATCAAAATATTGATGACGGAAACAATGACAAATTATTAATGATTTTTTGCTGAGTATACGATCATGTCACTTCAATTATGAGTGGAACGGTTTAGTGAAATTATCATTTGTCATTTACCCATGAATACATCGGCTGCTCTATGCTCGTGTAGACTAGCGCGATGACACGACACTCGTAGAACAATTTCTATGAAAACTTCATGAAAATTGTTCGATAAGTGTAGCGTCGCACCTCTTTGAAGAATCCATAAGTCCTCTAAGTTAGCCCGCGAAATTCAATGTTTCTTAGTTTGTGACATTCATGGCAGCGTATTTAGGCATGGTTGATTTTGTTGCTGTCATTGCATGATGAAATGATTTTAAATTAAGTATCGATGATTTTTACATGTGACATGATATCGGAGTCATCTCTAGTTGAAGTTTAAATTTCGGTTCTTGTCTCTTCTGTCATTGGTCGATTCCTGCACTTTTCCGTTCTGCTAGTCTTCACAGGTTTCTAGCCGAGCCAAAAGCGTTAGGTTCTTTCGTAATACATACTTAACAAATTATTATAAATACATAATTATGTATTCATCGTAACACGAAGAAAAGCATGACATTAGAGAGTGCAGGCTAATTAATTCACACGCACAAATCAATTAGTGCATTCAGTACTTAAAGTATTAGTAGGTAGATATTAATAAGTGACTCATTATCTCGCTAGGTCTATAATTAGTTTTCTTTTAAGTCTGCTTGATTGGATATTAATTATGTAACGATGTCGAGCGTCTAATGTTATCCATAAATTGGTCATTGTTCTGTAGTCGTAATTACATATTACGTGTATGACACGTCATGACAGGAATCTCCGCAAAGGCAGCACTGTGTTTCTACTATTATTTTCAAATCAATAATCTATACAAATTAATAAAATTTAAGTGTCTGTTGGTAATGTCAAAATAAACAAAAAACAGCTTTTTACTATTTGCATCTGAAATAATAGTATACAGATATTATTAAAAAAAAAAAACAATTTAAAAAATGTTGTCTGTGTGTCTGTCAGTTCCGTCTAATGTCCGTAGCAGCTGGACCGATTTTGAAGAGACTTTCACTGGTAAAGTGCTGGTATTATAAGGAGTAAAATAACCTTACCTAACACATAATCCCACATCCATGTGGGCGGGCACCTACGGGGCTTCGGTGGTGCCATCTATTGAAATTTTGCAGTGACTTAGGTATTTTTGCAAGCCCTTAACTGGATCACAGAATTTCCTAATAGAAAAACCGATACTTTTGCAAGCTCTACCTGCTTTTCAGACTTGGGAAAATCTAGCTCCTCGCTAGGCTAACTTGACTTTTAGATCAGTTAAACAGCTGCTTATCTGCACTTCAACTGTTTAAGAGGAAACATGTACCTATACTAGATACTTAGGTATTTATGATAATTATACGTGTTTAGATTGTTAAAAGACGTAGAGAGCTCGTGTCTCTTGTTGTGTTACATACCAGCGTTCGTGATAATCTCAATGTAATACTAATTATAAGGCTGTCAATTTTATGCATTGACGCTAGTTATACTAATTTTGATGTCTCTGCTGACCTCCAATTGCGATAAGATTGCTTAGTAATTGATAATACAGTAACACTTGTATGTTATGTTCTTATGCACATTGAGCCCGTTATTATAGCATAATCATAAAATGTCACAATCAAAGAAAATATTCGGAACTAGCTTTTGTCAGCGGTTTCGCCCGCGTAGAGATCGGAAAGTGTAATCCAGATTAAAAAATATCTCTGTGCCGAATGTCGTCCAAATACGTTCGACCGTTTTAGCCTGATTGAGTAACAAACAACCAAACTGTCACATTTATAATATTAGTAGAGTAGTAGGCTAGAAACCAATTACACGGTATTTCATTTAAAAATAATATAACTGCATTTAAAATTAAACTCCTCAATTTTGTACACATATATTCTGGGAACAAAAATTCCGAATAATGCAAAAAGTGAAGCGGCAAAAAAGAAACAAGTACGCCTTTATCTACACCATACGGTCCCATTAATTAAATACCTATCTTCGCATCTTCTTATCTCTCTAATCTTTGCCACGCGCATACTAGCGTAGTACGCCTTTCCCACGTGGTGTGCGGTGTGCCTTGTATCAATATTTGTATCTACCTGCATTATCAGCTGCGATATCCGTACCGCACTTACACCTGCGTGGCTTGTATCCAAAAGTTAATCGACCTTATTTAACACTTGTCCAATTAAGAATTTTGTGGTTTCATTTTAATTGGTAATGTCGCTTCGAGATTGGTTTGTCTGCCGGTGGTCTATTTCATCTGGTGGTGGTTTTTCACCTTCAGCGGTGCTACCTTATTGGCTGACATTCTGACCCAAATCAATCAATCAACTCAGCCTATTGCAAACCACTGCTAGAAATAGGCATCGCCCAGGTTGCGCTACAACACCCTGTCCTCACCTCCGCCTCCCGCATCCAGTCTGTCCCAGCCAAATACTGACCCATGATAGCAATACTCTGGTACCACACAACACGCTTTTCCACCTCATGCATCTCATCTAATCATGCTCCTTACTGACTTTCTATGTTTGCCATCTACAGCTCCAAATATTGCATTAAGTTCCTTTCCGTTGTCTCCGTTTTCTTCCGTTCCATTTTTCCGACATTGGTGTGTCTGCCGGGGGTCTATTTTGTTGGGTTGTGGTTCATCTTATTACTGCGGTGCTATCTTATTGGCTGATACGCTTTGTCCCATACTCACACTGCGACCCATGATGGTAATAAATAAGGCTGTAGTTTGAGCTTTCGTTTTATTATTCTTGTACTACAGCACATACTTTTCCTTGTCATGAATCTTAAAAAATCATGCTCTTTACTGACTTTCAATCTTTGTCATCTACAGCTCCAAATAATGCAATCAGTTCCTTTCCGTTGTCCCTACATATACCTATTCTTCCTTCCTAACTTTCAAATTTTGCAAAAAGTCCAGTTAGCTGCAGGTACTGTCCCCAGCTTTAATGTTTCATGGAACTGCTGCTCCATTTTCCCCATCCACCTCCTTTGTCAGTGCAACAATCATATCCTTATTTGTCCTAATCAATCTGCTGCAATTTTGCGTCTGCTCTCAATTGATGGTGTGCCTCCTAAACGATACCTTCCTGGCTATGTGGGTTGAAGCCTGGGTAAAATTACATGCTGAACTCAATCAATTAAATGATGGAACGGGAGGAAATTAAATATCCTTATCCAATTGGGAAGGAAAGGGTAAAATGATATGGATTTTTTAACAAGAGTATGATCGGGTCCTTGGTAATTGTAATTAGGGATTTTCATGACAGTTTAAAGGACCATTCGTGGTTCAGTGGTAGCGGCTCTGAATTACGAGTTGTAAGTCTTTTGTTCGAACCCAGATAGGCGCTTTACTTTTTTTAAATTTGTATTTGATCACCACTGCTCTCAAAAAGCGCGAATAAAAACGTCGTGAGGAAACTGGGATGTCCTAGAACCAAAAATTCTATAACATGTCACATCGGATTACACAGCCAAATCTCTTTCACAGAGAGGAAGCCTGTGTCGCAGCAGTTGAAACATTAGGTATAGGCTGATTATGCTAATGCTATGATACTTAAAATAAATCTTTGTCCTGTCTTTTCCAATATAATCGATAATGAAATCAATAAAGTGGATGGACGATGGACAGCAGCCGATAACATCATTATAAACCGTAACTTAGAAAAAGATAGGTAAGATAAACGCACATCGTGGCACTTAAGACGAGATAATCACAACGGTGAACAAATACTGAAAGCTAGTCCTGCGCAGGACGGAATAACGCCTTTCCTATTGTGTCTTGTTAAAAAGGGAACGATTAGCTATCAACTTTTGACACACCCATTGACAAAAAAGCTTTCGCTCAAGTAATGGTATGGGATGGTAAAGAACAAAGGATTTTTTACGGAAGTAGTAGACTTACTTCCATACGTAAGTACTTGGTAGACCAAGTACTTGGAGTAAAACATTTGTGTCAATAGATATTAGTTAAGTGTTTGCTGTTAAATCACATGCTGTAATCACATTGTGACAAATAGATAAACAATAGTACACAAACGACTATATGTTTTGTTTACAAATATTATATGAAAGTTTACAAACTTATTACTTACATCAGTTGCGCGTGAGGCGGTGTTTTGTACGCACGTGCTTATCGCAAAACATTCCGGCTAGTGTACTGTAGTGATTACGTTCGGTGCGGGTGTACCCGCTAATAGTGAGAATGGACGGAGGTAGTACGGATGAAGCAGCGTTGACCGATAAAAGCGACACTGAGATTATAAATGAGTGTGAGCGAGAGATGATGACGATGACGGGTACTGTGGAGGTGAACCAACAAATTGATGCAAGACTAACGGAGAAAAGATCGAGGGAAAAAAGTGATAGTAGTGAAGAAGGTTTTGTTACTGTTAACAGGAGAAGACCAAAGAAACTTTTTCGAAGTAAATCAAACGGAAATTTGAGTTCACACATATTCGAATTAAATAAACGTTATGAACTTAAAGATGATACGGTTGCGGAGAATGATGACGTAACGAATAATTCGTTTGAAATATGTTTGACTTCATTACAAGTTTTACCGAAACAGATGGCCTTGGCTAAGTGGTTAAGAAGCGGGAATATACAAAATATCGTTAGAATTAAATATAAAAGCCCTTATAAGGTATTCGTGCAGTTTGATGTTAAAAAACAAGCTGAAAAATTATTAAATTTCCCTAAAAACAAGGATCTAGACATTAGAGCTCAATTTACTGATGAGGTTGATTTATCCTACGGATTAATCAAAGGGGTTGAGTTAGAAATGACAGATAAGGAAATGATAGACACATTCAGTACCTCATGTGAAATTGTGTCTGTCAGAAGACTAAAACGGATGAATGAAGTAGGCAAATGGATTGATAGCGAGACCGTGAGATTAGGTTTCAAAACTCAGATTGTGCCAGAGTATGTATATGCATATGGATGTAGATTTAGGGTTGAGAAATATGTTTTTCCTGTAACCCAGTGCTCAGGATGTTGGAAGTTTGGACATCATAAAAAGTTTTGTCCAATTAATAAGAATCTTTGTCCAAAATGTGGAAAAGAACACATTAATTGTGAGACAGAAACGTTTAGATGCTTAAATTGCAATGGCCCACACATGGCTATTAATAAAACATGTCCATTTTTTATAAAAGAGAAGAGGATTCGTATTCTAATGAGTTTAGGAAATACTACTTACAAAAATGCGTTGAAAACGTATGTTCAAGAAAAAAGGGAAAATACCAAGCAGATTTCACTTGAGTTCGAGAATGAGTCCTCAAAAAAGGAACAAAGATTCATAAATACGGACATGAGTAATCCCACAAATTGTAATTCCAATGAAAAGTTGACTGGTAAACAGGCAGAAAGCTATGCACAACAGGTTATGGATGATGAACCGGTTATTACAGAAGAAAGACAAGAAGAGCATGTAACAGCAGCAAGTAAAAAAAGCGAAAAAAGCCGAAAAAAAGAATCATACAATTCTAAAAAGAAGAATAGCAAAAATTTGCATGGTAATAATAATATGTCGGTATCTACAGAAAGTCTAGAAGTTACCCAAAATCAAGAAGAGGAAAAAAGAAGTGCAAAAGAGAGAAAATTTCAATGGAAGAGAATTTGGCAAAGTATTATGGATATTGTGTTTTCTGAAGAGAAGGTTCTAATGGAAAAAATGATGTCGATGTTGAAAGTTATATGTGAGGAAATTAAATTATTTTTACTTGGTAGTTTTATGGACAGAGAAGTTTTACACAGTTATTTATTTAAGTATAATGGATAGTACACAAAAACAGATCTCGCTGAATATATGTCAGTGGAACTCACAAAGTTTAAGGCCCAAATTAGGTAGTTTAGAAGCATTTTTAAATCAAGAAAAAATTCATATTGTTATTCTGAGTGAAACGTGGCTTGATCCAAGTATTAACATTAATTTGAGTGGGTACAATATATTTAGACAGGATAGACAGGATTCCTATGGAGGAGTTGCTATTATAATCCATAAGTCATTGCACTCGCAATTAAGTCCAATTCATCTATCAAACCCAGGCATAGAAATTATTCAAATCAAAATTCTAAATTGCAAAAGTTTAAATAATATAATTTCAATTTACTGCCCTTCTTCTGTACTCACGCGTGCTGCGGACTGGGATAGTCTGTTTAACTTAGATCTCAGTAAGACTTTGATTGCAGGGGATTTTAATGGTCACCATACTAATTGGTCGTACAAAATAGATCAAAGAGGAACTCAACTGCTAGAATCTTCATTGGAAAATGGCTGGATTTCTTTAAATAATGGCGATGCCACTAGAGTAAAATTGGTAAACGGATTAGTTAAGAGGACTTCACCTGATATTACGTTTGCATCGTCTGATATATCGATAAATTGTGATTGGAAAGTATTCAATGAAAATCTGGGGAGTGATCACCTTATTATTAAAATAACACTAAATTATCTAGAATCAAGAGAGTATATAAAGAAACGCAATTATAAAAAAGCAGATTGGAAAGCATATAGAGAAAACCTACGACAACCATTTTCCGATATGCATAATTTTGAAGATATTCAAGTCTTATATGACTATTTTGAGGATCACATTAATCGGTCTGCCAGTAAGAATATACCTGAGACTAAGATTTGTACCAATCCGGCAGCTAATTTTAAACCTAAGGAGTATTGGCACCCATCATTATCCAGAGCAGTAGCTAAACGAAGACTAGCTTTGAGTACATTCAGACGTAATCCTACACCTAATAATCTTAATACTTTAGAGGATAGAACCGTAGAAGCACACACGTTGGTAAATAAAGCTAGATCAAATAATTGGAAATCGTTTTGCAGCAGTATTAATGAGACTACTTCTGTGTCTGAAATGTGGCGAAAGATGCGTTGGTTCAAAGGCTATAAGCAGTCAAAATCGTTTCCATCAGAAACGAAACAAAAAGATTTGTTATGTTCGTTAGCGCCAGACTCAGTAATAAACAAACAACCAGCTTTCACATCTCGTAATAGTTTATTGGAATCACCATTTAGTATACAAGAAATGAAACATTGTTTTAAGAAAAAAGATACTGCTCCGGGCAAGGATGGGATAACTTACTCCATGATTTACAATCTGCCTTCGATTGGCAAAGTGTATTTATTAAACATTTATAATAGGATTTTTACATCTGGGTATATTCCACGTCAATGGAGGGAAATAAGCATTGTGCCTATTCCAAAAGCTGCCAGCAGTTCTGATTTAGAACCAAAGCTTAGGCCGATTTCTCTAATCTCATGCGTTTGTAAGATATTTCACACAATGTTAGTAAAGAGGTTGGAGTGGTATACAGAGAAAAATAAGTTTTTATCTGCTGGTACGTCTGGCTTTAGGAGGGGCCAATCCTGCTTGGATTGTCTTGCGAGACTTGTCACTGATATTCAAATAGGACTTTCGAATAACGTTCCTACTGTAGCTTGCTTCCTGGACATAGATAATGCATACAATAATGTTTTAGTTGAGCGTGTCGTGGCTACGTTAGATAAATTGAATATCGGTTCTAATATTTGTAAATATATTTGGGAGTTTTTAAGTGCAAGATGTTTAATGATGAAAATATATTCTGGGGAGACAGTTATAAGTAGATGGACAAATAGGGGTTTGGCTCAGGGGGACCCACTATCCCCGTTACTTTTCAATTTAACTACGTATACAATTTGTCGTGAGATAGAAGACGTTTGTATGTTGCAATATGCCGATGATTTTGTAATGTATTTGAAGCACAGAGATATAAATTTTTGTGAAATCACTTTACAGTTGGCACTTGACGACATGATAGTTAAGCTGGATGAAGTAGGTTTAGAACTTTCCCCTAATAAATCTAAAATGTGTATTTTTACCAGAGGTCGAAAAAGGAACAAAGTCAATCTTAAAATCAATGAGCATACAGTTAGTACAGTTGAACATTTTAAATATTTAGGTATGTGGCTTGATCGATCCTTATTGTGGGGTAAACATATTAATGAAGTAGCTGAGAAGGTCTTGAGGTTTCTGAAACTTTTCAAAGTCTTAGCGGGTTCTAAATGGGGAATGCATCCAAAGTATTTACGTACATTATACATATCGGTAATCAGAAGTAGATTGGATTACGGATGTTTTTTGTTCGGGAATAGTGCTAATGTTCATTTATATAAATTAGATAAAATACAGAATCAGGCTGCGAGAATAATCGGAGGATTTATCAAAAGCAGTCCCATTCATGTAATGGAAAGCGAGCTGTGCTTACCTCCTTTGCATATTAGAAGATTATTTCTTTCATATAAATATTGCCTGAAAAGTATGTCCTGGTCAAATAGTATAATTATGCGACTTCTTGCAGAACTAAATGATCTTGTGCGGATGAGATATTGGCAAAAAAAAAAGAAACCTTTACTTGTATCAGTACTCGATAAATGTGAATCTTTTCGTGTACATTCTTCTGATCCCTTAGAGATGTTTTCATTGGATGTTTGGGTAACCAGTATTAAAATAGATGAAATTATTATATTTAATTTAGAAAGTGTAACAGGTCCTAAAAAAACTTTAAATTTTGCTTCTCTTAAATTTGAAATTGTTAAAGAAATTCAAGATAAATACCTGCATTATAAAAAATATTTCACTGACGGTTCAAAATGTAAGGATGGTTTGGGAGCAGCATTTTATGACGTTGAAAGAAACAATTCAGCTATGTACAAAGTAAACACTAATGTAACTATTATGACGATGGAACTCATTGCAATTTATGAAGTCATTAACTCTGCTTATAACTCGGGTGATCGTTACTTTGTGATTTTCACAGATAGTAAGAGTGGTTTGCAACATTTAGCTCGTTGTGCCTCTGGCTCCAGAGGTATTTCGATAGCTTACTCCATATTAAGTAAGATTATAGATCTTACGAACAATGGCATAGTACTAAGATTGCAATGGGTTCCATCTCATGTAGGTCTGAGAGGTAATGAAGAGGCTGATAGACTAGCAAAATTAGCGGTTACTCAAGGTCAAGAATATTGTATAATACCTAATTATTTGGAACAATTATGTAATTGCAAAACAATTTGTTATGATATGTTTAAGGAGTATTTTGACGAACGAAGCAGGGAAAAGGGTATCTGGTATAAAACGATACAGTATCAGCCTCCTCGAATACCGTGGTTTGCTATCAAGGAAATGAGTAGGTATCATATTGTTCTGCTTCATAGATTACGCTCTGGTCACTACCCATCCCGCAAGTTTGGTTATTTGATGAAGAAAGTGAGTTCTCCCAATTGTGAAACATGCGGAACAGTTGAAGATGTTCACCATCTACTTATGGAGTGTACCAAGACAAAGAAGGAAAGAGAGACACTGTTGAGCAGAATAAAAGTAAACAAATATGATACTGGTCCGTATGTGAAAGTTTTAGCGCAACCTTCAACTGAGATGGCAAATCTACTTATTGATTTGTTTAGAGATTAATTATGTTTATTGTATTGGTAAGTGTAGCATATAGCAAGTTTAAGTTATGATGAGGCTGACATACCATTGTGGGTAAAAGCCTCCTTCAAAAATTCAGAATAAAAAAAAAAAAAAAATTACTTACATGTTTGTTTATTTAGTTGCTCAATTCATTAAGCTTTCGTGCTAGCAGTAATTGCATTAGTGCTTGAGGTTTTGTTTGTATTATGCAGAACCAATTGGATTCAAAGCTCATCACTTAATTTAAACGTCTAAAATTTCCTTCCGCAGCGCCGCCGTCCCTCGGAACCTCCACATGCTTATTTTAGATTAAATTTTAATCTTTATCTCTATGAAAGTCATGATTCTCATCAAAGCATTAATTGATTTTTTCCGCCGCTCTAATAGGTATCTCCGTAATCAATTTAAACTAGGTTGCTAAATATAGCACTCTATAATTTATTTGAAAAAAATGTTCTACCACTTCTGTCTTCGTGACTATTGAATTACTCGGCGCCTGCGCCCGTAAACAAGGTTCATGCTGCATTAACGTAATCCACCGTACAGTACTCACTACTTAGCCCACCTATCTCAGTTTTAGCTGCAATTCACAACGTTATACTGCTCCTAATACCACATTTGCCACTCCTGAGGATGTTACGAAATGATCACATCCCGCGGATCTAATTGTCATAGCAACTAGGGTATGAGAAAGGCAAAGCGGAAGCGAGCAATAAAGTTGATGAGCTATTAAATATCATAATTGTGTCACGCTAAAAGCATTTTAGTAATGTAGATTGAGAGAAACATAAATTCAATTTGGACAGATTCTGGTAAATTCAGAACTAGGGCGCCAGTTATTTCCGTCTCCTGTAGATTTTGGTTTAAATGTTTTGTCCAACAAACATTATTCAGCGCAACGTTCGATTTCTATTCACATTAGAATGACTTGTAATTGCATTAAAGCCAAATAAAAAATAGGCAGACGATTCTCAACCAGAACTGAAGTTATCATAACGCTGACCGCTCAATAAAGAATGAACGGAAATCAGGATCAAAAAAAGTTCATTGTTAATTGAGACGATTATCAAATTCCTGCGGCGGACCGATTGTGCCTTCGACAACGTACAGGTGTCTTAATCTCTCAAACCTGATGTTATTAGAGTAACTTGTAGAAATAAAAGAACACGTACTACGCATCCCAAAAGGAACAAAAAAGGACCAAATCCTTTAGCAGGAAGTGTCCAGTTAAATTACGACAAAGATCTGATCAGCATCAATAAATCAACATCGGGTCTTATCTCACTGTCTAATGAAATAAAACTCTTTTGAGCTTCGTGTTCCGAGATGTGAAATAATTAATGCCCTGCATAAGATTTATGAGTTCTTAATGCTACACCCACGCGATTCGAAGTTACCTTTATCGCAGTATCTGTACAAGTACAGTGTTGAGAATCTTCAACTGCTGAAAATCGACTTTGTTGCTTTGTGCATAAGAGCTAAGATTAAAGTAAAACGATTGCATAATTTAAGGTGTTTAGTTCAGTCGCCATGAAATACGATTTGCGGCCGACGACAAAATAAATGAGTGCAGAGCGCGTTTACAATGTTTTGTTCTTGTCAGGTGTGGCCCATTTGTAAATTTTGATTCATTTTACAAATTATATACTCAGACAGAGACAAATTTTGCAATTAAAGTTATTTATTGTTGCTAGGAGGTAGCTGCAACTTTTCACTTTGAGAGCTCGTTACGGTTTTGACCTTTGCCTATATTATTAACAAGCTTTTTGCTGTCTTATTCTCGTCAGGATCCACAGCTTATGTGCCATGAATGATAACCTAATAATTACCTACACATGATTGATTATGTGATGAGTGTGATGACGTAACTTTTTCAATACGCATTGTCTCCAAAGTTTTCTTAGAAACTGATAGGTTTATATTGTTTATCGTTGTGGCCTATGGTTCCAATAAAATACAGCATACTCGAACAATTGGTAAAAGCCCTGATGATATCTGCAGTATGGCTGGGATTATTAATGATGGGGCCGACACCGACACGCCTGTACCGCCTCTACGAGTTGTAGATTATAATGCGGCATATTTAACCAACAATATTGAAAATATATGGTTGAATAGCTTTAAACTTGAGAAAATGAAGGGTCAGGGCAATTGTAGAATTAAAGTATTTGTTAGTAAGATAAAGATTAAAACGGAATGCATGACTATAAAGATGATCTTTTTGATATGAAAGTAATGAATAGAGATTATATCCTTAATTTCGAAAAAAGCAGTATCATAACGATATATCGGCACTTAGCTACTTCAAGAAGCGTAGAGAAATAAAATACCTAATAATTACCTAGCCGGTTTAATTTAATAGCACATTTTAATGGCTACGTAAATAGTTTTATCAGACACTTAGCTTTCGAAAAAAATGTGGGAGAAGAAAAACAAGATCCAAATAGAAACATAAATCTAATTTAATATACGATGCAACGGAAGACAATAAAGTAAAAAAAACATTAAAAGAAAGTAATTGATCGTAAAACATAGCTGATTGATAATGGCATGGATTAGGGACACGAATTAAGTGATAACATCGTTTTTCATGTTTTTATTGACAGAGAATTACCTGGGTACACGGTTGATGGCATTTCTAATCAGTATAAAGCTAAGCGTCAACTGAGGCGAGTTGTAGTAGTAGCGATATAGATTGGAACATTTGTTTTTAATAAAAGAGAACATTTAACTCTTTTAATTCGTTGAGTACTAATTCCTATTGAGTGTGTCTTGGAGTTACTTCAAGCATGTTGTTTTGCCCCCATGATAATTAATGTAAAATATTACAGTACCAAAGTAGTTGTAAGGGATAAACGGATAATATTGAAGCCTACGTTTTTGAGCGTTCACATAGCAGTATTATTTTCCGTCACTACGCCATACTGGGCTTCTAATTAAAGCCAATTATGAAATGCCTAAATAAGAGAAACAAGGAATTCACCTATTTTCCCTCTCTATAAAATAATCATTATCGCTATAATGTAACCAATTATTTTTATAAAAATAACCATCGTATGATAATAGGCAACCCCATTTTCCTGTATATAAATAGGTATTCAAGTTATACAAAACATATACACTTAAACAGAAGCCACACATTTTCGACCTTACTTCAGCGCTACGGTCTAATTTATATTCTATACATACGGTTATACGCTCGCGATTTCGTTTCCAAAAATGTATAAAATTGTGTTAATAGAAAAATTACTTCAAAACATTCCGTTTGCGCTGTTTTTTTATGATTACATATCTAATTACCATATTTCTTAAAAATTATACTATTAGTTCTGAAATAAGCCTTGTTTACACTATAACATCAATTGGAGACAAGGATTTGAATAGAATATAGTGTGTACCAGTTACGCATCAGTGGGCGTGTACTCTAATACTTTATCGGAGGAGCGCAAGCGCATCGCTTTTGACTCATTAGCGGTACCAATGTCAATGTTACTTACCTACCGCTTGTAATTAATGTTACGTTTATTAAGTAGATGTTGATTTGTGTTTGTATGTTAATTAGTACTTTTACTTTGATCTGCCGTGGCTTGTTTGTTTAGACGGTGTTACATACTGTTGTTAGTAACTTGTGTGTCTTTTGTCAGTTTGAGGTTTTTTAAATGGGGTTGTATTTTCTTACTATAGTCCTTTTAAATACTTTTCTGTCGGATTTCGTAATGCTGTGTTTTATGCTAGCATCAGCATAGCATAATCGGCCTATAACGCACAGATGAGAGGAAGTGGACTGCCACCCACCAAGGGGCCCAGTGTGAGTTGGTAGATGTCACGGCTTCGAATTTTTGACCCTAGGACTTGCCGGTTTCCTCACGATGTTTCCATCGCTGTTTTGAGAGCAGTGGACATAAATAATGAAATAAATTACACAAAGTAAAATGCCTGTCTGGGTTCGAACCCACGACCTACAACTCGTAAGTCCGGGCCACTACGACTGGGCCAACACTGCTCCTCCTACTGATTTTTGCTAACAGTAATAATATTGTCAGTTTCAAAAGGTTTACCTTCACATGGGTTAAAGTGTTCTGCTCTAAAGGACCAAAAAGCTTCCCAATTCAATGTAATCACCGATCTATACGGTTAAAGTACTCACTGTTCATTGGCTGACGTTAAAACATCTGTAACTACATATCTATCGTTTGACTACAAGTTTGAAGTTCCGAATAGTTGTAGAGAAAGGGTAGGTTATTGATCCAACTTTAAATAATTTCATTATTGACCTGGACATGGCCCTTGTCACGTTCAGTTGTATGAGTCACCTAAGTGCTTTTGAACGTAAAGGAGTAACAAATCTCAGTACAATACCCTGATCTGTAAATCCAGAACGTTATATCGGAGCACGTGGTTTTGATGGCTTTGAACTGTAGATATTTGTTGTAGTACTACTCTCTTACCTCTATGTAAATCTACAATGAGTAGGTATGAACAGTCACGCTTTTGGAACAAGAGGGGATCAATGTAGAGGGTGCTTGCAACTGCCGTTTGCCATATACATGCTTATGGTGCGGTGAAAAATTATAACATGACCACTGATATAAATGATGTATACTCGTATATAGATGTAAAACCGCTCTTATTCTCAAAATATCCATTTGTCTTCGGCCGTTGGTGCATTCTTCGGCTACAAAGAGAACTCGATAGCATCTGGGTTTAACTCATAAATCATATTACAATTTCGACTCATTCGCCTTCCTGGTTTTGATTTCTATATTCAACTTATGAATAATGGTTACTTTGCCATCTGTCACTGCACTACATAATTTTGCTACCTTGGCTTCAAATAATGCTTTCACATCGGTAGTTAATGCTGCTATTTACCTTGTTAGATGCCTAAACGTTGAACCATCCGTAATTTCATATCTTCTCGTGGAATCAAACAAATGACTCCCTTTAGCGTAGGTGTCAGTGATTCGTTTCCCTTCACTGAACAAACTCTCTACTTTAATGTTGCCGTTTTACAACTACCCACAAGGGGGGACATAAAGGCGGTGTCTATTAACGACTGTTTTATTGTAGTGTGAATAGAAACGTGAATTAGAACCACTGTGATATACTCTGATATTTATAGTCGGAAACCGAATGATGTATAGTCGAGAAAGTTTTATTGATGATAAAAGATGAATGAACCAACTGCCATACCCATGGCAGTTGGTAATATCCCGTAAAGGCGTAAGCGTGAGGCTTGTCTTTCAGCTGTGGAGAAGAGAAATCCAAGTAATTTCCGTTTTGATATTACTTTATAAGATATGCCAGCTTCTCTACACTATGATTTAGCTAAGCTAAAGCTACCTAGTACCTACCTGCTTACTAATAATATGCTATTCAAAAAACAGATTTGGGTGGGTCTAAAACACTTGAATCTGCTCTTACGACCTATTGCTGGGTTATTTCTCTACATATGTAGATATATATTTGAGAACCTTAGGAAAATATGTAATCGTAGGTGTTTAGTAGTGAACAGTTAGTGAAAGCAGTGGTGGCCCAGTGCTTACGGCTGAGACTTCGAGTTGTAGGTCGTAGATTCCAGCCACGCAGCCGCTTTACTTTGTGTAAACTATTTCATCACCACTGCTCTCAAAACGGTGAAGGAAAATATCGCGAAAAACGCAGCATGTGCTAGAATAAAAAAATCGAAGTCGTGAGATCAACCAACCCGCATTGGGGCCTGGGGATGGATTAGGGTCCAATACCTCTCCCCGACACTATGCCTATGTCCCAGCAGTGGGAACATTATAGGCCGATAATGTGTTATGTGTGTAGGTTATTTTTTAATGTCCCACCACACTATTAATATCTCTGCATCACCCTAAGGTTGACTGGTAGAAAATGCCTCAGGCATTAAGTCCTTTTTTTACTTGTGCATTAAGTTTGAATAAATAAATTAATATTCAACATACACGTTTAGCTCCTTTCAGATTTATCACTCGTTCACATTTGCGTTAATACGAGCCAGAACACACACATGGGCTTAATTTATCCATGCGATAGTGTATGAATTTGCACGTCCCTACGTCCAAAAAACACTTATTTCGAATGCATGAAAAAAACGCTAAAATCTTATAGCTACTATTGCGTTTTAAAATTGTTATTCAGGACTCAACAACCATATTTTGGGCTGATTTATGGCATAATCAATTGTTTCTAATTCTATAGTCAATCAAAAGTCAACAAACAATTCAATCACGTATGATTTTGGCTACGAATTGAATTTTAAAAGTTTCCGACCCAATGTTGCAATTTCAATTGCTCATTTACTTCCTAATGTTACCATGATTGAGTATTAATGATCTTCTATTGCTATTCATAAAAGGCTAGTTGGTTTTTATCGTAATTCTATACAGGAATGTCTTTGCTTGGACCTACATGATTGTTGTTTTTTTTTTATTTAGTACATTTATTTATTCTTCTTGCTTATTGATATGCTAAACGTAAGTGTCATCTATAAGTGAAGTGGTTGGTGGTCCACTTTGAATAAATGTGAAAAAATTCTTGGATTTGTTACAAGGCCTTTGAAATATTAGTATTCATTTGGAGTCGACACATAATTCAGAGTGTCCAACTGACAAATAGATTCCTAGACACTTGTTGGTCTGTTTAAGTCCGGTTGCCACAATATGATAAATTAAAATCCTGTAAGTATCTAGTGTATCCTTGTGAATTATTAATACCGTAAAAGCAATGTCTTTAAGTTCGATCATAAAACTAGGTACGAGATTGAACTCTTTTTAAGATTGTTCACCATCATCAAAATGTAGTTTTAATCACAGGTTAACCTGCCTTTTAAAGACAACTGATACTAAATCATCTTCAATGTTCTCCGCCCCATTTCACTTGCAGTTTTTTTTTTTTTTGCAGTTGGAAATAGCTGTTGTATCAATACAGTTATTTTTATAATAAAACTTACATAACTTTGTGACGTTCATTAAGATCAATGATCATTGCTTGTACCCTGTTGAGCAATTGTGCTATAAGTTTGATTAATCGCTCGTTTTAATAGACCAATTATGGCGGAGAAGGAGTTAGGTTGTCTTGGCCTTTATTTTTAGTTTTATTTGGTAAAAATAAGTCTTCGTTAGTTTAAAATAGAACAATGGTATTCTGTATATGATTCAGTCATTAAAATTGTGCAATGGTTTCAATGTAACATGGTTTATCTTTAAGGCACTCCTTATCTTCTCTTACTTGTTTCTTTCTATTCCCATGGTTTTCTTTTATTGTTTTTCTTGGAAAATTATTTAATTGTCTAGCTAAGATTGCAACAACTTAACAGATTATCATAGATACATGTTTTACAAATCATGTAACCTAGTTGAACTTTCGTGGGCGTCAATACTTATACAGTTAATTCTAAAAATAAAGCAAGCACCCTAACTTTTAAAATATTCAACAGAATCTCTGAAGCAAGAACAACAGTTGTTTGTAGAAATCAGTTTGCTTACAATGGATTGTTATTGTAATTTATGTTAAATTGTTCGGTTATGTTGTGTTTGTAAGTTTTGTGCACCGATTCATTTGCAAGTACATCCTACAGTTAAGTTTAGAGTGTTGTTTTGTTGTTGTTTATGTCCTTGTTTTATTTTCTATAAACATCTATCTTAACATGTAAGAACTCGAAAGTGAAATGTTAAAGATTAGGCTCGAAAATGAAAAAAAAAAAACTAAATGAACTTCGAGAAAATTTTAATTGAAATGAAGTTCTCAGTTTATGCTGTATTCTCTTTATGTAGTAACATTGAATTAGCAATCGTGTCCGTGCGCTTATCGGCAATCTTCAAGTCCGACACTTTGCCCGGGAGCGATGAATCACGAACACTTGGACTGAAATGTACTTCAAACTTTCAACCTCTGCTTAAGGAAAAAAATGTAAACAATGTATTATTTGATTGTTCTATATCAGTATCTATTTATCCTTTATTGATTTCATCCAGTGGCGGAACCAATATTTCTGTAATGACAGTTGACAATGCAGCTCGCATCAGGAACTGTAAAGACCAAAACCCACACGTTTCGGTTTCGGGTTTATTATATCTAAAATTGTCGTCCCCACTTTATGATGCATCTTCTTTTCAGGTGCTTGCAACTTTAATTTTGTGTTTTATGCACCTGCTGTTGCCCGTTTTTAGAACATTATGCAGTTTTGCTGCGAGATTATTATTATGTACTAAATGGCCAGTAGAAATGTTATCGGTTTCGCGTATTACTTTCATCATATAACTCTTCAAAGAGATACATTTTACTATAAAGTTCCTTTTACATTTTGAATTAAAAGTGGTTTGAGCTTCCAACCCTGCTGCTGCATTGTCATTAAACTTGAAACCGTAGAGTCATTGGTACATAGATCATTATCCCGAAATCGTGATGCGGAGCGATGCATTTGAACATTTTGAACGCATCAAGATCTTGCTTATCATACCATCTAATATTGGTAGTTATGGGGTATTTAAGGTACTTTCTCATGCCTTCGAAATACCAATAAAATTGATCTTAAGAATATAAGGGCTATAATTAGATATACAACCGAACCCTAAAATATTTGAGAAAAGTTCGATGAGTTAAGTAGGCAATACTAGGAAGTATACTAGGGAGTCCCAATGAATTTATTTGGTCACGGTAGAACTTGTAAATTAAAAAAAAAACATTGCACAGATGTTAAAGATCTTATCATACAACTTAAACCACTTTTAAAGTTAAATTTAACCCAAATTTTACTGCATTTTTAATTAACAACAGCTCCATTCCCCAACCCTCCAAACGCAAGTCATCGACACGAACAGTTATTGGTCGATTATATCCCAAAAACAAATGGTGCGGCTTCCTGGCGTGCGCGCAGAAGCGGGGTCATTGCGCGATCGACTACACTGACTGAATGACCAACGGCCCTATTACGTGTCGTATGTTTTAGTGGTTGTCAAACTAGTTGATATTAATAGTAATAGTGTTTGAGATGGTTATGGTCTATGTGTATGAGAAAAAATATGTGACAGTGTTTTGTTTCAAGTGTGTTTTAGTATATTTAGTCATGCCTATGTTATGGAAAGCTTGGTTGAGATAGTTTTGGGACTAAATATGAAAGTATACACTAAATATCAAAGTTTGTCGGAAGTGTAGCAAGACTAACAAGGAAATACCTTCTGCAGATGAGGGTCCTTATTCCAATTTGAATGCGATGTCCTAGAAAATTGGACTGGGATATGAATCATTCGTGCATGTGTATCATGTGTATGTATCTATCTATGCTCGGTAAAAATTACTTTGATTTTAAGATTAGACCTAATCTATGCTGTTAACGCAGTTTCCTATCGTGAGTACCTACACCTATCAATTGACAGATAAGATAGATGATTCATTATAATAATATTACACACATTCGGTGGTACAGGATTCTTAAGAATCATACGATAGTATCTTTGAATCATTCAGTAATTAATGAGTGTTCATGATTTCGAGTATTAGATATGTTATCTCAAAAAATGGGAAGACTATGTTGATTTTTCCTTGAATATGAGACTATTTCATGCAAATTTCTGACGTAGATAGATAAAATTCCGGATATTTTTAATCATTTTCGTCTTTAGATAGATAATCTTGATAAAGATAAAAATAAAAGTATTCATAACGCATTAGTCATAATTATTGTAGCAATGTCAGACCACGTGTTGCGAACTCAGATTCTCTCACTCATATTATAGGTAATTAGTTGTTTACAAAATAAGGAAAATCCATTCAACAAAATAAGTTATAAATATTTTTTGTAGCTGCGTTGCTATGGAAAGAGTATTGCAATCGTCATCGCAGTACGTAATAGGTCGTTTGAAGGAAACAGCGGGACCATTCATCCAGCAATGTTTTTATTTGAAAGCTGCCACACACAACATATTAAATAGAATTACCCATATATCGCCTCTGAAACTGGACACCTCAATTGTGTAGCCTAAGATTAATGTTTCGATACAACTTTGGTATTGAGTTTTATTGCAACAAATGGTATGCGTATTGTTTTAAATGTGCCTAAGGCCTAATTAGTATTTGTATAGGTTCTTGAAATTGCGCACTAAAGGATTGAGTGTAGGATCGAATTGCGGCTAAACAATAGTTTGGTCGATGGTGAAAACGAAGCGATTATTGAGCGATGAATATTTATAATAACGACAGCGCGTGTATAGACTTTTCGTTTTCATTTGAAACGTCTCATGCAAGCCTACTACTGTAGATAACCGTTTTCCTCAATGACATAATGAGTATGAAAACATTTTCTACCATAATTACATTATGGATTCTATCTAAAACACACTACGATTTAAAGATTCAATTAGTCTTTAAAACGTAGTCATATTCCGACTCCTCCAACGTTACTTGACAATTCAAAAATCATGTTATCAAACATCTCAGCAGCATAATAGAATGCAACCTTTCTTTACTATTACGACAGAGAGAATATTTAAGATATGCTTGTCTACTCGTCGTACGTAACTGCGATGATGTGTGGTCGTATTTTTATTTGATCAGCGTCTGTTTGTCCAACTGTTCTTTCGTGAAAATTGAAGTTTTGTCAATAGAGTTGTAGGTGCCGTAAGTCAAAGTTGTTTATGAAGCGTTCTATACCGTAGTAACAAGTAGGTAAAATGCTAATTAATGTTGTGTATTATTTGCTAATGAGTTTGTTTAGGTTTTCTGTAGACAAAACACCATTTGTCGTTGGCGTATGGTTATTAAATCGAGAAGATTTTTCTCTTTGTTCCTGTATAGGAAGGTAAATGATGGCGTTCCGCAAGGTAGTTTTTTTGGGCCACTCTTGATTTTTGTTTATACTTACGTTATTTTCAAAGCTGTAGCTCTTCCAGTACGTTTGAAAGTATGTATATTGCAGTTGCATTTATATTCTTACACGTACATTATACTGATTTACGATTCAGAAGGAAATTGATATTAAATTGTGGATAAATAAATGTAAGGCTAACCGTATTAATGCTGCCTTTTTTAAGACCCGAGGTCATATAACTCAAATAAAACTAAAATTCTAAAGACAACTAGCGAAGTAATATAATTTATTCTTTTGTTTAAAACACCTGTTTAAATACAGACACAGTCGCGAAATTCAATGTTTAGTGGAAATTTTTTGGGAGGCCTCGCCCCTATCATTTGGGACCTATTATGAATGACATCATAGGTTATCTGTGGGTGTAGAAAAATATACCTCTGTAACTACTAAAGGTTATAGGGGTTTTGTTCAGTAGTTGTGTTTTTAGATATAAATAAATTATAACCAATTTCTTGTTTTATACCGGTATTACTACTTTTGTGACAGTTCTGAGAATTGATCCAAGTGAATATAATCTTTGTAACGATCGCAGTAAGAGTTAAAAAACAACTTCCTTTTTTATAATAATTAATTTTTTCTTACTATATCTATACGTATGTTGAGATGGATTGTTTCAAGAGGATGAAAGCTTATTCAATCCACAGCTGTTGTTTGCTACCAAGCTGACATATCTACGAAATACGGCACTTTAAGATTAATTGCCCCACGCTTAGTTCTCAACATAAGCCTTTCCTCAAAAGGGACACCACTATCCAGACTACCTTTATCTTCCTTATAGGAAAAGTTCTCTGAATGCAACTCTGTAGAACATTGTCTAGATAAGAAAAGGACCTTCAATGTAACAGTGTCGAATCTATAGACTTTGTTGACACACTTGGTTGACAATACGTATTCAATACTAAAAGTGTTGCAAATACTAAAGGCTCGATAGAGCGTAAGGGACATTCATGCTAAAGTCGCTTAAGCCTTTTTAGCTGATCATTCGCGAATCTGAGAGTTTATTCCACAATCGCTCATTGCGGCGATTCAAAGACATCCTTGGAACCGGTTCGTCGTTCAATAGGCTGGTTGACCATACATCTGCTCATATAGTACAGTCATTAAGGCCGGCACAGACTACAGTCAATGACCCTCATTTGGCAAGTTTTTGGTTTCCTCCAAAACTATGAAGTAGTGCTATGGTTGCTTGTATTGTTTATTTGTATTCTTTAAGATAAAGTTCAAGTGATGGAACTCCGTTTAAGGGCTAGGGCACTCGTTACGATTGTCGCTGTGTTATGATAACTATAACTCTTGTCGAGCCAGAAGCTTATAAGTGCACAGTAGAAGAGCGCTTGTCTCTCGCATTCAGTACACGAACCGATTTCATCAGAATTGGAGTTATACACGAGCCGTATAACGGATAAATGCTTGGAATATTTTGTTGATTTTATTGACAGCCTGACATTGATTTGTCATTACAAACAGCATCTGCAGGGCTTCATTATTCGGTTCATCTTTTTACTTTGATGCACCTGTTAGTAATTCAGACTCAAGTATGTTCAGAATTTAGTAAACATTTTTTTCTACTTTTGCGTGCCATAATAAATTACTAATAACCCGCCTAAATTTTCACCTTCTATTGTTGTTTTTGCCGAAGATGCATCCCCAATATTGGGTACAAAGATATTCTTTGTGAACAGAAAACTCTATAAAATATTAAAATTATCTGACGACTAAAAGTCGTAAGTGTGCGCTCAACGTATGTTGTGATGTCATTGCTCTGACCCAGATTACCTGTTTAAAGTGGCGTTAATGTGCGGCCTTATCAGTGAGTAGATCAGGGTAGTATAGTATAGTATCTAACTAACTGTTTAACGTGGTCCAACGTCGCTTTGGTAGGCGCAAAGCAAGTTACGGTTTTAAAGTTGAGCTGTGGGCTTTTAAATATCAGAACTGTTAGATAAAAGAACCTTTTGGACCACCAAGTTTTTTTTTTTTCAGTACTCAGAAACTTATTTCGTCAAATAATTAATTAATTACTGTATCTTGAAAATTAAACAAAATAGATGTCGAGTATTATTGAGAAGTGGATGGACAGCATAATCAGCCTATAATGTTCCCACTGCTGGGACACAGGCCTCCTCTATTCGAAAAACTATAATCTACCAACCGGGCCCAGTACGAGTTGGTAGATGTCTTAAAATGTTTGGTTCTAGGACCTCCTGGTTTACTCACGTTTTCCTTCACCGTTTTGAGAGCAGTGTTGATGAAATTTTGTACACAGTGTAAATCGCTTCCTGGGTTCAAACCCACGAATACAACTCGATAAGTCGAGGCCGTTACCACTAGGCAAACATTGCTCGAATAGGCAGCAGCATGGGGTAATATTTTGTTTACAAACTTGATGATTTTGGCAAATTACCATTCTCTGTGTTGAAATAGTCTGTTAATTCAGTTCGGTTTAAGGGAAGCCCCCGATCTAATTAGAAACTAGTTGTGCACCCCACAGAACACATATACCTACTCCTAACGGAGAAGAATGCCAACTTCATACAATATTTAGTAGAACGGTTTTGAGCGACATCTATATTCACCCCTAGGAAAAAAACTCGTATGGCGGTAAATTCAAACGATTGCTTAGCATCCCCAGGCTATTTAACTGAACATGGTTTTTGGTAGGTCCATTCCCTTGTAAGAAAACTCAAATTTGAGTTACTTACAAGAGAATGTACCTACCAAAAACCTACAGAGTGAATTTGACAAAATAAAACGATAGTGTGTAAACATGTATTTCTTATTTAGTTCAACAGGTTCATTACAATTTATTATTAGGTACTGTGTTCATTGTTATTACATTCAAATACTTTAATTACAATCCGTTTGCAGTAGCCTAAACCAGAATTTTGTTTTAACCACATTTACATAAATAAATCAACAAGGATAGACAAAAAACAACTTTCAAAATGTACACAAATATAAATCTAACAGTAGGTTTAATTTCTTTATTTATTGAAAAGGGTACACCAACGACTTATTCACTAGAAACATTAACATATTAATAACATTTGCATTGAGTTATGGTGAATTTGTCACTTACAGGCGTACACAGTACTTCACAATACTCAGATCAGTAGAAATAGTTACAAAGTTATTTAGTTAATTACGATACGTACAGTAAAAAGTAGGTTTACTATACATATAACGAGTCCTGAAGATACATGGTAGATTAGATTTTATTAAGAATGTATTAATTTACCATAACACAAAACAGTTTCAAAAACATCTCACATGACATTAAGTTGCCACTTGAATGATCAAAAATAACGACTTACTATATTTTCAGTTTTATTTAATTTAGGACAATATTACTATACAATTACCTAATTTGGACTAACAAAAAATTCGCATTACTTCAAACAGTCATTGGCTTTTTATCATCTAATAAATATTTATATTCCTTTGGGAAATTTGCAGTCTAAAAACTACTATTTAGAAAGAAGAAAAAACGAAACAAACACAATGCACCAGTGTTACAACTTAAAAATAAAGTATTATTAAAGACCTAATATTGTGGGTCCTTCACAATACTTTGAATGTTGGCAATGTCATATTTCTGCCCCGGGTACCTTGTCTACATTGGCCAATAGACAGTTGATACCCCCTGGTGCACCCTCTCACAGAGTGGACGCCTATGTATTCCAGCAGTGGGAAAATTATAGTCTGTATGCTTATGCAATGGGAAATACACTTTGTATAACGTGAAATCACTCAAAATATTGATTTATTCATTTATTCATTATGTGATATATTAGAAACCCAATATCCGCAGTTTAGCTACATTCATAGACTCATTATCATCGTATGATACGCCAAGGCGTGCCCTTCAAATTCGACAGTGACAAATTCAGGGTGTGACAGTAGTATATTTGCATTGAATATATTGCTATGATATTTAATATAGTAACCTGCACCCTAATTGCGTAACTCCCGATTCATCATAATCTGTATCGTTTTGAAACGGATTGTTAAACCATTGCTTCATATGTTCGAAAAAAGTGTCTGCTCAATAACGTAAATAACGCAATGAATATTGTTGAACTATGAAAACGAAACCGATTATGATTAATCGTAAGTTACGCAATTAGGGTGCAGATCTTGTTAATATTAATGAGAATGTATTGGACATGCAGGCTTTACCGTTAGACATAGATTTCTAAATTGAATACGATATCAGATGTGGATTGGTATCTGTGAAGTGAACTGGTGTTGGTAGTAAGGTCATATTGATATTCAACCGCTTCTTGTTCATCTGATTCGGTCATATTGATATTCAACTGCTTCTTATTCATTTAGGAGACTACCTCGTTAGGGATTAGTGTAGGTGTAGGATGGTGAATGATTATCAGCGTCTGTTTCAAAACTGTATCTGAATTCAGAAAACTTTACTATGATTGCATCCACTGATTATGATACTAATATTGTAGATGATGAGGAGAGCGTTCTTGACACTGTAGAGTTACAGGCTAGGTATATGTCCCTTTATGACAGCTACAGACAGCTGTGCTGCTGGGGAGTTTGTTGCGCCACTTCTTCTTCCCAGCTAAAGCACTAGGAAGTGGTGAAGGGTGGGCGTTTTTGGGTTTGGTTTGGTTCAAAAAGTAATTTTGACTCTCAGCCTAGTTTTAATAAATGACTTTTGATTTGATTTTATGTGGATTTTTATTTAGAAGGCTACCTGCTAACTTTTGTGCTTTTTGACGAATTGGTAGACAACTGCATGAGCAACTGGTGATGAGCAACTGGTTATGAGCAACTGGTGATGAGCAACCTTTCAAAGTAAAATTTATTAGAGTACTTACATCGTCGCCGTTCACATCGGACTTCTCTAAAAAAAACCGGTCAAGTGCGAGTTGGACTCGCGCACCGAGGGTTCCGTACAAACCTGTGGGTATATAAGTAAAAGTTCAAAATTGTCAAAAATATATTTTTTTATATGACGAAACTAAAAATTTACGGTTTTCGTAATTTTTCCTATATCTGTACTATAAGACGTGACTTCGTACAAAATTTCAAGATTCTAAGTTCACGGGAAGTACCCTGTAGGTTTTGATTCCCGTGCGAGTTTCGAAAATTTGCGGAATTTTGCAGCCTAAATGGCTGTATCTTTTGATTGCGTTGACTTAGAAGGTTGATTTTTCTACAGCTTCCAGGGACAGTAGAACTAAGTATCATATAGAAATTTCAGTTTGATACCTCCACGCGTTCCTGAGAAAAACGGTCTTGACAGACGGACGGACGGACGGACGGACAACAAAGTGATCTTATAAGGGTTCCGTTTTTTCCTTTAGAGGTACGGAACCCTAAAAATACAGTAATGAAAATAACGCTTAATATGCTAATAATAAACCGTTCGAAATTCCCTAATCAGCATGTATGTAATTAACAATTACGTAAGAATGCATTTAATTATAATTTTACTGGTACAGCCATAAACATACGTGTTATGATCAATAACATATACCATTTATCGCCGGGTATAGCTTTATTTTTTTACAGATCTTATGAAAGAGCACTTTGATGTTTAATACTTCCTCTTTCATTTAATATTTCGTACTAAAAACAAGTTAAAAATATTTTGATCTTGTCTTTCGTAACCGAGATCGTTTGATTCGGTTTTCTTGTGTTAGTTGACTTCGGATTTCCTTTTCATCTCAATAAGGCGATGATTAGCTATGTATTAGTCTAATTAATTTGTTTGTTTAATTAGAAATTGAGGGCCCATCAAAGCCCTCATTTTCTAATCAAACAAACAAATTAATTAATGTAACACGTGTAACGTGTTCAAGCTGTGGGTGTAGTGGTGGGCCTTGAGACATTCAAGAGTGCGAATATGAGGTTAAAAACTTATAAAGCTATTTAGCGATTAGTTACTCTGATTAGTAGCTTAGTTTATTTCGTCTTGGTAATAGTTAAAGGTTGGCGCGAAACGACAGTGCGGCGCAATTCTCGTTGAAAAATACCATGAAAATTTCATGCAAATTGTTCTATAAGAGTCGTGTCGCTGTGCAGGAGCCTAAAGTAACAAATCATTTCTGGGACCTCATTAATAGCGGCTAACTTCAGACTATTCTTTGCAAAAGTCGCGAGGTCTCTGGTGGCTTTCCATTTGCAACTATCATTTTCTTTTTATTGATTCGATTTAATTGTTCACCTAGTTCATTTATATTAATCAAACTAGCAGCGCTCCGCAGTTTCACCCGCCTAGTTCCCGTTCCCGTGGGAATACGGGGATAAAATATAGCCTATGTCACCCGGGGATAGTGTAGCTTCCCAACAGTGAAAGAATTTTTCAAATAGGCTCAGTAGTTTCGGAGCCTATTCAATGCAAACAAACAATCAAATATTTCCTCTTTATTATTAGTAGGTATAGATTACACGTTGTTAATACAAAGTGTAATTTAAATTTGAGGTCAGCAGGAATAAAAACGAATTTTCCTCTATTACTAATTGCAATTACCTACTCGAAAACTTGCATTATTTAGGTTACAAAGTAGGTACTCAACTTTCGAAGGGAATAATTTATTTATTAATAGAAACACATAAAGTGTTATCAAAACTATTAAAATCTACGCGTAAAGTTTTGCTGCCTCTAAAATAGCCATAGAAATATTTGAAAATTCAAGATAAAAACAATCACAAAATGTAAATATTATGGCTATTAAATACCAAAGAAACAAGATTAGTGTAGAACATAACGGTAAGTAGGAATACAAATGAAAAAATCCCACAAAAAAATCTTACTTTATTACCCGACTGCCTAAGAAGGAGGGTTATGTTTTTCAAGTGTATGTATGTATGTATATTACTTTGTAACGCTCTGTAGCCTAATCGGCTTGATCGATTTCAGTTTGAGAGGTGCCGTTAGATTCATCTTAATTGTGAGAGTGACACTGGATATATCAAAATAGAAAAAAAAAATGGCGATTTTTGGCGGCTATATACCTAGTGTCCAAAAAAAAAAATTTTTCTCAAACCCTATTGAGTGGAGTATAAAAATAAAGGGTTTTATAAATAGGTCTCATTAACGTCAAAAATAATTATATCAACTAAAACCTGTGAAATAAAATCAAAAATATTACAAAATCAAAAAACCCGACTGCATAAAAGTAAACTTTAATTAAAAAAGATAGAAACAAGAAACTCTTTTTAAAAGGATGATTTCGTATTTATAAAACCCATTTTTTTTTAAGTTCACTTTTTGGGCAGTCGGGTTTTTTTACTTAAATTGTAACAGCAAATTGTTTCAGTGGGTCAAAGCGTTTAGTTGGATAACATTTTACTTTCCATAAAGGCTTAAAGCTGACACTAAGCTGCATCTAATTATAAATCATATTATCCCAACCCATTCGAATAACAAAAACTAACAACACTTTAAAAAAAACCACAAAAAGTAATAAAAGACGAAAACACGAGCCAAGTTCTCCGTGAACACACCGATACTCACTCACGTGTGGTTTGTTTCACCCATAATCTAAGATTACGGTTTCATTATGCAACTGACAGGTCATCGGCCCAATTTGTAGCGACATACAACACCGCGAGTGACTCACTGCGGTTTTATGACCCTACTAGGATGGCCGCACTGCATAGGATGTTTAGGAGTTTAGATAGTCCGTGTATTGTGTGAATGGGAAGTGAGTTTAGATTTTTATCTTGAGTTAATTCATTGGCTTTGCCTTGCAAGGTGAGAATAATTTTTTGTATTGTCGGGGCCGAAAGGTTTTGGAGTGGTGACCGCGTACTGGAAGACGTAGCATTGGAAGGCCTAGAATAAGGTGGACCGATGACCGAAGGCCGCAAGATACGCTAGGTACGAGAAGCACAGAACCGGTCGAAGTGGCGGTGCTTGGGAGAGGCTATGTCCAGCAGTGGACGTTTTTGGGCTGAAATGATGATTATGATGTTATTGTCAGCTTGACTAAAACCAGCAGAAATAATTAACGGAAGTCTTAATTTCCGTTTATTATTTCTGCACAATCCATCATATCTGCCTCGCTCGTTCATAGGTTACCTCCATCCAGTCTTTTAGGAATAGGACATTGTATTAATATTTTCCTTATAAAGTATTGGTTATCAGCTTTTTCCAATCTGCGTTAGTATCCATCTAAACAGATGCTGATGCATATAAATGAAGCACGTGCCTACGCAAATATTTTCAACGCTCATGATTTTCAAGGATATTTGCATATGCATAGAACGCAGGTCAAATTCCTTCGTGGGATCAGTAGATAATATAAAATAATAAATCAGGCTTGGACCGGTCCGGTAATGTTCCGAGCCGTACAACTACGAGAAGATAAAAGGGAATGCCCAGTTTAATTTATGTACGAAAAAGGTTGTAGATTTAGTGATGTTAGAGGTATCTTTAATATTCGTCAGCTGCCTTTAGAAAAAATATCATTGATACAACCAGTCTAACTGGTTTTTTAAGTTGCAGGGAAGTCCCCTAATGCCCATGAGAGGTCAACAGTCCTAAATATGAATGTAATTGAGGTTAATCTTAAAAAGCAGACTGAAGTTAACAAACGTACGGTTAATTTTTATTAAATTTAGCCTACACTGACCCACTGCTGAGCAAATGCTTCCTCCCCCAAATACTTCCAGGCATCCTTTTCTAAAGCTACCTAGATCCAAGCCTTGCAGTACATGTATAGGTGATTTCGTCACCTCTTTCTGGGCGCCATCCATCCTCAGGCACCCACTGTGTGGAGACTTTCTCAGTGCATGCGGCGGCTTCTTGCCAACTTCGCAGGATCGCCTTTTTGGAGCGAAGCGCGGTATTTCGTATTCTGTTAGTTCGATTAACACCTAAAATCCTGCGCTCCATTACTCTAGATAATGACTTAGATCGTAAAAATAAACTTGGTGATGCATTCTCACTTATTCAGATTCCCATGTTTATAAAACAAATCAGTTCGCCTATATGCTGCTAGATCAAATATATAAACGATTACGATATATTCTGAACCTCTAAAAATAACAGTCTAGCTTTAGCATCAGGTCAATTCTCTATTATTTCTCACAGGACAACCATAGCCAAATGATTATTTCTTAATGGTCAAATCTTGTTAGCCATCCACGTAATACCGGTAACTCATGCCAGATGTGGCAGGTGGTGTTAAATATCACAGAGCCTGTATAATTGAGAATTACCTGTGTTCCTGTCGTGAATGCAAATTACTCTTGAATAGGATTTAGCAAGTGCATGCTAAATAGTGCTTATTATTGCTAGATAAAGTCTTCATGGATATAATGAATTCGAAAGAGACGGGATTTATGTCGAAACTTAAGAACACTATGGAATATGGATTGAATATGAATTTTGATAATCCAATTACAGATGGCCATCTCTCGCTATCATCTGTTATGGACGTGTTGTCGGAAACAGGAAAGCTGTTAAAAGAGTTAATAGCATCTTGTATGTAAAACCCAATGAACCAATGTCGTAATTTTGCACTCATCTCATCTCCCTTACCTCTTCCCAATCAAGCTTGTACTATTCCCTTGCTAGATATAAACGAACATCAGATTGGTGTTAGATCGATTGGTGTTTATGAGCGAAGTTATACACGAGTTGTAATTTATACCTGGTGTCTGGGATTTATCCTTGATTTGTATTTCTAATGGCGACGACGCAGGAAATCCGCGTAAGGATAAGACTGTAGATGAGATATAAATCATAATTTGTTCGTTTCCATTTCTAGCTATACACTATCTACGCCATATTTTAAACTTGCAATATTGCTTTATTCTAAACACGTCTTTGTACAATTAATACATCAGCTAACGCCACACTTTACGTTTGTAGCGATGTCACTTACATAATGGGATTGACATTGGAAGGCTTCAATTGTGAATAATTCATTCATTCCATTGTCATTCAATGAACGTTCGTTCACGGCACAAAATTGTTGTTTACGATCTTTATTGCATGTTTTCCTTCTGAAACGTTGCGGAAATAATTTATTGTTACGTACTTAGAAAAGTGTTAGCAGTGGTTACCGCGGTCTGGTTTTAGGAGGGTCGATTATTCTTTGCATATGATACTCGTATGTCACAGTTGTTACTGGTATTTAAGAGCCCAAAACTGTTATTAAATCTATCAAGCACAATATCAGCATTAGCAACGATCTATCCTAAATCAAAGAACTCTACGAAGTCCCGACTGTAACTCAGTTAATTACAGTCGACTGCAGAAATAGAAAATACCAAGTAGGTACCCCTAATCCCCTATATCGGTTTAAGATTGTCTAGTTGCCCAGCTGTCACTACAAGCCGCAATTGGATCAAGTTTAAATCCTCAGTCTTCACGCCAAAGGTTTCAAGTAGCGACTTTGCACTTATGCGTATACCATTGCTAATCGGTAGGCAATCTTCGGAGCTTCATTAAGTATGTATGTAATAAGCCGTACAATGGTAACATGTATGTACGGTCATCATTCAATCAAGATATCTTAAAATTCCAACACGTTACTTTTTCTTGGACTTTGGTCCTGGTGACGCATATGTGGCAATAGTTCGATACCGCTTTGGGGTTAACCCAGAATGATTGATAATTGCTATCGGATGCCTAAATGTAATATGTCGTCACTTCGCGCTATTTATACTATTTCGTGAAATAGTTCGAGGATACCCAATATGACAAAATAGAAGAACACAATGCTGAATTTTGTGGTCACCTAGAACTTCGTCCTTTTGGTTGTTACTCATCTAGCTTCCTTGATATTTTGATGTTTAGGCAATTTAAACTAGAGATAAATGAACCCCTGCATCCACAACTACTAGGTAGATGTAGTTTGCGAGGACTAGTAATCTCAAATCGTTTATTGTATCATAACCAACTACTGGCACGTTTGAATTATCAAAAGAGTCGGTCAGAAGGATGAAGTTAATCATTCAAAAGAGTAGTAGGTTCCTATGGAGAAGTAGGTATTGTAGCTAATTATCTAACAACAGTACTTACACTACGCAGCAAGGTTGCCACGCGCCACTGACTTTGTCGCGGTCAAAGATTTCCGTTGGCGGATGACGTTGATAGTAATAAAATAAAATGAAATCAATTTTTGCAGCGGGTTTTTCTTGTAGGCAATTATTCTTTATCGTTTACTTCAGAGCAATTTTATTAATTGTAGAATTCAAAGAGGAAAATCTATCAGTACCTATTGATCGGTTATAACGTTTTCTTATAGATACTACTGCGTAGTTCTCGGCTGTCTTTAGACCGTTTTCTGAGCCTTGAGGTAAATTCGGCCCATCACAATCCCAGAGCCTTCTTATGATGACTTGTCACCTTTTCCTCGGCCCTTATTAAGATGTGACGTATCACCTTGTTTTCTGCAAATAGTCAGCCTTTTCCAGGCCACACCCTTCATCAGATACTATATAACTGTTAAATAGTGTTATATTTCTTACAACCATCTTCTTTCTTATAACCATTAGTACCAATTTGTTGGAAGACTGTAAGATCAGCTTCAATTAGAGCAAGAGAAATTGAGTCATAATAATGCCGATATTATCAGGTTACCGACAGTGCCTCATTGAAATTTGAAGGACTTCGATTGTAGACGAGATACTACAGAACCGCACTAATGTATGTCTGTATGTAAATTATTGTTACATTGTTATCCTACATGGTTTGACGCCAGTCCAAGGATGTCTGTAATACCTAGCTATTACTAAAATGACTGCATACTCTTCGTTATATTTCTTTACACTAAAATTTTGGGGTTCTTACAATTCGATTCTAATTTTACCACAGTAGCAGTTCTACTGACCTAGTAGAATGCCATGAGATTTGATGTACAACCGTTTTTTGTTTAGCAATTTCATTGTTATTTCTTACAAACCGTATCGGTACTCGTAATTTTACACTGCCCTCCTTTATAAGCACGTAACTCTGACATAATTTCGTTTTTATCGTGTGTTTCGCAATTAGTTTTAATTGCTAGTCTTACATTTGTTAGTTTTTTGATACGGTTGCTTGATTTGCAACCAGATTCAAGGTTAAGAGAGAAATTAATTCTTTCTACTGTCGTGTTCTGAAGAATTCTCGACGGAAATCATTATATCTGTCTACTTATCTTGTTGTGTCTCCAAATAGGTTTAGTGTTATTTTGTACTAGCTTATGCCAACGGCTTCGCCCGCGTGCAAGTCGCAATTATCCCACGGGAACGTATTCCGGGGATAAAAAGTATCCTATGTGTTAGCTGTTAATCCAGGTTATAATCTATCCGTTTGCTAAATTTCACCCAAACATCTAAATTTTCACATTTATAATATTAATAGGTTCCGCCCGCGGCTTCGCCCGCGAGGAGGTCGGAAATTATCCCGCGGGAACATACCACCGGGATAAAAGTAAGAAAGTATCCTATGTATTAATCTAGGTTATAATCTATCTTTGTGCCAAATTTCATCCAAATCCATTCAGTCATTTTTGCGTTAAAGAATAACAAACATCCATACATCGCTACAAACAAACTGTTGCGTTTATAATATTAGTAAGGATCTTGCTTTTGCTGCTAACCTTAGCTGCTGTAGATATTTTGTTCCATTTTGACCTATATTATGTCCTTACCCACTCAAAATTATCGCTGAAATCTATAACGGACCTATATAATCAAAGAACAGACCTATTTCACCAACAACGTCGCCTAGCCAAATCTTGGTGACAAATCTCCGTCGCTTTGTTTCTTAGATGAATACAGGGTAAGTTTTTATCCAGTGCGCAAATTGTAACCATGAATTCAGCATATCATTGTAGAGCCCCTAGCACAGAAATTTTCGACGGTTATGCAAAAAAAAAAAATCTGCTCTTTCATAGAAAAGTGCAATACCTACGCGGTCAAAATGTATGGAACAGCTGATTATTTTTTTGTATATCCGGCGAAAAATTTCTGCGGTAGGGGGTCTAGAATGATATGCTGAATTCATGGTTACAATTTGCGCACTGGATAAAAACTTTTCCTATAGATCTCATCGTCAAATCTATCCGACCAGCTGGCAAGACTAGTCTACTCACTTGTTTATAGGAGCGGCTGTAACTCGATAATGGCAGCCATAAAACATTGTTTGTTATTTTTAACTGAATCAATAACAAAACCGAGTCCTTTTAGCATTGTGTTAGCTTGCTGGAAGTGTTTTAAAATAAGATGACCGTTATTATTCTTGGCCTTAGTTACGAAAATAAATTGGGAAGTTTTTCGGAGCTATGGTTACTGTTCGAACTATTTTATTCATTAGGTTATGATTATTTATGATGTCCAATCCTGTCACGTTTTATATTATTAATTAGGTAATTAATAATTAAAGTTTTATTTATCACGGTAAGCCATATTATAACATTTTGTGTGTGGTAAGCCCAACAAAGTAGCTGTGCACCCGCTTGTTGGCTTAAAACCCGATATTTTTTATAGTCATAGTAATAGACATTAATGTTTAACTCGAGGCCCACGCACGAAACTGAAATAATTAATACATACCTACATTTAGGCAATTTCCGCTCAAATACCTTCCCAAAAATGCGTGTAACGAAACCACAGCACGATTTATTCAATCCCAACGCCATCTAGTTGTGTTTTTGGAAACGTTGCGCGTCATTTACCGAATAACTGAAATAGAAGCTGAACACATCTTCTACATAAATAAAAAGAAAAGTCCTAACTGACTGACTGACTCGACAACGGCCAGCCCAAACCCTTGAACCTAGAAAGCTGAAATTTTGCACAGAGGTTCCCTTTACGATGTATACAAGGAATAAGGAAGGATTCTTCGAAATTCAACCCCTAAGGGAGTTAAATAGGGGATGAAAGTTCCGCGCGGGCGAAGCAGCTGACAAAAGAAAGTTTTAAATAAATAAACACATTTTGATTTTTTTTAATCGTTTACAATTTTTTTTTTTTTAATTATTGCTGCTTAGCAAAAGCGGTTTTAATATTTCATATTTACTACTGATGCGGACGTGCGGCGTGAATACCTAGTTTAGTGCTTTATTTAACAAAAATACTAATCCGCAACTTCTTTTCTACACATAAAAATGCAAATTAGTCTTTAAAATTGACACTGCTCGCATCACCATAAAAAAGAAAGAATATTATACAAACCCCTATTTATGTCATTACGTTACCTCAAGAGCTGTTATTTTGATATTAACGTGACGTTTCCATCGATTTATCTCTATGGCCACCCCATTTGTGGTACCTGCTGTTTTTTGTCCATCCATACAAATGTTTGGACAAGCAACAATCCGTGAAACAATAGTTAATTTTGTATCTTTGGGGTTGGTTTCTACCAATTTAAATTCCGGTCTGACAACACTCAGTGAATTTTAATCTTTTTTTTTTTACATTTTGAGAACGTTAATTGCTTGTTCAGATTTATTGCTTGAACGCATTCTCTGTGATTTATGATGTGTTGCCTGATGAAAATATTTTTTCTACTATAAAATAGAGCGTGTTATTTTAATTGTTTTTATCGCCTGGCGTAGTAATTTAACGGTTCCCTATGTTTGTTTCACGATTTTTACAAGGACAATTAAAACATTGATGGTACAAAAATATTGTTGTTAAAAGTACTTACTACATTCTATTCTTGTTTCCTTTTATATTTATTTTTTGTAAAAAAAAAAAACACTTGCCTATATCTGTGACGATATAGATATCTTAGCATGACGCTTTCTATTTCTACTCTACTGTAGTATAGAAATCGGTTGTCTACATTTCTCGGTGAAAAACTGCCAACCGTCTATACGGAAACGTCATTTTGTCTACTCTTCTGATGACAAAACGCTTGTCTACGGTTCTTGTGCTAAGCCTGCTGGAGGGATTCGGGGGAGGCCTCAGCAGTGAGACAGTGTAGGCTAATAAATAAATAAAAAAACAATATCAGCAGTGTATAAAATAACACTTTCTGCGTTGTTCTTTTTCTTTTCTCTATATTCGGTTACTAGTGTTTTGATCAGCCGGTCGATCCTGTTTAAAACTCAACATGACACAACGTGAAACTAAAGCGAAGTGAGCGTGAAGTGAACTGTTGACAGGGATGGTGATGATAGACATGACACTATTGACAGCTTACTTCACCCAAATTTTCACGGTGAATTTTTTGCAGAATAGCTCGGCAGCAGGGATATGTTGGTTTCAGTTCCTAACTATTTCGTAAAGATAAGTACAGGAAGTCTTCAAAACTCAAATAGCAGGACCTACATTAGGTTCCCTTGGTTCTCAGTTCTCACGTTTTCCTTTTCAGTAAATAGCTTTAATGGAACCAATTACTGTTGCCATAACAATAATGTATTGAGTCTATATGGGTATTTGTGCCGGAATATGGTTACACCATTAGCTGTTACTCCATCGCCCACAGGCACAACTCTTTTTACCATCGTTGATAAACTACTACAGCAAGTAGGATAACCCTTACCGTAAACTTTGATCATTATTCTGAAACTGGTTTAGATTATTACTATTTTAATAGTAAATGGTGCCGATTCTGTTGTCACAAAATTCTCTAAACTAGACTAAAAATCACCAAAATTTAGTTTATTCCTGTCAAACGACGATTTCCTATTCTGAAATTGACCAAAGTGACACAACTTAACTATATTTTAGTTTAACAGCACTAAGATTGTACTGAATTATTAGTTTAGTGAAAATGGTAATTTTGCTATTCTGTTGTTGTCAATTTCATTATTCTATTCAACCTAAAATTTTGGTTGTCTGACTAAATCTGACTATTTTTAATCGCGATTAAATAGGTGTGGAATAAAATTAGTTGTCAAGAACTAAAATTCACGCAGACACCTCGACTTCTGGTGCAAAAATAGTACTGTTTTTTTTTCTTTTCTTTTGCTTATATCTCGAAAATGGTGTGTCCTATCGCAAAAATAATGAAAATTTCGACCCCCTTTATAATACCCCATGCACTTCTAAAACTCAACATGTGGGTAATAATTTTTCATATTTTCCATCCAAAAAGTGAAAATTCCATATAAATCACGTCGAGGCTGCCGCCCCCCTGCGCGCCTCTGGCTCTAAAAAAACACGGGGTAGGGCAAACAAGTACCACGTTGCGAAGCCAAAACATACCACGTGCGAGTCCCGATTGTCAAATTCGATTTTAGTTGTGTCAAAATAGTTTTTAAATTTAGAGATATTTTTTTGCAGAATAGCGTTTAGATTCTCATAGTAAAAAGTAAGGAATTTTAGTTATAGTTTAGTTAGTTTAGTTCGGTGTACAACAGAATCGGCACCATTGTCTCTCTCCTTTTTATTATCTTAGCTTAGATATTAGTAGCAACTCTAACATGTAAAATGATGTTAATACCTTTCGGCCTATTTTATTGTAAACCTCTTTCTTTATGTTAATTTTGAAGGTGTAAATAAACATTTTTATTTATTTATTATTATTTTTCCATGGGAGATAAATACCTATATCTGGCGAAATCGGGCTGTACCATTATACACCTCTACCTATAAACATTTGGAAGAAAGAGGAACAAAATATATAGTAAGAGAGGTTATGCTTATGAATTCTTCAGTATTCCTAATATTGTCATTTAATTTCACAACAGCTGGATTTACCTAATCGTTTTTATGTCTTAAACCAGTGTATAAATAAGATTAAGATAATAGCATGCAGACGTTTTATGAAGATTATGTTAATATGGGCTAAAGTTTAACATTTTACATCTCTTTGCTCACTTACATCATTTCAAGTAATTTTAACTGTTCAAATTCATTATGTAACTTCTTATCATTTTTTATTGCTAACATTTCATCATACTTATTGCCGTCATTATTTACCGTGCTGCTATCAAATGTATGATGATATTTAACCAAAATATGAACCTATTTTCTTTATTGTAACTGACTAGATCACACCAACACTGCATGCTGATAATTATAAAGGGTATAAATTAACATCGTGTTATTGTTACCAGACCAAATTCTTAGGCGCCGCATAAATCTATTCTCCGTTACACATTCCAGTTGGTAGGCAGCCCTAATAAGTTTTCGCCTTGTTTGACTTGTCGTATATAGAAACTCATTAATCAATAGTCTCGTTGTCCGCGACATTAATCTGAGTTAATCGGGAGTCTATATTTAAACTTAATCCACTCCTCGAATGCTAGCGATACGCTAAATCTATACTTATATGATTTATGGCGCCTTGACTTACTACTTATTGTTCATACTTTCGTCTGCAGCTTCGCTTGTATGGTTTTTTGCTTTTGGTTTGAATTTATCATTTCTGACTGTTTATTTGAATTTGATGATAAGTGCTAGACAAGTCTTCAGAACCCTAAACATATATACTTACTTGTTTTATTGACAGTGATTTTGTGATTTTTGCAAACACTCAGATAAAGGCCAACCAAAAATTAAAGATTGTTTCAAAGTACGAATTTTCCATTTCGGGTCGAAATACAATATTAGGTACAGAATTAAAGACGGACAAAGCGGTTTTGATATAAGACTATAATATTAGTGAGATGATTTATGAAGTGTTGCCATCCTCGCAGCTGTTGTCACACATAAAGAGATCAACAGTTATGAATACTCTAGCGAAGACAACTAAGACAAGGCTTAGAACATGATAAACGGCAGACGAAGGATTATTATTTATGAAGTTCTTAGATTTATTGTTAGTTCAGTTAGTTAGTTTCTCTCTGCAAACAAATCGTAGCACAGACTAATGGAATTCTTCAATGTTAAACCAGAAAATAAAATTAAATGTGATTCTATTTCGTCCACAAAATGTAGAAATAAACGTACCAACACCCAATCTTGTAATAAGTTTCACAGTCACAAGCAATAGTGCAATAATAAAAATATCATTGTTGACACCTCGCCTCTCAAAATATCTTTAGCCCTCTATTTACTTTATTTAATGTGTGTTTTGACTAACATTCCTTTTTATCTATTGTTTTGTCTCTGGCGTCATCAAGGCCGGATAACAACGATATCGTTCAGTTAAGAAATAAAATGTATTTCTCCAATTTATTATGCTTGGGGATTTTTTTGATGATTTCAACCGTGCCATCTTTCGGGAGAACCCAATGAGCCCTTATTAATTTAAATGCCGATCTAAATGGATTTTCTTTTTGTTACAGTTGGATTCCTGATCTTAGTCTTCTACCTTTGGGGCACCCCATACAAAAGGGGTTTCTTCTGCGACGATGAGTCCCTTAAGCACCCTTACAAAGATTCTACTGTCACCAATGTTATGCTGTACATCGTTGGGCTCGGCCTTCCTGTGCTTACGGTAAGTGAATTTGCTTTCATGGCATACATTTTTACAACAAAATCGAAAAACACAATTTATAACTACATATATTTATGCGGTTATGTGCCCCGAAATCGGGACACTTTCACACCGAACTAGATCTCCGGAATGAGAATGTTATTTTTTGTATTTACCATAGTTTGTCAATACAGCCTTAGTGGGCCATCGATCATTGTTTGCCCATAATTTCTATGTCCATACACTTATCTGTCCAATGTTGGTCTAACTTGTTTGGTATAACACATTTTAGTTCGATTAGAATTCGAATGACAAATATGTCCAATGTTTGGTTTAACTCTTTGCTATTGGTCTGATAAAGAACCTTAAATTTGGTTTCTCAATGTGACTTTTAGGGCCAAGTATTGAAAACTTTCAAGTTCAATATTTTCCTGTTTGGTTTACACTTCTAAATTGGGTCTCATATAATGTTCTACTGAGTAAGCAAGTACTTAAGACGCTTATATTAATTGGCCTTTCGATATTTTCTCACGGTACTAAGTGTCTGATTTGGACTGTATTACCAATCGCTGTTGCTTTCGGAGCAAAATAGGGTGTTTATAAGCAACCTAACCACCCACTCAATTCTTTAAAGAGCATTGAGTTGCTAATAATGTATCCAAGGCAATTTTTATATCATCTCAAGCTTCTACATTTAAAATCTTCCAAAACATTAAAGTGCATGTTGATAATTTTAGTAATGACAGTATTTTCAAAGTTATTTTTTTAATTATTTTCTACCGGATCTATTTAAACGAGGCAAGTTCCATTCTATTTACCTAGTTTCTAATAAATTCAAATATCAATTCTAGTACTATTTAATCATTTACATAAGGCCATTATTATATTGGCAAACACATAAATTTTATAGTTCTGACAAATATGCGATTGTAGTAATTTTGATATAATGGTATTTACCAATGTGCTTAATTTTAACGATATTGCCAGGCTTTGTTATGCTTTGCTACTGGGTTTAGTTCTTCATCAATGACTTGGTATATTCTGTAGTACTATTTGGAATTTGGAACCACTATTCTCGAATCTGTCTGTCATGATTTATATAGACACCAGACTGATTTATTATATAACGTACGTTGTGTGTGTAAGTAGGTATTTTAATAAGGTGTGCAAACAGTTCGACTTTGATCTTTTTAATACAGGTGTGACCTCGGCAAAAAAGTGTTTAGCAATGAATTTCTTCAAAGCTTAAATTCCTTAGACTTTTTCTTTTTATTATTCCTTTAAATTGAATTTTTAACATCTTGGTACTTAAGGGAAATAACCTGTCACAATTATCCCAGTGTCTATTTAGTTTAGGTGATTTACTTTAGTTTTTATTTTTCGGCAATATTCGGCAGTGTGTTTGTGTGTGTTCCACAGTACTTTTATACCAGACCAGCTCTATACGTGAAGACATGTAATTGGCTGTCAGATTATCATACTGTTATTTAATAATATTGTATTTAGCTGTAAGTCTTCCAAAGTCTTTAAATAAATAAATAAATAAATAAATATTAATCCTACTTAGGTATATTATATATGCGAAAGTAACTCTGTCTCTCTGTCTGTTACGCTTTCACGCCTAAACTGCTGAGCCGATCGTCATGAAATTTGGCAGAGATATACCTGCACCCTAATTGCGTAACTTACGATTGATCATAATTGGTTTCGTCTTCACAGTTAAACAATATTCATTGCGTTATTTATGTTGTCGAACAGACACATTTTTCGAACATATGAAGCAATGGTTTAACAATCCGTTTCAAAACGATACAGATTATGATGAATCGTGAGTTACGCAATTAGGGTGCTGGGATAGGGAGAAGGACTCCGGCTACTTTTTACGCGATAACCGACATCCACGCTGGCGGAGCCCCGGGCAAAAGCTAGTAGCTGTAAATCATTATCACTGCCCATACGCTACCATGTTTGATTAGCAGGAATCATAATTATAGGTACTTCCGTAAGACGATGTGGTGCTATTTTATCAACATGAGAGGCTAGAGAAAGGATTATGTACATAAATAACTAGGCCCCGACTGCGTCCGCGTGAATTTTCTTGTTTCAACATAAAATATATCCTATACGAGTAGCATCACATGGCCCGCCCTCGATATTACTTCATTTTCTCTAAGCATTCTTTGTGACTGACCTTTCTCAAGAAATTGGCTATAAAATGCAAAAATAATATTTGTACGCCTTTGTCCAGCAGTGGACTGCTGCAGGCTGATGATGATGATGAAATGAAATATTAGCTCTGAAATATTTTATTACTGTGTCTCGATTAATCAAATCCTACCCTAATTGTGAAAATTCATGTTAGTATGTACATAGTATGTTTGTTACTTCTTCACGCAAAAACGAATTGACCGATTGCAATGAAACTTGATAGTACATAGCTGTTCCGTCTAGTAGTTACTTTTTATCCTGAAATTCCAAGGAATCGAAACCTATGCGGATCGAAACCGCGGGGCGCAGCTAGTTTTAAGTATAGTAAATATAGCTTGATGCACATCTACCTTCTTCCAACTACCTACACAATAACATGGTCAACACACGTGTAATTGCAAGAACTTGACAGTTTATGTCACCTGTCGTGTCGATCACTAATTAACTATGCAAATTGGATAATATCGAATGCTAAGCATCAACAACGGCTGACATTCAAGCATTCAGCGTATCTTTCCACGCCTTACAAGGGCTATGTAATCTTATAGTATTTTCATTAACACTATTTGTATTAATTTATTCTGTACAAACTGTTAAATAATTCAGTCCTAGGCTGTCAATTTTACGATCTATATCAGCTCATTAGTTGGTGTTTGTAAGCTTTACTTAAATTTTATTCTATAGTCAGTACAAGGCTTGGCCGTGTATAACAAAATCCGTGTCTTTAGTTATTGCATAAATGTGGTTCGTATTATTTTCTACATTACTCGCGTGCAAACTACCGGATTTTGTCGCAACCATTAAATATAAATCTTTAACCATCGTTCGTTCTCCACGATCGTAATTAACAATGGTTTGTTGGAACGAACTCGCAATTACTTTTCGGTTTCAACTTGCATCCCTTTATGTTGGTTTTATTTATGTTGTCGTTTTTAACACCGTTATCTTTTATTTTAACACGTTTCTCACCATTTCCATTAATATATTCAATACAAACGCTTACAAAATCCAATGTTGTGTTATCGCCATCACAATCGGAGCTGATCCCTTCTAATCGTTCTTGTCCATCGCAGTCAAAGAAGATATGTATAACAGAACAAGTGGGTTTGATTCCCACGTTGTTATCGATCGTCCCCACTTAAATAGCTATAAATAACGATCTGACATTGAAGATCGGCCTTGGTTTATAAATTATAGATCCGATTTGTCCTTTAATGCGGGAAATGTTGCACATTTTCCGCGAGGCATGTATTTTTGGAGGTGCATTGTTTTTTATCGTTCTACCTTAACAGTCAACCCTGAACGTCATTACTACGTAGGTGGCCTCATTCGGGACAGATTTGGTATTAATGGACAATTCAGTGTTGTGTGCTAAGTGCCTTTTTATTTTAAATGTTATCAAGTAAGAACATACATCTGTACAATGTCATATTGTATTTAAGAACCTTGTGCAAAACATTTCGCAAAGATCATTCCTTTAAATTAATTTAAAACTGTCACATAAATTTGTGGAACTTTAAACCTTGTATCAGTTGCCCTTTTGAAAGCTATCTTTAAGTCAGAGAAGAAACATAATATCAGCAACCACACATGTTGTTAACAGACTCGAACTATGCGCACAAAAAGATTGATCTCCGTAATTACTGGAACGTATCATTATCGAGAACTAGATCACGTCGTGATGCGATCTGATCATTATCTAGTTCTGAAGTTGCCTATTTTGTGACATTAAAATCAACAATCTTTAAACAGTAAATTGCTTTATTGCTGAGTTTTTTGTTGATGCAAACAAGACATCGACTTCGAGATCAATCGGCTGGTATACATGTCCGTTAATGTACTTGTGTTATTTATTTGCCAGACCATCCGGTGTTCGTTTTTTTTTTTATTCGTTTATTACCGACTGTGTCTTGCTCCCGTCTTTGGTTGTGTTGTTTGAGGAAAGTATTTGTTCTTGGATTGTAGGTAGTATCTTACTGTGAACCTTGGAACTGCTTGATTTGGATTTAATTTCTGCGCACGCAATGTTAATAATGAAAGTTCATCATGACTTTGCTTGTAGACACGAGAATAAAACGTAAATTAAATATAACTATTATGATTAGGTCCCGTGTGTATAGCACCATCCCATTTCTTCCCGTGGGTGTCGTAGAAGGTGACTAAGAGACTTACTAGAGAATGGGCAGCAGCGTTCTCTATGCATTTTACCACCTTACTGCGATCGCCAACCCGCCTGCCAAGCGTGGCGATTATTGTAAAACCCCCAAAATGACAAGCAGCCCTACAAAATGGCCCCTAGTACCCGGCGGCCCGCCTACCCTTGGCTACGGTAGCGGCCAAGGTTACGGTGATTTCTGGGGGAGGCCTATGTCCAACATTGGACGTCTTTCGGCTGAAATGATGATGATTATGATTAGAAAACAGCGATTTGAGCGATAAGTGGAAATGAATTAATTATTATTCTGGTATTATAGATACAAAATGAATTAACAATTTATCTTTCTATAAACATCTCTTGGATAGAGACAAGTTCATTCAAGACTTATAACAGGTTTGATGAAAGATAAATGTATGAAACTATAGGAAATATATCGGTTAGTGAACATTTCATTTTAAAGCTTCAATTACTAGACTGAATTAATCTTAGGAAGGTATGTAGAGACATATGTAGAAAAAAACTGAAGGCGTTTAGCAATTTGCTCTGGTTTTTATGTCGAGGTGTATGGACTCTGTAAAAAGAGGCGGCGAGCAGTCGTGTCAAAACAAAATGAGATTGCGGCAAACCGCGTGAGATGATTGCACCTAAAAGTAGAATATAGCCTTTTTAGAAAACAAAAATGTTTCGGTTAATGTATTTCGAAATCAAAGTTACTTTTTGTTGAAATTCTGGTCAAGTAATTGACCTGATTGACGCAACTACGTGTGTTCATAAAAAATTTAACGAAGAGAAAATTGGCATCAATAAGAAAATACATGTAGTGCTGAGAGACCTGATCAATTGCCGACATAACCATGTCAATTGAATCATAATTATTACCTCTGCCCTTTCCATTACCTTTAAGTGTATAGTTTCCATATAATTACTTGCACGATCTAACTCGATGATTGAGTGTTTCTGCACGACTCAGCCCTTTACTTTCACCGTATCCCAATCACGTCTGAATCCCATTAATTAAATTACAATTGTTTCCAGTGACCTGAATTATGGGTTTAATAGCTTGGTCGCAATAAAATAGTACATCGACTACAGCTATCCGTGGTAGCTTACTATCATTATAGGCACTATTAGATTTCCTCTCTTTAAGTTCCGTACCGAAATTAGGCACTTAATTATCAACATCAGCGTTTATGATATGTTTATCATGAGTAACTGTTTATAATTTGTCGTTAATGATAGAGTTAAAAATTGCCTCTCATGATTCGATATGTCGTTTATTTAGATCAGTGATCGTTTTTTGTGCGTGTATAATTCCATGTTTTGCACGGAGGGGCAAATACACTGTTACTATGAAATAGGTTACATACTCGGGTACCAAGTCCAATGCATGCTCAGCCGTAACATTATTTATATACCATGCAAGATCATGCTTCGATTTACTATTGCAGAAAACAGGTTTATAAGCTTTAAATATAATGAATGAATGTAAAGTAAATTAAACAGCATTACATGGTTACCTTACCAGCTCGCCATCACGTCGTTTATCTACCACTACAGCGTAGACTGTCGTAGCAGCTATGTCGAATGTTCGTACTATGCTGATTTAGATTCCGCCTTTGATACCAAACGGGCTGTATGTTTGTCCAAGTGATTTGTGTTTTGTAAAACCTTTTATTGGATTCCTAGCACAAGTGTGAAGCGTTTAGAAATCCTAACATGAATCCATTAGTATTGATCATGCATTTATTTATGTATTGCAACTGGTCTACTAAAGAACGTTTTGCTTTTCAAAATCAACTACAAGTAGTTCTACTGCTTTGGTGTTGTTTTATTTTTCAATGACGGCAGTCTGTTCGTAAAGGATAGGCCTTCACACGCCTTTTTCATGTTTTTGTACTGTGCTCATATTAATTATTTAAATTACATTTTTCTATTTCCGTTTATGCCAGAATTTGTCAGTGGAATTTTGCTTTTAAATTCGTGGGTGTGCGTCATTTTACGTATTATAGCAAATTTTGGGCTTATTGGCTTTGGCATAATTTTGCAACCCTTGTGATAATGGTGGTCCTATTTAATTAATAGAATTGGCTGTAAATGTGACAGTGATTACATTTAATATCTGAGCTGTGAGCATTAACATTTGTAAGGAAATGTAGATAAAATAAAATCGTTACAGCGGCTGTTAACTTCAAAGTATATCACTTACAGCAATTAACTATTTTTAACGAGATTATTATTGTTTTAATCGTTAAAGAACCGGTAATTGTAGGAAGGACACCATATACAAATATCTTAGTTACCTATAGTTTTGTAGGCGAGCTTAAATCAACTGCAGTGAATGTAAATATAGTATAAGTAAAAACACGGAAGTGTTTGATGAATTTTCAGAAACGTATTCTATTGTTTTCGTTGTCAATGAGAGAGGTAATGTAAAAGAAATTGGCGGAATCAAAGCAACGATTTCACGCTTTCATTCTTTTGTCTGCATTAGAAATTAGACTGTCACCATGGTTGCATAGTTTAATTGCTTAATCACTACATGGTCTCCATAAATAATTGCAAGGAACCTGATTATTGATAATTATGTCTGATGTTTTTCTGCGTAATTGATGTATTATTATAATTAGTATTTTCTATTGTCTTATCTTACTTAGTCTATGGAGCATCAGCCTTTGTACAGTCCTAAACGAACTAACAGATCATTTATCCTTGTATCTCACTTTTGTACACATTTATTCGCTGCCAATCCTGTCGATTGGAGTCACGGCGAAGATAATTCAAGTCGTATGCATACTTTTCAAAATTACGTCTTATTTAATTAAACTACACACTATTATTTTCTACACGGCTATCATTTTTCACTAGAAATCACTTAACAACGTGCAATAAAACAATGCATTATAATAATTAAGATTGTTTGACTAATTTCATCTTTATGGCCAGTGATAAAATTATACTTAATTGCTTTATAATTTTCTGCATTAAATTAGTTTATACAAACTCTACGAGAACTTGCCGTGAAAATCACGAATGGAAACAATCTGCGCTCCTTATAATGTAAAAAAAAAATGGAATAAGAAGTAAACAATCAACTAAGAGAAGATAGACTGGAGGGTAAAGGGTCTACGAATATCCTAGATACTCCATTAAACAAAGAATCTATTCCTAAAATCAATAACTCATAGTTCAGAGACGGATATTTTCTCTCCAATGCAATTTCAAAGCTAATCATGAAAGAAAACTTTGAGAGAGTGACATTCTAAATATACAGACGCTGTAGATAAAATTAAATTAAAAATTTAAAAAACCCCCGACCCAAACAAAAACTCAAAAAAGTAAAAAATAATATTTATAGGCCTTTTAATTTTAACGTAATATTTTGATCAGGGCATTGTCAAGTCGGGGGACGGCTAGGCCTCTGTTTGGCGTTTTCATTAACCGTCCCCCGACTTGACAATGCCCTGATCAAAATATTACGTTAAAATTAAAAGGCCTATAAATATTATTTTTTACTTTTTTGAGTTTTTGTTTGGGTCGGGGGTTTTTTAAATTTTTAATTTAATTTTATTTCTTGCTTTTTAAACTGAATGTCTCCCTTAAATTACCATTTATCTATAATCTATTCATTGAGTCCTTTTCAATGAGCCCAAACACGATACTTCTGCTGTTTGTTGGTGAATAACTTGGGTTTCCTGGAAATTCCAGGTGTTGCTCCAGTATCAGTTCAAGGTTATTTTATTCGTCTAATATCATTGAAGTAATAGAATCCCAAATTTTGAGTTGATCAGAGGCTAAAATCCGTTTTTCAACCAGAAAAGAGCTGATAATCTTCAAACGGCTGAACCGATTTTGATGAAACATGTCTAAGAACACTCCCGACTAATACACCTTTCAAACAAAAAAAACTAAATCAAAATCGGTTCATCCGTTCGGGAGCTACGTTGCCTCAGACAGACACACACACACACACACACACACACACACACACACACACAGACACGTCAAACTTATAACACCCCGTCGTTTTTGCGTCGGGGGTTAAAAACTATAGGTTAGCCAACACTGCCAATATCACTAATATCCTCAATAAAACGTACCACAATAACGGTGATGGCATACTCCAATTACTGGACCGTGAAGGTTGGGCGGTGATCCGTAGAGACCAATATTTATACTAACCATGACTTTGACCTTAGCGAACGTGGGTTCAGTTAGTTCAGTTCTTAGTACTCTGTGAGGCACACTTTTATTGGCATTTGTTGATCGTGTAGCCGGTTTTATGTGCGAATCAACCTATTGACTTCATGTCTGGTGTCTTGGTACTGGGAATAAGATATTTGGATCGCTCGTCTTTATACACATACACTTTAAGTGGGTCCATCTCGCTCCGTCTTTCATCAACGCAAGCATGATAAAAAGCTTTTTGTATCATCCAAATAGAAACCTAGATATAAACCACTGGATACCTGTGTGTTTAAAATATCTGGCGGACAATTTGTTGTGATTCTACATACACTTACGAGCGTTTGTATGACAATTGTGACGGGTTAGCCACTCCTAAACGAGATCTATACAATTTTCTACGAGATTGTTCGACTTTAGGTCTTTGTCATCTAAGACACATTCTTCTCCCGTAGAATTCTTCGGACATGCAATGAAACTCTTATCACTTATCAGTCTTCTTGTCATGGTTAAACAAATACATCGTCGACTACCTTCGTAGTTTCGGCCGTAGTTACGGATGTTTCCTACTCTGTATCATCTACGGACTTAACATTAGATCGAGGCCCGAAGTAAGAATGAATGACGACAAGATTTGACAGTACTCTTTAGTCTCGATGTGATGAATTACTCGGGTTTTGGGTTCTTCACTCCGAAGGTCCTTATGGCTTTTATGGCTTCAGGAGGAATAGGGTTCATTCGATGTTTAACTATGATGCAGTACTGCCAGGGGTGCGGGTTTGTTCGAAAGAGACACCACAGCCCCTGGCTTAAGGGCTACTGAAGGAACACGGGTGGGTTTTAGTCAGTAAAAGTCTGACACGCCCTCCTGCTCCACCCAGAGCGGGAGAAGTTATTTGATGATTTCCCAAACAAAAAAAAAAAAAACTTTGATGCAGTACAGTCGTGCCTAAAAGCAACTATTTCATAGTACTATGTTGCTATCCTATCTTAATACTTAGAACAATGGACCTGTCCGTTACCCTACGCTTGTGCTAAAAGGTTTTGCGTGTCAATAGGCGTATAAATATTAATAGCTTCTCCAGGGTAAACATGGCTACGTTAAATAATGATATTAAATTTTAGTATCTAACGTATACAGTACCTGACAAGGCTTTACTTAAACATATTGAGACTTTTACTGCCTGTTCGATAGTTAAAGTACTTAACATATACTTACAATGTGGTTGCTAGGTATATTGGCATTTAAGCCCTGACAATGCATAGTTCGAGATTAGACACCTGCAAGTTTCATCACTACACCGATTTCATTTTGTTTACTAGCTTCTGCTAGCCGCTTCGCCCGCGCGGAAACCGAAAGTTATCCCACGGGAACACACTACCGGGAAAGAAGTATCTTATGTGCTAATCCAAGTTAAAAACTACCGGTGTGCAGTTCAGCTGTTTTTGAGTAGATTGAGTAACAAACATCTAAGCATAAAAACTTTCACATTTATAATAATAGTAGGAAGTAGGACCTATTTTTATTGCTTACAACTAGTAACCCACCAAGACGTTGTTCATGAAAAGAAGAAAAGTTTGATAAACTTCTTGTATTGTATTCTGAGTTCCGGAAATTATGTTTGGTTAACTTTGTACTTAAATACTTACTGCATAAAGCACAGGTTGCTGTCATAAATCAAAAATATATTTTTTTTATCTGAAAACCGAAAATTTGTGTGAAAGTCAGTTGTCATGGTTATGCACTTAAATTTTGCTCAAGACATTTGTCTTGAGGAAAGTTTTGAGTATTACTTTCGATGGCTATAGGGGGAGACCAAAGAAACGGTGGATGGACTATTTGAATGGTGATATGGTCAGAAAGGAGGTGACTACCGAGATTACTACTAATAGAGAAGAGAAGAATGGAAGAAAGATTAACTGACCAAGATTATGTCTGGACTTTAAAAGAGACTGTGACCTCTGAGTTTGTTTCGGCCTTTCTTCTTAGAGTAGTCAGATAGGAAACGCCGACCTCATCTAGTTTTAAAAATATGATTGACGTGTAAAATTGTTTGTACAAACCTACTTACAGAAATAAAACCATTTATCAAGAGACATGTTGCGCTGAACCGGTCGAAGTGACGGAGCTTGGGGGAGACCTATGTCCACCAGTGGACGTCTTTCAGCTGAAATGATGATGATGATGTTGCGCTGATCCCAAATACATTGGGATAGGGGCAGGAGAATGATGATGACGATTATGGCTGATATGCAACGTAACATGACGTCATTAAGGCGAAGATCGTTCATGCATATGCGTTAACATAGCAAATCAAACACATCAACAAAACCATCGTCTTCATAAATAAGAACTTCACAAAATATTTCACCACAACACTTCATAAGTTTGTCACTTGTATTTATTTGAACCTCACCGTTCCATTAGCCTTGACCGCCAAGATGGCGCGGCTTGGCACGATGCCAGCCGATACTCGATTATGTGTCGTACTCGTATATAGTTTTTATAAGCTTTAACTTCGCTGTACATCTGGTGATAGAGGTGTCTGTTTTTATTTATGTTGATGATGTTTGTGGCCAAGTAATAAAAGTCGCACGGGTAGATCGATCAGGTTAAGCTACCCTTACCGCGGTTGATATGTGGATGGGCGATCATGTTTACAGACCAATACCCCTCCGTGCTTCAGAAATCACGTTAAGCTTAAGCCGTTTGTCTACTGTCATTCGTAAATCATTGACAGTCGTTACGGGTCGTCATAAGCCCGAAAGTCTGACAATCAGTCTTACCAAGGGGTTACCAATCAGTATTATCGAACTAGGTTCAGAGGTCAGATAGATGGATCTCAAAACAAAGAAGTGTGTAATATTTTTTTTGCTCTGCCAAAGTTCATTCGATTCGTTCACCGCTAAAAAACTTGCAGTCATTATTATTGTCAACGTGAATAATAAAAAATAATTAATAGCCAAACTCGAGTACAATTCCTGAAACAATAAGCCAAATGTTATCTAGACTAATGGACATTTCGTCATTGAGCGTTGATATTAAAGTATTTAAATTGTTATTAAAAAAATATATATGTTGTAGGTCATCTGCGTTTCTTACCACCCAAGTAGATATTATTTTTATTTTTGTAATTCATATCTCTACAATGGTTGTTTAGTGCCACTGTCATATATTGAAATGTCGTTGTTCAACTTTTTGTCTTCTTTTCTTCCATCACAGGTCTGCTTACTTTTATCAGCATTCAGCATCTTTCCTGAACATAGATCTCCTTAAATAGTAATAGGAATATAAAGTAGTGATGAAATTTTGCCATAGGACTAGTTGCTCTAGCAATAAATAGATAAGTATTATAATTCTGATTGATTGAGTGTAGTTATAGTATTTGATGTTTGGTGTTTTCCAGAGAAAAGAAAATACGTCTTCCAAATGTTTTCATCGATCTAGCCTCATCATCATCATCATAATCAGCCATAATGTTCCCACTGCTGGGACACAGGCCTCCTCTCAGTGAGAAGGAGTAGTGGGCCATGACCCACAACGTGGCCCCAGTGCTGGTTGGTAGATGTCACATGTCTTCGAAAGTTTGGTTCTATTATAAAGGTACCGGTTTCCTCAAGATGTTTTCCTTCACCGTTTTGAAAGCAGTGGTGATGAAATAATAAAGCGCAAGTCTGGGTCCGAACCTACGATCTACAACGTAATAAGCACCACCGCTCGTTCAAGATCTAATTCTGTTTTATTTACATATTGCGTCCGTGTTTTATGAAAACGGTAACATTGGTCCAATGTCACTGTGTTTTTACTAAAATATCGTAACACCCACTAAATCGTTCCGGTGTAAGAATAACGATTGCGGGTATTTATTTTCAAAATATACTAATGAACTGTGAAATTATCGAGTTATTCGCGATGATGTAGTGCTTCTTGGTGTACTAGTTGCAGCAAAGCTTAGTCCTGCAGGTCATAAAATTGCTCAAAAAAGTCTTGGAAGAGTTACTTTTGTCAATATTGCTACAGTTAAACCTATAGAAGCTAGCGAATCCAATATCTTTGCTCTCGCATTAGTCGACAGTATCAATACATAATGTAGAAACCTACATAATATAACGATGAAATACTATGTTAGCATGGACAACCCAGCCACTAAAGAATTGCGGGACCTAGGAAAGCCTAGTGTGATACCATGATAGAACCTTTTACACAGACCTTGAGTATAATCGCATACAATCCCAACAACATTTTGGCACGACTCCACTTTATGTGGGTGCGAAATTTTCATTTAAATCCTTATCAAGGTTATTTCCTACCATTTGGAAATGGATTTCTATTTGTCGTCTATTATTAGCTTCGTTATCAGTCGAATCATTTCCACATTTCTGTATTTACAATTCAGGCACGTCCGTCTATTTTCCGTAACTGCGTTATCAAGTTGTCTGTGTGCTGTGTATTGAATTACTAGTGTTGTCAATAGGATTGCTTTGTCGGTAGCTGCTTTTTAACCGACTTCAAAAAGGAGGAGGTTATCAATTCGGTGTTTTTTTATGTATATTTGGGCATAAGTCCGTCATATACCTATAGACGGACAATTTACAAAATTCATTTTTTGTTCCAACAGGATCTATTCCGAAGTGGTCCCATTTAAATTTCATATAGATCTGATAATGAGTTTCGGAGACTGACAACGGAACTCTTCAAAAATTACAGCAAATCATCCGTGATTAATGCCCCCCCCAGTAGGTTCCCGCATTGTCGTTGCATGGGGGCTCAGTAGCCGTAGTCTCCCAGCCACGGTGGAGCGAAGAGGAACCCCAAGGTGGGGCCGCTCGTCAGGGCTTTTGCCTCAAATCCTACGACGTAGCGGCCAAAAAGTAGGTTGCGGTGAGGTGCCCCGCAACTAAGGCAGGCTGCGATGTCGAATGGGAGGCATCGCGGCTGAGGGTTACAGGCTGCGGCGGAGGAGGAGTGCCGGTACTTCTGAGTAGCGCTCTTCCCTTCCGGGGCTTGGACGGGGCCGCCGCCGTTTGGTGGCGGACGCGGTGGGGCCGCAGGGGAGGAGGAGTGTCGGTATAGCGTTGGCCGCTCTCCCTATCCCCTGCGGCCGAAAAGTGGCAGGCGGCGGGGCCACTACAAAAAAAATGCCCGGTTCGACAGCGCGTTGTGTTCCACGCGCGCCGTCACAGTTGTCAGCAACAACTGGTGGGGTCTGCAAGGGCCGATGCCTGCCAGGGGTGCGGGTTGTTCGAAAGAGATACCGTCGCCCCTGGCACACAGGCAACTGTGGGAACACGGGTGAGTTTTAGTCGCCCTCCTGGTCCACCCAGAGCAGGAGAAGTTATTTGATGATTTCCCACCCTAAAAAAAGCCGTGATTAATGCTATCGCATAAATATGCATTGTTCTGTTTTGATTGAGTTTGAGAATACCCCAAGGATGATGAAATTTCGAATTAGTGTGGAGTACCTAGGTACTAAAATTAAAAAGTGAAAAATGTAAACTTTTTCCAAAACAAAAAAAAAGGAACCGACTTCCGAAAAAGCACTACAAAGTGAAAAATACCTTTTAATTTTGGAAGAAGGTGACCATAATTAAGATATATATCCAATGACACCGACTTTGATTTGCCTTGTCGGCTGCTTTTTCTTCTTTTCTTTCTTTTTTCGCCACTTTGTGAAGTGATTCTACCTTTGCTTCCCAATAATTATGATTTAACTCAGTAAATGTTTTACTATTATAAAGCATATTCTGTACCTCTATCTAGTTGGAATGAATTATATATAACTAGCTGCGCAGCCGTATAAGTCACGATTCCGTAGGAATATCGGGATAAAAGTAACCTCTGCCCTAATCCGAGGCGTGGTCTACCCATGTGCCATATTTCATCCAAATCCGTTTAGATGTGTTAACGTGAAAGCGTAACTTACAAAAAATCTAATATTTCCTCTTTTAAATTTTAATTTACATTGTCATGACGCTATAAACACGTACGCACATTAACTGAAAACCGCCCAGTAGACCTCTCAGACATTTTCACTGTGGAAAAACACTTGACGCATATTTCAGCCATCTGTTTTCACAATTAATCTATCGGCAATATTTGGTTTCGCATAATAGTCTATTTGTCCTCGTTCATATCTACACGAGTTTACAACAAATATTTTCGAGACTTTCAGCGTGTGACATTTGTTACGTTAATTATCTTATCAATTTAGTTTTAACCAAGCTAATTTTGTTTTTTTCTACGAATTTAATTGAATTGTTGATATAAATTCTGGTGATGTGTAGACCACACACTGCGATAATTAATGGTGGGATCGTAAAAATAATTGGTGGTGGTCGCCAAGTGCTTAAAAATAAGATAAACCGTTGTTGCGAAGTAGATAACACTATAATTTTAAAAGAGTTAATGCTGCATGTGTGAAACTTTAATTTTATTGTTATTTCGTGCTTGTAATGACTGTTATATGAAGATCTAACGACTTATTTGAAGGATATGTTGCTGTCTTTAAATACAAAAGCTATCAATGTAGTTGATTTTGAATCTACTTATATTTGTGGTGGTTAAAAAGTTTTCTACAGAAAACACCTACAAGAAAAGTCCTTTATTATTAATGGCGTAGGTGAAACAGATTGTCTCTAAAGACGACTAAAGTAACTTAAATAACTCCATGAATTCCCTACATACTACTTCCGCATTTGCTGATTTCAGGTTAAAATTCCAACGAATGATGCTCAGACTTTCATACTAGTCACGCCAAGTAGCTCAACACGTCATTTAGTTTTCAGACAATACACCGAATTTCTGACTAAGAATAAACAAAGTTCTTTGTTTGACTATTACTTTAGTCTTTGATATTTAAAAACATAAAAAGGCATAAACTAAGATTCATTTCATTGCAGTCACGAACGTTTCTGAATAAAATAATATCATTAAATAAACATTGTTTCTTTTGTGTTTTGTAACTTTTGGTGATTTTGATAAAGGAATTTCGCGGGATTTAGTGTTTGGCAATGATAATAATATATTTGATGGCATGCACCTTACTACGAGTATTTCAGTATCACATAAATATATGTTTTGTTTTTGTGAATGACATCTCGCTGGTCACCTAGTAGGTTATCGGCTACATATCTATACTATGGATATATAAAAGTCAAATCTTTCCTCTTTATAATATTAGTATAGATATACATATACTTAGAAATTAATCTATCTAAGACTATGGCAATGACAAATAGTTGGAAAAGATTAATAACAATTAATGGAGTGCCACTTGAATATACAGACAAATACATATATCTAGGTAAGCGAATTAGTTTCGACAGGAACAATAATGAACTAGAAGTGGAAAGAAGAGTGCAACAAACATGGAACAAATTCTGGAGCATGAAGGAAATTTTTAAAAGTAACTTTCCTGTAACCATTAAAACGAAAGTTATGAACTCCAGCCTCCTACCGTGCTTGACGTACGGTTGCCAGACGTGGAAATTCACTTCAAAATTAAAAAATAAAGTCATTACTTGTCAACGGGGACTAGAGCGCAGCATGCTAAAAATAAAGAAATTAGATAAAATACGACACACAAAAATAAGGTCAATAACTAAAGCAACAAATGCACTGATGTATGCACAGAAACTCAAGTGGAAATGGGCAGGACATGTTGCGAGGCTTAAAGATAAGAGGTGGACCTTAAAGGTGACATTTTGGAAAGGTCCTGAAGGCAAAAGCAGCAAAGTATAAGAAATAAACTAGATGTAAAAAAAAAAAAAAAAAAAATTGGTACAAGTAAGTCAAATAAAAATGATAATGTCTAAAGAATATTTACCTACAAATATATATGTTACTAAGCGTTTTAAATAGTTAACTTGTAATTTAAAATAATGTAAGAGTAGGAAATAAAAGGCTTTTTTATTTTTTATATTTTATTTATACATATACTTAATATTATAAAGAGGAAAGATTTGATTGTTTGTTTGCATTGAATAGCCTCAGAAACTACTGAATCGATTTGAAAAATTCTTTCACTGTTGGGAAACTACAATATCCCCGGGTGACGTAGGCTATGTTTTATCCCCGTATTCCCACAGGAATGGGAACTACGCGGGTGAAATCGCGGAGCGCTACTAGTCTTCAATAAATAAAGTACTTACCTATATGTAAACTTGTTTCATAAATCAACGTAGAAATATATGTTTTTTTTGGAAATGACGCCTCGCTATCAATCCTTGGTAATCCAAGGTTGTCAGTTACTTAACCGGACTTGCCTACCTATTGAGGTAAAAATTAATTTACTTACTTAATTTATTGAAATTAAGTAAGTAAATTAATTTCTTTCTTATATCCTATAATGTTATAAACTTCTTTCTTATGTTCAGTATGGATACTTACTTGATCGCGTTAACGTTAAGGTTCATTTACAACAGTTTGCATGAAAAAGTTGTAGTTCTTATCGTTGTCACGTCAGTCAGCGTTTATTCAGTTTCAGTATAAATTGAAGTTTACTTTAGCGTAAAAGAATGGGTATAAAAACTCGCACTAAGCCCTCTGAACAAGAATGTGTCACTCGGAAGTAAGTGGGTCTATATCAGAACCGTAGTAAACGGAGTCTCTCAGTCTAACAATCCAGTAGGAGTTAATTCGGACTGTGCCATTCATTTCACAACTTTGAATTGAGGGCATTCCTTGTCGCCGGCGGCAGTTGATGCACCAGTGCCAAAAACAATAGCCACCACATGTTAATAGCTATTAACATGTTTGTTTCTTTTTTCCAGTCCATTATAGATAAATAATGTAGGGCAAAGGCGTGTTCTCATAGACTATAGAAGGCATGTCCATTGATTATCACGCTTGCTCGAGGTAAATTGACGATTTCAGACTGAGCTCAGGTTTCCTCACGAAATTTTCCTTCACCGATGTCAGTGACAGAGGGCTATGCTTGGAGTTCAGTACGCGATCAAATTAGAAATGAAGAGATCCGTAGGAGAACCAAGATAACCGAAATAGCCCGAAGATTTGCCAAACTTAAGGACTGCGTACTGGAAGATGTAGCTTTGGAAGGCCTTCCGCAAGGCGGACCGATGATCTGGTGAAGCCCGCTAGGTGCGGGAAGCACAGAACCGGTCGAAATGGCGGTGCTTTGGGGAGGTCTCTTTTGGTTGAAATGATGATAATGATGATGCCTGGGATGTCCAAGATAAATTTAGAAATTACCACGTCCATGAGAGGCGCGGCGTTAAACACATCACGACACGGTTACAGAAAAAAACTTCCTCAAATACTGACAAAAATTCTGGAGAACTAGGTCGTTTGATCTCGTCTAACCTTGAGACAGTAATTAAACAGTGTATGTAATCAACGAGACGTAACATCTTTACCATTAGGTTAATAAACACTCAAACAAACATTTCCGTTTTTACCAAATTCCTAAAATATTCGTGTCTAGGAAATCTCTTGACAAATTGTTGGCGAGAGCATTTACTTGGCAAACTGTGAAGTAATTTTTACCTAGAATGGCTAGTTAGATAGTAATAGCTGTTTGTTCAAATATTTCCTAGATCTGATCTCTAGTTAACTTCAACGTTTTGCATGATGGCGGTAACTGCTGACTTTGTTTTTCAAACGGTTATTCTCTGGTTCAAAACCTATTGTTCTTACAATGTCAACATGAATATGTACGTAGGTTGTGGAGTACAACAGCTACGGGAAAGCGTTATCGAGTTTTCTGTATCTACATTGTATTTATATAGCTTTGTTAATACCTGCCACTACATTAATCTTTACTATAACTAGGAAATTGTTGAGGGGCTTGTAGTTATATGATCCACACGGGTAGATAGCCGATACCACGTTTAGTTTGTGAATGGGTGACCATTTATTGTAAATCGAGGCTACGTGCCTCAGAAAGCACGTTATGCCGTTGGTCTCAGCTGTCAATCGTAGCACTTTGACAGTCGTTATAGGTAGTCAGAAGCTCAAGAGTCTGACACTCAGTTTCACCAAGAAGTATCGTGTTACTTCGTAATTGGGTTATGGAATTCAGATAGGCGGTCGCTCCATGTGAAATACTGGAAATCAACTGCATTCGCTTAGACTGGAACCTGACCCCAAAATAGTTTGTCAAAGGCTAAGCAGATTGATTTTATAACTAGGTAATTATTGCCCAGTTAACTGTTGACTTGACTTGACGACTTGGGGTTCTAACTTTAGCATACGGGTACACTACGTCTGATTTGTAGACTCTTAAATGTTTTGTAGAGTGTTCTTTCATGAATTGTTTGTCTCTTCTTCAGGTATTTGTGTCATTTCTTGCGAAAGGTGTCGAGAGGTCGTTAAAAGTTTATTATTTTAAGCCCGTTGTGTTTCACTGCACTGCTCTCTTCTATCTTTCCCTTTTCCTCTTGCAGTATCTGGATAATCCTGTAGGCGCGTAAGTTGTGTGTAATGTCCTGTTTAAAGACAAAGTATTCTTTCATTGCCATATATTCTGATCATTCTAGGCTTTCTCAAGCATAAGTCGTCCTTTAGTCTAACTAGCTCGCTTAAATTGTAATTTATATGCAATGTTTACAGTCTTTTTATTGCTATAAGTTCTAAGTAAACTAAGTAAAGTCTTCAAGGAAGTAAAAAACACTAAATAACACGGTAAATAGTTTACAATAATCTCGTGTAGAATTAAACGCAACAGTGATATTATTTAGTTTTGAATATTGAATACCTACATCCTACCAGCGTGATAAGCTTACAATTGCTGAAGTTTAGTAGTTCATCTTCAAAAAGCTGGCGATGAAGCAGATGGTCTTTTAAGATCAAAGGAAGAAATAAGATTAACAATATTCTCGGAGACCATTAGCTGTACATGCACCTACCTACTTACATGCGTGGAGTCTAAATAGCTTCAGCTGCAGTTTCGCAACTTGCCGTAATAATAGTCCGCGCAGAATACGCTGTCCGCAATGTCATTGACATGCCTCATCGGTTTTATGAGCATATAAATCGCATGCAAACCTCAACATGCATTGTTTTTGTGATTCCTATCTGCATCGTAAAAGAGTCTTGGAATTTTCACAAGAATGTTCGTTCTCGTATATGGTGGTGGTGGTAACTGTAATTTTAATGTTAAAACTACAGCAGTAACTTCTTGACATCAGGTGGCCAATTCTCGTAATTAAATGTAGTCGCAGTGTCATCTCGGCGACAAGCAAATGTCAAAAACTTGTCAAAAATGTATGGAAACTCGAGGTATTTTTGACAGATTGACACTGAGATCAGACTGTGAAAGTTCTTAAAATTACGAGAATTACGCCTCAGATATCAACTCAGTGGTACTTTAATATACTACTTGTACGTTATAATCGAATTATCCAACATAAATTATAAAGCAAGTATCATCAACAACATCTATTACTTATCTGATAACATTATCAAACAAGTTAGACAAATAAATCAGAATCATTCAAGCAGATATTAAATACAATATAGGCCATTCTATTTATTCATTATGATCAACAAACACGTTGTTATAAAAGCACACACGATAATATTACTATTCAGAGTAGCGTAAATAATTCACCCACAATATTGGCATAGTGATCCCCAAGCCCTGTTTTATATAGGTAAGTAAGTATTTCAAACATTATCAGATGCCAAGGCGAGTCCTTGACATTTTAGTCTCAATGTTATGGTTCCATCATCAACTTTATATTCACATGGCGTTAGATACTCTCCCTGTATAATATGTAAATCTCTTCAAATACCCATTTCATTGGCATTTCTATGAAGATTAGGCGATTATCTTTAGCTATAAGAATTAATTCTGTCAATATCCTTTTCTTGCTTGCAGTATATTTAGCCTCATTTCCATTAATATATTTTCGTTGCCTTTTTAATCTTCATGAACATTTAAATTTTATTAACATGTTTAACTCCTCCATGTGCTTCCACTTCTATAGAAATAGCGTGTTAATCCTAAGCTACGGTTATTACAGCTATTTTGTCAATAATCCTTTCTGTTTCTGGTTTCGTACTTAGCAACAGGAATTCCTGAACACGACGTAAAATGTGTGGTAAAGATAACATTGTTGCTTTAAAGTAAATACCAGGGCATGAAATAAAAGATAAGTCTTAATCTTTTGGAAATGGTTTCGAAATCTCTCTGTTTAAATTATGGAGCTGTTTAGAAGACTATGTAAATGGTTATGTGGTAGGTATAGAACAATTGAGGAAATCTTAACGTTTATAATTTCCACAGACCATAATCAGAGTAAAGTTTTCGAACTGCAATAAATAAAGCAATATGCTTACGTATAAATAAGTGTGAAATTTGCTTGTTGAAAAGGCACTCATACGCACACTTGTTTTCAATAAACCTGACATTGTAGTACATACCAATCATCCATCTTTCCCAGCCTACTCGTATTTGCTCATATCGCATACATTAAAGTCAGACTGATACATTTAAATCAAGATGATTACAGTATCCGTATCGGGAGGAAAGCGTATCTTTTATTCGAATGTTCGTTCAACGTGCTCCATTGCTCCTTTGGTATGTTCTACAAAAACAGGTTCTCGGGTCGATGCATCAATGCATATTACATGTGAATTCAAGCGATTCTCTCCCTCATCGTTTGCATTAACGCAGTTAATCATGCCTGCACGCTATTTTAGCGCGGCATACATAAATAAACAATGTCTATTAATAAAATAAATTGAATATTTATTTTATAAATAGATTCGTATACTAATTGACGGCAAATTACGTGAGAATGTCTACGTGATTCTGTACTAGTAGCTTCTAGATAAAGACTATGAAGAGGTAGACTTTTAGAGATAGGGTCTATAGTTTGTGCCATCGGTTGAGACTGGTCATCTCCTAACTGCCATGGCTTTCTTTTTTTTATTACATTGTTCTCACATATAGAAGCACCAAGAATAATGTTCCCAAGATTTTGTAATACCCATGATTTAAGAGTGTCTTTGGCGGCATGGCGTCCTCACCTTCCGCCTGACGCAGGTCCTCACCGGACAAACGGTTCCTGTTTCGGATAGGGCGGGAGGAAACGCCCGGGTGTTTCCACTGCGAAGATCGCCCTGAGGATACGGTGGAGCACACGGTGGTGGTCTGCCCGGCTTGGGCGGAGCACCGCCGGGTCCTCGTGGAGGTGATCGGCGGCGGCGACCTCTCGCGTCCGGCCCTGGTCCAGGCCATGGTACGGAGCGAGAGTGCATGGGTAGCCGTCACCTCCTTCAGCGAAGCAGTGATGCTCGCGAAGAGGGAGGCGGGCACGTGAGGGAGAGGCAGTCTATGCGCTCTCGCGACCCTAGCCGCCGCAGGATACGGAGACGCCCTGGGCGTCGGGAATCCCAGGCCGATTTCCGACCACCGTAGGCATGAGCTTGCGGACGGCGAGTAATGGGTAGCTCGCTGTTCGGTAAGGACCAAGCCCAAGTCGACGACGCGTTGTGTTCCACGCGCGCCACAAAGAGATGTCAGCACAAAATGATGGAGCCCGCAAGGGCCGATGCCTGCCAGGGGTGCGGGTTTGTTCGAAAGAGATACCACAGCCCCTGGCAAACGGGCTACTGAGGGAACACGGGTGGGTTTCAGTCAGTAAAAGTCTGACACGCCCTCCTACTCCACCCAGAGCGGGAGAAGTTATTTGATGATTTCCCACCCAAAAAAAATAAAAAGCTATGTGTTATATAGTCTATTAGGTAACTTGTGGATAATAATCTATTGGAATCAAATACTTCACAAAAAACCGTTGCTTAATCAGCAGATCAGCCCTATTGCCTAAAACACTATCAAACGGAATCGTTTTGAAGGAAATTGCTAATCCATTGCTTCATATGTTCGAAAGATTCGGTTGCTCAACAGCATAAATAACGCAATGAACTGTCAAAATGAAAGCCGATCCTTCTGTAAGGCGCGAATTACACAGCAAGGGCGTAAGGTGAATACTGCGTACGCTGCGCCTGCGCCGCGCCTTCACCTTACGCCGTTTCTGTGTAATTCGCGCCTTAGTGTGTTATGCGATTACCCCGCAATTACCAATGTCCCCATGTAAACTTTTCTTGACACAGCACGACCTCCAAAAAAAAAAAAAAAAAAAAAAAAAAAAAAAAAAAAAAAAAAAAAAAAAAAAAAAAAAAAAAAGCGAACAGCCTATGCCTTTATAAAAAGATTTCAGTTTTGCCAGCAACCCACCTTCACCCTTGGACGTCTTTTAATTGAACCCCATACTGAGAAGACAGAATTTTTGCCTCAGACGTACGACTTGTTATATATGCTCATACGCACTTACATATAGGCTAATTGGCATGAAAATAGCTCGGTGAAATTAGCGTAGTTAGCGTGCTACTAATATATTCATCTCTAAAGCTGCAGTTTAAAAAAATGAATGTATAATGAACAGCAGCGCGTCAATGGTTTCTTGGTGTTTTTCGTTTTCTTCTAATTGGAGTTGTACGTAATTATGTTCGTTTACATAATTAAGTATTGTTTGAATAATGTATTTATGGCTGTGTGGGCAATTAGGGCAGGCTGGTTAACGCATTTTGGAACATTCATTGTGATCATTTTCTTTTTTGGAACATTCCCATCATCGCTTCATCTGTCTAACCTTTTCCAAACTATGTTGGGGTCGGCTTCCAGTCTTACGGGATGCAGCTGAAGGCCAGTATTTTACATGGAGCGACTGCTTATCTGTCCTCTACAAACACCCAGTTGCTGGGTAATACGACACCCCTTGGTATGATTGGTTGTCAGACTTTATCGTTTGTCGTATGGTACTCGTGGGTTGCAGCTGAAAATTAGCGTCAGGTGATGTTTCCTGTGTTGCCATCTGACATTATGCTGAGCTGACGCCCTATTGGCATTGTTATCATTATTTCTTTTTTATTTATAGTTTTAATGTTTTTATACTGTAATGCCAATTAACACATTTTTATTACTTTCGGGATCCTGACGACCCGCAACGACTGTAATTACCTATTATTGTAATGGGTTATGCTAGGACTATTAATGGCAATTAAAATAGGTTTTAATTGCAATGGCGGTTAGGTAATTGCAGTATGATTTAATTAGACATTACCTTGACACTGCCCATTATCAAGGTTCGTTAAAATACTTTGAACACTATTTGCTTGGAGAAATGTTGATGAGCTGTTTATTTTTCCGGGTTCGCAAAAGTGCTTTCTATAAACTTTATTACTAGAGTTCTCCTATGACCCTAGGACGGAAAGATCGGTTAAAATGTTTAATCTATTTATATGTGAGCGTATATAATTAGACTTTGTTAATATGGGGCTATTTTAGGCGCCCCAATCAGTATCGACTTGTCTTTCTTTACCGAGAAGCCGTGTCTTAATGCAAGCTCCCGCTGTGCCGAAAGGTGTTTGTCTAGCATTTGACGTTGTTGAACCTCAGCGTAAGTTGGTGGAGGTGCTTGTGGCTAAGTAATAACAGCTACACGGGTCGATTGATCGATGGGCCGTGGAAGAATAACCATCTTTACATACCAAGACCCCTTCGTGCCTCGGAAAGCACGTAAGCCTTCCCCGTGGTCGTTCGTAAATCATTGACTGTTGTTACAGGTCGTCAAAGCCCAAAAGTAAAAAAAAACAGTCTTACCAAGGAATATTAAGAAACTGGGTTGTGGAGGTCAGATAGGCAGTCGCTCCATATAACTCAGCTGCATCCGGGTAGACTGGAAGCCGACCCCAACATAGTTGGGAAAAGGCTAGGCAGATGATGGTGACTGCAATAGACTAAGCTGGAATTACAACAGTTGACTTTCAGTAATAACATAGCAATGTTATCGCCGTAATAAATATTTCTTAAACTTTCTTCATTGTGAAAACTAATAAATATCCATAGCATTTGATTGATCTACGAGTATGATTCTATAGTTATCAGAGCGATGTAGATGTGTATCGCTACCAAGAATCGTAAAGTACTGTGAATCAACTAATTGGAGAGCAAAGGAGGGGAATATCTTTTAATTAGTAGAGACTAGAGACGAGGTATTTACATCATGGAATGGATGGAAGAAAAACAATGTAGAAATCAAATGCTTGGCAGCATAAAGAGAGAAGATTAGTTAATCATTTGAGAGAGATGAGTACTCATTGGCTATGGCAAATGTTGCTGTCGACATTGGTACGACGTCTTACAAAGCTTTTTAGAATTTCTTGTCTTGTTCAATATTGATCGTGCGATTGTAGCTTCTTCTAAGCGTGTTGATAGCTATCTTAAAACAGTTAGCCCAGAATTTGATTGCTCATAGTCATTACAGCTTATAAATTAATACATTGTTTTTTGCACGAAATAGCAAGTTATAACATTTTGGTTTAAAAAAAAAAATCCTCCGTTGTTTAATGCATATCATCATCAGCCAACACCAGTCCACTGCTCGACATAGACCTCTCCAATTGCACGCCATTCAGCTCAATTCTCGGCTACTCTCACCCAGCTGCTACCAGCTGCCCTTCGAAGATCGTCACTCAACCTAGCCTGAGGGAGGAGGGCTATTGTTATGCATATGTATACCTACATAACGCTCCACTGTTTTCTTTTCAAAAAATTAAAAGGTCCCTTATATTTCCTCAAACACCAACTTACTTAGTACACAGTTTGATGCTAAATACTAAAGAATTTTGTTTGCAGACATCATCTGAAACCCATTAGCATCCCATTAGCACCCATTTACACGCTTCCTTATCTTTCTCTTTCTTTCGCGGCCAACTTTTCAAGTGAAATGATGCACCTTCACTATTGGTTAGCTGGGTTGCTGTTCAGTAGAATGATAAATATTGTGACTTAACTAAAGACAAAAAAAAAAATACAGTATAATGATTAATGAGTGATGATGATGATAGGACCCCCTTTTCCGCACTTAGACTCCCATTCGGTCCGGTGTGCGTGGACAGCATAATAAGAACAAAATAGGAAAAGTGAGGCTTAAACATCACTGCCGATATGTGGGTGTAGTAAGATAGATATAGGTACAGTTCAGCCTAACCCTTGGTGGATTACAGGCGTAATGTAATTAGGAAAAGCCCATGGCCAGTAAAGAGGTGCCATCGCCTCATTAAGACAAACGTTTCGATACCGTTAGAAAAGAGTGTTCGACTAAACGCCGACAGACAGTACGCCGAAAAACTGAACACCGACTAGACTTCACTTCGACGGGACTCTTCGCGAGAGGACAATTTGCCGACAGCACTTTGCCGACAGGGCTCATCCTTGCGCAATTACTTAACTGTCAAGTAACTGCCACTAACATAGAATTAGCGCGGTTGGTCGCAATTTTAACCTAATCTATTACCTACCTGATGAGCCCTGTCGGCGAGGAGTCCCGTCGAAGTAAAGTCTTGTCGGTGTTCAGTCTGGCGGCGTAGTTGCATTAATTGTGGGAATGGCTACCTTTGAAGCATATCAGTCTTAAAACCCAGTCTGACGGCTATTCTCAATCCATCGCTCCTTATGTTTGAAAAATTTGTCTGCTCGGTAATACAAAATAACGCAATGATTGTTGCTGAATTGTCAAAATGAATAGTATTACCATTGTAATTTATCTTACAAAAGTACTCCGCAGAAAGCTTAAATAATTGGCAATTGGTTTCTAAGCAACAACGACTTTCAACGGGACTGAAATTTTTCGGCTTCTGTCAATCTCACAATTTTTTACTTCGCCAACACCGTTATCGCTGATAGAATGTCAGTTTGTCTATGCCCCATAGGTAAAAAGAAGTTGGCTATTTGACTACTGAAAGGAACTGCTTATCAGGGTCCTTACACACGATAGGTTAAAAGCTTGTAATATATCGCGACCTATACCCATGTAACATTTTTGCTACATGAGACAACAAACACCATGCATCTTCTGATAATGTATCGAGATTTGCTTACTCTGTAGAATCAATTATTATGGCGCTTTCCCCTTAAAGCTAATCTACTTGGAAAAAGGCCTGTTGATCGACTTTATTGCGTTTTGGCATGACCCCATAAGAATAACCTTGCGCCACATTGCTCGATGCGAGTAGAAATCCTTTCCTCCTCTAACTCTTTATCACTACACATTATGAAACAAAGTCCCCCGCCACGTCTGTCTGTATATCCGTTCGCGATAAATTCAAAATCTACTGAACCGATTTTCATTCGGTTTCCACCAATAGACAGTCTGTTTAATTTGTTAAGGTTTTGTGTAAATTGGTTAACGGGGGCGAAACCGCTGGAAAAAGCTACATGTCTTAAAAACTTCAGAAACTAAATTATATCTCAGCCCAACTTAAATTTCAAATCAACTTCCATATAAGAGAAAACCGTACTCTCCTCACACGGTCAAGGCACCAACAAGTTCACTGTGACTCACTGTTTATGTTTTACACTTTACGCCCTTGAGACCGGCGCGGGCGCAAGATCATCTGGTTCTTATGTAATGTTTGTTGTTTGTCTGTTGCGGTGAGTATTGCTGTGTTTATTGTTGTCTTTATTGGTTATTGGAAAGCGATAACGGCGTCGACTGTTAATGGGCTTGGGAAGAAATCTTTTGGGAAAATTGGGTTGGATAAATCTCGTTCTTAATAAGAACGAAGTCCTTAGTTACGGGCGTTTTCTTCTCCGTATCTCTTACGGACATAAGATTAGTTCGGGTCCCGAACCAAGATTGAATGACATACCATTTGACTGTTGTCTCTATTCCCGATGTGATTTTGCCCGTCCGAAAAAGTTAATTTATCGGCTCTTAAGATTCACTTCGAAGTTTCGAACTACTTTGAGACGGAATTCTTCGTTGATGTAGTTAGTAGGAGTAGGCCAGTTGTAATCGGTTGCAGGACGCGATGCCTAATAAAATGCTAATGATTGCCTACTAATCTACGGCTTCTTGGTATGCTGTGGTTTAGTTTTTCTCTGTTTATACCACACTAGCTTTTGCTAGCGGCTTCGCCCGCGTTCAGGTCGAAAATTATTCCATGGGAACGTATTACCGGGAGAAAAAGTATCTGTATGTTATTCCAGGTTACAAGCTATCTGTGTGCCAATTTCATCCAAATCCATTCAGACGTTGCTGGTGAGTAACAAACATTCAAACATACAAACTCACATTTATAATATTAGTAAGAAGTAGGATATGCTAGGACAAACCTTGTCGAGCTCTTCTTAACTTCCGGATGCCGGTGGATATCCTTATAAATCGGATGATGGATTATTTTTTCTTATCTATTGTTGCACCTTTGATAAAGAAGTCGCGGTCGTTGTAGCTTTACAATATGCTAATACTTCACCTATTAATGACGACTGACCAATTCAATCTATTTACAAACATTTCAATAACTTCGCCGCTCAATTTATAATTCAATCAAAAGCCTCTCCTTCTTCACTAATTACTTTCAGAACAAACGCAGTGTTATTAACTTTGATCAAAACAATGCGTATGCAAACAATGCCTAGGTTTAATGACTGTGAAATAGTGCATAAGTAATAATAGTTTGCCATTATGACATGGTACCGTACTGCAACTTTCTGTTACTTGTGGTTAGGTACGTTTCTTTGTCTGGCTTATTAGTTGAATGCCGGATTTCACCTCTACTTTGTTTGTAGTATTCTAGTGTTGATAGAGAATCGCATAATGCCATTTTAAGATTCAGCTGTGTTAGATTTGATGGTGCTATCATCATTGTCATCATTACCGTCATTCCAGCCGAACAACATCCGTGTCTGGAACTCCCGTAATTTTGATTTGGTGGTTCAGATTATAATAACTGTCCAGAGACTATCAGAATCATGATGAAGCTGGTGAAGAAGACTTTGCATTTTTTTTTTTACTCAAAACTAAGGTAAGATTTTGATGCCACATTGCACAAAGGTACCATATCGCTATTGATACATATACCACTTTCGCCCAGCCTGCTTTACGTGATAAACCTGAGGAGCTGGTTAAAAAGCGGAAAACCAAAATTCAATACTCGTCGACCTCTGATGATATGATAATTTAAAATTATAGTAGAATGTCTTTCGGCTTACATGAGTAAATAAATCTAGACGTGCGTGCGTTGAAGGATCAACTTGACCTAATTTCAGATGATTACAAAGTACACATTTACCGACATATATTTGCAATCGTGTCTCTTGACTCTTCTCATGTAACGTTATGTACATTGGCACAATCTGAAGTATTATTTACTTGTAAATGTATAAAACTAACAATGATAAGAAAATAACCTTCAGTAGAACTTTGCCCTTACACAAAATTTCTCCTGTATCATGAGTTCGTGTAATGACACACATCTCACATGCACAATTATAGAATTGCAGCAAATCTAGGACCATTTTCGCTATCAAGTTCCCGGGTTCGAAGATAACGTATGCAAAATTGTCGTGAAACCCAGTAACGGGATATCATGTGGGTAGTGACCCTATTAGAGTTGCGGATATGGAAAATATAATATGGTTATGTAGCTCATGAACTTAGGGTTATAGGGTGTCAGAATTGTGAAGAAAACAGTTCTTAAACTTACACAGTTTTATATTTAAAAGAAACTTCAAGGAAGAACGATGATAAAATTAAAGAATACACAGATTTATCAATCTGTGTATTCTTTAATTTTATCTATCGCTACACAATTTCAAGAAATGAGAAACCACCTTATTGAAACACGCTGCCAATAAGAATGAAAATAACCTCGACATTTCAATAAAGTAAGAAACCAATGCATAGTTCAAAACATGCCATCACTCTATCTCATTGAGTTCACGTGGCGATATCGCGGAGCGTATTCGTCTATGAACATGAATAACACTCATGAAAGTCATAACTATCGTGACTGAAAATAGACCCACGAATATCTCCAGTAACATAAATAGAACCTTACATATAAGGAATGCAGATATACGATCATACAATCTCCTAACAGAGGCTAGATTTTCTGCAGCTCTGAAATCAATATGGTAACGAGGCAGATAAATCAGCAACAGTTCATATATGGTATGATATTCCATGCGCGTGCGACCCGACCCTGTACCGTATCAGGCACAAGGCCAATTGCAACAGACACAATATGTAATACCTACGTAATTACGAGAGAAATGCTTCAAATTCAATTTGGGGACATGCCAAAACCTTGTTTGGATATTTATGTGTTTTATTTCTTTAAAGAAAAGGGTACGCGGTTTCAAGCCAAGGTTAAGTCATACTTTTCCGTTTACTTTCTGTTGAAATTAGTTTTATCTTTGATTTAGTTCACTTCAGCATCAAAAACAATAGTTACTTAAAAGAGTTGAAGTTGTGTATGATACCTATTACTGAGGATAATTAAGGGTGAAGAGCAAAACATTATGGGGAAGTTAAGCAAGAAAGACAGAGAGAAAGAGTGAGGATAATCGTAACTATCCCTGTTGAGTCACCCGACAACACCATAAATTTTGCAAAGGATGTCGGTGTAGCGATCACGAACAAATTATTTTATTAAAGAGGAAAGACTTACGTCATACTTGTGGGCTTGTGGCTAAGTAACAATAGCTGCGCGGATCGATCGATCGGGTTAAGTTACGCTTGCCACGGTTGGTCCGTGGATGGGTGACCATCTTTACATACCAAACCTACGTCAGGCACCAGCTCTCACAATGTGAATTATTATATTATAGTCCAAAACTGTTAAATGCGGTTGGCATTGTGAGAGAAATAAATAAACTTTTTATTATTATTTATTAATACCCCTCCGTGCCTCGGAAAGCACGTTAAGCCGTTGGTCCCGGCTGTCATTTGGGGATCTTTGACAGTCGTTACGGGTCGTCAGAAGCCCGAAAGTCTGACAACCAGTCTTACCAAGGGGTATCGTATTACCCAGTAACTGGGTTGTGGAGGTCAGACAGGCAGTCGCTTCATGTAAAATAATGGTATTCAGCTGCATCCGGTTAGACTGGAAGCCAACCCCAACATAGTTGGGAAAAGGCTAGGCAGATGATGACTTACGTCATACTTATTTTGACAGTGCAAAGCATTAAAGGATAATCTATGACGCACACTCTTTGCATATTAGAATTCTGCATTTCTGTTATGAATGTGCTTTCACCTAAGAAGTAATAACCGTTTTGTTCAATAGCTTAGCTAAGTCACGCTTCAACGCCTTTACCTCATTTATATGCAAACCGCCTACTACTGATTAATTTGTAATTATTGATTAATGATATTGGCTTATCGCCAATATTGGTACACGCGTATGTAGGTAGTCGTCTTCCGTTGTGTAACTTTTTAACGTTTTTATCTTTCTGTCGGATTCCTTTTTTAAAAACGTTCAGCAGTTTTTTCCCAAGAATAATGAATGTGAAACCAAGATGAAATCAATTTTGTCGACAACTTCATAATTCACTGATGTCGGAAGCACTTTGTTGTGTGTGGAAATACATGTTTCGAAGATTTTTTTTAAAGTTGTAAACTTTTATGTTTTTTGTTATTTTAGGAAAACGTTCTAGCCGTTGTCGTGTATTAATTGATCTATTTCTGGATTTAAGCGAAGCATCTGCATTTCATCAAAATAAAGTGACACCTGCTAGAATTCTATAATCATGTCTAATGAAATTGATAAATAAGATTATTTATGAAATGATATTTTCTTTCTTCTCCAGATGTGCCTCACGGAATGGATAAGACTACGCGACTACGTCGGCGGGCGCTCCCGAAAAGTCTTAGGCCGGGAGATACCCGCCTGGGTCTGGGAGGCCTACCACGTAATCGGCGTGTTCCTCTTCGGCTGCGCTTGCCAGCAGCTCACCACCGATGTCGCCAAGTACACTATAGGAAGACTGAGGCCACATTTCTTTGATGTAAGTGTTTTGTTATTCTTTTACGACTTGGCAAGTTTCAAGGAAGTCATGCTTCGTTCCATAACATTGGAGCCAACAGACACCAGTAAATTCATTCTGCTAGCCAGACTTGGCACGTTCTGGGCTTTGTGAATGCAAACAAGGCTTCAGTAGGTCAACAAATCAGATTCAGCATTATCTACTTAGCGATGGACTTTGTCAAGCGAATCCCTTGAACACGTATAGAAAATCATAGATACTCAAAACAAATTGGATACGGTGCAAACTTGTTTTGCAGGTTACAAATTACCTATTTTGTATGAACATCACCCGTACCTTGTATGGTTATATAAATGTTAACCTAACATTTATTGTGGAAGTGTCATGAAAAATCATAAATGTTATCGTAAATCAATTATGTTGAAAGTTTTATGTTAATTGTGTTTTCTTTTTTCGAATTTTGCGTTCTATCCTCTAATTTCCCATTTGTTTGTCCCCTATATTCCAAATCGCAGTACAGTGGTTATTTGCTTTTTGCATAAGTATCCCTCCTTTCTGCGGTTTTTCCAGTCCATAAGTCCATTCAGCTAGACCTCCCACACTCCCTTTAGCAATTCCTATTCTTTATCAATTTCACGCTTATCAAAAGCTAATTTCTCCTTCAAGTAAACATTATCACGCGCAAGTTATAACATTGAGCAGTCGACAAGGGAAATATTGTGTTTTCATTGTTTTCTTCGATTACGACACGTGTAGCTAGGTTGAACGTGCAGACTTCCACGTATGTTTCTACATCAGGATTTATTTAATTTGTACTTGGAGATTAGAACATTGTGTATGGTTACCTAGATTTCACTCGTGACAACGTCTGTATATGTATATATTGCGTTCTGCTTTTCATAATTTTCGTCTCCTGTTCTTCTTGTATTCGTTCTTCTCTTTAGTAGTTTCTCCTGATTTAGGGACAATCATTGTTTACCTTTATCTTTTTGTGATGTTGTTGTTACTTTAAAAGCACCTTTCGTACATATAGGGCCACAGTGAAAAGCATAGTACTCTTTGTGTCATAATATAAATCTAGTTACTCTTATAAAGCTGCTTATAGTAATTACGAACTTATAAAGGCGTATCACCTTCTAACTGGTCCAATGGGTCATGGGCAACGTATAATCTTTCTCATTGTAACATTTAATAACCAGAGCGTAATGATAACAGGAGATTCATTTTATGTTTTTCCTTGCCTGAACAGCCTTTGAACATTGTTTGAGCAGTTGTTTCAGCTTCTGTGTTCTTACTGTCGTAATGGCTATCCCTAAGAATAAGGTAGTACATACAGTACGTTTTAGCTTTGGTGTCTAGGATGTAAAAGTTTTGACCAAATAAGGTCTCCTATACTGTGTGACGTCACCACATCATCAGTTCCCTTGTTTTCCTCTTTCAGTATAGCAACTCCCTTATTTGGATAGAAAGTAACCGTCTCCAGGTCGTTAGATATATTAGCTATAAAGAAATATATTTAAAATCACACTTTCTTTAAATTACGTATTCAATAGACGATTGTTCTGTCAGTTACTCACAGTTACGGCGAAGTGCTAGAAAATCAAAATACATATTTAAGTTAAACTTGAATGACTGCTGCGAAATTCGTCGAAGTCCGTCAAAGAGCATAAAATCACATTCTAGCGCGCATTTTTTGATGTGTGTAATAGTTTCTTTGTGACTTGATTTTATGCCTTAAAACTTTAAGGTTGTGCTACAACTTGGGAATAGAACTGTAGAACTATGACCAAAATGTGCCTGTTATGGTTTAAGACATTTATTTCTCAAAAGATTACATTAATCACTTACAGAGAAAATACAATAATGAGTAAACAAAATAACCGATTAGCGTTTTTAGTAGGGTAGATGTTAAAAATGTTAGAACGCGAACAAAGTTTGTTTGATAAAGCCCGTGGCACAGTGCGTTTGAATAAGCGATATAAACAGATACATAGTTTTTGGATTACATACATAAAATGGTGCTTTTCGTACGGTAAGTAAGTGGGTGTAGGGTTGTAGGTTATTTAGTTTAGGATTAGTTATCGTAGTGTCAGTAAAATTTACAAATCTATCCATAACGTTCCATTAATGAAAGATCCTTCAAAATGTGGCGTTTCAATAGTTTCTTAAAGGTTGATAAGCTTTTAGCCTCTTTTGTGTCTTTTGGTAACTTATTATAATTCTGGGCTCCTTCGTACATAATGCTCTTTTTTCCGTAGTTAGTTCGAGGTGGTTTCAAACGGATATTATTTGCCTGTCTCGTATTACATTTGTGGTGGTCTATATTTTTGGTAAAAGTTATTTGTGAGTGAATGTTCTTTGTTATAATTTTTCTAATCAGGATACAGGTGTTGAATTTGTAGCTTTGTGATAGATGCATTAGTCCAGTTTCCTTATCAATTTTTATAGTCGGTGTTAAATAATCATATCGAATTAACGTTTTAGTTAGTTTATTTTGTGTTCTCTGTAGTCTATTTAAGTTGCTAGCTCTTAGCTGCTGATCCCCATACTTCAATTAGGTAATCTAGATGAGGTTTGACTAAAGAATTATAGATTGTGTACCGCACATGTCTGGGCAAGCATCGGGATATGGGCCGAACGGCACCTGATAGGGATAGTAGTTTGCTTTGAGTTTTTTCGATATGTGGCTTCCAAGGACTTACATGTCAAGAAGTAGGCCCAGGCTGTTTGCTTTAAAATTCATGAGACATACAATCTTCTTGCTTATTTTTTGATAAATATGAACCACTTGGACTACGATCACATCAAAAATGTTCTCATCTACAGCAATGATGCGCCTATAAGTTTTCCACGTCCGAAGTTCCGAAGTATTTAATTATTTGTGAAAAGCAGAATTTATAACAAAACTTTTCCCAAGTTTTGCCACGACACCGCCACTAACAAAGATATTCTTATCCACTCGTAAAACAATTACAAATGGTCGTTAAACATTTCGAGAATGGATATTTACGGCGTGTGCGCACCGGTGACGGTTTACTTAATGGGTGTGGTCAAAAACCGTAACATCATTATGATTTACCCTATATCTTGGAAACACGTGTTCTTAATAATGGAGATGTGGCTTTTTTTCATAATCATCGTGAAGTTTTTTTTATTTCTGTAAGGCTTAATTTCGGATTGAGGGAATTGTTATGGTTGGCTTCTTTATTATTTTTATTCATAACTAGCTTTTGCCAGCGGCTTCGCCCGCGTGGAACTTTCATCCACTATTTATCTCGCATAGGGGTTGAATTTCGAAAAATCCTTCCTTATTCCTTGTCTACATTATAAAGAGGACCTTTGTGCAAATTCTGTTTTCTAAGTCCAATGATTTGGGCTGGTTGTTAACGAGCCACTCCGGAATTTTCTTTTTATTTATGTAGATATCGAATGCTTTCATTGTTTATATATTTGATTTATTTACAAACAGGAATCTATATATTAGCAAATTATTATACAACTAATTAACTCTTCACGCTACTTACTGTATTAAATAACTAACTATACAAACATACGTCTTTATTTTTTTTGTCTCTAGAACCAAACTCTACATCACTATGACTGGAATCACTAGCAAAAATGAAAACGTTTTCATTAAAAGTATTCAAGTTATTGTTTATTCAGATTCTTTTTCAAATGAACTTATAAATTTAATTTTGAAGCATGATAGATTTGTCATAAACCTCCCGTTTATTGTATTCCTCAAATCTTTGCATCCTGTTTATGAAAACTATTACAAGCAAAGCGAAAGCTTGAAACGTGTCAATATAACCAACACTATATCAGTACAAATCCCACACAAGTTGCAAGTCAATTGAGGAAACAGCTCATTACAGTGATCGTAAGCAGCGGACTAGCAAATTGCTACTATTTGAGCTATAAACCAACATTTAAGTACAGAATGCCCGTAACTGCGAGCTATTCTAACTGAATGGGGCTATATTGCGTGGTAAACTGTTTACTTTACGCAGTTAAAGTGTTAATGTTAGGATTGACACATATAATTTGGTTATGGGGTTCCTAGTTATTTAATGGTCTTTTGATATTTTCCGGTTGGTGTAATACTGCATTTGTTTCCTGATTTCTATAGTGCTTATCATGATGATTTACTTCTGTTAGAAGTAGTTCAGAAAGCAAAGCTTTTATCTTCTGTTTTCTTGAAATTATGCAGCGTCGTGCTGCTAGGTTTACGAGTCCCAGTCCTTCTGTTTCGTGCTCTATCCTCGCATTAATAAGAATATTTGCAAGTCCAACTGCATTCATATATTTCTAGGAACCTTGATGAACGTAAATTATTCTAATGAATGCATCATTCTCATGCTTAATTTTCCACGTTCTCAAAATTCCCAGATGTCACACTTATACACCAATTACCCGCAAATTGCACCGCTGAACTCAAAACGCAGTCTTCAATGCACTCTTATAGTCACTAAGCCAATAAGCATCCATGCACTTTGTATAATTCGTTTGACCTCAACGTTTATCTAATTTGATCCACTTGAGAATCGACGTATGAATTAGCTTGCGAAATTACTTGTCAAGTAGAGACTGTGCTTAACGACAGCTGGTCCAACTGTATTTGCATTAATCTGGGGTGGGACCTAGCTGGGATAGCCTGGTTTGATACAAAAGGACTTCGCAGTTCTGCAAGTATTGAGAACGACTAAGGCTATTTTATTTAGTAGTTCCCATATCTTATCGTCGCTTCATCTCAACTTTGGAATACAACCTTGCAAAAAAAGAAAGAAGTTCAATTTGACATAGATACATAAAGTTATAAAAACCATTTCTACATCTGAAATAAAATTATAAACTAATAACGAAAAAAGGTTGTAAATAGTTTCCATTCATGACCTATATCGCCCTTTTACCTAATCAGTTAATAACATCTACACTCGTGGCCTACAGTCAGGTCATAGATCCTATGTCCTCATCATGTCTATATTTATCGTTTTATGTCCGTTTTATAACATCGCGATGATGTAACTGGTAAACTATTATTTTGTATCATGTGGCGCTACTTCCGAAGTTATTATGTAGCATAATGTCAGTCGATTCTTCTGCACAATAATTGTTAAAATTCAAGTATAGGAAAGGGAAAGTAGCTTATCTGCTTCGTCAGTAAACGTTTCAGTGATGAACTGTATTAATACCTCCATACGATAAGAAATCCATTTCAGCTATAAAGCCCTCTGGAACCGCTAAACCCTCAAAATCTTCGTTACAGATCATTTGATACAGCACACCTTAATCACATAAACTTGAACCATTTCCAATTACAGATCCTCCAACATAACTTTCGCTTAAACGGTCTCCCTAAATTCAAATGCTAAATAATCTTGGACTTAACACAACTCAGTAACTTAGTGAGTATATTTCGCCACAAATCCCTAGCGTCATCTAAATTATTCCATGTTAAGCTTCGCGATGTCCTCTCTATATTTACCTTTCACTCTCTTATGACGTTTTGTAGTCTGGGTGGTTCTTGTAAATAAGCTCAGAAACATAAGGATCTTCGTTTTGGTCGCGGCTGTTTATCCTTTAAAAAATATTCTCTATAGTTCTGTTGATCCTCGTCCTCCCCTGATCCCAAATTAGTTGGAGTCAGCTCATCAAATACATCTACTCTATTTAAATGAAGTGTTCTCATACACATATTGCTTGTGTACCACACTTGCACTTTGCTTAGGAAAGTGCATAAGTTCAGGTTTATCCGTAGATTTTTTTAAATATATCGGATTATAATATTTACGTAATATATGTATACAAACTTACAGACTTCAAATAATAATCATTTTAACCAAAGTTTTTCTTCGACTTTATTATTTGCTCGTTTTGCACAACCAAGTAAATGTTTCGCTTTCACGTTTTTACAGAATTCTACGAAGCTTGTTAGTGGTTCTGATTGGTGTAATTATTAATTGATAGATTGTTAATTATGTGCTAAAGTACCGGTGTTTGATTGGAGACTAATATTTGTATTTCTTGGAGTTGATTCAAGACCGATTAAATTTGATATAGCTGTTCTATAATTGCCTAATATTTGGGGTAATTGTTTATTACCTCCATAAACGGCCAATATGAGTGCGTAATTTTACCGTTGGTAATAAAATTAAAATAATTGGCCCTGATATTTTAATTACCTACGATTATAAATTAAAACATTTTAGTCGTTCACTGCACGCTATTAATTATCTTTTCGTTTCGTTGCCTTCATCTGTACACCTTTACTTTCGTCTTCACGTTTCCACAGTTTGAGCAAAATTTTTATTCTCGTCCAATTTTTTTTACAATACTTTCGATAGCTTTCAAGATCCATTAATTTGATTTAAATAATAGGCAGGTTTTTATTTTGGTAAGCTGCTTTTATTGTCTATCTTCGAGACACGACTTCAGTTGCAAAGAATTTTAGTATGTAATAAAGCATATTCTATTTATCTACTCATCAGGCCTCAGGAATTATTTTTCGCTAACGTGGACTCCACAACCGTATGTTTCCTTATCTAAGTAGTTGCCGGTATAAATAATACTTATGCGGCTACGCGCTTCGCCGCCCGCGACCGTGTGATTTTGACTTATTGGCTGAGCGCAGACGGCAAACAGTCTTCGTAACTAACGCTTTGGCTTCGGACACCTACTCTCGGATTATGACGAAATAAATGAAAAGAACAGATTTATAGCTGCTCTATTATTCTACAAACTAATCAGGTTTTGCCTGAATTTGTGTCCTATTCCCTCAGCTGGGCAATTGTCTTCCCGACAGTCTTTACCAACTCTATCTGTGTTGCTTTTATTGCAATCGAATTTAGAAAAAATTACACTCCTCAAATACATAAACTGCTTATATTTATGACAAGCAGTTTATGTATTTGAGGGGTGTAAATTTTGCTGCATATTGATATCAAAATTTATTTTCACAAGCTGTTATTCAACCTGTGCCATTAGTGAACGCTTTAGCCAAGTCTTCACGCCTACAACCAAACGCAAGCTCGTTTCAATATATCTATCAGAATGTCGGATTTAATGAAGTTTCAAGTTTGTCTTCGGAATGATTAATTGCTTTCAATCATTTTAGTTGAAGCTTTATTTCCTCAATCAATTTACTGGCTTTATAAATCTTTACTTATGGGCGGTTATGAATGATGGTGTTAGTCTGGAGATATATAACGGGTCATGGGAAGTCATTATGAGATTGAGTCTAGGATTTGATGATGAAAATGAAGGGAGTAATTATTTGCCATCTTGAGAAATAGTTTCCTAGATTGAAATAGTAAAAGGAAATTTTATTAATCTATCAACATTGGGTGAGGTGGTATATTTTAAATGGTTATTAAAGGAGATGACTGTTGAACCGAAATGTAATTAGGTCACACTACATAAATCGAAAAAATCTAATCAAAATCACATTTAATCCTATCAAGCGTAATATTAGAAACCAATTTAGTAACAAAAGGATAACAAGAAATCGTATTAGTAACGGCAAAAAGGATTAACACAAACAAGGGTACGTTTAAAACGATTCACGCTTGACCGGTGACGTGTGACACTGCGCCGGGGTGCAGGCAACACGACATGTCTGATGTGACGTGCAGTTATTTTTAGATGGGATTTGATTTTAATTGAGAATGACTGTTTTCGTGAGTTTTGTTGTATTGTTTGGGTATCTCCTTTCATTCATTGTTTTTTTTTATATCCTGCCTCGATAGTTTTTGTAAACAAGTATTACACGATATTTATTTCTGTAAATTTGTTCGAAAAACATTTACGTGTCAAAATGAAAGGATTTTTTTATTTACAAAACACATACGACTATCATTACAGGCTTACCTAATACAAAAGTGTACTTATACATAGTTATAGTAATAATAGCTTACAAAGATAACACAATTATTAAGAACAACCAAGAGTAGTTTTACAAAATGCGGCCCGTGTGAATTCACTTACCCTTGTGTATCCGTACTGACTACTCTGAGAAGAAAGACATAAACAAACCCGGAGGTCACAGTCTCTTTAAAGTCAAGACATAATCTTTGTCAGGCCTTATGAGGACCATGCAGGTAGTCTGACATGGTCTTTTGAAGAAAAAGCCATCCATATTTGAGTGCACGCATTTGTGAGTAATCGTGTAGTTCAACTCAGAACTTAATGAGCTCAACAACTCGACGATCAATAGGTGGGTCATTCTCAGGAGACTCATTATTTGGTTGACTTCGGTGTCAATTTTTTTTTTTTAATTTAGGCCTTGTTAACATGAAATATCAAATCTAGAGTTAATTTAAAGCATGTTAGTAGAAAAGTGTTAACTCTAGATTTGATATTTCATGCCTAAATTAGAAAACAAAAATGACACCGAAGTCAACCAAGTAATGAGTCTCCTGAGAATGACCCAGGTACCACAGAAAGGACGTTTGGGTAGGTTGCATTAAGTACGCAAATTACCAGATTATCATTAAAAGTAACTGAGGAGAAAAAATGACCTACATAATCCGCACGTTCACAATAATTATAACTCACAAAGTAAATTTTTCATGTCATTGTGAATATACAAGTTTGTATAGTATACAGGATGGGAAGGACATCGATGCGCATCCTGTTACGCTGTACATGATTCTGAACTCCCTTGCAGTCAAATTTTTCGTCGGTCACTCATCATTTCATCATCATCTGCCTAGCCTTTTTCCAACTATGTTGGGTTTTTTTTTTTGAGGTTGGGAAATCATCAAATTACTTCTCCCGCTCTGGGTGGAGCAGGAGGGCGTGTCAGACTCAGGGCGATCTTCGCAGTGGAAACACCCGAGCTTCCTCCCGCCTTATCCGAAACAGGAACCTCCCGAAACAACCATGCCCGGTGAGGACCTGCGTCAGGTGGAAGGTGAGGAAGCCGTGGTGCCTCTTAAGCCACTCCTCAAAGAGGGGACTTACCGCCGCAATCGTGGCGTGCCCAAACTATGTTGGAGTCGGCTTCCAGTCTAACCGGATGCAGCTGAATACCAGTATTTTACATGAAGCGACTGCCTATCTGACCTCCACAACCCAATTACTTGGTAATACGATACCCCTTGCAAAGACTGGTTGTCAGACCATCGGACTTCTGACGACCCGTAACAACTGTCAAAGATGCACAAATGTCACACATTTTTTGTCGGTTACTAAAAACAGTGAATCCATGGTAACAGAATGTGCATCGATGTCCCAATACCACCCTGTGTATAGGATAGTAAGTACTCGTATAGCATAGTATAAGACATATAAGTGAATTCTTTATGAATAACCTCAAGTGTTCCGCGACAATTTTAATAATACTATTAAAAAGCAATACCACGCAAAATAACCTTCGCGGTCTCTTTATGCATTTTAAAGTTTCGTACAAAAAAATATTCATTTTAAATATCGCATCAGACGCACGTTCGCATTACCATCTCTATACTGTTTTTGTATTAAAATTGCCAACGTGATAGGAAACTGTTCGGCGGTAATACCTTTGTTATTATTCTTCAATAGATATTATTTTTAATATTGTGTCACGCACCATCGTGCCCTAACACGCCATGCGTAAACAGCTACCATATGGGCTTACGAGTAGTTTTATCTATCCAAAAAAACACCTCTTCAAACGCACTTAAATTAAGCACAGTGTCTCTTATTTGACAGCTAGCACTTGGAGCTTCGGCATTGTCAAGTACAGTTTTGTTTGTCACAGTGTCTTTTGTGTCCTCTTTTGGAAAACGTCCATCGTCATCTCCAATAACATTTATTTCCTGAATCCGCTTGTCAGTATGCGTTTCGGGTTCACTTTGATGTGTATTTAGGTACTCTACATCGTTTAAATGTGTCGTGTCATTTAGTTTCTTTTCTTTTTATGTCACTATAAATAACAGTGATTTGCGAAAGTGTTTGTTGTGGTAGAGGTACGATGTGACTGGACTTTTGCTGGAACAATCCCAAAATGTATGGCTCTCTAGGGAGGTTAGTAAGACGTGATGCATCTTTATTGCCAAATGGAGAGACATTATAGCTCATGTCAATTTAGGTATCTCGAGAGAATTAGAGGATATTTTGTTATCAAAAGATTCGTGTCACACGTTTTCTAATTGATTATGTTATATTTTTGCAACTGATGTTTTTACGAATTCCTAGTCAACTACATCTGTTCTTTATGTTTTTGGCACAATAAAAATATTTGGCAATATCATTCTTTTTAATATCCCCATTTCTGACTTTAATTCCAAAATCGCAAATCATTCACGCACCACAAATCCTTCATTGCATTCCCTTTTCGTATCAATTTATCCCTTTACATCTCGAGTATCATTTACCGCGGGACTATAAAAACTTATTTTATTTTAACTCTTTACTCCTTGACAAATGTCTGCGGCGTCTGGCAATCCTGCGCATCGTCCTGTTTTAGTTTATTATAAGATATTCTTGGACGCGTGCTGTACAAATTGTTGGAGGTTAAAAATTTATTAGCCATCCATATTTTATTTTCGTTAACTTTAAGTTTGGTTTCTGTAATAAATCCATTAAGTATCCCCTTCGGTTTAGATTCATTATGAGATTTTGAACTCATTAAGAAGGAATTGACGTAATTATTTGTTTAGTTAATTAAGATGCAGCTGATAAAAATATTTCGTTTGCTGTAATTTGTATTCGAAGTGAATAATCTAGACAACAGATTTATTGATCGAAAAATAAAATCTGATCATAAATCTTCGTCGTTAAAATATGTAGATATTATAAATATTGGCCGTTGGTTTATTTTCTCTTAGAAATACGATACCATCGCAAATAAAAATTTGTAGTTTCGACGTGGGTGGTATGTTTTGAGTATTTTTTGTACTTAAACAATTACAATGAGAATTATTATTCTTGACATATATAGGTATTTACTAATTCGATATCGTTTTTAACCAATTACTACCAATTATAAACCTTGTAATTGTAACACGGATTTTGTGCATGATAATATTATATCAATTGACTAGTTTCATTCATAAAACTGAGACAATGTTGTAAAATTATGATAAGATGTATGTGTATTTTCGCATCTTAAATCGTAAATTTCACCTTGCACTAAACACAAGTCTTTGTTTTCTCACACTTACTCGTATGTTTTAGAGCTTTTTGATGTTCTTAGATTCGATTTGTTTCTACTTTCACACGAACTTGACCTTTATTTTCCACGTTTGCTTTTTAACTCTCTATATTTTAATTTAACATTTAATCATGAAATCTTATTAGGCCATTCCCCCATAATCTGTAATGCGCGTGCTGTCACGCCAGATTTAATACTTAAACTACAAACAATATTCATTGATCCATATCGATATGGTAGTTATTTGTATCGATTCGCACGTTCTTATCGATTCGGTTAGTAATCTTGAACCGTGGGTCATTTTACGCTCGATCGATATTTTTAAATCGAATAGGTCATATGTCACGTCCTTATTTAGTATTGTTATGAATTATGATTTGTCGATAAAGATAAACATTCGCCTGTGTGGTAACAACTAACAACAGACTGGAAGGAGATTTATGTGTTGTTTCAATACTATTATACAAACCTAGTGTTTTATTGTAGATTCGCCGAACCATGCTTTGTACTTAGATTGTAATTTTCATCATCATCAGCCTATAATGTTCCCACTGCTGGGACACAGGCCTCCTCTCGGTGAGAGGGATTGGGCCATAATCCACCACGCGGGCCCAGTGCGGGTTGGTAGATGTCACATGTCTTCGAATTTTTGGTTCTAGGACATGCCGGTTTCCTCACGATGTTTTCCTTCACCGTTTTGAGAGCAGTGGTGATGAAATAATTTTACACAAAGTAAAGCGCCTGGCTGGGTTCGAACTCACGACCTACAACTCGTAAGTCGCGGCCGTTACCACTTGGCCACCACTGCTCCTACGATTGTAATTTTATTGTTGGAATATTTCTGGGCTCAAAGTACCTCATCTGTAAAGTAAACTCTTACTATCTTAATAGTTTGTATCTGTGCTTTCATACCTCAATATATAAAATTGCAAATGGATCAAAATGTGCATTCCAAACCATTAATATTTTTAGTTTTGTCTATTTCATTCTGCTTTTCACACCTAATCAAAATAACCAACGTCACCTCTCTCACCCCTGATTTAAATCTAAGCCACATCAGGTCATCGTTCCGTTCATATAGTAAGCGCGGGCGCATTACATTAGCGGCGTGTCTCAAACGATCAATTAGCGCTATCTAGCCGCCGACGATTGAAACGCCATCTGAATTCACGTATGGTGCAAGGTAGAGAAGACACGCGGTGTTGGTAACTATAATTTAATTAACGGCCGGGTAATATACAACTGCTGGCATCTCTAGTACGTAATAGCGACCCGCCCCTTTTCAAGATTACTTTGTTATATATAATTTTAATCAAACAATGTTAATAATGTATTATACACAAAATAGATACGAGATCGATACCTCTCAGAGATGAGGCCTGTGTCCCAGCAGTGGGAACGTTAAAAGCTGATTGATTAAGCTAAGCTTAGATACGAGAAGCATACAACCGGTCGAAGTGGCGGTGCTTGGGGGAGGCCTACGTCCAGCACTATGCTTTCAGCTAAAATTATGATGATAATGATACACGTAAACTTTCCGGAACAAATTCTTTTGATAGTGACATGAAAAGCGACTTCAATTTAATGTAGATTGTCAACCTTCCTTCTTAGATAGTAATAACGCCTTATCAATATTTTTTATCAAAGTTCACGAACACTGCGTTTGAATTGTGCTTCGATTTATTTTAATTTTTAACATGTTTTTCCTTTTTTCTTATCATTTTAACATATTTTGTGTTGTGAATGCGTTCACCAGTGATGATACTAAGTACACACATTTGACGATCGCTGAGCAGACAGCTCTTAATAGAACCATTGCTAACTAGCTAGTACTCTTCGTGTTTAGTACAACAAATCATTTAGAATGTTATTGGGACTGCCACGCTTTTGTAGTGCCTTAGTTGTGATCGCAGAGGCGCATACTGATGGCTTCACTGCGATCTGACTCAAGTGTGCAGCATCCCTGATGCACAGAATGCGTTCCAGCTCCAACAGTCTCCTGGGTGTCATTACTAACAAATCGGATGTCCTATATCGCACTATTTAAGCCAGCTGCTAATAAGCGTGTTTTTTAAGTCATACCCTCTTCCTAAGAAATACGGAATAAATTTATTCCAAGTTTAAAAATGTATGGTTATTCCATTGTTATTCTTGGCATACCTTTATCCCGTGTTTATTAACAAGCGTGGTAATGTTTTATATTAGGTCTTTACCTATGAAATTGCCGTTCTGCAGTACTGGCCATTTCAAATCAAAATAATTTTTGTTTGGCTAAGAATTCTAATTTCAAATTAATTTTATTTTAAAAACATGGATTTTTTTTTCTAAAAGTAGTCATTTCTTTATTGATTAGTGTTACATTTTCATCGCATTTCAATCTTTTTCGTCATCATGGATACGTTAAAAATTCGAGTAATTATGGAATATGAGTACCGTCGTGGCAGCAACGCGGCACAAGCGGCACGCAACATCAACGACGTTTACGGAGCTAACACTACAAACCAACGCACCACCTGTTATTGGTTTGCTCGCTTCCGTTCTGGAAATTTCGACCTTAAAAATGAACCTCGCGGTCGTCCGAAGACTTTGGTCGACAATGACGAATTAAAGGCGATTGTGGAAGCTGATGATACACAATCTACGGCTGAATTAGCAGCAGCTTTCGACGTTAGCGTCAAAACAATATTGGTCCATTTGCGTCAAATTGGCAAGGTAAAAAAGCTTGACAAATGGGTGCCCCACGAACTCAATGATCGCCAGCGCGAAGTACGCGTCGAGACGTGCCTTGCACTGCTCAACAGACACACAAATGAAGGAATTTTGAACCGCATTGTTACCTGCGATGAAAAATGGATTCTGTTTGATAACCGTAAGCGCTCAGCAAGTTGGTTGGATCCTGGTTCAGCACCTAAACAATGCCCTAAACGAAAACTTACCCCTAGAAAAGTGATGGTCACTGTTTGGTGGTCTAGCGCCGGTGTGATTCATCACAGCTTCTTACCAAACGGGGTGAGCATTACTGCAGATGTGTACTGTGAAGAACTGAACACAATGATGGAGAAGCTGGCGCATCTCCAACCAGCATTGGTCAATCGCTCGTCTCCGCTGCTCCTGCACGACAACGCGCGACCTCATACTGCACAGCAGACGGTCTCCAAGTTGCAAGAACTGGGGTTGGAAGCTCTCCGTCATCCGCCCTACTCACCAGACCTTGCGCCTACAGACTACTACTTTTTCCAGAATTTGGATAACTTCTTGGCGGGAAAAAAATTTAATACCCGAGAGGCAGTACAAAATGCCTTTGAAGAATTTGTTGCCTCCCGTCCAGCTGATTTCTTTAAGAAGGGCATCAATAAACTGCCAATGCGATGGCAAAGATGCATTGATTGCATGGGTGATTACTTCGATTAATACAAATAAAAAATTCATGAAAAAAATTCGTTTAAATTTTTTCATACAAAACGGCAATTTCATAGGTAAAGACCTATTATTAATTACCAACATACTTGAAAGTAAATATTTTATCATTGCAGTTATGAGTTCAATTTGTTCTCGTGTAGCTCTTGACGAGACAAGAGTATATGAAGATCATGACGAAACTACAAAACGTATCAATTAATTTCATATTAAATCGCTCTTCGCCTATAACACGCCCCTCATCATTCAGTTAATTGGATTTGTTTTGTAACATGAGTTTGTAATTGAATCGAATCGGTAACGAATGTACCGATCGTACCACTTTGTTTTAAGTCGTACCAGATTCGGTAATGTCAACCGTGATGAAGGGCTTTCAAAGAAAAAGAATTATATTTTGTGGGTCAATGGTTAAGTGTTTACATCTGGTAGTTATTGTAAAATTATGCTTAATTTATATGAAAATGTATGCAGTTACTTACAATGCTGTAAGTTTGTCATCAGACCACCCATCCGACCAATCCTACTAATATCTATATCTTTTAAATACTAATAATAAAGAGGAAAGATTTGATGGTTTGTTTGTTTGTTTGCATTGAATAGGCTCCAAAACTACTGAACCGACACTACACTATCCCCGGATGACATCTATGTATATAAAAAGAGAAACTGACTGACTGATCAATCAACGCACAGCCGAAACTACTAGGACTAGGAACGTCAAATTTTGCACACGGCTTCCTTTTATAATGTAGGGAGCACTAAGAAGGGATTTTTGGAAATTCGACCTTTAAGGGGGTGAAAAGGGGGGATTTTGTTTGTATGAAAAATCTTATTCCTTGAGTTAATAAACTTGAAACTTGGCACAAATAATTATCTAAGTAAATTATAAAGTTTTTTATTTATTGTTTTTCTAAACTACCCCCTAAAGGGGGATTGGGGGGTGTCAAAGTTTGTACGGAAGAATTTTAACGCGCGGTCTGATTAACTCGAAAATCAGTATTTATACCTAAAACCAAAATTAAAGAATAACGTGTATCAGAATTTTTCGAAAATCTACCCCTAAAGGGGTAAAAAAGGTTAGTCCGTAATATAATAAATGTGAAAGTTTGTGAAGATGATTGGATCTTTGTTACTCAATCATAAAAAAACGGCTAACCGGTTAGGATGAAATTTGGCACACATATAGATTATAACCTAGATTAACACACAGGATACTTTTTATCTCGGTAGTACGTTCCCGCGGGATGATTTCCGACTTCCACGCGGGCGAAGCCGCGGGCGGAAACTAGTAGGCTATATTTTATCCCCGTATTCCCACGGGAACGAGAACTACGCGGGTGAAACCGCGGCGCGCTGCTAGTGTATTATAAATGTAAAAAATTCTGTGTTTGGATATTTATATCTTTGGATGTTTGTTACTCAATCACACAACAACGGCTGAACGGATTTGGATGAAATGTGGCACACAGGTAGATTATTACCTGGATCAACACGAATACTTTTTATCCCGGTAATACTACCGATAATACCGATAATTTTCGACCTCCACACGGGCGAAGCCAGCGGCAAAATATAGTGTAACATAAGGTTGCTGAACAGTGTAGGTCAGATTCGAAGGCGTAAGACCATGAAAGGTGTATAGTTAAGATTTTAATAATATAGGCTTTCAAAAGAAATACCATTCGTTTTGTGTGTCAACAGTTAACCCCCTTATTCATAAACGCTGGTTAAAGTTAAGTAATGAGTAGCGTCTGTTTAACCATACATTTTTGACGTTTAAACATCATTTAACTTTAATCATCGTTTATGAATATGGCCATATGTGTTTACATATGGTACACACGGCTACACATCAAACTATACATTTCCAGTTTACGCTGATCTTGCACTGTACGGAAATCCTATGTAATGCCAGATCAGCTTATACTGAAAATGTATAGCTTGATGTTTAGCCGTGTGCACGAGTAGTATTATTGAATTATGCTTAATTTGTATGAACATGGATGTTATAAGTTTGTTATCAGACCACCCATGTAACATAACGTTGCTGAACAGCTTAGGGCAGATTCGAAGGCGTAAGACCACGAAAGGTAGGAAGAAGAAGAAACAAGAAGAAGTAAGAGCAAGAAGGAGAAGGAGTAAGAGTAAGAAGGGTTTTAAAAAGGAAAATAATTACATTTTGTGGGTCAACAGTTCAGTGTTTACATCTGTTAAGTAGGCAGTTATTGTTGAATTATGCTTAATTTAAATGAAAATGGATGCAATCTTTATAATTTTTATAAGTTAGTTATTAAACCAACCATTTAACAAAAGTTTGTTGAAAAGTTTAGGTCAAGATATGGATCTTGACCTAAACTTTTCAACAAACTTTGGTTATAATGGATATATTATTTGGAAAGGGATATAATAGATAGCATTTCATTAATAAATACAAGTTCTTTATAAATACTGCTGACATCACGGATCTCAATAAGGATATGTAGGTATTTTAATGAGAATTTACAAGATGCATTATTATCCTTACTATTGAGCACTATACCTATAAATATTTGTATTCATCTTAGCGCCACTTTGGCGCCCGCAATGACTGTCATCTACCTACGTTAAAAATAACAAATAAATTTGAAACGAAATATTGCATTACATAGCTGAGCTGTTGCTTTTTGAAGCGAAAACTTCTTTAGGCGCGTTGGGCATTTTTTGAAATGGGAAAAAATAAACAATTGAACTCGCGACACTGTTACCAACACCACTGACAACGCGAACGTACGAACGAACAACGTTGAACGTTGTTTAATCTGACGGTTCAAAAAACAGAAATTCCTGACGATTCAAAAAATACACAAGTAATTCTTCAAGTTTTCACTTCTTTCGGCACTCCCAGTGTTTTTTTTTTTTTTAAGTTCCTCAACACTTAATTTCCATTCGCGGGTCGATCAAAGTGTCATTGGGTTTTTCCAACAGGAATTTATCTGAAGCATGTCATGTTATGAACACTAGCTTTTGTCAGCGGCTTCGCCGGCGTGTAGGTCCAAGATGGTCCCACGGAAACGTACTGCCGAGATGAAAAGTATCCTATATTATGTTTATCTAGAATATAAACTATATGTACGCACACTACGAAGTGCCCAGCCTTCAAAACCTTTGCACTCTGAATGCCAACAAACATTTGCGTGGGCATACCCTTAAGTTATGGGAAACTTCATCCAAGCCAAAGCCTTTGAAGCACTTCTTGTCTAACAGTTGTAACAGCATGGAATAGACTCCCAGAAAATGTTGTGATGGCTCCCACACTTAACTGTTTCAAGAATAGATTAGACAGATTCAATATCTCCAAGCTTTTTGATACATACGCATCCTCTAATTAGCTGCTAGTATGTCTTACCAAATAATAATAATGATAATATGTGTGCCAAATTTCATCCACATCCGTTCTGCCATTTCTGCGTGATTGATTAACAAACACCCAAACATCTAAACATACAAACTTTCACATTTATAATATTAGTAGGATATTATAGGAATCTGAAAGCATCCTGTAATATATATACTCTATTGCGTCACATAATCTCAGAAATATCTTACCAATTTACTTCTCCGATAGGAATAGATGCTTCCCTCTAATCTCTTCAAGTTGAAGAGCTTGACAATCTGTCAATAAGCCTCGTTCCATCTGTCTGATATCTCCACAAAATCACGTACCATCACTTGCTTAACTGTAATCCTCTATCACCTTCACCACAAAGTTGAAGTTTGTATGGCAATCGTTTTACCATCAGCATGAATAGCTTGGTTATCGTAATATCGCGTGGAGTGGCTCGTTGGATGGCGTTTTATGGACCATTTCGTCCCACGCTTATGTTGGAACAATGTTCAGTGTAAATATGTCCACGAATCACATTCGCTGTTACATTTCCTGGTTGATTTTTGCCTTATTTTCTTGCTAAGTTTCCTGGACTGAAGAGGTATTCGTAAAGAGATCAAAGAAATCCCGAGGATCTTAGACATACTAAATTAAGCTTTCGTTTTTATGAGAAAACTAGCTTCGCCCGTGGCTTCGCCCGCGTGGGAGGCGGAAATTATCCAGCGTACTACCGGGATAAAAAGTATCCAACGTGGTTTCGAGTTAATCAGAGAGCGCGTTAAAATTCTTCCATACAAACTTTGAGACCCCCCAATCCCCATTTAGGGGGTAGTTTAGAAAAACAATAAATAACCAACTTTATAATTTACTTAGATAAGTATTTGTGCCAACTTTCAAGTTTACTAACTCAAGGAATAAGATTTTTAATACAAACAAAATCCCCCCTTTTCACCCCCTTAAAGGTCGAATTTCCGAAAACCCCTTCTTAGTGCTCCCCTACATTATTAAAGGAAGCCGTGTACAAAATTTCACGTTCCTAGACCTAGTAGTTTCGGCTGTGCGTTGATTGATCAATCAGTCAGTTTCTCCTTTTATATATATAGATAGATGTTTATCTTTATTTTTTTCTAATTGACAGATTATCTACCTACTAGCTTTTTCCAGAGACTACGCCTGTGTGTGTGTCGGAAAATATCCCACGAGAACGTAGTACCAGGATTACCCAATATGTTACCTAATGTACGTGACTAATTGCTAATCCTGGTCTGTCTGTGTACCAAGTTTTATCCAAATCCGCGCAGCCATGTTTTCGCCCATCCGCAACATCCAAACAAAAGGGACAACATTCTAAAAACCTCTGAGCAATTCCTTTTTTCAAAAAAAAAAAGTACAGACTTCGTTACAATTGCATTAGGTATACGTAAAGATAATATGCATAATTTAATATTTTGTGTCCGTAAACTGCGTTTGTTTCCATTTCTCTTTCCCACGATTCATGCGAGAAGAACAATCTGTTTCAGAATTCCATGTTAGAAAATTCTGAATTTTTCTAAACAGTTCTTCTCTCTTTACGAGTCAAAGTTTACAGCAAAACAGCATATTATGTTAAGACAAAGATATAGCCAGTCAGCTAGTTAGGTGGCGAGGATGATTTTCCTCCAAGGTACAGCCCTTGCCAGCCCATACATACATAATCAGCCTATAAGGTTCCCACGGCTGAGACACGACCTCTCTGTGAGAGGGAGTGGGCTGCAATCTACCACGCGGGCCCAGTGCGGGTTGGTAGATGTCACATGCCTTCAAATTTTTTTTTCTGGGGCATGACGGTTTCCTCACGCGACTGTCCAGATTCGAACCTACGATCTACAACTCTTAAGTCGCGGTCATTACCACTGCGCCACCACTGCTCCTGCGGCTGTCGTTTTCATCATCATCATCATCATTTCAGCCGAAAGACATCCACTACTGGACATAAGCGTCCCCCAAAAGGGTTTTGCCATAATCGCCACGCTTGGCAGGCGGGTTGGCGATCGCAGAATGGTGGTAAAACGCATAGAGAACGCTGCTGCCCATTCTCTAGTAAGTTCCTTAGTCGCCTTCTACGACACCCACAGGTTACGTCCGGCACCACCTGCGGCTGTGCCTGGACGCAATTAAGCGCCACAACTGGTGAAGGCTCTTACAATTAATCAATCAATTGTTATTCAGTTTGAATACCTATAAAATTAAGCAATTTAATTTAATATACTGTATGTTGTAAACTTTTCCGTTACACACCTCAATATGCCTTTTGCATCTCCACATTAAAATACAAAACAATAAAACGGCAATAGCGTCCCACGTTAATCAATATAAATACTCCATTTATATTCCATGTCGCCATATGTGATTAATACTTGAACACGTACAAGAAAACATGTATTTTTCTCGTTTCTCGATTTCTGGAAGACCACAGGTTATGCATAATAATGTGGGCTACACACGAAGACCGGCCGGACGGTTTTGGTGTAGGCCGCAGCCGGATCTCATGTTGTCGGTGCGTCTCAGCTCAGCGCCTTAGGTGGCCTGTCCATTACAGAGTGGCGAGAAGCGGAGCTGTGCCAATATTAACCAATAGAATTCAAACTATTGGCTAATATAGTCACAGCTCCGTTCCTGTCCGCTCTTGTCCACTCCAATAGACAGGTAGCCTTAGGCCGTTTGTCTAGTGCCACGTCAACGAGACGGCGTCGGCGCCGAAGTACGATACACATTTATGTCACGCTTGGTTCGATTAATCTCGTTTCTCGTTGACGACCCGTTATTGGCGGCAAATAGCCTCATCACGCCTTTCGGCCATCGAATGATTCCATTGCAAGCTGCCTCCTGCCACGCCTGCAATTCGGGATTACTTCCTAAGAAGACGACGTTTTTGACCCAACGGATTTGACCGGACAGTGCTAGATCTCTCCAGCCGCGTAATCGTGTGTTGCCTTTTTTAAAGTTTTCAACCTTTCAACATAAACATATAACATTCACGCTTATATTCTCCGAAGAGTAATTGCACCTATATCTGCAGTACCTACACTTAGATTTCGCCAGTTAAGAGATGTAATAGAGAGCGTGCCTATTGCCATCGATCGGGCACAAATCGTGACCCCATTCCTTGTCAACTTTTTCCCATACTCGAAAATCCAACCCAGCCCCTCATGCTCAGCAATAGTGCATGCAACCGCTTGACCTCAAGGCCTATCGATTCACGTGACGGATAGGCAGTATATGCACCCTCACGGCCCTAGTCGCCACAGGAGACGTCCTGGGCGTCGGCTTGCGGATGGCGAGTAATGGGTAGCTCGCTGTCCGGTAAGGACCTAGCCCGGATCGACGACGCGTTGTGTTCCACGCGCGCCTCAAAGATATTTTAGCACCAACAGGTGAGTTCCGCCAGGTGAGGGCCGATGCCTGTCAGAGGTGTTAGTTCGTCGAAAGAGATACCGTCGCCCCTGGCACACAGGCAACTGAGGGAACACGGGTGCGTTAAAGCCAGTAAAAGTCTGAGACGCCCTCCTGCTCCATCCAGAACGAGAGAAGTTATTTGATGATTTCCCAAGTGCAAAAAAAAAGGCCTTCCTCTCAAGTTACATTAATATGGATCACAGATCGATCCTTGAGGTTTCCCACAAAATATGTATGACCATAGGGTATGACGAAGCTATGTTAAATAGTTATTTATATTCCATGGTACTGGCTAATAAAATACTTGTAGTCGCTGTATGCAGAATAGGAATTGCATGATTATGGTTGTATGAAGTGAACGTTAACGAATTATGTTCATTAGCACGTCTTAATAAAATATATATGTATCTATTAGTATGCTTCTGCTTTAACACACGTGTGTTACTTTTGTTACATTTGATTGCTTAGAGGGAGTTAGGCTTGTATATTATTATAAATGCTCTGAAGGAGACGAAAATAGTGCCGCAGTTATAACTTTTTAAGATAGTAGTACAATAAAGTTTGTGATTTTTTAAACGTGTCCATTTATTTTTGTAACTCTATGATTGCAAAATTGACATTGGAAAGGGACCAATCAGAGACTGCCTCATAATTTAACGACCAGTAAAATTGTTAAAATATTATTACCTTACAATATCACTAAAGTGTCCCCGTGACATTACAATGTCACTAAAACCAGGCTGTTAAATTGTAAGAAATGAAGTTTATTGACAATCTACCGTTTAATTATAATATCACTAGTGAAATTGTAATATCATGGCTTTGGCAACATACCTGCGACATATACACCTATATAAAAATGAGACTTTACATGCACAATCAACAATATTGAGTGCATTTTTATGGTAATCACTCAAAAATAACTAAGTAATTTTTAAGTGATAAGTGTGTATAACTATAAAAAGAATTACCGTTTTCATTGAGTTCACATTTCATTGGCCCAAAAGAAACTGTTCTTTTTTTTGTTCCAATTCATAATCATCTCCCTAGCCTTTTCCCAACTATATTCAGTAAGCTTACAGTCTAACCGGATGCAGCTGAATACCGGTATTTTACATGTACCCACTGCCTGTCTGACCTCCTGAACCCAGTTACTGGGTAACACGATACACCTTGGTAGGACTGATTTTCAGACTTTCATGCTTCTGCCGATCCGTAACGACTGTCAAAGATCCACGAATGACAGCCGGTTCAGCGGCTTCACGTGCTTTTCCATCCAGCACGTTGTCGTCTTTGTATGTAAAGATGGTCACCGATCCAAGGACCAACCGCGGCAAGCGTAGTTTAACCTGATCTACCGCCCCGTGCGGCTGTTATTACTTAGCCAGCAGCCTGTTCAAAGTTATGACTTAAAAAAATTAAATTAAAAATTTAAAAAACCCCCGACCCAAACAAAAACTCAAAAAAGTAAAAAATAATATTTATAGGCCTTTTAATTTTAACGTAATATTTTGATCAGGGCATTGTCAAGTCGGGGGACGGCTAGGCCTCTGTTTGGCGTTTTCATTGACCGTCCCCCGACTTGACAATGCCCTGATCAAAATATTACGTTAAAATTAAAAGGCCTAAAAATATTATTTTTTACTTTTTTGAGTTTTTGTTTGGGTCGGGGTTTTTTTAAATTTTTAATTTAATTTTTATTTCTTGCTTTTTAAACTTAATGTCTCCCTTAAATCACCATTTATCTATAATCTATTCATTGAGACCTTTTCAATGAGCCCAAACACGATACTTCTGCTGTTTGTTGGTGAATAACTTGGGTTTCCTGGAAATTCCAGGTGTTGCTCCAGCATCAGTTCAAGGTTATTTTATTCGTCTAATATCATTGAAGTAATAGAATCCCAAATTAGGAGTTGATCAGAGGCTAAAATCCGTTTTTCAACCAGAAAAGAGCTGATAATCTTCAAACGGCTGAACCGATTTTGATGAAACATGTCTAAGGACACTCCCGACTAATACACCTTTCAAACAAAAAAAACTAAATCAAAATCGGTTCATCCGTTCGGGAGCTACGTTGCCTCAGGCAGACACACACACACACACACACATACACACACAGACACGTCAAACTTATAACACGCCGTCGTTTTTGCGTCGGGGGTTTTTTTTTTTTTTTTTTTTTTTTTTTTTTTTTTTTTTTTTTTTTTTTTTTTGGGTGGGAAATCATCAAATAACTTCTCCCGCTCTGGGTGGAGCAGGAGGGCGTGTCAGACTTTTACTGACTAAAACCCACCCGTGTTCCTTCAGTAGCCCTTAAGCCAGGGGCTGTGGTGTCTCTTTCGAACAAACCCGCACCCCTGGCAGGCATCGACCCTTGCGGGTCCCATCGCTTTTTGTGCTGACATCTCTTTGAGGCGCGCGTGGAACACAACGCGCCGTCGACTTGGGCTTGGTCCTTACCGGACAGCGAGCTACCCATTACTCGCCGTCCGCAAGCCCATGCCTACGGTGGCCGGAAATCGGCCTGGGATTCCCGACGCCCAGGGCGTCTCCGTATCCTGCGGCGGCTGGGGTCGCGAGGGCGCATATGCTGCCTCTCCCTCACGTGCGCCGCCTCCCTCTTCGCGAGCATCACTGCTTCGCTGAAGGAGGTGACGGCTCCCCATGCCCTCTCGCTCCGTACCATGGCCTGGACCAGGGCCGGACGCGAGAGATCGCCGCCGCCGATCGCCTCCACGAGGACACGGCGGTGCTCCGCCCAAGCAGGGCAGACCGCCACCGTGTGCTCCACCGTGTCCTCAGGGCGATCTTCGCAGTGGAAACACCCGGGCGTTTCCTCCCGCCCTATCCGAAACAGGAACCTCCCGAAACAACCGTGTCCGGTGAGGACCTGCGTCAGGCGGAAGGTGAGGACGCCATGCCGCCTCTCAAACCACTCCTCAAAGAGGGGACTTACCGCCGCAATCGTGGCGTGCCCAGGGTTAAGATTGTCATTCATTGTCCGTTACGAAACTGCTTTGTTTTGTTCCGATTCTAAAATCTTTTGCTAAAGAAGTCGGTTAACAAATTACACCCAAGTTTCTTAATCAAAGCTCCTAGTACTGGGAACATAATAATTATCCTATTTGCAATTTAGCACTTCTTCTTGCAAATCGAATTATGTTCACATATGCTTGCCCTTTACCTGACTAGGCAATTAGGCAAGCAAAAGTCTTAACACCAGGAAACCAATCCTATGTCTTACTAATAGTACTATAAACGCGAAAGTTTGTATGTATGGATGTTTATTACGCTTTCACGCAAAAACGGCCGAACGGATTTGGATCAAATTTGGCATACAGATACATTACAACTTAGATTAACACGTACAATACTTTTTATCCCGGTAGTACGTTCCCGGGGGGATAATAGTTTAAAATATAGAAACAAATAAAACATGTTTACTTAATAATTAAACCTTTTGTAAATTGGTATTCTGAACGAAGTACCAGGTTGTCATAACTTGGTAGGAGCTCACCTAACATAGTAGTGTCAGCTAGAAAACGCTTTGCCTTCGAAGTAGGTACCCCAGGTTGGCATAAATCGGCAGAAGCACGCTTAACACAATTGTGTCAGCTAGAAAACGCTTTATGCCTTCGAAGTATTCCCGTGGGGTAATTCCCAAACTCCGCGCGGGCGAAACCGCTGACAAAAGCTTGTATGTAATATTGCAAAACTAGGCACCCACTTACTTATGTGTGTAACAGGTAATTATATAACCATAGAAGCTTCTAATGTTAGTAACAGGTTAGCAAAGAGACCGCGTATGTAACCAGTTGGCAAAGTTAATCCGTAACTTTTAATTGACAGTTTGCGATATGATAAACATCTGATTACTTTGATCTATCTATATGACGCTAATGTTATGTAGTTAGGTCTCCTTGTAGACCATACAATAAGAGTTCTGTGCTTAGACCTGCCTACGTTTTAAAGGGAGATTTTATGACACCGCATTGTTGTCCCACTTTTGATTATGGAACAGTATTTTTAGACCAGCACCCTAATTGCGTAACTCACGATTGATCATAATTGGTTTCGTCTTCACAGTTAAACAATATTCATTGCGTTATTTATGTTGTCGAACAGACACATTTTTCTAACTTAAGAAGCAATGGTTTAACAATCCGTTTTAAAACGATACAGATTATTATGAATCGTGAGTTACGCAATTAGGGTGCTGTTTTTTAATGTAATTATCGTAGCAGTTGGCTTTCTGTTGTTTCTGGCAGTGGCTATTCCCATGGGACAACAGTGTGAGTTTATGTAGATATACGTATATATTTTTTGGCATGAAAAACTGAACTGGAAACATGAAATGGTCTATGATCACACTTTCTACTTACTCTTTGTGAAGAAAGAAAAAGTATAGTCGTCGTAAAAACTGGGAAAGCCGATCCTAACATTTATTTTGGAGTAATTTAGAAGCAGCTACAGCAAGTTAGGTATGTATGTATATTCGAAGGATATCCGCCAAACTACCTCAATTGCATTTTGTAAAATGGCTACGCACAATTAAAACAATGACCTTTTGCCCGAATCCCGCTATTCCTATTCCGCCCACGAATGAGAATTGCAAACGAGTTTATTGCTCTAGCGAGAATTTCAAGCTGTGCTAGAATCATTTGAATGATGAACAACATACATCAAAACGAGTCGTTTTGGACTTGGCAAAACTTTGAACCTTTTTGTTTGAAAATCAATTTGTTTCTTACAAATTAAACTTAAACCTAAATGCAGTTCGCACATTGATGGCGGGACTAAAAAGATCAATTTCATTGAAAAGCAATAAATGAACTAGTGGACTATTCGAGCTCAAGGTGCCGTATACAATATAAATATTAAATTGCTGTAATTCCCAGGTAAGACAGTCACATTTTTATCTAGGTTTAAAACTATTTTTTGTGTATATAATAAGCACCTAGATAAAAGTACTGAATGCAAAAGCTATCATATTAGCTTCTAGAAACCACTACTATCTAACAATTGAGACAAAAAACATTCCAAAAGCGGAGCTTTCGTATCAATCAGGTGAGCCATTTAAATTTCCAATTTGTTTGAGCTTTTATCGTAATCTCTCATCAAGTTAAAAGTAAATAATGGGCAATGTACCGACGCCAGCAGGTCAAGCTATCCCAAAATGTCAAATTTTCCCAATTGAACATGAACCTTATTCGTTTGTCATAAAGTTGAAAAACTATCAAAGAAATTTGACAAATTGGGGTAGTTTGATGTGCTGGCCTCTGTACTTTAAAATTTTCCTTTTGAGTCCGTATTCCCTTTTAAGATGATATGTTGTGTGTGCGTTACCCTGACTAGGTCAACGATCTCATTTAGTCATGTTATGGTCACGCAACAAGCGATTGAGTATCGCTAACTGAAATAACCATGTCACTATTATATTGGAAAATACCGTCTCTATTCTAAGCGTACACGTTGTGTAGGAATACTGTACACCATATCTAAATGTATGATTATTATAGATCGCTAATCTATCATAATTGTTCGACCATTATTTTGAAACCTAACTGAACGCTGCCAAAATCCAATATATATATTTACTAACTGACCCGACAGACGTTGTCCTGTCTTAGCAATGCATATTGAATTGGCATTAGCTATACAAACCTTGTGCTGACAATAAGAAACACATAAAAAAAAGAATCATCCAATTTGGTGCAGTCGTTCGGAAGTTATGCGCGTACATACATTTCGGCGATTCATTTATATATATATATATTCAAGGTGTCTAATCCTAACCATCAACCACGCCAGCCATCTTGTGATGACGTCTAAAGACTAACTAAGGCAGTAGGAACTCAGTCATCAAAGTACTTATGTAAAACCGCTTTCATATCTATAACTGTAATTCCACTAGCATCCGCATCCCGCTGGTTCTGAGGCGTCATCTTACTCGTAAAGTTGTTTAGTGTCGAGTAAAGGCAATTTCTTTTTATTAACCTCCTACCCGCTTCCTGGCTGTATTATTTTATGTCTTTTAAAGTGCGACCGTTTTGTTTTCTATAAATATTATTAGTTTCATGACCTATTGTGGTTGCTAGTTGTATTAGCTATTAAAAAGTAAAGGATTCGATACACTTCTGACTTTGTATGCTTGATAGTTTTCAGTCAAGCAAATAAATCTGTTGATCACGAAATATTGTTATTGCTTTGTTGAAAAAATCTAAAAAATAACGATTTTACTACATTCGTGTATGTAGAGCTGAATCGTGGTCCCTAAGTTCTTTGGAAAAATAGTTTACTCATGTACCAATAAACATACACATTTTAGTTGAGGAGTACCTGAAGGATCTATAATGAGCCCGATACTATCACATCTACACCTAAACATTTCCTACCACTCCAGTTAATCGTACAATAAGCTGTGTGGGTTTGGGTTACATACAATTTCACAATACTCTTGTTTGTAAATTATGATTCGTGATCAGAACATTAGAATCTGAAGTTATGGTACGGACTAAATACTAGTTGTTTATTAAATGTTTATGACTAAGACCCGCCTTCAATCAATTGACCTATTACCATTAGTTCTTGCTGTTATAACTTGGAAATACTGAATTGGAATGATTGTAACAATCCGGGCTATCCAGCTGATATTGATCGAAGACTAATTGCGGTATCCTACGGAAAAGCCAAGTATTTAACCGACAGTATCCAGAGTTCTGTTTATTGTATGGGTTGGCAAACGGTCTAGCTAATAGTCACTTGTTATTGCTCCCTATATTCTATAATAGTTACATCCAGGGTAGTGCCGATGCAATGACATCCTGCATTCTACTGGAAGATACAAGTAAATATGGTCAATGTTTTTAGCTGAAAACCCATAGTTCTGTACTAAATTATAGCTAGTAACAAAACTTGCAGTGCGAAAGACAAGAATCCCGAATCAATTAACGGAATAGACTCTGAACAACTCGCAATCAAACTAATAGCTTTTAGAACAAGTTTGCCAGTATAAGAAGACATAAAGCTAGACAAGAGAAAACAATTGATTTTAAACCAAACAGTACCAAGTCACGTTCATGTGTGATATTTGCAGTCAAACTTTGCATTATATTATGTAAATCTTTGAAGACCTACAATTTATTGGAAATGTTTAAGGACACTGTACATAGTTAAATTATCCTGTCGTCGTCTTCGTAAAAAGTTATTTAGTATGTTCGCATACCTTCACCATCTGTGGACCTAGAATCTGTTGTGCGAATATAGTGGATATCCAGGTTTAAGTGCCCGCCATTTAACAAAAGGCATAATTTGAATCCGACCATACCTACGGTTTAGTTGCAGGCAAAGCTTAAATGCTAAGGTAAATCTTACTAACAGTTAATAAACACATTATGGATGATTGATTACACGTCGTTACAATACTTTACAATCGTGCAAAATAAAAAAAGGCACGGAACAAAAAACAGACAAAGAAAAAAGATAAAAATCGAATGATTTGCGACGTGAAAACGTGAGTATTTATCTGTCGATGAAAGTTATTTTATCGATACAGCCAATAAAATCTCAAGACATAAAATAACATTAACGTTTACAACACTATTTTACAGGAATAGTTTCCAGTGGAGGTGTTTTCTTATGGCTGGCCGTAGCTATATACTGTTTAGAAGCATCTATAGAATGCGAAAGGCAACGATGATGCCATAAGTTTCCATGCAATATTAAAGAAAATCTTATGAGAGAAGCTGCCGTTAACTAGACTTAAGGAATGTGAATTAAATATGTTTGAACCTAATTTATTAGAAGATTTTGTCCTAGTTACATTAAACATCGATGAATTTGAAATCAATCATTGTACACTTGGGAGCAAATAAATCGAGCCACTTCCTTTTTCACGCATTATGGTAATTATTTTTGGTATTAGGGAACGCATCGATTCGAAACATATATCGCCTAAAAGGGTATTTAATAACCTTTACAATGAGGGTAGTTAGTTGTCAAAATTTCATTTTTATTAAAGTTTAAAGGGTAGAATAAAATTATCGCATTTAATTTGCTTATGACATTTTTATTGTACTCTGTTAAGAAAAGATTAAATTTGAGGTTTTTGTTAATCATACCCATATTACTTGTTATTGTTGTCTTTATCTGTGTCTGTGTAATCAAAATAACCTGATAAAATGGATACTACACCGACGGAAGCTGCCCAAGTTGTAGCTTTACTTGAGGTTGGACACGGACAACGTGAAGTGGCACGCAGACTTCATTTGAGTCGTTCAAAGGTACAGCGGGTATACCGCAGGTATCTGGAGACTGGTGCTTTTGTTCGGCGACCTGGAACTGGCCGACCACGGGCAACAACAGAACGTGACGACCGCTTTATTGCAACCAATTCGTTGCGCGACCGTGGACTTAATGCTGTTCAGCTACAGCAAGCGTTACGTGACGTTCGAGGAGTCGCAATCAGTAGGTGGACAGTGAGACGAAGACTAAAAGAACGAAATTTAACATCACACAAACCAGCAACTGGCCCAAAATTGACTGTAGCTCATCGCCGATCTCGCTTGGAGTTTGCTCGAGAACACATTAATTGGACGTTAGAAGACTGGAGGTCAGTTTTGTTTTCTGACGAGTCAAGAATCTGTCTTTTTAGCAATGACGGGAGAAACCGAGTGTATAGACGTCCTGGTGAAAGATTTGCCCAATGTTGCATTCGAGAAACGGTGAGTTTTGGTGGTGGTTCTTGTATGGTGTGGGGAGGAATTTCTCTAGACGGAAAAACGGAACTTGTCTTCGTCGACCCCGCCAACGATGGCAGTGGTAGACGTGGATTAACAGCTGACCGATACATAACTGACATTCTTGAAAACCACGTAATGCCGTATGCTGGTTTTGTCGGAGAAAATTTCTTGTTTATGCATGACAATGCGAGACCTCATACCGCGCAGATCGTTACGGAATACTTGTCTGCGATCGGGATTCAACAAATGGTATGGCCAGCACGAAGTCCCGATTTGAACCCGATCGAACACCTATGGGACGAGCTAAAACGGAGAGTCCGAGCCAGGGTTCCCGCTGTTTCATCCATTCCCGAGCTTAAAGTCGCTGTGCTTGAAGAGTGGGAGAACATACCACAATATGTCATCGTAACGCTGATCAGATCGATGACTAATAGGCTACAAGAATGTATCAGGGCCCGGGGGGGTAATACCAGTTATTAAGAATATTTTTTTTGCAATAATTTTGTTTTTTATTGTTTTTATGGACTGTTTTAGCCCTACTAAATTTTCTATCAAAATTACCATTTTTCTTGCAGAGCCAATAATTTATCATTCAATAAGGTTATTATTCAATAATTTACCCTCAATGGTGCCGATTCTGTTGTCACAAAATTCTCTAAACTAGACTAAAAATCACCAAAATTTAGTTTATTCCTGTCAAACGACGATATCCTATTCTGAAATTTACTAAAGTGACACAACTTAACTATATTTTAGTTTGACAGCACTAAGATTGCACTGAATTATTAGTTTAGTGAAAATGGTAATTTTGCTATTCTGTTGTTGTCAATTTCATTATTGTATTCAACCTAAAATTTTGGTTGTCGAACTAAATCAGACTATTTTTAATCGCGATTAAAAAGGTGTGGAATAAAATTAGTGGTCAAGAACTAAAATTCACACCGACACCTCGACTTCTGGTGCAAAAAATAGTACTGTATTTTTTTTTCCTTTCTTTTGCTTATATCTCGAAAACGGTGTGTCCTATCGCAAAAATAATGAAAATTTCGACCCCCTTTATAAAACCCGTAACACCTCTAAAACTCAACATGTGGATAATAATTTTTCATATTTTCCATGAAAATTCTATATAAATCACGTCGAGGCCGCCGACCCCGGCGCGCTGCTGGCTCTAAAAAAAAACACGGGGTAGGGCAAACAAGTACCACGTTGCGAAGCCAAAACATACCACGTGCGAGTCGCGATTGTCAAATTCGATTTTAGTTGTGTCAAAATAGTTTTTAAATTTAGAGATATTTTTTTGCAGAATAGCGTTTAGATTCTCATAGTAAAAAGTAAGGAATTTTAGTTATAGTTTAATTAGTTTAGTTCGGTGTGCAACAGAATCGGCACCATTGTAAAGGTTATTAACTAAACTTTTAGGCGATATATAGTTCGAATTGATACGTTCCATATTACCAAAAATATTTACCATTTTACGTGAAAAAAGGTAGTGGCTCGATTTATTTGCTCCCAAGTGTAGTTATCTGATCATATCAAGCTTTGCTTTATTTTTTCTCAAGTTTTTTTTTTACTTTTATTATATTTATTGGTCATGTGATGCGAAGAAATGAGGAATATGTCGTGAGACAAGATTAGAGTACTAATGTGGCTATAAGACTAGGGGATGTGTGAAAGATGATAAGAAACAGTTAGTACCGAAACTACAACAAATAGAGAAGCATGGAAGAAAAAGACTTGCTGTACCGAAAATACATTGGGTTAAAGGCAAAAGAATGATGATATTTCCATAAGGCTTCTCTAGCATTTAATACATATAATAGCCATACCACCGTAGTACAACACCAGTTACTTCATCTGCCGTAAACCCATAAATCGTGTTTCATGTATAACTTTAACTTCTGTATTTTATCGTCTCCATATAAAAAGTTGTCGTTCACTTATAACTGTAATTTAAATAAACCTGTATAAAGCCTTACTGATATCGAAAACATTAGTTCATAGTAAATGAGATCATTCTTTTTTATGACTTCAATATGTGCTTCTATGTTCGTAAATGACATTTTTGAATGAGCCATATGTATCTCGTTTAATACAAAGTGCTATACATAATTGTGTAAATGGTATATGTTTTCTAAATAGCTGTTATTGGATATTAGGAATGAGCTAATTTTCTATAGTTTTTGATGTTTTTGAAATTTCTTTTATAGCGGACGGTACGCACGGTGACAAAACACGCTATACATTTCGAGTGTAAGTTGTCTTCTCATTGTGCGAAAAGTCTAAACAATACGCGGTGAGCTAAAACTGAAAATGTATAGTTTGATATGTCGCCGTGTGTCCCTTTAACAAAGTACTTGTACTTTGTTATATGAGCATCTAAGAACTCAAAGTAGAATATCAGAGAGTGTAGGTGCATGAGTCCTATTATTACCGTGGCTTTCAATTTGTTGGAACCGAAGTGCGTTTTGAGTGTTTAATAATTTGCCAACAATGTTTAGAAATAAACTTTTGTTTTTAACTCCATTATTTTTTCTACTAAGTATGTAGTTTGTTTTTCAATAACGTACTAATAATTTATAACCGTATAATGTAGCTACATCATTATCAGAGCCAACACAAAGGGGGGTCCCTTTGAAAATCACGCGTGACATCATTTCCAATATCATATCATACAATGTATTATAGCCTAATCTTCCTGTTCGCCTTTCCTCACAATTACACGTCAATGTCCATTGATGTTCTCTCATTCACACTTGGACCTATTTTGCCAGTCGCCCCATATTAATGTTCCATTTTAATTAAAAGTTATGACGCATCAATGTTGCCCCTACGAAAATATAGCGCTTCCATTGTATACGCGTTGATTTGTTAGCGTTCCCCCTTCGCATGACCTATACCATCCATTTTATTCTGACCTTTTGCATTTTATTTCTCATCTTTATTACCGTATGCATTCGGGGTTCTATGGATTATGGTTTTGTGTTCACAATGTCTGTCGGCTTCAATGAATTCATGTCTGTCTCTCTTACACCTTTTGTGGTGTCACGGTCATGGTTGCCCAAGGGATTAGTGGAATCACCGTGAAATTGTTCTATTTTATTATTATTCCCTTCTGCTTTATCAAATAGATGAAGATTGTCGTGTGTTTGGTGCATTGTACAAGTTACCTGTATCATTTCTCTAATTTTTTGTCCAACCCTGATGTAAGGATGGGCGGTATCCTTGCAGCTTTTGTTGCAGATTTTTTGCTACTGTATGCCTGTAACAATGCTCTGCTAGTTTTTAAAGCTTATAGGTAGAGTCCTTATTTCAAAGATGTACCTCTTCTTCGTGTCAAATCTACAATTCCACATGCTTTAACGACAAAGACTTAAGTTTCCGACTATATTTAAAGACTTAAACAAAAGAATGAGACACGTGTTCATGTGACCCCTCAATTCTTTCATCTTGGTCTTATTGAGAAGGCCCCAATTCCAATGAGGAACCTCTTGAAATCCAACACGCCAACGGCTGAAACAAAAGTGGTGACGTACATACATAACATGGGTACTTGTGTTTCTTCGCAGCTGATTGAGTGATCGTTGATGCTGCACTTTTATTACTAACAATTGGTCGTGATTACTAAACAAAAGGGGAACTGCAGTGTTAATGGTTCGATGCGAATAAAACAACTAAGACAGCAAGCATGCATTGTATAGCAATGAATACGGTGAAAGGGTTCAACTGAACGTAGATCGCATGATTGTTTATTGAAGCAAGCTTTTTACTATTTTACATAAATGAGGGCAAGCTGGTAAGGTATTTTTGAAAAGAATTGCATACATCGTATTCCTTGTGTGGTAATTGAGAAGTTTGTTTGAATGTTATTATTAGAATAGAATAGAATTTAGTTTATGATGTACGTCCTATGAATTTAAGTCATAAATGAAGATACATTTTCAAATATATTACATCATTATCAGCTTAGGATGTTTCCACTGCTGGTACGCAGGCCTCCTCTCTGTGAGATGGAGTGGGCCGTAATCCACCACGCGGGCTCAGTGCGGGTTGTTGGATATTTTGGAATTTTTAGGTTTATGACATACCGGTTTCCTCACGATGTTTTCCTTCACCGCTTTGAGAGCCGTGGTCATGAGATTTTCAAACAACACAAGATATTTTAAGTAATGCTTAATTTTTTTTTCTTTGATATATTTTTAACAAAATGACTCTTGAGCTTCCTGGTCAATTCCATTCATTTAACAGTCTTTACCAACCAAGTAGTATTACAAAACACAGTACAAATACCACGAGTGATTTCTTCAGCCAACACCCAGTGCACATAATTGTGATGTTGTTTCTGTTAAGAGTCTTCAATTTGTGTTGTCGTATTTTGTCCGTTCGTCACTAATTGACTGTGACGTGATGTCATTGCGTTTTCCAACGGGTCCATTATGATTTAGGTTATGTTTGTCTAGCAGTTAAAGGGAATCTGACTGAGTATAAACAATTTGATGAGCTAGAAGATTTAGTGTGTAAATAGAATGGTTGAGTGTGTTTTCTAATTTAGATTTAAGATGGTTAAAGTTTTATGTTTATATTCTTGTGGATATTTTTCGCTGAATTTAATTCTGATTTAATCTAAATAGCATACCTATACATAGTTATAGTGAATTTACATATTAGGTTTTGCCAGAGGCATCGCCCGCGTGGAGTTCGAAGATTATCCCACGGGAACGTACTACCGGGATAAAAAGCATCCTATGTGTTAACCCAGGCTATAATCTATGTTTGTGTCAAATTTCATCTACATCCGTTCAGCTGTTTTTGCTTGATTGAGTAACAAACATGTAAACATCCGACAGCTAACTAATGCCGCATTTTTCTTGACACGGCCAAGCAAGCGTCCTGTTTAGACTGGATATTAGCTAGCTCAAGACGAAGACACCTTTATCTCCAGGGAGAATAAATCTAGTACTTACTATCTTCTGCGAGACAAACAACGAATTCCTCCAAGAAGACCAATCTTAGCAAAGACAAATGTTGGCCGCCGATACTACGTCCAATATTTGCAAAGCTATTTCACGTGGTTTGCAAACATTTGTCCCAACTGACACGCTAAGTTTAATAGACTACTCTGACTGGCGAACGTTTGTCTACCTCGGAATAGAGGGATTTCAACTTTAAATTGCTTTAGAAATTGTGTAAAAGGTGTATAGGTATACGTGTGTTAGATCTATAAAAAGTCGATAGAGGCCTAGAAAGGAAATGTTGTCATTCTGAACGTTAAAGAAACATGATGATAAATTCGTGCCATCTCCATTAATTAACGTAGTAAAAATATCTCTCTAGATTTAAGTATATAGCTACATGAAAGTTTCTCTTGTTCACAGTTACTCGTACGTTATTCTTGTAATCAATATTGTTTTTGCTTTCGCAACAACAAACGCGAGCGTTCATTTTGTGATGTAGTTGCCATTGTGGACTCAAAATGCTGCTTACGACCTCCCGTGTTTACTTTACCGCGTAATAAATAATGCTTCCAGTGTTTTTTATAGTTTTATTCCCAAAATATTTTAAAACCAACAATAACTTGAATCCTGTTTCTCCACCTTGATTGATTTAAAAATATAAACTCAACAGTACATCATACTATGATTGACAGCATGCGATTATCCTCGCCTTATTTACATATCGATCATAATCTGAGTTACTTTCGCGTCCCACGTCGACTGCAAAAAGATCGATATCATCCACTGTTGCTAAATCGATTGTGTACTGTATAGTCTGCGGTCTTCCTACATGCGCGGTAGCATGTTTTGGTTATAGACACGTCTTCTAAATTGTTTTATGGAATTGGTACAAAGGAGTTATGTTAAACAAACTGTTGTTATTAAGTTCTAATTAGAAGTTTCCTTTGTTATGGATTGGGTTTTGTTTTGAACTTGGGTATGTTTCACTGGGTAGATATTTGGTTACATTTGAGGAAGTTGAATGGATCCACCAAGGTAAAGGGCAATCGGGAACTCTCCTAAAATCTCTCAAACTTGTATCAGTTGCAACACCACACGTGATCATTGCATTGGTCATCATCTTTCTGGTCTTTTACATGTTACTTGGGGTTTGCGCAACATTACTTTTTTCTGCTTTAGTAAAAATAACAGTCTATAATATTCCCACTGCTGGGACACAAGCCTCTTCTCTGTAAGAGGGAGTGGGCCGTAACCGCGCGTGCTCAGTGCAGATTGGTAGATGTCACATGTCTTCAAACGTTTGGTTCTAAGACACGCCGTATTCGTCACGATATTTTCCTTCGGTTGTTGACCATAACATCTCGTAAGACGACGTCTATGCTACCACTGCTCTCAGTAGAGTAACAATGGCTCAAGTTAACACTAGCTCGACCCTTTAAAGGATACTTTCGCCTTTTGGTCTAGCTACCATAATTGCCACTGCTAAGCAACCGATTCTGAGTTCTAATCCCACATTGCTTTTGTGTTAGGAATCTTCCCAATTAGGGTCGACCCTTGCTAAACGGTTAGATTCCATACTGTCATCAGTGAACTAAGGTTATATGAAATCGTCTGTCATTATCACAGATTGTTCCACTTGAAACAAATTGGAAGCTATGCTATTCAATGAAGGAAATGGGTCACTTTAATGTGAACGGACGTTTGTCACGCCAATCGTTATTAGGACCTTCCTATTATTCTTGCGGCGCTAAGAGCATCTCATCATAATGCAGTTACTTTTCATCGTTGTTGAAACACTAGTATTAACTGTCTTTTGATTTCGAAGTTAGCCCAAACTATACAACAACCAGAGGGGTAACGTATTACACTATCAGTAGGAGGAATCGATATCATGTCGATAGTTCAGCAACATTCATGGCGTTGTTAACGTTGCTAAGCAGACAATTTTTTCGAACATATGAAAGAATGGATTAGCAATAAAAATCAAAATGCCCATCGGATCAGACTTCTGAATGTAGAGGATTTTCGAAAAGGCAACGCTCACATCTCTTTAGGTGTTTCAGGTTTAGATCACGGATGACGCTACGCTACTGCATAACAAGCTGCAGTATCTCAGTTTGACATTGATGAGATGGTGTCATAGAACTTCTCCATACCTACTTATCCTCATCCTACTCCAATTGTGTTATTTAGCAGTTTTTATATCTACTATTTACCTTGGAATAATCAGCGCCCACATTACGTGTCTCAATGTCAAACGTAACCGTTTTTGTTGCATCTTATTATACCTTTGTTGTACTAATGAGGTTAGTCTTGATTCTATAGCCCATCAATAGGAGTTATAGTATTTAAGATTATAAAACCTTCTGTATATTTTCCCGCTCATCTGTGATGACTATGAGGAATTTCCTTTCTCATACGGTTCTGTATCCAAACAGTGTATATGAGACCCTATTGCTTAGACAATGTGGTCTGGTATTCTGTCTGTTTAGCTGGGGTCTAAGAGCCTTCGATGATATCAAATGCTTTGCCATTCCATACATAATAACAATGTCCTTACTGCTGAGACACAAGCCTCCTCTCGTCAAGAGGGAGTGGGTACGCGGGCCTAGTGTGGGGTGGTAGATGTCACATGTCTTCGAATTTTTGGTTTCAGGACATGCCGGTTTCCTCACGATGTTTTGCCATTCCATACCACTTCAAATTTCGTCTGACACCATCCCCTACTGCATACACGAACCATTTGGGACCTAATTACGGCTAATACGATCCTTCTACGAACTGATCGTCCATTGAGGTATCATTCGTCAGTAATATCAGTATAAATGTCAGCTGCCATTGTGTATGTTTGCGTCACAACTATCAGCCAAGTGCTATTGACTGGATATTGGTTGTTTATGCTAATTGGTACTGATTTCGTTTTTATTGATTTTTTATTATGTGACATATAGCACGTCTGAGTCGTTGCTTTATTTGGGTGTTTTTGATTATGTTTCCCTTTAGGGTTTTCTTTTTGCTTTCAGTTTACTTACCTTCTTATGGATCGGTCGATCAGGTTAAGTTATGCTTGCCACGGTTGACCAGTGTACGGGTTACCATCTTTACATACCAAATCCGGTATGTAAAGATGGTCACCGTTATTTTTCCCGGCTGTATTTTGTGGATCTTTGACAGTCGTTACGGGCCGTCAGAAGTTCGGAAGTCTGACAACCAGTCTTACTTTGGTAAGACTGGTTGGGGTACTGGGTATCGTATTACCCAGTAACTGGATTGTGGAAGTTAGAATAGCAGTCGCTCCATGTAAAATACTGGTGTTCAGCTGCATCCGGGTAGTTAGACTGGAAGCTGATCCCAACACAGTTGAAAAAAGACTTGGCATATAATGAGTTTGCTTCTTTCATAAAACGTGCTGTATTTTCCTTTGCTGCAGTCCTGATATTTTGGACAAAATCAAGAAAATTTGGTCTTCCTTCTTTGGTCTTCTGTTCCTAAAGAGGCACTTGGATCTATGGTGGAGATAAAATATAATGTGGATATTCTAACTTCGAAAAGCTTTTCGTTAACTTTAGACTGTGCGTCCAGTATTTTTATCCACAAACACACTCCTAGAATGCAACAGAATTTGTGAAACAATAAAACTAAAGCAAACACTTTTCTTACATTCATTCAACTCTTTCTCTGTCATATTTCTTTTGATGCGCTTAAAACAAGAATAATAAACTATTCATAAAAAATGCTCTTGATGTTATTTTACTATTCATGCACTCAGAAAACTCCCATAATGTTTTCTATGGCATCTTTTATTACACATCATTTCTATGTTTATTTAAGTTTTACGATTACAAATGAAACTGGAAAAGTTTTAACCAAAAAGTTTTATGCGCTCTTGACCCAAAAGGTCATACAATTTATTTTTGTCTCGTTACTCTCTTAAAATTATGTGACTGTCCTGATGTAGGAACGATAAAAAAAGTAATTTTGAAACAACTCGTAAGGAAGGAAAGTAAATACGGTTTTACATGGTTTTATTTTTGGGGATGCGCGTGACGAATTATTAATAATATCTTATAAGCCAGCTTAACAATTTAATAATTATTGTTACGCGTGATGTTATGTTTTAATATTTATGCAGAAATTAGAACAGTTCATTAAACACTCAATTTTTGCAATTAATCGGATTGGTCTTAGTTTTTAAAACTTTTCCTGCGTCAGAGTGTTTCTGTTTGTTTCATATTCCTTATTATTTTTTGTTTAGTTGGCTTATTTGAAGGATACAATCAGGAATTAAATTATACATAAAAGCACCGGAGCTACCGATATAGGACTGTGATAGACTAACTTGGTTGGAGTTGATTCCTTAATAAATAATTTCCAAGAAACATCACATACTTACACCATACATAAGCTACAAATGTTCACATATCGCAAAATTGCACACTACATTTCTATAATTGCATCTTAGATTTCCCATCTCATACCGGTTCTGTCAGCCCCCAGCACACTGTGGGCGATATAATACGCTGTATCATAACTGCCATAATATTTTCACACTCACAGACGTTTGTAAATGGAACCATTCCAGGCCTACTTAGGGTTCCTTGAGTTTGTAGCACAAATATAAAAGATCCTCATTTCCTTAACTGTAATTCAGTCAAAGCGTCAGAGAAATTGATTCCGTACAAGCCTCTTACAGTTGATTTATTAGGATTATACTGTTTGTATAGGCAAAGCGGGCTTTCATATTTTGTATTTATCCTTATAGCCAATATAGCCCTCAGTTTAATTTACTGAATCGTTTCCAGGCAGAATGTAAATCAAAATGGAGGAGGTCCAATAGCACATTAATTCGCTCATTCAGGACGATGCAAATTGTACAAAAAGATCCAAAAAGATGTACATTAACACTGACCAGAATTTAGTTGATAGTCAGTAGACTTAGCTGCTCGGCTGAAATGATGATGATGTGTAATATGTTTTGTGGCTATACATTCATAAAATATCATGAAACGTAGACAGTTAAATGAATTCTTGTCGATCTGTTAAAGACTGACATACTGACTGTAAGATATGGTCATCAGCACTTTTATTATTGTATATATCACCTCATGTAACTACCCATTTCCAAGCAAATAAATGATTTGATTTGATTTGATTTGATTTCCTTACCTAGTTGCTACAAGCTAGTCAATATACGCACTCGTAACTTACTTAGGGACTTGCTAATTCCAACAAACCACATAATCAAATAATTATTAATTCGTCTCATAAAATAAATTAATAGATGCAGACAGTGCAGTTAATAATTTACATTGTTCTTTCAAAACAATACTATCAAAATTCAATCTAGTACAAGAACTGAATTTTAAATGTACGGAATCATTAGCATGCTTCACGGTCGCCATTGATCGTTGTTTCTTCTTATTTGAGTAGCTATTTCAATTTCAAATATTCGCTATCATCGATTTAGGTAATGATATGGAATTACAGATAGCATTTGGAAAGTCGCCATTACTGTCAGTTTCTTTTTCGATATGTAATAAGTGCGTGGGTATACTTTCCAATAATTTTGTCTTAGATATTTTCACAAAAAAACACAACATTGAAAAAAATGGTCTCAGTTTATTACCTACGTGCGGTTACTTATTGCAAAGTGAAAAGCTAAATAAGATTCCCCCTAAAAAAGTATTGAAGTCATGTGATTTCTGTGTACAACTTTTTGTTAGTACACAGTTCTGTGTACTAACTAAAAGTTGATCTTTCTACGTTATTGTCTACCAGATGTTTTTTACTTTAGTGAATTGATCAGTGGTGGTCCAGTGGTATTGGCTCTGACTTATGATTATTATTTCAACTCCTTGAAAGATCTGCAATCTTTTTTTGACCTTAGCGAATTATTTAAAGGTCGCTACTACGCCACTCATATCTTAAAACCTGTGACATCATTGTTGCTAGCACAGTTACAACAAGTATTTGTAAATTCATGAAACGTGCTTTTCTTGCTAAACTGTTTGGACACGGGGCATAATAACGAGAAGTTCTATTTTTGTTAGATATTCAAAACTATGTGTGTTGCGAGACTTGATGTGGAAGTGAAGAATAAAATATCGAATGGAAAATGTTAGCTTAAAATCAAATTAAATCAGTTTTCTATAAAAAAAAAGTATTACACACTTATCCGGGCATGATTTGCTCAGCCGGGCGGCAAAATCGAATAATGTAGATATGTTCGGAAAAAAGCCGCTGCTTGCCGAATATGACTCAATGAGATGCCAAATGGAGTTTGCCGATATTGATCGGTAAACTCCATTCGGCATCTCATTGAGTCTTCTTCGGCAAGCAGCGGCTTTTTTACGACGAGCCGAATAAAAACCGAACATGGTAGCCTATAGTTATTCAACAAATACTACCGAATCGAATGTGCCAAACCCTAAGGCTTCATCCAGCTATGTTTAAAGTAAGCAAGGTCGGGGAAACTAACTTTTCTGTTTTATAATGTTTTCATTCATATTAAATATTATTTGGCCCTTCGCTCATTAGTCATTAGACAAAAAACTACAAAGATTTTCGTAAGACTTTTCGATTTGTCTTTTAAGGGTTTTACTTTTGGGCACGCCACGATTGCGGCGGTAAGTCCCCTCTTTGAGGAGTGGTTTGAGAGGCGGCATGGCGTCCTCACCTTCCGCCTGACGCAGGTCCTCACCGGACACGGTTGTTTCGGGAGGTTCCTGTTTCGGATAGGGCGGGAGGAAACGCCCGGGTGTTTCCACTGCGAAGATCGCCCTGAGGACACGGTGGAGCACACGGTGGCGGTCTGCCCTGCTTGGGCGGAGCACCGCCGTGTCCTCGTGGAGGCGATCGGCGGCGGCGATCTCTCGCGTCTGGCCCTGGTCCAGGCCATGGTACGGAGCGAGAGGGCATGGGGAGCCGTCACCTCCTTCAGCGAAGCAGTGATGCTCGCGAAGAGGGAGGCGGCGCACGTGAGGGAGAGGCAGCATATGCGCCCTCGCGACCCCAGCCGCCGCAGGATACGGAGACGCCCTGGGCGTCGGGAATCCCAGGCCGATTTCCGGCCACCGTAGGCATGGGCTTGCGGACGGCGAGTAATGGGTAGCTCGCTGTCCGGTAAGGACCAAGCCCAAATCGACGGCGCGTTGTGTTCCACGCGCGCCTCAAAGAGATGTCAGCACAAAAATGATGGGGCCCGCAAGGGCCGATGCCTGTCAGGGGTGCGGGTTCGTTTGAAAGAGATACCACAGCCCCTGGCATACGGGCTAATGAAGGAACACGGGTGGGTTTTAGTCAGTAAAAGTCTGACACGCCCTCCTGCTCCACCCAGAGCGGGAGAAGTTATTTGATGACTTCCCACCCAAAAAAAAAAAAAAAATGTTTTACTTTAGAATACGAGGCTATTGACAAAGTACTTTTTTTTCTTTCTTTTTGCAAAAGCAATTTTAACAAAAACCAACCCAGTATTCATTGCATGATCGACTGACATAATTCTCTTCATACTTCATATAATTTCCTTCCACTACACCACACACGCCTATCACTTATCCGGACAAAATCTAAACATTTCTCGTATCATATCTCTGATACATTTAGTTACGGCTCGCTCGTCTAATACTCCTGTCATGGCGTGATCTTAATCTCGTGCCTCCATCGAGGAACGGCTTTTACTTTAATTCCGCATGCTAAGGCATAGCTACGTACATTCTCTACATCTTCCAGAAGTCTTGGGCCATATTTAGAGTATATTATGGCGAGGAAAGTTGATAAAATTGTTGTGATTTAGGTAGGTAGTATTGGATGTGGATCGTATGTCAACTGGTTTTGACGATGGTTTCCTTGTTTAGTAGATTGAATTGATTTGCACTGGGCTTGATACACGACGCTATAAGATAATAATAATTATGACAACCTATAACTGTCTCACGGCAGGGCAAAAGCCTCCTCTCAAACAGACAAGGCACGAGCATTGGCTAACTCGTAAGTCCACGTTTCCCCACGATTTTTCCCTTCGCCGTGGTTAGTGATGTTCAAAAACGAGATTGTTCATAAACTCAGAAAGTACAAAAGTGAAAGTAAGAAATATTACTTAATTAAAGTTAAACAGTTGGCAGAAACTAAGTAAAAAAAACTAGCTAAAAATAGTTTTATAAAACGCATCCCTATGTTTTCATTGAGCTGCACCGCTATCGATTCAAAGCAGTACACAAAAAGCTGTGAATGACTAATTGAAAGACTGATTGACAGACAAAGTACAGCTACAAAGTTTTATTGTAACTTTAGAGCTTACCGGCAACTCATTGGCCACAGGCAACAATACAATAGAGAAGATTTTTCGAGTACAAACTCAAATAGTCTTTAAAGTTTATATGCAACATAAGTCCCAGGTAACAGCTAGTTACATTACCACACAAGTTAACTTCGAAGCAATCTCTACATAACAAGCGGTCAGTCCGTTGATTAATATTGAAATTCACCACGCTGCGCAGGCGAGTGAATCAATTCAACATGGCATTATAAGTCTCGGTCCAACGCTAGCCGATAAGGCTCTGCAATTTACGCGCTAAACCTTACGTTGATCCTTATCGAGAAAATCTTTCCTTCCGCTCAAATACGTTTGTGATTACATTCCAGATACGTCGGTTATGATAGCTTGTAGTCTTGTACCTTGTGCTATAAAGTGTGAGGTGTAATGAAAGTAAAAATAGCTTCCATCCATTACTTAAGGAGGATGCCCTGAGGTACCCCGGGAAATTAAAATTTCCTTACTTTTATTTTGCAATTTGGAGACCAGTGTCAGTTTCCTTTGTGTTTATTAAAATATGGTTCGCGATCGTAACAATAATAGCTTTACTGAATTATAATAATTAGTCAACAATACAACCCTTTAGGTTCATATAATCCCACTGAATGACTTTTATGATATTGTCATTTACCTGCTAATTTTCGATTTCGGGTGTACCCTGAAGCTTCCCATTTAGGTGTCTGAACATTTAGCGGTGGTAGCAATTCCAATTCTATTTCATCCAAAACTATTTTAGCTGCTTAAAAAGTTTTACATTCGCTTTACATTTAGTTGTTCTTTTTCTTCACCTTTTTCTCTTCGTATCTTAAAATTTTGTTAATTACACTTACCTATTACATGTTTATTGGGTACTATGAATGGCTTTATTAGTGAGATGGCGTCAATCGAGTTTATATGAATGGTTCGTCAATCAACGATCCCGTATTTCTCGTTTTGTTTTAAGTTCACGTTAATGGTAACTGTTTCATTAAAATCTAGGTTAGAGTAATCTTACTACACTTCAAAGATAAGTAGAATAATTGCTCTAATAATTTCAGTGAGAAAGTGGAACATTTGTCACTCGTATTTTGAACTTAGTCTCACCAATGAATACATATCGAAACGCCACCATAAAACCATGAATTACATTCAATTGATGACGTCACAATACATGCTACTGCACCAATTTGCAGTCTGATACCACTCAATATTCTTCGACAGGCACGAAGGTAATACCCTCGTTCGAAAACAATGCTTTATCATTATCGCTATGGCCACGGAATAGATTGTATGCAGAAGATATACTTCATACACACAATACATTAGTTGCAACAGAAACACGCATACAAAACTTGATATATCAAGTTGCTGTAAATATCTTAGTGTTTCAAAAACATCTCAGCTACTCGTGATTGTTCCAATGGAAGCCGACCACTGAGGATAATTGCTATGAAAATTGCCAAAATGAAAAAGAAAATAGTCCACCGTGGTACACAAAATCCGGAAGTAAAAGGCACTATGGAAATATCATTCTTAATTTTTTGTTTGGGTGAATCTACATTTGGTGGACCTTCTATATCTTTCCATTGTATACTATTACTCGCGCTGATAGAACTATATTCAACCCTCGTGCTGTCGGGTCGTGGCCAGGGGTGCGGGTTTGTTCGAAAGAGACACCACAGCCCCTGGCTTAAGGGCTACTGAAGGAACACGGGTGGGTTTTAGTCAGTAAAAGTCTGACACGCCCTCCTGCTCCACCCAGAGCGGGAGAAGTTATTTGATGATTTCCCACCCAAAAAAAAAAAAAAAAAAAAAAAAAAAAAAAAAAAAAAAAAAAAAAAAAAAACCAGAGATCAATAAGCCTTCCGTACGTGACGAAGCATGCAAACACGATTGTTTCCGATAATTGACTCGTTTCTGATTTATTGTTAGTCTATGTAGGTGACCAGAGACGGAGTTCAAACCCTAAATTAAAGGTTACGTCTTCAATGTTTTGACCATTATTATTTTCGTTGTTCTTTCCAAAAGAAGCTTTACTGTTAATAATTGGTCGTTTTTGATCAATTTGTGTTTGATAAGTATCCATATCTATAAATTATATCTAAACGGCCCACTGCCACCTACATCACTTCTTATATTGACAACTCTTCAAGAAACTTCGTCTTCCTTAGATATGAGTGAGTTGTTGTGTTAGTGAGTGTTGAGTGTTTATCTTCACTCGCACTTTTTTTTTATCGTTGATTGGTCTGCTTCAGCCTTCATACCTAACGCAAATTTCCAAATTAGTAACAAATTTCCAAAAAGATACATGACGTAATCTATCTATACTATCGTTATGCCCCAAGGCGTCCCATACGTTTTGTTTTATCATGGTTATACGCAATTGGTCACGGTGTTTCTTACACCGTTAGATTTGAATGATGTAGTGTTATTTGATGCAAATTGATGATAATTGGATATGTAAAGTTTTTATGAACTGTCGACCAGGTTTAACATGGTGTGATTCGTTTAAAATTAGATTAGTTTCGGTTGAGGTTAATATATGTCGTCATATTTTTTTTTTTTGCATTGGTACGCTTTTTATTAATTTTATTTACATTGGTATACTCTGTTTCTTAACATATTAAGTGCTTACCATGATTCATGATCAGCTGACTGGCGTGGCTGGTTTTTTCATTTAACTAATAGGCCCCTGGTAGCCCTGGTGCCTTAAGATTCCTAAAACATAATATACTGTCGTGTGGTCTCCTGCAAACGTGAATCCAAATTTCCAGTTTTATTGAATCGTTGACTTCACTCTGGCCCTGCTCAAGCGGTCACGATTGTCGTTCCCCAAACCGTAAATTCTCACCGCTTGCATATTAACTATTCCCTTACATGTATGAACAGTCACCAAATTAATTCCCTTACAAGAGAAACGTGTTCTCCAATTGTGTCAATGTATTCTGCGATAAAAATGATAAATTGTAGTACTTGGCTTCCGTCCACGGAAAGTATGATGGGTTTGCTGTTGACAGGGACTCATAGTTTTGAGTTCATAAAATATTGATGTGTCTTGACTGTTGACCATTGAAATTTCGAGTAGGTGATCCCGATTATAGTATGTATATTGTAAATGTTGTCTTTGACGTTACACCTATCTTTTAAGTCTTTCTCATATTGCTGATTTTTCAAAGTTTATTTACGCATAGCTTTGTTATTCTTACAAGTATTACATACTGTTTACCCACACAAGTTCTGTTCACCAGATATTATAACTGTTTGGATGTTTGTTAGTCAATTACGCAAAAGTGGTCGAACTGATTTACATGGAATTTGGTACACAGATACTTTACAATCTGGACTAACACCTAGGATACTTTTTATCTCGGTAATACGTTCTCGATAATTCAATCTCGCTGGCAAAACCTCATATTCTATAGTTTCTTATTTAGACTCTTCTAACCACTTCAACTCCGTCGTAATCTAACCATAATCTTACTAACAAATTCACTTAGGCATTCAACCATGTAGTTCCACTCAATTTACATAGAAGTCCCTATAAAATCTTCAGGTACCGATCAGCTTATCACTTTAATTCATGCAGCGACAACAAGCGAAGGAGATAATGATAAAATTGTTAGCACCAAGAGAGGGAAAGTACGAACACCGGCCATTGCGCATAAAACTTCCATAATATCGGACATTAACGTTTTCACGGCTCTGTCGGTCCCTGACTTATATGATGCCATAAATTTTACACGGGGAATTAATTTGTATTATGCTGCTTTGTAAGTGTGGTATGTGTGAGATTAGGGTTTTATGAGGTTATTGGGAGTAAGGTGATTGTTACAGGTGTTTTGGTAAATTGTGTGATTATAGTGCCGTGACAGCATAACCTGGCAACTTTTTATGGTGCCTGACTTGCTTGTAGCGTTAAACAAACATTGCTTCAGAGATTTCAAATTTTATCCAATAATTTTTGAACCGAATCGTATCTGACGAAATTACTGCTGCTTTAAATTTTTACCAGACGAGATCGACGTTAAAAGCAGAACCAATTCGCAATAAAAAAGTATGTTTTTCGTCCCGTCACCAACGTTGATACCTTACCTAAAACATCAGATCCAATCAAAATTAATATACACAAACTACCACTCGAAATAACCAAGTATAAGTAAAAATCAATTTTCTCCAACAACCTATTTCCATACATCGTGTTTCTCACGCAGTACCTCAGTAACTACCGGCCCGCGGCTTCCCCGCCCCGTCTTGTTGGTAATCACTAAATTACTGAACAGCTTTTTTAGTATGCGAAGCACGAAAAATAAATACTTTACCTGTTTATAAAGTGCATGCTTAATAACCAACCAATTTTGTGATATTTCGAATAATGTAGCTGTTAAGGTGAAGTTAGTTGTGAGAGATGGATTATTATAGTGAATTGGTAGTTCAAGCTTTAGAACAAAAAAAAAGATTCTTTATAACCTTCAGTTGTACAAAAAAACACTAATTTAAACACTATGCATCATTACAACTAAGGGAAAGAGTGTTTTTGATGAACTCTGGCACCTAAAGTAAGATTTAACTTGTGTTTAGGGTGCCAGCGTCCTCGCCTATCATTGAACATATTATATCAGTAGTTGTAAGAAAAGCACAATATATTAATATTAAGAAAACAATTTACTAATAAATGCAACTATGAAATGGCCTATCAAAGACCCTATGCATGGGGAATGTGTATGTAATTAAGAAGGAGCTAATATGGTGAAAATACTCCTGAAGCCATGTTAAGCTGGGCCAAAATTGATGGTATCACATAACCTCTAAAGTCTCAGATCAGGACTAAGCAAAAAGACTTGCATGAATGCATTTAAAGACTATCCACAAGTAGCAATACTTAAATAGGTACGTCCAGTGCTTCCTAGGTTGACAGTGACAACGCCTTGAAAGCAACGAAGCTGACTGACGAATCTTTGCACGATGGCAGGAACGGTTCTCGTATAGTCGAAAGACATGAGTAAGGACAATGTAATAGGCGTAAAGCCATCTCGCAAAGCGTTGCTTGACAGTACTATGGGATGCTCGATTCCTCGTATAAGGAGAGATTACCTGTAGCTAATATCATAATGGATTTAATTGCCACCACTCATCGCCAATTACTGGTAAGTGCTGGGGTTGGAAGGCTAAAGGCTAAAGCTGGTAAAGGCCATGTCAACTGAGGTGGTGACAGGTTGACAGCTCGTGAGAGAAAAGCCATGTTAGAGAACATAGTAACAGTATAATCGCTCAATGAAAGGATTAAGTTTGATCGTTTAAACAGTTTTACCTTAATAAGTGTTGAATTTGTCTGTTTCTTTTTTATCTTTACAAGTAAAACTGTCAACCTTATTTATTGCGAAATACAAATGGTTACATTGCTTCGCGAAGATATACTAATCAGTTTTGACTATATCATATTGCAACGTTAGATAAAACTTGTCAAAAAATTTGTTAAAAGCATCTTTTCTACAAATGCCAAAATTTTTTTTGGCTCATCTAGGTAAATATGAGCAGTATCGCCTGCAAATATTCCACTCCATCACTTTCCAAACAATTACGAATATGGGCATTTTGCAGTAGCGTATACCTTTATTTTCTTTCCACGCCATCGTCTATATTGAGCCGCCCGAAGCTGTTCACCTAGTAAGGGAAAATGACCATAAAAATACAAGCAAAAATGAAACTACCGTCATTTTAGCTCCAGCCTTAACTGACGAACTCGTTTTTAGGCCAGCGAAGGGGCGCTAACTTGATTGGATGATTGACTCGCCCATAAATGGCGAAAAAAGCACATAAAAGCACTCAACAACATGTTATCGAGATTGTAAACAGAATTATAAATTTCCGACAGTTTATATGCGTTTAAATTCAACCTGTTCATGTACAGTTAGACTGTTAGTTTTGCAAAATCAATATGGCGAAGTAAAGTCGTAATATCATAGGGCGTGAAAAGGTAAATATTGTAAGTGCTGAGTGGCTCGAGTTGTGAAATGAAGGATCTATTGTTTACTGTGATGACAACATTCTTGGCAGCCCTATGACCGGTAACAATGCTCACTTTTAACCGTGTTTGCCGATGTGCGTTCTGGAATTTAGACTAGACTTTTAGCATGTAATTCACCTATTTCTGTTCAGTGTTATTTTAAGTTGTTTTTGAGCATTATGGTTTTCCACAAAGAGCTCTGTTTTGCAGACAAGAGTGTAATAAACCGAACGAACTAAATAAGATATCAAGAAGGATTATCCTATCCGCTAGGCCCAAGTTTTTCGGAAGCACTCCCAACTAACCCAAAAACGAGTATGAATATTTCAAAGAATGCATGACGCTTCAACTCTAGCAATATTTTTTAAATAGGTCATATCAAATCGAAATGCTTTAAATCTCTATGGATAACTATCACGTGCAAGTGGTAAAACTTTAGAGTCTGGTTTGTTTTTGCATAAAAATACATATAAAATACAAAACGATAATCTCATTGTTTTCGTGTTGTTCTGCACTTGGTCTTGAGGAAAAGATGATTTATTACACTTTCATCATGATTTACTATTTGCAAAATATGATTGTATAAAAATACCTTTGGAATGTAGCTGAACCTCTAAATATATGCCAAAGCTATAGATTATCTTACAAGATAGAGCTATGCGTAAAACAAAAGATCTTTACCAAACTTTATGGACTCGTAAATAAGAATAATTCTGATTTATGTTTGTTCTGTTTGTCTAGTATTTCGTTAAATTTTATGTAGATGTCATAAAATACATAATACATTTGAATCGGACATTCAAGTGAATGTTCACGCATAAAATAACAATTAATCAGACATGCAATCCGAAACTAGAGGCCGAGGGATTGAACCGTCAATAAATTTCCATTAAACCATTAGACATTTTAGAAATAGTCTCAGAGACTAATAATTTGCTATTAAAGTATTAAATTACACTTAAGGCAAATTACACTTCGAAAAAACGACTACTACAAGTATCTAGAGTTTAAAATGTATAAGTGCCAAGCAAAAGTAAGGCAAGAATATATGCCTCGGGGCCAGACGTCAATCAAGAGATCGTTTTAAAGCAAAATAATATTAATTGTCAGACGATTTACAACGTTTTGCGCGGAGCTGACAGCGCACCGTAATTGGATCAGCGTACGGCTTTCCATCAGATGCTTTACGATGGTATTTTGCATGGTTAATTGTTATACTGTTGATGTTTATACTTGCATGTTTTGATATCCAATTTCATGGGCTTCTTTATAGTAAAATGGCGGTATGAAAGCTAACAAAAATAAATAATAGAGCAATATTGCAGCGAAAAATATACATATGTGGATGATGTGTTCATTATTATCTTAGAGGCCTTTCAGCGTAATGGTTACAAATTACTTATAGTAGCCTCACGTACTTTCCCATAAGTGTTTTTCTCCAACTTTGCATAGGATCACGTTATTTTCCCTTTAACTGTACAGCAATCAGTTTTAATGCCAGGTACAGAAAAGCGTGAAATCACGTATCAAACAAGTTTCGCATTAGGATATCGCAATGCATATAAGTATCGATAGTTTATCGATAAGCCGCTAAGCTTACAGGCACTGCAGTTAACCGTTTCTCCTTAATTGACTTGTTCGACGTACGTGAATGATAAGCGGTTATTAAATACTGTATTTCTTACGTTAAGAAAGCCGTGAGTTACTTGAAATTTATTTTGTGCATTTGCATTATATAATTAGCCTTTATTGTCTAATTGCGTAGTACACGATCAATCATAATGTTTCATTTTGACAGATCAACAATATTCATTACTTTATTTACGTTGTTGACCAGACACATTTTTCGAACATATGAAGCAATGGATCAGCAATCTGTTTCAAAATGATTCAGATTATGATTGATCGTGCGTTACGTAATTAGGGTGCTGGATCGAAAAAGCTAGAAGTCACGGGGAAAGTGGATTTTGCCCTGCAGTTTGATTAGCTAATGTTATCCCACTTCAGGGTAAATGGCCTCCTTTCCCTCTTTTCGCTTTTCCGGTCGACACTTAAATTGCATTTGCACTAAATGCAATTATTAATTCATCAAATCTAATGTGATCACAGACATCATGTGGTTTCACCAATCTTTAATCATTTCACTCATGATTTAGATCGGCCTTTAAACTAATTTTATAGTAATCGAGATGTACGTTTTTTATTGAATTGTTAGTGTAGTATCACATTCAATAAAAAATATACCTCTTGATCTGTCAGCAGATCCTTTTTATCTTTCCGAAACATTATTAAAAAAAGAAATACTAAGTTAAATGTTTCTATTTCAAAACAAGTTTTTTGTGTATTGAAACAGGTCCATGCGGAAGTGTTTACTGATTGAACGATAACTTGTTAGCTCTTGGAAATAATTAATTGGTGTTGTCGCCATTTTTATTTTATCATGTGAATCGTATAAGTTGTATTGATTTGTATCTTCCGTAATAAGTCTGCGTTGTAAAAATATTAGTCATTTTCAACCTTTAACTGAATGATCGCTCATAAAGTTGCAGTTATTTTCAATTTCGTCAATTAATCACCACACATTGAACACAAGGATTGTTCAGCTTTATCGAATACTGTTACATCCATATCTGTTGATCTTTTATCTGTTTCGTTTCGAATTCATCAAACACCACGACTTGAAGAAAAATCTTTATAATTTTAAGTCGTTTCTGTATTTCAACCATAAGCGTTGGTTAAATTCGTACTTGTACCGTAATAGAAATTCGTGTTGACAATACAAAATACGTATTAACATATATTTCGCTAACTTCCATCAGGCATATTCGTACAACAATAGCGCCTGGTCTGGTTTTAAAACCAAGTGAAAGTTTAAACGACCTTAAAACAAAAACAATTGTAGGTGTATGAGAATGGCAGAGGTGACGGTGTGACGAATTGTGTGACTACAAGGTCACTGCTTCAAATGGTATAATATTAGAGGTACTCTACTACACAATTATGAAATGATCTCACTTTCTCTGTGAAACATAACATGTGTAGATAATTTTTCCGTTCCTGGAAATTCAAGGGAGACTCAGATATAGATGGACAGTAATTTTATAATAACAGTAATGTAGAGCAAAGACGATATGGTCACTAGAAAGTGAACGTGACTAGACGTACTTAAGAGATTCAGACTTCCAAAATAAATATAGAGAAATTAATAAAAAAGATACAGACCTAGTGGGAGAGAGATATAGAAATAATATTAGGTCTTTACCTATGAAATTGCCGTTCTGCAGTACTGGCCATTTCAAATCAAAATAATTTTTGTTTGGCTAAGAATTCTAATTTCAAATTAATTTTATTTTAAAAACATGGATTTTTTTTCTAAAAGTAGTCATTTCTTTATTGATTAGTGTTACATTTTCATCGCATTTCAATCTTTTTCGTCATCATGGATACGTTAAAAATTCGAGTAATTATGGAATATGAGTACCGTCGTGGCAGCAACGCGGAACAAGCGGCACGCAACATCAACGACGTTTACGGAGCTAACACTACAAACCAACGCACCACCTGTTATTGGTTTGCTCGCTTCCGTTCTGGAAATTTCGACCTGAAAAATGAACCTCGCGGTCGTCCGAAGACTTTGGTCGACAATGACGAATTAAAGGCGATTGTGGAAGCTGATGATACACAATCTACGGCTGAATTAGCAGCAGCTTTCGACGTTAGCGTCAAAACAATATTGGTCCATTTGCGTCAAATTGGCAAGGTAAAAAAGCTTGACAAATGGGTGCCCCACGAACTCAATGATCGCCAGCGCGAAGTACGCGTCGAGACGTGCCTTGCACTGCTCAACAGACACACAAATGAAGGAATTTTGAACCGCATTGTTACCTGCGATGAAAAATGGATTCTGTTTGATAACCGTAAGCGCTCAGCAAGTTGGTTGGATCCTGGTTCAGCACCTAAACAATGCCCTAAACGAAAACTTACCCCTAGAAAAGTGATGGTCACTGTTTGGTGGTTTAGCGCCGGTGTGATTCATCACAGCTTCTTACCAAACGGGGTGAGCATTACTGCAGATGTGTACTGTGAAGAACTGAACACAATGATGGAGAAGCTGGCGCATCTCCAACCAGCATTGGTCAATCGCTCGTCTCCGCTGCTCCTGCACGACAACGCGCGACCTCATACTGCACAGCAGACGGTCTCCAAGTTGCAAGAACTGGGGTTGGAAGCTCTCCGTCATCCGCCCTACTCACCAGACCTTGCGCCTACAGACTACTACTTTTTCCAGAATTTGGATAACTTCTTGGCGGGAAAAAAATTTAATACCCGAGAGGCAGTACAAAATGCCTTTGAAGAATTTGTTGCCTCCCGTCCAGCTGATTTCTTTAAGAAGGGCATCAATAAACTGCCACTGCGATGGCAAAGATGCATTGATTGCATGGGTGATTACTTCGATTAATACAAATAAAAAATTCATGAAAAAAATTCGTTTAAATTTTTTCATACAAAACGGCAATTTCATAGGTAAAGACCTATTATCAATACATAGAATCGTCCGATCAGTTTTAAATTTAATCGAAAGCGTTTCATGGAAGTTTATTGGGAATTGGGATTTCCCCCATTTTACCGTTATACGCAGAACAAATCTGAAGCAGATGTGGTCGATTAAATCACACCTATTTTTGTTTTTTTTTTTGTTTTGTATCTGTTGTTTTTAAAACCTTGAACATAATGTGTTTCTGAAAGTTAAATCAACAGATGGATAGGATGCTACCTAGTTTTATTGTGAATAAAAGATATCACTATTGGCTTTGCTGTCTGTCATTGTTTGATTCTTTTTGATTATTTGCCAAAACAATAAATTGAACCAGGTTTTTATCGACTAGATGAGATAAAGCATGTTTCTTAACCTACTGACAAATCGTTTCGTCTTTGGTTGTATACGATTATGTGCCTGTTCATTGTACCTAGTCGTTTTAATATTATGTTTTAAGGAGATTTCTTTTTGTTCTGCTAGCAGACAAGGCTCTACGAGACTAATTGCGGAACAAACTATCAATCAGAATAATTCTGAAAGATATTGGTGATCCATTGCTTCATAGATTCGATGAATTTGTATGCTCAACAACATAAATAACGCAATGAATGTTGTTGAACTGTCAATATGAAAGCCGATCCCACGTCCGTTACTGTTGTACGCAATTACCTCTCTGATTACTTCTTTTACTCAGCCCTCATGTTTTAAAATATAGTAAATTTACAAAGTTGAGAATCCATTTTGACACAATCCCTGGCCTCCCAGTTCTTTGCCTTCAATAAGTATGAATAAAATTGTCATCAACGAATCAAGTTATTCACCAATCTTCTCTTATCTTTCCAGGTATGCAAGCCCGACATAGATTGCTCGCTCGCAGCCAACAAATGGCGGTACATCGAGGTGTTCACCTGCCTCGCTGACAACGAGAAGCTGAAGAAAGAGATGAGGCTGTCCTTCCCCAGTGGACACTCTTCTTTCTCTGCTTATACTATGCTATATTTCTGCGTAAGTATTGATATTATGGAAATTATTTAGCGCTGTCGCTGAGATTAACGGTTAAGGTGCAATTTGACGGGAGTTCGATTCCAAGCCCTTGGCTCATTGATGGGAAAAACCTTCTCTTGGTACAAGCATATTTAGCATATAAACTTTTTAGTGACCCGCCCATTTTTCGCACAGTTTTACGACTTGACAAAACATCGAAATCTCTTTATTATATGTTAGGTGTATTATACACATAAACTATCCGGAACCAATTCTCTAAATAAACCATCACCCAGATTGTCTTCGAAAGAAACTGTGGATGAATTACCAACTTCTTTTTTACGTAATAGGTTGGCTAACAGAGCACCAGCCTACCTGAGGGAAAGTGGTTACTGCCGCGCATAGGCGCGTGCCATGCCCCAGGGGCTATCGATATGTTGCCAACCCTAGTGACAATGTTGAAATATCATGTGTTTGTAATTAAAGCACCACTCATTGCTTGAATTAGCCAACACATACTACTTTAAACAATTATTTTGTTCACTCAAGAGTATTAAACAATGGTTACGGCACTGGAATTAAATCTTCTTCTTTTTTTTTTTTTTGTTTCGTTACCTTGACCAATTTTTTAACTATAAAGTAAGCGCATCAGTGTTGTGTTGTTAACTAAAAAGGTAAAACCACATTATGGGCAGGGCGTACCGCGTTGCAAAAATCCTTCTCCACATCACTTTCGTACATTTTGTAATTCATCGCAAACTATACTCGGGCCGCGCCGCGCTTATTTGTCATAATCTAGGCATTATAAAACATGCGTTTAGCATATCTATGCCCCCCGCGGCGGCCCAACGTGTCTGTATTAAGCGCTTAGCTTAAAAACATGTTGAATAAATCCATGTCCTTTTCCCACAGATGTACCTCCAAAAGCGCTTCACCTGGCGCGGGTCCAAGCTGATCCGTCACGGGATTCAGTTCATCCTGATGCTGTTCGCGTGGTACACGATCATGACCCGTGTCTCTGACTACAAGCATCACTGGAGCGATGTGCTCGCTGGCTTCAGCATTGGTTTACTTTATGCTATTGTCATTGTAAGTATCCTTCATCCGTACAATGTTTTTCTCTTGAATCGGCAGAAACAACAGTCATGGTTTGATAGGTAAAGTAGCAAGGGAAGCAAGTCTTATATGTATTAAATAGCTACTCGTACAGTTATGAATATCTATAATTTCAATAGAAATCTAAAATATCAATAGATATCTAAAATATCAATAGAAATCTAAAATATCAATAGATACATATTTAAAGTATAAATAGATATCCAAACTATCAATAAATATTTAATTGAAAAAAAAAAAAACTTAAAATAGGCCGATGCAAGAGACCTAGTTTGCACTGATGATTATATCCTGCTTGCGACCAAAGTCTCATCACAGCTACGTTCTGATGAACTAACTCAACCTAATGTTACAAGCATGTCTTCCACCTTCGTCAAGAGTGGCCTGACAAAGCTCCATGCTGCTATTATGGTTGTTATAATATTTAAAAACTTATTCTTTCCAGTTCTGCTTCGTATCAAATCTTCGCAAAACTCCCCGATCGCGGCAGCACAGCCACGAAGCTGAGCTGCGAGTCACCAACGGAAATACCCGAGTGCAGGTTTGACAGTCATCTCCCACCAGCTCCCGATGTGAAAGCGACGCTGAAGAACTATGATACGAACAACCAACCGTCTCGTGGATCTCACACGAGTACATCGATGCCAGTCGGCAGTCGCAAGAACAGTGAATAGACTCAAGTGAGCACAAATTTTTGAAGTGAGTGAGTTGAAATGACGGATAAATGAACTAAAAGTTTTAGTCTGACTGAGTAACGCACTGTGTCGCAACTAGCACTGCCTTCTTCTTTTATCAACACTATTTTAGGGTAGCTCAGGAGCCAGTCGGCAATTTAGCTGTGCTGACTGGCCAGGGTGCGCCAGACGTGCATTATTTAGGTATTTCAATGTACCTGCTAATGGACTGCCTCGTTGGTTGGGTCGGGCAAAGTTTTATTAAGTTGTTCCATCTGGAATTTCTCAGTAGCTGCCCTTGTGATGGCAATAGGCTCGCCCCCTATTATGTATTTGGATACCATAGATGCATTACTGCCTAACCCTTCGGGGATAAACAGGATTGGTATTATGTTATGTTCAATGGAGCTTTAACTCCGTGCTGCGCAAAATGTCAGCCCAATTTTTTCTTACTATTAGTTGTAAATGGCGATTTTTTATTCAGGGGCAGTGTCAATGCGTTACTCAGTTTTAGGACAAAAAATAACAATGCAATTGAATGTTGTAATTGCAAATTTCTTAATAGTCATTTGAAAATTGCTGTTGACAATGTTGGCAGTAATTATGGTGCATAGAATGTCTGTCTCTTGTTGTCTATGAGTTTGTGTATTTATTTTGAGTTTTGCATAGATAGAGAAGTTACGCTTCTTTTTTGGAGTGTGCTATCAGAGTTTTATGATATTAAATTGCGTAAAATTTGACTGTCGCAGCACCCATTTTTTTTTTTTCAAAAGTTGAACCAGATTTTTTTTTACCAACTGACGTTTTAATATGAATTTAATGGGAAATGTTTTAAAATAATTTATGACAAAAATGTGTTGCACGGTATTTCTACTCGAAACTTTTTCTAATAGTTCACTGACTTGTTGACTGATGTAGATACTGATTAATACAAATTAGAAATGGTGGTACGTCTACAGGTGCCTACACACCACCACAGTTAGCCGGCTTCAAACCGTTGCAAATCGGCAAGTTTTGTTTAAAATGAGCCCGGCGGCTAAGCCTTGCAGCTTTGGCGTGTGGACACCCTTGTATTTAATCTGTATAAAAATGCATGAATATTTTAAGTATATGGGATAGTCAAGTATTTACGTGATGAACATAATTATGATATTTTGAGGATTGTGCAATGTTATATAGGAGTTGAAAACTGATGAATATCATGTATATATTTTAAATTAATTATGCTACCGGGTACTACAAGTATTACTAACAGTACTCGAAAAGCTTAGTTTTAAGATAATTATCTCTGTATTATAAACACAGACTTTGAATTAATTGGAAATCTTTTAGAGAGTGAAAGCACACCAAACTAAAATAAAATAAAAAATAAAAAAATTATTTGAAAGATTTTCAACTTTATAACATAAGCCTAAGGTCGATGTTAAATTGGGAAAATTTGACAGTTTGGGGTAGCTTGATGTGCTGGCGTCTGTGCCTACAATAAGTTGAGTTGATCTATATAAATAAAAAGAAAAGTCCTAGCTGACTCATTAACGCCCAGCCCAAACCCTGAAATGAAAAGCTGAAATTTTGCACAGAGGTTCCCTTTATAATGTAGACAAGAAATGAGGAAGGATTTTTCGAAATTCAACCCCTAAAAGAGTTAAATAGGGGGATGTAAGTTCCGCGCGTGCGAAGCCGCTGGCTAGCTTTTGCCAGCGGCTTCGCCCGCGTAGAACCTTGTAAGGTAATAATTGCATTTTTTTATGGAAAAACGTTTTTTTTTTTTTTTTTTCATTTTAAATTTACCTTTAATAGTTGTCCATCTTCGTGGGTACTTTCAACTACTGAGGGATAGCCAATTAATATAAAGTCACCCTGTATTTATTTAAGCCGATTAGAGCCAGTTTGAGGCAGCTAAGTTTTAATAAAAAGTTGGCTATAATTGCCTGATATAGGCAATTGTCAGTTGGTTTAACGTTATAAATAATTTTATTATAGTCTATACTGAGTTGTCAGGCGTGTACCATAATGATCGCAAAACCTCTGCAATTGGAGTATTGAGTTAAAAGCATAATACAATCCCCTAAAACCTTTTTTTTTACAGGTAACTGTTATTATTAAGAAAAACGGATTGACCCTAGCATTTAAAATTGAGTCCTATTGCCATGAATTAAGATTAAATTTTCTTTGGCTCGGCAGTAGTCGATAAGGGGATTAGGAAAGAACTTTTTCAGGTTTTGCATTTATTCATTTTTTTGGCTACAATAGCGTGACTGCCAGTATAATGAAGTGTAAAGAGGTTGGAAATTGTTTTCTATTAAAATTAATACCAATTAAAGGTTACGGTATTACTAGTACTTGTTGAGATCTTAGTAGTTAGTACATTTAGTACATAGTAATATACAGAAATGTTTTCAACTACGAATTATGTGAAGTGGTTTTTTATTGGCACAGTGTTGAATTTATCAGATTATTTATAATTTAGAAGATATTTTGTAGTTTTAAACGTAAATTAGAGGTTTTTCGATTCGAAATCGAAATTAGGAATGAAAATTATATTTTAGAAAAGGGAAATCAGAGACGTAATAAACAAAAAAAAAAACAGAAGTTTGTAAGCCAAAGGGCAATAAAATGTACATAATTTTTATTTTTTTGACCCAAAGCTATGAATTAAACTGAATATAGGAATAAATAAAACGTATTCAAACAAAATGTACATATTTTAAAACAGTACAATTTATCATTGCTTGCGCGTATTCAGTTTTATTACATTAATTTCATATAGACATTTACTGTAATTAAGTACTAGAAAAATTTAGGTATCTTTCAATATTTTGATGATAGCTAATCTGATCTTCTTTTTTTTTATTTACATGAGTCATTCTCAAAATAAGAGTCTTATCTTATTATTATGTGGACTGAAAACAGTTGAAAGTGTTTCTTTTTTATATGCTAAAACGGAGTAGGGTCTCGTTTTTATAAACTATAGGTACTATCGATCTTAAAATAATTATAAAGGGTTATTTTAGATTGGCTAGGTAAACTCCGCAGATATGATTAAATATAAAGATTTTTTTAAATTGGTAGGTCAACGACCGCTTTTAGTGTTAGTAGAAACATGGTGTTTTCTTATGTATTTTGTGTTTAGTATATACCCATTAGCTACGTACGAAGAGGGTACACAAAAAAACATATTTTTCAAGTGAATACAATAACTACGGTTGATGACCCCACAAAAAAATACATCAAAATAACGTTTGTTTATTTTATCATGTTGAGTTTAGCTAGCCAATCTAAAATAACCCTGTAGAACCACCTCACACTAGGTAAAGTCGACCTCATAATTGCTTCATCACCCTAAGGTTGAATATCACTTGCAGCTCACACTACGAGAAGATCCATTTGTCTATGTGACAGTTAGATACTTTCAACCTTAATGAAATTTTAATTCTACCCAGGTTCGCGTTTAACGCTTTTTAGCACTTTGGATTTGAACTCTGAGTAATGAGTCGAGCGTTGAGAATCGAACAGAGTGCTAGCTTAGTAGCTTGTCAAAAACATACTGTTGAATTTTCAACTGTCGGTGCTAAGCACAGCATTGAAAATATAGTGCGCGATAAGAAAAAGCTCGTTCGAGGGTTCCAGGGAATTGTTCTCAAAAGTGATGAGGCAAATGCGACTTTATACATCATTATTGTAGTGCACTTTTTAATTATACAGGAAAAGTTTTTATTCAGTGCGCAAACTTTAACCATGAATTCAGCTTATCATTGTAGACCCAGCGCAGAAATTTTTCGTCGGTAAAAAAGAACAAAACAGCTGTTTCATAGAAAAGTGCAATACCTACGCGGTAAAAATGTATGGAAAATCTTTTTTTTTTTTTTTTTAGAACTGGCGAACAATGTCTGTGCTAGGGGTCTACAATGATAAGCTGAATTCATGGTTAAAGTTTGCGCACTGGATACAAACTTATCCTGTATATTTATTTTATTAAATTTAGCATGCATTTAAAATTTGTAAGTAACTCTTTGAATTATTAAATGCCAGTGCACGTCTACGCTTTAAAGTTGGCGTTGGAACTACCTACTTAATATTTCAGGAAATAGCCAACAGGTATTGCAAAGCAAAAATTTATGAGGTGTATAAAGGCTAATCAACACAAATATTGCCAACAGGCTAATATGTTAACTGCAGCGATTGGCTGATTGAAGTAACAACAGCCAATCAAATCACTTTTCAAAATAATTGTGACAGTCTGTTACATAATTTTTGTGTTGATTACCTTCTCAGAGGCCGGTTGTAAATATCATAGTTGCACATTTTAATGTTAAAGTACAAGTAATGTTAAGATATTTATAGTTTAATATCACATGTATGTTTTTGTCGAAATTTTTTAAGCTGAAATCTTTCTCCATATTGTGTTACCATTTTTATTTATCGCAATTTACTTTCGATCTTTTCGTAGTTACGAAGTGCACTTTGAAATACGAAATATAGGTTTAAAATACAGGATAGCGATTAAATTATCTCATTAATTGTAACCACGTATTTAAAAAAAATTAATAACAATTAACATTATATGCATGGGACCTTCTTTTTCGTTTTAGTATTTAACATCATTAAACTTGTGATTACTTGGTAACAATACCATAAAGTTTGTGTTGAATTATCGACACCCCCACCCGTGTCTAGTGCCTTCATCAAGGGTGGTTTATTTCATGCAATTTGAAACAAAATTAACTTCAAAAAAAAAAAATGCAATTTGTATGGTATTTATTTTGTTTGAAGAATTCAGTTAGTTATCTACCCTCGACTGTTTTTTTTTTTTTTTTTTTTTGGGTGGGAAGTCATCAAATAACTTCTCCCGCTCTGGGTGGAGCAGGAGGGCGTGTCAGACTTTTACTGACTAAAACCCACCCGTGTTCCTTCAGTAGCCCGTATGCCAGGGGCTGTGGTATCTCTTTCAAACGAACCCTCACCCCTGACAGGCATCGGCCCTTGCAGGCCCCATCATTTTTGTGCTGACATCTCTTTGAGGCGCGCGTGGAACACAACGCGCCATCGACTTGGGCTTGGTCCTTACCGGACAGCGAGCTACCCATTACTCGCCGTCCGCAAGCCCATGCCTACGGTGAGCATCACTGCTTCGCTGAAGGAGGTGACGGCTCCCCATGCCCTCTCGCTCCGTACCATGGCCTGGACCAGGGCCGGACGCGAGAGATCGCCGCCGCCGATCGCCTCCACGAGGACACGGCGGTGCTCCGCCCAAGCAGGGCAGACCGCCACCGTGTGCTCCACCGTGTCCTCAGGGCGATCTTCGCAGTGGAAACACCCGGGCGTTTCCTCCCGCCCTATCCGAAACAGGAACCTCCCGAAACAACCGTGTCCGGTGAGGACCTGCGTCAGGCGGAAGGTGAGAACGCCATGCCGCCTCTCAAACCACTCCTCAAAGAGGGGACTTACCGCCGCAATCGTGGCGTGCCCAACCCTCGACTGTTAGGCAGACTCATTGAGTGTGATAAAAATAGAAAAGTAATTTTGTTAATTACTTGATACGTGAAATTTTCTTTAATTTTTTTTAATTTTAACAGGCTGATAGCAACTTGTAATAACCGCTGTAATATTTAATGTGATAACCTTATAGCTACCCTGTATGTAGATCTCTGCCTAGGTAATATTTCGGTAAAAGAAGCGTGGTGTTATGTTTGATATTTAAAAAGTACGTAGGTACTTTCCTTCATACTTTTTACCTTTATACTAAAATACCCATAAACTGTTGCAGGAACACAATATGGAGTTAGATTTAATTGCATTTATTTCAATTGTCTGTTAAAAATGTGTTGTGTACAGTCACGAGCAATAATATGTATACGCTTACCAACTTTTAAAAGTGATTTTCTCCACTTTTACTCATTGTAATCTTATTTATTATGAAAATAATATTTTGGAACGCACACTATAATGAAATACCCAAGTTATCTCAAGATCGCAAACGCAATCGCTATTTAAAAGAAAATCGCTTTTGAATTCGGCGATGTGTATACATATTAATGCTCGTGACTGTACGTATTTTATTTGAAAATTCATCGTAAGGCAAATTTATAAATAATACTAACCTATTATTGTCCCCACTGCAAGACAAAGGCCTCCTCCAATACAGAGAAGGCACGAGCATTGATCACCACGCTTGCCAAAGACGAGTTGGCAATTTCAATTGAAACCTTTTACCTGTTAAACAGGGTGGGTAAAAAATCGTGGATCAAACGAAACATAACGATAGTTGAGGTTATTTGCAGTACAAAATATCAAATAAATAAAAAAAAAACAAATGTATTTTTTTTTACAATAAGTTACAAAGAATTTTTCGTGAGACTTAGAAAAGAAAAAGAAAAAAAAAGTGCCAATACTCTTAAGTAAATCATGGTACCTACTATAATAAAAAATAAAAAAACACTTTTGTAGTGATGGTACGCACGGCTACACATCAAGCTATCCATTTCCAATCTAAGCTGATCTCGCATTGTATAAGATTTCCGTACAAAGCGAGATCAGCGTAAACTGGAAATTTATAGCTTGATGTGTAGCCGTGTGTACATTGCCTAGAAGCAACTAAATATCATAAAGGTAACCGTTTTACTCTATTGCCTATTTATTTAAAAAAATGAATTTTCTTGAAAAAACAATTAAATAGTCATAACTTTTAAGGAGATCAAGTGAGAGCTCTGCCACAAAGATATTTTTTACTGCAAATAACCTCAACTATCGCCCTGTTTCGTATGATCCACGATTTTTTACCCACCCTGTATAAAAAACCCATGATGCACAGTATCGAACAAAAGTAGGTAACAGTCAAAACTGTCCCCATATATTATACGTCAGTAGGTATAGTCGTGATTCGAAGTGATTTTTTTTTCCAAATTCAACCTTACACGCACGACTTAAAGTGGTTTTTATACGGACGTTTTTGAGACGCTGATTGTGAATCTTGGGTTTTTTGTATATCAATGCCTTTTACCCGTTTTTTTTAAATCCAGGATTGCTCTGGAGTGAGCCACTCCCTCTCAAAGAGAGGAGGAATCTTGTAAAGTACACACAGCTCACGTATTTATGTTAGTCATAGTGAACGTAATCTGAAGTCTCGAAGACAACTGTAAGTAACGTATTTTTTTATACTGTGATATAGGCTTTTAAATTAAAGGAATAATAGATCTGAGATGTGCCAATAGCTGGTTAGTCGATTATTTTTTCCATATTTTTTTTTACCTCTGCAACCTGCACTTCGATTTTCAAATGTTTCCCGCCAGAATTGCAATGTTGACACTCTGACAGTTGCAACTATCACTCGTGCGAACGCGAACGTCATCAGCTAGTCAGTTATTTAAACGTTTGATAATCGACTTAATATCTAATTAGCACATCTCTGTTACAAATATCTAATAGAAAATTAGCTTTAGGTCCAATTAGGTGCTAGATAAGTGTAACATAGTTAAAAATATTTTTACTCATTTTGACACAAAGATGTCTACAGATTAAAACTATTTTAAGTAAATTACTTGTTTATATGTTTTTTTTTTTTTTGTATGTTTAATAGAACTTAAAATGCACTGCCTTTAGATTTCTTGATGTATTGTAGCTTTGAGGCAGCTATTTATTTACTTATTTTTAATGTGGTTATAAGTTAAAAAGCATAATAATAAATATGTATAGTGTTTATTTTGTCTTTTTTGAATCCACCAAACGCCATCCTAACAAAAGTAATTCTGAAGAAACCACCGCCATCTATTATCACATAAACGAACATAGAATCCAAAAGCACTCGAGAGAGTTTGAATTACAAAACACAGATGGCATTATTCTCAAACTTTGCAAAAGAGGGTTTATTAAATATCAATACTAATTTATTTCACAGCCGCAATATTATAGCAGTCTGTTATCTGAGTACTACTAAGTCGCGTTATCGCTAACAAGATGAAACATAACAGAGCAAGGACCTCAGTAACGGTGCTTTTTGCAATGTTTGACAATGACTAACAACGCCTACAAGTTACCCACAGATTACTCATTTTATCAGTATCAGTATTGTCGCAGTCTTTTATCGTGTTGGCTGTGTCCGTGGAAGCGTGTTGTGATAAAAAATAATTTTACGTAAATATTATGTTATTATAGTGCCACAATGGCGGTCGATAAATTAATATGGAAAATGATCCTGGACTTCTTTATCTTAGTATGCGGTAAGTGAGAAATTATGATTTGGTTATGGTGACCTCAGGTTCCATTATTGTGCTAACTTGTTGCCTTCGAAATGTCGAATTTAGATTAGGTACGGGATTAATAATAGTCAGATAATGGGTTTGGATTTTTTATCTTGATTGTACTTCCATGCTGTAGGTACACTTACCAACTTAATTACTCGTTCTAAATTAAGGAAAATAAATCATCATTATTTTTTAACACTACCGTCAATTAATGAAGTACCTACATAAGTATAATTTTCTTTCGTGATAAATTCCTGAAATTATATTTGTTGGGAAAATAGACGGCTGAATAAATGCATAGGCAGACACCTCAGACACCAAATTAATCAAAAACGCATTTACAATTTTAGTTTCCTACTAAATTTTTATGATTACCTACTTATTTAAAACTAAATAGCAGGTCTGTCAGGAAAATCGTTTTTCTAGGTAAAATAATTTCGGTCTGGTAGGTTGGTACTTACCTAACTGTACCTATTGTTATTTATATTTACCAAACAACCTTATCTGTAAGAAAAGACTTTTTCTACGCTCATAGCATTGGCCTCGTAAATCAATCAGAAGTAAGATAGTAGTTAAACCTTCATTTTTTATCATAATTAAAAACAAAAGCCATCAGAAAACGGTGCGGCTTAAAAAATGTAGGCAGTGACATAAATTGAAAGGAGGAAGATACCTAGGGGCTTTGATGCTTTGGTCTCATGTTGAGAGGACAAATGAAGGGCGACAAACAAAAGGTATTTACAAGGTAGATGTGAGTTGAAACGCCAGGAGGGCGCCCTGAAAAGACAGTGATGTACCTACCTACCTTTATCGGTGATTCAGAAAGTTCAGGTGTAAACGTCAAAAGTAATTAGGTAGATGTAGTATAGTATCGTACACTCCCGCACCCTAATTGCATAACTCACGATTCATCATAATCCGTTTCGTTTTGAAACAGATTGTTAAACCATTGCTTCATATGTTCGAAAAATGTGTCTGTTCAACAACGTAAATAACGCAATGAATACTGTTGAACTGTCAAATTAAAACCGATTATGATTAATCGTGAGTTACGCAATTAGGGTCTTATCCCCAAGTCCGGGCGACTTTTAAAGGTTTCCCCTCGTAAAAAGGCACTTATATGTATAGGGATCTGTAGTTTGTTGCCTACCCCCATAGACTGAAGGCGTGAATTTAGATGAGATCACTTATTGTAATTTTAAGGGAAATTACGTTTACTTATTTAACGATAAAGGACTTCGCACGCTGCACACTCGCCACGGTATGCGGCAATCAGTTTGAACCACGTTATCGCGCGATATAGTATTCATTGACCTGCATTGAAATTGGTATGTCAATAAATAACAGTAACTTTAATATACTAGCCTTCCTAGAGTTCCTAGTTTTAATTATGCCTTCGCCGCATTGCGCTAGTAATACAGTCAACAGTTAATCTGTAGGGCTATACATTTATTAAAAATATACTTTCTACCACACTTTTTTATCAGAATGTAGGTAGATACATCTTTGTGTGCCCTCTAAATTAGAAAGATGAGATGGGTGATGGCAAAGATTTGATCAAATAGGTACAACAGCGTCAAAAATATCGGGGCGAACAGACTACCCAAAATGATCTCAACAACTAAGAAAATTAACTTTATTTCACTACGATAAAGTTCATGTCAGAATGACAGTTGTCGTGTGCTGTCTTCATTCTGATACATTCCTTGTGTCATTGAGTTAATATTTAATTTTCATAGTTTTTAACAGTCTGTTCATCCCGATATTATTGACGCTGACTGTGAAAGTACAATAGGATTGAGTAGTCGCAAGTAGATAATCTACCTCCTTACTATTATTATTATTATCTACTCATAACTAGGTAGATTAAAAGGAGATAGATTCACCTCCCGTCCTCCTTTACGTATCTCTTTTACTGACGTTACTTACGATCTAAGTAAGGAACATTGATGTTCGACAGCACTGGTGGTCCAGTGATAACGTCCGCGACTTACCGAGTTACAGGTCGTAGGTTCGAACCAAGTCAGGCTCTTTACTTTGTGTAAATTATTTCATCAGCACGGCTCTCAAAACGGGGAAGGAAAACATCGTGGCTAAACCGGCATGTCCTAGAACAAAAAAATCGAAGACATCTGACATCCAACAACTTGCAGTGGGCCCGCGTGACGGATAACGGCGCACTCTCTCGAAAGGACACCTGTGTTATGTTAAGCTCGGCTGTAGTGACGCATACCTATTCGGCCATCAACACTTTGTTTCACGTTTGCATTGTGACGTTATACCCACCTACGATAAAGGACCACGATAACAATATGATAAAAGGCGAAATTAACTCTATAATGGAACCCCTGTTTTATGTTATTGTTTTTCTCATTGTGTGATGAAAGCCTTTTCAATCTTATCGGCCCGAGCTTTATGAGAATAGTTCATATCGTGGTCGCTTTATTTATAAACGTTAGTAAAATGTATGGTTTACCTATAGCAGACGCTAAGGCTGGTTCTCCACCAGAGATGTGCTTGCCAGAGATGCGTTTGATATCCACCAATCATATTCATTGGTCCAGATAGCATTGTAGAACTCCTGGAAACGGATTGAAGTGGTTCAACTAAGCATGGTTTTTTTATATCGAAGGATGCGTGCAAATAATGAGAGCTATCTCCGCAGAAGAAGCCCTGGGCGTCGGGAATCCCAGGCTGATTCCCGGCCACCGTAGGTGTGGGCTTGCGGTCGGCGAGTAATGGGTAGCTCGCTGTCCGGTAAGGACCAAGCCCAGGTCGACGGCGCGTTGTGTTCCACGCGCGCCTCAAAGAGATGTCAGCACAAACCGACGGAGCCCCCAAGGGCCGATGCCTGCTAGGGGTGCGGGTTGTTCGAAAGAGATACCGTGGCCCCTGGCACACAGGCTACTGAGGGAACACGGGTGGGTTTTAGTCAGTAAAAGTCTGACACGCCCTCCTGCTCCACCCAGAGCGGGAGAAGTTATTTGATGATTTCCCACCCAAAAAAGAAGGATGGGATGGTGTCGCTATGTTTAGAACAGAGTACCCACAATAGGCGCTCTCGAGCTGCGCATTTTCCTCGCACAACTACCTCGCTCCGCTACGCAGCATGAGTGCTTGGCTTTAGCATCCTCCCAGCATAGCTTCATATCACATCTTTGGTGTAAAAGCAGACTAATCATCGACGTTAAGGGCTTCTTTACAAAACAAACGACGCGACTCTCGTATTTAATTATGAAAACTTCATGGAAATAGTTCTTCAAATGTCACGACGCGTCGCGTCGCGCCTCTTTGAAATAAATAAGAGCAAAATTAAGCTAGTCATCAAGATAGCGAGGCTGATTGCCGACGGTGCGCCGATGCAGACCGAGGCACGTTTAAAGTTCGTCACTCTTCTGTTAAATCTCCAAGCTTGTACTAAATCTCGAGCCATAGGATTGACCAGAATCTTAAAAAAATACAACAAAAACTAAATCATACGTAGACAGTTTCACGTATGTAAGGATCGTAGCTAGTTTCGTACTGTAGTTTCTGCCTACCCCCATTAGAGAAAATGGCTTGAGTTTATGTAGGTATCTGTGAAAAGACTTTCTATTTCTGCTGCCTATCTGTTTCATGAGCAAGTGGTCTTATAGACTTTGTGAAGCCTTACCTATTCTAAGTTCAGTTGCATTTGCCACACTATTATTGTCAAAAGGATCGATTACACTAAACATGATCGAGTCGAATCGATTAATTTTCGAAAACTGAATTTAAGTATCACAGAATTGAATCCATATTTATACTGTGACTTCATTCTCTTGCCTATATACCTACACCGCTGAGATCACGTGCATACATTAGGAACATGACGGGACGGTAGATACCTAGCACTGTAAAATGCAAATTCGTTAATATTTGGATGTAGTTGTTATCAAAGAACCACACGTACTACCTACATAAATTTCATGAAATCATATTGTTTATGTTTATTCTCTGAATAGGATATCGTAATTAAGAAAGAAAGAAAAATGTATTTATTTGTCACACGTGCATAAAAAAGATGAAATAACATATTAATAAAAAATATAAAAAAAACATAACAACACAAATATTTTCATAATTACTTTTACACGTCATTAATCCTCTTACACTTATTATAAATGAGAAAGTTTGTATGTTTGGATGTTTGTTAGTCAATCACGCAAAAACGATCAAACGGATTTGGATGGAGTCTGTTACTGACATAGTTTTTAATCTGGATTATCACATAGGATACTTTTTATCCCGATAGTACTCGTACGTTACCGTGGGATAATTTCCGAACTCCACGCGGGCGAACCCGCTAGCAAAAGCTACATTTCCTATCTGACTACCCACCTTTAAGAAGAAATGGCGAAACAGACTCTGTGGTTTTCTTTTTTTTGGTGGTGGAAATGGGAAATCATCAAATAACTTCTCCCGCTCTGGGTGGAGTAGGAGGGCCTGTCAGATTTTTACTGACTGAAACCCACCCGTGTTCCTTCAGTTGCCTGTGTGCCAGGACCACGGTATCTCTTTTGAACAATCCGCACCCCTGGCAGGCATCGGCCCTTGCGGATCCCACCAGTTGGTGCTGAAATCTCTTTGAGGCGCGCGTGGAACACAACGCGCTGTCGACCCCGCTTGGTCCTCACACCTCACCGCCTGCGGTGGCCGGGAATCAGCCTGGGATTGGAGTTTCTTTTAAACCCCAGATATAATCTTGGTCAAATCATGTGGGGACCATGTAGATTAATGTCTGAAATGAACTTCTGAGGAAAAAACTAAATAGATATAAGTGGACCAGTCTAGTCAGTCCAAAGAAGATTTTTTTTAAATCGATTTTAAAATAACGGAGGTCTGAGGTTAAATAAAATAAAAAAATACAATAGTTTTAAAAACCGCCTACTTTTTTTGAAGTCGGTTGATAAAATAACACTAGTATCGATAAAAAGTATAAAAATCAATTCGTCTTGTACAGGAAGTAATCAGCATTGTACTGGTAAAACAAAGAGTGGTTACTGAAAACTGAAATTCCTTCTAATATTATAAATGCGAAAGTAATTATGTCTGTCTGTTACGCTTTCACGCCTAAACCGCTTAACCGATCATCATAAAATTTGGCAAACATATAGCCTGGGATATGGAGAAGGAGATAGGCTACTTTTTTACGCGATAACCGACAACCACACGGGCGGAGCCACGCGCAAAAGATACTAATAAGTATAAAAATTCCATCGCAGTGATACTGATATCAGCATCTGCCTAGCCTTTTCCCAACTATCTTGGGGTCCGGATGCAGCTGAATACCAGTATTTTACATGGAGCGACTGCTTATCTGACCTCCACAACCCGATTACTGGGTAATACGATACCCCTTGCTTAGACTAGTTGTTGCACATTCGGGCTTCTGTAGACCTGTAACGACTGCCAAAGATCCACAAATGACAGTCGGGAGCAACGGCTTAACTTGCTTTCCGAGGCAATAAGGAAAACCTTTTGCGTTTGTTTGTAGGTATATTATTAATAGATATTCACACTCAAAATGGTGCACATAAAATTACCTCCACCAATGAGGATAAATTGATGGCACGATGCCAAAAAGTCGCGTCGTCTTGTCTACGTCTGTTTAAATATCGATCCTTCGTGTCGTCATGTTACGGCAACCGTAAAAGCCAAACACCATACGGTACAGATGTGCGAAGTCTGCAGCTTCGGCCGAAGTTACGGACATGTCCTACTCCTTAACATTTAAGGGTTCGTTGCCCAAATGAAGAATGAATTACCTACAACACGATTTGACGGTTGTCCTAACTCCCGATGTGTTCTTGCCCGTCCGTTTAATTTGGATTGAACACCTATTTTAACTGATCAAATAGTTTCGGATCCTCCCGTAGTATATTCGTTGACGGACTTAAGAGAGTAGAACCCCTGACTTTAATGAGATCAGACATCTGAAAATGAACTGGGTCATCTAAATGTATGTAGCCTTTACAAATATCATGCTGCAAACAAATCGTCTCTGATTATTCTTTTGTCCTTCTTTCGTGGCATCAGTGAGAACAGCACTACTCAAGTCACTCCGTTGGGCATTTTCATCAACTGCCTGGCCATTTCTCAACTGTTTTGGAGTGGGCTTCCGGTCTTAAAATCAACCTAAAATTCTGGGACGCAGGCCTCCTCTCTGTGGGAAGGAGTGGGCCATAATGCACCACGCGTGCTTAGTGTGGGTTGGTGGATAACACATGTTTTCGGATTTTGTGGTCATTAGCCAGGTTCCTCACGATGATTTCCTTCACTGTTTTGAAAACAGTGGTGATGAAAATGAAATGCACAGTAAAGTATCTGCCTGGGTTCGAACTCAAGACCTTACAACTCGTAAGTCGAGCCCGATGCCACTGAGACATCACTGCTCTTCCCTGCCTAACCGGGTGCAACTCAATAGCAATATTTCGCTCGGCAATACTTATAATGGCAGCGTTTATTGATATGCAGACCTATAGAAGTATATAATAGTGGTCTCGGGTTTTTTTTTTGTTTTGTGTGAAATCATCAAATAACTTCTACCGCTCTGGGCGGAGCAGACTTTTACTGACTAAAACCCACCCGTGTTCCCTAGTAGCCTGTGTGCCAGGGACCATGGTATCTCTCTCGAACAACCCGCACCCCCGAGAGGTACCGGCCCTTCCGGGCCCCATCAGGTTGTGCTGACATCTCTTTGGGGCGTATTCCCTCAGTAGCCTGTGTGCCAGGGGCCCCGGTATCTCTCGAAAAACTCGTACCCCTGGGGTGGTCTCCGGTTAGTTCTATTTAATTCTCCCCTGGCGTCAGCATAGCTTTCACAGAGTATTTTTTAAGATGCCATAAGCGTTTACCTAGGAACATCGTACTATCCAGTAACTGCAGTGGAGGTCAGATGGGCAGTCGCTGCATGTAAAATGGTACTAGTATTCAGCTGCATCCGGTTAGACTGGAAACCAACCTCAACATTGTTGGGTAAAGGATGATGAGGAAGCACATCCCTAAATTCTCATAGCAGACATCTTGACAAAATGCTATATGTAGCCGACGACGTTTGTAGGCGGCTTCACACCTGTTCATCTTAAAACATTTACTACGAAGCCTGTCAGCTGTCTGAACATTAAAAATGATTACTTCTAGTTATCTGTAAATTACCTTTTTTCTACCTCCGTGTTCAGTGGTCGAAACTAGGAAGCAATTAGATCGCTCAGCTGAGCAACACTGATACGACAGACTTGAGAGAGCACTTTATTCAAAAAAACTTTTTAATAAAAAAATTAAGCCGCCGAAAAACAGAAAAGTAAAAAATAATAAACTTGCTTTGTCCAACCCCAATAACTAAGTTCGGAAGTCGGTGACTTTTGATATGTATTTAATTATATGTCACCGCTTACTGTTCGGTTTTTCGGCGGTTTTTTTTTTGGCTATAATCTACTAATTACTACATGCTTAATTTTTGTTTACTTTTTGTAATACACAACTCATTAAAATTTGTAAGTAAACAATCAATCATCCCCTGTTTTCTTACCCTTAGGCTTGGAATTTTTCTTCGAAATTTATACGGGACCAACTTCGGGGTATACCCTTTCCAATAAAAAAATAATTATCAAAATCGGAATACTCTGGAAAAAGTTATGCGTGGTCACATATAAAAAAAAAAAAAACGCGTCGAATTGAGCAACATCCTCCGTTTTTTCGTCGGTTAAAAAACGTGTCGCTTTGGTCAGGGATTATCGAGAAATGACTACCAAATTACTTTAAACAGTTTAACACAAACCGGCTGAACTGAAAATATTGAAATGTATGAGAAACTCGCACATGTTATTGAAGAATCGATAATGTGAAGTGAAGTGATAGAAAACAAATATATCATCAGCCATATATGTTTAAAAAAGCTGGCTGAGACAAATTAGATGTAGAAAGGGGAGGACAGGGTGCCGTGGCGCATGGGAGAGGCCTATGTCCAGCAGTGGACTGCGATAGTCCGAGTTGATATGTGTCTCATGGGGCATATACCTATGACTTTTAGAATAACATTTCAAGAGATCTGTATTATTGTTAGTGGTTCACTAATAAATTCCGATAAATTTGATTTTCTTCCGCCCACTTCTTGATTGACCTCCGAGATCATTTTAATTTCGTTAGCGACGGTGTTACCTTTCATTTTAACAATTGTAACAACTTTCATTGCGTCTTTTACACTGTCGAGCAGACGAATTTTTCTGCAAACCATTTGTAATATGGGGTGCAAACTGAAAAGTAATTAATTCAATTTGTTAAATGGATTAGCTCTAATATGAGACAGATTAGTTTTAAGACCTCATTATGTTCTTTTATGATATTTGTATTTATATACTCAGAAATTGTCTCACCTAGTTTTTGTTTACCGTTGACATTAATTTGAGTGTCATGATTAGGGTTGCCAACCGTACTCTAAAATAGAGTATTGTACTCTTTTTCTTATGGTTGTTCTCTACAATCTATAACACTAAGACGATACGCCAATTTTTTTTTTTTTTTTCATAAATTGACTTTTTTGAGGCAAGTGATTCCGTTTTTCTGCAGTTTTTGTGAGACTTGACTATTTGTCGGTCATAAACGTGAAGTGGCAAGAAGACTAGAACAGGGCTATATAAATATTGATCAAAATGAGCTCTTGGTCTTATACTAACGTAGAATTAGGATATTTTGAGTCCTACAGCTCTTGTAAAATCAATTAAAAAATATGTACTGCAAAAAGTACAAAAAAATACATAAAGAGAAATTGATAAATGGCAAAACTTGTAGATCTACCTGATATTTTAAGACTTTGCAAATGTATTTGATGTAGGTATACCTACTCGTGTTTTACAATAAATTTATTCTATTCTATTCTATTTATTCTGAAAATAAATGTTTATTTATTTATTTACTAAGCTGTACTCTTTATTTAAGTTCTTCTAGAAAAAGTTGGCAACCCTAAGCATGATTCATGCTGGACTAGTCAAGAGTTAATTAAGTAGATGACTGGAGTTCCACACAGATGTTCATATTAAGTTATGTAAATTTTCAGCATGAATCAAAAGGGGGGCCGCAACAGGTTAAACATTAAAATAAGTCTCGTAGGTTCTGAAATAAACACACCACTTCCAGTATAAATATTTCTGTGTTTGAACTCTTACACACTTATAACCCGGTAATAGCACTAATAAAGAAACAATTTAATTGGGTACTCAAGATAATATTAATACAAACTTCTTGAAAACAACCTTTAGATGTCGAATCTCGAAGATATCTGACCTAGAAAACTAGGCAATGCCCCAAAAATCATTATTACCATTCCGTTTCGTTAAAAAACTAGTAGATAACGGTAACTGCCAAATGAGATACTTTTTAACCGACGAAAAAACGGAGGAGTTTTTTTTTTTATGAATGACCACGCATAACTTTTTTCAGAGTACCGATTTTGTTAAATCTTTTTTTCTCCACCCCCGATGTTGTTACCATATAAATTTCGAAAAAAAAAAACCAACCCTAAGAGTAGGAAAACAGGGGATGGTTGATTGTTTACTCACAGATTTTAATACTGAGTTGTGTACAGCAAAAAGTAATCATGTAGTAAGATAATAGCCACAAAAAAATAAAATTTTTAACAAAAAAAATTAACCGCCGAAAAAACTGAAAAGCAAAAAATAATAAACCTTTTTTTAAGTTTTTTTGGCGGTTTATTTTTTTGTTAAAAAGTTTTTTTAAGCGTCACTACACTGATACAAAATAATTTAAAGCAAATTACTTACCTAAGTTTAATTTTATAATTAGTATTTAATTCCGTGTGTTTCCGGACGTAAAGTATAGCACCATCCCATTTCATCCCGTGGGTGTCGTAGAAGCCGACTAAGGGATTTACTAGAGAATGGGCAGCAGCGTTATCTATGCATTTTACCACAATACTGCGATCGCCAACCCGCCTGCCAAGCGTGGCGATTATGGCAAACGCACCCAGTTTTTTGAAGGAGGCCTATGTCCAGCAATGGACGTATATCGGGTGAAATGATGATGATTTTAATTTTCCAAAAATTCGAAGGGTCACGATTATGGCCCACTCCCTCCCATCGAAAGAAGTCCTGTGTCCCAGCAGTGGGAACATTATAGGCTGATTTTGGTATATATTTAAAACCACTTTAAATCTTATAAATATTTTGAAATTAATCATGACTGTTCAAATTTCTAAAATTGTGCAATTGTAATTCTATAGCTACAATTAGGTGATACGGAAATACCGCGATTTAAAATCCCGGTATCGATTATAAAATCTGATAAATAACTCCACTATCTACTTAGATAACGTAGGTATACGTAGTTCGCTGTTATTGTATTGATATACAGGGAATCTGACACTAGGGAATGTCACCTGAACCCTCCAGCAATTAGTGTTAATGGTGCATTTACTTTATTTGAAAGCACCAATTAATATCACAAGCTACTCGTACGAGGGGCTTGTGGCTAATAGCTAAGTAACAATATCTGCACGGGTCGATCGATCAGGTTAAGCTACGCTTGCCGCGGTTGGTCCGTGGATGGGTGACAACCTTACTTACCAAAACCCCTCCGTGCCTCGGCAAGCACGTTAAGCCGTTGGTCCCGGCTGTCATTTGTGAATCTTTGACAGTCGTTACGGGTCGTCAGAAGCCCGAAAGTCTGACAACCAGTCTTACCAAGGGGTATCGTATTACCCAGTAACTGGGTTGTGAAGGTCAGATAGGCAGTCGCACCATGTAAAATACTGGTATTCAGGTGCATCCGGTTAGATTGGAGGCCGACCCCAACACAGTTGAGAAAAGGCTAGGTAGATGATCATGACATGACTCGTAGGTACGTAAGGTAACTAGGGTTGCCAAGTTTTAATATCAAATAAATCCTCTGCCTTTTTCGAACTTATGAAGCAATGAATAAGCAATATCCTTCAAAATTATACAGATTGTGATTGATAGTGTGTTACGCAATCAGGGTTGATCATACACGCACGTCGCTAGCGAGTCGGTACTACGCACCTGATCTTTCTATTGAACATCACCAATTAGGGTGGACCATACACGCACGTCGCTAGCGACTAGGTCTACGCACATGACCTTTCTATTGAACATAACCAATTAGGGTGGACCATACACGCACGTCGCTGGCGAGTGGGTACTACGCACCTGACCTTTCTATTGAACATCACCAAATTCACCAATAAGGTAAGGTTTGTTTATTTTCTAGTGAAATACCTATTAAAAACACTTCATACAGTACCTACTTGTCTACATTTGAATAATATTGAAGAGGTTGTTCTGTACATACGAGTAGGTAACCTACCTAACATAATTTAAAGTTAAGTCCGTTACTCGTGGATACTTACCAGGTACTTATCTAATTATAATACTATTAGAGATTTTCGTCAGTTGTGGGTTTCAAGACAGTACTTATAATCATTATTGTGGGACACACATTGCCTTTTCTCCATAAGGACCCTCGTACAGGAATTTCTGTTTTTTATTTTGATTTGAGAGATTACATTAGGGACATTGGCGAATTTAGAAATAGGTGTGGCCTTTTAGATTTATGCAGCAAAACTGAAGAAATAATACAAACTATACATGATGCAGGAGCCAACGTAGCGAGCTCCAAAATGTTTGTGCATCACGCCGTTCAGAGTTCAGATTTCTTTTAGTTACCTACGAGTGCTGTTAGTACTATGATAATTACGAGCACGTAGCATTTGCATTCCACCCTAGTCCGCATAGACCAAGTAGACAAGCTACCTGGTCGGTAGCTGAGCCCCTAGGCAAGCTACTTGGTCGGTAGCTGAGCTCCTAGGCAAGCTACCTGGCCGTTAGCTGAGCCCCTAGGCAAGCTACCTGGTCGGTAGCCGAGCCCCTAGGAAACCTACTTGATCGGTAGCTGAGCCCCTAGGCAAGCTAACTGGTCTGTAGCTGAGCCCCTAGGCATTAGCTGAGCCCCTAGGCAGGTACCTTGTGTGACGTAAATCTGAGTCTGGTGATGAGGAAGTTGTCTGAGGCAGAAATGTATTTTGCCAGCTTTATTTTAACCGCAAATGCAGAATTCAAGCTGCTAGTCAGATCTCACAAGTAAAATATAAATTTAATTATTTCACTAGCTTATGCCCGCGACGTCGTCCACGTCAAATTTCTTGCTCCCTAACTCGTCGCATCGAATCGACTGACCGTGCGAGTACTTCGTATTCGAGACTTTTTTGTTTTATCCTCGATAAATGGGATATTTAACACTAAAATCATTTTTCAATTCGAACTAGTAGTTCCTGAGATTTGCGCGTTAAACCAAACAAACCTTTCAGCTTTATAGATTCCTAAGTTTTTCCTAAAACTAAAATTTTACACCGTAGTATGTTTATCGATACAGCATTTCCTTTCCAAAATAAAAATACCTACTTACTACAAGTTTGTTTTTGGTTTTATTGAACGCGCTAATCTGTGGAAATACATGTAGGAATTAATACATTCTTTTTGCATTAAATAGCCCATTTCTTGAGAAAAGTCATAGGTTATTTTTGATTGCGCTACGACTCATTTGAGCCGCACAAAACTAGAAAAGATATGATAACCAACTTAAAGCGTGTGTGGGCCAAAATTTAGAATGTTATCAATACTTTATCTACTACATTATTAATTTAGAGCTAAGCTATGTACAGTCACGAGCATTAATATGTATACACATTGCCAAATTCAAAAGCGATTTTCTCCTAAATATCGATTGCAACCTTGAGATAACCTAGGTATTCCATTATAGTGTGGGTTCCAAATTATTATTTTCATAATAACGTAAAATTACAATCAGTATAAGAGGAGAAAATCTGTTATAAAGTTGAAAAGCGTATACAAATTAGTGCTCGTGACTGTACACTGTTATCTACACTTACCTACTAATTTATTTTAAAACATTAATCATAGCACTGCTGTATATCTCATCCATTCAGTTTAGCCTTCTAGGTAAGAATTATGTAGTTTCTTCAAGTTCAAATAATAAGCATGTCACTGTCACCACTTTGATAAGGATGTTCATTCCGATTTATAGATTTTCCTGTTTTGTCAATCTTTGTTCGCAACTTCCTGGCGAATTCTTTTATTGGCAATTTTCCTTGTACCGGGGCAAAGCATATATTTTTACCATAGGCGCTTATTGGGTCGGCTTATTAGTCGAAATGCACGAATTTACTCATAAAAATGAAAATTTATGGAACGAATCAATAACTCCAGAAATATATATTAGGCAGTTGGCACGTTTTGAATTTTATGCAATAATGTTATAAGAAAAGGTCACTGCAAGGGGCCATCCATCTCCCCCGATTGGGTTCCCGCATTGTCGTTGCGGGGGAGCTCAGTAACCGTGGATGCCGGCCACAGTGAAGCCAAGAGGAACCCAAAGGTGGGGCCGCTCGTCAGGGCTTTTGCCTCAAAGCCGACGACGTAGCGGCCAAAAAGTAGGTTGCGGTGAGGTGCACCGCAACTGAGGTGGGCCGCTATGTCGAATGGGAGGCATCGCGGCTGAGGGTTACGGGCTGCGGTAGAGGAGGAGTGCCGGTGCTTCTGAGCAGCGCTCTTCCCTTCCGTGGCCTGGACGAGGCCGCCACCGTTTGATGGCGGACGCGGTGGAGCCGCAGGGGAAGAGGAGTGTCGGTATAGCGTCAGCCGCTCTCCCTATCCCCTGCGGCCGAAAAGTGGTAGACGGGACGGTGCGTTGTGTTCCACACGCGCGCCGTCAGGGATGTCAGCAACCACTGGTGGGGTCCGCAAGGGCCGATGCCTGCCAGGGGTGAGGGTTTGTTCGAAAGAGATACCACAGCCCCTGGCCTAAGGGCTACTGAGGGAACACGGGTGGGTTTTAGTCAGTAAAAGTCTGACACGCCCTCCTGCTCTACTCAGCAGGAGAAGTCATTTGATGGTTTCCCACCCAAAAAAAAAAAAAAAGGGGTCCATCCATAAATTACGTTACACTAATGTTATGGTTTTTTGACCCCCCTCCTCCCACCCTTGTCACATGTGGTCACACTTGTGGTACCGGGAGTACCACAAGTGTGACCACATGTGACAAGGGTAACCACAACACAACAACCACCTTGTGTAACGTCACATATTTTTCAATTTTGTATTTAGATGTACATAAATAAATGGACACAGCAGTTTCTCATTTTTTTTTAATTTAAAATAATCTATATACCTAAATAAGAAGAAAGGTCCTGACTGACTGACTGACTCATCAACGCCCAGCCCAAACCCTTAGACCTAGAAAGCTGAAATTTTGTACAGAGGTTCCCTTTATAATGTAGACAAGGAATAAGGAAGGATTTTTCGAAATTCAACCCCTAAGGGAGTTAAATAGGGAATGAAAGTTCCGCGCGGGCGAAGCCGCTGGCAAAAGCTAGTCTTTAATAAAATTAACATAAAGTCAAATAACTTAAATACTTAATGGCGATTTTAACATGTGATGTCACAAAGCTTTTGATTCCCCTGGCCCTTGTCACACAATTTCATATTTCGTTGACCCTCCCACCCACTCAACGTGTGACGTAATGTATGAATGGCCCACAAATACATGCACTAAAAGTGCTATGTGCCTTAAGTCCCCTAGTCCCTAAGTCTGCCTCGTTGGTCTAGTGGTCTCTAGGGCTACTAGGACTATTACTAATCCCAGTTCGGGAAAAGTGTTCTTCTATTTTTCTTTCTGGAATTTCCCGGAAGTCTGGATTTGTCCCCAGTTGATCGCAATAGGCTCGGCTAATACGCCAAAATATAGTTACATCTCTGGCCAAACCCGTCGGAGACACGAGGCATGATGTTGTTGTGTTAAACTAAAGTACAAAAAAAAGTTATTAGTAAAGTGTTAACAAAATATCTTGGGACAATGGAATGGGGAAGTACAGAATCAGCTTATAATAATCCCACTGCTGGGACACAGGCCTCCTCTCTGTGAGATCGAGTTGGCGGGCCCAGTGCGAGTTGGTAGAGGTCACATATTTTTGATTTTTAAGACGCCGGATTCCTTTCGTTGTTTTTCTTCACCGTTTTGAGAGCAGTGGTGATGAGATTATTTACACAAGTAAATAACCTGCCTGGGTTTGAGCCCACGACCTGCAACTCGTAAGTCGAGGCTGTTAGTTACCAATGGGCCATCGCTTATCTCTCTTCTGTAGGGAAGTAAATGAATAAAACAAAAATAAAACTTTTTATTTTTTGCTGCTTAATTTACCAAAAAAGTAATACCTTTATATACTGCATACAATCTTATTCATAAATATTACAAAAAAATAGTAAAAAATATGTAATAATTATTAATAAGATAATTATCTTATTAATTATTACTATTAATTCTTATTATTAATTTTTTACTATTTTTATAATTATATTAAAACAATAGTAAATCATCATCTGCCCAGCCTTTTCCCAACTATGTTGGGGTCGGCTTCCAGTCTAACCGGATGCAGCTGAATACCGATATTGCGCGCGACTGCCTATCTGACCTCCACAACCCAGTTACCAGTAACTGGTCAACAAGGGGTCTCGTATTACCCAGGTAATACGAGACCCCTTGGTAAGACTGGATGTCATACTTTCGGGCTTCTGACGACCCGTAACGACTGTCAAAGATCCACAAATGACAGCCGGGACCGAGGCACGGAGGGGTCTTGGCATGTTAAGATGGTCACCTATCCACGGACCAGCCGCGGCAAGCATAGCTTAACCTGATCGATCGACCCGTGCAGCTATTGTTACTTATCCACAAGCACCTCTAAAACAATAGTAAATATCAACAATAATTAAAAAACATTTTAATTCCATAATTATGCCTACCTACCAATATTACTTTAATATTGTTTTTTAAGAGGGTTTTCTGGCAGCACTGAGACGTCAGGTCCGGGCACCCGTCAAGTGTCAAAGCGCTTACGGGATGAATGGTGAACGAATGAATTAAACGAATAACATCAAATGTTTTAAGTTCATTGTCAAACTGGAAGACCTCTCGTCAAAGTGGCGCCAACTGGTGGCTTGAATATTCAAGAAAGCCAAGCTCATTATTTGAAGTTGTTAAATTACTTCAGTTTTTGTTAAGGAAGTATCCAGCTGAAATAAACATCACCCACATAAGGATGTGGGTGATGTTTATTTCAGCAACTAATTTAGTTATTATCTATAAGTCTAATAAGTAAAAGCACTTATCATACATGAAGCGTAGATAACATTGAACAGTGATAAGTTGACTCACTGATAATGACACAAAAGATTGATTAGAGACTTATAGATAATAACTAAATTAGTTAGATATAATATCATTGAAGTATTATTCATTATATTTCCTGAAATCCTTGCCGGATTCCGAATATCGTGAAGCAATGATATGATTGATGACTAAATACCTAATTAATGTTTCTTAGTGTAAATTAGTGCTTGACAAAAACTTATGAAGGGATAAGTTCTATTTACGTCAGACACTAAATAGGTACCTACTAGCATAAAGAAGAAAATAAATAAAACACGTTTATTTGAATGCATGATTGTAAAACCCACCCCAGAGCAAATGCAAAAGTTTCAGGAAATCAATGAAAACTGTACTGACATCTGACATTTTCAGATACAAAAATACAAAAAAAAAAAAATTGCAACCAAGAATGCACACCAAGTTGTAGATTTCTCTGGCTCCTGCGCTAGTTATTTATCTGTGTTGCAGGAGCCAGTGTCCTCCCGTAAAACAGAGACGCAGTGATCAGTTGTGTAATGACAACACAAAAAGTAAAAAAAAGAAAAACAACAAAGCAAACAAAAAAAAAACGAGTTGTTGTCACATGTTTGGTTGTAAGGAAGCACCTCATCCAGGATGAAGTGGGTTTTTACGCTCATTGACATATTCGCGTGTTTTTTACACTCAACATCATTAGACAACATTTCGATTAGACAGCCACGGACCTACCGCGGCAAGCTTAGCTAAACCTGATCGATCGATCCGTGTGGCTGTTATTAGCAGTAATAGGAATAGGTAGTGCCTATTTGCCTAAACTTCGAAGAACAGAGACAAGAAACGGAGACTTCCTTAGGACAATTCTTTTTTTCCCGTGTTTGGGGAAAATCTTCAGTAAGTTAAAATTTGAGCACTGGATAAAAACTTATCCTGTATAAGATGTGTAAAAGCTATTTTTAACTAAACTTGCAATTACCAAATTTCACCACCTTAAATAAAGCTTATTTTCACTTTACTGAAGATTTTACCCGAATCCCGGGAAAAAAAATTTTGTCCTAAGGAAGTCTCCGTTTCTTGTCTCTGTTCTCCGAAGTTTAGGCAAATACAGGGTAAGTTTTTATCCAGTGCGCAAATTGTAACCATGAATTCAGCATATCATTCTGGAACCCCTAGCGCAAAAAATTTTCGCCGGTTATACAAAAAAAAATCAGCTGTTTCATAGAAAAGTGCAATACCTACGCGGTCAAAATGTATGTATGAAAATGTATGTATTTTTCCAATAATACCTTACATACCATGTTTTATGCAAATAAAATATCTTATCTTATCTTATGGAACAGCTGATTTTTTTTTGTATATCCGGCGAAAAATTTCTACGCTAGGGGTTCTAGAATGATATGCTGAATTCATGGTTAAAATTTGCGCACTGGATAAAAACTTTTCCTGTATAGTCAGCCTGTTCCGATCACTGGTTATTACTTAGCCACAAGCCCCTTTTATGTCCTGTAAATAATGTATGTATATAACTAACTAGCTTTTGCCAGCGGCTTCGCCTGCGCGGAACTTTCATCCCCTATTTAACTCCCTTAGGGGTTGAATTTCGAAAAATCCTTCCTTATTTCTTGTCTACATTATAAAGAGAACCTCTGTGCAAAATTTCAGCTTTCTAGGTCCAAGGGTTTGGGCTGGGCGTTGATGAGTCAGTCAGTCAGTCAGTCAGGACTTCTCTTTTTATTTATATAATATAGAAAAGAAATTTTCACGCCACACTTGGTAGAATGTGATGATACCACTGACCTTTGAAGCTAATCTTAAAACCATAAATGTACCATAATCTGGCAATAAATGATTATGATATGGCATTAGAAAACTGTCAAAGAGATAAAATACTTCAATAAGTATATTCAAGTATTTTATTAGTCGATTCGCATGAATTTACTAAACTCTATACGCGATTCGCACGAAGTTCATTCATTTGTGGGCGAATCGACAATTCCAGAAATTCGTATTCGTTTTGAATTTTATGCAATAAAGCTACTTACGTGAAAAGGTCACTGCAAGTAGATGCACTAAGGGCCTGTACACACTACGTTTTTTAAACGCGCCGTTGACGCTTTTTTAGAAACGTGCGTCGACGGCGCGCTTTTATCTTACAGAAAGGTCTGACTTGTGTGCGTATCGCTTCTGGATCGCTACAAACGCGCGTCAACGGCGCATTTAAAAAACGTGGTGTGCACAGGCCCTTAAGTATATAAACTTCAAAACGTGTCAATTGCCTAGTAAAAACAGCACCCTAATTGCGTAACTCACGATTCATCATAATCTGTATCGTTTTGAAACGGATTGTTTAACCATTGCTTCATATGTTCGAAAAATGTGTCTGTTCGACAACATAAATAACGCAATGGATATTGTTTAACTGTGAAGACGAAACCGATTATGATCAATCGTGAGTTACGCAATTAGGGTGCAGGAGCTGTCGATTCGCCATAAGCCACTTAGGTTGTTACTAAGATACCGCTAAAATCATCAACTAAGTGTTAACCAAGTCAAAGCTCCTAAATGTGGAGATGAATGAACTCTGATAAGGAAACTAGACTTCTTAGTATTTTAGTGGTTAGGCACACAAGCCGACACGATATGTCATAATTATATCCAGGCATTGGAATGTTTACATTTCTACGACAGGAATAGGACAGCTGTACACCGTGACATTTAGTCGTCTTACAAAGATGGTCCACCTCAATGTATCTGACATACTCGTACAATACCTCTAGGCGCGATTAAAAAATTGTTACTACCCAAATCAAAATATTTTATTTCATATAAACCTGCATGGGCACTTATGAAACGTCAGAAGCTAGGTGCACGGTTCTAAATTGTTGTTTTATATGCAGAAGAGCCGGCAAGAAACTACACGGTAACTCTTTTAAAAATAATTGGCTTTAACAATATTTTCAAATTACAGAGATAAAATGTATGGGAGGACAGTGCAGGCCTGTCAATAAGTACCAGGTACTTAGACGAATACAGAATAGAAAATCGTCTACAAATCTACAGTCTGTAAGGCCTACAACGTTCTCTCATTCACAATACCTATGTAAAATAATCTACATAAATAAAATGAACCTATTTAAACATAGTGACATAATTTGCATGTACACACTAATTAAGATAATAGGTACAAAGATATAAATAATGCTTTAGAATTATGAAACACCCTGTTAATAATGTTTACGTATCAAAGGGTAGAAGATACCTATACCATTACATTCCATGATTCATTCCATCTCCATGTCAGGGTGTTTAAAACGGGTGTGTAATGATTGACATAATAACAAAATATCTAACGTTCACTTGACATAATTTCAGTTAACATAATTTTGTTTAACATAACGATCAGTTGACATAATGAATTGTTGATATAATTTCATTTTACCTAATTTCATATGACATAATGAACATTTCCTATAATGCACATTTCACATAATATTCATTTAGCATATTATTCATTTACTATAATATTCATAATCTCTAAGTAACTTTTAATATAATTTAGAAAATCTCATACGATTTTAAACGCCTGCTAATATGGTGCCTTATACACCTGGATGCAATCTGGACTTTAGGGCACCCCGACTCGGATAGGTTAGGTTAGAAGGGGCGAGCGAATAGACCCCGCCATCCCCTTCGTGGTTATTTTTTTATAAACCACCCATAAGTAGGAGCCCCGCGAAGCGGGGCTCCGTCGACCAGGCCCACCCTCGACCTTGCATAGAATATTTTAAGGTTTGGTTAAGTGCCATTTGAGTTAGGCTAGAACTGTGCCCATTAAACATGAATTTTAGGTCATAAGAATATTAGGTCAAATGAACGTTATATTAAAAGAATATTATACATTTTGAAAATTATATAAAATGAACGTTATACTAAATGTTATTATGTTAAATGAATATTATATGATACGAAACATTAGGTCATATGAATTTATGTCATTTGATATTATGTCTTATGAAAATTATGTCATATGAACGTTAGTTTAAGTGAAATTAGAGCATTTGTTATTATGCCAAACATTACACACCCGTTTAAAACTACGTCATGCGTCTTAGTGTTTTTTTTATTTTTATTATTCATAAGAGTTCATTTTTTTTTATTTAAATGTGTAGTCATTGGATACATGAACTGGGTTCCGTAGTAGGACGACTAAAATGTCACGGTGTATTTTGTTGAAACATCGTTGACATAGAGATCATTAAACCAAAGTAATAAAAGAGAAAGAAAGTAACATCCTAACTACTGCGGCAGACTAATTGAGTCTGATAACAACAGAAAAGTAATTTTGTTAATAACTTGACACTTGAAGGTTTATAACATTATTTTAATTTAATTTTATAATTTTTTGTGGTTTTTCGACAGCAGCGGGCTTAGCACGAGCACCAATTTGTCGATGGAAGAATAGACATGACTATTAACTAAATGATGTACGATAGGAGAAGATAGCTATTATGTTCTTCTATTAATGATCACAGTTATGCGTTCTAAACGAATCATGATTTTGTAGATAATCGTTTAGATTTTGTGGCCGTCCGTCGAGTAGAAAGTTTGTTGTCAGTGTGATTCTAACAGTTTGGGAAGAAATATTCTTCTGAAATAGTCTACATATACAAGGATCTAGACAAAGATCGTTAGAAAAAACCGGTCAAGTGCGAGTTGGACTCGCGCACCGAGGGTTCCGTACAAACCTGTGGGTATATAAGTAAAAGTTCAAAATTGTCAAAAAAAAAATTTTTTATATGACGAAACTAAAAATTTACGGTTTTCGTAATTTTTCCTATATCTGTACTATATGACGTGACTTCGTACAAAATTTCAAGATTCTAAGTTCACGGGAAGTACCCTGTAGGTTTTGATTCCCGTGCGAGTTTCGAAAATTTGCGGAATTTTGCGGCCTAAATGGCTGTATCTTTTGATTGCGTTGACTTAGAAGGTTGATTTTTCTACAGCTTCCAGGGACAGTAGAACTAAGTATCATATAGAAATTTCAGTTTGATACCTCCACGCGTTCCTGAGAAAAACGGTCTTGACAGACGGACGGACGGACGGACGGACGGACAACAAAGTGATCTTATAAGGGTTCCGTTTTTTCCTTTAGAGGTACGGAACCCTAAAAATGACAGATCGTAGTAGGATATCTACGGTGCGATGTCAAAAATGGAGAATCGAAATGTGACTTTGTATAGAAAAAGCCCTGTCTATTCTTCGTAGAAATAGAAAGCGTCATGCTAAGCCTGTTCTTGTAGTCAATTGAAACGTCAGTTTAAGGTGAGTCTAGTCGACATTTTTTTCATACAAACTTCGGGAGTGTCTTACTCCACTGTTCAACAATCTACATCAAAAATTAAACATGGAATGGTTTTGCCTCATTATTAATATTGTCTGTGCGGAAACCGAATACTAAATTTAAAAAAAAAACCGTTAAAACGTTTTGAGCCATCAAAATTCGTTTTTATTGCTAATTTAACCTAACTTTGGGCATATTTAGGTAATAAAAGAAGTGTCAAATCTCCAAAACCAAGTCGGCGCCGACAAAGCTCAATTATCGAAAAGTTCAATAAACTTAATTGGTCCGTGTAGTGATTTTTTTCGTAAAACTCGATCTTCCGAAGGACTTAATTTTCTTCGAGCCTGTTTTACTATAAATGATCCTGCATCTCAATCAATAACGTTGTGCGTGTAGACTAGCGTATAATTAATTGCTTATCACTGATACCACCTGTCAGACACGATGCCTGGTGAGACAGCGTGCTTTTTAGCCATGCCCACCAGTGAGTTCAAGTCCGCGACTAGATTCCCCTTAAAAAACGATTTTATGGTGTCTAAACTTCACAGACGTCAAAGGCATCGATATCTTAACACGATTGAACATTAGAAAACAGTTTTTCTCAACTCAAAATTTAAGTAACAACACTAGCAGCGGTCTTTGACCGCCCAAAAGATGGAAGAATAGGAGAGATGCCTTTGCCCAAGAATGGGACAGCTTAGGATAGGGAAATAATATTGGTGTCTAAAAATGTAATGCTTAAAGTAGAGTCAGCTTCAAAATCTCAATGAAGAAACCGGTATTGATTCTATTTTGTTTTTTGTTTCCAGTATCCTTCCCGCTTTTGGCACTCATGCTGTGGGGGGAACCCAACCAGCAAGGGTACTTCGCAAACGACACCTCCATCCGACTGCCCTACACGGAGGGGTCGGTAGGCGTAGGCTTCCTTGCAGGGGGCGGGTTCGCGCTCAACGTAATTACGGTAAGACAGCATTGTTCAACTTAAATTTCAACTTTTAATTGTATTTAGTAACTTGACACTTCAAAGAAATACAATGTTACCATACTAAAATTAATAGTGTTCAGGTAGTGAACGATTTTGCGTAAAGACCGAATGATAAAAATGGTTTCATTTTAAATTAAACCATTTTTATCATTCGTTATAAAACTTAAAATATATATTTGTAAGATGTGGATAAAAATAATTAATAATTTATTATTAAAAGTAATTTCCTTTTTTAATTTTTTCTAATAGAAAGTAACTAAATAAATTACCTGACTACTGAAAAACAAAATTTATAACAAATTCTACAATTTTTAATGGTGCATATCATGGTTTTGAGACATGTTATTAAATTTAAAAACAAAAAGTTGCATGTGAGTACATTATTTCAAGTTCATTTAATTTCGTTCACTCTTAAGTCTTACACATCTCACTATCTTTCTTGACAGTTTAACTGGCAGTCTTGACTGGCAACTGACTTGGCATTTCTCAGCCATTACTGTCTTAATGGCTTTCTGTCTACCATGCTCGGGGCATGACTTGCTGTTGGCAAAGTGATTACCCGAACATAGAATACAGAAGGCCTCGCCCTCAGAAATGTTGCAACCATCACCTGGGTGATCGTGGCCACATTTGCTGCAGCGTGGTTTAGATCTACATACATTAGCCACATGTCCAAACCGGCACACTTTCGACATTGAATGGAAATATGTACAGTCACGAGCACTAATATGTATACGCTTACCAACTTTTAAAAGTGATTCTCTCCTCTTTTACTGGTTGTAATCGTATGTTATTATGAAAATAATATTTCGGAACTCGCACTATAATGAATACCTAAGTTATCTCAAGGTTGCAATCGTTATTTAAGAGAAAATCGCCTTTGAATCTGGCTATGTGTATACATATTAGTGCTCGTGACTGTACTGTTCTACAGGAAGAGATGTGTAACAGCAGAAGATTCTTTTGGGTAAAACTTGTCCATCGAATGTGATCACTTAAGTTTCAGTTGGTTTCCACTCATTAATCCCGTCTCTCTGAACTTTCCTATTAAGTCGACGCACTTTAAGGATAAATTTGATAAATAAAGGAGAATGGTCAAAAAAAACCCAGAGCGAACAGACACAGGATGTAGCTCAGAATTTTAGTAATATTTAGTGATATCATTCTGTGAATATTTCACTATTAGATTCGATGGCTAAATGTGTGATATTGTGCTATTTGTTTTTCATCAGGGGTGATTTTTTTTCTTCAAGATTTCTTCGTTTTGGGCATTTTCGACGACATACATACTTACACCGCACCCTTAATCCCAAAAGAGTAGGCAGATACTGCAGATTGTCAAAATCAACTTTCCATTCCAGCCATTTTTCCCCGTTTTTTGCGAGACTCAGCGTTTTGAGTGGAATTCTGTCGCCGCCGTTTTAATGTTAAGTCTCATATTAGTCTCTTTTATATTTTATTGTACTCATCATAACAAACAACTTTCCCAGAAACGATTTTTTTTAAATTGGTTGGTTAATAGGTTGCATAATAAAAACACGATTTTAAATAACAGAAAAATGTATTCATATAAAATTTTACATTTCATCTAGATCTAATGTGACATTATCTAAAAACAGAGCAGGGTGTAAAAATGTGGGTTCGTGTCTTGCCCATCCCAAATAATATACAACGCTTATTACATGGGAGCAACTTCCCAAAGTCCTCTTTCCATGGATGCAGGAGCAGTAATATTCTAGTATAGCTTGTCTGCCATCTTCTCTTTTATATAAAATATACGTGTAGTACGTCCTGCTCCTAACGTGCCTTGATTGTATTTTACATCTGATTAGTACTAGTGAGTTAGTTTCATTATATTCTTCCAGTTCAATCCGCTCCGGATGTCTGAAGACTTCCATTTCATATACGCCTGTTCTTTTAATATGCTCGCTGCAATAAGAGCGAGCGATTTTTACGTGGTATGTTCCTATGGCGAACAAAATCAAATCCTCGTGAGTTAGCCGAGGGAAATCCGTCAAGTTTGGGTCGTTCCCTTGCATCAACACAAACGCTACCCTCTGTCTATTTAAATTATTTATAAGTACGTAATTCGCAAGAAGATTGGGTTTGTTTCTGTTTCTTGTTATTATTTCAATGAACTCATTGGTGTAGGCGCTGTCTTCATAAGGCTCTTGAAAACCATTTATGAGAGCGGCGGCGATCTTGTAATCTTTGATAGTGGTCGGTAACGAGCGGTTAAATACTTTATGCCGAAAGATTTTAAAATCGCGTTTAAACCGACCGTTTATAGCTTCCACCACCCATCTACATACAGTCACAAGTCTAGATTTATTAGCATCTTCAGTGGACAGTTGAATTTCACCGCGTCTCTTCGTCGGAGGCATGTGGGCTACATACCCATAAGTTTCCAAAATAGGGATTGAGTCGCGGAATCCTCGGTCTAATATAAAAATATCTCCTTCTTCAAGAAAGTAATTGATTACCGATTCTTCCATTGGACCTGTGTGATTTCCTAAAATCTGCTGAATAATTGTGGCGTCGGAGGTTGCTGCTTCATAAGGACCAGTCACATCCAAAATATACCCGTCTGCACAAACCATCATAAATGGTTTGATTAGGTTTTGGTACTTATGAGTACTATAACTCCTCCTTTGGAAGAGGAAGTTGCTACTCTTTTGGATAAAAATATAGGTGCCATCTAATATTAAAATAGCCTTAGGCGATTCTTCACTGCCAAAGATGTAGTTAGGCAAAATCCTATTTCTGTTTATCACTTCAGTCCGAGTAATATGATCAAGTCCCAAATGCCGGGGAACAAAATCATGCAAAAGACAATTTCTCGTTAAGTCGATTTTTCGATCGATAGTTCGCCTAGACTTGTTAAAAATAGTACCAATTCGTACGTTAGGCTCCCCAGTTCTTATTTTACATAGATAAATGCCCAGATCTTCTCGTGGAGACACCGATCTACGACTTAAGGTTGGTACTTGTTCGATAAGATCGTTAAACTGGTTATGGTTCAAACCAGTCCAGAAGTGCAAGTCTTCTGTAGATATTTCAAAAATATTGTCGAAATCCAAATTGTTCCGTCGTTCTAGCGCCATCGTATACAAATCAATTATTTCCTGAACATTTTCAGGATTGAAGGCGGATTGTCTTTGTGGTACGTAGCGAGGAATATCTTCCAAAGATGTGTTCCTTAAATGATTTTGACAAATCCGGGCAAGTTGAGGTATGTAAAATTGATAATAGCTCAGAAGAAATACCTTGATGGAGTTTGGTACTCGGTGGAGTTGTAGGTTATCACAATGGTCTATTATACAACGCCTTGACGTATTAGCTGCCCGTGTCAGGCCTGGGATCGCGAAAGGAACTCGAGGGGCTGGTGGAGGCGTTGGTTCACGTTGTAATGTGCGGTCGATCCTACACCAACAAGCGTGACAAATTGACCTTGATCCGTCAAAAGCAATCTGTAAGAAGTATTCAAAATAGTAATACATATATCATACATTTACTATAGCACGATTTATACACTAAGTAGTTAGAAATCTTAGAATTAAAGGTAAGAAAGTACCTAGAAGCATTGTAATTGTAGCGATATGTAACACATGAGCTTAAGCACCTATGACGGCACACGTCTACTAACTACTAAGTTCAAGACAGTCAACGTCGCGATGTCAGACTATACAGTCGGTTACTAACCATAGCTCGCCTCACTTGTGTTATTTTTAATAAGGAGGTGATGGATTGCATTAAATATAGAATAATAATGATTCCAAATTGAAAACTGACTTCGTCTAATAAGACGATGTATATTGCTATTGCAATCATCATCATGATTTTTTTTAAACGTTGCCCCACACTAGGAATTTCTCCTGTATTGTGCTATATTTTGTAAAATATAGCCTATGTCACCCGAGGATAGTGTAGCTTCCCAACAATGAAAGAAGTTTTCAACTCGATTCAGTAGTTTCGGAGCCTACTCAATGCAAACAAACAAATAATCAAATATTTCCTCTTTATAATATTAAGAAGAAGAAGATGAAATGACTCTTAGCACTGTAAGATGATTTCGGATCATGGCAAGAATAGTAATTATGGTTGACCTACTAGGTAAATAAAAGAGTAGTACATACCTCTTGTAGCGGTTCCAAGTCACGAAAAATAACTTCTACGAAGTCTCGCCGGGTTTCGAAGAAAACATATGTGAGAACATGTCTCCGAATCCGTCTCAGTGCACGGTTGCATGTAACACATGTATTATCCATTTTAACCAGTTACCAATCTTTAAGCAAAATTCGAAGTCCAAAAATCAGTGTCCAAGTAGTCGTAATATTAACACAGCAAAGAACGCACAGATCACAACAAGGGCTATTGAAGGACTGCGCGTGGGCATTATAAAACACTTTTCAGTTGAACGATATTTTCGCTAACACCAGGATTGGTGTGTTGGTTGTACTTGCCTGTATCTTTTGTTTCGGTTACGCTGGGATAAGCAAATATTATCTATCTCGCTCATACTTATGTGAGAGGGATAGAAGATTATTTGTTTTACACAAAGCTTCTTAAACTTCTTGGAATCGATAGCGGTGGCGAGTTAATCCCTGCGCATTGTTCAAATGTCCAATGGACCTACGAGGCGGTCCGTACGTTTAAAAGTCAAGTCTTCATATAAAGTAAATAATTAAATCAACGTTGCTTTATGTTTATTTTTAAAATACTTAGTACGTAGGTGTATTTAGTAAGTATATTTGCATTTTTGACGTGACAACGTCTTATAATTCGATGGAGCCGGCTGCACGCACGAAAAAACATGACTCATGCGGCGTTACCTCGCTCTGAGGCGTTCCATTTAAGGCTTGAAGTGCAAGCGAGAGCGCGGAACGACCGGGAAAGAGGCACAATCGGCCTCCGCGTTCGGCAGCGTTCGACATCTGTCTCTCTCCTACTTGAGTAAGCGATGCGTCCGCGTGGACAGCTGCTATACAATAATACAATAATAAACAATAGTATTATCTTATGACGTTGTCACGTTCAACTATCGTCAGTAAACCGACTTTACAGACAACCGATTTTTTTTTTCATTCAATAAGTAGGTACGTTGTCTTCCAGTATTGTTACTTTAATCCCTGACCTAATGGCTATGGAAGTGTATTAACACTATTGAATAGTGTATTTATATCGTGTGTAAATGTATTTATTTATGTAAGCCGTGTGATTTTTTGTGTCGTAAAAGTCGACTAAGAGACTTATATTATAAGTCTGCATGTGTATGTATGAGACTTAACACTGAAACGGTGGCGACAGAGTTCATCACTTATAACGCTTAATCTCGCAAAAAAAAAGCAGCAGAAAGTGGACTATAGATAGTTGATTGACAATCTGCAGTCTCTGCCTACTCCCTTGGGATTATGGGCGTGAGTATATGTATGTATAACGTCGGATACACCCACAGCAAAGAAATCTTAAAGAAAAAAAAATCACCCCTGATGAAAAACAAATAGCACAATATCACACATTTAGCCATCGAATCTAATAGTGAAATATTTACAGAACGATATCACTAAATATTACTAAAATTCTGAGCTACATCCTGTATCTGTTCGCTCTGGGTTTTTTTTCCATACTTGATGACCATTCTCCTTTGACCGCGGGTATCCGCTGGATGTGGGAAGCACAAGACCGGTCGAAGTGGAGGAGCCTGGGGGAGGCCTATGTCCAGCAGTGGACGTCTTTCGGCTGATATGATGATGATGATGATGACTTTAAGGATGCGTCCACAACCTGAAGGCACAGACAAATAAGTGATAGCCTCATCTTCTGAAATATCAGAGGGAACACCTGTGACTACTCCCAATCTTGTAATACTGAATGTAAGGGAGAGAGGCAATATAACTGTATCTACTTGGGTAACAGATCGTTAACCAAGAAAGAGTTGGCATCCTGAGGGGAAGCAAACTCTATAGATTCGCGGTTTCTACCAACCCCATTAACACCACCACGAACTACGTTCGCAATGTTTTTATTGATCAAAAACTTTAAACTGGATAAATAGACCGTAATAATTATGGATGGGCCATAACTGGCGTTTTGTGGGTATACTATAGGTACTCTCTGGGAAACAAGGCGTGATGTTGTTAAAAAAAAACAATAGTTTCAGACTTGTTTGATAAATAAAATGAATTGAAGTTATATTCTATAGGTACTAAAAATGTGTTTCCTAAAACCTGTCTATCAAGTACACGTCAAATTGACAAAAAACAGATATTTTCTAGAATTTTATTTCATTTTTTTGGCAACAAGTGCCGTTGTTTCCCATTTCAGTGTAGGTTAATGATCTTAACGTTCTTATCTAGTGTTTATTTGGATAGAGAGATCACTTGCTTAATAAAACCGTGTTTCAGTTTTATAGGATGGGATAATCTTTATAGCTTGTGTCGTATTATTTGCGAATTAATCACACTGTTGAAAACTGTAAACGCAAGAATGAGGAATTTCTTTTGTTTGGCCGCTGTTTTTTTCAAATATGTAAGATAAATATACAAACATAACTCAAGCCTCCTTCTACCCTTGGGGGTAGGCAGAATCTACAGAACGCCACCTGCTACGATCCTTACATAGTTTTTTTGCTTCGTTTACATTCATACATCCAAAAAATTTCCAGTTAGCAGAACTAGAAAATAGAAAATAAATAGTAGAATAAAAATACTAAAAAAAACATGCTTTAAAAAACAAACTAAAAAAATGCGATTTTCACAAAATAGACTGGTCGTATCAATCTAATAAATATCATCAGAATGTTTGACAAAATTTCGTGACTGCGATCCAGCCTGCCCCTTGCTGTCATCTTCCGGACTCCGGGGACGCCCTAAGCCGAAGTCCGTACCCCACAGAGGATATCCTTAGCATCTAGTTGCTTAGTTTTAAGCTGGCTGAAGGCCTTAATTTTTGGAGGCACTCACAGGCAAGTCCAGTTAGGCAGCTGACAACCTCCTAGGCTTAAAATTACGAAGTTTTGACGTATCAAAATTTTATAATTTTGCCTACACAAGGATTTCTCCAAAAAAATAATCCAAAAATCCATCTTCCATACTAACAAGAGAATCTAAATAAAAGCTTTGAACGGATTACAGATCCTCATCGTCGAGGTTATCCGCGACAGACAAGGCAAAGGTATCGGTGAGAAGTTCCTATCGGGCTCAGTGCTGCCAGGCTGGGTGTGGGAAAGCTACTATACTATTGGCGTGTTCACCTTCGGGGCATCCTGCCAGCAACTGATGGCAGACATCCCTAAATACGTCATCGGTAAACTGAGACCACATTTCATTGATGTAAGTATCTTCAGCGTCATACTCTTGCCCTTACTACAATTTATTTAGGGTTGGTATCGCATATATTGTGGGGAAAAACATAGTGATCTCTATACTCATTCTATTTACAACACCATTTGCCTTATTAGTGGACTCGCACTAATTAACTCTAATAAAAAGTAAAGGAAAGAGTGGTCTAACTTTATCACATAAAAATCAAAACATGTCAGTTGCCTTACGTATTTCTAGAATTGTCGATTCGGTCACAAGTAAATAATATATGTGTAAGTCGACTAAAAAAAAAAAACCCCTTCGCACGCAAATACACATATCAATTGTGATCAAAGTTTGCGAGCTGATAAGCTGATATTTTTTTTTTTTAAATTGAACTTTATTACTTTATGCTTTTAGAGCAGTGGTGGTCAAGTGGTAACGGCCGCGACTTACGAGCTGTAGGTCGTGAGTTCGAACCCAGACAGGTGCTTTACTTTGTGTAAATTATTTCATCACCACTGCTCTCAAAACGGTGAAGGAAAACATCGTGAGGAAACCGGCATGTCCTAGAACCAAAAATTCGAAGACATGTGACGTCTACCAACCCGCACTGGGCCCGCGTGGTGGATTATGGCCCAATCCCTCTCACCGAGAGGAGGCCTGTGTCCCAGCAGTGGGAACATTATAGGCTGATGAAAAGAAAAAAAAAGAACTTTATCAAGAAAAATTCTTTGTTGTGTGTTTTCTTTAAATAGAAATGCCCTGTTTGAAATTAAAAATTTTATTTTTTATTTTTAATATTTTTTTTTAGTAATTTATCATAATGTAATTGTAACAGAAATTTGGAATAAAGAAAAGGACTGTTTAACCAAACTTAAACAACAATTTATTAATAAAAGGTTTATATTCAATCTAATATAACTCTTCCCCTGGCTCGAACACATGCGGTGATTGTCCTGGGCATGCTGAGAATCAAGTTTTTTGACTTTGACATGTGTGTTCTTCTAAACATCTCTATAAGCTGTCGTCATGGCAGTCACCTTCCTGGTCATGTCATCAATGCATCCATAGGTTCACTTTGGTTTTCCCCTACTCGTATAGTTATCCACATTTATCCTTAAAACGTTCCTAACATGTTCCTCATTAAATATAAGACTTTCGGCAATTTTTTTTGTGCGTCTTGTTTGCAGATTATATCACTTAAAAGTCGTTTTTTTTATGCACATGACTTCTAAGCCACTGGGCAGTCGAATTAACATTACTTAAGTTTTATCTTGCTGGCCTATTTTTAGGCTAAAGTCAGCACTGCCATTCAACGTGGCAATGCTAACAGGCTTTTGGGCAATTTTCTCATTGACAATATTTTTATGTCCACTATGCTCTTTCCCTTCTTTTTATAGTCTATACATAGTACCTACGATAATTAATTGTAGTCAAATTGTATCTTCACATCACGCCTATATACCCCACAAGGTTAGGCAGAAGTGCCTCTAAGGTACTCCTCTATGTATATTTCACTGCAGTATATTTTTTATTAATTTTTTAAAATAAAAAAAACGTTGCCCCACACCAAATAAAATCTTTAATTAACGTTCACAGGTATGCAGACCTTTCCCCATTTTGAACTCCGAGCTGAACAAACTGGGGTACATCCAGGACTATGTGTGCGCCGGGAACGATGCTGGGAAAATAAAGGAAGCCAGGCTGGCATTCCCCAGCGCACATTGTAGCTTCTCAATGTACTGCGCTGTTTTCTTTATTGTGAGTATATCTGTAGAGAAGAAAGAGACGTAGTGTTAGAAGGCCTCCAACAAGGTGGAGTGACCTTATGAAGGCCGCGGGAATCAGCTGGATGAGGGAAGCACAGAACCGATCAAAGTGGCAGAGCTTGGGGGACGCCTACATATGTCCAGCAGAGGACGTCTTTCGGCTGAAATGATGATCTTGATATGTCACCGCGTAATTCGGTCAGAACGAAAACTCCTTTCATTTTGACGATACAATAAAATCCAATAAGGCTGCACATTAAAAAAAAAAATAAGAAATGAACACAAGGAACAGCTTATTTCTTCAGAAAATAGGAGAATTGAAATCTGTAAATATCATGGCGGGATATTAATGTTTTCTTGACCCCGCCCCCCCTCCCCCCCATCCTTGTCACATGTAGTCACACTTGTGAAACCCCCGACCCCTTTGTGTGACGTCACATATTTTCAATTTTGCATTTAGAAGTACATAATTAAATGGAAACAGCAGTTATTCCATTTTTTTATTATTTAAATTAAAAATAATCTTTAGTAAATTAACATAAAGTCAAATAATTTAGACACTTAACGGTGATTTTAACATGTGACGTCACAAAGCTTTTGATCCTCCTGGCCCTTGTAACACAATGTCACATTTCGTTGACCCCCTCCCACCCCCTCAACGTGTGACGTAATATATGGATGGCCCCTAAGCAGTACGTTGAAAAATAATCAGCGCGATATTTTTATGTCCCTGCGAACGTAGGCTAAGAGAACGATGGTGTAAGGCCCAGAAAACATTTACTTACGAGTATGTTTTGCTAGTTACTCATATGGTATAGCTGTTTGAAAGAAAACTGAAACGATTTAGAAATAGATATTATTCAACCAAAGCACTTCCAAGAACGAACTATTCCAAAATGAGCTTTATTCTCTTCCAGTGTTACTTGCAAGTGAAAGGCAAATGGCGCGGCTCGAAGCTGCTACGTCACGCCTTGCAGGTCGCAGTCCTGGTAGCCGCGTGGTACACCGGCTTGTCGCGGGTGCAGGAGCACTGGCATGACTGGGCCGATGTGATTGCTGGGTACCTGATTGGAGCCGTGTTTGGTATTCTTGTGGTGAGAAATCCATTACTTTATTAAGCTATTAATACGCTTTTGCCCGTGTGGAGGTCGCAGATTATCCTACGGTAAAGAATTACCGGGATAAATAGGACCATGACATCATGGCCTACCTATGTGTTAAATTTCATCGTAATCCGTGCAGCCATTAAGGCGAGAAAAGGGAAAAAAGCAGGCGGACACGACTACTTTCGGTTTACATTTATATAATACTAGCTTTTGCCAGCAGCTTCGCCCGTGTGGAGGTTAGTGAATTATACATATAAACCTTGAATCACTCTGTGTATTGATAAAAACCGCATTAAAATCCGTTGCGAAGTGTAAAAGATCTAAGGCGATTAACAAACGGCACCGCGCACCGCCGCGGCGGCATAGCACTCAACCGCGCGGTCGGGCGGTGAACGTGTGTTAGGCATCAACGGATTTATTAGAGACCAATGCAACATGAGATCCGCTTCACCGGCTACCGCGGCGGTGCGCGGTGCCGTGTTAATAGCCTAAGCGTACAAACACGATTTTGGTATACCTACCGCCAATTGAGCCAAAGAAAATTCAATCGGATTTCAACGCAGTAAGACTCAATTTTGACTGCATACAGTAATGCTAGGGTCAACATGATTTTTCCTAAATAATAACAGTTACCGTAAAAAAAAAAGTTTTGATCATTATTATAAGATTTCAACTCAATACTATAATTAGAGTGTCTAATACACCCCAATTAGAGTATTGAGTCGTTTTAATTATGTTACACGTTGTATAGTAGGACCAACCTCCTATATACACGCCGTCATTACCTTTTCTGCAGCTAACGATATTCTTTTTTTATTAACAGTTTGTTTACGTGCTGAAACCGAAGAAATACAGCTCAATCCCGATGAACTGGGAGGAGCCACAAGTACCTACCAACAATCTTGGGCTCCCGAGAGCAGTGCTGGCGCGATGACCGTCCACCACGACTATAGAGCCTGTAATTAACATTTGAATTCAAAAAACCTTTTTTTAACAGTGTTATAATTTCAGTAACCGCACCCGTTTAAGTAAACAAACCTGCATGAAACGAAACGTCATTACTCCATTTTTGTTTTGAAACGACCGCGTGCTCTTTTTATTCTGTATTCAAAAATTGTCCAGAACCCAAAATGAGCGATGTCCTTTGCTGCCAGCCATATTATATTTTGTTGTAAAAAGCTTGATGTGTATCGTCCATCCAATTTAATGTAATTTAATCAAATTAAATTGTAGGTAGTCAATTTTATACGAATTTTTAGTTTGAAGGTAGGTGATAGATTTGTTAGCGGCCCAAAAACTAGGCCTATAATTATAGTATGAGTTGCTAAAGTACAAAAATACACTTTTAAAACGTTGCCTTCGATTATAAAATAGTTTTTCACAATTCGTAATAGTCCTATTAAAGTTGTGCAACAGATTGCGGAAGTATTATAAAAGGCGTCACACGATTTGTAAAATGAAATATATGACAAGTAATTTTTATTTTTTCTCAAATTTCATCATAATTTTGCTGGGACCATTTGAACTTTATTATTGTAGTATGATGCAGTTACATTATAATCGAGGCTTTTCCACCGTTCCATTATAGGTAACCAGCACCATAACCACTAGTTATCACACTGTCAAACAGCTGTTAAGTGATTTGCGTTTCTTTTAATGAGTCAACCAATCACAGAGTTTAACATGAGTTTGACTGTTTGTTGCCAAATTTTGTGCTATTTTTGTACTTTCAGGAACCGTCAGTATTGTGATAAATTTACAAGCGAAACTCCACAGTCATGGCATGTCGTATCTAGATAGGAACAAAACTAAAAAACAAATAAAAATGTATTCTTTTTTGAGTAATTTGACTGTAGGACTTAAAATAACTGTTTGAAAATCCTATTTTTTTCTGTATAATGTTCACATATGTAATGGGAATTAATATCATAAAAAACAGATTTTTTCAACTACTTCAAGTAACTACACCACCAGTGGCCATTGACCCCAGAAAATCACGCCTGGGGAGTTTCGCTAGCTAATTTAATTTGAACCTGTATAAACGAGCTAAATTAGTGTTTAAGATAAAGTATCCATGAGTCCTATGTTTTTACATCTTCTAGTTGTGTACTTAGAAACAGAACTTAGAAAAACTTAAAAGTGTATTTTAGACTGAAATAACATTGAGTGAGAACTATGCATTTAATATAAATACAGATAAATCGTATCGGAAATACCAAAAAAGCATTTCCTTCTAAACTTAAAAAAAAATGTATTAATTGAAGTTATCTTTTGAAGTCACAATGAAGTAATATTAAGTTAGGTAATTATTTATGTTGTTAGTAAATATATTTTTGAAGTTACATATTATGTCAGAGATTTTTGTATTTTTAAATGTAAGAGTAAAAATTAAATTAAACTAAGTTTTTGATATATATTTTTAATTTATTTGGAGTTACCATTCTGAAATAAAAAAATGTAAGAGTTAAAATTAAATTAAACTAAGTGTTTGCTATATATTTTTATTTATTTGGAGTTACCATTCTGAAATCAAAAAATGTAAGAGTTAAGATTAAATTAAACGAAGTTTTTGCTATAATTATATTTTTAATTTATTTGGAGTTATCATTCTGAAATCGTAAGTAAAACGGTGAAGGAAACATCGTGAGAAAACTGACATGTCGTAGAACCAAAACTTCGAAGACATGTGACATTAGGTACCAACCCGTACTAGGCCGGCGTGGTGGACTACAGCTTACTCCATCTCACGCAGAGGATGCTTGTGTGTCAGCAGTGGGAAGATTATAGGCATCAGCCTATAATCTTCCCACTGCTGACACACAAGCATCCTCATTACCATAATCATATGGTAAGCAAAAAAAAACAATCGAATTGAGAACCACCTCCTTTTTGAAATAGGTTAAAAATCGCACTGGCGAGCCAGGGTCCAGACTCTAATATAGGCTCTAATTACATCGTAGTTGTATTCTAGTCATTGTAACTAATGTGTTGCCATCTACAATACCACATCGTTGTGGGTCGCAGAATCCCGAAAATCTGACAGCCAGTCTTACCAAGGGTATCGTAATACCCAGTAATTCAGTTGTGGAGGTCAAATAGGCAGTTGCTCCATGTGAAATACTGGTATTCAGACTGGAAGCCGATCCCAAACCAACCTGCGGGTTGTGCGAAAGAGATATCGTGGCCCCTGGCACACAGGCTACTGAGGGAACACGGGTGGGTTTTAGTCAGTAAAAGTCTGACACGCCCTCCTAATCCACCCAGAGCGGGAAAAATTATTTGAAGATAACCATACAAAAAAAAAGCCGACCCCAACATAGTCGGGGAATAGGCTAAGCAGATGATCTACAACGCAACATGCGAACTACGCATCATTGACGTCACACCAAATCGTGCATCGCAAAACCAGTTGCGCAGTGAGCTTAAGGTGCGCTTACACGAGGAACAATTTTTTTTCCATCCTGAGCAATTCTCGTCAACTATGACATCACGACTTCATCCAGCAATTTAGGGCAATGGCAACATGTAGCAACCTGTTGCCAGAGATGATGCTCCATATCATGTAACATTGTATTATGGAGCAACTTAAAAAACTAGGCATTACGCAACCACGTCCGCCGCCCCCGCCGCCGACCGATTCCTCTCGCAAAAACGAGACGTAGTTATACGTACAAACGAGATAGAAAGAAAATTGACTAAAAATTTTCAAACCGATTGGATATTCGGCAACTCATGTAACTAATATATGGAGCAATCAGAAGGAAACCGAAACATATCCGCAATTTATTACCTGTGGAAAGGACACTATATAGGTAACCTTTCCACAGATAATGTCATTCCCATACATTTTAGCGTAGCGTTTAGCGTGAACGCTAACAGAAATGTGTTTTGTCTAGGCCTGTTGTTCTTCATGCCTCTGTATCAAATATATCTAGTCACGTTTAATAAAGCCTTGGACAAGAACAAAGGATACAATCATTAAAGCAACAAATAAAGATGTTGCTTCCCCTACAATGAAATTGTGAGCAACAACTTGTAGAAACATAAAACGACGTTTTATTTGTTTCAAAACGGTATAGATAACAATATTAGGGAAACAATCTCGATGCGTATGACAAAACAATGCGACTGACGTCTGCAAAATCGAAGCTATTGTTATGGTTTCATAATATCGAATGACGTATAATGTTTTTAGTTAATTTAAGTTATAAAACTTATAAATATGCTTATATTGTACTAAAATTTGTGAAGGAAGTGATGCAATGCGACGAGTTCAATTATTGTTTTGATAAAACAAGAAAACAGCCGCTAACAGATGTAATGATAACAAACAATTCGAAAAGGGTGACCATAAATTGTTTATTTTTGTGTCTACATTGTAGATAAGTCGCACGGATATTGTCAAACCAGTGATATTATAATTTCACTACTCGAATCACAACGGGCTCATTTCAGTGACATTATAATTTCACTAGACTCACGCAGTGATATTGCAAGGCAGTAACATTTTGACAATTTCACTGTATAACGGTCAATGATTGGTCCGTTAAATGACGGATGAAAAAGAGCTGACCAATCAAAACGCACGAAGTCCCCACTACGAACTTGACTCATAATATACCTAAGGTTATTATAAAATAACTACAGCGTTCCCGTGAAAAACAATAACACTAAAAAAGTCCTTTAAATTGTAAGAAATAGAGGCGGTTGACAAAGTTT